>CM065802.1:23180238-24430238 GCA_033398695.1 Orobanche coerulescens | reverse complement strand
TCTAAAATTTCATTTTTGTTTCTTTTCAATTTTCAGATTGTTCTTATACTTTTCTAAAATTATATAGAATTCGTGTCGCAATATAATAGTTGTTTCACATGGTACAACGTTGTTTCACATGGTACGATAGAAATTGATCCATAATTGAATAACTATTATATTAATTATGGGACCAAAATTGAACAATATAATAGTTAGCGAAATCAAAATTAAAATTTAAAAATTTAATGGGAGAAACGCTAGAAGGAAAAATAATTATGAAACCAAAAAAAGAAAAAAAAAAAGATTTTTTTCGCTTGCCGTTTGGATGCATGCAACTGTAATTATCATAAATTACGTACAAGAAAAAAAAAGAGTGAGAGTTATTACATACCGAAGTAATCGATTATCAAAAGTCCGTCCGAACAACGCCCGGTAGATCTGCGAAAGAAGCTCTCTCCATAAGGATAACGAGCAGCATAGGATCTTGCACCGACCGGACCTTCACGAATTAAATTTCCGGTATCGGATATGGAATCTCCAAACTGATATACCGATTCGAAAGTGTAACACCCCAAAAACCTTACGGGAGTATTACACGCCGTGGGCCCCGCGCCGGAACCCACCAGGCTAAAAATCATTTACAAAAACGCCAAAAAGGCCGATGACGGTAGTATTTTCCAAAACTCACAAAATCATTTGAAAACACCCAACTACCGTCAAGACGATCAAGGCCAAAAACTCGGTTAAGGGAATCGGTTTTTGAAATCAAATTCAGTTGGCATAAAGCCGAAAGCCATTTGAAAGAACTCACGCAGCGGATAGAAATACAGTCTAAGATACATATACATCAATAATGATATACACAACAAAATACACGATTCCCCAACAATATGCCATAGCCAGATCGTCCGAATCCTCGCCTCACGACCGCAACCATAAAAGTCCTCAATACACCGAAAAACAAGTCCCACAACGGCCGCAATAATGTCCGACAAATAACCGCAAGTACATAAACATAAATATTCACATGCCATGCATCATGAGAATAATAACCTCAACGATAACCTTACCACCTCCTAATCCAACGATTCTCAAAATCCCAATATCACGATAATACCATAAAATCCCAAGATCACAACAATACCATATAATACCTCAATACCGAATACTTTCTCATACATAATCCTCTATGTACGATTACCATAAAATATACCTCTATCCGGACGTCCTTCCGAAATGCATACCATAGACCAAGAATATCAAAAATGACATCAACAATATCCGAATACTACAATCTTCCCAAGATTGTCCAAGTATCTCAACAATCATCAACTGTGCATTCTAATCCTTTTAGAACATCACTGAACATTCGTCAATATGCAATACAACATAAAATACTTATGAAATGTAAATGGAATTACTCATCAAAATATTACAACCGAACAAGTAAACACTTGCCTCAAATAGCCGGGTCGGTAAAGCAAATCAGTCCCGAGGTTCGATTCCCACACCTTGACAAAATATTTATATCCCGATATCAATAACAGTATACTACGACATTCGATTTCCACGATCAACGGCTATCCCAATTTTATAATTTTGTTTTCCTCTTTCTCAAAAGTGACGATCCGAACTTTAACAAGTTCATTACTAAAACTCCAGAATATTATTTTAAATATAAAAAATAATATTCAATATTTTTCGGTTGTATTTATGATATAACCATTATTTGATCGAATAAAAACTTCGTACTATTTAAATACGGAAAATATTCCAAAGTCATCAATTTTGAAAACTAATGATTTTCATATGGAAAAATATTAATAATCATAGTATTAAATTTTCCATCCTTACACACAAATATAAGGTATTCAACCCGTTCGATACAAACGAAAAATATAGAGCTGACTCGGTAATGTATTGATAAATACAGGAGTCTAAACATTTCATAAAAATCAAAATAAAAACTGATTTGTGATAACATGTATCTCTAGTACAAATTTCATGAAACTTTATCAAAACTAGACATGCAGGTTCAAAGATATACGTGTTCAAACTAGACAACTCGATCAACTTCAAAAGAAATGTTGCTGGAAGTGACTGAAAATATCAGGGCTGACTCACTATAAAGCAGTTCATATTAAGCAGGTATTCTGACTCAATACCTATATTCCAAATAAGATTTTTACTTATATGAATTTTCTTTATAATATGCTCGAGATGTATTCGTAAAATACCTTACGGATTGAGAGGTAATCGAGTTCAAAGAAGGCAACCCAGACTGGAATTCACAGATTCTCTGGGGAATTTCATCAAACTACCTGGCGTCTCCTGGACAAGGCTGCTCTGACTCGCTGAGTTTTTGAGCATTTTGGAGGACATAAACATCTCCAATATAGGATAAAAAAGTATGTCCTTTAAGTCATGTAAATTTTATACAGGTATGGATAAGTTTTATGGGACAGTCTTAAAGGTAAGGCCACTATTTTCGGGTTCACATCTGCTAGTTGGTCAAGACAGCATCATGACTAGGCATTATGAGTGACGACCCGTGCCTCGGCCGCGGGATTCTCGGACGCTGTCCGGGCGCCGACGCACGCAGCGACGCACGGTGCCCGACAAATGATCTTCCACTAATTCGATCATAACTTCTTCGTCCGAACTCCGATTGGCTCGTCGTTTGAACCGATGGAAAGCTAACTCAAATCTCCATAATACTGTAAATTTTCAGAATTTTTTGAACTTCCCAAAAATTCGTGGTGATTTTTCAAAGTTGATACTTGTGCACGACACCTCCGAGAAAATGTCCAATCTTGTCTCTACTAACATTTCTGGTATCCCTTTCTTATTTTAAATATTCCAAGACCAGAAATGTATCTCCAATACATTCAAATAAATTTACAAGTCCCGTATTTAGTCGGTATGAATTCCTAAAATTCGGGATATTAAATACAACCCCAATAAAAATAAGTTTCGTCCTCGAAACTTGCAATCCTCTTACAAACAACCGTTTAATCAGAAAATCCAATATCACCAAAAGTAAACAATCATTATCGAACAATTGGAACAATATACTTACAGGTCTGTGAAGTCGATGATCTCCCGTGATACTAGCATATGACACCATTTCAAAAATCTCGACACAAAAAGAGTGCAAAACAGAATCAATCACAATTTGAAAACAATTGGTCTCCGCCAAGACCACAATAAGTTTAGAGCACTGTCGAGTTTTGTGGGATCTGTGACGCTGTGTCTCCTCACCTAAAGCGCATGAGCCGCTCCTTGTCACATGCACGTATCACCGGCGTTCCACTCCACATCGAAAGCCGCACATTGCACGTGCCTCGCACCGGCGTTCACTTCCCGATTGGAGCCGCACATTGCACATGACCACGGCACCGGCGTTCACTCCCTGCCTCATCGGTCTCGGGAACACCAACAATCCCCAAACCCACACATCACCACGACAGTACTCAAAAATCATACGCCCAAAACATCACAAACATCACGCTACTACCACACCGGTAGAGCCACATAACACACATGCCCGGTTATCACAAAACCTTGGGCTCTGATACCATATTTGTAACACCCCAAAAACCTTACGGGAGTATTACACGCCGTGGGCCCCGCGCCGGAACCCACCAGGCTAAAAATCATTTACAAAAACGCCAAAAAGGCCGATGACGGTAGTATTTTCCAAAACTCACAAAATCATTTGAAAACACCCAACTACCGTCAAGACGATCAAGGCCAAAAACTCGGTTAAGGGAATCGGTTTTTGAAATCAAATTCAGTTGGCATAAAGCCGAAAGCCATTTGAAAGAACTCACGCAGCGGATAGAAATACAGTCTAAGATACATATACATCAATAATGATATACACAACAAAATACACGATTCCCCAACAATATGCCATAGCCAGTATCGTCCGGAATCCTCGCCTCACGACCGCAACCATAAAAGTCCTCAATACCTGAAAAACAAGTCCCACAACGGGGTCAGCAATAATGTCCGACAAATAACCGCAAGTACATAAACATAAATATTCACATGCCATGCATCATGAGAATAATAACCTCAACGATAACCTTACCACCTCCGGTAATCCAACGATTCTCGTCAAAATCCCAATATCACGATAATACCATAAAAATCCCAGTATCACAACAATACCATATAATACCTCAATACCGAATACTTTCTCATACATAATCCTCTATGTACGATTACCATAAAATATACCTCTATCCGGACGTCCTTCCGAAATGCATACCATAGACCAAGAATATCAAAATTGACATCAACAATATCCGAATAATACAATCTTCACAAGATTGTCCAAGTATCTCAACAATCATCAACTGTGCATTCTAATACTTTTAGAACATCACCGAACATTCACAATATGCAATACAACATAAAATACTTATGAAATGTAAATGGAATTACTCATCAAAATATTACAACCGAACAAGTAAACACTTGCCTCAAATAGCCGGGTCGGTAAAGCAAATCATCCGAGGTTCGATTCCCACACCTTGACAAAATATTTATATCCCGATATCAATAACAAGATACTACGACATTCGATTTCCACGATCAACTGCTATTCCAATTTTTTTTTTTTGTTTTCCTCTTTCACAAAATTAACGATCCTATCTTTAACATGTTCTTTACAAATTCTCTCGACTATTATTTTAAATATAAAAATATAATATTCAATATTTTCGGTTGTATTTATGATATAACCATTATTTGATCGAATAAAAACTTCGTACTATTTAAATACGGAAAATATTCCAAAGTCATCAATTTTGAAAACTAATGATTTTCATATGGAAAAATATTAATAATCATAGTATTAAATTTTCCATCCTTACACACAAATATAAGGTATTCAACCCGTTCGATACAAACGAAAAATATAGAGTGACTCGGTAATGTATTGATAAATACAGAGTCTAAACATTTCATAAAAATCAAAATAAAAACTGATTTGTGATAACATGTATCTCTAGTACAAATTTCATGAAACTTTATCAAAACTAGACATGCAGGTTCAAAGATATACGTGTTCAAACTAGACAACTCGATCAACTTCAAAAGAAATGTTGCTGGAAGTGACTGAAAATATCAGGCTGACTCACTATAAAGCAGTTCATATTAAGCGGTATTCGACTCAATACCTATATTCCAAATAAGATTTTTACTTATATGAATTTTCTTTATAATATGCTCGAGATGTATTCGTAAAATACCTTACGGATTGAGAGGTAATCGAGTTCAAAGAAGGCAACCCAGACTGGAATTCACAGATTCTCTGGGGAATTTCATCAAACTACCTGGCGTCTCCTGGACAAGGCTGCTCTGACTCGCTGAGTTTTTGAGCATTTTGGAGGACATAAACATCTCCAATATAGGATAAAAAAGTATGTCCTTTAAGTCATGTAAATTTTATACAGGTATGGATAAGTTTTATGGGACAGTCTTAAAGGTAAGGCCACTATTTTCGGGTTCACAGTCTGCTAGTTGGTCAAGACAGCATCATGACTAGGCATTATGAGTGACGACCCGTGCCTCGGCCGCGCGGGATTCTCGGACGCCTGTCGGGCGCTGACGCACGCAGTGACGCACGGTGCCCGATGGGCCTTCCACTAATTCGATCATAACTTCTTCGTCCGAACTCCGATTGGCTCGTCGTTTGAACCGATGGAAAGCTAACTCAAATCTCCATAATACTGTAAATTTTCAGAATTTTTTGAACTTCCCAAAAATTCGTGGTGATTTTTCAAAGTTGATACTTGTGCACGACACCTCCGAGAAAATTTCCAATCTTGTCTCTACTAACATTTCTGGTATCCCTTTCTTATTTTAAATATTCCAAGACCAGAAATGTATCTCCAATACATTCAAATAAATTTACAAGTCCCGTATTTAGTCGGTATGTATTCCTAAAATTCAGGATATTACAGAAAGGACATATCTTATTATCTTGCGCAGCAACAGTAGAAGATGAGACGAAAGAAATCATCATCAGAATAACTAAACGCTCCATTGATGAAACAAAAGCCATTGAGAAAGAGAGACACAGATAGAAACTGTTATGTCGTCTCATCATATATATAAATACTAGATGTATTGGAAATAGTCTCCTTGTCCAACAATGAGAAGAAGTTATTTCCAAGTCAACGAAGGAGTCTACATATGTGTTTTTTATTTATCTTTTACTTTTTAAATAAAATAACAAAAAATAATAATAAGAAAATAAGGAATGTGTGGTCGGATAAATAATTTGGTCGCACGCTACCGGCCGGATATATAGAGAGTTCAAACATTAGATTTTACGTTGTTTTATTTTTTAGAGTAAGATTTTGTATAGACTTACTGTGGCACGAGGACATTTTTAGTTGTTGTGTTTGATTGTGGTTAGTATTCTAGTGTAATTGTCAATTTTCGGAATAAAATATCACTATCTTTTTTAAATTTATAAATATAATAACTTAATATTTTTTTAAATACAAAAATTAATAGTTTATTGGACAATTTTTTTACAAAATAAGTGAAAAATATATATTTTAGGAAAAATTATGCATTTGTTCAAACGACTAGAAGTAAAAAATGTATATTCATCAAAGTGGAATAATTAATTGGAGTACTATTTTTTCTATATTTGAGATGTATAGCCCAATATATCATTCTTAATGGGATTGCAATGTTTTGTTTTTAGTCGGGTCAAGCATGCATGGTGGAGCTAGGATTGTCCAGATGCGGTGTCGGATTTGGAGAATTCATTGAAAAAAAATACTTTCTTATGTTTTTTCATTTATTATTCTGCTGCGTTTACTCATATTCAATAGGAGATAAATCAACTTGTAATAATAAAAACACTAATGCTATCTAAACCGAAATGAAGGGTAACCAAGCTGATCCATCCGTATAAGGGAGGGAAGAAATGGAGGAGCAGTATCAGCTCTGAATGTCGAGGGATGACAAGCCAAGCCCAGAAAGATAATCGGCAGGGCGACCACATCAGCTGCGTCACGTTCAATTAAAATGCGCCTCGAACATTGGGATGCCAAAATCAGACCAAGAGCTAGCTCCTGGAACTTAGCATCAAAACAAGACGAAGCCTGAAATGAGGAGTGAAAAGCAAGAAGGAGCTCTCCCTGATCATCTCTGATCAGACCTCCACCACCGGCAATATGAGTATCTCTATCAACTGAACCATCTGTGTTCAACTTGATTCAAGGAGTCTTGGGTCGAAGCCAAACAATAGGGATGAGGCGATGTGTCTGAGCGAGGGAAGAAGAGGCTCGCTGAAGACGATTGGGAGGCGAGCACCCCATCCAGAACTCATGACTGATAAGTCCCACAACAGATAGTAAAGAAACATGATGCTCCACCTGCACAATAATATGAGAAGAAAGAAAAGTGACACCCTTATGCTTTACACTGTTCCTTTCTGTCCAGATGAACCAAAGGATAATACAAGGAATAATGAAAGATGCGTGCCTAAAGTGTGTGCCATGTGAAAAAAACTCAGAAGCTCAAAAATATTTTCTCTAGAGGGTGGGAATAGATGAATCCATGCGTCAAAATTCTCCCACACGTCACGGGACATGACACTCTCCAGGAAAAGGTGAATGATGGTCTCGGTATGATAGGTACATGTAAGGGAAATGCCCCTCGTCTGCAATATGGTATCAAGGGGAAGGCGACGCAATAGAAGTTGTCAAATGAATACAGATATGGTGGGTGTAAGTATGGTAGTCCAAATGGCCCCCAAAATAAAATTAGCCTGATCCCTCACCTGTAACACCCCCAATCCGCTCAGGGATATTACACGCCGTAGACCCTCTCCTCGAGGATCTACCAGGCTGATAACTAAAATCAAACATCTAGACATCGCCTTTGAGGCTAAAATGACACAGTAGACCGATTTGGTCTTTCAATAATAACATACAACTCAATTCCAAACACATACCCACGCAGGGGTCAAAATACAATAAACTCCGATACAACGGGGAAAAGATACTGCAGCGGAAAAGAAAATACAACTAGACCAGTATGACATCAACGGATCCTCGTGTGATTAGTATCGTTCATCTTTCATCATCCTTCGTGCCGACCCTGTGTTATGCTCCAAAACCTGAATGCAAAAATAGACATCCACCCCCCGAATACTCGGGGGTTAGCAAAACTCCACTGTTTCGCTAGTGCAAGTACAAGTGCAAAAATACGAGCCATACAATTCACATTTCACGAATAACAATAACCAGGAATCCTCAAAAACCCAACGTAACGAAAAGTACATCCCGAGGCATGAGTTTGGTAAACATTTCTCAAAACCGAAAGATCACAATAAAAAGGGAAACCATTTATAAAACAGTTTTAAAGATGCCATCGAGAGTTTTGATAGAAAACAATTTAGGATTATCAAATCCTACTCATTCCAAAATCAACAGGGTCCTCGACCAACAGGCGGAAAACAATTTGCAAGAAAACCATTCAATCAACACAAGCGAGTCTTCACAAATATTTCCCACGGGGTTCTCGACCCAATCCAAATAATATCAACACGAGATCAAACATCTCAACATCACACGGGGTCCTCGACCCAAAACACAAAATGTCAACACAGTATAATCAAGGACACAGCCTTTCGTTCGCCCAAAAACTGCTCAAGACCCCTGATTAATTAACCCTCGGAGATCTCGTCAAATGTCCTTGGTTAATTAACCCTGATACCAACATTTTTAAACAAGTTGAAACACACTTTCAGAAAACGTAACTCACGGTCTATATCGAGACCAGCATTAGAAAAGAGTTGAAAGAATTTTGAAATACGATAATCATTCTAAGAACGGGTCTTAGCTATCACTCAAATATCCGTAACCAATAAGCTGCCAGCGCCTCCATCACGCACCTATGCACCGGCGTTCACTCCACTATGTCGGCCGCTCCTTGAACATGTTCTGCGCCGGCGATCACTCCCGCAAGAGCCGCCCCTTGACACACGCATTATGTAACACCGGCGTTCACCACCCGTATGGAGCCGCACATTGCGGATACACCAGCCGGAGTACACGCCCGCCTCGAGGCTCCGGATATGACGTCTCTCACAACAAGTATCCACATTGTCACAAACATCAAGTACACAATCATTGTCATAACAATTATCAAATCAATACACCAATTCACAATATTCATCCGTCACCCACGACCACACGAATAAATAACAACACACACGTCAACCATAACGCAACGAAAGAAGCAAGATACGTACACACGCATTATCAAGCGCAACATCAACACAAAATATATCTAAAGGATTCACGTAGTCACTTACAACTCATTTAAATTTACAAAACACACGCGTTTTGAAAGTGAGCCTTTAACGAGGCTAGCCGAATCTTTTGAAAACTCATTTCAAACAAATAAACGGACACACCAAGATGATCACTAATTATTATATCCACAAAACAAGAATAGTATGGACAAGGTACTTGCCTCGAATAACCACAACGCGGAGAATCGGCCGAAGGAGGTTGGCACGAACCGACAACGAACTCGCCGACTCCACCGAACGACAATCCACAACAATGAACTACGAACGAAAACAATAACAACGAAAATGAATTCCAAAGTATGACCCAAAGCCGCTGAATTCAAAGAACAAATGACGAAGGTTCAAGGATTTCCCAAAACGCCAAGAACACGATTCGTTCCACAAATCACGAAAACGGAATTCCAAGTTGAAATATGGATATACAATCCATAGAATATGTTTAACAACATCATTTAACCATAATCGATCCATCAGCGGATGAAAAACGAGATCGAGGACAAATCCCCAAAAAGTCAATTCGAAGGAAAACAAGAAATATACTTGATTCGACGAAGAACAATGGATTAAATGATGTTAAACACAAGAATACTACTAAGATTAATCATACCCATCATGAATTAATCAACAACACGGAACGAATCGGACGAAAATGCAAAACCCCAAATTCACGAAATTAGGGTTCTAAGGAAGATTACCTTGATTATTTGGATCAAAGGATGATAACGGATGATTGATTGATGTTATGAACTCAAGAACTTCATGGGTTTGTTGTTAAACAACATGGCTTCGTCGCCCATGAATCGCCCGGCCATGACGGAGAAGGAAGGAAATGAAAAGCGAAGGGAAAAGTGGTCGGTCTGTCATATATATCTTTGGGCGGAACTAGCGTCGCTAGCCTTCCGGACTAGCGTGCGCTATCGGCCGCACGGCCGAGCACTCTCGGCCATGGCCCGCATGACCGGCACCACCGACCAATCTGCCGACCATGACTCGCCCGACTCCGCTAGCGTGCGCTACGGCCGGAAGCTTCTGCCAGCCCGGCTATCCGATAGCTTTGTGGTGAATCGCCCGGCAGTAACGTACGCTAGCCGGCCGACAGCGTGCGCTACGCCTGCCGACTAGCGCGCGCTACGCTCGGCGTAGCGTGCGCTACCTGCCGATCCTTCCTGATTCCAGAACCCCAGAAACCCCACTGTCCGGCCCGATAGCGTGCGTTGGTCGACCAGGCTAGCGTGCGCTACACCTTCCGGTTAGCGCGCGCAGCCTTCCGCTAGTAGCGTGCGCTATGCCGGTTCCTGCCGCATCTGTCCGGCCGGTGCCCGCAATCGTCCGGCCAGTCCATAACCGTCCGGCGATGCAGACCACTGTGGCTCGACGACCCGATTTCCGAAAATGCACGGAACGAACTCGACGAAAAGTTTGCGGACAACATCAACGACCCGAAATGAAAGCATAATACCGTAATTAATCATACGCGGCCAAGAAACGGGCCGAGATAACAATTACAGATACGGATACCCGTAACTTTTAAGAAATTACAAATTGGCCCAAAACGCCCGGAATTCACGATACGTGATCGAATAACGAAACCGGAGTTTACAACACGTCTAACAAAGTTAAACGGACTTACGGGAAACTCGAAACAGCAGTTTCGAACGAGATTCGCAAGAATCGAACTCGAGTGCGAAAAAGTCGCTAAAAAGCACGGAACTCAACAAAACAACACCGAAACGAACTCGGATGTCAAAAAGTATAGAATTAATCATTCTCAGAATGACGAAACGGTCATGGACGAGTCGTCAAAACGGACTTCGGCCGAAAAAAGAAATTTACCGAAAATCGAAAATTGCGGATATTACATCACCCTGATGTAAGACCAAGCAGAAGTCAATGAGAAAGCACTAGATGAGTCCAGTACATATTATCCATATCTTCCTCAGCGATAGGAATCACAAGAATCTCCTGAATGAAGTCAGGGGTAAAACCTAGCTCCTGCCCAAGAATAGACTCAAGCTTACTCTTATTTTTGTCTTGGGACGACATTTTTGATTTTTTCGGTCTGGCACATTATTTTTGATCAGTTTGCCCGCTGGACCACTTTCAACTCTTTTTGTCCCACGATATTATTTTCGACTCGTTTCGCAACATAATGTTATTTTCAACTCGTTCCATCCCACGATATTATCTTCGACCCTTTTCGCCCAGTGATATTATTTTTGGTTCGTTTCGTCCTAAAATGTTACTTTTTATTATTTTTTCCGTAAGACATTATTTTCAACTCATCTCACCACATGACACTGTTTCGACTGTTTTTCATCCTAAAATGTTATTTTCAACCCGTTTCACTTTAGAACATCTTTTTTGATTATTTTCGACCAAGAATATTATTTTCGATCCATTTCATCTGGGACGTTATTTTGAACTTTCTGCCCAAGGGTATTAATTTTGATTCGTTTTGTTCCGAGACATCATGTCAAAATGGGTAAAACAATGTATCAGGCCAAAATATTAGAAATGATGTTCTAGGGTGAAATGGATAAAATATAACGTGTTGCTGCGAAACGGGTCACAAATAATATTCTGAAGTGAACACATCCGAGAATGATTTCCCCAGGTGGAAAATAATAAAAAAATGAGGCCTTGGGATGAAACCGGTCAAAACTAATATCATGGACCGGAAATAGTAAAAATTGATGAGTCGGAGCAAAACAGGTCGAAATGATGTCTCGAGAACGAAATAGGTAATGACGTCCGAGGCGAAATAGATGGAAAATAATATCTCGAGACAAAGTAGTAGAAAATAATGTCTTGAGTTAAAGCATGTTTATAACCATACCCCGGGAATGACATCCTAGAGCCAAACATATCGAAAATAATATTGTGTGGTGAAACAGATCGAAAATAATATCACCGTAAAAAAATAGTAAAAAATAATGTTCATTGACGAAACGGGTCAAAGATAATGTTTTAGGGTGAAACGGGTTGAGAATGAAGTTCTAAGAAGAAAATGTCAAAAATAATATCACGGCAAAAATAGTCGAAACTGGCGTAATGGGACCAAAGGGTCGAATATCACTTTGTGCTAAACAGGTCAAAAATATCCCGATGGCGGAAAAGAGTTAAAATAATGTCTCAGCGCGAAACGTGTCGAAAGTAGCACTTGTGGCGAACCGACTCGAAAATATTATCTTGGGCCGAAAATAGTAAGAAATTGCGACCCGAGGCAAAAATGGTAAAATAACAACCTATGAAGAAATGGTCGAAAATAATGTCCCGGACCGAAAATAGTAAAAGATGATGTTCACATGCGAAATGGGTTAAAAATAATGTAACGGGGTGATACGTTATGAAAATGGCGACATAAGACGAAAAATGTCGAAACTAGTGTCATAGGGCGAAAATAATCGAAAATAAAGTCATAGGACAAAATAGATCAAAAGTATCACTTTGTACCTAAATGGGTCGAAAATAATATCCAGGGGCAGAAACATTCAAAATGAGTCTTAGAGCGAAACATGTCAAAGTAATGCTTGTGGCAAAATGGCTCAAAAATATTATTCCGGACTGCAAATAGTCGAAAATAACGATTCAGGACAAAAGGGGGAAATAACGACACCTTGTGGCGAAATGGGGCAAAAATAATATATGTGCCAAAACAGTAAGAAATAGTATCCTAACAAAACGGGTTGAAATAATGTCCCGACAGAACCAGCCAAAAATAGCATTCGTGTTGGAGCAAGATTAGTCGGTATAGCTGTTTGGAGATAGAGTTATAAAACTCTTTCGCGTTGCGGAAGCGATTTAAATAAACGTGCGGAAAGATAAATCGACACAGGATTTATAGAGGTTCGGCCAAACGTGCCTACGTCCTCTCTCGGTATCTTTTTCTATAGATCTCTTCTATCGGTCGAGGGATAACCGTTACAAATTCGTCTTTTATCGATCCGAGTAAACCGTTCACACACTTGTCTTTGTGTCGGTCCAAGTTAAACATTTTCCTTTTATATCGAACAAGGAATCAACCTATCTAGCTTTCTATGGGTACTAGACAAACCTCAAGTGGATATAGATTGCGATTCTAACAATGTCGGATTCTTGATCCTAATAACACCGAATCGAATCTTATCCTTTCTTTTACCTCTCGTGTATGAGTTTTCGTGTATCACACTCAAACTCTTGACAATATAAGCTCAATTACAACAACAATAGAATGTATATCACTATTTGATCAATGTATCAATTGCTTGAAGATGTTGCATCTTCAATACCATAGGAAGTGGTATTTATAGACTCCAACGCCTCAAGTAGCCGTTAGCTTCATTTGACTCTTTAGCATGCGCTAGCGTTCCTGCGTAGCGTACGTTAAGCCCGTTACGTACGTTATAGATGTCCTGTAGCGTTCGTTATCGACTTCCGGTTTCAGTCCAGTGGCTTTCGTTTCTTTTTTTACGTACGTTGTCAATTCGTATTACGTACGTTATCTTCCTGCTGTAGCGTACGTTAACTATACGATGTAGCGTATGTTAACCATATATAGCCGTTGCCTGCATTTGTCAAAGTATCCGTTGAGTGCTTGACTTTGACCCAGAATCTTCCAACGTTCATCTGATTTGAATTCTCATTATGTACGTTAACCTGTCTGTGTTACGTACATTAAATTGCCTTCGATAGCGTGCGTTATGCAATGCACATAGCGTGCGTTAAGCTTGTCTATCTGCAGTCAACTTTCACTCGTGCAGTCGGGTAGCGTACGTTATCTCATCTGTGTTACGATGTTAAGCCCTATCAGGTGACTTTCCTTCGGGGCTGATCAGGTAGCATTCCTATCGATAGATCGGGTAGCTTTCCTTCATGACTGATCAGGTAACATCTTTCCTGACCCGTCTGATCAGGTGACTTTGTCCAGCTTAAATGCCTTTGTTGTTTTGCTTTGTTTAACAACTAATCAGCAAAACTCGATAAATGAATATTTGGAATAAAATATTCAAACAATCTCCCCCTTTTTGATGATTACAAAACAACACCTTGAATTGGATAAAACCTGCAAAATAAAGTATATATATATATATATTTGTACGAATCAATGTTTTGGGCTTTGACCGTTTCGTTAGTTTCTCCTTTTCGACTTCTTCTTTTCATTTTTCAACTTCTTCATTTTCTTTTTCGACCTTTTTCGACTTTTCTCCTCTTTTCGGATTCGTATGATTTTTTTATTTTTCTCTCCCTTTTACTTTTATCTTTTTCTCGTCATTCTTCCATGACGCTTTTTATCGCATTCAACTATTCTCTCCCCCTTTTTGTTATCAGCAAAGAGCGTATAAAGGATACCAATTGATGATAAAATATGTTAAGATAAAATATGCATAAAAAGAGTAAAACACCACTGACAAAAATCTCCCCCTTTTTTAAAAAATATAATACTCCCCCTCAGTAAAATACTTATTGATTAATTTTTGGGGATCCAACCGAAAGTCGGTCGTTTTTCATTAACATAGACGATGTTCGGAATAGTGGTTCCTTTAGGAATCCAAACTTTTTTAATTTTAGTCGTCCGACGTGGGCTTTTACAATTAGAAATATGATGCCCAATTTTTAAACATTTTTCACATCGGGGTATTTTGAAATTTAAGGATTCATTTTTAGTATGCGGTTTGAATCCTAACCCCTGTTTGTTCAAAGTGAACCGATAACATTTGTTCAAATTTATAATTTATATATTGTATATAGCCATGCTGAAATTATAAATTTGTATCATATATTAAATATTAATAAGTTATATTAATAAGTCAACAATTATAATATATTTGAAGAATTATATTATATTATATATATTAATATTCAATATCGTGCACATTTAATATAATAAAATTCACAAAACAATATGCATTATAATTTTTAATATATAATGTCATATAATTTTAATATTAATATATAACAAAATATATTAATATTCAATATATTCATATTTAATATAATATAATTCATAAAACAATATGTATGTATTAAATTTTAATATATAATGTAATATAATTTTTAATATTAATATATCACAAAATATATTAATATTCAATATATTGCACATTTAATATAATATAATTCATAAAACAACATGTATGTATTATAATTTTTAATATATAATGTAATATAATTTTTAATATTAATATATCACAAAATATATTAATATTCAATATATTTAAAATTTAATATAATATAATTCATAAAACAATATGTGTGTATTATAATTTTTAATATAAAATGTAATATAATTTTTATTATTAATATATCACAAAATATATTAATATTCAATATATTGCAAATTTAATATAATATAATTCATAAAACAACATGTATGTATTATAATTTTTAATATATAATGTAATATAATTTTTAATATTAATATATCACAAAATATATTAATATTCAATATATTTCACATTTAATATAATATAATTCATAAGACAACATGTATGTATTGTAATTTTTAATATATAATGTAATATAATTTTTAATATTAATATATCACAAAATATATTAATATTCAATATAGTTCACATTTAATATAATATAGTTCATAAAACAATATGTATGTATTATAATTTTTAATATATAATGTAGTAGAATTTTTAATATTAATATATAATAAAATATATTAATATTCAATATATTGCAAATTTAATATAATATAATTCATAAAACAATATGTATGTATTATAATTTTTAATATATAATGTAGTAGAATTTTTAATATTAATATATAACAAAATCTATTAGTATTCAATATATTGCACATTAACCTAGAACCGCCGTTAAAATGTACAGATTTAAATGCGGTTCTAAAAGAACCGCTGTTAAATGTACAGATTTAACAACGATTGTCGTGAAACTTTCTATAAATTGACTTATGATGTCACGTGAAACTTTTGTACTGCGAAATTAGTGATAGGATTTTAAAATAACTCATGATTTAAGGGATTTATTAGATGATGATCGTTTGAAGCAATCTCTTAACTAGACAATCCGCTAAGCGTAGCAAACTTTTTCCTCAAACTTAAATCAAGAGAATTTCTTACAATATAAAGTCAATTTAATAAATTTGTTAATTTTGTAGTACCATTTTTTTTATACTTTTTACCACAATAAAGAATCATGAAGCCCCGGTTCATTAATTTCCGTGTAATACTATTCCAAACTAGCTCGATTCACAAATGTATAAGCAATCCCATCTTTATTTTACTTTTTTTTTTTAAATGATTGGGGTCATAAATGGTCTCACTCATATACTTCGGATCTCTTTTATAAATTTAATTACAACAAAAATAGGAAACTATTGAATGCTCGAGAGGGAAATTTGTAAAACCAAATATCGAGATAAGAAAATAGATAAAAAAAAACACTTAAAGATTAAGTTACTATTAATGGTATGAAGACATCAAAACATTAGTGATTATTGCTTCTATCTACCAAACACATTGAATCTTAGTCGGAAGAAGATCATTCATGAGCCAATTCGCCATGTGCCTGTATGCAGTTTGTGTAAGATGAATTCCGTCCCAATGGATATGTCGAGAAGGATCTGAACAAACCGGAACTCCTGTACTTCCACACATTCGGCTTCCATCAAAATTATAATAACCTCCGATTCCACAACATGCTTTCAATATAGAAGATTGTTTGAATCTTAGAGAACGAGTTCGATGAAGAATGGATTGAAATGCTGTATAATAATCCCCGTAAAATATGACAAAGTTAGGGAACTCCCGCCTCAATTCTTGTAGTGCTCCCTTTAAGTAATTGTTGTGATATGTTGCAAACTCGTTCAAATGTGAAAGACATCCCATATCGTCATATGCTCTTGGATCTTGGCTGGGAAATGAAGTAAGATAGATAGGGATGCATCCAATTGGAAAGTTTCCTGGAACAATTATTCTTCTAACTCCAGTCCGAATAATATTCTGTTCAGGAACAAAATAAATGATAAAACCTAGGCCATATTAAAATAATTATAGGAAAATACACGAGTGAATTGAATGAACTTACTCTAATAGCATCAGTTATAGCTTTGACAACATGAGGTACATAAGTCTGGATCTCTTCGATAGACTTGTTTTGGAAGAAAGCGTAGTTATAGTCATTACCACCAATCTCTCCCATAAATACAAGAGAGCGTTGAAGTTTGTTTCGACAGCCTACAAATTATTCACGAATAAAACACTTCAATTTGTAGCATAAAAAACACTTCACTATGTAGCATAAAAAGTAAAGATGTACATTTATAATATTTTTTTTTAGTTTGACCGGGCTCTCAAATATAAACTTTTCAATAGATAAACATATGAAAAATAAAGTCCACGTGTTACCTGTAGGGGTTTGACAAGAGGAGTTAAGATGTTTATGGAACCAATTGAGTTGTACATTGAGATGATTATTGGTTGAAGGCACATGAATATTTCTCTCTTTGAAAAACGAAGGACCGAGTGCAGTACTTCCAGCTACTGCGAAGTTAACTCCGTAATCGAATTGCGCATTCCTATCCAAGTATGGATTAAGAAGAGGAAGATCAAGAGCGATTGCTGTAAATTGGAAAAACACAAATTTAAAACGTTTAATTATAATACAGAATTTTTGACATAATACATTGTCATATGGAGAAAAAAATTTATTAGGTCGCATACCAATGGTACTGTCCAGTTTTGTATCACTAATTTTACCTTTTTAATTTTGAACCACTAACTTTTAATAATTGTACAATTTTGGACAAATTTGGGTGAAGCACATGAAATATGTAGTCTCGTGACATGCGGTTGCCGACCAAAATTGAATAACTCCAAAAAAGATTAAAAGATAGAATAAAATGAAAAAAATGAATAAATAAGGATCTAAATTTTGGAAAACATGTAACCAACGACAACAAATTTCATTTCAAAAAAATATAAAAATATTAAAAAAGTAAGAAAATTTAAAACCTCTAGAAATAATATAACCAACCACATAAAATTGAAAAATTCAAAAAAATATAAGAAATAACAGAAAAACTAAAACATAAAATACAATAAAATTAGGAAAAGTCTATTTGAAAATATAAAAATTTCAGAAAATACATATAACCAACCAAAATAAATTTAATGACTTTGAAAAATATAAGAAAACTAAAAATCTCATAACCAAAAAATAAGAAACTAGGAGTTTATTTTTAAAAAAATATAACCAACCACAAATTTTGAAATTTCGAAAATATATAATAAGAATCTAAAAAATTTAAAAACAAAATATAAAAATTAGGAAATAAGTAAAATATAAATAATAATCTTAATTTGTTGAGAAAATGATATTCTTGTGGTTCATTGTATATTTTTTAAAATTTTCAGGTTTTGGATTTTTTCATTAATTTTCTCCCTAAGTTTTCGTATTTCGTTTTTAGGTTTTCTGAAGTTTTCTTATATTGTTTTGATTTTTTCGGTGGTGGGTTATACATTATCTAAATTTACAAATTTACAAATTTTCATTTATTCCTTATATATTTTTTTAAATTTTTTTTTAGTTTTTTTTTCAGATTTCCCCTTTTTTGAATTTTTTAAAGTTTGCATGGTTGTTATATATTTCTAAAATTTTCAGATTTTATTTTTTTTATGTTTCTCCTAACTTTTTATGTTGAGTTTTAAATCTTTTGGATTTTTCTTAGACTTGTTTGATAGGTTATATATTTTCTAAAATTTCATTTTTGTTTCTTTTGAATTTTCAGATTGTTCTTATACTTTTCTAAAATTATATAGAATTCGTGTCGCAATATAATAGTTGTTTCACATGGTACAACGTTGTTTCACATGGTACGATAGAAATTGATCCATAATTGAATAACTATTATATTAATTATGGGATTAAAATTGAACAATATAATAGTTAGCGAAATCAAAATTAAAATTTAAAAATTTAATGGGAGAAACGCTAGAAGGAAAAATAATTATGAAACCAAAAAAAGAAAAAAAAAAAGATTTTTTTCGCTTGCCGTTTGGATGCATGCAACTGTAATTATCGTAAATTACATACAAGAAAAAAAAAAGAGTGAGAGTTATTACATACCGAAGTAATCGATTATCAAAAGTCCGTCCGAACAACGTCCGGTAGATCTGCGAAAGAAGCTCTCTCCATAAGGATAACGAGCAGCATAGGATCTTGTACCGACCGGACCTTCACGAATTAAATTTCCGGTATCGGATATGGAATCTCCAAACTGATATACTGATTCAAAAGGACATATCTTATTATCTTGCGCAGCAACAGTAAAAGATGGGACGAAAGAAATCATCATCAGAATAACTAAACGCTCCATTGATGAAACAAAAGCCATTGAGAAAGAGAGACACAGGTAGAAACTGTTATGTCGTCTCATCATATCATATATATATATATATAAATACTAGATGTATTGGAAATAGTCTCCTTGTCCAACAATGAGAAGAAGTTATTTCCAAGTCAACGAAGGAGTCTACATGTGTGTGTTTTATTTATCTTTTACTTTTTAAATAAAATAACAAAAAAATAATAAGAAGAAAATAAGGAATGTGTGGTCGGATAAATAATTTGGTCGCACGCTACCGGCCGAATTTATAGAGAGTTCAAACATTAGATTTTACGTTGTTTTATCTTTTTAGAGTAAGATTTTGTATAGACTTATTGTGGCAGGAGGACATTCTTAGTTGTTGTGTTTGAGTGTGGTTAGTATTCTAGTGTAATTGTCAACTTTCAGAATAAAATATCACTATCTTTTTGAAATTTACAAATATAATAACTTAATTTTTTTTTTGTTAAATATCAAAAATAATACTTTATTGGACAATTTTTTAAAAAATAAGTGAAAATATATATTTTAAGAAAAATTATGCATTTGTTCAAACGACTAGAAATAAAAAATGTATATTCATCAAAGTGGAATAATTAATTGGAGTACTATTTTTTCTATATTTGAATTTATAGCCCAATATATCATTCTTAATGGGATTGCAACGTTTGATATATTTTGTTTTTAATCGGGTCAAGCATGCATTGGTGGAGCTAGGGTTGTCCGGATGCGGTGCCGGATTTGGAGAATTCATTGAAAAAAATAATTTCTTACGTTTTTCCATTTATTATCCCGCTGCGTTTCTACTCATATTCAATAGGTGATAAACTAACTTGTAATAAAAAAAAACTCTAATGCTATATAAAACGAAAGATAATCGACAGGGCGACCACAACACCTGCGTCAAGCTCAATTAAAATGCACCTCAAACACTGGGATGCCAAAATCAGACCAAGAGCTAGCTCCTGGATTCAACATCAAAACAAGACGAAGCCTGAAAAGAGGAGTGAAAAGCAAGATGTAGCTCTCCATGATCATCTCTAATCGGACCTCCACCACCGGCAATATGAGTATCTCTATCAACTGAACCATCTGTGTTCAGCTTGATCCAAGGAATCTTGGGTCGAAGCCAAACAATAGGGATGAGGCGATATGTCTAAGCGAGGGAAGAAAAGGCTTGTTGGAGACGATTGGGAGGCGAGCACCCCATCCAGAACTCGTGACTGATAAGTCCCACAACAGATAGTATAGAAACATGATGCTCCACCTAAACAATAATATGAGAAGAAAGAAAAGTAACACCCTATGCTTTACACTGTTCCTTTCTGTCCAGATGAACCAAAGGATAATACAAGGAATAATGAAAGATGTGTGCCTAAAGTGTGTGCCATGTGAGAAAAATTCAGAAGCTCAAAAATATTTTCTGTAGAGGGTGGGAATAGATGAATCCATACGTCAAAATACTCCCACACGTCACGGGACATGACACTCTCAGGAAAAAGGTGAATGATGGTCTCGGTATGATAGGTACATGTAAGGGAAATGCCCCTCGTCTGCATTATGGTATGAAGGGGAAGGCGTCTAAATAGAAGTTGTCAAATGAACACCGATATGGTGGGTGTAAGTAGGGTAGTCCAAATGGCCCCAAAGATAAAATTAGCATGATTCCTCACCCTGATGTAAGACCAAACTGAAGTCAATGAGAAAGCAGTAGATGAAGTAAGAGTCTAGTACATGTTATCCATATCCCCCTCAGCAATGGGAATCACGAGAATCTCCTGAATGGAGTCGGGGGTAAAACCTAGCTCCTGCCCAAGAATAGACTCAAGCTTACCCTTATTTTTGTCTTGAGACGTCATTTTTGATTTTTTCGGTCTGGCACATTATTTTTGATCTATTTGCCTCTGGACCACTTTCAACTCTTTTTGTCCCAGGATATTATTTTCGACTCGTTTCGCAACATAATGTTATTTTCAACTTGTTCCATCCCGCAATATTATCTTAGACCCATTTCGCCCAGTGATATTATTTTTGGATCGTTTCGCCCTGAAATGTTACTTTTTATTATTTTTGCCGTAAGACATTATTTTTCAACTCATCTCACCACATGACACTGTTTCGACTGTTTTTCATCTTGAGATGTTATTTTCAATCCGCTTCACTTTAGAACATCTTTTTTTATTATTTTCGACCAAGAATATTATTTTCGATCCATTTCATCTGGGACGTTATTTTGGATTTTCTGCCCGAGGGCATTAATTTTGATTCGTTTTGCCCCGAGACATCATGTCAGAATGGGTAAAAAAATGTATCGGGCCAAAATATCAGAAATGATGTTTTAGGGTGAAATGGATAAAATATAACGTGTTGCTGCGAAACGGGTCACAAATAATATCCTGAAGTGAACACATCCGAGAATGATTTCCCCAGGTGGAAAATAATAAAAAATGAGGCATTGGGATGAAACTGGTCAAAAATAATATCATGGGCCGAAAATGGTAAAAATTGATGAGTCGAAGCAAAACCGGTCGAAATGATGTCTCGAGAACGAAATAGGTCGAAAATGACCTCTGGGGCGAAATAGATCGAAAATAATATCTCGAGACAAAGTAGTAGAAAATAATGTCTTGAGTTAAAGCATGTTTATAACAATACCTCGGGAATGACATCCTAGAGCCAAACATATCGAAAATAATATTGCGTGGTGAAACAGGTCGAAAATAATGTCATCCTGAAATGTTATTTTCAACCCGTTTCACTTTAGAACATCATTTTTGATTATTTTCGACCAAGAATATTATTTTCGATCCATTTCATCTGGGACGTTATTTTGAACTTTCTGCCCGAGGTTTTGTCCCGAGACATCATGTCAAAATGGGTAAAACAATGTATCACGCTTAAATATTAGAAATGATGTTCTAGGGTGAAATGGATAAAATATAACGTGTTGATGCGAAACGGGTCACAAATAATATTCTGAAGTGAACACATCCGAGAATGATTTCCCCAGGTGGAAAATAATAAAAAAATGAGGCCTTGGGATGAAATCGGTCAAAACTAATATCATGGGCCGAAAATAGTAAAAATTGATGAGTCGGAGCAAAACAGGTCGAAATGATGTCTCGAGAACGAAATAGGTAATGACGTCCGAGGCGAAATAGATGGAAAATAATATCTCGAGACAAAGTAGTAGAAAATAATGTCTTGAGTTAAAGCATGTTTATAACCATACCTCGGGAATGACATCCTAGAGTGAAACATATCGAAAATAATATTGTGTGGTGACACAGATCGAAAATAATGTCACCGTAAAAAAATAGTAAAAAATAATGTTCATTGACGAAACGGGTCAAAGATAATGGTCTAGAGTGAAACGGGTTGAGAATGAAGTTCTAAGAAGAAAATGTCAAAAATAATATCATGGCGAAAATAGTCGAAACTGGCGTAATGGGACCAAAGGGTCGAATATCACTTTTTGCTAAACAGGTCAAAAATATCCCGATGGCGGAAAAGAGTTAAAATAATGTCTCAGCGCGAAACGTGTCGAAAGTAACACTTGTGGCGAACCGACTCGAAAATATTATCTTGGGCCGAAAATAGTAAGAAATTGCGACCCGAGGCAAAAAAAGGTAAAATAACAACCTGTGAAGAAATGGTCGAAAATAATGTCCCGGACCGAAAATAGTAAAAGATGATGTTCACATGCGAAATGGGTTAAAAATAATGTAACGGGGTGATACGGAATGAAAATGGCGACATAAGACGAAAAATGGCGACAATATAAGCTCAATTACAACAACAATAGAATGTAAATCACTCTTTGATCAATGTATCAATTGCTTGAAGATGTTGCATCTTCAATACCATAGGAAGTGGTATTTATAGACTCCAACGCCTCAAGTAGTCGTTAGCTTCATTTGACTGTTTAGCATGCGCTAGCATTCCTGCGTACCGTACGTTAAGCCCGTTACGTATGCTATAGATGTCCTGTAGCGTTCGTTATCGACTTCCGGTTTCAGTCCAGTGGCTTTTGTTTCTTTCTTTACGTACGTTGTCAATTCGTATTACGTACGTTATCTTCCTGCTGTAGCGTACGTTAACTATACGATGTAGCATATGTTAACCATATATAGCCATTGCCTGCATTTGTCAAAGTATCCGTTGAGTGCTTGACTTTGACCCGGAATCTTCCAACATTCATCTGATTTGAATTCTCATTATGTACGTTAACCTGTCTGTGTTACGTACATTAAATTGCCTTCGATAGCGTGCGTTATGCAATGCACATAGCGTGCGTTAAGCTTGTCTATCTGTAGTCAACTTTCACTCGTCTGGTTAGGTAGCGTACGTTATCTCCTCTGTGTTACGATGTTATGCTCTATCAGGTGACTTTCCTTCAGGGCTGATCAGGTAGCATTCCGATCGATAGATCGGGTAGCTTTCCTTCATGACTGATCAGGTAACATCTTTCCTGACCCGTGTGATCAGGTGACTTTGTCCAGCTTAAATGCCTTTGTTGTTTTGCTTTGTTTAACAACTAATCAGCAAAACTCGATAAATGAATATTTGGAATAAAATATTCCAACAATCTCCCCCTTTTTGATGATTACAAAACAACACCTTGAATTGGATAAAACCTGCAAAATAATATATATATATATATATATATATATATATATATATATCAAAGTTTTCAACTTTGATCGTTTCGTTAGTTTCTCCTTTTCGACTTCTTCTTTTCATTTTTCAACTTCTTCATTTTCTTTTTCGACTTTCTTCGACTTTTCTCCTCTTTTCGGATTCGTATGAATTTTTTATTTTTCTCTCCCTTTTACTTTTATCTTTTTCTCGCATTCTTCCATGACGCTTTTTATCGCATTCAACTATTCTCTCCCGCTTTTTGTTATCAGCAAAGAGCATATAAAGGATACCAATTGATGATAAAATATGTAAAGATAAAATATGCAATAAAAGGGTAAAACTCCACCTTACAAAAATCTCCCCCTTTTTTAAAAAATATAATACTCCCCCTTAGTAAAATACTTATTGATTAATTTTTGGGGATCCAATCGAAAGTCGGTCGTTTTTCATTAACATAGACGATGTTCGGAATAGTGGTTCCTTTAGGAATCCAAACATTTTTAATTTTAATCGTCCGACGTGGGCTTTTACAATTAGAAATATGATCCCCAATTTTTAAATATTTTTTACATCGGGGTATTTTGAAATTTAAGGATTCATTTTTAGTATGCGGTTTGAATCCTAACCCCTGTTTGTTCAAAGTGAATTTTTGAACCGATAACATTTGTTCAAATTTATCATTACCGCAAGAAATTTTCTTTTTCAAAATTTTAAGTTCGTCTTGAACTTCTAAAAGATCATTCTTTAAAATATTTTCATTTTCAAGGCATTGAGAATGATCGGTTTCGATAAATTTCCCTTTTTCAAGAATTTTAGAAATTTCGATTTCCAAAGATTTATTTTTAGATTGGAGGGATTTTATTTCGGATAAAGCATTTTGAAAATCGGTATGCAATAATTCGAATGCTTCAAATAATTCATCGTGAGACGATGTACTAACCTGGCTTTCGACGTCGCTTTCGTCAAATGTACTTCTTGCCATAAGTGTGAGGTTATTTTGATTGATGAAATCTTCGTCCTCGTCTTCGTCACTCCACGTGGCAATTAAAACTTCCTTCTTTTGATTTGCTCGGCAATTTTTCGCGAAGTGGTCTGGTTTACCACAGATTCGACAGTTGTTGTCGAATTTCTTAGATTCGCCCGTCATGTTTGTCTTTTTTGTCCGGTTTAATAAGTTTTGAAACTTATTAATATTTTTGGCATAATATGCCGATTCTTCATCGCTATCGTCCACCAGAATTTCTTCTTTTCGAGACATCTTAGCTTTCGGCTTCGGCTTTGCGTTTCGGATTTAAGGACTATCTCGTAATTTATTAATAAACCAAAAAGGGCACTAAAATCAAGATTATTGAGATCTTTTGATTCCATAATCGCCGTCACCGTTCCGTCCCATTCTCTAGGTAGTGATCGTAGGATTTTCTTTACTTTTTCACTACTTGAGAGGGGCTTTCCGAAACAAGCCAATCCATTTGTAATGACTGAAAATCGGTCGAGCATGATTGTAATGGATCCGTCCTCTTTCATTTGGAATAGCTCGTAGTCGTGGAGAAGCATATTAATCTTCGTCTCCTTCACTTGAGACGTTCCTTCGTGTGTGACTTCTGTTGCTGCTCGAAATATTATCCGGAGATAGATATTGCTGGAATGGACGGACAGCAAACAAGGTTGCGGGAGCACGTTCGAGGGAATGGAAATAACACAAGATTTGCCGGGTTTGTTAGGCCCGGGCTTGAATGCTCTCGCGAGATGTTATTAATATGAATACGTTTGAGTACAAAATCAATGTAAGAATGCGATTACAATGAGTGTAAAAGATCCTAGTTATCTAGCTGTTGAGTGCTTGCCGGAAGAACTAGAGTTGCTCTGAGTTCTTGTTCTCGTTTATGCCGACCGTCTTAGGATTAAGAGGTGCTGAGAGTGAAAGAGAAAGATGTCCGAAGTGTATAGCGTTTCCAAGAGAGAAAGCCAAGCTATGAGCTGAGCTTCTGAACCGTAAGAAAAGCCAGAGAGCAGCCGAGAGCTTTCCAAGTGTAGGAAGCCTTCTATTTATAGGAGCTGAGATGCCCTTTTCTGACGGGCGATTGCCTTCCTTGTAATATAATAAGGGGTGATCGTCTTTTAGCACATGGGCTGTCTGCCTTGAAGTCCCACTTTGCACCTTTCGGTGGGTATGTCGGTAGGTGAGATTGGTGACAGGCTGTGGTCAATGATCCATGTTCTACGGCGCCTTTCCGGATTTGCACATGTGGGACTCTATTCGAGCTTCGTCCTTCACCGACTAGACATGCTGGCTTTGCGTGGCATGAGGCGATCGTCATTGGCCGGGCACCAGGGTCGATCGCCAGGTGCCAAGAGACGATCGCCTTAGATGTCAATCGCTCGATACTGGGACTTGACCTGGGACCTCCGATCTGTAATATCCGTAACTTTCCATTTTTAGTAGTTTCCATTTTTGGTGTATGTCTATTTTTATCGACTCGCTTGTAACCGTTTCGACATTGTGAATCTACTTTGTTCTTGGAGTTTTTCCATTTGGACGAGTTTTGATGATGGTTTCACGTAATTTCATTTTATAACATGTTCTGCCGTATGAACGTTTGATTCTCGTAAAACTCGTTCGTTTTCGTTGTTTCTTGGTTTGTACAAGTTCGTATGATTGAGTTGGTCGTTTGGAGACCTTCAGTTCGTTGATCTGACGTCGTTTCGTGATTTTCGGTCACTTGGGCCATTTTTGTAATTTCCTAATAGTTTAGGGAATCTCATTTTCGTTGTCGCATTACGGACCCTCCGGTGGTCGGAATTATATTTTCTTTTAGCGCTTAGCTCTGTCGTCTGGTATGCTTCGTGTTTATGTTTCCGGATTCTGACCTCGTCGTGCGTTTCGTGTTTTGTACCCTCGACAGCAGCTTACTGCTGATGTGAGCAGCAGTATTGAACTGCTGTGCAGTTAGCGCACGCTACTCCTGTTGCCTTGCGTGCGCTACCGATGTGCAGTTAGCGTACGCTAACTCCCTATTGTTAGCGTATGCTAGCGAATGGTGGCAGTAGCTACTGGACCTGTCACGGCCCGTTAACGCACGCTATATATGACAGTTAGCGTGCGCTAACTTCACTAATTATATAAGTCAATAGGCGATTTGAGCAATGATTTTATTCTTTTCTCTTCGTTTCTTCGACGTGCGACCTCAGAGGCGATTTCCACCGGTACTATTCGGAGTTCTTTTCAAATTCCATCACGGTAGAATCGAGCCATCATATCATAATCAGCATAATCACCCTTCATCAGCCGAATTAAAGGTAATTCCTCAGGAACCCTAATTTTGACGAATTTGGGGGTTTTTCGGGATTCTAGGGTTTAGTTCCGAATTGTTCATCTATATTACGATATTCTTTACCGATTGTGATTATTGAGTGGTTCTAAATCCAATTTCCTTGATTTTAATCCGCGAATTATCAATACGGGGAGATTTTACGTAAACCCTCGCCCGTATCAATTGATCGTTCATTGTCGTATCATGTAATCGGGGTTATGGGTGTATTCCAATAGAGTATTGTTGTCTGTTGGGACTGAACTGTGTTGATCCTTCGTTTAGGAACCGTCGTTTTCCACCCGGACCGTTCGTAGTCGTGTTTCACTTCCGTTTCTTCAAGAATGTCTCAAAGGCAAGTACTTTACATTTGTTTACATGTTCTAGTATTTGAATTATGGCTGTATCGTGGTTGTTGTGGATGGTTATGTGTATGTTCACCTAGGGACGGTCCGACGGGGCCTCTAGGGATACGTATTGCCGTGAGTGTGCGTATCGCGAACTGTGGTTAGCCACCCAGGGATGTCCGAAGGGGCTGTGCGGGGTACGGTGGCCGTGAGTCTCGTACCAACGGTTAACTTTGAATTGTGATTTATTGGAGATACTGAGTTTTACGATTGTACAATGTAAATATTCCGGAATATAAAATGTTTTCTAAAATGACTTTTTGGCGCATATATTTATCTGATTAGAATGTAGTTCAAATGGATTGTACTTGCACTAGGAGTTGTCGCTAACCCCTTAAATGGGGGAAATACTTTTTGTATTTCAGGTATCGATCGTGGGGACAAACGAGCACTTGAGCCGTATGAGGATGATGGGCAAGCATGATACTGATCAGTAGTCATTTGTTGGTGTTCAGTTCTGTCTATTATTTTTGATGTCTTGTTTTGGGACTTTTGTACTATAAATTCGGTTTAAGTACTCGAGTACTTCTTGTTTGAAAATTATAAATGTTGTGTTCCCGATTTGGGAAATGGATTGATGTTGGATTCTATTTGTCGAGTTGTAGTCTTATTTGAATTGTCGTATTATTGATGATTGTTCGTCGTTGTCAAACGTCTTGTTGGTACGTTAGCCTGGTGGATTCCATAGTGTGGAGTCCACGGTGCTGTAATATGCCCTGAATGTCTTGGGGGTGTTACAGAATATGGTATCAGAGCTTAGGTTTATGGATACCTAGGTTGTCGGTTATTTGGGTCTAGTTAAGTGTCGTTTTTGGGACAGTATCACTGCTATGGCTGTAATATCCGCAATTTTCGATTTTTGGTGAATTTCTTTTTTCGGCCGGAGTCCGTTTTGACGGCTCGCTCATGACCGTTTCGTCATTCTGAGAATGATTAATTCTGCACTTTTTGTCATCCGAGTTCGTTTCGGTGTTGTTTTGTTGAGTTCTGTGCTTTTTAGCGACTTTTCCGCACTTGAGTTCGATTCTTGCGAATCTCGTCCGAAACTGCTGTTTCGAGTTTCCCGCAAGTCCGTTTAACTTTGTTAGACGTGTCGTGAACTTCGGTTTGATTATTCGTTGACGTATGGTGATTTTCGGGCATTTGGGCCATTTTCGTAATTTCCCAAAGTTTGGGGTAATTACCTTCCGTTGTCGAATTTCGAGCCTTCGGGTGGTCGGAATTGTGTGTCCTACTAGCTCTTAGATTCGTCTTTGTGAGTACTTCGTAACCGTATCTTCGGTTCGTATTCAGGTTCGGGTTTCGGTGTCGTTTTGTTGAACTCAGGATTACTAAACGACTTTTCTAAGTATGAGTTCGTCTTTGTTAGATCACCATTAATTTTTGGTGACTCCAAAAATTATAAATCTTTGCAATATTATAGAACATCGAGTTAGCTTTCCAATGGTTCAAACGGTGAGTCAATCGGAGTCCGGACGAGAGAGTTATGGTTGTTTCGCTGGCCGATCACTTCCAGAGCCTTTCGGCCGATAGGGGGTCGATAGACTCTACCGCGGCATTCCGTATGGGTATCGGTTGGCCTATCGGCCGATAGGCCGGCCGATAGGTTCTCACGTGTTACACTATAAATGTGTTGTTTTGAGCGTGAATGCCTCATTTCCTTCTTCTTTTTCCGTAGACGCGAGAGAGAGTGAGAGAGGAGGAGAGCTTCTCATCATTATCATTTGGAGGGTTGATTTTCATCATTCTTCTTCGGTTGTGAAGCCGGACAATCAATCCAACGCGTGTTCTACGAATCTAAATACTTGAATCACTCAAGGTAACATCTCTTGAAACCCTACCTTTTTGGATAATTGGGGATTTTGGGGTTTTGTCCGATTCTTTCCGTTTTGTTGATGGATTCTTGATGAATATGATTAATCTTGTTGATATCATTAGTTTTCCTACGGATTCATGGTATATTTTCATAGTTTTGCGGAATCGAGAGGGTTTGGTTGTGGTCCGCCCTCGTTGTTATTTTTGTGCGAATATACATGAATCGTAGGCGGGGTTCCGGGTGTATTCCATTTCCGTAATCGTTTAGAAGTAGTTGTGATTGTGCTATTCGAATCGTTAGGTTCATTTCCGCCGGTTCCTTGCGGTCGTGTTCAACTCTTCCGTTCCGTTCGTGTCACCGTCTATTAATCGAGGCAAGTATTTTTGGAAACCTTTAAGCTTAACATGAAATGGTGATGTATGTTATTTGTGTGTAACTCACCTCGTGTTGGCCCGACGGGGTCAAGGAGGGAAATCTATGCTGCCGCCCTGGATTTCACGAGTTTCGTACCGCTAGCCAACTCGTTAGGGTCCTTGCAAGGCCTCGAGTGAGAATGTATGCTGCCGCCCTGTTCTCACGGCTTAGCGTGTGCGTAGTTTTGTTTTTCTGTATTTGTAGCCAACTCGTTAGGGTCCCTGTGAGGCCCCGAGTGAGAATGTATGCTGCCGCCCTGTTCTCAAGGCTAATTGTGGACTGTTTATTTTCCGGAAAAAGACATGTCTTGTTTTGGTTTTCGAAATGATTTTTGGTGCATGTACTATGAAATGTGTAAGCGATTGGTTTGCCTTGAATACTTGTACTAGCGTAATTGCTAACCCCTCTGGGGACCCGTTGTCGGGGAAATTCTTGTTATGGATTTCAGGTTATGTTCAGCCAGACGAGCGGGCGCTGGGATGGTACGAGGATGTCGGCCAAGGTTGTTGACATGTGCAATTGAGTCTTGTTATTTCCTACTGTCTCTTTTGATGTGGATGTTTTCTAAATTGTAAACTTATAGATTGTACTCGCGAGTACTTAGGCTTTTCCTTTCGGATTGTGTTTGGACTTCGTTGGAGTTACCGTATTTGTCGGTTGATGTTTATTATGCCGGTTGTACCGGACGTGTTGTTTTTATGTTCTTGTTGTTAACAATTGTTTCCTTGCTAACCGAGTTGGTTAGTCGAGAGGTGTTCTCTTGTGTTAGCCTGGTGGGTCCCATGTAGGGGTCCACGGCGCTGTAATACACCTCGAATATCTTGGGGGTGTTACAGAAATGGTATCGGAGCTCTAGGTTTATGGATACCTAGGCTTGTTGGTTATTTGGGTCTAGTTGTGTTCTGTTTTGCACATTGTCACACCGCTGCCGGCATCTCAAGACATCCAAAGGCTCGTTAGTTTTCCTTACTCGTTTATGTTGTTTTCTAGTATTGTAATTACACTTCTTGAACTCGTGATTGCCTCTCTCGTACTTATTGTCGAGTTGTTTTCGATCCATCCGGTTCGTACTTTTGATTCTAGTATTGTGCGCCTTTGTCTCTCTCGGAGTATGTGCGCCGTTCGGGCTTGACCGCTTGTCGCTTTGCGAGCTTTCCATCGCTAAACTTCCTAGCGTTGGTGGGATCGTTGGTGATCGAAAGATCCGAGTTTTGCTCCGTGGTATATTGTGAGAGGGCTTGACTCTCTAGTCTTTTTTTGTGTGATGGAATCTGTGTTTGGTAATTGCGATATACTAAATGTATGTTGAGCCGAATGTACCGATGAGTTGAGAAACTCACGTATGGGTTTCGACATATGTCCAAATCGGTGATCTTTGGTTACGCTGCGTTAAACTTGGAGAGATAGTTTGACATATGCTTGGAATTAGTATTTCCGAGTTGCGCTTTTAACCGGTGATTTTTGAATGTCGTATATGAGTGTGTCCGGAATTGTTGGTACTTGGCTAATTATTATTATTTACAACCAATGTGTTTCTATTAATAATAATACATGCGGCATGCTTGAAAATTTCTTAGACTTGATCGTATTGTGGGTTTTTGAAAGTGACATGAATTTGGGCGAGCCACCTTGTATTTTCAAATAAAACCTTGTGTCGTATTTAAAGGTCATGTTTAAAAGTGTTTTAGGACATTTTAAAAAAAGCTACCATTGTAAAGCAATAGACGTGTATAAAAGGGTCTTGAAAACGATTTTTAACTTACGGTCTTATTTTCGAATGACTAGAGTATACGATTTTAAAAATGCATTAGCCTGGGAAACCTAGCCGTCGAATCATGTTGTGTTTGTCGAGTTTTGTCTTAACGGATTTTTGTCGACTTAGTCGCATCGCGACGCTGGCCGCTTGAGATCATTGGTCGTGATTAGTATCGAGGTGGTCGTCACTTACGTGCGACCTATGGATGTTAAACTCCCTTCGTTGTGTTGTGCCTCGTGTGACACGAGTTATTTGTATGATTAGTCGTTAAATGATGGAATCCTTATGTGGATTTTGATTTCACGATATGTGTTTATTAGAATCTCGTATTTGGTTTATACGAGGAGTGTCACACCTTGATGTATTTTCGCATCGTATTTTATCCGCTGCGTGAGTTCTTTCAAACGGCTTTCGGTATTTTGCAAACTGAGTTTTATTTCGTAAAACCGATTCCTTGAATCAAGTTTTGGCATTTTGGTCTTGAATATTTCATGATGGTTTGACAAATGATTTTTGTGAGTTTTGGAAAATATTACCGTCATTGGTCTTTTTAGCATTTTTGAAATGACGTGGGAAATTGTGCTTAGCCTGGTAAACCTGTGTGAGAAAGGTTTACGGCATGTAATCTTTCTGATATGTTCTATTGTTGTCTCTGTTGGTCATTAGCGCACGCTAGCGCGCGCAAGAGTGCGTTGGTAGCACGCTAAGGGGAGGATAGCGCACGCTACCTGGTAGTTCGAGCGATCCAGAGCTACCGGACTGGTCTGGTCGTTAGCGCACGCTAACACTTGGGGTTAGCGCACGCTAAGTGTTAGCGCACGCTAACAGTGTATTTTTTTTTTTGGTCGGGAGTTTTGTTTGTTGCCGTGATAGCGCACGCTAACCTTAATGATTAGCGCACGCTAATTGTGTCCAGTATAAATACCGGACACCAGTCTAGAAGTTGCATTTTTCTTCATTTTTCTTCGTCCTCCATGAGATGGAGACGTAGCGACTAGGTTTCGCATTGGGGCTGATTTTTTTTTTTTTCCATCCAAAGGTGTTTTGGAGTATCCTAGATGATTTTTAACATCATCTAATCCATTGTTCTTCGCCGAATCCAGGCAATTTTTCTTGAATCCCTAGAGTTGACTTTTTGGGATTTTGTTCTTGATGTCGTTTTCCATCCGGTTTTGATAAACCGATCGTTGTTTTAACGATGTTGTTAAGCATATCCTAGGGATTGTATATCACTGTCTTGATTGTGAACGATTTAATGAGTGTGCTATGATGTGTTTAAGTGAATATTGACAAGTGTGAATTCTGGGCATTTTGGCTATCAGTACTTCTGAAAACCTTGAGTATCTTAGAAAATAAATTTCGAGACGTACTTTTAAAATGAATTATTTTCTCGTAGTACATACAAGGTGCCACAACACGTTTCAAAATTCTTCTACCTCGAGGACCAAAATGCTTTGAAATATTTTCAATATTTTAGAAACACTTTTATTTAGACCCGAGGTTCGAATATCCTGAAAGTTTTCACTAAGAGAAAGTGTCCTCATTTTTATCAAATGCGAAATGGTTCTCCAAAGTCTCGATAACGATGTTTCACGTTTGTACTTTTTGAAAGGTGATACTCAAGATCAACAGGTGTTCTTCTAAATTATTTTCAAAATGAGGTTTTCGTTTTTAAAACCTATCCATTCCCGTTTGAGGGATGGGTATATATGTATGATGTTCGCGTTGTCGTTATGATGTTTGCTCCCGAGTATTATCAGATTGGTGGCATGAACGTCGAGGCGTTGCCACGCATTTGTTGTGAGAGGTGGGATGTTAGTGTCGAATGTTGCCGCCTCGTAGTGATTTCTACGTTGTCGCGCATGTGCGAGCTGTTAGAGCTTGGTTTGGTATGACAGTGTGCATCGGTGATCGTTCCGTTATGTGTCGGTTGTTTAATGTCTTGTTACCTTGCTCCTGTTTTTGTGAATTTCGTGGATGAGGTCGGGGATACTGCCCATACTATTTTGACTTCTGTATTTTCTCTTTCTTCAGTCTATCGATTCGCTCGTGTTCGTTGATACTGTCTGAACTTGATCTATACCTTGGTTTCATCATTCGAACGAGTTGTAATCTGGTTTTGAGTCGATCTGGTTATCGCTATGACTTTTCCGAATTTGGTTCGGCTATTGTGAATCCTGTTCGGAAGTAACATCTTTTGGTTCTAATAGTTCTTTTATTCAAAGGGGATCGGATTTTTAACTTCTGTATATTTTTTTAGCTCTATCAACTCGTTTATGCTCGTTAACATTTCTGAACTTTCCATATCCCTTGCTTTTGTTAATCGGACGAGGGTGGTAATGTTTTGGAATAACTCGTTCGTCGTTGTGGCTTTTCAATCGCTATTCCCTTTCCTGTGGATATTGTGGGAATGCACGTCTTGCTGTTCTCACCAGGTCATCCTGGGAGTTGTGGTTTGAATTTTATTATCCTACGTGTTTCGGACATGATTGTTCGATTTTTGTTGTCTCAATCGTTGTTTGTTCGGTTTTTGTTCTCGTTTCGTGATTGTTGAGCGTTCAGGCTCCTTCGTAATTTCCTTAAGTTGGGAAATTAGTCTCGTTTTCGATCTTCCAACCCTTGGGCGGTGGAATTCCGTATTTATTCAGCGTTTGGCTCGCATTTGATTGGTGAACCGTTGGGTTGGTCAATCATATTGATTTTCGTTCGTTGAGTTTTGTGATTGTTCGGATAATCGACTCGATTGTATTGTCTATTTGATGACGCTTGTCACTCGTTGATTTTATTATGTCTCTACCGGTGACGTTGCGTTAGTCGCCCTAGAGCGTATTTTCTCGCCGTATGTCTCTTTGCGTTCCTTGCAGTGTTTCGCCGTCGGGCGCGAGTCTTCGGTTTTGTGTATCTCGTCGAGTTTTCCTGGCAAGGGATATTGCTTCTCCCTACTTATTTTAAGTTTCGGGACGAAACTTCTTTTAAGGTGGGTAGAATGTAATATCCGCAATTTTCGATTTTTGGTGATTTTCTTTTTTCGGCCGGAGTCCGTTTTGACGGCTCGTTCATGACCGTTTCGTCATTCCGAGAATGATTAATTCTGCACTTTTGTCATCCGAGTTCGTTTCGGTGTTGTTTTGTTGAGTTCGTGCTTTTAGCGACTTTTCCGCACTTGAGTTCGATTCTTGCGAATCTCGTCCGAAATCATTGCTTTGAGTTTCCCGCAAGTCCGTTTAACTTTGTTAGACGTGTCGTGAACTTCGGTTTGATTATTCGTTGACGTATGGTGATTTTCGGGCATTTGGGCCATTTTCGTAATTTCCCAAAGTTTGGGGTAATTACCTTCCGTTGTCGAATTTCGAGCCTTCGGGTGGTCGGAATTGTGTGTCCTACTAGCTCTTAGATTCGTCTTTGTGAGTACTTCGTAACCGTATCTTCGGTTCGTATTCAGGTTCGGGTTTCGGTGTCGTTTTGTTGAACTCAGGATTACTAAACGACTTTTCTAAGTATGAGTTCGTCTTTGTTAGATCACCATTAATTTTTGGTGACTCCAAAAATTATAAATCTTTGCAATATTATAGAAAATCGAGTTAGCTTTCCAATGGTTCAAACGGTGAGTCAATCGGAGTCCGAACGAGAGAGTTATGGTTGTTTTTCGCTTTGCCGATCACTTCGGGAGCCTTCTACCGATGGGGGTCGATAGACTCTCTGCCGGCATTCCGTATGGGTATCGGTTGGCCTATCGCCGATAGGCTGGCCGATAGGTTCTCGTGTTACACTATAAATGTGTTGTTTTGAGCGTGAATGACTCATTTCCTTCTTCTTTTCCATAGACGCGAGAGAGAGTGAGAGAGGAGGAGAGCTTCTCATCATTATCATTTGGAGGGTTGATTTTCATCATTCTTCTTCGGTTGTGAAGCCCGGACAATCAATCCAACGCGTGTTCTACGAATCTAAATACTTGAATCACTCAAGGTAACATCTCTTGAAACCCTACCTTTTTGGATAATTGGGGATTTTGGGGTTTTGTCCGATTCTTTCCGCTTTTGTTGATGGATTCTTGATGAATATGATTAATCTTGTTGATATCATTAGTTTTCCTACGGATTCATGGTATATTTTCATAGTTTTGCGGAATCGAGAGGGTTTGGTTGTGGTCCGCCCTCGTTGTTATTTTTGTGCGAATATACATGAATCGTAGGCGGGGTTCCGGGTGTATTCCATTTCCGTAATCGTTTAGAAGTGGTTGTGATTGTGCTATTCGAATCGTTAGGTTCATTTCCGCCGGTTCCTTGCGGTCGTGTTCAACTCTTCCGTTCCGTTCGTGTCACCGTCTATTAATCGAGGCAAGTATTTTTGGAAACCTTTAAGCTTAACATGAAATGGTGATGTATGTTATTTGTGTGTAACTCACCTCGTGTTGGCCCGACGGGGTCAAGGAGGGAAATCTATGCTGCCGCCCTGGATTTCACGAGTTTCGTACCGCTAGCCAACTCGTTAGGGTCCTTGCAAGGCCTCGAGTGAGAATGTATGCTGCCGCCCTGTTCTCACGGCTTAGCGTGTGCGTAGTTTTGTTTTTCTGTATTTGTAGCCAACTCGTTAGGGTCCCTGTGAGGCCCCGAGTGAGAATGTATGCTGCCGCCCTGTTCTCAAGGCTAATTGTGGACTGTTTATTTTCCGGAAAAAGACATGTCTTGTTTTGGTTTTCGAAATGATTTTTGGTGCATGTACTATGAAATGTGTAAGCGATTGGTTTGCCTTGAATACTTGTACTAGCGTAATTGCTAACCCCTCTGGGGACCCGTTGTCGGGAAATTCTTGTTATGGATTTCGTGTTATGTTCAATGCAGACGAGCGGGCGCTGGATGGTACGAGGATGTCGGCCAAGGTTGTTGACATGTGCAATTGAGTCTTGTTATTTCCTACTGTCTCTTTTGATGTGGATGTTTTCTAAATTGTAAACTTATAGATTGTACTCGCGAGTACTTAGGCTTTTCCTTTCGGATTGTGTTTGGACTTCGTTGGAGTTACCGTATTTGTCGGTTGATGTTTATTATGCCGGTTGTACCGGACGTGTTGTTTTTATGTTCTTGTTGTTAACAATTGTTTCCTTTCTAACCGAGTTGGTTAGTCGAGAGGTGTTCTCTTGTGTTAGCCTGGTGGGTCCCATGTAGGGGTCCACGGCGCTGTAATACACCTCGAATATCTTGGGGGTGTTACAATGGCATCATCTCAGTACGCCGGTGCTCGTAAGTTTTTCCTAACTTGACTCGTTTCACCGTTATGTTCTATTCCTGTCTTAGCATCTTGTTGCGTTTGCGTTTGAATTGTACTTACCCGTTGCTTCTTCAGAATTCCTGCTGGTAGAGGACGCGGACGCGGTAGGGGACGTGGCGCAGCCGGTGGGGCGGCCATGTCTGATCACTCGGGAACTGATTCGGCGATGCCTTCTTTGTCGAACAGTGTTCCCCCTAGTTCTGGAGGTCAGCAGGACCAGTCTGCTAGCTCCGGTAATGCACATGAGAATGTTGGAGTGGCCAACATTTTGCAGCAAGTAGCGAACCAGATGACGCTACTGACTCAGGCCGTTCTAGTCGGCCAAGCTAATGCCAACCCGGTTCCGCCTACTGGATTCGGCAATGACAAGTTACTTCAGGATGTGATTCGTATGCGTCCTCCGTAGTTTGATGGTGCTTCCGACCCTTCCGGATGGGAGAGTTGGCTTTTTGAGATGGAAAAAGTATTTGAGGCTGCTAATTGTTCTGAGGAGAGGAAAGTACCCATTGCTCAGTACTTCCTCGCCAAGGAGGCAGCAACGTAGTGACAAGCGGTGAAATCGCGTGACCGGGCAGCCACGTGGGCAGAGTTTCGGGATCTAATGGAAGATGAATTTTGTCCATGGCCAGTGAAAGAGGGGAGGATCCGAGCCTTCTTTGAGGCTAAGCCCCAAGATGTTCCTATTTCTCAAGCTATCAAAGACTACAATCAACAGCTGCATTATGTTAGAAACCAAGTCCGAGATGAGCTTGAAAAGATCCGCCACTTTGATATGCGGATGAAACCGAGGGTGCGCCACTACATGTCTGGTCTAGGGTGAACGACTTTGAAAGATTATCAGAATAAAGCGATGGCTTATGAGATGTCGTTTTCTACGACAGAGACGGCAACCGAAGGAAAGAAGCAGAAGACCTCCGGTCAGTTTCGGGAGGCAAGTCAGGAGGGTATCCGAAGGCTCAGTCTGGTTCGCGAGTCTTCGGGAGTCAGTCACCATCAGTTGCTCGAGGAAACGGTTCTAGGTCTGCTCTTGCTGGTTCCGTTCGTGGACCTACGTGCTTCAACTGTAGTCGTCCGGGCCACATGATGAGTGAGTGTGATAGGCCTCCGATTCAGTGTCTTGCTTGTGGTCGGATGGGTCATCGTGCTAAGTTTTGTACGGATGCAGCTCGGGCTCCAGTTACTCAGATATCACCCCAGTGCGGAGAGCCGAGTGTGAATCAGGCACCGACAGTTCCTCACCCGCAGCAGAGTTTTAGTAGAGGTCGAGGACGTGGGCAGCCTTCTAGAGGGGAGCTTCTAGTGCGGGGTCCATTCCGCCCGTGTGTATGAGATGAGGCGAGCCGAGATCCCGACGCGACGGCAAGGTGTACCGTCCACATCCTTGATCATCCTGCTTCCGTATTGTTCGATTCTCGTGCTACGCATTCTTTTATATCTATGGATTGTGTGCGCGTCTGCATGTTGATTGCCTTGTTGCTTGTGAGCCTTTTGTTGTTAAACTTCCTAGCGGGGATAGCATCGTGGGGGACCGTGAGATTAGAGATTTTTCTGTGAGTATCGCGGGGAGGGATTGGCCTTCTAATCTGATCGCGATGGATATTAGAGATGAGGATTTGATTCTGGGTGAGGATTGGCTGGACCGTCATGGGGCGATCATGAATTATAGAACGAGGACGGTTTCGATGTTAGCCTCTGACGGTACCGAGCATTCTTTTGTGGGGCGTAAGCGGAGTAGCCAGAGATTACTGATCAGCGCCTTAAAGGCGGTGAGACTTCTTCGAGGAGGTTGCACGGGCTATTGGTCTTACGCTTTGAGATCAGAAGAAGGTGGAGTCGAGCTCTCGTCTATTCCGGTAGTGTGTGAGTATCCTGATGTTTTCCCAGACGAGTTGCCGGGTTTGCCGCCGGACCGAGAAGTTCAGTTTACCGTCGATTTAGAGCCGGGTGCAGCACCGATCTCTAAGACGCCATACCGTATGGCGCCTGCCGAGATGCTGGAGATGAAGAAACAGTTGGGAGAGTTGGTAGACATGGGGTATATTCGACCGAGCGCTTCACCTTGGGGCGCACCGGTCTTGTTTGTGAAGAAGAAGGATGGGTCACTTCGTTTGTGTATCGACTATCGAGAGTTGAACAAAATGACCATCAAAAATAAGTATCCACTCCCGAGGATTGATGATTTGTTTGATCAGTTGCAAGGGGCAACTGTGTTTTCGAAGATTGATTTGAGATCGGGGTATTATCAGCTCCGAGTGAAGGATACCGACATCCCGAAGACGACCTTTCGGACGAGATACGGTCACTACGAGTTTGTGGTTATGCCTTTCACAACTAACGCCCACCCGTGTTCATGCAGCTTATGAACAAAGTCTTTAACGAGTACCTCGATAAGTGTGTAGTCGTTTTTATCGATGACATCCTGATTTACTCGAGGAGCGAGGAGGAGCACGCCCATCATTTGCATATCGTGCTAGATATTTTGAGAACTCAGTATCTTTTTGCGAAGTTCTCAAAGTGCGAGTTTTGGTTACGGGAGGTTATGTTTATCGGTCATGTGATCTCGGTCGAGGGTGTTCGTGTGGACCCACATAAGGTAGAGGCAGTGTTGGATTGGGCGCCGCCCAAGAACGTGAAGGAGGTCCGTAGTTTTCTGGGATTAGCCGGGTATTACCGTAGATTCGTCGAGGGGTTCTCTAAGCTCGCTCGACCGTTGACTCAGTTGTTACAGAAGTCGGAGAAGTTTGTGTGGACCGATGAGAGGCAAAATAGTTTTGAGGAGTTGAAGAAGCGGTTGACGACTGCTCCCGTTTTGGATTTACCGAGTGGTAATGATAGTTTCTCAGTTTATAGTGATGCTTCGGGCCAAGGGCTCGGATGCGTACTTATGTAGCACGAGAGGACGATTGCCTATGCTTCCCGTCAGTTGAAACCGTATGAATTGAATTACCCTACGCACGATCTTGAGTTGGCCGCAGTCATATTTGCGTTGAAGATCTGGCGTCATTACTTGTATGGCTCGTCGTGTCAGATTTTCACCGATCACAAGAGCCTAAAGTACATTTTCACCCAGAAAGAGCTTAATATAAGACAGATGAGATGGTTGGAATTAATTAAGGATTACGATCTCGAGATCCTTTATCATCCGGGCAAGGCTAATGTGGTAGTAGATGCCTTGAGCCGAAAATCGATATCGCTTTGGGCGCTTGAGTTACTCACGGCCCAGTCGGGACTTCAGCGAGAGTTTATGAGGTTGAGCATTGAGATTGTACTGCCAGAGAGTTCCGGGCAGTTGCGTACTCTTGAGATTTCTTCATATCTGGTCGAGGAAATTAAATCGGGACAGTTGGAGGACCCGATGTTTATTCACCTGCGAGAGAGTATAGGGAAGGGGAAAGCCCCGGGATTCGTTATTCATGAGGACGGAGTGTTGAGATTCCGAGGTCGGTTGTGCGTTCCGAACGACTCGGAATTGAGACAGAGTATCATGCGAGAGGCTCATGCGTCACCTTACTCAGTCCATCCAGGCTCGAGTAAAATGTATTAAGATCTGAGGAAAAATTTCTGGTGGAACGATATGAAGAAGGAGGTAGTTCAGTTTGTGGCTAAGTGTTTGACTTGTCAGCAAGTCAAGATTGAGCATCAGCGGCCAGCCGGGTTATTGAAACCACTTCCCGTCCCGGAATGGAAGTGGGAGGATATCTCTATGGATTTTGTCACGGGTTTGCCGAGGACGAAGACTGGTATGAATATGGTGTGGGTGATTGTAGACCGACTGACTAAGTCGGCACATTTTCTGGGCATCAAGGATACTTGGGGTCCAGAAAAGTTGGCTCGTATTTTTATCGCACAGATAGTGAGGCTTCATGGTACGCCGAGGACCATTATTTCGTATAGAGATGGCCGGTTTGTATCGCACTTTGGCAAAGTGTACATAAGGCATTGGGGACACTTGCGTTTGAGCACTTCTTTCCATCCCTGCATCGATAAGGTCCGAACGTACCATTCAGACGTTCGAGGATTTGTTGCGCGCGTGTGCGTTAGATTGGAGTAGTGACTGAGAGGAGCATTTGGCCTTAATTGAGTTTACTTATAATAATAGCTGGCACGCGTCGATTAAGATGGCACCGTATGAGGCACTTTATGGCCGACGTTGCCGATCACCGATATGTTGGGATGAGCCGTCCGATTTGGTTGGCACCGAGCCGGACCTTGTGTTGGAGACGAGGGAGAAAGTTGAATTGATTAGGAAGAGAATGTTGGCTGCTCAGAGTCGACAAAAGTCTTATGCGGATGTTAGGCGTCGACCTTTGGAGTTTGAGGTGAGAGATCATGTTCTGTTGAGAGTGTCTCCGTCGAAGGGAGTTTTCCGTTTTGGGAAGAAGGGAAAACTCAGCCCGAGATATATTGGACCTTTCGAGGTATTGGAGAGAGTCGGTGAGTTGGCATACCGTTTGGCTTTACCTCCGTCGCTGAGTCATGTGCATAGCGTATTTCACGTTTCCCAGTTGAGGAAATACGTTCCGGACCCATCCCACATTATTGACTTTGGGGACGTGGAGATCGAGAAGGATGTTACGTTTGAAGAGAGGCCCGTCAAGATTTTGGAGCGTCGAGACAAACAGTTAAGGCACAAAACCATCCTTTTGGTTAAGGTGCAATGGTCGAGACATGGAGTAGAAGAAGCGACGTGGGAGTTAGAGGAGGATATGCGTTCGAGACACCCCGAGCTTTTTGATTCTTAAGTTTCGGGACGAAACTTTATTTTAGAGGGGGAGAATGTAATATCCGTAACTTTGCATTTTTAGTAGTTTCCATTTTTGGTGTATGTCTATTTTTATCGACTCGCTTGTAGCCGTTTCGACATTGTGAATCTACTTTGTTCTTGGAGTTTTTCCATTTGGACGAGTTTTGATGATGGTTTCACGTAATTTCATTTTATAACATGTTCTGCCGTATGAACATTCGATTCTCGTAAAACTCGTTCGTTTTCGTTGTTTCTTGGTTTGTACAAGTTCGTATGATTGAGTTGGTCGTGTGGAGACCTTCAGTTCGTTGATCTGACGTCATTTCGTGATTTTTGGTCACTTGGGCCATTTTTGTAATTTCCTAATAGTTTAGGGAATCTCATTTTCGTTGTCGCATTACGGACCCTCCGGTGGTCGGAATTATATTTTCTTTTAGCGCTTAGCTCCGTCGTCTGGTATGCTTCATGTTTATGTTTCCGGATTCTCGACTCGTGCGTATGCGTTTCGTGTTTTGTACCTCGATGCAGCTTATCCGATGTGAGTAGCAGATTAAGCCGCATGTGTAGCGCACGCTACTCCTGTTGCCTTGCGTGCGCTACCGATGTGCGCTAGCGACGCTAACTCCCTATTGTTAGCGTACGCTAGCGAATGGTGGCGAGCTCCGGACTGTCACGGCCCGTTAACGCACGCTATATATGACAGTTAGCGTGCGCTAACTTCACTAATTATATAAGTCAGCGGGCAGTTTCAGAACAGCAGTTTTATTCTTTTCTCTTCGTTTCTTCGACATGCGACCTCAGAGGCGATTTCCACCGGTACTATTCGGAGTTCTTTTCAAATTCCATCACGGTAGAATCGAGCCATCATATCATAATCAGCATAATCACCCTTCATCAGCCGAATTAAAGGTAATTCCTCAGGAACCCTAATTTTGACGAATTTGGGGGGTTTTCGGGATTCTAGGGTTTAGTTCCGAATTGTTCATCTATATTACAATATTCTTTACCGATTGTGATTATTGAGTGATTCTAAATCCAATTTCCTTGATTTTAATCCGCGAATTATCAATACGGGGAGATTTTGCGTAAACCCTCGCCCGTATCAATTGATCGTTCATTGTCGTATCATGTAATCGGGGTTATGGGTGTATTCCAATAGAGTATTGTTGTCCGTTGGGACTGAACTGTGTTGATCCTTCGTTTAGGAACCGTCGTTTTCCACCCGGACCGTTCGTAGTCGTGTTTCACTTCCGTTTCTTCAAGAATGTCTCAAAGGCAAGTACTTTACATTTGTTTACATGTTCTAATATTTGAATTATGGCTGTATCGTGGTTGTTGTGGATGGTTATGTGTATTTTCACCTAGGGACGGTCCGACGGGGCCTCTAGGGATACGTATTGCCGTGAGTGTGCGTATCGCGAACTGTGGTTAGCCACCCAGGGATGTCCGACGGGGCTCTACGGGGTATGGTGGCCGTGAGTCTCGTACCAACGGTTAACTTTGAATTGTGATTTATTGGAGATAATGAGTTTTACGATTGTACAATGTAAATATTCCGGAATATAAAATGTTTTCTAAAATGACTTTTTGGCGCATATATTCATCTGATTAGAATGTAGTTCAAATGGATTGTACTTGCACTAGCAGTTGTCGCTAACCCCTTAAATGGGGGAAATACTTTTTGTATTTCAGGTATCGATCGTGGGGACAAACGAGTACTTGATACGTATGAGGATGATGGACAAGCATGATACTGATCAGTAGTCATTTGTTGGTGTTCAGTTCTGTCTATTATTTTTGATGTCTTGTTTTGGGACTTTTGTATTATAAATTCGGTTTAAGTACTCGAGTACTTCTTGTTTGAAAATTGTAAATGTTGTGTTCCCATTTTGGGAAATGGATTGATGTTGGATTCTATTTGTCGAGTTGTAGTCTTATTTGAATTGTCGTATTATTGATGATTGTTCGTCGTTGTCAAACGTCTTGTTGGTACGTTAGCCTGGTGGATTCCATAGTGTGGAGTCCACGGCGCTGTAATATGCCCTGAATGTCTTGGGGGTGTTACACGATCGGCAAGTCTGCCTTGGTCTATTCGACTCTAGCTCGATCGCCTGTCGTCTGTGCCGATCGCCTGTTGAGGTGTATAATCCTCGACACAACAATTGCCCCCCAGCTTGCTCCGATGTTGAAGACATGGGTGAGATGGTTCTTACTGACGATCGTTGAGGATAAATACGGGCGACCCATTGTGCGGACTTTGGTCTCGGACTTGGGCAATTTGATCGATTGGCGAGCTATCTTCGGTCTTGTACCTGCAATTTTTAAATTTTCCGATCCCTCGTAGAAAGCTGATTGTTTCGTCATTGAGGAATCGTGCACGGTTGTGGAGTTCGATGGACCGACTCCATGACCGTGTCTTATGCGCGAGCGACCTTGTCTGTCTCGTGACTCATTTTATTGTGAGGGTCCTCTGTTAGGCTGCGTCACGCCTCGTATTTAAACGAAGGGCGTGCGGTCTTGGTTTGGAGGAGTCCTTGCGCGGGGCGTCGTCGGATTAATCGACTCCACGTCCGTGGCTTGTTAGCTCTTTTCTACCTCGGATCGTCATGTTAGATGGCAATCCTCGACGGTATACGTTGAGACGGGGGTAGGGACGCGTCGCATTGTCTGGGTTCACCAAGTTAAATGATGAACCTTTGAGGGCCGGCGAGTGTGTCCACTGATTTGTTTGGAGGGTCCTTCGGCTACGCCCGCCTCGTATTTAAACGAAGGGCGAGCGATCTCAGCCCAAAGGAACCTTGCATGGACGAAGCAGTCGGTTCCATCGACTACCAGGACCATGGCTGCACTCTTCTACCTCGGATCGTCATGTTAGATGCCGATCGTCGACGGTGTACGTTGTGCGGGGGAGGCGATCTCGTGCCTTAGTCCAACATGTTAGATGATGAACTGTAGATGGCGAGCGAGTCCTCCAGTTTCGGAGATGCTGTTTGATAATGGCGATCGGGTTGGAAGACTAGTGATCGTCATTCGGTCGCCGATCGCGCTGCTCATAGGTGGAAAAGTAACCTTTGCCTGGCCAAAAAGTCTGCGGCCTTAGCGCGGAAGATCGCGTAGGTCGGGGGATGTCCTTCGTAAGGTGCCTGAACATAGGCGAAAGACCATGGAATCCCCTTAAGACCGAGTAGAGGGCGATCTCATCGCTCATGGGCTCGCCGTTGAGGATTATCTCGTCCACCCGGTCAATGTAGTCTGCGTCGGACTCTTCTTCCCCTTGCCTGATCTGCATCATGCGATGGGGACCTTCCGGCCGAGTGACCTTGGCGTAGGGTTGCAAACAAATAGAATAATTTTGATTCGATTCGATATTCGTATTCGTATTGTTCGATTCGTATTCGGAAAAATCGAATTCGAATTTGAATAAGAATAATTTTTTGTATTCGTAGATTTTTCGAATACAAATACAAATATGCCAATATTCGATTCGATGTATTCGAATATTCGATTCGTTTATTTATGTAATATTTGTAATATATAATATATATATTAGTTATATAGTTTTCTAATACATAATATATGCTAGTCAATATAGTTTAATTATATAAAATAAATATATAGAGAATATATATGTTATGTATTTATTAAATATAATTTTATTTTATAATATAGTTTTTATATGTATTTTTAGTTAAATAATTTATTTGGAATATACATATATATAAATAATTTTGAATTTCGAATCGAATCGAATATTCGAATATTCGAATTTTTTTAACGAATCGAATACGAATCGCATTTTGAATTCGACTAAATATCGAATTCGAATTCGAATATTCGTCAACTTGATCCAATTCGAATAAAATGTCTCAGTATTCGGTTCGATTCGATTCGTTTGCAACCCTACCTTGGCGGCGAAGTGCGCTGTGAAGTTGTTCGCCAGTTGATCAAAGGAATTGATAGATCGCGGCGGTAATGAGATGTACCACATGTGGGCCAGGTCGCCCAGCGTTAGTGGGAACATTCGGCACCTGGTCGCGTCTGATGCCCCACACCCGGTCATGTAGATCCAGAACTTGCTCAGGTGAGTTTTGGGATCCGACCTTCCCTCGTACAGAGGTGTTTGCGGAGGAGCGATCCTACGCTGCACGGGGGCGAGCTCGATATGGACCGCGAGTGGCTCGCTCGGCCCGGCGATCTCTCTCTTGGCGCCTGCCCCAGATTCTAGGAGCGCCTTCATGTCGTCGAGCTGGCGTTGCATCACGGCCATCGATGTAGCTTGGTCGCTCGTTATTTGGCTCTCGGAGCGGGTGCCGAGGCGATCGTGTACCGTCTCCTGGATCCGCGGTAGGCGATGAGGTCGTAGCCGCCGATCTCGGCTCTTCGGCAAGGAGTCATATGATTGGCCTGCCTTCTGGGAGTTGGGTACGCCGAACTCCTGGTGACGGACTCGGGTTCCGTCGTCTCATGGCTGGGACCAGAATGCCCCGGTCGCCACGATGGGTCGCTTCCTAGGCGGCTGAAGACGGAGGTGTCCCGCCTTGCGAACGCCTTTTCTTGCGAATCGGGGCCTCCTGGCGATTGCTCGGCCAGTAACCCCTTGAACTTCCATTTGCTCACGCGGCGGATGGCCGAGGGGGTTATAGCGGGCGCGTCAAATACTCTCCGTCGCTCTTGTAGGATGGCCATGGCCTCTTCGATCTATTCCGCAGTCTGGAACTGATCGAGCGAGAGGCTTGGGCCGTCCCTCGGGGGTGGGATCGAGAGTCTCGGGTCGTCGCGGCTACCCTCCGCCATAGGCCGGTGCTCGGATTGAGACGGAATGAGGCGTCCAGCACATCGGCCAACGGCTTTCTTCGATGTGGAGGCAGAAGTCATGATTCTGAAAGCTTTCTTTGAAGAGCAGTGAGTGTCTCTTCAAGTATATGCCCCAGAGAACAGTGAGTGTTCTTCGAGACGGTAGGAATAAAAATGAAGGTTAAGAGGACCCTCCTTCTAGCGCAAATTGTTGCTGCCCGAAATATTATCCGGAGATAGATATTGCTGGAATGGACGGACAACAGACAAGGTTGTGGGTGTAATATCCGGATTTATTACGGTGTATTTCATCTGTATTCAAACCCTGTATTATTCGGATTTGTGGTTTTGATTATTGGAGTATGATATTTCTTGCATTGATATCTTTGTACATAAGTATAACAACATGCAAAAATTTCTCATGCAAACTCGTGATAGCGCACGCTAAGAATGTAGCTTAACGCGCGCTATCGGGCTACTACTAGCGCACGCTATGCATGTAGGAGTTGCGTGCGCTAAGAACTCAATTATTGAGCGGGACGGCTAGCACATGCGCCAGCCGGGACATGGGTCCGGATAAGATTCCCGCGGATGAACCTGGACAGTTCTGAAGTCAACTCTTATTAGCGCGCGCTAAGGAAGCTTAGTAGCGTGCGCTAACTTGTTAAAATGCAGAATATTATAAATGGGACAACAACCCGTTTTGGCTTACATTTCATCCGTCCATTCTTCATCCTTGAGAGGCCAGAGAGCTGTAATAATCCCTCTACACACTTAGAACACATCTTGTTGGTCTTTGTATATTGGTTATCACTTGGGAGTAATCATTGAAGTGGAATAGCACCTTGGAGTGGCACATAACCAACCGGAGTCGGATTCAACGAACCGAGGCAAGTACTCTAATTAGAATTGTTTATATTATGACAATGTGATTGTATCGTGTAAATATGTTGTGATTATATGTCCACCATGCGTTGATCCGACGGGAATCATCATGGGAATCTATAGCTGTGTGCGCTGGATCGTTGGACAGGTAGTTCCACCATGTGTTGGTCCGACGGGATCATCATGGGAATCTATAGCTGTGTGCGCTGGATCGTTGGAATACCAACAGTATGTTGAAACTGTTATGATATGATATGTGTTGTGAATATTTCTCGTTGGAGAAACTTGTTACGATATAATTGTTGATTATATCATTGTTGTATGATTATTGTACTTGTACTAGCATCGTTGTGCTAACCCCGTCGGGGGTGAACATTTGTGTATGTTCAGGATCCAGGAGAGCGGGGAAACAACCACTGGAGATGCATGACGACGAGGGTGCAGAGTGATGTTTCGGCCGGGTTTATTTGTCTGTTGTTTATTGGTTATTTCAATAAGTACTCGAGTACGAAGTCATTTATGCTGAATTTGAATTTGGTGATGTATTATTATTAAGCTCCTGTTGAACAACTGTACTTTCAGTATTTGGTCAGAACTGTTGTATCTTAATTCCGTTATTGCCATTTGTTAGTATCTTTTAATGTCTGTTCAATTCTTCAGCCTTGTAAATCCTTATGTAAAGGATTTACGGCGCTGTAATATTCCTAAATATATCGGGGGTGTTACAGAATATGGTATCGGAGCTAATATTATGGATATATTGGCTGTTGGGTTAAAATAGGGGTCATTTATGTCTTTTGAGGTAACTGGCCGTGAATGACATCACTGCACTGCCTACGTCTTCATGCGAACGGTGGTTGTAAGTTCCTAAACTCTATCTCGTTCTTTACATGTTGTGTCTCTTTATACTCGAATATTAGAACGATGTTGTTTCCTGTATATTGTGTATTTATGCTTACAGTATGTTGAGAGGCGGACGTGGACGTGGTCGCGGTCGTGGACGCGGACGAAGAAATGCTGAAAAGGAAGCGTCGCCTTCTAACCAGGCCAATCATAGCTCAGGCGAGCCGCAACAATCTATTAATAACGAACCGGAACCTGGTGTACCAGAAATCCTTCATCAAGTCGTGAACCAGATGACTCAGTTCGCTCAGGTCGTGGACCGAATGCAAGTGGCGGCAGGAATTCAACAGGGAGATGGACAACAAAGGATTCCAGAAATGGGAAATCGAGGTGACTGATGGTTACAAGAGGTGGCAAAGATGCAACCACCCAAATTTGACGGCTTTTCCGAGACTCCCACTTGGGACCATTGGTTGAAGGAACTGGAGAAAATTTTTGCTGGAATTAATTGCCCGGACGACAGGAGAGCTCCTATTGCCCAAGATTTCTACGATAGGGAAGCATCCGAGTGGTGGGAAGCTATCCGACCTGCAGATCATGATGCCGATTGGACGGAATTTAAAATGATGATGGAAGCTCAGTATTGCCCTCGTCCTGTGAGGGAAGCCAAAATTCGGGAGTTTTTGTCCGCTCAGCCATCAGATGAACCCGTATCCCAGACGATTAAGACGTTTAACCAGCAGTTAGCATTTGTTCGATATCTGGTCAGAACAGATGCAGAGATGATGATTCATTTTGAAATGAGGATGAAACCAGAAATCCAGAGGTACATGTCCGGTTTTGAATGTACCACTCTCCGCCAATACCAGGATAAGGCGTTGGCGTACGAAATAAAAGAAGCAGCAATGGAGAAGTTTATGGAGTCAAAGAAACAGAAATTTACAGAGCACAAGAGCAGTGGGACCTGCAAGGCCCAGTCTTCTTTTTCTTTCAAGAAACCTCCGCACCCATCTAAGAGCGGAAAGAATTACGGAACAATGTCAGCCACGACGGATACAGCTAGGAAGTGCTTTAACTGTGGTCGCCCAGGCCACCTTTGGCGTGATTGTTTGCGCACTCCAGTTACATGTTTTGAGTGCGGACAGGAAGGGCACCGTGCGACGTTTTGTAAAGACGCCACTAAGTATAATGGAACCCGTTCATCACAGCCAGTTCAGAAGGAAGCTAGTATCCAACAGACGCAGCAAAGTGTTCAGATGCCTCAAAATTTTGGCCGCGGACGAGGCGGAGGACAATGGGACCGAAAGGGGACATCGAGTGCCGGATCTGTTCCCCCACGTCTGTATGAGATGAGGAGGATAGACAATCAGGATGCTGCTGTCGCATCAGGTACTGTCCAAAACCTTTCCCAGCCAGTTAGCATTTTATTCGATACAGGAGCTACGTATTCTTTTATATCTCTGTCTTGTATAAATCGTTTGAATATTTCCGGTTTTCATACTTGTGAACCTTATGTTGTAGGTTTACCGAGTGGAGAGAGGATTGTCGGAAACTTAGAAACTATAAATTTCCCTGTATCATTTGGAGGCAGAGAGTGGCTCTCAAATCTGATCGTGATAGAAATGCAAGGAGATGACCTGATACTCGGAGACGATTGGCTTAATCGATATGGAGCAATTGTAAACTACCGAAGGAGGAATATATCGCTGATCGCTGACGACGGTTATGAAATTATGTTTGAGGGATGGAAACCGGGCATCTCAGGAAAATTGATCAAAGCGATGAAAGCTGTCAGATTGTTGAAACAGGGCTGTATCGGGTACTGGTGCTATGCAATGAATAAAGAAGACGAGATTGTGGAACTTTCATCCATTCCTATTGTGAACGAATTTCCAGATGTATTTCCTCACGAGTTACCTGGGCTACCTCCACGAAGGGATGTAGAATTTACCATTGAGCTGGGACCCGGAGCTACGCCAATTTCTAAGGCGCCGTATCGTATGGCACCTACTGATATGTACGAACTGAAGAAGCAGCTGGAGGAGTTACTGGACAAGGGCTATATTCAGCCAAGCGTTTCACCTCGGGAGCGCCGATTCTTTTGTCCGAAAGAAGGATGGATCGCTTCGACTGTGTATTGACTATCGAGAGCTGAACAAGATGATGATTAAGAACAAGTATCCGTTGCCACGGATTGATGATTTGTTTGACCAGTTGCAAGGGGCAACAGTATTTTCTAAAATCGATCTGAGATCAGGATACCATCAGCTGAGGATTAAGGAATCTGGTGTTCCAAAGTCAGCATTCAGAACTTGCTACGGACACTATGAGTTTGTAGTGATGCCATTTGGTCTCACTAATGCACCTGCTGTATTCATGCAGTTGATGAACCGAGTGTTCGTCGAATATTTGGATAAATTTTTGGTCGTGTTCATTGATGACATCCTGGTGTATTCTAAGAACCCGGAAGAGCATGCACAGCATTTGCGGATTGTATTAGAGCTTTTGAGAAGCGAGCAACTGTACGCCAAACTCTCTAAGTGTGAATTCTGGCTAAAGGAAGTAATGTTCCTCGGTCATGTGGTATCAGCGGAAGGAGTCCGAGTAGATCCTCATAAGATCGAAGCAATTATGGATTGGAAGCCTCCAAAGAACGTGAAAGAAGTCCGAAGCTTCTTAGGACTTACTGGATATTATCGACGATTCGTGCAAGGATTTTCTAAAATTTCCCACCCACTTACTCGACTCCTGCAGAAAACTCAAAAGTTTGAGTGGAATGAGTTGTGTCAGGTTAGCTTTGATGAATTAAAGAAGAGATTGACGACGGCACCGATTCTATCACTTCCACAGAGAACTGGAGGATTTATAGTTTACAGTGATGCTTCGAACCAAGGACTCGAGTGCGTATTGATGCAGAATGATAAGGTGATCGCTTATGCGTCACGACAACTGAAACCTTATGAAGTAAATTACCCAACACATGATTTGGAGCTAGCAGCAGTGGTTTTTGCTTTGAAGATCTGGAGGCATTATCTGTACGGGACTCACTGTCAGATCTTTACGGATCACAAGAGTCTCAAATACATATTCAGTCAGAAAGAATTGAACATGCGGCAAAGAAGATGGTTAGAACTGATTAAGGACTATGAATTGGATATTTTATATCATCCAGGCAAAGCGAATGTAGTGGTCGATGCACTCAGCCGCAAGCCTGTTTCTATTCAGATGCTGGAGACGCTGACCTCTCAACTTAGCCTTCAACGAGAGATGATTCGAGAAGGAATTGAAGTGTGGATACAAAGAGTCCAAGGACAACTGTGCGCGATGGAGATAACTTCATCATTAACCGAAGGAATCAGATCTAAACAGGCAGATGATCCTCTGATGATTCGGTTACGTGATGAAGTGATCAAAGGAAAGGCCCTCGGATTCATAATTCATGATGATGGAGTTTTGAGATTTCAGAACCGACTCTGCGTTCCCGATGTTGATGTTCTGAAACAGACGATTATGAAGGAAGCTCACAGTTCGCCCTATTCTATCCACCCGGGCACCAGTAAAATGTATAAGGACTTGAAGCAGAATTTCTGGTGGGGCAACATGAAGAAATACGTAGCGGACTATGTTTCGAAATGCTTGACTTGTCAGCAGGTTAAGATCGAGCATCAACGGCCTGCCGGAATGTTGAAGCCGCTCCCAATTCCTGAATGGAAGTGGGAGGACATATCGATGGACTTTATCACTAATATGCCGAGAACCAAGACGGGAATGAACATGATTTGGGTGATAGTTGATCGTTTAACCAAATCAGCTCATTTCCTAGGCATTAAGGACACATGGGGACCATAGAAATTAGCGCGAGTATTTATTTCGGAGATAGTTCGATTGCATGGTACGCCAAAAACCATTGTTTCTGATCGAGACGGCCGTTTTGTGTCTCACTTTTGGAAGGCAGTTCATAAGGCCTTGGGGACCGAATTGAACTTCAGTACAGCTTATCACCCGCAGACTGACGGACAATCCGAGAGGACCATTCAAACGGTGGAAGATATGATGAGGGCTTGTGCCTTAGATTGGTCAAACGATTGGGAAATTCATCTACCATTGATTGAATTTACCTACAACAATAGTTGGCATGCTTCCATTAAGATGGCACCATTCGAGGCATTATACGGGAGGAGATGTAGATCGCCCCTATGTTGGGATGATTCATCAGACTTGATCGGGACGAACTGCAGTTGATCGTACAGACTCGAGAAAAGATAGCCTTGATTCGTGAAAGGCTGTTAACCGCCCAAAGTCGCCAGAAATCTTACGCAGACGTACGCCGTCGCCCTTTGGAGTTCAGTACGGGAGACCACGTACTTTTAAAGGTTCCTCCTACTCGGGGAATCTTTCGTTTTGGAAGGAAAGGAAAGCTGAGTCCGAGATACATCGGACCATTTGAAATCCTTGAGAGAGTTGGAGAATTGGCATACAGATTAGCATTGCCGCCGTCATTGAGCCATGTTCATAACGTGTTCCACGTATCCCAGTTACGGAGGTATATACTGATCCGATCATATCATTGATTTCGGCGAGATGGAAGTCGCGCAGGATGGGACATTTGAAGAAAGACCGGTCAAGATACTCGAGAGTCGAGTTAAGCAGCTGAGGAACAAACCAATCGTTTTGGTCAAAGTTCAATGGTCACGTCACGGAATGGAAGAAGCCCCCTGGGAAACGGAAGCTGATATGAAGTCTAGATATCCCGAGTTATTTTCGTCTTGAGTTTCGGGACGAAACTCCTTTTTAGTAGGAGAGTATGTAATATCCGGATTTATTACGGTGTATTTCATCTGTATTCAAACCCTGTATTATTCGGATTTGTGGTTTTGATTATTGGAGTATGATATTTCTTGCATTGATATCTTTGTACATAAGTATAACAACATGCAAAAATTTCTCATGCAAACTCGTGATAGCGCACGCTAAGAATGTAGCTTAACGCGCGCTATCGGGCTACTACTAGCGCACGCTATGCATGTAGGAGTTGCGTGCGCTAAGAACTCAATTATTGAGCGGGACGGCTAGCACATGTGCCAGCCGGGACATGGGTCCGGATAAGATTCCCGCGGATGAACCTAGACAGTTCTGAAGTCAACTCTTATTAGCGCGCGCTAAGGAAGCTTAGTAGCGTGCGCTAACTTGTTAAAATGCAGAATATTATAAATGGGACAACAACCCGTTTTGGCTTACATTTCATCTGTCCATTCTTCATCCTTGAGAGGCCAGAGAGCTGTAATAATCCCTCTACACACTTAGAACACATCTTGTTGGTCTTTGTATATTGGTTATCACTTGGGAGTAATCATTGAAGTGGAATAGCACCTTGGAGTGGCACATAACCAACCGGAGTCGGATTCTACCTTGTGGTTGTAATATCCGCAATTTTCGATTTTCGGTAAATTTCTTTTTTCGGCCGAATTCTGTTTTGACGACTCGCTCATGACCGTTTCGTCATTATGAGAATGATTAATTCTACACTTTTTGACATCCGAGTTCGTTTCGGAGTCGTTTTGTTGAGTTCCGTGCTTTTTAACGACTTTTCCGCACTTGAGTTCGGTTCTTGCGAATCTCGTTCGAAACTGCTGTTTCGAGTTTCCCGTAAGTCCGTTTAACTTTGTTAGACGTTTTGTGAACTTCGGTTTGGTTATTCGATCACGTATCGTGATTTCCGGGCGTTTTGGGCCATTTTGTAATTTCTTGAAAGTTACGGGTATCCGCATATGTAATTGTTGTCTCGACCCGTTTCTTGGTCGCGTATGACTAATTATGGTATTATGTTTTCATTCCGGGTCGTTGATGTTGTCCGCGGACTTTTCGTCGTGTTCGTTCCGTACATTTTCGGAAATCGAGTCGTCGAGCCCTGACGGTTGCGGGACTAGCCGGACGGTTGTGGGTTCTGGCCGGATGATTGCGGGTACCGGCCGGACGAGTGCGGCAGGAACCGGCGTAGCGTACGCTACGGCCGGAAGTCTGCGCGCGCTATCTCGGCAGGTATAGCGCACGCTAGCTTGGTCGACCAACGCACGCTATCGGGCCGGACATTGGGGTTTCTGGGGTTCTGGAATCAGGAAGGATCGGCAGGTAGCGCACGCTACGCCGAGCGTAGCGCGCGCTAGTCGGCAGGCGTAGCGCACGCTATCGGCCGGCTAGCGTACGTTACCTGGCCGGGCAGTTCAGTCCCGAGGGTTCTGGACAGATCGGCTAGCGCACGCTAGCGTCCGCAGCCGCGCTTCTCGCGGCCGGCAGCAGAGATCCGGCCGGCAGATTGAGTCTTGATTGTGGCCTTGCAGCCACGGCCGAGGGTTATCGGCCGAGGTCGCCCGTTAGCGCGCGCTAGTCGGAAGGCGTAGCGCACGCTAGGCCGTGCCTGTATAAATATGACAGAGTAGCCATATTTTCACCCGTTTTCATTTCCATCTTTTCCTCTCCGCGGTGGAGACTTGGCGATCCAGAGACATGTTGTCAAGCAACTAATCCACGAAGATTGGGAGTTCATATCATCGATTAATCCCTCCATAACCTCCTTTGATCCAAATAATCAAGGTGAGATTTCCTAGAACCCTATTTTGGGAAAATTTGGGATTTTGCGTTTTGTCCGATTCGTTCCGTGTTGTTGATTAATACACGATGGGTATGATTAATCTTGGTAGTATTCTTGTGTTTAACATCATTTAATCCATTGTTCTTCGTCGAATCGAAGTATATTTCTTGATTTCCTTCGAATTGACTTTTTGGGGGATTTGTCCTCGATCTCGTTTTTCATCCGTTTTCGATGGATCGATTATGGTTAAATGATGTTGTTAAACATATTCTATGGATTGTATATCCATATTTCAACTTGTAATTCCGTTTTCGTGATTTGACGGAACGAATCGTGTTCTTGGCCGTTTTGGGGGAAATCCTTGAACCTTCGTCATTTGTTCTTTGAATTCAGCGGCTTTGGGTCGTACTTTGGAATTCATTTTCATTGTTATTGTTTTCGTACGTAGTTCGTGGTTGTGGATTGTCGTTCGGTGGAGTCGGCGAGTTCGTAGTCGGTTCGTGCCAACCTACTTCGGTCGATTCTCCGCGTTGTGGATTATTCGAGGCAAGTATCTTGCCCATACATCTCATATTTCGTAGGCATAATTATTGATAAATGATTTGATGTGAAATCCAATGAACGTTAAAAAGGATCGGTATGTTCTTGATAAATATTGTCTTTCAACGATAATTCGTATACTTCGTGAATGGATATGTTCTCGGAATATGTGTGTTAGTTTCGTACGTTGAGAGACGTTACGATCGCATTGAGTGAATATAATAGACCATAATTGTTTGCCGAGGATTGTGCATTGAATTGTATATTTGTTCGGTGGGTATTCGACATGATGTGATGTTAGTCGTTACTCCTTTGAAAGGAGGTTGTGATGCTTAGTGTTGCTTGTCTTGATAATCGATTATTGTTGTGTGCTTGTTGTATGTGATGTGCCTCCGGGTAGGATTGTTGAATCTCCGGGATCCATACTTGCTAGTATGGGTCGGGCGAAACCGTAGAGTTATCCAATACGGGTATGTCTTGCGGGGACTCCGAGGTTCGGGGCTTGCTAGCCCGATGCCGGGATAACTTGTGGGGTTATCATCGGGTATGTCTTGCGGGGACTCCGAGGTTCGTGGCTTGTTAGCGCGATGCCGGGATAACTTATGGTTGTGGTTTGATTGTGATATTCGTGTCTTGGAGACATGCGATTTGATATGTTTTTCCTATTGGGTTATTCACTCGGGTTTGTTCTTCGGGAGCATCTGAGGTTCGTGGCTTGTTAGCACGGGACACGGATAATCCTTAGGAACATGTGATTTGTGATTTGGGTCACGGACCCCGTGTTTTGTGAAATGGGTTGTGGACCCTGCGTATTGTTATCGGAACTTGAATTTTGGAAAATGACTTTTTGGGCTGTGTCCCTAAATGTTTTCGAAAGGTTTTAGAATTCCTAAATCCCAAATGTTTTCTAAACTCCCGAGATCATCAAATGTTTTGTAATATGTAAATTGGGTTATTTCCTACCTTTCACGTTTTGAATGGTTTGATCAAGTGAATTTTCTCGGGAAGTATATTCGCGATTATTCTGTTTTGTGGAGTATGATATGTATGGCTTGTTTTCGTATTTATACTTGCACTAGCAAAACAGTTGAGTTTTGCTAACCCCCGAGTATTCGGGGGTGGATGTCTATTTTTGCATTCAGGTTTTGGAGCATAGCACAGGGTCGGCACGAAGGATGATGAAAGATGAACGATACTAATCACACGAGGATCCGTTGATGTCGTATTGGTCTAGTTGTATTTTTATTTTCCGCTGCAGTATCTTTTCCCCGTTGTACGGGAGTTTATTGTATTTTGACCCTTGCGTGGGTATGTGTTTGTAATTGAGTTGTATATTTTATTGAAAGACCAAATCGGTCCACTGGGTCATTTTAGCCTTGAAGGCATTGTCGAGATGTTAAATGTTGTTACCAGCCTGGTAGATCCTCGAGGAGAGGGTCTACGGCGTGTAATATCCCTGAGTGGATTGGGGGTGTTACATAAATGGTATCAGAGCTTAGGTTGTGGAAACCTAGGCTGTCAGGTCAGTGGTGTCTATTGAGTTTTGTCTCGTCGGATTTTGTCTGACTGAGTCGTGTCGCGACGCGTCGTCTGGGTTTTTGGTCGTGATTAGTATCGTGGGGCGATCATCATCTTCGTGCGACCTGTGGCTGTAAGTCTCCCTTCTTTGTGTTGTGCCTCGTGTGACACGAGCTATTTTTATGATTATTTGTTAAGTGACGGAATCCTTTTATGAATTTTGATTTTGTGATATGTGGTTACTTGACTCTCATACTTCGTTCATATGAGGAGTAGTGTTGCTGGATTGTGCATGTTGAACTGTATTTCTTTTATCCGTTGCGTGAGTCCTTTTGTAATGACTTTCGGTATTTTACCGACGGAGTTTTATTTCGAAAACCGATTCCCTTAACCGAGTTTTTGGCATTATGGCCTTGATCATTTTGGCGAAATTCTTATGACGGTATTTAGCATTTTGTAAATGGCTTCTGTGAGTTTTTGAAATATTACCGTCATCGGCCTTTTTGGCATTTTTGTAAATAATTTTTAGCCTGGTGGATTCCGACGCGGGACCCACAGTGCTATGATGTTCCGTGTGATTACCTGAAATTTTTGGGCATTCTAGCCTTTTTGGCATCGTCCTTTTTGACATTGAATTATTTTCGAAAACTTGAGTATCTTAGAAATAAATTTCGAGACGTACGTTTAAAATGAATTGTTTTCTCGCGGTACTTCCAAGGTGCCACAATATGTTTCAAAATTCTTCTACCTCGAGGACCAAAATGTTTTGAGATATTTTCAATGTTTTATAAACACTTTTACTTAGACCTGAGGGTCGAATATTCTGAAAGCTTTTCACTAAAAGAAAGTGTCCTCATTTTTATCAAATGCGAAATGGTTTTCCAAAGTCTCGATAACGATGTTTCACGTTTTTACTTTTTTTGAAAGGTGATACTCAAGATCAATCGGTGTTTTTCCTAAATTATTTTCAAAAGGTGGTTTTCATTTAAAAAAAATAAAAAAAAAAAAAACTATCCATTCCCGTTTGAGGGCTGGGTATGTATGTATGATGTTCGCATTTTCATTTTAATGTTTGCTCCCGAGTATGATCGAGTTGGCGGCGTGAGCGTTGAGTTGTTTTCCACACATTTGTTGTGTTAGCCCCCTGTGAGAGGCGGGATGTTGGTGTTGAATGTTGTCGCCTCGTGGTGATTTCTGCATTGTCGCACATGTGCGAGCTGTTAGAGCTTGGTTTGGTATGACCGTGTGCATCGGTGATGGTTCCGTTATGTGTCGGTTGTTTAATGTCTTGTTACCTTGCTCCCGTTTTTATGAATTTCGTGGACGAGGTCGGAGGTAATACTCGTACTATTTTGACTTCGGTATTTTCTCTTTCTCCAGTCTATCGATTCGCTCATGTTCGTTGATACTTTATGAACTTGTTCTGTAGTTCGGTTTCATCGTCCGAACGAGATGTGATCTTATTGTGGGTCGATCTGGTTATCGATGTGACTTTTTCGGGTTCAGTTCGATTCTTGTGAACCTTGTTCGGGAGTGACATCATCGGGTTCTATTAGTTCTTTTATTCGAAGTGGATCGGATTTGGAACTCTTGTGTTTTCGACTCTGTCGACTCATTATGTTCGTTGACATTTCTGAGCTTGTCCTGCCCCTTGCTTTTGTTGATCGAACGAGTGTGGTATTGTTTTGGAATAACTCGTTTGTCGCTGTGACTTTTCAATCGCTATTCCCTTTCCTGTGGATCTTATGGGAATGCATGTCTTGTAGTTCTCACCAGATCATCATGGGAGTTGTTGTTTCAATTTTATTATCCTTCGTGTTTCGGACATGATTGTTCGATCTTTGTTGTCTCGATCGTTTGCTTGTTCGGTTTTTGTTCTCGTTTCGTGATTGTTGAGCATTCAGACTCCTTCCTAATTCCCTTAAGTTCGGGAAATTAGTCTCGTTTTCGATCTTCCAACCCTTGGGCGGTGGGATTCCGTATTTGTTCAGCGGTTGGCTCGCGTTTTGATTGATGTACCGTTGGGTTGGTCAATCATATTGATTTTCATTCGTTGTGTTTTGTGATTGTCGGATAATTGACTTGGCTATATTATCCGTTTGATGACGCTTGTCATTTGTTGGTTTTATTATATCCCTAACGGCGACGTTGTGTTGGTCGCCGTGGAGCGTGTTTTCACGCCGTATATTCCTTTGCGTTGTTTGTAACATTTCGCCGTTGGGCGTTAGTTACGCATTCTTGTGTATCTCGTTGAGTTTTTCCTGGCGGAATATTTCTTCCCCCTACTTGTTTTAAGTTTCGGGACGAAACTTCTTTTAAGGAGGGTAGAATGTAATATCCGCAATTTTCGATTTTCGGTAAATTTCTTTTTTTGGCCGAAGTCCGTTTTGACGAATCGCTCATGACCGTTTCGTCATTCTGAGAATGATTAATTCTACACTTTTTGACATCCGAGTTTGTTTCGGAGTCGTTTTGTTGAGTTCCGTGCTTTTTAACGACTTTTCCGCACTTGAGTTCGGTTCTTGCGAATCTCGTTCGAAACTGCTGTTTCGAGTTTCCCGTAAGTCCGTTTAACTTTGTTAGACGTGTTGTGAACTTCGGTTTGGTTATTCGATCATGTATCGTGATTTCCGGGCGTTTTGGGCCATTTTGTAATTTCTTGAAAGTTACGGGTATCCGTATCTGTAATTGTTGTCTCGACCCGTTTCCTGGTCGCGTATGACTAATTATGGTATTATGTTTTCATTCCGGGTCGTTGATGTTGTCCGCGAACTTTTCGTCGTGTTCGTTCCGTACATTTTCGGAAATCGAGTCGTCGAGCCACAGCGGTTGCGATGGGCCAGGACGGTTGTGGGTTCTGGCCGGATGATTGCGGGTACCGGCCAGACGAGTGCGGCAGGAACCGGCGTAGCGTACGCTACGACCGGAAGTCTGCGCGCGCTAGCTCGGCAGGTATAGCGCACGCTAGCTTGGTCGACCAACGCACGCTATCGGGCCGGACAGTGGGGTTTCTGGGGTTCTGGAATCAGGAAGGATCGGCAGGTAGCACACGCTACGCCGAGCGTAGCGCGCGCTAGTCGGCAGGCGTAGCGCACGCTGTCGGCCGGCTAGCGTCTGGACAGATCGGCTAGCGCACGCTAGCGTCCGCGCAGCGCGCGCTATCGCGGTCGGGCAGGCAGGATCCGGTCGGCAGATTGAGTCTTCAGTACCAGGGCCTTGCGGGCCACAGCCGAGGGTTATCGGCCGAGGCTGCCCGTTAGCGTGCGCTAGTCCGGAAGGCGTAGCGCACGCTAGGCCATGCCTGTATAAATATGACAGAGTAGCCATATTTTCACCCGTTTTTCATTTCCATCTTTTCCTCTCCGCGGCTGGAGACTTGGCGATCCAGGAGACATGTTGTCAAGCAACTAATCCACGAAGATTGGGAGTTCATATCATCGATTAATCCCTCCATAACCTCCTTTGATCCAGCGAATCAAGGTGAGATTTCCTAGAACCCTATTTTGGTAAAATTTGGGGTTTTTGCGTTTTTGTCCGATTCGTTCCGTGTTGTTGATTAATACACGATGGGTATGATTAATCTTGGTAGTATTCTTGTGTTTAACATCATTTAATCCATTGTTCTTCGTCGAATCGAAGTATATTTCTTGATTTCCTTCAATTGACTTTTTGGGGATTTGTCCTCGATCTCGCTTTTTCATCCGTTTCGATGGATCGATTATGGTTAAATGATGTTGTTAAACATATTCTATGGATTGTATATCCATATTTCAACTTGGAATTCCATTTTCGTGATTTGACGGAACGAATCGTGTTCTTGGCCGTTTTGGGGGAAATCCTTGAACCTTCGTCATTTGTTCTTTGAATTCAGCGGCTTTAGGTCGTACTTTGGAATTCATTTTCGTTGTTATTGTTTTCGTTCGTAGTTCGTGGTTGTGGATTGTCGTTCGGTGGAGTCGGCGAGTTCGTAGTCGGTTCGTGCCAACCTACTTCGGCCGATTCTCCGCGTTGTGGATTATTCGAGGCAAGTATCTTGCCCATACATCTCATATTTCGTAGGCATAATTATTGATAAATGATTTGATGCGAAATCCAATGTTTAATGAACGTTAAAAAGGATCGGTATGTTCTCGATAAATATTATCTTTCAACGATAATTCGTATATTTCGTGAATGGATATGTTCTCGGAATATGTGTGTTAGTTTCGTACGTTGAGAGACGTTACGATCGCATTGAGTGAATATAATAGACCATAATTGTTTGCCGAGGATTGTGCATTGAATTGTATATTTGTTCGGTGGGTATTCGACATGATGTGATGTTAGTCGTTACTCCTTTGAAAGGAGCTTGTGATGCTTAGTGTTGCTTGTCTTGATAATCGATTATTGTTGTGTGCTTGTTGTATGTGATGTGCCTCCGGGTAGGATTGTTGAATCTCCGGGATCCATACTTGCTAGTATGGGTCGGGCGAAACCGTAGAGTTATCCAATACGGGTATGTCTTGCGGGTACTCCGAGGTTCGGGGCTTGCTAGCCCGATGCCGGGATAACTTGTGGGGTTATCATCGGGTATGTCTTGCGGGGACTCCGAGGTTCGTGGCTTGTTAGCACGATGCCGGGATAACTTATGGTTGTGGTTTGATTGTGATATTCGTGTCGTGGAGACATGCGATTTGATATGTTTTTCCTATTGGGTTATTCACTCGGGTTTGTTCTTCGGGAGCATCTGAGGTTCGTGGCTTGTTAGCACGGGACACGAATAATCCTTAGGAACATGTGATTTGTGATTTGGGTCACGGACCCCGTGTTTTGTGAAATGGGTTGTGGACCCTGCGTATTGTTATCGGAACTTGAATTTTGGAAAATGACTTTTTGGGCTTTGTCCCTAAATGTTTTCGAAAGGTTTTAGAATTCCTAAATCCCAAATGTTTTCTAAACTCCCGAGATCATCAAATGTTTTGTAATATGTAAATTGGGTTATTTCCTACCTTTCACGTTTTGAATGGTTTGATCAAGTGAATTTTCTCAGGAAGTATATTCGCGATTATTCTGTTTTGTGGAGTATGATATGTATGGCTTGTTTTCGTATTTATACTTGCACTAGCAAAACAGTGGAGTTTTGCTAACCCCCGAGTATTCGGGGGGTGGATGTCTATTTTTGCATTCAGGTTTTGGAGCATAGCACAGGGTCGGCACGAAGGATGATGAAAGATGAACGATACTAATCACACGAGGATCCGTTGATGTCGTATTGGTCTAGTTGTATTTTTATTTTCCGCTGCAGTATCTTTTCCCCGTTGTACGGGAGTTTATTGTATTTTGACCCCTGCGTGGGTATGTGTTTGTAATTGAGTTGTATATTTTATTGAAAGACCAAATCGGTCTACTGAGTCATTTTAGCCTTGAAGGCATTGTCAAGATGTTAAATGTTGTTACCAGCCTGGTAGATCCTCGAGGAGAGGGTCTACGGCGTGTAATATCCCTGAGTGGATTGGGGGTGTTACAGTGGTTCAGTGATTTCGGCATATTAAGGTATGTTCAACCTATCACCAGTCTTAGATTTGGATTCCAAGGGATAAGATGATCATGTTAACGAGATATGGAATTTCATTAGTGAATTATTCAACAACATCATGTTTATAAGATTGGAATGTCTACAATTACGATATTATTGTTGGAACCTTGAAGTCGGAATCCTAGTACTTCAAATGATGAGAGAAACATTCTGAAGTTAACAATCCGTATGATTTATGTTATCTTTGTGATCATGAATTGGAGGTGATATTATAAGAACTTAAAGGAAGAATCATCTTAGAAAATATTCTTTCGTATAAGTTGGAATTGTTAGTTCACCTCAAGATGAAGTCTGAATATGTATAATGATAGTAGAATCTAATACATCAACCGGAGATCACCAACTTCGCATGAGAATTGTAATCAAGATGGATTATGGTGTTATGATGATTATACGTATACTTGCATCTTGAAGTTGTTATTATCCTTGAGATCACTCATAAGGGTTATGATCATAACATGAAGTCGGATAACAAACATCAAATCACTGATTCGCTTACTTCATCACCATTTGTTTAATCTGCTGCCCTCCAGTGAATTGCCATGCACTCTTAGCGTGCGCTAAGATACGTGAATTAACGTGCGCTATCGTGTATGTTTAGCGTACGCCACATTTGCAACTTAGCGTGCGCTAAGTCATCAGGCGAGTCAGTCGGCTGACCAGTGAGGTACTGACCGTGCATGGTTAGCGTACACTAGGCTGTGTGTATTGCGTGCGCTAACGAGTAGCATTAACGTACGCTACATAGGATGTGTAGCGTGCGTTAAGCTATCGAGACAGATTGCATATTAAGGACTTCCTACCGTAATTGTTGAATTGTTAGCCATTCGTACGGCATGAAATGAATTCTGTGCTATTTCTTTTGTTAAGGTTCGAGCTTAACACGTGATTGATCGAAGGGGGCGACCTTCGAGTATTTTGATATTCGTGGAAGTTTATTCTTGTCAACGAACCGAGGCAAGTACTCTAATTAGAATTGTTTATATTATGACAATGTGATTGTATCGTGTAAATATGTTGTGATTATATGTCCACCATGCGTTGATCCAACGGGAATCATCATGGGAATCTATAGCTGTGTGCGCTGGATCGTTGGACAGGTAGTTCCACCATGTGTTGGTCCGAAGGGATCATCATGGGAATCTATAGCTGTGTGCGCTGGATCGTTGGAATACCAACAGTATGTTGAAACCATTATGATATGATATGTGTTGTGAATATTTCTCGTTGGAGAAACTTGTTACGATATAATTGTTGATTATATCATTGGTGTATGATTATTGTACTTGTACTAGCATCGTTGTGCTAACCCTGTCGGGGGTGAACATTTGTTTATGTTCAGGATCCAGGAGAGCGGGGAAACAACCACTGTAGATGCATGACGACGAGGGTGCAGAGTGATGTTTCGGCCGGGTTTATTTATCTGTTGTTTATTGGTTATTTCAATAAGTACTCAAGTACGAAGTCATTTATGCTGAATTTGAATTTGGTGATGTATTATTATTAAGCTCCTGTTGAACAACTGTACTTTCAGTATTTGGTCAAAACTGTTGTATCTTAATTCCGTTATTGCCATTCGTTAGTATCTTTTAATGTCTGTTCAATTCTTCAGCCTTGTAAATCCTTATGTAAAGGATTTACGGCGCTGTAATATTCCTGAATATATCGGGGGTGTTACAGTGGGAGCACGTCCGAGGGAATGAAAATAACACAAGATTTGTCGGGTTTGTTAGGCCTGGGCTTGAATGCTCTCGCGAGATGTTAATAATATGAATACGTTTGAGTACAAATATCAATGTAAGAATGCGATTACAATGAGTGTAAAAGATCCTAGTTATCTAGCTGTTGAGTGCTTGCCGGAAGAACTAGAGTTGCTCTGAGTTCTTGTTCTTGTTTCTGTCAACCGTCTTAGGATTAAAAGGTGCTGAGAGTGAGAGAGAAAGATGTCCGAAGTGTATAGTGTTGCCAAGATAGAAAGCCAAGCTATGAGCTGAGCTTCTGAACCGTAAGAAAAGCCAGAGAGCAGCCGAGAGCTTTCCAAGTGTAGGAAGCCTTCTATTTATAGGAGCTGAGATGCCCTTTTCTGATGGGCGATCGCCTACCTTGTAATATAATAAGGGCCGATCGTCTTTTAGCACATGGGCTGTCTGCCTTGAAGTCCGCGACTGTTGCTGGCAGCCAGCTGTGCGGCCCAATGAGGAGCCTGCACGCGTCCTGAGTCGCTGTCCCGGGTGGTCCCACTTTGCACCTTTCGGAAGGTATGTCGGTAGGTGAGATTGGTGACAGGCTGTGGTCAATGATCCATGTTCTGCAACGCCTTTTCCGGATCTGCACATGTGGGACTCTGTTCGAGCTACGTCCTTCGCCGACTAGACATGCTGGCTTTGCGTGGCATGAGGCGGTCGTCATTGGCCGGGCACCAGGGTCGATCGCCAGGTGCCAAGAGACGATCGCCTTAGATGTCAATTGCTCGGCACTGGGACTTGACCTGGGAGCTCCGATCGGCAAGTCTGCCTTGGTCTATTCGACTCTGGCTCGGTCACCTATCGTTTGTGCCGATCGCCTGTTGAGGTATATAATCCTCGACAATGCAGGATATAGATTGTGATTCTAACAATGCAGGATCCTTGATCCTAATAACACCGAATCGAATCTTATCCTTTCTTCTACCTCTTGTGTATGAGTTTTTGTGTATCACACTCAAACTCTTGACAATATAAGCTCAATTACAACAACAATATAATGTATATCACTATCTGATCAATGTATCGATTGCTTGAAGTTGTTGTATCTTCAATACCATAGGAAGTGGTATTTATAGGCTCCAAACCCTCAATTAGCCGTTAGCTTCATTTGACTCTTTAGCGTGCGCTAGCGTTCCTGCGTAGCATACGTTAATCCCATTACATACGTTATAGATGTCCTGTAGCGTACGTTACCAACTTCCAGTTTCAGTCCAGTGGTTTTCGTTTCTTTTTTTACGTATGTTGTCAATTCGTATTACGTACGTTATCTTCCTGCTGTAGCGTACGTTAACTATACGATGCAGCGTACGTTAACCATATATAGACGCTGCCTGCATTTATCAAAGTATCCGTTGAGTGCTTGACTTTGACCCGGAATCTTCCAATGTTCATCTGATTTGAATTCTCATTACGTACGTTAACCCGTCTGTGTTACGTACATTAAATTGCCTTCGATAGCGTGCGTTATGCAATGCACATAACGTGCGTTAAGATTGTCTATTTGCAGTCAACTTTCACTCATCTGATCAGGTAGCGTATGTTATCTCCTCTGCATTACGTATGTTATGCACTATCAGGTGACTTTACTTCAGGGCTGATCAGATAGCATTCCTCTCGATAGATTAGGTAGCTTTCCTTCATGGCTGATCAGGTAACATCTTTCCTGACCCGTGTGATCAGGTGACTTTGTCCAGCTTAAATGCCTTTGTTGTTTTGCTTTGTTTAACAACTAATCAGCAAAACTCGATAAATGAATATTTGGAATAAAATATTCCAACAATCTCCCCCTTTTTGATGATTACAAAACAACACCTTGAATTGGATAAAACCTGCAAAATAAAGTATCAAAGTTTTCGGCTTTGTTCGTTTCATTAGTTTCTCTTTTTCGACTTCTTCTTTTCTTTTTTTAACTTCTTCGTTTTCTTTTTCGACTTTCTTCGACTTTTCTCCTCTTTTCGGATTCGTATGAATTTTTTTTTTCTCTCCCTTTACTTTTATTTTTTTCTCGTCATTCTTCCATGACCCTTTTTATCCCATTCAACTATTCTCTCCCCCTTTTTATTATCAGCAAAAAGCGCATAAAGGATACCAATTGATGATAAAATATGTTAAGATAAAATATGCATAAAAAGGGTAAAACTCCACCTGACAAAAATCTCCCCCCTTTTGAAAAAATATAATACTCCCTCTGAGTAAAATACTTATTGATTAATTTTTGGGGATCCAATCGAAAGTCGGTCGTTTTTCATTAACATAGACGATGTTCGGAATAGTGGTTCCTTTAGGAATCCAAACATTTTTAATTTTAATCGTCCGACGTGGGCTTTTACAATTAGAAATATGATGCCTAATTTTTAAATATTTTTCACATTGGGGTATTTTGAAATTTATGGATTAGTTTTTAGTATGCGGTTTGAATCCTAACCCCTGTTTGTTCAAAGTGAATTTTTGAACCGATAATATTTGTTCAAACTTATCATTACCGCAAGAAAATTTCTTTTTCAAAATTTTAAGTTCGTCTTGAACTTTTAAAAGATCATTCTATAAAATATTTTCATTTTCAAGGCATTGAGAATGATCGGTTTCGATAAATTTCCTTTTTTCAAGAATTTTAGAAATTTCGATTTCCAAAGATTTATTTTTAGATTGGATGGATTTTATTTCGGATAAAGCATTTTGAAAATCGGTATGCAATAATTCAAATGCTTCAAATAATTCATCGTGAGACGATGTACTAACCTTGCTTTCGACGTCGCTTTCGTCGAATGTACTTCTTGCCATAAGTGCGAGGTTATTTTGATTGATGAAATCTTCGTCACTCCACGTGGCAATTAGAACTTCCTTCTTTTGATTTGCTCAGCAATTCTTCGCGAAGTGGCCTGGTTTACAACAAATTCGGTAGTTGTTGTCGAATTTCTTAGATTCGCCCGTCTTGATGTCTTTCTTTCTCCGGTTTAATAAGTTTTGAAACTTATTAATATTTTTGGCATAATATGTCGATCCTTCGTCGTTATCGTCCATTAGGATTTCTTCTTTCCGAGACATCTTATCTTTCATAGCTATCGTTTTTTCCTTCGGCTTCGTCTACGCGTTTCGAGATTTAAGGACTATGCCATAATTTATTAGTGAACCAACGAGGGCACTAAAATCAAGATTATTGAGATATTTCGATTCCATAATCGCCATCACCGTTCCGTCCCATTCTCTAGGTAGTGATCGTAAGATTTTCTTTACTTTTTCACTACTTGAGAGGGGCTTTCCGAAACAATCCAATCCATTTGCAATGACCGAAAATCGGTCGAGCATGATTGTAATGGATTCATCGTCTTTCATTTGGAATAGCTCGTAGTCGTGGAGAAGCATATTAATCTTCGTCTCCTTCACTTGAGACGTTCCTTCGTGTGTGACTTCTAACATCTTCCATATCTCTTTGGCACTATCATACGAGGATATCCGGTTGTGTTCTTCTAGATTTAAAGCACAATAGAGAAGTTGAGTTGCCTTACAGTTGTGATGATCATTTTTCCAATCTTCATCACTATATTCTTCGAAGCTTTTTACAGAGCTGTCCGGTTTTGTAGGTATTTTCGGACCTAGGAAAATCACTTTCCAAAGCTCGATGTCATAAGCTCGGATGAATATTGACATCTTCTTCTTCCATGTCATGAAGTTAGATCAGTCAAAGAATGGTGGCCGGTTCAAGGAAAGACATTCGACCGGTCCAAATTGAAACACCATTTGGATCTTCTCCTCAGATGTTTAGCCACTTCTAGGAGGTACCACTCTGATACCAATTGTTGGAGCAAGTTAGTCGGTATCGCCGTTTGGAGATAGAGTTATAAAACTCTTTCACATTGTGGAAGCAATTTAAATAAAAGTGCAGAATGATAAATCGACACAGGATTTATAGAGGTTTGGCCAAACGTGCCTACGTACTCTCTCGGTATCTTTTTCTATAGGATAAAGATCAACCTCTTCACCTCTCTTCTATCGGTCGAGGGATAACCGTTACAAACTCGTCTTCTATTGGTCCGAGTAAACTGTTCACACACTTGCCTTTTTGTCGGTCCAAGTTAAACCCTTTTTCTTTTCTATCGGATAAGGAATCAACCTATATAGCTTTATATGGGTACTAGACAAACCTCACGTGGATATAGATTGCGATTCTAACAATGCCGGATCCTTGATCCTAATAACACCTAATCGAATCTTATCCTTTCTTTTACCTCTTGTGTATGAGTTTTTGTGTATCCCACTCAAACTCTTGACAATATAAGCTCAATTAAAACAACAATAGAATGTATATCACTATCTGATCAATGTATCGATTGCTTGAAGTTGTTGTATCTTCAATATCATAGGAAGTGGTATTTATAGGCTCCAAATCCTCAATTAGCCGTTAGCTTCATTTGACTCTTTAGCGTGCGCTAGCGTTCCTGCGTAGCGTACGTTAATCCCATTACGTACGTTATAGATGTCCTGTAGCGTACGTTACCAACTTCGAGTTTCAGTCCAGTGGTTTTTGTTTCTTTTTTTACATATGTTGTCAATTCGTATTACGTACGTTATCTTCCTGCTGTAGCGTACGTTAACTATAAGATGTAGCGTACGTTAACCACATATAGTTGTTGCCTGCATTTGTCAAAGTATCCGTTGAGTGCTTGACTTTGACCCGAAATCTTCCAACGTTCATCTGATTTGAATTCTCATTACGTACGTTAACCTGTCTGTGTTACATACACTAAGTTGCCTTCGATAGCGTGCGTTATGCAATGCACATAACGTGCGTTAAGCTTGTCTATCTGCAGTCAACTTTCACTCGTCTGATCAGGTAGCGTACGTTATCTCCTCTGCGTTATGTACGTTACACACTAACATGTGACTTTCCTTCAGGAGTGATCAGGTAGCATTCCTCTCGATAGATCAGGTAGCTTTCCTTCATGGCTGATCAGGTAACATCATTCCTGACCCGTCTGATCATGTGACTTTGTCCAGCTTAAATGCCTTTGTTGTTTTGCTTTGTTTAATAATTAATCATCAAAACTCGATAAATGAATATTTGGAATAAAATATTCCAACAGTTCGAGGGTGACATGAGTAAAATAACACTATGCGGTGAAATGGGTCAAAAAAGCACTAATGTGATATTTTTATGAGGTGCAGTAATGTATTGAAATAGATATAATTTCGGTATAAAATGAATAACATTCCAATGAAAACTTTATGGAATAAAAAAAAAATACAAACCTCCCTCTTAAATTTTGAATGAGGATAATATCTTAAGAGAAAATTTAGAAAATCATGTTTTAAATTTAAAATATTTCATAATTGAAAAAAAGTAACACCTCCACTTAAATTGAGAAAAAGAAAGTATACATTATCAAAGCATTTATATAATACCCCAAATTTGAAAATAAAAGTTTTCGCAGAAAGTATAATTATGAGTATACTGCTCAACACTTGTATTGTTCTTACATGGAACTTTTAAATTGTACAAAAGTTGTGATGTTTTTATGAGGTACAATAATATATTGAAATAGATATAGTTTCGGTATAAAATAAATAACATTCCAATAAAAAATCTCCGGAATAGAAAAAATACAAACCTCCCACTTAATTTGTGAATGAGGATAATATCTTAAGAGAAAAATTAAAAAATAATGTTTTAAATAATTGAAAAAAAAAAATAATACCTCCCACTTAAATTGTGAAGAAGAAAGTATAAATTATCAAAGCATTTATATAATACCCTAAATTTGAAAATAAAAGTTTTCGCAAAAAGAATAAATATGAGTATACTGCTCAACACTTGTATTGTTCTTATGTGGAACTTCTAAATTGTACAAAAGTTGAGATGTTTTTTACGAGGTGCAATAATGTATTGAAATAGATACAATTTCGGTATAAAATGAATAACATTTCAATGAAAAGTCTCTGGAATAAAAAAAATACAAATTTCGCTCTTAATTTGTGAATGAGGATAATATCTTAAGAGAAAAATTAGAAAATCATGTTTTAAATTTACAATGTTTCATAATTGAAACAAAAAATAGCACCTCTCACTTAAATTGAGAAGAAGAAAGTATAAATTGTCAAAGCATTTCTATAATACCCCAAATTTGAAAATAAAAGTTTTCACAAATAGAATAATTATGAGTATACTCCTCAACACTTTTATTGTTCTTATACGGAACTTCTAAATTGTACAAAAGTATCATTCTCTCCATCCAAATTTGAATAGACCAAGATTGACTAATGTACAATTTTTATAAGTGAAAATTCACTCCTTTAGCCACTTTACCCCAGTCAATGACAATATTTATCAAGGGTTTAGTTTGTACAAATTCTAGCAAAAAAGTACACATTCTAGCCAAAAAGGATATGTCCGGACCAATATACCCTTACTTTTCAATAAATTGTATGCAACACAAACGGGTAATCTGAATACGAAATGGTTATATTTTTCAAGGCTTACCAGCACACAATAGGGTTTACTCAATAAAAAAATGATCATTTCTTACCGAGTTACGAGCACACAATAAAGAAATAATCATTTCATAACGAATTATCAGCATGTGGGAATATAACCCGATTAATAATTAATCATTTATAATGCCTAAAGAAATGATCATCCCAGGGTAACCCAACTAATAAGTCATAATTTCGTACTGAGTTACCATCACATACAAGAGCATCCCAGCTAAGAATTGATCATGTATAATGCCTAAAGAAATGATCATTTCGTAACACAATAAAGAAATGATCATTTCGTAACGAGTTACCACAACACATTAGAGTAACCCGAAAATTCAAATCAATTCAGCCACGGATTATCAAGAAACATGTTATATATTCCAGAATTACAGCAAGAAGACAAGAAATCACACCACAAACATGTAATATCCGCATTTTTCTTTTCCCAGTACTTTCTCGATTTGGTGTTTTTCTTGTCTTGATGGCTCGTGTGTAACCGTATGTGTATCTCGGGAATACTTATTTTCGGATTTTATTTTACTCAATTCCGCAATTATTGGCTTCTCCGTCGCTTATTGTTCCGATTCTCGTAATTGTTGTTAGGAACCGCCGTTTCGGGGTTGCCGTGAATCCATTGTATGTTATCGTGCGTATTGTGTTGTTCCATTTGATGCTTCGGTCGTGTTTCGGTGTTTGGGACCGTTGTTATCCTGTGCCTAACGCGTGCTAATATTACTGTATAGCGCACGCTAAACATCCTTCCGTAGCGCACGCTACGCTTTTTGGTAGCGCGCGCTAGCGAGTTGAGCCCTGACAGTAGCAGTGAACTTGTCCCTGATCTCAGTCCTCTGGACTAGCGGTTTAGTGCACGCTACATTTGTCTAGCGTACATTATTGTTGAGGTCTAGCGCGCGCTAGGTGTCCTGTAGCGCACGCTAACGCGACAGTCCAGTATTAGACAGTTTACTCCTGGACTCGGTCAGGTAGCGCACGCTATAGCCTGATAGCGCGCGCTACCGAGATGCTGTTAGCACACGCAGAGTGGCCGGTAGCGCACGCTAACGCGGTCAGGTGAGTACTGGGCAGTTTACTTCTGGACTCGGCTGATGTCCAGGTAGCGCATGCAACAAACCTGACCCCTATCTATCGGCGTATGTCCTGATAGCGCGCGCTACCGAGAGGCAGTTAACGCACGCTAATTCCTGATTAGCGCACGCTAACGGTCCAAAACCTTAAATTGATTAATCTTGTTGATATCCTTAGTTTTCTTATGGATTCATGGTATATTTCGTGGCTTGCGTAGTCGAGAGGGTTTGGTTATGGTCCGCCCTCGTTGTTATTTTTATAGGAATATACATGAATCGTAGGTGGGTTTTCGGGAGTATTTCAATTCCGTATTCGTTTGGATATGGTTGTGATCGTATTCTTTGAATCGTTAGGTTCGGTTTCATTGGTTCCTAGCATTCGTCGGAGATTTTCCTTTCCGTTCGTTGCGTCGTCAATTATTCAAGGCAAGTATTTTTGGAAACCTTTATACTTAACATGAAATAGTAATGTATATTGTGTGTGCTTTGCTAACCTCGGGAGGGTCCGACGGGGCCTCGAGGGAATCTATGACTTCACTCTGGATTTACGAGTTTGTTTCGCTAGCCAGCTCGGGAGGGTCCTTAGAGGCCTCGAGTGGGATCATTGGCTTCGTCCCGATCCTAGGCGATGCCTGTGCGTGATTTGTTTTATGATATGACCAGCTCGGGAGGTCCTTAGAGGCCTCGAGTGGGATTTGTGGCTTCGTCCCGGTCCTAAACAAATTGATTGACTGTTTGTTTCCGGAAAAGACATGTCTGGTTTTGGTTTTGAAATGAATTTGGTGCATTGTACTATGAAATGTGTAAGCTAATGGTTTGCCTTGATTACTTGTACTAGCATAATTGCTAACCCCTTTGGGGACCCGTTGTGGAGAAATTCTTGTTATGGATTTCAGGTTATGATCAACCGGACGAGCGGGCGCTGAGACAGTACGAGGATGTTGGCCAGGGTCGTTGACATGTGCATTTGAGTCCTTTTATTTCTGTTGTTTCATTCGATATGGTTGTTGCCTACTTTCTAAACTTATATATTGTACTCGCGAGTACTTAGGTTTTTCTCTTCGGATTGTGATTTGTATTCGTTGAAGTTATTTATGGTTGTCGATGTTGATCATTCCGCCGGTTGTACCGGAAGTGTTATTTGATTTTCATCTGGATGACGTGTGATTTTACTGTGGTAATTCGTGTCTAGCCTGGTGGGTCCTATGTAGGGGTCCACGGCACTGTAATATACCTTGAATATCTCGGGGGTGTTACAAAACAAATCATATCCAGCCTGGGATTTCACAAATTCATTTCAAACCAAAACCCTGCGATATTTGTCTTTTCGTTACGTTCGTTACCATTACATACAGAGCTGATCATTTGCTTATTTCATGCAGATGAGCTCATCTTGTTTAATTATTGCACATGGAGGAGAATGGAACAAAAATATATACGATGGAGGCAGAAAAGAGTACATTCATATACCGCATATGTGTATAACATTCGACCAGTACGACATTATGGTAACACAAAAGGGTAATGAGAATACGAAATTCCTATTCTGCATATGCGTATAACATTAGACCAGTACGACATTATGGTAATACAAAAGGGTAATCAGAATACGAAATGGTTATTTCTTTCAAGGGTTACCAGCACACATTAGGGTAACCCAATAAAGAAATGATCATTTTATAACAAGTTGAGTAACACAATAAAGAAATGATCATTTCGTAACGAGTTACTAGCCTGTAGGAATGTAACCCGGTGAATAAGTAAGAAGACAAGAAATATTGTACACGAGGTACCAGTAAACGGATATGATATTTATTTTTTCGTTATGTTCGTTACCATTACATACAGAGCAGATGAGGTCATCTTGTTTAATTGTTGCACATGGAGGGGAATGGAACGAAAATATATACCAAGGGTTATCAACACACAATAGGGTAACCCAATAAAGAAATGATCATTTTTTAACGAGTTACCAGCACACAATAGAGTAACACAATAAAGAAATAATCATTTCGTAACGAGTTACTAGCCTCTCCTTTAGTAAGGGTAAATTGGTCCAGATTTATCCTTTTTTGCTATAATTTGTACAAACTAATTAGCATGACAAATATTGAAATCTACTAAGCTATACGGCTAAATCATGCCTGCTCTCTGTTTATAAATTACGGAGTACAATAAACAAAAAAAAAATTGTTACTATTTTTTTAATTATATCTTTACATCTATTAGTTGAAAATAACTTTTGAACTATATATAATCAAATAGGTAAGAGTATAAGAAGTAAATAAAACAAAAATATCTCACTTTTATTAGGTCAAAAATTAAGTTTTAGAATTAGCAACTTTGTAGGGACGAAGTGAATAGCTTATAAGGAGTCAAATCCCAATTGCTTCTTTTTGTCCGCACGATGTTGAACGAGTTCCTTTTTTTTCTTCCCTATGGAAGAGAAAAAGAAAGTTTTGCAGTTGGTTTCTGCTAGTTAATTCAGAAACTGGTCGCTTTATTTTTGATTTGATTCCCCTTTAAAAAATAGATGCCAAGAACCGGCCAATGGTCGGAGGAACGGGTCATTTTCTTTTGACATAACATCAAAATATGTATATAAAATATTTTGCATATTTTTCTATCATCAAGTTGATTATTTAGTCGTCTATATCAGGTTTGACTTTCTATAAATTGACTTGTGATGTCACGTGAAACTTTTGTACTGCAAAATTAGTGATAGGATTTTAAAATAACTCACGATTTAAGGGATTAGATAATGATCGTTTGAAGCGATCTCTTAACTAGACAATCCGCTATACGTAGCAAACTTTTTCCTCAAACCTAAATCAAGGGAATTTCTTACTATATATAGTCAATTTAATAAATATGTTAATTTTGTAGTACCATTTTTTTTACACTTTTTACCACAATAAAGAGTCATGAAGCCCCGAATTCATTAATTCTGTGTAATACTATTCCAAACTAGCTCGATTCACAAATGTATATGCAATCTCCATATTTGTTTTACCTTTTTTTTTTAAATGATTGGGTCCATAAATGATCACACTCGTATACTTCGGATCTCTTTTATAAATTTAATTACGACAAAAATAGCAAACTATTGAATGCTCGAGAGAGAAATTTGTAAAACCAAATATAAAGATAAGAAAATAGATAAAAAAAAACTACTTAAAGATTTAAGTTACTATTAATGCGAATATTACATTCTCTCCCCTTAAGAATAAGTTTCGTCCCGAAACTTACGAAGTGAATAATTTGGGGTATTTAGACTTCATATGTTCTTCTGTCTCCCACGTGACTTCTTCCGATCCATGTCTCGATCATTGTACTTTAACCAAAGGGATAACTTTATGCTTAAGTTGTTTTACCTAACGGTCCAAAATCTGGATTGGTTTTTCCTCAAAGGTGATATCGGAATTCAATTATATCTCTCCAAAATCAATGATATGCTTAGGGTCCGGTACGTATTTCCTCAACTGGGAAACATGAAATACATTATGCACATGACTCAGTGAAGGCGGAAGGCCCAAACGGTAAGCAAGTTCACCAATTCGTTAAATTTAGAAGAATTTTAGACATATTAATGTCATATGGAGAAAAAAATTATTTGGTCTCATACCAATTGTACTGCCCAGTTTTGTATCACTAATTTTACCTTTTTAATTTTGAACCACTAAGGCCCTGTTCTTTTGGACTTATTTTTCGATTTTCGATTGGGCCTGGGATTCGATTCGAGTCCATTCGATTCGATTCGATTGGTCCAGTCCATTCGATTCGGCCTGATTCGATTCGATTCGATTAAATTCGATTCTTCTTATTATTATTATTAATCTTAATTATTATTGTTATTATTACTAATAATATTACTATTATCATTGTTGTTGTTAATTACTATTATTATTATTATTTACCATTACTATTATTATTATTATTTACCCTTAATATATATTCGATTCGATTCGATTCGATTCCATTCGATTCGATTCGATTCGATTCGATTCATTCAAATTCGAAAAGAACGAGGCTTAACTTTTAATTATTATACAATTTTGGACAAATTTTGGGTGAAGCACCTGAAATATGTAGTTTCGTGACATGAATAAATGAAAAACTCCAAAAAAGATTAAAAGATAGAAAAAAAAAATGAAAAAATGAATAAATAAGGATCTAATTTTTGGAAAATATAACCAACGACAACAAATTTCATTTCAAAAAAATATAAAAATATTAAAAAAATAAGAAAATTGGAAACTTCTAGAAATAATATAACGAACCACATAAAATTGAAAAATTCAAAAAAAAATTATAAGAAATAACTGAAAAACTAAAAAATAAAATACAAAAAAATAGGAAAAAGCTATTTGAAATTATATTTCAGAAAATACATATAACCAACCAAAATAATCTGATGATTTTAAAAATATAAGAAAACTAAAAATCTCAAAACCAAAAAATACGAAACTAGGAGTTTCTATTTAAAAAAATATAACCAACCACAAAATTTGAAAATTTCGAAAATATATAATAAGAATCTAAAAAATTTAGAAAAAAAAATAGAAAATAATTAAAATATAAATAATAATCTGAATTTGTTGAGAAAATGATATTTTTGTGGTTGATTGTATATTTTTTAAAATTTTCAGGTTTTGGATTTTTTCATTAACTTTCTCCTAAGTTTCGTATTTCGTTTTTAGTTTTTCTGAAGTTTTCCTATATTGTTTTGAGGTTTTGTGGGTTATACTTATATATTATCTAAATTTCCAAATTTACACATTGTTATTTATTCCTTATATGTTTTTTAAAATTTTCAGATTTTTTTTAGTTTTTTTTTTCAGATTTCCCCTTTTCTGAATTTTTTTAAAGTTTGCATGGTTGGTTATATATTTCCTAAAATTTTCAGATATTATTTTTATGTTTCTCCTAACTTTTTATGTTGAGTTTTAAATTTTTTGGATATTTTTTAGACTTTTTCAGTGGTGGGTTATATATTTTCTAAAATTTCATTTTTTTTTTTCTTGGAATTTTCAGATTGTTCTTATAGTTTTCTAAATTTTATAGAACTCATGTCGCAACCCCTTAATTTTGGAAAAACACAAATTTAAAACGTTTAATAATAAAGAATTTTAGGCATATTACATTGTCATATGGAAAAAAAATTATTTGGACTCATACCAATTGTACTGTCCACTAGCTATATAATTACTTCACCCCATATTTAGTATGTACACCCCACGCTACCCTCTTAATACCTTCTAAATAAAAAAAATTGGGTATAAGGAATACCCAATACATGATGAACGAACCATATTTTTTTTTACTAATATATTCTCTTCGTCACGCTCAAAATTTTACATTTGCCTTATTCTTTTATTCTCGTAGAAGTTTTATATTTTATCATATTTATATAATGAGAAAAAAAACTACACTAAAAATTTTTGGGCTAATTTGAAATTACATCACAACCTTTTTTTTTCATCCGACACCAAAATTTTTCAAAATTTTGAAATCACACAATATTGTGGATGGAGTTAAGAATTTCCGTCAGAAAAATAAAAAATAAAAAAAAAATTCTAGAAAATCTAAAAAATCTGAAAAAATAAAAAAAATTCTGAAAATTCTGGAAAATTTCGCAAATTTAAAAAATCTGAAAACAATCGGATCTTTTATTTTTAAGAAAAATTATCTTGAATAATAATATTAAAAATCAGATCTTTTATTTAAAATTCAAAAATAAAAAGTAAAAAATAAAAAAAAATCTGGAAAATTTAAAATAAAAGATTCGATTCTGGAAACTTCTGAAAAATTTAAAATAAAATTCTGAAAATTCTGAAAATAATAATATTAAAAATCAGAACTCTTACTTTTTTTTTTGAATTTTAAATAAAAGATCTGATTTTTAATATTTATTCCAGATAATTTTTCTTAAAAAATAAAAGTTCCTATTGTTTTTTCAGATTTTTTAAATTTTGCAGAATTTTCAAGAATTTTCAGATTTTTTTTTCAAATTTTTTAGATTTTCCAGAATTTTTTTTTACTTTTTATTTTTTTGACAGAAATTCTTAACGCCATCCACAACATTTATGTGATTTCAAAATTTTTGAAAGATTTTGGTGTCGAATGAAAAAAAAAGGTTGTAGTGTAACTTAAAATTAGCCAAAAGCTTTTAGTGTAAAAAAAAAATACCCTTATATAATTAAATCAAACAACTATTTTTTATTTTTAATCTCCATCATATATTCACTATCAATATTTTTTATGACTATAGATGATTAGTTGTTGCTTATTTTTGTCTCAAATTTTTGTTATGTAATATTTAAAATTAAAAAAAAAGATTGAGGAGGATTTATTCGGAAAATAATCTTCTTATAATAATATTTATACTATTATCTTATGAAAGAATTATATTATTGTTGTCTTATTTATCTTATAAAAAAATAAGTTTGAAAGTTAGTAATAATAATGTAATGGTTAAATAATAAAGTTAGTGAAATAATTAAATTATAGTAATAAAGTAATACTAAACAAAAGTTAGATAAATGATTAGGATTGGATAATGCTGAAAACAATAAAATATAGGGTGGAGTGTAGATATAGGGTAATAGGGTGGAGTGCATATAACAACACCCTAAATAAAATAGCAAAAGAATAAAATAAGAAAATAAGAAATGTGTGGTCGGATAAATAATTTGGCCGCACACTACCGGATTTAGAGTTCAAACATTAGATTTTACGTTGTTTTATCTTTTTAGAGTAATATTTTGTGTTGTGGTAGGACGACATTCTTAGTTGTTGTGTTTGAGTGTGGTCAGTATTCTAGTGTAATTGTCAACTTTCAGAATAAAATATCACTATCTTTTTAAAATATATAAATATAATAACTTAGTATTTTTTGTTAACACTGGGATGCCAAAATCAGACCAAGAGCTAGCTCCTAGATCCCAGCATCAAAACAAGACGAAGCCTAAAAAGAAGAGTGAAAAGCAAGAAGGAGCTCTCCATGATCATCTCTGATCAGAACTCCACCACCGGCAATATGAGTATCTCTATCAAATGAACCATATGCGTTCAGCTTGATCCAAGGAGTCTGAGCGAGGGAAGAAGATGCTCGTTGAAGACGATTGGGAGGCGAGCACCCCATCCAGAACTCATGAGTGATAAGTCCCACAACAGATAGTAAAGAAACATGATGTTCCACCTGCACAATAATATGAGAAGAAAGAAAAGTAACACCCCTATGCTTTACACTGTTCCTTTCTGTCTAGATGAACCAAAGGATAATACAAGGAATAATGAAAGATGTGTGCCTAAAGTGTGTGCCATGTGAGAAAAAACTTAGAAGCTCAAAAATATTTTCTGTAGAGAGTGGGGACAGATGAATCCATGCGTCAAAATACTCCCATACGTCACGGGCCATGACACTCTCCAGGAAAAGGTGAATGTACATGTAAGGGAAATACCCCTCGTCTGCAATATGGTATCAAGGGGAAGGCGACACAATAGAAGTTGTCAAATGAACACCGATATGGTGGGTGTAAGTAGGGTAGTCCAAATGACCCCAAAGATAAAATTAGCGTGATCCCTCACCCTGATGTAAGACCAAGCTGAAGTCAATGAGAAAGCACTAGATGAAGTAAGAGTCCAGCACATGTTATCCATATCCTCCCCATCGATGGGAATCACGAGAATCTCCTGAATGAAGTCGGGGGTAAAACCTAGCTTCTGACCAAGAATAGACTCAAGCTTACCCTTATCCCAACTCATTGAGATCATAATTCTCTAACTCTAAGATGGGGTCTAGCAATAACTTCAGAAAAAAGAAGAGATAGGCCTATCACCAATCCAGATATCATCCGAAAAACTATCCTACCCACTACCACTACCAAAGGTCCAGAATATAAAATCCTAAGTGTGAATCAGGGGCGGATCCATGTTAAGCATGGTGGTGCATGTGCACCACCAAAATTTTGTAAAAAAAGACCCCCTTTACCTATGTGAATATCCACTCAACTCATATTTTTAACAAATTTGTGTAGTTGTGTATGACTGTGGCGTGTGCAGTGTGCGTTATCATTTTTGTATTTTTTATCTGATCGTTATTTATTATTTGACAGTATTTGAATTGGCTTAAGAACTGAATTATTTAATATCCAGTCCTGGATTGCTAGAGGTCAGGTGTGAAATCTTAAATGTGTCCCCACAAAAAATGCTTGAATTTATTTTCATGTAATTTTCAAAATATTAGTACTAGATACTTAAAAAAATAAGGCATATATTATAAATATATGAGTATATAACAATCATAACCACGGTTCAAACAGAAAATTCAATATTGAATTGAATAATTCTAATCAAATGAGCTAACATTTTAAGTTTGTTAATATTTTGTATTAAATAGGGTTTTGAACTTGGGTCTGTTAATAAAGATAACATTTAAGTTCATTTTCCAATCCAATCACAATATAATTTTAATCTGATAATTTTTATACTACTTTTTTTTGGAAAAAAAGTTATTCATAGGTCCTAAAAATTGGAAACCCTCTGCGGGGTACAAGTCGCACCTTCTCAATACTTTACCCATCATGTTCGTCGGGGGCACCAGTAGAAATTTTGTGCTGGATCCGCCTATGGTGTGAATACCCACACGAAGGAGACGACGTCAAGGGTAGCTCGCATGAGCCTTAAGAGCAGTATGCATAGGCTTATAGTAGCCAGTAAAGCAGTATTTGCAGAGCATGAACTGCGCAACAAAAACGTGCATGCGCGAACGCGCCACCAGAGCTTATAAATAAAAGCTCTCGTCATGTTCGAGAGGCTTCGAATCCCGAGGCCCCCCTAAGAGACGGACGCCAACGTCAATGAACCCAATGCATCTTTCTCTTTGGACCGAAAACACCCGAGAAGTATCGCATAATGATCTGCTCGAGCTCCCGGATAACTTTCTGGGGTGGGTCCAAACCTTGAAGAAGGTGAAGAGAAATCGTCCAGAGAGTGCTCTTAATAAGAACGTGGCGACCGCCGAAGGTAAGGTGTTGGTGGGACCATCCAGAGATCCGATCCAACATCTTTTGCTTCACCCCGCAAAGAGCTATCATTTCCTAAAGTCTTTGTAAAAGGGTGCACCGAGATAGGTGATGGGGAAATCACTCTAGCGGAAACCACTGAAATCATGAACTCTATGATAAATCTTTTTTTTTTCTTTTCTTAATTCCCGACTTTCTGTAACAACATTTTTTTTAATTGTAAAAATATTGTTAGCTCATTAATTAGAATTTTATTTTTTGGGGGCAAACAATCCTTAATTTTCCCCTGGACAACTCGTTTTTATGGGTTTAACGATGAACTATGTATTGATCATGATGTATTTATTCGAGTTTTTTGTTACAGTAGCAGTAGTATTAAATATTGTTGTTGAACCTTTTTTTAGATACTTTTTTTATATTTTTTTTTAATTTTTTCGTTTCAACAAAGTTGAGGCGTACGGCTCCGCCTCAAGGCATATGCCTCGCCTTATTTGCGCAAAACGCCTCGAATACGAGTGGCGGATTTTAAAACATTGAGTACAAGAGATGATTGGAACCAATAGTATACTATATTCATTTCACAGTTTCGTCATGTGATCATATTATTATGCTTTACTATTTCGATTAGCTGATCGTCCTTTGTGATCAACACCCCTCTTTTCTTTCCTTTTCTTTTTTTCTATATTTTTTCATGATGTTGATGATTATGGAAGGAGAAATACGAAAATAGAAGAAAGATGGCAGAAAATAGAAAATCGAATGAGAGATATGGGGTATGTTTGGATGCATTAACTGATAATCTGGCTGATTGTTGATAATCTAGCTGAAAATTGATAATGTAGCTGTAGTATGATAATTTAGATTATTGTATTTAAAAGTGTTTGGCAAAACTAGCTATCATACTAGCTGAAATTTATAAAATGACATAAAGATACATCTTTTATATTTATTGTTATATTATAATATTACAAAAACAACCTTAATATTTATATATTAACTCTTATGTTTCTTATTTTTCTTTGATATTATGCAATATTATTATTTATTTTGTTTTCAACTTCTAATGGTATTTTAAGTTTTTTGTATGTTATCACTTATATTATTATACAAATTTTATACAAATATTTATTAAGGGTAAAATCGGAATGAAAAAATAAAATTTATATATATATATATATATATATATATATATACATACATTAAGGGTAAAATCGGAATGAAAAAATAAAATCTGGTAGCTTTGGGTTGAAATCTATATTCGAAAGCGTTTGAATTTAATCTAGATTAAGATTATAATCTAGATTAAATTAGCACCATCCAAATAAGATTTTGAAGGTCAAATTAGATTATTTGACCAACTTTAATCTAGATTAAGATTATAATCTAAATTAAGTGATCATCCAAACATATTGAGCTCCCAACAATGATAGAAAGATTGATTCTAGAGTTAAGTGTTATTTTAGTAAATAAAGAATTAAGTTCTTTAAAGATTTTATGGAACCACACTATAAGGTAAGGCATTCTTTATATGTTGATTAAAATGTAAGAAAGATTTTTGAAAGTATTATATGTAAGAAATATCATTTTTTTCTATTCCCTCCCCTAAGTTCTTAATATCCGTTTAGAATTTATATATCCGTGATATATTTATTTAGGTTTTATAATTGGTGAAGTCTCCTGAAAAGTCAATATGAGATTACAAATATTTGGAAATTAGGAATAGAAAATAAAGATTTTTTTTTTTATTTTGTACTTCTTTTAGTTGAGTTCTCATGTTTTATTGAAATAACCAAATCAATTTCTATTAAACATTTATTATTATGTAAATAAAATTATTTGATTAGTAAGCAAAGCCATGAGATCTTACAAAAATAAAAATAAAAAATAGAGAAAGTTCCATTTAAGCATCCAGATCTGTAAACTGCAACACATTATATAATAGATCCATCCAAAGTCCCATAAATGATTCACAACTGATTCCCAACTTGTTCCCGTTCCAAATATGTAAATTAATACCTGTTAAATTATATAAATAACTAAATATAAATTACTAAATAATTGGTTATCCATCTTAATTAGAGCTCAGACATTATGAAGTATAATATCCAAATCTATCGACAGTAAATGACTCATATATAACGGATTAGGATTGAACAGAATAGATCGGGCCAAAATTACCACCCCTCACATGTATTTCTACTCGTACATAAGTTACATAGCGGTGGCTATACTCACATGTGAGGTGGGATTCGCGGAGTTTTTTTATCGAGTAGATACACCACATAAGATACGAGTATATGGGCGACGTTAGGGCTGTTAGCGGTTCAAGTATATTCGAGTCCGATAATACCGATATCTGACCAAATCTTTCGGAAAGCGTTAAGCGGTCAGGATCGAGACGGAAGTTAGGCAAAACCGATAAGGACCGAAACCGTTAACCCGCTAAAGACCCCGGTAATTTTTCGTAAACATACTTTGTACAAAATATTGTGTAAGGTATTAGTACATGTAGAAAAAATAAGTTTGAAAGACATTATCTCTTAATTTCCTTAGCATACATTTGAGAAAAACTTCCATTCTTGTTCCGATTATGAGGTTTTGGTGATTAGGACTTTTAACGATGCAAGATACCCGAGAACCCGCCCGAAATATCCGGGACCGATACTCACCCAAAACGTTAGCGGTCCGGATACAAGTATCGAAGTTGGGACCCGAAACCGGTAATACTCAATACCTTAACAGTCCAGACCCGGGAAGACAATACCCGCACCGAACCGGACCGAGAACAGCCCCTAGGTAACCTAAATTATGTACAGGTATCGTAACGCACTGTGAGTATATATATACACACACAAACAGAAAATCGACCAACCAAGTAAAAACACAATTGCAGAAATGGCGGACACTGACCGTGTGGGAGAAATCGAAGAAGAAGAAGAGGCGACGCCGTTGCTACAGAATAGCAATGAGTCCGACCTGATCCAACAGAGGACCCGAACCGTTACGACGAAAGTACCGGAGGCGGAGGTGCACGTGTACAGGCAGGGTAAGGGTCCTATCGACGTCATCAAAACGGGCCTGACCGGGTGGGACCAGGACCAGCTGGAGGTCCGTGAAATTCTGGACAAGTATGGGTTCAAATCGCTTTATGCATTCACTCCTGATTCGGGCCGGGGCGTGCCAATCCGGTTCAATCCGAGGAATGGCCGATCGTTGATTACTTACAGAGATGGTGCCATTATTTATGTCGATGGCGAGCCCAAGGTAAAAACTCACAAACAGTTTTTTGATGCGCAATGTTATTATGTCTTGATTATTTTGTTGCTTTTTTCTTTTTTTTTGTGGAATTGCGCATCGCAATGTAAATAAGGCGATTCGGGATGAAATTCGTGAGATGATCAATTTGAACTTGAATGCCAGTGTTCCCGTCCTAATTGACCATCGTATGTGTGAGGCTGGACTCCTCATGATGGACATTGATTTGGTTCTGGGGTGTTTTGAGTTACTTAGTTGAGATTGATTGCACAACAGATTAATTTTGTGTCTCTAATATGTTATTCATAATCGTGGGAGAAATTATGTGTTGAGACCTGAAGGTATGACCTCATTCACCTGATATAATACGTGATTCAAATAATTTGTTGCTTTGTCATTGTGCTTTAGAAGAAACTTATCTCCATCAAGTAGCATTTTTTTGCAGTATCAAATGATCGACTTACAAGTTACAAGTATATGCTAATTGTGTGTCTATTGATCTAACACATAATTAAGCTTCAGGTGTGAAACTATAGAATAGTACATAATGTCCTGTTGGAAGTCTGATTTCTCTAACTTGTAGAACCATCTTTTTCTTGAAGAGTCAAAGCGAAGAAATTATTGAGCAGGTGGGCATTCATATTTGTATCTGTTTCCTCAATCTCTTCTCGATGTGTTGGCTACTACCTACTAGCGGTGTGTGGCTCACCTTAATTCTTACATTTCACTATTTCTTGTCTGCAATAAGAATTACTTAAAGAGTATTGATAGGTAAAACTGAAAACAATTGCATTTTTTTTTTTTTCGAGGGTGAGGGTGGGGTCTAATTCTATTTATCAGTTTGCACTTTGTAGTGAGACTCTCTGATTGGTACACCTCTCCTAGTCCTTCCTAAGAATATCTTTAACTCGCCCATGATGAAGAGACAACCTTACAAGCTGTTGTGATCTATTAAGAGCCAGGATTTTCTGTAGTGATGGGCTAACAGTAAAAAATATTTAATAGTAAAAGTAATATATATAGCCATGAAAAAATCTTAAGAATATTTACAAATAAGTAAAACTATGTAAAATACCCATGTACGTTAAGAGATGGAAGCGGCGTCGTGGCAGGGTGAAGAAAGAATTAGTGTCTGCACTTATTAGGTTTTTACAGTGTTTCCAGTTGCGTTGCGTAGGTCTGTAGCGTTTTTGTAAAGAATTGCGTAGCGCATAGCGTAGGTAATTCGAACATGACATTTTTAAGTGAAAAAATAAAATAATTGTTCTTGTGTAAGATCAATAGGTAAATAATCCAAGTAAAATAGCCATAGGTAAATAATCCAAGTAAAATAGCCTTAAAATATTCAAATAAACAAAACAACTTAGAACAATTATAATAATCCAAAATAACAAACCACGATATGAAAATAAACTCTCTCTTTTTTTCCAAGTTTTTTTTCCTGAAGTCGGCTGTGCTGCGGAACTCTCTTTTTTTGGATGCGGATGTTTTCTTTTTGCTGCGGAAGTTTTTTTTTTTTTGCTGCGTAAGTTTTTTTTTTTTTTTTTTTTTGCTGCGGAAGTCCTAAACCTTAATAATTATAAGTTTTTAATAACCTAAATAGCACAGCTTCCTGATAAAACCCGTCTGTGCTGCGGAACTCTATAAGCGCAGATTTCAAATTAGGGTTTTCTGATAACACCCAAATACCGCAGGTATTAAGCGCTATCGCGCGCTATCGCGCGCCTTCGCTGCCAGCGCAGCAAATAGCGCGTGCAAAACAGGTGTTGACGCTACTGGCCGCGCGCTATGTCGCGTTTTCTGGAAATTTAGCGCAAAATCGCTCGACATAGCGCGCTATTACACGCAATAAAAAACACTCGGTTTTTAGGTCAAATTGTTCAGATAAGTAAATAGTAAATAAATAAGTCATTTTATTTGAAATATCAGAGCCCACTTTATGACTAATATATATATGCTGTTAGCTTAAGTAAAAGAATGAAGTGTCAATTTGGCTTTAATGAAACATAGGGGTGGAGTTTTACTTAGGCTCAGTTTGGCAAAAAGTAGTGGATAAGCTAGCTTATAGCGGATGAGGTAGCGGATAGCGGATAGCGGATAATTAGCTGATTAAATTTAAAGTGTTTGGTAAAATTAGCGGTTGAAGTAGCTTATAAAATGAATTATGTAAATAAACATTTGTAATTAATGCTTAAAAATGAGAGAAATTCATTTAATGTAGGATAATTGAGGAATTTAATTAAAGTAATGAGGTTAAAAGTGAGAGAAAAAATGAAACGCTATAAGCTATAAGTTCAAATGCTACTTCAAGCAGCGTTTTCAAGAAAACGCTTTAAGCTACTGAAAATCACACGTCCCGCCGCCCGTCTTGGAATTTCATTTGTCATAGTTTGCCAGTTACAACGAACTTCCCCCATAGTCCTTAACCATGTCACTCCCAAAATCACGTCCAACCGGCCCAGGGGAAAGACATAGCAGTCGATCCTCGCATCGTATCCTGAAAATTCTATCACTAACTCCTTACACAACCCTGCCGAATTTTTCATACGATCATCCCCCAAACGAACTCTAAAATTCCCCGTAGCCACCGTCCATAACCGCAACTCTGGCACTAATTTTTCGGAGATAAAATTATGACTGGCCCCACTATCTACTAATGCTGATACTGCCTGATCGCCAATCTGACCCCCATCCGCATCCCATCGGGGCTCAAATACCTGCCATGGATAATAAGGACAAGGGTCCTTCTTCCTCGTCTTCTCCTCCCCCAAGTTCCTCCACCTCTACCAAATCGGTATCCGACATCCCCACTTCCTCAGCAAGCATCACACGCAACTGCTTACTCGGGCATTTGTGTAAAGGGTGATAGGTATGTCGGTACCAAAAGCGCAACCTCTTGGTCCTTTTCGCTCGTAAGTCATTGTACTCCTGCTGAGTCATTCTCCGCACAGAGCCACGGTTATTTGACCCATTCGGCCTAGGGAAAATTATTCGTTGGGTCGTAATCTCCCTCTCGGGCATACGGTTCGGGGCTCCACTGAATGGACGAACCGAGTTGGTGGATCGGAACTATCCGATGGATACCCGTGGTGGGACGATCGAGATGTGTTTGAAATTGCCTCCCCGATCAAATACCAAGGATGTTATGGGCCATTTACATGACATTCTCCAAGTCCTGGAGATCCCAAACCCGGGAATTGATGCGGATCGACTTGCTCAACCCGTTCATAAAATACCCCAGATAATGCTCCTCTTGCAGATCGGGAACTTGGTTGGCGAGCGGATAAATTCGTCGATATACGCATCCACCGTCGTCCTCTGCTTAACCGCCGCTACCCTCTTGTACGGGTTCCCCTTATACCTCGCGTCAAAATGTTGAACCCTTGCTTGAGAAAATTCCAACCATGAAAAACTTCCCTTCCGAGACCACATCCAACAGAATCCTTCCATTGCTAGGTTACGCTGCTCTTCGGGGGTGCCGTGGAGATCGAACTGTTCTGCCCGAACCAACCATCCATTGGGGTCGGATCCATCAAATACCGGCAAATTCACCTGCGTAGTTTGATTGCCGCCAACACAATTCGGAAAGTTGGGCGTCTATTCCTCCGAACGTCTCCTCCATGTCCTCGTGCAGACCCGTGATCTCCGGTCGGATTTGCGCCTTCTCCTCCGTTACTACACTAAGTGCCGCCTCCATCTCTGCAATCTTAGAATTGGATATGGTCATCATCTCGTCTCAAATATTCCCACATACGATGCCAAATTGTTACAACGGGATTCAAGAAAAGGAAAATTGAAGAACAAATTTATAATTAAAAAGATACTCGACAAGATAACGTCTTGTCCAAGCAAAAGCTCGAATAAGATTAATTCTCGATCCTCCTCCTTAAAAACATTAATATAGACTCCCTACGTCTCCTTATATGGAAAGAGATCTAACATAACCATAATTCACAATATAGTAGATAATAAATACTAAGAGATCTAATATATTAACCATAACTCCGTAATTTAATAACAGTAATAACAATAATACTAAATTAATTATTCTTCCTCCATCTCGAATAAACCCGCAGGGGAACCGGATCTCCTGCTCGGCCACGGTTCGGGTTGCCCTGCTCCATAACATATTGTGTCAACAATGAAGGAGGCTATCAAACTAATGAAGAAAGGATGCAGTGAAGCATTCATGGCGAGTATTGTCAGCACGGAACCAGCAGAACAAGGGATAGAGAATATTTCGGTTGTCAACGAATATCAAGACGTATTACGAGAAGATATAAGCGGAATTCCAACGGTGAGACAAGTGGAGTTCACTATTGAGTGATAACCAGGAGCGGCACCAACATCTGAACCTATCGAGTAGTGGAAGCAGCCTCTTCATTTATGTAGGGTAAGGTTTGCTTACATTTCACACTTGTTGAGGGAACTCCTTTCCAAACACTCAGCTGCGCGGGGATGCTTTTGTGCACCGGGCTCCTTTTTAAAACTTTGATATGTTACTTTTTAAATATGAAAGAAAATGGCCTCCGTTTTATTAAATGTGAATTTTAAAAAAATATATGTTCATTTGTGAGGGCGTTACATTAGAAGCCTTTCATGTAATTTTTATCAAGACTTGAAAATATTGTTGTTGTCAAGGGGCACAAGCCAACATCTATTAACTACTAATCACAATCGATACTTAGAATGTCTTTTTGATGCTTGTATGACTAAAGATTGAGTTAATTTATTTCGAGGAATCCAGATTAACTGAGTCAATACTACTGGCATACATATTCCTTGGAACATCTCGTAGATTTTCGTGGGTGATTCTGTCATTCTGTCACATCCGAGACCCAAAATAACCACATCCAAGAAAGTCACACTACACTGTTATATTAGGAAACTTGTTTTTCACCTTTCTGGTGGCACTAGAGTTGTTATGAGGAGCGACCATAAATGGAAGTCTGTGTACTTATTTGCTCCTCGTGGTCTGTATAGAATCACTGTCCTACAGTGGTATCTTTTGGATCTGGTTCACACACATCTTTATAAACCCATCATGTAGCATGAATCTGCATGTACATCTTTTTGTTGATATCCTCCTATGGTTTCCTAGAAATATTTATGCCGCGGCAAAAAAGATTTGGTCCTGAGTTCTAAGTTGTCTGCTTTCTGAGATTTCCTAAGATATAATAAGCTACACGTGGAGAGCCACTTATTGCTTTATTAGTCTGACTTTTCACCTGTTTTTCTGATGTGTTAAGGTGTTATCGGGACTTTTTCGGCCTTGTATTTTTGTTGGCCTGATTCATAGGATTGTTACTTTCTGTTTCCAGCTAAGTGCATTTTAATTGTTAAGTGGAAATCTATTAAAACGTAAGTAAAAGTCGAGTGGAATGCTCACACCCATTAATCTTAAGATCTTCATCCACTTTAAAAGCGGGGGAAACTTATCTGTCAGATGCTCCAAAACCTATCTGTTCAGAAAGTGTTCTTTTTCTGATATAGCACTTATGATTTAACATTGGCATCTAACTTTCAAAATTTAAGCCCGGTTATCAAGAATTTTGAGTTCATCATTTCATGTTCATATGTCCATCTACTTGCAACTAGCTGAACATATACGTTTTTGAGTGTTAGCTCATTGTGATTCTCCCGGACTTAACTTCGTGCACGAAAATGCAGGACTCGATGATCAAGCCCATTACTAAGATATTACTAGGGGTAGTATTAATAACCTTCATGATTGTGGTGGTTATGAAAGAGACTCCGGAATGGGCTAAAAAGCTCAACTTCTCAGGCGGTCGCATTCCTCCATGGGTTTTAGCTTGTGCGGTTATTTTTTTCACACGAATGAGGAAGAGAACTAAGAGTCTTCTGGAGAGATACCTTTGAACCTTTAGACGACCCCATGCAAATTGCAGATGAAGGTTTTCTAAAAATTCCTATGGGTTTTTACCCTTCTTACTTTTATTTACATAACTCACCTCACCCACACGTGATATTATTGATTTGTTGGATGGTTCTGCTCTTGGCTACATTAGCTTGGCTTCATAGATTTTGTAGCTCTTTATAATATATATGGGAAATATCATACGACTCTAATTTGCGGACACGGGTACTTGGAGGAAAGTCTTTTCGTTTATTATGCTTTAATGGTGTAATAAAACAGGAGCCGAGAAAGATCAGCTTAATGTTCTGAAATTTTTCATTTGATTGAATAGTAGAAATTCATTGCAAGTTAAAAACAGAGAAATGTTGTACTTCACGTCGAACGTCCCCCCTCCCCACCCTTTTAGCTGCATGATGCTCCTTGAAAAAGGAAAGAAATTGCTGACCAGCCCCAAATGCCTCCGGACATTGATCGGAGTACTCTGCATTTAGTGTTTATGCAATAAAGCAGGTGATATGTGGATTAAATTTTTAATTCGATAGTATTTTATGATGAGTTATGGATGTGTATCGGGAAATAAGCGGGAAAAGGGCCGAAGCTTCTTCAAAGAAAAGCACGAAGAAATTGGCTCGCGTTGCAGTAGTATATTTGTGTAATAAATAGCCGTGCAATATATCTAAATAAGCAACACCATATAAAATTATACCTAAAAATATAAAGAAAAATGATTTAGGAAACGTATGGGCACCTTATCAGTATATTTATGTAACGAATAGCATCGAAAACAATATATGCATTGACATCTTAAAATAGTATATTTGTATGATAAACATCATACGCCTCGACATCTTAAAGTAGTATATTTGTATAATAAATAGTAGTGTAATATATAAAAGCATATCTAAAAATGTTAAAGAACTCAATACGTAGACATATATAAAAGTAGTATACTCGACATATATTTGAACTTATTAAACTGCTATTATATGTTCAACATGAACTTGTACTATTATTATATGTTCAACATAATGTTATTTTGACTTATTATTCTTGTTAGATTTCATTATTCTTGTCACAATGTTTTTATTATTCTTGTTACACTGATTTTATTATCATTATTATTATTATTATTACAGTGCTTTCATTATTATCGCTACACTATTTTTCCTGTTGTTATATTTACTTTTATTGTACACTATTTTTATTTTGTACCCTACTTTATTATTATAATACACTATTCCTTTATTCTTACATTTTAAATATGGAATATGCATCTGAAATTATATCATGAAAAGATGATTATTTTAATATATTATTTATTAAAATTAGATAATAAATGAGTAAGTTATTTTATTTTAAATAACACATAACTTATTTGTATGGAGACTAAATTATCCTTTTTTATTAAACTAGGAAAGCCACATACCTCATATAAGGCGCATTTCTTTGAACATTTTTTATTTCGATTGATTAATTTCGATTCGATTCGGGCCCATTCAGTTCAGTTATTATTATTAGTATTAGTATTATTATTAATTAGTATTATTATTATTAATTTTGATTATGATTATTATTATTGTTGTTGTTGATTACTATTGTTATTACTAATATTATTTACTATTATTAATAATAATATTTATTGTTGTTGTTGATTGTTGATTACTATTATTATTATTATTATTATTATTATTATTATTATTATTATTATTATTATTATCATCATCATTATCATTATCATTATCATCATTTTTATTGTTATTATTGTTATCATTATTATTATTATTATTATTTGTGATATTTGGCACATTTAGGGCATGTTTATTAGTATTATTATTTTTTATTAGGATTGTAATTAATTATATTATTATTGCATTATATTTATTATTATTATTTTTTATTTATTATTTTATTATTTTTCTTATTATTATATTATATTTATTATTTTTAATATTTATTATATTATTATTATTATTTACTCTTAATATATTTCAATTCAATTCGATTCGGTTGATTCGAGTCCATTCCATTCGATGCGATTCGTTCGGTTCGATTCGGTTGATTGATTCACTTGCATTCATTCAGTCCAAAAGAACAGAGTATAACTCATTAATCCTCATCATCTCATCACCCCATACAAGTTGAGTATGTAACACCCCCAATCCACTCAGGGATATTACACGTCGTAGAACCCTTACTCAAGGATCTACCAGACTGGTAACAACATCGAACATCTCAACAATGCCTTTAAGGCTAAAATGACAGTAGACCGATTTGGTCTTTCAATAAAAACATACAACTCAATCTCAATACATGCCCACGCAGGGGTCAAATACAAAATACTCCCGTACAATGAGGAAAATATTGCAGCGGAAATAACGTACAGCTGAACCAATACAACAATAAATGGGTCCTCATGTGATTAGTATCGATCATCTTTCATCATCCTTCATGCCGACCCTGTGCTATGCTCCCAAAAACCTGAATGCAATACAGACATCCACCCCCGATTACTCGGGGGTTAGCAAAATTCTACTATTTTGCTAGTGCAAGTACAAAGTGCAAATACGAGTCATACAATTCAAGTTCGAAGAATAACAATAACCAGGAATCCTCAAAGATTCAGACATAACGAAAATTACTTCCCGAGGCAAGAGTTGAGTAAAACTTTCCAAAAAAACGAAGGATCACAATTCAAGGAAAACAATTTACAAACTGGTTTAATATGTCATCGGGAGTTTTAACAGAAAATAATTTAGGATTATCGAATCCTTCTCTTTCCAAAATCAACAGGGGTCGCAGCCCAAAGGTTTGCTTTCAAAAATAGAAAGCCAACAACAATTCACAGGGTCACAACCCACGTCACGTGTCCTCGACGGACATAAAATCAACACAACATAATCACCCAAAATACGCAAATCTTGATCACACAAATACAACACCAACTCGTGAATCCAGAGTGAAGTCATAGATTCCCTCGAGGCCTCGACGGATCCTCCCGAGGTGAGCAAAACACATTCATAAATCATATACTCAAACTCGTGAATCCAGAGTGAAGTCATAGATTCCCTCGAGGCCTCGATGGACCCTCCCGAGGTGAGCAAAGCACGTTCACAAATCATATACTCAAACTCGTGAATCCAGAGTGAAGTCATAGATTCCCTCGAGGCCTCGATGGACCCTCCCGAGGTGAGCAAAGCACATTCACAAATCATATACTCAAACTCGTGAATCCAGAGTGAAGTCATAGATTCCCTCGAGGCCTCGATGGACCCTCCCGAGGTGAGCAAAGCACATTCACAAATCATATACTCAAACTCGTGAATCCAGAGTGAAGTCATAGATTCCCTCGAGGCCTCGACGGACCCTCCCGAGGTGAGCAAAGCACATTACAACAAAGATATCCAAACAATTCACCCAGAGGCATCAAACACTTAGCAAAACACAACGTCAAACCACAACGCACCGAAATGAGGTAATATACGTACACACGCATTATCCAGCGCAACATCAACACCAACCATATCCATAGGATTCACATAATCGTTTACAAAACACACCAATCACAAAATACACACGATTTTGAAAGAGAGCCTTTAACGAGGCTAACCGAATCTTTTGAAAGTTCATTTCAAACAATCAAACAAACACATTTAGACGATCACCGATCATCATATTCACAAAACAAGAAATGTATAGACAAGGTACTTGCCTTAAAACCACGATCGCAACGAGACGACATATGGAATGCGGTCGAATAGCCCCGAACCCCCGAACACTATCAAGAACGCGATAGCACCATGACTACTACGATAATAACACCACACGAATTATCAATCACCAAACGGGATTCAACTTGGAATCCTCGAGCACCTATAATCCTCCGGAAGGAAAAATAAAAACAACGAAGATACGATTACAATGAGAATCAAGGTCAAGAACAACGAAAATCCCACCAAACTAACGAAAAGAAACTCATTGGGACATTTAATCGAACACTCAAGGTTCGATAACTCCCAAGAACACTCGAATCACCAATCGAGTTGAATAAACTCAAAATATGGATATACGACCCATCGAACACGATTATTAATGCTCAATAACATCAACCGATTCATCAAAATCGGACGAACAACGAAAATCAAGAAGGAAATCTCGAAAGTTAATCCTAGGAGGTTTCAAGAAATTACCTCGATCCGACGAAGAACAAAGATTAGATGATGATATAATCGACAAGAATCTTCTAAAACGCCTAGAAATCGAGTGGAATCGACCATAAACTCCACTCCTAGACTTCTCCCGTTTCCAGCCGCCACCCGGGTGAAGAAATTGGGTAAAAATGAGGTCTGGACCCTCCCTGTCCTATATATGGCCGGCAGTGTTACGGCCGTAACCGGCAGTGCCTTACGGCCGTAACTCGGTCAACTGCCGATAGCGCACGCAATGGCCGAAGCCTTGCGTACGCAATGATCGAATCTTACGGCCGTAATCGGCATAGCCTTACGGCCGTAACCGAACATCCCAAGCCACTGAATGAAATATGCCGAATCACTACGGCTGTAACCGGCCAACGCTTAGCGGCCGTAACCGAGTCCTCTCAGGCCAAGGGTGCCGACGCCTTACGGTCGTAATCGGCCAGGCCTTACGGCCGTAATCGGCCTAGCCAGCCCTCCAACTGCCCGGCTCGATACTCGACGACGTCTCGATCACACGAATGCACCGGATAGGATCTAAAACAATAACGAACAGGCTACGAAACTCAACATACCACAGTACAAGCATGCGCTTCCAAAGACGCGGACGACAACAGTCGGGTATTACATTACCATAGCGCGCACTAACTAATAAATGTAGCGTGCGCTAATGACGCAGAAGGATAGCAACAGTATTCTCGGAAATGGGTACGACGACGGATACCCGCAACTTTGGAAAATTACAAAACGGTCCCAAAAGTCCGAAAAATCACGATACGACAACGGTTAATCAAACCGAAGCTCACAACACGTATGACAACATTAAATGAACTTACGAAAAATCCGAAACGACAATTTCGAATGAGATTCGCAAGAATCGAACTCAAGCGCAGAAAAGTCGTCTAAGAACACGGAACTCAACAAAACGACACCGAAACGAACTCGGACGACAAAAAGTGTAGAGTTAAATACTCTCATAATGACGAAATATTCACGAGTGAATCGTCAAAACGGACTCCCGCCGAAAAAAAAGAAATTTACCGGAAATCGAAATTGCGGATATTACAGAGTAATGATTCAAATTTTTAGTTCTCCTAGTTTAATAAAAAGGGTAATAATCTATCTAGAGAGAAGACATAATCTAGTCATATAGCTTAGTACATTGTAATATTTGTCATGCAACTTAGTTTGTACAAATTGTAGCCAGAAAGAATAAATTTGGACCAATTTATAAACCCCCTGACCTCCCTTATTTCTCCCCCCTTGCCTCTCTCTCTCACTCATTTCCCACCACCACCCCCCTGGCCGACTCTCTCTCTCTCTCTCTCTCTCTCTCTCTCTCTGTCTGTCTCTCTCATTTTTACATTTTCTCTCTCTTCTCTCTCTCTCTCTCTGTAAGGGTGTCACTGTTTACAGTCAAGATGATGTCGTCAACATATACCAGTTACAAATTAATGACTTCGTATTAGTGTAAACGTAACTATTTCCAGCTACGAATTAGTAAGAGTGTCATTGTTTACACTTTGGTATATTGGTAAGAAATTGTAACTTCTTACCAAGTGTAACTAGTACGAAGTTACGAATTAATGACTTCGTATTAGTGTAACCGTAACTATTTCCAGTTACGAATTAGTATCCATCCTAATGAGGTTCTGGTATATTGGTAAGAAATTATAACTTCTTACCAAGTGTAACTAGTATGAAGTTACGAATTAATGACTTCGTATTAGTGTAACCGTAACTATTTCCAGCTACGAGTTAGTATCTGTCTTAATGGGATTCTGGTATATTGGTAAGAAATTGTAACTTCTTACCAAGTGTACCATTTAAACTTAACATGTTACTATGTTGTTTGTAGGAGCTGATCAACGCGCTTGAGCCATGTTGCCGTCGCACTGGATGACCTCCGACGAGTTCCTCGCCGAAGTCCGACGCCACTACGAGTTTCTCCGATGAAATTCGATGCTGCCCGAGTCGTCTGGATCTCACAAACCTGCTGGAACCCTATCTTTTTCCGGCACCGACTTCGCCGGAGCTCCCGATCTCGCCAGAACCCTATCAATTTCCGGTGTTGGGATCGAAGGTGCCGGCGGAAATAAAAGACGATGGATCTTGGAATTACAAACCATGGAGTTGTTCGATTTTGTCCTTTAATTTTTTTTAATTTAAAAAAAAAAAACAATTCCATTTCTTATTTGTTGTATTTCTGTAAAATTTAGGGTTTTGGTTTGAAATATTTGAATTTGTGAAATTCCAAACTGGATTCGAATTTCCGGGTTACTCTATTGTGTGGTGGTAACTCGTTACGAAATTGTCATTTCTTCGCTGGGATGGTCTTGTATGTGATGGTAACTCGGTACGAAATTATGGCTTATTAGTTGGGTTACCCTTCTATGTGATGGTTACTCACTAAGTCAATTATTAACCGGGTAATGGTAACGAACTTAACGAAACGTAACGAAAAATAAATAATAAATGATCAATTATTAACCGAGTAATGTAATGAACGTAACGAAAAACAAATATCGTATCCGCAGCTACTGTAACACCCCAAACTAGGCGGATATTACAGTGCCGTAGATCCCCAACTGGGACCCACCAGGCAAATGAGAATGAATGAATTACACAAGATAAATGTAGTACCGAACTACATTACAACAATAATTACTCCGATGAGGAGTTTAGTTACAACACACCAGGACAATACCGAATACTAGTGTATTTTATATGAAGATAAAATACACAACACTGAATGAAACGGAGTATTCAAGTGAAAGTCTGCAGCGGAAAAATAAAAGAAAATAACATGAATAACTGAAAGATCGGGGCCCCCTACTAGTACCACTAGGACTCCTCGACATCAACATGCTATTCCCGTGCGTTTGCCTTGCCATGACCTGAAAAACAAAATCCCCAAACGCGGGCTTAAATGAACAACAATCCTCAAGGGTTGAAAATACACAATCATGATTATATCTGGAGTTATGAAATATCTTAATTATGAATTACGCTGAAGAGGAGTACCATAGTACGCCCGTAGTGTTCTGTGCGAGTGTACAACACCCGTCCGTGTACCTAATTAGTCTCACGGTGTAACGCTTTCCCGTGTGCACGGTCTAATGTATCGGTGAACCCAATACAATAACCATTGTGTGCCCGACTAAAAATTCCACACAGCCACACCCGGCCACGCAATATGAACCCAGAAGGTCATATGAACGAGAATGACCGTAATGAATATCAATGAATAAATAATAATCTGACAAAGTCAAGAATGACTCACCGAGATGAGAATAATAATGAAATGAATGATAGCTCAACGAAAGGATTGGAACCGTCGTTCCTTATGACTGAAGTGATTAATATGATTAATACAATGATGAATGAGTTATGATTATGAATGATCAACAACAAAAGGTATGAATATCCTTTTAACCGAGTAAGAATTAACTTACACAACAACGATGAAGAATGTCCGTCCACGAACAACGTCCTAACCAAGATACCGGTCGCTCGAACAACCTTAATTCAATACAATTGCCAACAATCCGATCAATAACGAATTAAACACGAATATAACGAACTCAAGACGTCGATACGATTAAACCAAGTTCATTGGGGCATTATATCGAACACTTTGAGGCCAACTTTGATTGATTACCACTAAACCTCAATAATACCAACTTCAAATCCCCAAGAAGTGTTTCAAAACAACAAAACATCTCCAATACGATCAATAATCCGTTATGAATATCCAAAAACGTGATTATAACAACAATTAATCGGAAATCCCCAAATCCAACTCGATATTCAAAGTGTTCTTGAATAAATCTCTCAATAATCCAATGAATCCTTATACAAACTCATAATCATATACATATCCCTTCATATAACATGATTATAACGTCCTATACATCATAACTCAACACAAAATCGAAATCCAAGGTGTTGAAGAAATTACCTCTTGAAGATCCAACCACTACGATCCGAAGAACACGAGTTAAAACGAGTATCCAAGCTTCTCAAAGGAATGAAGATGATGAAGATTACACACTCAAGTGATTGATGATGATAAAATCTCTCTCTCAACCCTCTCTCTCGGATGAAGAAGGAAAAAGAAGAAGTGAGGAGAAATGACCCGCCAAGTCATTAAATCTGCCGGAAGTTACGGCCGTAACTCGGCCCTCTTACGGCCGTAACTTTCCAAGTCAACGGCCCTACGGCCGTAATCGCCAACTCAGACGGCCAGAACTCGGCTTCCGAAAGCTCGCCGACAGACTTACGGCCAGAATCGATCTGAAGTTACGGCGTAACCCGCCTTCGTCAAAAACATCCGTCGACACCCTTACGGCCAGAACCGCACACCTTACGGCCGTAACTCGGATGATACGGCCGTATCCGCCAAACTTACGGGCGTAAGCCCTCTTCGTCAACGACTGTGCACTGCCGCGAACGGCCAGAATCGCCAAGCCTTACGGCCGTACCTTCCTCGACTTACGGCCGTATGCCGCAACCCTTACGGCCGTAAGTCACCCTTGGTCGACAACACCCAAAATTCACGAACACCACTTACGGCCGTATCTCACCTTCCTTACGGCCGTAACTCACCTTCGCCAAAAATGTCTCGGTAGCTGCTTTGACGCGTACGGCCAGAACCGCCACTTACGGCGTGCACCGCTCGACTTACGGCCGTACCACAAGACCTTACGGCCGTAAGTCCTTTCGTCCAAATGGCACGAAAACACGAACCCATGTTACGGCCAGTAACCCAAAGTCCTTACGGCCGTAACTCGATGGCGCCAAGTTGAAAATTCCGATAACTCCGATTCCTCGCTACGATCGATGAATGATCCGACATAACATACGAATGTGAAAATGAACAAGTCTAAAACAAGCCACCGATGAAGCCCCGATATCGACTACCAATCACGATGAAAACAACAATACTCCCGTCGGTCTCTAAACGGAGATGACATGCCGATCGGTAATCGATATACGATTACAACAAGCCAACGGTGAACACAAATGAATGAATCAAGAATGATGAGTGATTATTAACGAGTGAGAAATACTTGAGTGACAATTACAGATCGATAATTCTTGAATGAAAATGAATGAATTACAACCGGTATTACATACTCCCCCTTAAAAGAGTTTCGTCCCCCGAAACTAAGGGTCAAACAACTCGGGATAACTCCCCGCATACTATCCTCGGTTTCCCGGGTAGCTTCTTCGACTCCGTGTCTAGACCATGAATTTTAACCAAAGGAATAGTCTTATTCCTCAAGCTGTTTGATTCGCGCTCTAAAACTCGAATAGGGCGTTCCTCATATGAATGATCGTCGGCGATCTCGATTTCGTCGGCTGGAGTATGTGACTCGGGTCGGCAACATACTTCCGTAATCGAGAGACATGAAACACGTTATGAATTCGGCTCAACGCCGGAGGTAAAGCCAATCGATAAGCTAACTCGCCCACTCGATCCAAAATCTCAAACGGTCCAATGAATCTCGGACTCAACTTTCCCTCTTCCCAAAACGGAAAATACCTCGACTGGGGATACCTTGACCAAACGTGGTCACCCGTCTCGAACTCTAGTGGTCGACGACGATTATACGCATAGGATTTACGCCGACTCGAAATTCAACATACGACTCGATTAAAGCTACCTTCTCTCGGGCGGCTATAAGCATATCGGGCTCGGTGCCGATTGATTCGACAAGTCATCCCAACACAAAGGAGACCGACAACGGCAACCGTACAAGGCCTCGTAAGGTGCCATCTTAATGGAAGCATGCCGGCTATTATTATACGTGAACTCGATCAATGGTAGTTGGGCTTCCCAATCGTCCTTCCAATCGAGCACGCATGCCCTCAACATGTCCTCTAATGTCCGAATAGTCCTCTCTCGATTGCCGTCAGTTTGAGGATGAAAAGCGATCGAGATTGAGCCGAGTTCCCATAGCACGATGAACCGATTTCCAAAATGAGACACAAATCGTCGTCACGATCGGAAACGATACTCTTAGGAGTACCATGAAGTCGACTATCTCTTTGATGAACAAGCGAGCTGTCTCTCGGGACCCACGTATCCTTGATCTCAAGGAAATGAGCTGATTTAGTTAAGCGGTCCACAATCACCGGATCGTATTCATGCCACGGCGACTCGTCGGCAAACTCGTGATGAAGTCCATAGAAATGTCTTCCCACTTCCACTCCGGAATAGGGAGAGGTTTGACATACCCGCCGATGTTGATGTTCAATCTTAACTTGTTGTGAGTTAAGCATCTCGAAACAAATTCTGCGACTTCTCGCTTCATATTACTCCACCGGTAATTGCTTCAAGTCCTTGTACATCTTCTTTGGACCCGGATGAACAGAATAAGGGGTAGAATGAGCTTCTCTCAAAATCGAGTTTTTCAACTCGTCATTCGCCGATACGCACAACCGATTCTTAAATCTCAAAAGTCCATCCTCGTCGACCACGAATCCAGGGCTTTCCCCTGAGCCACATCCTCACGGATGCGCAACAATGAAAGGGTGCGAACTCGATTCTCTCTGATTACCTCCTCGAGTGACGATGAAATCTCTAACATACAAAGTCGTCACGAACTCGCTGAAGCCAGACCTCGCTCTCGGGTATAAGGTATTCCGGCTGCAGTTCCTTCTGAACTGTTAGCCGAGCAAGCATCTGCTCCTGACCGGTCGTGCGAGTCTAGGCGGCGGCGACAACGTTCGCCTTGCCCGGTGGTAAAGGATCTCGATATCGTAATCTTTGATTAATTATAACCACCGTCTCTGCCGCATATTTAACTCCTTCGAGTAAATATATACTTTAAACTCTTATTATCGGTGAATATCTGACAGGTAAAGCCATAAATATAATTACTCCATATTTTCAAAGAGAACACCACGGATGATAGCTAAATTTAGTGGGTCGGATAATTAACCTAGTAAGGTCTCAATTGAAGTGAAGCATAAGCAATAACCTTTCCGTTACGCATGAGCACACATCCGAGACACTGCACGGACGAATCACTATAAACCACAAATCCCTCCGTCCCCTACGGCAAGGAAAGTACAGTTGCTGTCATTAACCGGCTCTTGAGTTCCTCAAAACTCTTCTGACACGCGTCGGACCACGTGTATTTCTTATCCTTTCGCAAAAGGTTCGTCAATGGTTGAGCAATTTTGGAAAATCCTTCCACAAATCGCCGATAATAACTCCGCTAATCCGAGGAAACTCCGGATTTCCTTAACATTCTTCTGAGGTAACCAATCTCGAATAGCCTCCGTCTTCGAGGGTCGACACAAACTCCGTCTCGATGAAATTACATGTCGAGAAAAGTCACTTGGACATCCGAACTCGCACTTGGAAAACTTTCCAAAAGTTGCTCTCGTCTCAACACGTCGAGAACACGATGAAGATGAACCTCGTGATCCTCTCGGCTACGAGAATAAATCAAAATATCGTCGATGAAGACAACAACAAAGCTGATCCAAAAGTCGATGAAAACCCGATTCATCAATTCCATGAATACCACAGTGTAATAGTTAGCCCGACGGCATAACTACGAACTCATAATGACCATAGCGTGTATGAAAGCGCCTCGCGATATCCGACTTTCGAATCCGCAATGGTGATATCCGGATCTTAAGACGATCCTGGGAAATCGAGGCTCCCGAGTTGATCTAAAAGATAATCAATACGGGGAAAAGGATACTACTCTTGAACATCACCTGTTCAACTCCACGGTAATCGATACACTAGCGAAAAGAACTATCATTCTTCTTGACAAAGCGACCTTTGGTGCTCCCCACGGGGACGTAATATGTCGTAGATAAACTTTAACGAACTACTCCTCAAGTTGAATCTTCAACTCCTGCATTACAGTCGGGGCCATCCGATCTGATGCCTTCAATAAAGGGGACGTACCGGCTCCAACTCACTCCTGAATTCCCCTACTCTATGTGAAGGCAACCAGATAACTCGTCTGGAAATACTTCGTCAATCGATGACAATGATACCACGAATGATTGAACATTTCGATTGCCCTAGAATGGTCAATCGATAAAAAGAGATACCAATACTGATTGAACAACTCGCTTGCCTTAGAAAGGCCAATTGATGAAGATGATATAATGAATGTTTGAATAACTCGATTGCCCTAGAAAGGCCAATCGATGAAAATGATACAATGAATGATTGAATAACTCGAGTGCCTTAGAAAGGCCAATCGATGGAAATGATACAAAGAATGATTGAATAACTCGATTGCCTTAAGGCCAATCGATGAAAATGATACAATGAATGATTGAATGACTCGATTGCCTTAGAAAGGCCAATCGATGAAAATGATACAATGAATGATTGAATGACTCGATTGCCTTAGAAAGGCCAATCGATGAAAATGATACAATGAATGATTGAATGACTCGATTGTCTTAGAAAAGCCAATCGATGGAAATGATACAATGAATGATTGAATAGTTCGATCGCGGAATTGCTCTGCTTACGTCATAATAATACTTCTTCTGGAACAACGGGGATTACTTCCTTGAAGCATACATTCGACAACCAACGACGGAAAGATAGCGACCAAACGCTAAAAAACACTGAAGATAGAATCAAGACGGTTAAACCAACTAATACCGAAAATTCCATCGTCCTAAGATAAATTCACCACGATTAGATCCATCAACCAATCGCGGTCATTAAGTAGGACTATCCCGAAATAAGTCTATTCAAGCATGATTCGAAAATGAATGAATGCGGTGTACCAGCATCAAAAGGTACACACAAGTTGAAATAAAATATCGAGTATACCTGAAATCGTTCGGACCACCGGATCGTCGATCCTCCTCATCATATGAATCTGGGACTTGCTGGTCCCCGAACCGGACGCTCCCGTCTGATAAATACGGGCTCCAACTCTATTTGCTTCCATTGCCTTAAACGACGATGACAAAGCGATCGATTCAAACGTTGGTTGCTTCGGGGCCTGAGATGCCGCCGGAGCCGACTTGGAGTCCTTTCGGCAAAAACGGGCCTTATGTCCAAAATTCCCACAATTATAGCACGTGACAGACTGCCTCGGACACTTGGTGCCGACATGACCAAGATCCCCACGATTATAACGGTGATGATGGTGAATTGACCGCTCGTGGCGAGATCCGCACGATTATGCGCCGTAGGAGGTCGCTCGAAGCGATAGGACTCACCACGAGGCTTCTTGAAGGTTGGTGACCGCCTTCGGATTGATTACGCCCGTTGATTTCTTGTCGACAAATGAAGGTTGTTGTTCGGCACTTTCCTTAGCGGTGGCTCATACGAGAGAGTTCTCTCGATTAATCCGATCAGTGGCGCAATGATGATTGAGCAAGCGCACATGGGTCATCATGGCACGCATAAAAGTGAGTGGATCAACCCGAATATCTTGATCGAGCCGAGTCACAGGCACGATTTCCCGGCGATTGTTTATTTCTCGAGTTTGGTCCGCACTTTCTCTCCCCGTGCATCCTCGACTCTCTCCATCTTTGAGTAGGAAGGTCGCATAATGATTATAGTTCCCGCATGATTAACACGTTATGATTTTGTCATGAGATGATGAAAATGAGTATACATGCTCTAACTTAGTGATTATATGAATGATTTACTGAAGTTACATGATTATCTGATGAAATTCTTGAAATGATTATCTTGAATAACTTAACAAGATTGATAATATGATTTTCCAGATTGACAACTGAGTAATGAAATGAATTGAGTGATTAATGAGTTAACATGATTGTCCTAATCACAATGAATGATGATGTTTGAGGATTGTTAATTGATGAATGATGAATGAATGACTATTGCCAGAAATTATACCATGGCGTTAGAAATCTTACAGTTCTTCTGGTCTGATTGGCTCGGCATTTGCACAGGTCACACGTGACGCGAAAGTCCAATGATACTAGTCTGATGACGATGATTTCAAATAAGACATGACTCGGAAGGTAGTATTCAAAACCACGCTCCGATACCAACTCTGTAACACCCCAAACTAGGCGGATATTACAGTGCCGTAGATCCCCAACTGGGACCCACCAGGCAAATGAGAATGAATGAATTACACAAGATAAATGTAGTACCGAACTACATTACAACAATAATTACTCCGATGAGGAGTTTAGTTACAACACACCAGGACAATACCGAATACTAGTGTATTTTATATGAAGATAAAATACACAACACTGAATGAAACGGAGTATTCAAGTGAAAGTCTGCAGCGGAAAAATAAAAGAAAATAACATGAATAACTGAAAGATCGGGGCCCCCTACTAGTACCACTAGGACTCCTCGACATCAACATGCTATTCCCGTGCGTTTGCCTTGCCATGACCTGAAAAACAAAATCCCCAAACGGGGTCAGTTAAACAGAACAACAATCCTCAAGGGTTGAAAATACACAATCATGATTATATCTGGAGTTATGAAATATCTTAATTATGAATTACGCTGAAGAGGAGTACCATAGTACGCCCGTAGTGTTCTGTGCGAGTGTACAACACCCGTGTACCTAATTAGTCTCACGGTGTAACGCTTTCCGTGTGCACGGTCTAATGTATCGGTGAACCCAATCTGATAACCATTGTGTGCCCGACTAAAAATTCCACACACCACACCCGGCCACGCAATATGAACCCGTAAAGTCATATGAACGAGAATGACCGTAATGAATATCAATGAATAAATAATAATCTGACAAAGTCATGAATGACTCACCGAGATGAGAATAATAATGAAATGAATGATAGCTCAACGAAAGGATTGGAACCGTCGTTCCTTATGGTGTGATTAATATGATTAATACAATGATGAATGAGTTATGATTATGAATGATCAACAACAAAAGGTATGAATATCCTTTTAACCGAGTAAGAATTAACTTACACAACAACGATGAAGAATGTCGTCCACGAACAACGCCCTAACCAAGATACCGGTCGCTCGAACAACCTTAATTCAATACAATTGCCAACAATCCGATCAATAACGAATTAAACACGAATATAACGAACTCAAGACGTCGATACGATTAAACCAAGTTCATTGGGGCATTATATCGAACACTTTGAGGCCAACTTTGATTGATTACCACTAAACCTCAATAATACCAACTTCAAATCCCCAAGAAGTGTTTCAAAACAACAAAACATCTCAATACGATCAATAATCCGTTATGAATATCCAAAACGTGATTATAACAACAATTAATCGAAATCCCCAAATCCAACTCGATATTCAAAGTGTTCTTGAATAAATCTCTCAATAATCCAATGAATCCTTATACAAACTCATAATCATATACATATCCCTTCATATAACATGATTATAACGTCGATACATCATAACTCAACACAAAATCGAAATCCAAGGTGTTGAAGAAATTACCTCTTGAAGATCCAACCACTACGATCCGAAGAACACGAGTTAAAACGAGTATCCAAGCTTCTCAAAGGAATGAAGATGATGAAGATTACACACTCAAGTGATTGATGATGATAAAATCTCTCTCTCAACCCTCTCTCTCGGATGAAGAAGGAAAAAAGAAGAAGTGAGGAGAAATGACCCGGCCAAGTCATTAAATACTGCCGGAAGTTACGGCCGTAACTCGGCCCTCTTACGGCCGTAACTTTCCAAGTCAACGGCCCTACGGCCGTAACCGGCCAACTCGTACGGCCGTAACTCGGCTTCGTCAAAAACATCCGTCGACACCCTTACGGCCGTAACCGCACACCTTACGGCCGTAACTCGGATGATACGGCCGTATCCGGCCAAGCTTACGGGCGTAAGCCCTCTTCGTCGAAAACGACCGGTGCACACTGCATGACAGCCGTAGCCCGAGCCTTACGGCCGTACCTTCCTCGACTTACGGCCGTATGCCGCAACCCTTACGGCCGTAAGTCACCCTTGATCGACAACACCCAAAATTCACGAACACCACTTACGGCCGTATCTCACCTTCCTTACGGCCGTAACTCACCTTCGGCAAAAATGTCTCGGTAGCTGCTTTGACGCGTACGGACGTAACGGCCGACCTTACGGCGTACACCTTTCGACTTACGGCCGTACCACAAGACCTTACGGCCGTAAGTCCCTTTCGTCCAAATGGCCTGAAAACACGAACCCAAGTTACGGCCGTAACCCAAAGTCCTTACGGTAGTAACTCGATCTTTGGCCAAGTTGAAAATTCCGATAACTCCGATTCCTCGCTACGGTGATGAATGATCCGACATAACATACGAATGTGAAAATGAACAAGTCTAAAACAAGCCACCGATGAAGCCCCCAAGATCGACTACCAATCACGATGAAAACAACAATACTCCCGTCGGTCTCTAAACGGAGATGACATGCCGATCGGTAACTGATATACGATTACAACAAGCCAACAGTGAACACAAATGAATGAATCAAGAATGATGAGTGATTATTAACGAGTGAGAAATACTGAGTGACAATTACAGACTGATAATTACTGAATGAAAATGAATGAATTACAACCGGGTATTACAGCTACGATATGGTAACGCAGTTACGATACAATAACACAAAAGGTAAACAACACATAATAACGAAACGGTACGAAATACATACGTCGTAACCCAGAAACTCAGAAAAGGTAAAGAGAGAGATAAAGTGGGTTAGTTTATTGAAAAGTAAGGGTATATTGGTCCAACCATGACCGTAAGGCCAAAATTTGTGCTTTTTTGCCTAGAATTTGTACAAACTAAGTCTCTTGACAAATATTGTCATTAGCTATGGCAAAGTGGCTAAAGGAGTGGATTTCCTCATAATAGTAACCAACAACAGCAACAATAATAATATTTATTATTATTATTATTAATAGTCCTGATTATTATTATTGTAATTATTATTACTAATAATAATAATAATAATTATCACTTCATATTTATATAAAGTGGCTAAAGGAAATTGTCATTTCTTAGCTGGATGCTCTTGTATGTGATGGTAACTCAGTACGAAATTATGACTTATTAGTTGGGTTACCCTTCTATGTGGTGGTAACTCAGTAATAAATGGTCAATTATGGGTTACCCTTCTATATGATGGTAACTCAGTAATAAATGGTCAATTATTAACCGGGTAATGGTAACGAACGTAACGAAACGTAACGAAAAACAAATAATAAATGATCAATTATTAACCGGGTAATGTAGCGAACGTAACGAAAAACAAATATCATATCCGCAGTTACGATATGGTAACGCAGTTACGATACAATAACACAAAAGGTAAACAACACATGGTAACGAGACGGTACGAAATACATACGTTGTAACCCAGAAACTCAGAAAAGGTAAAAAGAGAGATAAAGTGGGTTAGTTTATTGAAAAGTAAGGGTATATTGGTCCAACCATGTCCTTTTTGGACCCTACTGGTGTAACACTCCCAAATCTCATTGGGTTATTACAGTGTCGTGGACCCCACACCCGGAGATCCACCAGGCAGACACGATTAAAATATATTAAATTAACCAATAAGGGAAATCACAGTCCCTACCATGATATCCCACACAACATTCCGATAAGGAATTTCAACGACAGAAGTGGCCTACATGGCCAAATTAAAATACAACAATATCCACGAGTATCTGCTCGGGTAATACAACACGACAACAACTGACAAGACTGGAGTACACTCCAACTGACTGACCAACAATGAACAACTCGGACTAGTATCGCTCGAATGCCTCGTCGCCATCGTCATGCCCCTGTGTCTCAACTCTCTCCTCGCAAGCACCTAAAACATGAAAACATGTTCCGCCCCCAAGGGGTCAGTCATCCAGATAATGAACATCAAATACATGTATAACGTGATATGCATCCAAAGGCAGAATGAAATGGTACAATGATAATAATAATACGAGATGCTCACAACCCAAGGTAAGAATCGAGCATTCGTGAGGTACTATGCCCACGGCATATTACTAATACCTGCTCAACAGATCAAAACATGAATGCCCAACGGCGTATCATAATTATATAACACCACTATGAATTACACGAATATGAACCAAACCAGAACTGAGTTAAACATGAATCACAATGCCCGAGGGCTCCAATGAAATTACCAAGACGTCATAAAGACCTGAAAGTTACTCAGCTGAAGCTGTCAATCAACATAAACACCTGAAACCGGAACAACCCGAGGCTGTAATTAATGAAGGGGGCCGAAGCCACGGCACGAAGCCGTTGTACAGTAAGACCATCCAATGGCCGTGACCTACTGAGCTGTAGGTGTTGGGACGCCAACCGCGAAGGTTCAAGCCCCAAGCTTACCCATAATAAGATCATAAACACGACCGTGACCTACTGAGTTGTAGGTGTTGGGAAGCCAACCGCGAAGGTTCAAGCCCCAAGCTTACCCATAATAAGATCATAAACACGGCCGTGACCTACTGAGCTGTAGGTGTTGGGAAGCCAACCGCGAAGGTTCAAGCCCCAAACTTACCCATAGTGAGATCATAAACACAATTAACCACAAACGGCAACAATTCAAAGATTGCCAAATTCACAAGAATGATAGTGTGCTGCCTTGAGTCGTCCAACATGACGACAGTAACTTACGGATGGGCACCGCCCCGTGGCAGTCCCAATTCAATACCTCGATTGCCTTAGAATGGCCAACCGATAACAATGATGCAGCGGATGATTCAATGAATGATTGAGCGCTTCGATTGCCTTAGAACGTCCAATCGATGACAATGATACGAAGGAGGCCTCGGCACCTTTAATCGGTCACTGATGCCGAGGATGAGAAATGAATACGCCAATGCCTTCAATCGGCCAACACAACATGAATAACAGGACGCCAACATTAATAACAATGATTACAACAATGTCTTATATCGACATCAATATTAACAACACCAATAGATACATCGATACCGCGAACCGGCTATCGACAATAACATTAACAACGAGTATCCCAATGCCTTGAACCGGCCATTAATGAACAATAATACACATTTGGCATAATTGCCGAAGAGTATCGTATCGAACGACCCCCTAATATCAATGAACTTATGAAGAGACTAAGTCTCGAAATGACACAACACATTCATACACATATATGATAACATTAATCTCATTGACTAGTACAAGTATAAAACTTGCCTCAAACCGATGGCGAGAAAGTACTTCCACGAACAACGCCCTTAATGAAATTATCGGCCGCTTGAACAACTTTGAACAATACAAATACCAACAATTCGCTCAATATACGAATCGAGCATGATCACAACCAACTCAAAAGTCGAAACAACACTACCCGAAACCCATTGGGGCATTTAAACAAACATGTTGTAAATAATCTCCAATCGTTTACAACCAAAACTCAATTATATCAAAAACCAACCTCCAATGAATGATTCAATCCAACAAAACCTCATGAATACCATCAATAATCCAATAGTAATACTTAAATCGGGATTTCAACAACATTTAGTCGAAACCCCCAAAAATTCTAAAGTCAACACCAAGGGTTTCTTGAAAAATTCCTCAATGATTCACAAATTCCGAAAATTACACCAATGAATCCGTAGAAATACATGTATCCAAGGTAGATAATCCATATCTAACATTTTCCAATATAATATCGAGCTAACACGAAGAGATCGAAAGCAAAACACCCAAGATCCGAAATTCTAGATCCAAGAATCATTACCTTGATTTGATGTGTTGGAGAGGATGAAATGATGATTAATCCGAATGATAAGCTTGAAGATGATGCTAGATGGATTCATCTCGAAGAAATCTCTCCAAAACGTCCAAAATCGCCCAAAACCGATGGGAGGAGGAGGAGGAAATGAAAAATGACGAACCTGGACCGAACTGTCCAATATATACTGATCCTCGATTAGTGCACGCTATGACCTGATGTTTAGCGTGCGCTAGCAGTTAACTGGGCAGTCCAGTGAGCCCTGACTGCCTTGTTAGCGTGCGCTACGAACTTGGTAGCGTGCACTAACGCCTTCCCGATAGCGTGCGTTAACCAATTGTTAGCGTGCGCTAAATGATGTCTGAAGTCCAGAACCTCCTGTCCTATGACCTGTTCATGATTAACGTGCGCTACCAATGCGACTCAGCGTGCATTACTATCACAGTTAGCGCACGTTACTTACCACTCGTAGCGTGCACTACGAATTAATCCGATTCAGTCCAGTACCCACTGGACTCTGCCTGATCGGCCTTAGCGCGTGCTATACTGATTGCATAGCGTGCGCTGCCTCAAACTTCTAGCGCGCGCTACTTACCACTCGTAGTGTGCGCTACTACAACTCAACTGCAGTCCAGTGCCTTCTGGACTGTCTGCCTCACTTGCGCTAGCGTGCGCAAATACTGATGCCTAGCGTGCGCTACCTATACCCCATTAGCGCGCGCTAATAGGAGTACGTAGCGTGCGCTATCTCACACACATACTACCAAAATATGATGATGATGATGACAATAATCTTGGCTCGATCTCAAACAGTGATGAATGACGAATAGTAACTGATATGCGATTCCAAAGTACGCCGAACAATGGTCACAACTGAATGAACATGAATGATGAATGTTTATTACTCAGTGAAAAAAATTTATGAGTGACAATTACTGAATGATAATTAATGAATTTATAACCGGGTATTACATACTCCCCCCTTAAAAAGAGTTTTGTCCTCGAAACTAAGGGTAAACAACTCGGGATATGAACTATCCATCACGATCTGAAAACAATAATGCACATATAGTCCTCGGGACCAAATCAATCGCACGCCCAAGTCCCCAAGACTTGACATCTCGAATCACAGTGAATGATTACCCAAATTATCACGAAATTTCGAGCACAACGCCAAAGGGACGAATTCCCAACAAATGACCCAAATCTCAAGATTTTCAAATATGATCATAATAAAATAGATCAACAATAAATGATCTACAGTCACGATACATTATTACGGATAGAGTTACACAGTCATCCAAAAACAAGGTTACATCTCAAATGTACCCAATATCGATATTCTTCCATATCATCGATCTCCTCTATCTCAACGATTTAAGGTAGACCCAAATCTGAACTCACCGCGCAATATGATCTCGGAAGGTTATAAGAACTAAATGATCACAATGAATGATAATGAATCGGAATCCAACAAGGATCAAGAACGACTCATCGGGGTGAATTAATATCGCAAGGAGTGATAACTCAATGAAATGATTGGAACCATCGTTCCTCGTGAAATAAATGATTAGTTTGATACTTATAAGTCTCAACATGATTGATATATGATGAATGAATTATATGAATGAATGAACGACAATGAAATGAATGGTTATACTATTACCGAGCAAGAATTAATTTGTTCAAAACTGGTGATGAATGTCCTTACCTCTGGCTCTCGAAGCCTGATAGGGCCCCTTGGAGGAGGTACGGGCTGGAGTAACAAAAACTCTCGAGGTTTGCGAGCTCCCTTGAGATCTACTGGTACTAGAACTCCTGCAGTATTTTTGAAGGTGTCCATGTCTCCCACACAGGAAACAAGTAACGGCCTGCATCGAGCACCGGGTACTGCGATGTCCTATTACATCACAGTTAAATCAAACAACGGTCGAACTCGTTGCCTTAGAAGAGGATGCTCCCTCCACACGAAGACGACTAGAAAATGATCTCTTGGACGTCGGAGCCCGATGTCCCTCTGAACGAGCCGGCATTCTAGTCCTCTCACCTGAAAAACTGAAGGATGCTTCTGAGTAAGCTCCTTGATCAAAAGCTCTGCTCCAAGAGCTTTCCCGATGAACTCACTAAGTGGATTACAATTGTGATTGAACAATTGCATCCTCAATTGCGGATTTAGCCTCTTGCTAAAATACTTGATCTTATCCGCTTCAGTACGGATAACAGACGAAGCAAACTGAAGTAGTCCCTGAAACTTCTCAGTGATGACAATAACACCCTCTTCCTCGACGGATTCGGGGTTCAAAACCACTGATAACTTGGCTTCCCAGAGTGGAGCCGGATAATACCTCTCTATCATTAGGTTCTTGAACTCGCTCCAAACACAATCACGATTGGTGTGTTTCACAGAAAGCCACCAAGAATAAGCACCCTTACTCAAGTAGTATGCCGCTACTGCCACTTTACTCCCTTCCGGACACTGAACCATGTTGAAGAGTTTATCAAAATGCTAAAGCCAATGAACAATATCAGCTGGTTCCGACGAACCCTCAAAAGTAGGTGGCCTATGACGAGAGATATCGCCAATAACCTGACTCACTCCTCCAGTCTGTCCATGAAACGGTACCTGGAATCCCTACTGCGGTGGACCATGAACCATCGAGGTCTGCATGGTCTCCACCATCCTCATCATCTGAGTCATCTGGGCCATCATGCCCTGCATAAATATGAATGGGTCAACCCGAACACCTCCCGAGTGAGCTGCATCTCGGGTACGACTCCCTGACAGTGACTGATTATCTGCTGATGAATGAGTAGCCTCGCTATCTGATGAATTAATGATATCCCTCGTGTTCGTACGGGTACTCGCACGAGGTCCCGGGTTCCGGCCCGCACAGCGGCCTCTTCCCCTGCGTCCTCTGACAGCTCTATCCATACTGAAGTAGGAAAGTCACATGATGATTATAGATCCCGCATGAATATCGCATTATGATTACGTTACTGAATGATAACAATGAGCATACACGCTCTAACACAATGAATGCATTAATAATGTAATAAAATGATCGTCAACATGACGCCGGAATATGATAAGATCGCATGAAAGATCAAATGAGGTAACATGATTACCTGATGGAATTCCTGAAATGATTATCTTGAACAAGTTAACAAGGTTGAAAATTCGATCCACAAGATCAACAACTGAACAATGAGATGGACTGGATGATTAATGAATTGATTGGGTAATGAGATTGAGTGAGTGATGAATGAACTAACTGAGTAATGAGATTGACTGGGTGATAAATAAATTAACTGAGTAATTAGATTGACTGAGTGATGAATGAATTAACTGAACAATGAGATTGACTGAGTAATAATTGAATTAACTGAACAATGAGATTGACTGAGTGATAATTGAATTAACATGATCGACAAGATCAAAAATGATGATTGAGGATTTCTGACTGATGAATGAGTTTATTCTTATCGCTTATACAGATCACAAGTGTTCCAAAACAATTAGCCATGAATCAATCGTAACACTAATATCACATATAGGTTTCAACAAAGCATGTATAGTTAAGGACATGATGAATGTATGAACATAAAGAGAATCGAGTCCTTACACAGGTCATACGAAGCTTTGAGGTCTTGCGATACTAGTCTATACTGATGACGACTCGATGAATGAATGACTCGTGCAGTCGTACAAATTTCACGACTCACAAAACCCGACTGTCCAGATTGTCATAACCTGACATTCCCACTACTACCACGACGGTAGAGCCACATAACTCACATATCAGGGTATCTCACAACCCAACTCTCTGATACCATCTTCTGTAACACCCCCAAATCCCATTGGATTATTACAGTGCCGTGGACCCCACACTCGGAGATCCACCAGGCGAACACGATTAAAATACATTAAATTAACCAACAAGGGAAATCACAGTCCCTACCATGATATCCCACACAACATTCCGATAAGGAATTCAACGACAGAAGTGGCCTACATGGCCAAATTAAAATACAACAACATCCACGAGCATCTGCTCGGGTAATACAACACGACAACAACTCCAACTGACTGACCAACAATGAACAACTCGGACTAGTATCGCTCGAATGCCTCGTTGCCATCGTCATGCCCCTGTGTCTCAACTCTCTCCTCGCAAGCACCTAAAACATGAAAATATGTTCCGCCCCCACGGGGTCAGTAATCCAGATATTGAACATCAAATACATGTATAACGTGATATACATCCAAAGGTAGAATGAAATGGTACAATGATAATAATAATAATAATAATAATAATACGAGATACTCACAACCCAAGGTAAGAATCGAGCATTCGTGAGGTACTATGCCCACGGCATATTACTAATACCTGCTCAACAGATCAAAACATGAATGCCCAACGGCGTATCATAATTATATAACACCACAACGAATTACACGAACATGAACCAAACCAGAACTGAGTTAAACATGAATCACAATGCCCGAGGGCTCCAATGAAATTACCAAGACGTCATAAAGACCTCAAAGTTACTCAGCCGAAGCTGTCAATCAACATAAACACCTGAAACCGGAACAACCCGAGGCTGTAATTAATGAAGGGGGCCGAAGCCACGGCACGAAGACGTTGTATAGTAAGACCATCCAATGGTCGTGACCTACTGAGCTATAGGTGTTGGGATGCCAACCGCGAAGGTTCAAGCCCCAAGCTTACCCATAATAAGATCATAAACACGATCGTGACCTACTGAGCTGTAGGTGTTGGGAAGCCAACCGCGAAGGTTCAAGCCCCAAGCTTACCCATAATAAGATCATAAACACGACCGTGACCTACTGAGTTGTAGGTGTTGGGAAGTCAACCGCGAAGGTTCAAGCCCCAAACTTACCCATAATGAGATCATAATCACAATTAACCACAAACGGCAATGATTCAAAGATTGCTGAATTCACAATAGTGTGCTGCCTTGAGTCGGCCAACACGACGACAGTAACTTACGGATGGGCACCGCCCGTGGCAGTCCCAATTCAATACCTCGATTGCATTAGAATGGCCAACCGAAAACAATGATGCAGTGGATGATTCAATGAATGATTGAGCGCTTCGATTGCCTTAGAACGACCAATCGATGACAATGATACGAAGGAGGCCTCGGCAACTTTAATCGGTCACCGATGCCGAGGATGAGAAATGAATACGCCAATCCCTTCAATCGGCCAACACAACATGAATGACAGGACGCCAATATTAATAACAATGATTACAACAATATCTTAGATCGACATCAATATTAACAACAACAATCGATACATCGATACCGAGGATCGGCTATCGACAATAACATTAACAACGAGTATCCCAATGCCTTAAACCGGCCATTAATGAACAATAATAAACATTTGGCATAATTGCCGAAGAGTATCGTATCGGACGAACCCCTAATATCAATGACCTTATGAAGAGACTAAGTCTCGGAATGATACAACACATTCATACACATATATGATAACATTAATCTCATTGACTAGTACAAGTATAAAACTTGCCTCAAACCGACGGCGAGAAAATCCTTCCACGAACAACGCCCTTAATGAAATTTTCGGCCGCTTGAACAACCTTGAAAAATACAAATACCAACAATTCGCCGAATATACGAATCGAGAATGATCACAACCAACTCAAAAGTTGAAACAACACTACCCGAAACTCATTGGGGCATTTAAACAAACACGTTGTAAACAATCTCCAATCGTTTACAACCAAAACTCAATTATATCAAAAACCAACCTCCAATGAATGATTCAATCCAACAAAACCTCATGAATACCATCAATAATCCAATAGGAATACTTAAATCGGCATTTCAACAACATTTAATCGAAACCTCCAAAAATTCTAAAGTCAACACCAAGGGTTTCTTGAAATATTCCTCAATGATTCACAAATTCCGAAAATTACACCAATGAATCCGTAGAAATACATGTATCCAAGGTAGATAATCCATATCTAATATTTTCCAACATAATATCGAGCTAACACGAAGAGATCGAAAGCAAAACACCCAAGATTCGAAATTCTAGATCCAAGAATCATTACCTTGATTTGATGTGTTAGAGAGGATGAAATAATGATTAATTCGAATGATAAGCTTGAAGATGATGCTAGATGGATTCAACTCGAAGAAATCTCTCCAAAACGTCCAAAATCGCCCAAAATCGACGGGAGGAGGAGGAGGAAATGAAAAATGATGAACCTGGACCGAACTGTCCAATATATACTGATCCTCGATTAGCGCACGCTATGACCTGATGTTTAGCGTGCGCTAGCGGTTAACTGGGCAGTCCAGTGAGCCCTGACTGCCTTGTTAGCGTGCGCTACGAACTTGGTAGCCTGCGCTAATGCCTTCCCGATAGCGTGCGTTAACCAATTGTTAGCGTGCGCTAACTGATGTCTGAAGCCCAGAAACTGAAGTCCAGAACCTCCTGTCCTCTAACCTGTTCGTGATTAACGTGTGCTACCAATGCGACTCAGCGTGCGTTACTATCACAGATAGCGCACGTTACTTACCACTCGTAGCGTGCGCTACGAATTAATCCGATTCAGTCCAGTACCCACTGGACTCTGCCTTATCTGCCTCAGCGCGCGCTATACCGATTGCATAGCGTGCGCTACCTCAAACTTCTAGCGCGCGCTACTTACCACTCATAGCGTGCGCTACTACAACTCAACTGCAGTCCAGTGCCTTCTGGACTGTCTGCCTCACTTGCGCTAGCGTGCGCAAATACTGATGCCTAGCGTGCGCTACCTATACCCCATTAGCGTGCGCTAACAGGAGTACGTAGCGTGCGCTATCTCACACACATACTACCAAAATATGATGATGATGATGATGATGATGACAATAATCTTGGCTCGATCTCAAACAGTGATGAATGGCGAATAGTAACTGATATGCGATTCCAAAGTACGCCGAACAATGGTCACAACTGAATGAACATGAATGATGAATGTTTATTATTGAGTGAAAAAAAAATTCGGAGGGACAATTACTGAATGATAATCAATGAATTTATAACCGTGTATTACAACTGAAACCCTATCTTTTTCCGGCACCGACTTCGCTGGAGCTCCCGATCTCGCCGGAACCCTATCTATTTTTAGTGTCGGTATCGGAGGTGTCGGCGGTAATAAAAGACGATGGATCTTGGAATTACAAACGATGGAGCTGTTCTATTTTGTCCTTTAATTTTATTTTTTAATTTAAAAAAAAAAACAATTTCGTTTCTTATTTACTGTATTTCTGTAAAATTTAGGATTTTGGTTTGAAATATTTGAATTTGTGAAATCCCAGACTGGATTCGAATTTTTGGGTTACTCTATTGTGTGGTGGTAACTCGTTACGTAATTGTCATTTCTTAGTTGGGATGCTCTTGTATGTGATGGTAACTCAGTACGAAATTATGACTTATTAGTTGGGTTACCCTTCTATGTGATGGTAACTCAGTAATAAATGGTCAATTATTAACCGGGTAATGGTAACGAACGTAACGAAACGTAACGAAAAACAAATAATAAATAATCAATTATTAACTGGGTAATGTAACGAACGTAACGAACAACAAATATCGTATCCGCAGTTACGATATGGTAACGCAGTTACGATATAATAACACAAAAGGTAAACAACACATGGTAACGAGACGGTCCGAAATACATACGTCGTAACCCAGAAACTCAGAAAATGTAAGGAGAAAGATAAAGTGGGTTAGTTTATTGAAAAGTAAGGGTATATTGGTCCAACCATGTCCTTTTTTGCTAGAATTTATACCATTTTCTTTAGAATTTGTCTGTTAAGTCATCGATAAATATTATCGTTATTTATGTCAGCATGCATTAAAGTAGTGGATTTCCTCATCTATCTATATATATATATGCACTCTAGCGAGTAACACCTTCAAATTAATTAATTCCCTAAAATAATATTTTTCTGAACAATTTATCATTTTTGATAACGTAATATTTTTTCAGAATATCATTATAAAAAAAGTGATCTCATAAATATCACAAATTAACAATTTCTTCAAATTAACAAGAGTAATTAAAACAATTAGGTAAAATAAGAATATATTATCGATTGGTTCTTATTAAGACTCAACTCATTGTCTTGTATGTTTCGTATAATTTTTTATTATGTTTGTACAGATCTACTTTCTCTCATGGATATTATGCATGTATTAACTAAATTTACACATTTTAAAAATTCATATGTTAATAGATATGACACCTATATTAACTTAGTGCATTCACTTCCAACTTTATATAAATATGAAGTGATAATTATTATTATTATTAGTAGTAGCAGTAATTACAATAATAATAATCAGGATTAATAATAATAATAATAATAATAATAAATATTATTATTATTGTTGCTGTTGTTGGTTACTATTATGAGGAAATCCACTCCTTTAGCCACTTTGTCATAGCTAATGACAATATTTGTCAAGAGACTTACTTTGTACAAATTCTAGGCAAAAAAGCACAAATTTTGGCCAAAAATGACATGGTTAGACCAATATACCCTTACTTTTCAATAAACTAACCCATTTTATCTCTCTCCTTACCTTTTCCGAGTTTCTGGGTTACGACGTATGTATTTCGTACTGTCTCGTTACCATGTGTTGTTTACCTTTTGTGTTATTGTATCGTAACTGCGTTACCATATCGTAAATGCGGATACGATATTTGTTGTTCGTTACGTTCGTTACATTACCCGGTTAATAATTGATCATTTATTATTTGTTTTTCGTTACGTTCGTTACCATTACCCGGTTAATAATTGACCATTTATTACTGAGTTACCATCACATAGAAGGGTAACCCAACTAATAAGTCATAATTTCGTACTGAGTTACCATCACATACAAGAGCATCCCAGCTAAGAAATGACAATTTCGTAACGAGTTACCACCACACAATAGAGTAACCCGGAAATTCAAATCCAGTATGGGAATTCACAAATTCAAATATTTCAAACCAAAACCCTAAATTTTACAGAAATACAGCAAATAAGAAACGAAATTATTTTTTTTAAATTAAAATAAAATTAAAGGACAAAATAGAACAGCTCCATCGTTTGTAATTCCAAGATCCATCGTCCTTTATTACCGCTGGCACCTTCGATCCCGACACCAGAAATAAATAGGGTTCCGGCGAAGTCGGTGTCGGAAAAAGAAAGGGTTCCAGCAGGGTTGTGAGATCCAGACGACTCGGGCAGCATCGAATTTCATCGGAGAAACTCGTAGTGGCATCGGACTTGGGCGAGGAACTCGGCGGAGGTCATCCCGTGCGACGGCAACATGGCTCAAGCGCGTTGATGAGCTCCTACAAACAACATAGTAACATGTTAAGTTTAAATGGTACACTTGGTAAGAAATTACAATTTCTTACCAATATACCAGAACCCCATTAAGACAAATACTGATTCGTAGCTGGAAATAGTTACGGTTACACTAATACGAAGTCATTAATTCACAACTTCGTACTAGTTACACTTGGTAAGAAGTTACAATTTCTTACCAATATACCAGAACCTCATTAGGACGGATACTAATTTGTAGCTGGAAATAGTTACGGTTACACTAATACGAAGTTATTAATTCGTAACTTCGTACTAATTACACTTGGTAAGAAGTTACAATTTCTTACCAATATACCAAAGTGTAAACAGTGACACCCTTACTAATTCATAGCTGGAAATAGTTACGTTTACACTAATACGAAGTCATTAATTTGTAACTGGTATATGTTGACGACATCATCTTGACTATAAATAGTGACACCCTTACAAATTCATCTCTCAGCTCCATAGTGGAAAAAAAAACTACAACCAGTAACAAAACGAATAGATCTGAAATTTAAAGATGAGATAAGAACACAAAAGGAAGGCGGCGGCGCTGGGGGGTCGGCGACGGAGCAGCAGCAGAAAAGGAAGAAGCAACAGCGGGAGCAAAAGAAAGACGGCGGCGTTGGAGAGGGAGGTTCAGATCGACGGGAGAAGGCATCATCGAAGACGCGTCGGAGCTACTGGCAATCGTCGAACAGGAAAGACCGGAGCTCCGACAAAGTCGGCGCCGAAAGGAGCTAGGGTTCTGGTTACAACGGCGCGGCAATGGTGTTGGATCTACGGGCGGCGCAACTTCGGCGGCGACGGCGGCTAGATCAAGAGTCGACGGCGATGCAGCGGCGGCGGAAAGAACTGGAACTCCGGCGAAGTCGGCTCCGAAAATAGCTAGGTTCCGGCGAGATCTGGAGATGGTTGTGAGAGCCATGGTGGTCACCTGAGAACATGGCCGACGACGGGGATGGGTGGCGCGAGTGGGAGGGAGGGCTCGAGAGAGAAGAGAGAGAAAATGTAAAAATGAGAGAGAGAGAGAGAGAGAGAGAGAGAGGGGCAAGGGAGAGAAATAAGGGAGATGAGGTGGTAAATTGATCCAAATTTGTTCTTTGGGGCTATAATTTGTACGAACTATGTTGCATGACAAATATTAAAATCTACTAAGCTATATGGCTAGATTATGTCTTCTCTCTACTATTATTATGACTAATAATATTTATTATATTAGTATTGTTATTTCTATTATTATTTCTATTATTATTTAATAATAATAATCTTGAATATTATTATTGTTATTATTATTGTTGTTGCTGTGGTCGGTTACTATTATTATTACTAATATTATTATTATTATTATTTACTTTTCAATTCAATTCAGTTCAGTTCCGTTCAGTTCAGTTCAGATCCATTCATTTCAATTCAATTCAGTTCAAATTTATTCATTCCAAAAGAACAAAGGCTTAGTGCTTTATGCAATGGTTACACATAAACACATCTAGCTCTTTTATGTTATTTCATGTGAACACATTGTTGCAAGTGATTTTATATTTGAATTTTATTGTAGCCAAGTTATGGTGCATAATTTGTATTCATGCGGGTCTTACTTGAAGAAAGCATCTTCAAAAAATAATCGGTTTTGTAAGGGTTATGTGTATTTAGTTATTATGCTTAGTTTCGATCAGGGGTACTCGACTGAGTAAAAGAAATTTGTTTAAGTAAGTTTTTGTAAATAGAATTATTTCAATAAAAATGCATCAAATACATGAATGACTTTCATCACCATAACGCAATACATACTATTTTAAAAACAAAATTTATACTACACACAACTTAGGTCTTTTTCTTTTGTCTCTTACACCAAAATTGATGTACGAGCTTCGAGTCTTGTCTTTCATTTGTAACGATTGCGTCGTTACGTCTCCAAGTAAGTTTTGCTTGAATAACAAATTCTCCCAGATGCGTGATAATGGGGCGAGTTTCATTGCACAAACCTTGTGGTTAATATGTATTAAATGCATCAAGTCTCTAAAAACTTGATGCATTAGATGCTCTAAGTAAGTATGTATGCTTAATATTTTAAGACTTCCGTGAAAGTCACAAATGATTTATAATATAGTAGAGGTTATCATAAATATTAAATACTTTTTTAAAAAATATAATTTGTGATTATAAATACTCACGTTTAATGATGAAACTCAACATTTATATATATTAAAGGAAACGGTATTGTGGCTTAAGCTAAATAGCCACCTTAGCATCTCACTTTTAACACTCTCACACACTAAGATACTTTCTTTTTTCATGGCTTGAGCTATTTCCACTTTTTGGGTTCAAAGCAGTAGATGACAAATCGTGAATGTAAAATACGCAACAGTTCTCTTTTGAAAACATGTCATTATTTAGACCTTTTTAAGAAGAAAAAAAAGGTAATATCATAACATTAAGACCTTTATTTATTGAGATTACTTACACAACTTTTGTCGAAACTCAACTCTCGGATTTGAATAGTTGAAGGGATTATAACACAGATTAGTGACCTTATGAATTGATGATACTTATACCAAAACTCAATGGCAAAATATAACCATGGTCTTAAAAATTCCTTAATCGACTTTACTACTCTTCCATTTTATTTTTCATATCTTATAGTTTTAGTATAAGATGGAAAGTTCCATCAGTACGCATTGACTGTTTTTCTGTTGTGGTTAAGAGAGTCTTATTGTGTTTGTTTGTTACTATGTTTGTTTGTGTAAGATAATTGACGTTAAACATATACAATCTTTCATCGTTCAATAAACCAAACATCTTTTTGTATCAAATATTTAAATATATTTTAGTTTAATTGTCCTTTTCAAGCTGAATTAGAATGATAATTTTTTCCAATACTAAAATGTGTATTTACATTCTCAGCTTTACCAAAGATAACAAACAAATAAATAAAGAACTTTGTGCATTACGGGTAATTGAATGAGCCTATTTTAATAAATGAACATGATAAAAAAAACTTACGCATGATTATTATAAATTGACGTAATCCGTAATCAAATCGATAGTTATATATAAAGGTTGGCACCAACTACTGATACAAATTATCATGAAGATTTGTCTATAACTTTGTGTAGTTGTGAAGCTAATGTTTATATCTAACCTTGTAGAATTTGCGTACAAATAACAATGAAAACTAATAAATTCAATGGAAGACAAACGTCAAAAAAATAGTATCTCGTCACATTTCCTTCCAAAATAATTTTATTCATTTACATCAATATATATATATATATATACAAACTGCTTCATACATAAACAATAAAAGAAGATTTATGCATTGAAATCACATCCATCTTAGTAGCAAAACAAAGATGTTTGATCATGTATCTTTAATGTTGACATATCACTTACGACCTATCATCATTATTATGATACCAAAGACACCTTCTCACCATTGATCATGAAAGAAAGTTAAGCTTTTCTTAGGATAATAAAGCATAGTGTTTGCTATATTAGCCATGAGGATATCATCTGCAAATTTGCAATGCGTGATTGGCGAAAACACTAAATTGAACTATATATAGGCATCAGAAACTATTGTCTCATTTATTGTTAAAACTCAACTTTTGCATACCAAAAGTTAGACATTACTCTTTTTTTCTTGCAAACCAAAGATCATGTAATGGAAAACTAATGTTTTAGTTACAAAACTCTTCGGGTTCTTATAAATTAAAAAGACTCTCCAACTTTTCAAGATATTTAATGTTACTTGCATACCAAAAGTTAGACGTTACTCTTTTTTTCTTGCAAATCAAAGATCATGTAATGGAAAACTAATATTTTAGTTACAAAACTCTTCGGGTTCTTATAAATTAAAAAGACTCTCCAACTTTTCAAGATCTTTAATGTTACTACGGAACTCAAAACTCAACTTAAATCTTCAATTCAAGAACTTTAATGTCATGAAACTTTAAAAGTTATTAAAATCGTTCAAATGAAGCTCTAGATTAACGAAAATTCTTGCCTCATCAAGCTTCACAAATTTGCATAATAGAGTTTCTTAGTTAATGCCATTAATGCTCACATTAAAACATGAAACTCATTCTTTATATATACGAGTCCCGACGGGAAACGGGACCCCGAGTCCCGAATTTTTCGGGACCGGGACCGGGACCTTAAACTTTGTTAATTTCGGGACTCGGGAGTCCCGAAATCCCGTCGGGACTCTCGAAGTCCCGATTGCAAATTTTAATTTCGGGACATTTCGGGACATTCGGGACATTTTGAAAAATTATCCTCGGGATCGGGACCGGGACCGGGACTTAAATTTATCCCAATTCGGGAATCGGGACTCCCGAAGTCCCGATCGGGACCGGGACCGGGACCACTAAATTGGTCCATTTCGGGACCGGGACATTCGGGACTCGGGACCGGGACCTCGGGATGTCCCGATCCTCACTCCTACCTATAAGGTATAGGCTGTATTTAGCAAAACTAGCTGATAAGCTAGCTGGTAGCGGATTGGATAGCTGATAAGCTAACTGATTATATGTAGCTGATTAGGTAGCTGATAAGCTAGCTGATTTTAATGTAGATGTTTAGCAAATTAGCTGATAAGCTAGCTGGTTTTTTTTATAAAATTACATAAAATGACATCACTTTTATTTTTCTATTTTTTAAACTTTCTCATTATATTTTTAACAATAATTGTTATAAAATAAAATAAATAATATTTTTGTCTATTATTATTTTAATATATACTACCTTTAAATTACACATAGAAGCGACCGTACTTATTAAACCATCAACATTGTCGTGAATAATGTCCGCATGTGTTGGCAATTTTTATCTAAATATTTTTCATGATTTGTATTCAGCTTTGTTTGTAAAAACCTTCTTGTAATATATGAAGCCCTCTTGTCTAATTATTTTCTTTTTTTGTTCAATGTACAACACTCCCTGTAAAATATCCATTAATATCAGTGAACTAATATTGTTTTCTTTTGGATTAGTATTGTTTTTGTTTGTATTAATATTGTTTGATATGCAAAGTAAACTATTTATACACACAATATGTAGTATGTAACCTTCCATAAGGATATGAACGGTCTATTTTAATTACTTGCAAAATGAAGCTATTTATGAAAGAGAGTTAATAAATGAGTCCAAAGAATTTTGCCACCGTTTGGGTTTTATTTGGGTTTTAGTATAAATACTAATAAAGCTTTAATGAAGGTGTTTGTAAAAGTTCAGAAAATTAACTTATTGCTATAGTTATGACAAATGTTATTACAAAATACATAAAGATTTAAATCATGAATACTCAACTTAATTCAATTAGTTGGACAATAAAATGAGATGAAGCCAAAAAGGTTTGTAACGATTTTTATAAAAATAAAGTGATAGGCATTCAAGTTCATTCAAGTAAAGGAATTTAAGCCATAAAAATTTAACATGAAACTCATTTTTTAAATAAATGGTAGCTAATTGAATTATAGGATTTTAATTAATACTTTAAGACATGAAACATTTAAGACATGAATTTAATACTTAATATTATTTAATATATTAAATTAGAGGAAATAATTTAATATGAACTAATATTAAATGTAAAAATATCCATTAATTAATATCATTAAGACTCCACAATAAATTTAAGGACTCAATCTTTATATATACGAGGCATTATCCAACCCGTGCGATGCACGGTCTTTGGTTGAATATCTACATATTTTGTACGTAATGTTGGGGAGACGGTTGAATGAACAGATTGCAGAATGTAAATGTTTTTTAGAGAAGTTTATATGTTTTTTTATTGTTATTGTCCTTTTATTTTAATATATGTAATTAGTTATATGAAATGAGCTTTACTAACCCGTATGTTGCGCCGGGGTTGTTTTTGGTTTATTCAACCCGTGCGATGCACCGATTGTATCTAAGATTTCATAGCTAAAATTTAACCATCTTGTAATTTATACTATTATTTAAAAGTTCATTTTAATCACCTTGTGTATTAGAAGGTGCATTTGCATTGTGATGTTTATCATAACTTTTGTATTTAAATTAGTTTATTTACATTAAAGGTTACAATTAAAATTAGTTTATTAACTTTTGTAATTCTACCCCAATAATTGCTGTCGTTTACAAACGGATGTTTCTCTCCCAAAAATACCCTTCTGCAATCTCTTTGCTAAAACCAAAAATTAATAAATGAAAATATGAAATTATGATAATAAAAATTAATAAATGAGACAACTGTTTCGTCTGACAGAACCTCCAAATACGGCCCGCCCATCTTTTGAAGTTAGGTATAATTATAATTTTCAAATCTTTTTTATGTATTTTGTTAGATTCTTTTATATTATATATTTAAATAAGTGACATAAATCCCCCTTCCACATTAAATTAAGGGGGATAAGTTTTATATAGTATAGATAAGATATAGATATTTTTATGTATGATGAATATATTTCTTATATTAGTTAATAATATAATGTTTAGATTAATTAAATATGCTTATTTTTATGAAAATAAATTTTAGTCATCGAACAGAAAAGACACTTTCAAAATTAATATAAAATTAATTTATTGATTAAGTAATACCTCTCAAAAATAAGTTATATTTTCCAATTACCCGAGAAAGAATTAATTATCAATAAAATATACTCTGATTAAAAAAACTAGGAATATGCGTTTACAAATATCTGATACTGGCCTAGGACGTAGCAAGGGAGCTAGAGTGGCTTATTAGTTTTACCATATTAATCTAACAAGGACGGCTGCGAACCGCCGCGTTACGGCGGGGCGATGATTATTCGTGTATACGTGTGTCGGGTTTTAGGTGGTTAGCTTGTTTCTACATTACAGTTATAGTAGGAGTCTGGGTTTTGTTAGTCGTTCACTCTTTTAAACATTTGTTAAATTTAAAATTACATTTCTTATGGTAGTAATTTTTTGTTTAAATTACATTTTGGTTATCTGTTGTATCTGCAAAGATGGGCATAACATATGCACATGTTGGGCTGAAACAAACCAAAAATCGGGCTGAATAGTGGGCCTTGGTTTTGGGCTAAAAAAGAAACGGGAGGCGAAACGACAATGCATGCGTCGTTTAATGACGCTGCATTATATATATATATATATAGAGAGAGAGAGAGAGAGAAATGAAAAGGATATTATGGGGGACCCACTTACCGTGAATTTGAATGATTCAGATGGGCCTTATTTGGATTTAAATCCAGGCCCACATGAGGAGGAGAAAAATTCTCATCATTAGATAGCTCGACGGAATTAAATTTCGTGGAACGACAATGCATGCGTCGTTTAATGACGCTGCATTATATATCCCTATGCTTTCAAGGGTTCTATTACATTAACTACAATATTATTTCTCCATAAAACTTAGATTTAGGATTTTCCTAGCAAATCCATATGGGGAAAAATTAATTGAAGTCATTGGATTTAATTGATTTAATTAATATGAATGATCCAATTTTAATTCAGTTTCGACGGACAAAATTTCGGCCACAATATGTTTTATCCGCTGCAAGTCGGCGATTCGCTGCGATTATTTCCATCGGTGGCGTTTTGTTTCGAGCGACGATCCTGCGACGCGGCGGTTTTCCACTAAAACACGGCTGATGACGGCTGTGCTGAAACGCGAGCAGCGATCAGTTAAAGAAATCGTGAAACGCGAGCGATCATCGGCTGCAACAAAAACAACGGGCAGCGGCAGTTGTTTTGGATGGAAGAAGACAATTGTGTGGGCCAAATTTTGACCTATATGGTTTGTTTTTGTGTGCAGCCCAAATTGATGGAAATTAGTTGTGTGTTGGGCCACATTGATATGGGCCTATAATCAGACTTTTTTTTTTTTTTGAAAATTTGATAAACGACAATGCATGCGTCGTTTAATGACGCTGCATTATTACTTCTTTTTTGGTACTATCCTTGAGAAAACGAATGAAATATACCCTACTCATTTAATATATTAATTCTTTAATCCAGACCTTATTTTTTAATATTATTTATTCAATATTTATATTTTCATTATTATATTTTTTGACTCTATTATTTATTCTGTTTTTTCATGTTGCATAGATACTGAACCTACATTACATATTTCTCCAAAGAAGGAACTATAAATTGAATATGATGAGGCCGCCGGGATTTTAGGTGTTCTTCAGTTATTTTAGGGAGAGCATTTAGTAAGTTTATATGAAAACATAATACATTTCAAAAAATTATACATACATATACTAAATAAATTTTGAAAAATTATGAATGTGAGGAAGGCGGCCGCCACCTGCCACCCCTTGGGCTTGGCTCCATCTCTGCCTCCACACAGTATACAAATAAAAATATAAAATTAAGAACAAAAGTCTCAAATCAAACGCGCTAAACAGTTCAGCTCCGAGTCAAGCTTTCGCAACATTAGGAAGAAGTAAACATAAACCTCTAAGAAAACTCAAAAAAAGTCCGTTTCAGTACGAAAGATTACAACCAAACAGCAAGTATCCAAGGTTAAATTAACAGAAAGGGAAGCAAGATTAACTCCATCTTGAAACACAGTAAAACAACGCATACAAAAAGACTGGCTTTCAATAATAACAGCTTAACGAAAGAATCACAGATTTCACACGACGAAGAACAGTAGGTAACGATGAATTCGACATCAGGTGCTAGTTAAAAGATCAGCATGCACAACCACCTTGTTGCTCAGTTTCTGTAACAGCTTCTGGCATGCCTTGGAAGTATCTGCAGGAGCGCCGATTCAAAATTATTAGAAAAGAAGGCATCATACTAAGTAAACCAAAGGGCTACAAGGAACCTCCTTCTATGCCATTAAGTATATCCAGAATTGCAGAAAACGAAAGAAAACTGTCTACATACCTACATAGCTACGCAACATTTAAAAAAAGAAAAGAAAATAGTGTTGGCAAATTTATTTTTGTCTTATCACTTTCCTTTTTACCATAAGTAGAGACCTTCAGGAACTATATAATAAGCAGGACGGTATGTACCGTCTAGAAGAAAACTAAGGTGGCAGATCTAATTTTGGAACCATGGGTTCATCCCATATTATAAAGCTGTCAACTATTGAATTGGACCTTAGCTAGATATTCTCCAGATCCAAAAGGGGTACCTTGGTTAAGGTACACCTTTTTAATTGTAGCAATTTTAACGAATGTGCAACTCTTTTTAACCATCTATTCTCACTTATTTTTTATTTTATTTTCCAATCAACTAATATTGTAATTTATATAGCGAAAATTTTTAATTTTAATGATTTATATAAATTTTAATTAGATATTAGAATTTTATTTTGGAAGTAAGTGGGACAAAATCATGTTTTCCAAAGTGCCCATCTCAAGTGGGATGGAGGGAGTAACAAACACATAACACAAGATAAAAACTAAAAAAAAAAATCCTCAAAATAGAATGTCACAAACTGAAATGAAAAAAAAATTGTGTTCTTATAATATATATATATATATATATATAAGATTTATGTTGTATGACCTATTTCCCAGTTCACAAATATATTTTTCTACGAAATATTTTCATAATTAGTTTTTGGTTCTCTGGTGGAGGTTAACTCCAATATTACACAGCATAGGTAAGCTCCTCATAGTCCTAAGCCCTTGCCTAAGTGGGCATGTCATGAGAGTGCCGAGTTTTGTACATACATACGCATGTCAGTCTATTCGGAAAGTGCGGAGAGGGATGATAACAGAGTTTGATCTTCTATTATTTCACAAGCAAAATGCAGCAATTCAATCTCACTCACATGTCTTGGTCATTCTCATTGGCTAGAGCAGCCTTTGCAATACATAAGAATGCAGGATCAACATTGTAGTCCTCTTTCGCTGACGTCTCAAAGTAAGGTATGTTCCCTTTCGATGCACACCATTCCTTTGCTTTCTTCTCGGAAACCTGAAGTTTAATTAAACCAGAGACAAATATGACTGGTTCTTAATTAACGCGACACAGCAAATTTGACTTACGTACCACTCTGCTATTACCACCATCTATATCAATCTTGTTTCCTAATAATATAAACGGGAATGTCTTTGCATCAGGTGGGTTGGCCTGCATCACAACAAACATCTGTAAAGTTCACGTCTGACTATCAGATACCAGCCATATGATAAACCAATCTATTCTCCGGTATTAACAAGAAGACAGGGGAGTTGAAGAAGGAAGGAGAAGCTGTGGGCTTGTCATAATGATACTTTTTTGTTTAAGAGACAGTAGTAACAAATAACTATAGTACATATAGCTTCACCATTGGAACATGTCACCTTTAGTTAAAATAATTTGTTTAATGTATAATATCCGGTATTGAGTTACTGTCGGTCATGTCAAGCACATGTATTATTTATTACCACAGCATATCAAGGGAAAGATGTTATATGTGTAAGGTGCCAAGGTGCAATACTATTGGGCTACCAAAACACTAAGATCATCCTATCTTTAAGACGAGGATAGAATTACTACCTCACAGTACAAATTACAAAAGAAAACAGTATTTTCTTTTGAGGGCATCATTTTGCTTGATTCAGTTCATTGAAGCTCACTGCCAAAGATAAAAATAATGGGTCCACTAAAAGCTAAGGAGTAACGACAAAATATTTTCAAATCTACATCCACCTAAATTTTATTACACCCACACTGGTAGCGCAGGACAACAGGTAATAGATTCTATGTAACATAGCTCATCAAAGAACGAGCAAAAGTACCCTCTGTGCACCAAAAGCAGAAAGTGCTCAGTCAACCCACTTCTGATTGCAATCAAAGGTCCATACTTATCGCACATGCACAAAACTGATCAGGCCAGATCATAGTTCAGATTTCAGACTTGATGGCGAATTATCTTCTCCTGTCAGTTAGTTGTTTCTATAGGGCTACTATATGCATAGTAGTAATCTAAAGCCTTTACAAAGAAGATCATTCGGTCAGAATCTCATTGACACCACTTCTTCGTACACAAACTACAATAAAGACTCCAAATCAGTAAATAAAAGGACCTCATCACCAACCTGTTTGAGAAATTCTTCATGCCAGTTGTCAAGGGTATCAAAGGACCTCATTACGTTCACGTCATACACCAGAACACAGCAATCCGCCCCTCTATAAAAAGCAACTCCAAGACTTTGAAATCTCTCTTGGCCAGCAGTGTCCCAAATCTGCCAAACCCAAAATGCAAGTTCATACGTTCAGTAAGTAAAACTCGAATGCAGACCCCAATTCACATACAAGACCAATAACAGAAAAACCTTACGAACACGAAACAGAAAACCCACTTGAAGAGTGACGAGGCGATCATCAATTTGAAGCTCCTTGGTGACAAAATCTGCCCCGATGGTAGCTTTGTACTGCTGACTAAATTTCTTATGTACATATCTATTTGTTAGATTAAGGATCCCTAACGCAATATTATTAGAACAACACGCAATAATCGAAGGCAACATCATCAATTTCATCAAACTAAAAAAAAAAAAAAAAATACTATTATTATAAAACCAAACCAGATCAACGTGAACAATAAATGAAAAAGGATACTGGTTCATCAATGATGTTTTCCCCACCCTGAAAAATATTTAACAAAATCACATACATTTAACACCTAACCCTAAACTCAGGGATCAATTAAAATCAAATAAGAGACGAATAGCAACAAATACCCGCTGTCGCCGAGCACGATGACTTTCAGCAAAGTTCGTCTGCGCAAAGACATTTGATACCGATTAAGAAACTAAGAAAGTTTTTTTATTTTGAATATTTTCCTCGCAAAGTTTGAGAGGAAAACTGAAATCTCTGGTTGAAATGTGAGGAAGATGAAAAATAGACAGGAAAAAGGGGCGCCAATTTCGATCTGAATCACAAACACTATTTGGCCCCCCCTTTTATTTTATTAACTACCGATTTACGTTCTCAAATCCAAATAAATAAATTCCGAATGACAACAGATCAACTGTTTTTATCTATTGCCCAACACCGATGATTTTTATTGAATTGTGTGTTCTATATTATTTTTTTTCACTAGCGGCTACTCTTCGCGTGTATACTGGATAAATTCTCGGGTTAGACGTAGTAGTCTTCAAACTACGTCAATCAGGTAAATCACAATAGACAAGTCATATGTGATGGACTCAATCAAGAAAGTATTGGTGGGGAATCGAATCCGTGACCTTTCAGTCTCGCGTTCACCTACTTAGAGGTGCTCAGAAACCCGGACCCGGCGGGTCGACTCGTCGACCCGGACCTGTGTAGGACCCGGATCCGGCCAACCCGTCGAACCAAGGAACCCGGACTCATGGTATACACGGGTGGAGTTCGAGTCCTACGTTTCCAGGCCCTCGACCCGCTGGGTCCGACCCGGATAACCAGGCGAAGAAATTTAAAAAAAGAAAAAGAAAATTCAAAAAAGTAGCCGTTGGACCCGGCGGGTCGGACCACTGACCCGGCTGGTCTAGCGGCCAAATTTTCAAAAAAAAAAAAATCAAAAAACAAAATTATATCTATAAATACTCCCTCAACCTCTCTCATCCTTTCACACTTGCTCATTCTAATCTATCTATCTCTCAACTCTTATTGCTATAATATTTAATCTCTCTCTTTTTACTATTATTTAATCATTATGTCGAGTTCTGACAAGGGAAAGAGTATTGCTACGGCTTGCAAAAGATCCAAAATGTCCAAGTTTGAACGAATGACTCTTTCGAGCAAAAGGAAGAAACCATCTGGCATAACTATTATGGCACAAGAAATTCTTGCAGTGCCCGCATCCACAGTCCCCGTTGAGATTGCGTTTAGTGAAGGAGGCTATATGTTGGACGAGCGGAGATCCCGAATGACGCCAAAAAATCTCGAGGCTCAAATGATGCTTAAAGACGCAACAAAAGCCGAGTTGGATGACCTATTAGCGGACCAAGACGCCTACCAAAAAGGCACTACTGAAGGAGAGTCTAGTCAAATGAGTCAAAGAACTACGTAAAGTTTTGATTCCTCACGAGGATACGTATGCAATTTAATTCTAAGTGAAAACTTAAAATTAAATACAAGCTCATTTTTTCAATTATTTCTTTGTTCATGTATAAAATTATAATAAATAAAATTTTATAAATATTTTAAAAAAAAAAAAATACGGGTCGGACATGTGACCCGGCGGACCCGGACCCGGACCCGAACCTATGATCGACCCGTGAACCCGCCAACCCTTACATTTCATATGTACGAGTGGGGTCCGGGTCCTGGCCGGCCGACCCGTAGTCCCGACGGGTCGGATCCGGACCCGGACCCGTGGCTGGGCATCTGTACACATACTCTACCAACTTGACTACCCTTGCGGTGTGTGTTGTATATTATTAGTGCAGTTGTTTTCTTTTTCGGATATAAATTTGAGGAAAATTAAAAAAGATAAAAGTATGCAAATGTAATGAATTTTATATTTATATTTACATATGTCCGGCCCTGCAACGAGGATATCTGGGGATTTGCCAACTGCCGCACCTCCCCGCTGGGGGAAATCGACCTCGCCCTGGAATTTGGTCAGGGGCCGGTCAGAAGAACGATGATCACAACCTTTAAGATCATCGACGTGCACAGCGACTACAATGCCATCATAGGCCGACCTATGATGTCGAGGCTGAGAGCCACTCAGTCCACCTACCACATGTGCATGAAATTCCCCACCCCGGACGGCGTCGGGATACACAGAGGGGATCAAAGGGCTGCCCGGGAATGCAATCTCAGCATCCGGGCTCGCGAGATCAACACCGCAGAAGCCATCCCGGAAAATCTGCCAGAATAAATGGAGACTACCCGACTCAGAACAACGACGGAAACACCACCTTGGCCAAGGGCCCGACAGTCCGGGGCGCAAACCCCGAAATGAGAATCGGACAGAAACGGACGCGGCCGCAGGCGAGAAAGAGCCGATCTTAGAAGAAGATCCCGTTGACCCGCGATATCGAGAATCCAAAAAGAAAAATCCGCCACGCCGAGCCAACAAGAATTGGACACAGTCGACGTGGATTCATCTAATCCAACCCGACGGCTAAAGATCGGCCACAACCTACAAGAGCCGATCCGCTCCGAGCTAATCTTCCATCTAAGACAAAATCTGGATGTCTGTGCTTGGACCCATTCTGATATGTCGGGGATTGATCCGGAACTGGCATGCCACCGATCGAACATCGACCCACTCAAAGCCGGTCGTTCAGAAGAGAAGAAAAATGGGGCCCGAACGACATAAAGGGCTGGAAGAGGAGGTAGAAAAGCTAATCGATAACGGGTTTATTCGGGAAGCCCAATACCCGACCTGGGTAGCCAACCCGGTCCTGGTAAAAAAGCCGACTGGGCTATGGAGGCTCTGCATTGACTTCTCCAACCTGAACAAAGCCTGCCCGAAAGATAGCTACCCGCTCCCCCATATCGATTACATGGTAGATGCAACGGCCGGACACGAACTAATGAGCTTTATGGATGCCTATTCTGGATACAACCAGATCCCAATGCACCCCGCCGATTAGGAAAATACCTCCTTCTACTCGGCCCGTGGCTTATACTGCTATACATGATTTGGGTATATGTGACTACCCCATACCTGATTTAATAATAAATACACAGTAAAATTGATAAAAATTAATACTGGATTGAAAAAAATAATTATTTCACACAGGTATTAATTTCCTTATAAATGAATTTTATATTAATCTTATATATTAAAAGATATTAAGTCCATAGTCATTAATGTGGAGTCTTAATGTTCTAAATATTTAACACAAACTTAGTGTAACCATCGAAATGAAGTTGAAGTGTTGTTGGACCCCTTCACATTCATCTAACCATCAAAATGAAGTTGAATGGTGAGTCTTAATGACTTCATTATTTAGTCTTTACGAATTCTACTATTTTCTTTCTAACCTATGATCATTGAAATATATATATAACTCATCATCCCCCAACAAAACTCCCACCACCACCCAACCTCACCACCGCCGGACTGCACAACCACCAAAACTCACGCATCCATCGTGAGCCTAACCACCATGGAACAAGACTACCGAGACCGCCGGTCAGCAGTAAATATTTTATTTTATTTTATGTTTTGAGGTGTTTTTTGAGTTTCTTTTTACTAGATCTATGATTATCAATAAAGTTTTGTAGTTTTTTTTTTAATCTATGGATGTTATTAGTAGATCTGAGTTTTATTGTTTTTTTTTTTGTGTTTTATTGTTACAGTTGCTGCCGACGCCACTATTGCCTCGCCGGAAAGCTGTTGCCGCCGTCACCACTCTCTCGCCAGAAGGTTTGCTTGATAGATATATGAATTATATTTTTATAGATCTGAATTTTTTATGAATTTTTTTAAGTTTTTTCTTTTTCATATATATCTGAATTTTTTATAACTTTTTTTTTGTGTTTTTGATATCAGATTTTAATATATATTCTTTAAAAACATTAAAAATGCATAAGCAACGCCAGTTTTGTTTGTTTATTCCATGGGTTAAATAAAATTTGTTTGTTTATTATTTTGTGTTTTTTATATGAAGCTGTAGTGTGCCATTAGTTGGTTATATGGACAATGAACTACGAGAGATCACATGATGGTTTTGTGAAAATTTAGCCTGTTGTTTATAAAATTTGAATTCGGAAATTGTTGTTAGTTCTATAGCATTAATATGTCCTTTTACGAATAAAACCAACTTAGATTGCCAATAATTTACAACTTACTTACTCTAAAAGTATAACTATTTTTCTTAATAGAGCTGCATGCGTTTAACCTTCATTTAACTCAACTAATTTTATAACTATTTTGCTAAACATTACGTGACACGTCTCTATTAGATGCACCATCTTACTTACACTTCAACAATTTACACAAACATTAACCAATGAACAATTAAATACAACACGTGTGCATCGTACGGGTCTGAACGCCTCGTTTAAAAGTGTTTTTCAGTACGACTAAAATTGGTACTTTATATTTGCTTCTTTCATTTTTTTCTAACATCTTTCGATGTTAAGGGACAAGAACTCTCGAGCTCATAGACAACCATATGCTTAAATTTATCTTCTAATTAGAGATGTTAAGCGAATTAGCCTGTGAGCAATCTGCCGGCGGTTGAAATTAAAAGCCGATTTAAACGGTTAGGAAATATTGGCCTAACCCTAACCCTAAGGGTTTAAGCTAAACGGCTAAATATTTAAAAAATCTATTTTTTATTTTTTTATAAGTCAAAAAAAAAACAATAACAATATATTTTATATATATATAGTAACAACTATACTATAATAAATATAACAAAAAATACACTTTTATGTATATATATATACACACACACTATATTAATATTATATATATAATATATATTAATATTATATATAATATATATTATTATATATATATAATATTAATATAGTGCGTATATATATATATACACACTATATATAATAATATATATATATATATATTAATATTAATATATAATATTAATATAATGTTAATATAGTGTGTATATATATATATAGTGTGTGTATATATATATATATATATATATATATATATATATATATCTGCTTTGAGCCATTTCTGTGAGCCAAGCTACTTGATCCAAAAGTTCTGATTTAAACGGCTAAGAAATATCGGCCTAACCTTTTGGCGGGTTAAGCGGCTGACCCTCTGGCTGGCCGTTTAACATCTCTACTTCTAATACTCTCAATAATACACATTCCGTTCTTTTTTAGTTGTCCAATTTAATTTTTGATCGGTCAAATTAACTAAAGTTTGACTGAAATTTACGAATTAAATATCATTGATAAGATTAAAAAATTTATATCATTATAAAGTACATATAATCTATTTTAAAATGCAATTTTTACTTTCTAAAAATATAAAAGAATTGTTCATAATATTTAGTTAAAAATTGGTCAATTTGACCATTGAAAGTCAAAACAGGACAACTAAATAGGAACGGAGGTAGTAAGCAATAACGAGATGTTTGTCCGTCTATTATCTATTTGTGCTCTCTCCTTTAAGTATGTGTTCTTCCCTAGCACCTTTATGCTATCGAAGATTCAAAAGAGTTGTTTTTCGGTTCTACACATAAATTGACCCAATCAGGTTTAAGAACGGGTCATATGTTTGAGATTACTCACATACAAATATTGGATAATATGTTTTCTTGATATAATACGAATATTAGTATGTTAGATGTTGTTACATTTATCTCAATCTGTATTTTCAAGATATTATTTCTTTGTAATTTGTAATAAAATATATTTAAAAAATCAAAATAATGCATTAAACCGTATGTATGGATACGGGCGCCCGCATCATTTATACATTTATAAGCCCACAATCGTTTTGGCCCATAAAGAGGACAAAAAATGGTTGCAATCAAAGGACCATTAGAAATTTAGAACGACAGCGTCTCCCCCCAGTATAAAATCAAAGGATCTCCTCGGAGCAAGAACAACACTGAAAAAAAAAAACTCCAGAAAAGTCGCTGATCAGAAAATGGCTTTCGCCACTCGCTTACTCTCCAGATCCACTCGTCAGGTTCGCTTTGATCTATCTGTCTATCTATATCTGTTTCTCCTTGCATTTCGTTTTTGAGTGGATGGATCTATTGGCAAAATGCTAGGGTTTTTGAGTTTATTGCCGAGTAACAGCCGGTTTTTGATTATATGTTGGTCTTGAGTGCCAGTGTTCTCGCATTTATGGTTGTGGTTGCTGTTGGTTTTGCCCGTGGTGAAGTGTGGATGATTGATCCAAAGTTTTTTTTTTTTTTTTTCAAAAATTTTTGGACTTTTTTTTTTGGCAGGTGTACACTGGACAATGTGTTCCGCGGTCAGAGTATGTTATTCCAGCTCGTTCCTTTGCCAAAGGAGCTGAAGGTGCTCCCCCCACTTTAAAGGGTGATGGTGAGTTCTAAATTTCTTGTACAGCTTTTCGTTGTTGGAAATGTGTTGGGGGATTGACAATTTTTTATAATGAGAGCGTTTGAGGAAATGTTTTTGAAATTTTATTAAGTAGGCAATTATCAGCACTTTGAAATGGTCCGTTGATCCATGTTGGGAATCTTATAAATTATTTTGACAAAATGGTGGGGGGAAGAATATGTGGTAGATTGTGTGATTGATGCTTTATGAAACTTAAGCTTGTGAATGGAAAAGCCAAACTGTAAGGATGTTGTGCAAGTGATACTGCGCAAAACAAGAATTCAATTAGGATATCTTGTTGATCAGTGAAGTGCCACTCAGAGACAGCCGTAGAGGGAATGTGGAAAATGGTCCTGTGTACATTAGATATGATTGTCTTATGGCCCTTTTGGAATGGGTATTATTGCTAACCTAATACTTAGATGCAATTGGAAATTTTTTCTAGGTAGAGTGACAACTGACAAGTAATGAGTTCTTATCTTACAAATAATGAGCTGTGTAACTCAATGTTTTAAAAGGCGTGAGGCGTGTTTGAGGCGTTTTCAGAAAATGAGGCGAGGCGTAAGCCTCGAGGCGTACCAAGGCGTAAGCCTCAGTTTTTATTAAAAAAATATTTATATATAATAGAAGCTTCATCATTAACAAAGGAACATAGCCAAATAGTAATGTTTTGAATTACTTAGCAATTAAAAACGCATAAAATAGAGTTTATCATCTAAAAAAAAAGATTACAATATCACGATGAATTTAAAATGGGATCATCGGTATCCATTGGTTTGAAAAATGGATTAAAACCACTAGTATCCCTACCACCATCATCTTCATCATCATCATCATCATATAACTCGACCATGTCATATTCCTACATGATCAATTAAACAATCTATGAAGAAAGTCAAGAAAAAAAAAGTAAAAAAAAAATAAAGGACAAAAAATAATCCAAAAAAAAAAAAGCAAAATAGGATATACTGCTGCTAAAAAACAAAATAAACAAAATAAAGCAAAATCGAATGTACTACAGGGAAGAAAAATAAACAAAACAAATAAAAAAAACTGCTGCCTAAGATTTCACAAAAAAAAAGGTTGCCTAAAAATAGATAAAGCAAACGGGGGAAGCAAAATAAACAAAATAAAGCAAAAAAAAAAACTGCTGCTAAAAAAAAACAGAACAAAAAAAGGAGGTCGTCGGAAACGTACGGGGTAAGCCGGAGTCACTGGAATTCGGAGCCTCGGAGGTCGCTGGAGGTCGGAGTCGCCGGTCGTTGGAAGTCGGAGATGAAGGCATGAAGCTGAAAGGAATTAGGGCTGAAAGTCGCGATGGAGGTCTTTTCTCTATTTTTGCCTGGTCCGTCTCTTTATATTTTTTCATTTATTAAAAAAAAAAAAAAGGCAAAACGCCTCAAACGCCTTACGCGTACGCCTTGGAGGCGTGCGCCTTTCATACGCCTCAACCGGAGAAGGCGTCCGCCTTCTTTTTTAGTCCTTGAAAGAGCGCCCCAGGACGTTTTCCCGGCGCCTCGCCTCGCGGCGGCGCCTTAAGGCGCGCCTCGTCCCGCCTTTTAAAACATTGGTGTAACTACCACATAGCATTGTTCTGTTGAATCTCTGATATGTTATCTTGAAACCTTTTCTTACTTCAATTATCATGGAATTCCCTTGTTCTTAGTTCCATGCCCCTTTTTTTGGAAACTTCGAATTTATTTTCAACAACATAATATGGGGTACGAGGTTGCTTGAAAGTCTTGAACTACACCATTTTCTTTTATTTAGCTGCTACCTGTTGGTGGGCATTAATATTGTTTTGCTTTATTCATGTCCAAATGTTAAGGTCTTGTGGTATTTTAAGTTTTGATTAGTCACTGAATGATTTGTTGCCTGTAATGCGCTAATCTGAACTTCTGGCCGTTGCACATACTTCTGAAGAGATGTTGAAGGGTATTTTTCTCGAGGTTATGAAGAAATTTGAGACAGCTATAGGAGTTCTGAAGAAAGAGAAGATCACCATTAACCCTGATGACCCTGCCGCTGTGGCTGAATATGCCAAAGTCATGAAGAGTGTTAGAGAAAAGTAAGACCTATCCGTCTGGTTAATCTTTGCTTACTGGCAGCTTAAGATTCGATATATCACTCTTCTGGTGAATCTTTGTTTACTGGCAGCTTTAAATTCGATATATCACTCTTCTGGTTGTAACCTCATTTATGTTTACTTTTCTCAAATTGCGGAGAAGTGTCCTTTATTTTTGCTTACCATGGTATATTGGTATCAAAGTTTTGAGTCATGATTAATAATGACCGCTGAAGTAAAGTTTCAGTAGAAGTAATTATTTAACTCCTCTATTGGAGATTTTGTTTGATTTGACATAGCAAGATGAACAAATCTGTGAAAAATTCTGTAAGCTATTGTTTGAGCTCACCAGTTGTTAAATAAAATTGATTTTTCACTGTTCCAGTAATTATCAAATCTTCTGTCCATTTCATTGTTAGGTCCCAAAGCAATATTCGTAATTAAGCATCCAGTATTTATCAAATTTTAATGCGTGATAAACTTGCTTTCTTTTACTGCATAATGTCTCTCTCAACCTTCTATTACTTAATCTCTTTGCAACCATCTGTATCTATTGCTGTTTGCTTTTCTTGCGTTGGAAAAGCATCATGTTGTCGTATATGGCCTTATCTATTTTTTCTTTTCTATTTGATTTTTTTTTCTTTGGTGTGAATTAAACATGTAGGGCTGATCTTTTCTCCGAGTCGCAGAGGATCAAATACACTATTGAAACACGAACAAAAGATATTCCTGATGCTCGATCCTATTTGCTGGCATTGAAGGACATTAGGGTCAAGTATGTTCTCACATTCCTTGCTTGTATAATTTTTAGACTGTTTTTTGATTTTCTTTCGAGTTTGTGGATGGAATATCTACTCCAGTGCCTGTTTTTCCATCCCATATGAACTATCAGGATGTTGTATATGCAATTCTTATTTCATTTAGGTCCTTAAGCTAAATTACCAGGCTGAAAAATTGGCTACGAGATTGTTGAATATTTTAAGTTTTAACTAATATACGAATATGCTGTTGGTTTTCTTCTTAAAGTATTGCTTAATCTGATTACTTTATCATAGGATTTGCTGCTGTTCTTGAAAATATTTTGGTTTAAAAAAAAGAGGAAAGAATGTAATATTGAGCCTGCAAATACCCAGCTCCTGCCATTATTCATTAATATATATATTTTTGGCAGGAGAGGCCTCGTTGATGAACTAGGTGCAGAGGCTATGATGATGGATGCACTGGACAAAGTTGAAAAGGAATTGAAGAAGCCTCTTCTGCGAAATGATAAAAAGGGAATGGCCCTCCTGAAGGCAGAGTTTGATAAAGTCAACCAAAAGTAAGCTTTTTAAGTAAAATGAACATAAGAATTCTACACTTTTTAACTGGTATTGTTTACATGTGTAAATGATGGTTTGGGAATTGCTTTTGCCTTTGTTGCTTTAAATCTGGTACATCGTCTAAACATAAATGGAGGGTATCAGAAGTTTGCACTCTGAAATTCATGATAAATGTTGCATTCAAATATTGGTGCTTCTTGTTCGATTTTACTTTTTAACTTGTCATTATCTAGGCTCGGCGTTAGTAGAGAAGATCTGCCCAAATATGAGGAACAGTTGGAACTTAAAATTGCTAAAGCCCAACTGGAGGAACTGAAGAAGGATGCTCTTGAAGCCATGGAAACTCAGAAAAAACGGCAGGCCTTCTAATACTTCCTTCTATATATACATATACACATTTATATAGCGATAGTTACAAAAGCTATCCTTGAGGTTTGGTGTATTTACAAGAAAACCCAGCGAACTTCAAGAATTACAAAAACCACCTTTGATTCCCTTTACAGTTTGGCCCAACTCTTACTAGACCTGAAGGAATTTGCTAATGACAGCAAATGCTTCACAATTACACCACTCAACCTCTTAAAATATTACAAATAGCCACAACTTTCCGTGTGGCTAATTGTAATATTTTGAAAATTTGAAGCTGTGTGGAAACTTGGGGTTATCAATTTCAGTTGGTGGAGCTAACAGCAGATAAACGTGACCTCGAGGATGGTTTTTGTTATTTTTTAAGTTAGCTGTTTTTTTATATTTAATTTGACCAAACCTCAAGGGTAGTTCTTGTAACTATTCCTATATATATTGGTTTCCACACACCAAAATCTCGTTTATATCTCTACGAAAATTACATGCAATGTAATCTTGATCCTTGATGTTGAAAAGGGGAGACCCTGAACCTTTCAGTCCAACTTTTTGCAGGGAAGCGTTCAAGGATGAAGAAATGCCTGATGTGAAGTCATTAGACATCCGAAACTTCATCTAACACCAAAAAATGCACATCTCTCGTATATCTGTTTCGCATTATTCTGATGTGCTCTATGGCGATTTCCTCCTATGTTTGCAAGGAGCTAGTTTCCTGCTGAGAGATTGAAGAGTACAAAAGAAACGAGAAGGATTGTCGTTTCATAAAATAATAATAATAACATGTCTGAAATTTGCATAGATGCATTTGAAAACTTTAGTTATCTGAATGTGTTTTTTCTTGTTTGTTGCTGTGTCCGGAAACAAGCAATAATCATGTTGTACTTTAAGCTCAATATTCACTTCGCACATCCGACTGAAGTACACGTGTTTGTGCGCCCATTTTTTCGTATCTGAGAACGCCTGTTTGTTAGATTCTACTTTATCTTGTCGATTTTTTTTTTTTGCCGTCAGTTACAACTAGATGTAAAACGGAAGTGGTTTTTCAAAACTATAATTAAGAAAGTTTTGAACACAATTTTTTGATTGATTATTATCAAATGTCATTTCATGTAACAACGATCATTTCTGCAACCAGTGTCGATCCCTTCATATATTTTGTACCCTACTAGTTTATGAGATATTAACTTGCTCTGGTAGGCATTTACTAAACCTAACAAATGCGAAATCTTGAAATGCATTGCTTCACCCGTTCCGGTCATTATACGTACAACGAGTACCTAGCTACATATTTTTCGAGTAATGTTCATTACTATTTTTGAAGTGAATGTTTGTTTTGTTACTGGATATTCATTATTGAGGAAATCACTAAAGAATAGTTTCATTTTTGGCTGAAAGATATTTTTGTGTTATGACTTTGGCATGTCCATTCTTTCCTCTTTTACCCAATAATTTTGTTTTTCTCTTTTTAGGTGAGAAACAAAGAAGAAACAATTAACAAAAAGTCAAGGAAATAAGTATAAATGGGTTTATTTTTCATTATTTGTGATTTAATTATAAAATAAATAAAATAAGTATAGTAGGGTTCGCGTTTCATTAATAGGGTATAGAAGCAAAACGGAAATAAATTAAGAAACAACCAGAAAACAAGCATAAAAATTAAAAAAAAAAAGTATAGGGGAGTTTACTTTTTCATTATTAAGGGTATATAAAACAAATAAGAAACAACTAAGAAATAGTCAGGAAATGGATAAAAAACGTCAAAAATATGTTATAAATAAGAGCGTAGTTCTGGAATAGAAACGTAGATTTCGGAAAACGGCAAATATTATCGTGTACCCTAGGAACATAACATTATGTCTCTCTTGTCATATTTAGAGTTATGTAGTGTTGTTGCACGAAATATTATCCGAAGATAGATATTGCTGGAATGGACGGACAATAAACAAGGTTGTGGGAGAACTTCCGAGGGGATGTGAATAACACAAGATTTGCCGGGTTTGTTAGGCCCGGGCTTGAATGCTCTCGCGAGATGTTATTAATACGAATATTCGTGGATACAAGTATTAATGTAAGAATCTAAATACAATGAGTGTAAAAGATCCTATTTATCTAACTCTTGAGCGAAGCTCTGGTTTCTTGCTCTCTGCCGATCGTCTTCTGTGTGAGAGAGACTGAGAGAGAAGAAAGAACCGAGAGATAGCTGTTGCCAAGAGTGAGAAAGCCAAGTTGTGTGCTGAATCAGGGAGAGAGTTCCGAGACTTCAGAGTGTTGGCCGAGAATCCGAGAGTTATCCAAGTGCAGGCAGCCTTCTATTTATAGGAGCTGGGATGTCCTGTTTTCTGGCGGGCGATCGCCTTTCGTTCAATATAATAATGGGGCGATCATGTTTAAGTCACATGGGCTGTCTGCATAAAGCTTGCGGCTGCTGCTGGTAGCCAGCTGTGCGGTCCAATGAGGAGCCGACACGCGCCCTGAGTTGCTGTCACGGGCGGTCCCACTGACACCTTTCGGTGGGTCTGTCGGTTGGTGGAAGGATGCTGACAGGCTGTGGTCAACGGACCATGTGCATCAGCGCCTTTTCCGAATCTGCATGTGGGTCTTGTTCCGAGCTTCGGCCTTTGCCGACTGGATGATCATCGGCTTCGCGCATCGGCCCTTGCCGACTGGGCGATCGATGGCTTCGCACATCGGCCCTGGTCGACCGGACGATCGATGGCTTCGCGTGGCATGAGGAGGTCGCCACTTGGTCGGTCGCTAGGAGTCGATCGCCAAGCACCGAGAGACGATCGCCTTCAGATTTCGATCGCTCGGCACCAGGACTTGTCCTGGGACCGTCGGTCGGCCGATTTGTCTTGGCTGCTCGGCTATGGCTAGGTCGCCTCGTCTATGAGGCGATCGCCGGTCGAGGCGTATAATTCTCGACACAACAATTGCCCCCCAGCTTGCTCCGATGTTGAAGACATGAGGCAAGGTGGTCCTTGCTGGCGATCGTGTAGGATGAGGACGGGCGATCCGTTGAGCCGACTTTGGTTTCCCGACTTGGGCGATCTGGTCGATGTAACACCCCAATTCACAAATGGGACATTACACGCCGTAGAACCCTCGTGAGGTCTACCAGGCTGACACTTGACACATAAACCACAATATAATCCCAAATGATGCATTTCAAAAAGTAAGTAAGGCCGTGGCCTCGGCCAAAACATTTTAACGGAGTACATGAATATAAGATAAATACCAATTCATTGCCTGCAGGACTTAAACCAAGTTTCAAAGTAAACAGTTTAACTCCGGTACTCGACAAATAAAATGACACGACATCAAAATACAGACTCGAGCCACATCATCAAGCCATCTCATCCCTTGCGTGCGTGCCCCGTGCCTGCTCCTCAGCTCTCCCGGTACCTGAAATGCATAAGACGCATTTCCCCCATTTAAGGGGTTAGCATTCGAATGGCTAGTGCAAGTACACAATTACACAACATTATATACAAAAATACGGTTTTTACACAATCATCTCAAACACAAGTCATTTGCCATATATATATTCCGGAACACTACATTGGCAATCAAATCAGTTTTCAATCATCACGATATCACAAAATCACAACTGGTATCCCGTGGCCGTACCCCTTAGTATCGACCCCCAGACATCCCGTCGAACACTCCGGGTGGGATACCACTTCCGCGGCCGTACCCCTTAGTATCGACCCCCAGACATCCCGTCGGACACTCCGGGTGGAAGTTCAATCACGCACGCACCCAAGTCCACTTCCACGGCCGTACCCCTTAGTATCGACCCCCAGACATCCCGTCGGACACTCCGGGTGGAAGGAACACAATTCACGCACCCGAAAATCACAGTTCATCATTCATTTCGAAAATCACAACATACATAACGAAATGTAATACATGTACTTGCCTTGAATGAAACGAACGAAGGAAACGACGAAGGAATAGGTTTCGGTCCGAACAATCCTCCCAAATCCGTTCCTAACACAATAACGGTATACACAAGTCTCAATAATGCGGAAAGGTAAGAATTAATCCTAATTCTACCCTTTGGAACGATTTGTCGGTCATTACGAAGTATAAGACGGTTATAATCTAACAATGGAGGAATTACTAGGTTAAATCCGTTAAACTATAATGAAAACAAGGGATTTACGACTACACAATCGTAATCTAACAAGTCGTCGAAGTCAAAACGGATTAAAAGGAAGAATTATACCAAAAATCCCGAAATCACCAAAAAAACTAGGGTTCATCGATGTATACCTCGATTCGGACGGATGGAGGATGATTATGATGATGATAACCTTGCTTGGGACGCAAAAATCGATCTTTAGAAGGTTCCTACGGATTGCACCGGATGAATCGCTCGAAATCGCCCAAAGGAAGCTCACGTCGCGAGAAAGAAAGAAAAGGAGTGAAATAAATCGACCGGAAATAAGTCAGGAATTAAAAGACCTGACGGCGAGTTACGTACGTTAACGCCTATTGTTAACGTACGTTAGGAAGGTTACGTACGTAACCCCTCCCAGGTTAACGTACGTAACGAACAATCTGGACACTTTCTGCGAAACCGTAACGTACGTTACCAATGGGGTGTAACGTACGTTATGATACCTATATAACGTACGTAAAGGAGCATGCATAACGTACGTTATGCATGCGGCTTGATTAAACCTTTGCTAAACACTTAGCTCAGCACAGTCGATACAACGACGAAACGCAACACAAGGATAGAATCAAAGATATGAACATGGGGTATCCAAAACAACGAAGCTGAGTTTTGAAAGAAAATATAATCCCGATCACTAGAGAGTCTCAAATGAAGCAAATAAAGCGAAATTCCCCAAACTTATGAAAATTACAAAAACGGCCCAAGAGCCCGAAAAATCGCGATGCAACGTCGGATTAACAAACCGAAAATTTCAACACGACCAACTCAACCATACAAACTTATACAAATCAAGAAACAACGGAAACGAACAAGTTTTACGAGAATCGAACGTACATACGGCAAGATATAAATTAAGATGAAATTGTGCGAAAACATCCTCGAAACTCATCCAGACGGAAAAACTCCAAGAACAAAATAGATTCAGAATTCCAAAACAGTGCTAAGCGAGTTATCCGAAACGAACATACACCAAAAATAGAAATTACTGAAAATAAAAAACACGGATATTACATTATCTCCCCCTAAAAATAAGTTTCGTCCCGAAACTTACAACGCGAACAACTCGGGGTATCTCGACCGCATGCTCTCTTCCGTCTCCCATGTGGCTTCCTCGGATCCATGTCTCGACCATTGAACTTTAACCAGAGAAATGGTTTTATGACGAAGTTGCTTCACCCGACGCTCTAAAATCTGAATCGGCCTCTCCTCAATGGTAATGTCGGGTCCCAATTCGATCTCTCCAAAATCAAGAATATGGCTAGGGTCCGATACGTACTTCCTAAGCTGGGAAACATGAAATACGTTATGAATGTGACTCAAAGACGGCGGCAAGCCTAACCGATAGGCAAGCTCTCCCACTCTCTCTAAAATCTCGAACGGCCCAATATATCTCGGACTAAGTTTACCCTTCCGGCCGAAGCGGTAAACTCCCCGTGTCGGCGACACCTTAAGCAAAACATGATCTCCCACCTCAAACTCCAACGGCCGGCGACGCGTGTCGGCGTAAGACTTTTGCCGACTCTGGGCTGTCAACAATCTATCACGAATCAGAGTAATCTTCTCCCTCGTCTCAACTACCATATCGGGCTCGGTACCAATCAGCTCTGACGCATCGTCCCAACACAACGGCGATCTGCACCTCCTCCCATACAATGCCTCAAATGGTGCCATTTTGATCGAGGCGTGCCAACTATTGTTGTACGTAAACTCGATCAACGGCAAGTGCGACTCCCAATCATCCTTCCAATCTAGGGCACAGGCTCTCAACATATCCTCCAACGTCTGGATCGTCGCTCGACCGCCCGTCGATCGAGGGTGGTAAGACGTACTGAGTCTCAACTCAGTCCCCAAAGCTCGATGAACAGCCTGCCAAAAATGTGATACAAACCGGCCATCACGATCCGAAACAATACTCTTAGGAGTCCCATGTAATCTCACGATCTCTGCAATAAACACTCGTGCCAGTCTCTCTGGACCCCAAGTGTCCTTAATACCCAGGAAATGAGCTGACTTGGTCAGTCGATCGACAATAACCCAGATCATGTTCATTCCAGTCCGAGTCCTAGGCATACTGGTAATGAAATCCATAGAAATATCCTCCCATTTCCATTCCGGGATGGGAAGTGGTCGCAACAACCCCGCGGGTCGCTGATGTTCGATCTTAACCTGCTGACAGGTCAAACATCTCGACACAAACTCGCTAACGTCTGTCTTCAAATTACTCCACCAGTAGTTACTCCTCACGTCCTTGTACATTTTACTCGTACCAGGATGTATGGAGTAAGGCGTGGTATGAGCTTCGCTCAAGATCTTCTGTCTCAGCTCAATAACATTCGGTACACATAATCTGCCGCGAAATCTCAGAACGCCATCATCCTGAATCACAAATCCAGGGGCTTTCCCCTTCCTCACATCCTCCCTCAACTGGACCAAACACGGATCATCATACTGTTTCGCCTTAATATCATCGATCGAAGGCGAAGTGATCTCTAACGCACAAAGGCGGCCCCTGAACTCTCGAACCCAAACCTCAATATTCGACACATGAAATCTCATTTGGATCCTACTCTGTGGTGTAAGTACCTCTAACATCTGTAAAGCCATCGGTTTTCGGCTCAACGCATCAGCCACTACGTTGGCCTTACCCGGATGGTAAAGTATCTCGAGGTCGTAATCTTTAATTAGCTCTAACCACCTACGCTGCCTCATATTCAACTCCTTCTGGCTGAAGATGTACTTCAGGCTCTTGTGGTCCGTAAAAATCTTACACGACGACCCATAGAGATAATGCCTCCATATCTTTAGGGCGAAAACGACCGCAGCTAACTCCAAATCGTGCGTGGGATAATTTACCTCATAAGGTTTCAATTGGCGGGACGCATAAGCAATCACTCTGTCTCTCTGCATCAAAACACATCCAAGCCCAAGGCCCGAAGCGTCACTATACACTACAAAATCCTCGCTCCCCTGAGGCAATGCTAAGACGGGTGCGGTAGTCAAACGTCTCTTTAACTCGTCAAAACTGTCCTGTCTGTCTGCAGTCCACTCGAATTTCTGAGTTTTCTGGAGCAACTGAGTGAGTGGTCTAGCGATCTTAGAAAATCCCTCAACGAATCTACGGTAATAGCCGGCAAGACCCAGAAAACTCCTCACCTCCTTCACATTCTTAGGCGGCTCCCAAGTCATCACTGCCTCTATCTTCTGCGGATCTACCCGAACTCCCCCTGCTGAAATCACATGCCCGAGGAACATCACTTCCTCGAGCCAAAACTCACACTTAGAGAACTTCGCGTACAACTGCTCAGCCCTCAAAGTGTCTAATACAATCCGGAGATGTAAGGCGTGCTCCTCCCGACTTCGTGAATAGATAAGAATGTCATCGATAAAGACGACTACGAATTTGTCCAGATACTCAATAAAAACTTTGTTCATCAATTGCATGAACACTGCTGGGGCATTGGTTAGCCCTAAAGGCATAACCACAAACTCGTAATGGCCATATCTCGTCCGAAAGGCAGCTTTCGGAATATCGACGTCCCGAATCCTCAACTGGTAGTAGCCCGATCGCAAATCAATCTTCGAAAAGACTGTCGCCCCCTGAAGCTGATCAAACAAATCGTCAATCCTGGGCAAAGGGTATTTATTTTTGATGGTTAGCTTGTTTAATTCTCGATAGTCGATGCATAAACGAAGCGATCCATCCTTTTTCTTAACAAAAAGTACAGGCGCACCCCAAGGCGATGCGCTCGGTCGAATATACCCTTTATCTAACAACTCTCCCAACTGATTCTTCAACTCTAGCATCTCCGACGGTGCCATACGGTACGGTGCTCGAGAAATAGGGGCCGCATTCGGCTCAAGATCAATAGGAAACTCCACCTCTCGATGTGGTGGTAATCCCGGCAAGTCATCCGGAAATACATCAGGATACTCGCGAACGACTGGAATCGACGATAAATCAACTCCACCATCTTCCGCCTTCAGAGCGAAACACCAGTAGCCGACACAACCCTGGTTCAGAAGTTTCATCGCCTTCAAGGCGCTAATCACACTCCCCGATCTACCCGGCTTACAACCGACTAGAGTATGCTCGGTGCCGTCCTCGGCCACGATCGAGATAGTACGAGTCCGATAGTTCATGATAGCACCGTGACGATCCAACCAATCGTCCCCGAGGATCAAATCCTCACCCTTAAGGTCTATAACAATGAGATTCGAGGGCCAATCTCGGCTCCCGATCCTCACTGGGCAATCCCTAACTTCCCGATCCCCAACCATACGATCCCCGCTGGGCGTACTCACTACAAATGGCTCACACTCAAAGAAGCAGTCAAAACCAATACGACTCACACAATCCGATGCAATAAAGGAATGGGTAGCACCCGAATCAAAAAGCACTGAAACTGGATGAGTAAGGATTTGAGTGGTACCTGACGCCACTGGAACGTCTGCCTCCTCTGTGCGCCACATCTGATACACTCGGGGGTGAACTGAACCCGAACTCGAGGCTGCACGGCGATCCGGCTGACCCCGTCCCCTACCACAACCCGAACTCTGCGGAATATGAGTAGCTGGAGTGCTGTGATCCCTCTGATCGGTATTGGTAGTCGGAACTCTAACAGCCCTGGTGGCCCTCTCACAATGAGTCGCCCGATGCCCGGCCCGCCCGCAAGTGAAGCAAGTAACTGGAGGAAAAGGGCAATCCTTCATCAAATGCTCATATTGGTTGCGCTTAAAACAAACCCTGCCACCGAAGCAATCGAATCAAGCAGTTACCACGAGATCCCCGGTCGATGAATTGGCCTCTTCCCCGGCGTAGGGGCGGTATGCTCTCGAAAATCGGCCACTCTTGCCGTGAGAAAGCGCCAACTGTCTTGTTTCTTGGCCTCGGCACTGACTCGATTCAGTGCGGCCATCTCGATCGCTAGAGCGCGATCCTGATACTCCTTAAAAGTGGCACACATAAGCGGTGCCATACTCTGCCTGATATGCGGTTTCATACGCATATTAAAGTAACGGATTTTGTCAGCCTCCGTCCTCACCTGATCTCTCACGAAACTCAACTGCTGATTGTAAGTAATGATGGCCTGAGAAATAGGCACGTCCTGAGGTGTAGCGGTGAAGAACTCCACAATTCTGCGCTCCTTAACTGGCGGTGGGCAATATTCTGCTTCCATAGCAGCCTTGAATTCCTCCCAAGTAGCTCGACGGTCTCTGGGCGTAACGGCCTCCCACCATTCCGCAGCTTCCTTATCCAGGAGGTACTGGGCAATATGTACCCTCCTGTCTTCGGGACAAGCCACGGCATCGAAGGTTCTGGACAATTGAAAGAGCCAATTCTCCCAACCGAGAGGGTCAGAAGATCCAGAGAAACGAGGTGGGTGCATTTTAGTCACCGTCTGAAGCCACTTACTAGCTTCCTCTTCCGGTGTCGGGGGCGGATTCTGGCATCCACCCTGCGCTATCTGAGTAAGTTGGGCTACTAACTGCTGAAGTACGGCAGTAGCCCCGACGTCGGCATTATTACCCGACGGCACTGAGTGCGAGGCTGAGTCTGCAGAGGACTGAGAAAGTGAGTCCTCCTCATTATCAGCACCCCGACCACGGCCTCGGTCGCGTCCCCTAGCTGGTCTACCACGACCTCTCAACATACTGAAGGAAAATAAGAAAAGAACAAGATCAGAAAGAGTCACAATTCACAAAGTTGGTAATACAAGTCACAATTCCGAACAACGCAAGAAAACGAATTACAGAATATAAGAGTTCGAGGAGACTTACAGCCACGGGTCGCACGAAAAGACGGTAGCATGATGATATTAGGCTCAACGACTGACTCTAATGACGCAACCGACAGACCCAACATTCACCGACAGCCTAGGTATTCAAAACCTAAGCTCTGATACCATAAATGTAACACCCCAATTCACAAATGGGACATTACACGCCGTAGAACCCTCGTGAGGTCTACCAGGCTGACACTTGACACATAAACCACAATATAATCCCAAATGATGCATTTCAAAAAGTAAGTAAGGCCGTGGCCTCGGCCAAAACATTTTAACGGAGTACATGAATATAAGATAAATACCAATTCATTGCCCACGCAGGGGACTTAAACCAAGTTTCAAAGTAAACAGTTTAACTCCGGTACTCGACAAATAAAATGACACGACATCAAAATACAGACTCGAGCCACATCATCAAGCCATCCCATCCCTTGCGTGCGTGCCCCGTGCCTGCTCCTCAGCTCTCCCGGTACCTGAAATGCATAAGACGCATTTCCCCCATTTAAGGGGTTAGCATTCGAATGGCTAGTGCAAGTACACAATTACACAACATTATATACAAAAATACGGTTTTTACACAATCATCTCAAACACAAGTCATTTGCCATATATATATATATTCCGGAACACTACATTGGCAATCAAATCAGTTTTCAATCATCACGATATCACAAAATCACAACTGGTATCCCGTGGCCGTACCCCTTAGTATCGACCCCCAGACATCCCGTCGAACACTCCGGGTGGGATACCACTTCCGCGGCCGTACCCCTTAGTATCGACCCCCAGACATCCCGTCGGACACTCCGGGTGGAAGTTCAATCACGCACGCACCCAAGTCCACTTCCACGGCCGTACCCCTTAGTATCGACCCCCAGACATCCCGTCGGACACTCCGGGTGGAAGGAACACAACTCACGCACCCGAAAATCACAGTTCATCATTCATTTCGAAAATCACAACATACATAACGAAATGTAATACATGTACTTGCATTGAATGAAACGAACGAAGGAAACGACGAAGGAATAGGTTTCGGTCCGAACAATCCTCCCAAATCTGTTCCTAACACAATAACGGTATACACAAGTCTCAATAATGCGGAAAGGTAAGAATTAATCCTAATTCTACCCTTTGGAACGATTTGTCGGTCATTACGAAGTCTAAGACGGTTATAATCTAACAATGGAGGAATTACTAGGTTAAATCCGTTAAACTATAATGAAAACAAGGGATTTACGACTACACAATCGTAATCTAACAAGTCGTCGAAGTCAAAACGGATTAAAAGGAAGAATTATACCAAAAATCCCGAAATCCCCAAAAAAAACTAGGGTTCATCGATGTATACCTCGATTCGGACGGATGGAGGATGATTATGATGATGATAACCTTGCTTGGGACGCAAAAATCGATCTTTAGAAGGTTCCTACGGATTGCACCGGATGAATCGCTCGAAATCGCCCAAAGGAAGCTCACGTCGCGAGAAAGAAAGAAAAGGAGTGAAATAAATCGACCGGAAATAAGTCAGGAATTAAAAGACATGACGGCGAGTTACGTACGTTAACGCCTATTGTTAACGTACGTTAGGAAGGTTACGTACGTAACCCCTCCCAGGTTAACGTACGTAACGAACAATCTGGACACTTTCTGCGAAACCGTAACGTACGTTACCAATGGGGTGTAACGTACGTTATGATACCTATATAACGTACGTAAAGGAGCATGCATAACGTACGTTATGCATGCAGCAGTTCAGCACTGCTAAACACTTAGCTCAGCACAGTCGATACAACGACGAGACGCAACACAAGGATAGAATCAAAGATATGAACATGGGGTATCCAAAACAACGAAGCTGAGTTTTGAAAGAAAATATAATCCCGATCACTAGAGAGTCTCAAATGAAGCAAATAAAGCGAAATTCCCCAAACTTATGAAAATTACAAAAACGGCCCAAGAGCCCGAAAAATCGCGATGCAACGTCGGATTAACAAACCGAAAATTTCAACACGACCAACTCAACCATACAAACTTATACAAATCAAGAAACAATGGAAACGAACAAGTTTTACGAGAATCGAACGTACATACGGCAAGATATAAATTAAGATGAAATTGTGCGAAAACATCCTCGAAACTCATCCAGACGGAAAAACTCCAAGAACAAAATAGATTCAGAATTCCAAAACAGTGTTAAGCGAGTTATCCGAAACGAACATACACCAAAAATAGAAATTACTGAAAATAGAAAACACGGATATTACAGTCGATTGGCTAGCTATCTTCGGTCGTGTACCTGCAAAAAACAATATTGGCCGATCCCTCGTAGAAACTTGATTGTTTCGTCGCTGAGGAACCGTGCACAGTCGCGGAGTTCGAAGGACCGACTCCATGACCGTGTCTTGTGCGCGAACGACATTGTCTGTCTCGTGACTCATTTTATTGTGAGGGTCCTCTGTTAGGCTGCGCCTCGCCTCGTATTTAAACGAAGGGCGTGCGGTCTTGGTCTAGAGGAGTCCTTGCGCGGGGCGTCGTCGGATTAATCAACTCCACTTTCGCGGCTTGATAGCTCTGCTTCCACCTCGGCCCGCCATGAAGATGGCGACCCTCGATGGTGTACGTTGAGACGGGGGTAGTGGCACGTTGCATTGTCCGGGTTTACCATGTTAGATGATGAACCTTTGAGGGCGGGCGAACGTGTCCACTGATTAGTTTTGGAGGGCCCTCAGACTACGCCGGCCTCATATTTAAACGAAGGGCGGGCGATCTTGGCCCAAAGGGACCTTGCATGGCCGAAGCAGCCGGTTCCATCGACTACCAGGACCATGACTGCACTCTTCCACCTCGGATCGTCATGTTGATGCCGATCTTCGACGGTGTACGTTGTGCGGTGGAGGCGATCTCGTGCCTTAGTCCATCATGTTAGATGGTGAACTGTAGATGGCGAACGGGTCCTCCGGTTTTGGTGATGTTGCATGATACCGGCGATCGGGATGGAAGACTGGAGATCGCCGTTCGGGCGCCGATCGCGCTGCTCATAGGCTAAGAAGAAACCTTTGCCTGGCCAGAAAGTCTGCGGCTTTAGCGCGGAAGATCGCGTAGGTCGGGGGATGGTCCTTCGTAAGATGTCTGAACATAGGCGAAAGACCATGGAATCCCCCTAGGACCACGTAGAGGGCGATCTCATCGCTTATGGGCTCGCCGTTGAGGATGATCTCGTCTACCCGATCGATGTAGTCCGAGTCAGACTCTTCTTCCCCTTGCCTGATCTGCATCATGCGATGGGGACCTTCTGGCCGAGCGACCCTGGTGGCGAAGTATGCTGTGAAATCGTTTGCCAGTTGATTAAAGGAACCGATGGATCGAGGCGGCAATGAGGTGTACCACCTGTGGGCAAGGTCGTCCAGCGTCAGAGGAAACATTCGGCACCTGGTCGCGTATGATGCCCCACACCCGGTCATGTAGATGTGGAACTTGCTCAGGTGAGTTTCGGGGTCTGATCTCCCCTTGTACAGAGGTGTTTGCGGAGGAGCGATCTTATGCTGCACGGGGGCGAGCTCGATGTGGACCGCGAGCGGCTCGCTCGGCCCGACGATCTTGCTCTTGGCGCCTGCCCCAGATTCCAGGAGCACCTTCATGTCGTCGAGCTGGCTTTGCATCCCGGCCATCGCTGTAGCTTGGTCGCTCGTGGGTCGACTTTCGGGGCGGGAGCCAAGGCGATCGTGTACCGATCTCCTGACTCCGCTATTGCCGACCTCGGCTCTTTGGCGAGGGGGAGCCAGATGGCTGGTCGGCCTTTTGGGAGTCGGATACGCCGAACTCCTGGTGACGGACTCGAGCTCCGTCATCTCGTGGCTGGGGCCGGATTGCCCCAGTCGCCATGACGGGTCGCTGCCTAGACGATCGAAAATGGAGGTGCCCCGTCTGGCGATCGCCTCTTCTTGCGAATGGGAGCTTCCTGGCGATCGCTCGGTCAGTAACGCCTTGAACTTCCATTTGGTCCTGTGGCGGATGGCCGAGGGGGTTATAGCGGGAGGCGCGTCGAGAGCACTCCGTCGCTCCCGTAGGATGGCCAAGGCCTTTTCGATCTGTTCCGCGGTTTGGAACTAATCGAGCGAGAGGCTTGAGCCGTCCCTCAGAGGCGGGATCGAGCATCTCGGACCGCGGTGGCTACCCTCCGCCATCGGATGTGGCTCGGACTGAGATGGAACGAGGCGTGTGGCGGATCGGCCAGCGGCTTTCTTCAACGTGGAGGCAGAAGTCATGATTCTGAAAGCTTTCTCTCAAGAACAGTGAGTGTTTCTTCAGGTATATGTCCCGGAGAACAGTGAGTGTTCTTCGAGACGGTAGGAATGAAAAATAAGGGTTAGATGCCCTTCCTCTAGCGCCAATTGTTGTGGCCCGAAATATTATCCGAAGATAGATATTGTTGGAATGGACGGACAACAAACAAGGTTGCGGGAGCACTTCCGAGGGTGTTTGAATAACACAAGATTTGCCGGGTTTGTTAGGTCCGGGCTTGAATGCTCTAGCGAGATGTTATTAATACGAATATTCGTGGATACAAGTATTAATGTAAGAATCTAAATACAATGAGTGTAAAAGATCCTATTTATCTAACTCTTGAGCGAAGCTTTGGTGTTCTTACTCTCTGCCGATCGTCTTCTGTGTGAGAGGGGCTGAGAGAGAAGAAAGAACCGAGAGATAGCTGTTGCCAAGAGTGAGAAAGCCAAGTTGTGTGCTGAATCAGGGAGAGAGTTCCGAGACTTCAAAGTGTTGGCCGAGAATCCGAGAGTTATCCAAGTGTAGGCAGCCTTCTATTTATAGGAGCTGGGATGTCCTGTTTTCTGGCGGGCGATCGCCTTTCGTCCAATATAATAATGGGGCGATCGTGTTTAAGTCACATGGGCTGTCTGCATAAAGCTTGCATTCTTTGGCGGCAGTGTGATCCAATGAGGAGCCGCACACGCCCGAGTTCTTTATCACGGGCGGTCCCACTGACACCTTTCGGCGGGCCTGTCGGTTGGTGGAAGGATGCTGACAGGCTGTGGTCAACGGACCATGTGCATCAGCGCCTTTTCCGGATCTGCATGTGGGTCTTGTTCCGAGCTTCGGCCTTTGCCGACGATCATCGGCTTCGCGCATCGGCCCTTGCCGACTGGGCGATCGATGGCTTCGCAAATCGGCCCTGGCCGACCGGACGATCGATGGCTTCACGTGGCATGAGGAGGTCGCCACTTGGTCGGTCGCCAGGAGTCGATCGCCAAGCACCGAGAGACGATCGCCTTCAGATGTCGATCGCTCGGCACCGGGACTTGTCCTGGGACCGTCGGCCGGCCGATCTGTCTTGGTTGCTCGGCTATGGCTAGGTCGCGTGGTCTCTGAGGCGATCGCCGGTCGAGGCGTATAATTCTCGACACAACATGTAGTATATATAAAATTTTGAATACAATATAAGTATGACAGTGTAATATAACATATGACAAGTTTATATATATATATATATATATATATATATATATTGTAACTTTATTTTCAGAACCCTGTTAAGTGCGATAACTGCGAGAACCACCTTTTGTATTCCTAATAATACATAATGTACATCATGTCAATGCATACAAACTCTACTGATCATAACCCCTACTATATAGTATGAGTTATATATATATATAGTAGGGGTTATCATCAGTAGAGGTTATCTCCCGTAATAAAAATTAGATTTTACTATAATACCCTTTTGATTTAATAAATTTTTTTAATATTTAAAAAAATCTCATTGGTTTAGAGGAGTTCTCGCAGTTCTCGCACTTAAGAGAGTTCTGAAAATAAAGTCCTCCTATATATATATATATATATATGAGGTATATATATAGGAGGACTTTATTTTCAGAACTCTCTTAAGTGCGAGAACTGCGAGAACTCCTCTAGGTGAATATATATATATATATATATATATTCAGAACCTTTTATATATATATATATATATATATATATATTTATAAGGTGAATACCTTACTAGGTGTTCTTGGGAAGGGGATGCAGTGCGATAAAGACCACGTCTTTGCACCCCACTGTCGGATCACACACACCCGCACGGGTGTGTGTGTGTGCGTGTGTGATCCGACGGCGGATCTGGTGCACAGCATGGTGCTGTACTGCACCAGATCCGAATCCGTGTTCTTGGGGTGCGAAATACAATATCCCATGAAAAACAACATATTAAGTATTTCGCAAATAAGTTGGTAAGAATATCTTTTGTCATCGGAAATGGTATTTTTATCTTTCTCCTTTCATTATTTGTCAACATAATCTTTATTGATTTTTTTTATCTGAGTTTGAATTTTTTAACTCAAAATGTATATATAATAAAATTATATAATCAAGAATAGTCTTATTCATTGTTCTCAACAAAACATATGAATTTTTTTAATTTATCATTTTAGTTTCTAATTTTATATATTTTGTGTTGGAGTCCAAGTAAGAAGATGTTCAGAATGCAATAGTAGTAATATTAATAATAATAATAATGATAATAATCAAGAGCACTTAATAAATTTATGAAATTCGATTATTCATAAACTACCATTTAAGTTTTCAAAAATAGAGATGCACGAGTAATATTAATTATAATAGAATAATAACCAAGAATAATTTTATATATTATGCTCAATAAAATTTATAAAATTCCCAAAATTATGGATTATCCTTTTACTTTTAAAATTGAAGATATAAAAAATGAAATATTTAAAGAACTGAATGCAATATTTCAAACAAAACTTATTTTTTATGCATACAGAAATTTGTTTTGTGTACTTCGATGTATGCATGTACAGTAAAACCTCGATAAATGAATATGATGGAGACCGGAAAAAAATATTCATTTAGCAAAATTATTCATTTATAGAAAGAAAAATTGAACATGTTATAAAGAGTTGGGACCGGAGAAAATTATTCATTTGTCGAGGTTATTCGTTTATCGAACATTCATTTATCGAGGTTTAATCGTAATTCGGTTCGTATGATAGAACATGGAAAGAAAAAGTTGAATAAATTCATATGTTTACTGCCTACGTGGTGTTTGGTATATTTTGACTAATATTTTTATTAGTATTTTATGTATATAATTGTGTGTTTTGTGTGATAATTTATTTGTTTTACCATATATTTATATTATTTCATTTTGTTAGAATTTTTTATAATTTTATGTCATTTTTGGATAATTAATTGGAATTAAATTATATCTGCAGGTTAACCAACCGGTACAAGACAGATCAATTGGTTCAAGGGCGATATTTTTACAAAATTCAAATATAGCCACGACTAGTCTCATTTAATTCTTCTCGTCGAAACGATCGTTTTAAAAAAATTCATCCGAATCCGAGTTCGTATGAAGAAGTTATGACCGTTCGAAGGACAATTAAATAGACGGATCATATTGTGTCACGTGTCAACACCTGATTGGACCGGAATTTCAACTCTGTGCTGATGTCTTCCATGACATCAAGACTCCTCAGCGTGTATGATTAGGGGGTGGGATTTTAAAATGTTAAAAATTATTATTTTATTAATTTTGTAGTAGTATAAATAGGGGATGAATGTGTAGTGTTTTGGGGAGGAGAAAAAAGGAGAAAAAATAGAGAGATATTATTGTAAGGGAGAGAAATAAAAATATTGTGTAATAAAATTATATTTGAGTAATAATATTATGGAATATTTATTTATTTGTGTTGTTATTATGAGTGAGTAATTTTCTTTTACTCAGGTTATGATGAAACCATGTCTATATATTATTAATATTTATATAATAATTCCAAATAAATGTTTTTAACGATTATGATTTTCGCTTCAATAGGAGAATATTATTTCATCAATTATATCACGTATTTTTGATAGTTATAAATTCCCCCTTGCTTTGTGATTATTGATATTAGTTAATTTCTTTGATTATTTGTTTTCCATTAAATTGGATACATATAATGCTTAGAAATTACATTTTTTTAAGCGAAGGAAAATCTATATTTGAATTATAATTTTGAACTTATTGTCAAATCTATAGGGAAATAGTGAGATTGATTTCAGAATCTATTCCCTGAATTTCTTGGAATTAAAATATAAAATAAATAATAAATAGACATTGGTGGATTCTAAACCCTAGTAAATTATTTAAAATCAATTTACCTAAAATCTACTTAAAAATTACTGTTATTTATTACCATTATTATAACCAATAAAAAATCAAATTATTTGGGACTAGGTTAGAATTTAATATAATTTGGTTCAAAACGATTGGTCTATATTTAATTCACTATCATAGTTCTCCCTGTGGAATCGACCTTGCACCGCATATCTACATCGAACAAATCGTGCGCTTGCGAGTATTAGACTAAAGAATCAACCAACAACAAGTTTTTGGCGCCGTTGCCGGGGAGGCGCAAACGAAGTACAAGAAGACCGTCGTCACCAAGTTAATTGAATTCTTCTACTAGTTATTTATTTTACTGCTTTTCTTTATTATTATTATTATCTGTCTTTTTAATATTCGTTTTAGATTGTGTTAGTATAAATAATAGTTAGTAGTAGAATTTATTTTCTTTTTATATTTATAAAAAAATCTGAAAAATAATAAAAACTTATAATAATAAATATAAAATATAATTAATTATAATAACAATAATAATAAAAGCTACTGTTCATTTTCGTAAAAATAATAATAAAATAATAAAAAAATAAAAAAATCCAAAAATATATAAAAATATAAAAAAATCTGAAAAAGTTTAAAAAATTCAGAACTTATTTATTTTTATTTAAAAAAAAATCTGGAAAATAATTCAAAAAGTTTCAGATTTTAAGGTAATATTTTTGTAATTTTGGTATATTAATATTATAAAAATCAAAATTTTTAATTTAAATTCGAAAAAAATAAAAAAATAATAAAAATAAATTAAAAAATAATCTGGAATATTATTTTCCGTAATAAATAAAAATCTGAATTATTTTATTTTATTTTTAAAAGTAAAACCTGCTAGTTTTATTAAAAAAATTTAATTTTCATAAAAAATCTAAAAATCTAATAAAAAATCAGATTAAGAATTAATAATTTAAATAATCTGGAATATATATAATTAAATAAAATTTCTGAACTTTGAATTTTTTTAATAAAAACAGAATTTTTTAAAATAAATTACAATATTTTAATAAAAAAGGGAAAATACTAAAAAAAATTAAAAACCTGAAAATAAAAAAAAAAAAAAGAAACGAAAATTTGTAATAAAAAAAAACTATTTTTATTGTTTGCATACAAACTAAATATAAATATAAAAACAAAAAAATCAAATTTTTTTAATTTTTATATATTGTCTTTAGTTTTAATAGAATCTTCTAGTGGTAAATTTAGATTGTGTTTTTAGTTGTTATTTTCTATTTACAGTATTCTTAGACATTTAGTTTAGTTGCAATATTTCTCGTCGTACAATTTAGTTTATCAATAGATATTGCTTCCGTAGATTAATTAGTAAATTTATTCTTTTGCAATCTATTACATCCTATAATTTTAGTAATAATTATAATAATTATCATTATTATTAATAATAATATAAATATAAAAACTCAAAAAAAAAAAATTAAAACAATAAAATCCTTTAAAAGATTCAACAAGGGATTGATATTTTTCACTCACTACTTTGTTCGATTTGAATAGAGAAAAGCTAAATATCAATCTTGTACAAACTGATTTTGAAAATCGATTGAATTTTGGCAAAAAGGCCTCTGTTGTACATTCCGAAGAAAGTTGGATTTTAAGTGCGACCGTTGTGACGCCTCCAACGATCTGAAAGTTCGATCGACTATCATAGTTTGGTTTGTATGCAAAGTTAAAAAAATTGAAATATCGGTGAATGCAAGTTTGGCAACGAAATAATAAAGGTCGATTAACGAGAAGAATATTGTCCTTAACTAAAACTGAAGTTCAACAAACAAAACCGATACCAAAAATGGACGAAATCGAAAATCGGAATAATCAAGTCGCAAAAGAGAAAACTTTAATAGAATATTTTTCTCCAGAGAGTGCTAATTCTCCCTCTTGCATAGTGTTGCCTACGACTAATGCAACTCATTTCGAACTTAAACCATCAATAATTCAACTTCTTCTTAGAAAGAGAAGATCCTTATATGCATGTCAAGGAATTTCTCGACATTTGTTCTACTTTCCGATTCCAAAATTTCTCTGATGAATCTGTCAAACTTAGATTATTTCCATTTTCTCTCAAAGAAAAAACAAAATTCTGGCTAAATTCTCTTCAAGCAAGAACCATTACTAGTTGGGACCAACTAGTGAATAAATTTCTCGCAAAATTTTTTCCAATGTCCAAAACTGATAGTCTTATAAAAGAAATATCAGAATTTTTGCAAAAAGAAAATGAAGAATTTTATGAGTGTTGGGAAAGATTTAATGATTTAATTCTTAAGTGTCCCCATCATGGTTTTGAAATATGGCGTTTGGTAAAATATTTTTATGACGGTTTAACTCCAAACAATCGCCAATTAATCCAATCAATGCATGGTGGAAAATTTCTTCACCTTATTGGAGACGAAGCTTGGAATGCACTAGAAAATATATCAATTAATTCACAACAATGGAATTCACTCGACTCTAGAGCCAAATCGATGCATACGACCCCAAAAAAAGGTGGAATTTACGAGGTTAAACAAGATGTTGAAATAAAATCTACTATAGATAATTTAGTACGAAAAGTGGATGTGTTAGTCTTGAAGCAATCCTTCCCCTCGTCAAACTCAAAACATGAATTTTGCATTTCATGTGCGGAATCATTTCATTCATCTCAATCTTGTCCCCCTGGTCCACAAAACCAAGAAATTTTTAATGAAGAAGTCAATGTGTTACATTCATATGGAAAATTTTCGGACAGTCCATTTGCTCCAACTTATAATCCAAATTGGAGGAATCATCCAAATTTTTCCTGGAAGCAAAACATGCCTCCAATGAATCAAGGAGGACATCAAATGAATATGTCAAATCAACAAAATGTCCGTCCTAATCAATATCCTCCAAATACTTATCAGTATCCTTCTACAGTGCCAAAGAAACCATCTTTGGAAGATACGTTGCAACAATTCATGCAATCTACTCAACAAATGTTTCAATCAACTCAAGAAGTATAATCAAACTCACAGGCTATTTCTAAGCTTGAAACACAAATTGGTCAACTTGCAACAACTTTAGCTGAAAGAGAAAAGGGAAAATTTCCGAGTCAGTCCATCCCTAATCCTAAAGGATAATATGAAGTAAACTCTTCTAACGCAGAAGTTCAGTCCATAACTACCCTTAGAAGCGGAAAAGAAATACAAAAGCCTAACTATGATCCGGAACAAAAATCAAATGAACCATAAGTTTCAAAATCAAAAGATTCTAAGGAAAAAGAAAAGCCTTACGTTCCAAAAGTGTAATACCCGGTTGTAATTCAGTCAATATCATTCAGTTTTATCATTCAGTAATTGTCACTCAGTGCTTTTCACTCATTAATGATCATTTGTCACTCATATTCAATCATCATTTTCACCGTTCAGAGTATTTGTATCGTGTATCAGTTGTTATTCGTTTTTCTACCTGGTTGGAGAAGGGGACCGAACATCTTATCATTTTCATCTTTGGAGCTGGCTGTGTGTATTGAGTAGTGCACGCTACGCATTCTTCGTTAGCGCGCGCTAATTTGGTACGGATAGCGCACGCCACTTCCCGTCTTTAGCGCACGCTAGCGCGTTTGACAGTGCATACCCAAAGGTACTGGACTGCAGATAAGTTGTGGTAGCGCACGCTACGAGGGTTACGTAGCGCACACTAATGAGTTGGATAGCGCACGCTATGTAGCCAGTGTAGCGCGCGCTAAGATCGGTCAGGCAGAGTCCAGTGGGTACTGGACTAATTTCGGATTAGTTCCTAGCGCACGCTATGAGTGGATTTAGCGTACGCTGGTAGGGCAGTAGCGCACGCTAATTATTAGACGTAGCGCGCGCTATCGAGATCAGATCAGAGAACAGAAGGTTCTGGACTTCAGTACTGGACAGCAGATATTTAGCTAGCGCACGCTAACAATTGGAGTTAACGCACGCTATTGGGATGGAGTTAGCGCACGCTATCAAGTTGTATCGTACGCTAACGGGTCAGTCAGAGTTCACTGGAATGTACGTATAACTCGTTAGCGCATGCTAAATATCAGGTCATAGCGTGCGCTAATCTGGAGCAGTCTAAATTGGACAGTTAACCTGAGTTTCGTCATTTTCTCACTTCTCTGCGTTTTTAAGCGATTTCGGGCGATTTCGGGGGATTTGGAGTGTTCTCTTCGAGCTACTATCACCTATCATCATCTTCAAGTCTTTGAGTTGGATTAATCATCACCTCATCATCTCCAATACATCAGATCAAAGGTATTAATCTCTTGTATCTAGAATTTCGGATTTTTGGGGTTTTCCTTCCGATTTCTTCGTGTAAGCTTGGATTGTTGTTGGAATATGTTAGATATGAATTATCTACCATGGATTAATATATTCCTACGGATTTAATGACTATTTTGGGGATTATTTCAAGAACCCTTGGGGTTGACTTCGGTTAAATTGGGGGATTTCCGATTGATGTTGTTGTAATCTTGAATTGTGGATTCCTATTGGATTATTGATATCATTAAAGTGTTTTGATGGTTTGAAATACTCATTTTGGTGTTGGTTTCGATATATTCGGGATTGGATATTTTTGAAAGTGGTGTGGTTTGCTTCGTATTCGTTAGAATGCCACAATGAGTTTGATTATCGTTGTGTCGACTTTTGAGTTAGTCGTGTTTCGTTGCTTGATACGTGTATTGAACGGTTGCTGGTAATTATTATGTTATTCAAGGTTGTTCGAGCGACCGACATTTCATTTAGGACGTTGTTCGTGGACGGACATTCTTCACCGGTTGTGTAAGTTAATTCTTACTCGGTTAAAAGGATATTCATTCCTTTTGTTGTTGTTCATTCATAATCATAACTCATTCATCATTGTATTAATCGTATTGAGACTTGTAATTGTCGAGTAATCACTTCATTCACGAGGAATGGCGGTTCCAATAATTTCATTGAACTATCTCACTTCACTATTATTTTCATCTCGGTGAGTCATTCTTGATCTTGTCGGATTATTATTCATTGATATTCATTTTGGTCATTCTCGTTCATATGACCTTCTGGGTTCATATTGCGTGGCCGGGTGCGGATGTGTGGAATTTTTAGTCGGGCACGTGATGGTCATGTATTGGGATCGATATATTGGACTGTGCACACGGTAACGATTACCTCCGTGAGACTAATTAGGTACAAGGACGGGTGTGTCCGGTCATCCGTCTTGTACACTTGCACAGAACATTACGGGCGTACTATGATACTCCTCTTCAGCCTAATTCATAAATAAGGATATTTCATAACTAAAGATATATCATGATTGTGTATTTTCAACCCTTGAGGATTGTTGTTCTGTGTAACTGACCCCGTTGGGGAATTTTGTTTTCAGGTCACGGCAAGGCAAAGGCACGGGAAAAGCATGTTGACGGCGAGGAGTCCCAGTGATACTAGTAGGGGCCCTCAGTCATTCCAGTCATTCCAGTCATCTTTAATTCTCTTCATTTGAAATTCCGTTGCATATTCCGTTTGAAATGTTTATTTATTCAGGGTGATGTATTTTATATTCATATAAAATATACTAGTATTCTGTATTATCCTGGTGTATTGTACTTAAGCTCCTCATCGGAGTAGTTGGTAATATATTGTGGTTCGGTACTACAATTATATTATTTAATTCATCAGTTTTTATTCGCCGGGTGGGTCCCAGTCGGGGGTCCACGGCACTGTAATATCCGCATAGTTTGAAGTGTTACAAAAAGCTCCATTTCCTGAAAGACTTGTTTCAAAAGATAAAAGTGCGCAATACAAAGATATAATGGAAATATTTAAACAAGTTCGAATAAATATTCCATTTCTTGATGCTATTAAACAAGTGTCTGCTTATTCTAAGTTCTTGAAAGATCTTTGCACTGTAAAAAGAAGAACAAATGTTCCGAGAAAGGCATTTTTAGCTGAACATGTTAGCTCAATAATCCAAAATAAAACTCCCATTAAGTATAAAGATCCTGGTAGTCCTACAATATCTTGTGTCATTGGAGATCACATCACTAAACGAGCCTTGCTTGATTTAGGAGCCAGTGTGAATTTATTACCATATTCTGTTTATACACAACTTGGATTAGGGGAGCTAAAATCAACATCTATGATACTTCAACGAGCTGATAGATCTATAAAAATACCTCGAGGAATCGTAGAGGATGTTCTGATTCAAGTAGATAAATTCTACTTTCCTGTTGATTTTATAGTTATAGACACTTAACCTGTTGAGAATACCAAAGATCAAAGCCCTGTCATTTTAGGAAGGCCATTTTAGCTACTTCAAATGCATTAATTAACTGTAGAAATGGCATCATAAAATTTTCTTTTGGAAATATGACTGTTGAACTAAATATATTTAACATTTCTCAACAACATGATGATCATGATGATGTTTGTGAGGTAAATATGATAGAGAATATGGGTCCTTACTTCTTTCCAAAAATAGATAATGATGATCTTTTTGAAAGTTGTCTTGCTCATTTTGGCTCAGATTTTGACATCGACAGTTCAGTTAATGAAGTAAATTCTTTACTAGAGTCTACACCATTATTGGATAATGATAAATGGAAAGCTAAAACTGAACCACTTGAGAGTCAAATGAATAAAGAAGTACCTATTGAGGATTCAAAAATAGAGCTCAATCCATTACCTGAATCTCTAAAATATGCATTTTTAGGACCGTCAGAAACCCTGCCTATCATCATAGCATCTGATTTAGATGAAGAACGAGAAGATAAATTAATCAATGTCCTTAAAGAACATAAAGAAGCAATAGGATGGACCATCTCCGATATTAAAGGTATTAGTCCTTCTATATGCATGCATCGAATTCACCTTGAAGAAAATGCAAAAACTTCCCGAGAATTTCAAAGAAGTCTAAATCCTAATTTGAAAGAAGTTGTGAGAGCTGAAATAATCAAACTCTTAGATGTAGGGATCATCTACCCTATTTCTGACAACTCTTGGGTTAGTCCTGTTCATATAGTTCCAATGAAATCTGGCATAACTGTAATCATGAATGAAGAAAATGAACTTGTTCCAACCAGAATTCAAACTGGATGGAGAGTCTGTATTGATTACAGAAAATTGAACTCTGTTACAAGAAAAGATCACTTTCCACTTCCTTTGATTGATCAAATGCTATAAAGGTTAGCCGACCATGCTTATTATTGTTTTCTTGATGGATATTCCGGCTATAACCAAATTCCCATTGCTCCTGAAGATCAAGAAAAAACCACTTTTACCTGTCCTTTCGGCACTTTTGCTTACCGACGAATGCCATTTGGTCTGTGTAATGCACTGCTACTTTTCAGCGATGTATGATGAGCATTTTCTCTGACATGGTTGAGCGGTTTTTGGAAATCTTTATGGATGATTTTTCTGTATTCGGGTCTAGCTTTGATGAATGTTTACACCACTTAACCCAAGTGTTGGTTAGGTGTAAGGAGAAAAATCTTGTCCTAAACTGGGAAAAATGTCATTTTATGGTTAAAAAAGGAATTGTCTTAGGACATGTGATTTCTGAAAAAGGAATTGAGGTGGACAAATCTAAAGTTGATTTAATATCCAGTCTTCCACCCCCACGAACGATTAAAGAAATTCGGTCATTCTTAGGCCATGCTGGTTTTTACCGTCGATTCATCAAAGATTTTAGCAAAATATCAAGGCCATTATGTAATTTACTTTCAAAAGACACACCTTTCGTATTTGATGATCATTGTCTAAAAGCTTTTAAGACACTCAAATTTATGTTGAGCTCTGCACCTATCATCAAATCTCCAAATTGGAATCTTCCTTTTGAAATAATGTGCGATGCATCCGACTATGCCATCGGTGTAGTATTGGGTCAAAGAGAGGATAAATTACCAACTGTAATATATTATGCAAGTAGAACTCTAAATGATGCCCAATTAAATTATTCTACAACTGAAAAAGAATTGCTTGCAGTCGTTTTTGCCTTAGACAAATTTCGACCTTACTTGATTGGTTCGAAAGTCATAATTTACTCCGATCATGCTGCATTAAAATATCTTCTTTCTAAGAAAGATGCTAAACCTCGCTTGATCCGTTGGATTCTATTGTTACAAGAGTTTGACTTAGAAATTCGAGATAAAAAAGGTGCTGAAAATGTTGTTGCTGATCATTTGTCTAGGCTAATCGTGAATTTTACTGATAAAGAACCTCCCATTAATGAAACTTTCCCTGATGAACAACTCATGTCTGTTTCTCAAATACCTTGGTATGCCGACATTGTCAATTACCTTGTTACTGGTAACATGCCATCTCATTGGAATAACCAAGATAAAACAAAAATTTTAAACGAAATAAAAAAATTCTTTTGGGATGATCCATATTTGTTCAAATATTGTCCTGATCAAATCATTAGGAGATGTGTGCCAGAACATGAACAACAAAATATCATTTCCTTTTGTCATGATCATGCATGTGGAGGTCATTTTAGCTCAAAGAAAACAACTGCTAAAATTCTGCAATGTGGTTTTTATTGGCCAACACTTTTCAAAGATACACATTCATATTGCAGCACATGTGATAGATGTCAAAGATTAGGTCGAATTTCTAAAAGAAATATGATGCCTTTAAACCCAATTTTAATTATTAAAATATTTGATGTTTGGGGCATAGATTTTATGGGACCTTTTCCAATTTCTTTTGGAAATCTTTACATCCTTGTGGCCGTCGATTATGTTTCAAAATGGGTAGAAGCAATTGCTTGCAAAACAAATGACCACAAAGTCGTGGTAAAATTTTTGAAAGAAAATATTTTTTCCAGATTTGGAACACCACGAGCAATTATAAGTGATGGAGGAAAATATTTTTGTAACCAATTTTTGAATCATTTATTTAAAAAATATGGTGTTACACATAAAGTTGCTACTCCTTATCACCCTCAAACAAGTGGACAAGTTGAAATTTCAAACAGAGAAATCAAATATATTCTTGAAAAAACTGTTAATCCTACAAGGAAAGATTGGTCTTTGCGATTGAATGATGCATTGTGGGCTTACCGTACTGCTTTTAAAACTCCCATCTAATGTCTCCATTTAGGCTTGTCTTTGGAAAACCATGCCATTTGCTCATTGAATTGGAACATAGAGCATACCGGGCCATAAACGATTAAATTTTTCATTAGACATGGCCGGAATTCATAGGAAACTTCAACTAAATGAATTGGAAGAAATCGAAATGATGCTTACGATCAGGTAAGGAAATATAAGGACAAAATGAAATTTTTCATGATAAACACATTTTGAGAAAACTTTTTCTCCCGGTCAAAAAGTCCTTCTTTTTAACTCTCGCTTGTTATTATTTTCGTGCAAGTTATGCGTCACGATGGTTTGGTCCATTTATTATTCATACGGTCTATCCTCACGAGTCAGAAATTGAAAATCCAAAAAATGGTAATATTTTCAAAGTAAATGGTCAACGGTTAAAACCATATTTGGAATTAAAATCTTTTGAGGTAGAAGAGATTCTTCTTAAGGACCCCAATATTGTGGATTAATACTCCATTGTGTTTGCCCGGTCAAGTGGCGGATAACGGTACTCCGTGGCTAGTAAAGTCGGATTTTTCAGTTTCCCACAACAACTGATTTTGTAGATATTTTTTTTTATTTTTATTTTTAATTATGGAACAAACTTTGAAAACAATTGAAAAAAGATTTCCCTTTCTTAGTAAAAAAGTCATTTTGAAACTTTACCAAGCCAGAGTTGAAAGGATGAGGTTGCTTATGAATAACGGCATACCTTTTTATATTCGATTCATTATTGAAGCCAAAGTGAGAATAGCGGGTGAATTCACGGAAACACCAACTAGATTTTTACCAGGGCTTGAAAAAAGTTCATATGCCAAGAAACGACGAGCAAAGAAAATCGCCGTTTGCTACAAATGTGCTAGGTGGAACTGTGATTCAAGATGTCGATCTTTAGGAATTCCTTCCACAAACAGAGAAGATAAAATTCAGTTCATCAAGGATGGTCTGAATAAGGAGAATTTAGATGATATCGAAATTTCTCTTGACACGCATCCTAGTGGACTCGTACATTACGGGATTCGATGTTTGTGGAATAAATTCAAACCAGAATATGAACAACGTCTTGGGAATCTGATGTTAAAAGACCCTGTTTGCCAATTTGTAAGAAAATTAGATGAGAAGCTTCTCCCCGACTCATAGAAGGCGTTTAAGCCGTTTCTGAACGTAAAATCAGAGGAAGATGTGAGCCACAATCACAACTACTGTACATACACGTGAGTATCTTTACTTTTTGTCGTTTTTTTTAGATTTTCTGAATAAAAAATGTGATACGCAATAAATGCATTCATTATTCTATTGAGTAGTTGAAGCGCAATTAACGCGGTCACAGATTTGATAAATCTTTTTACTTTATTTTGCATCTATAAATAAATATTGAAGTTGTTTCTTTTCTGCATCCCTCAAACTTGTATTCTACCGGCCCATTTCTTGCTGTAATGTGTTGTTTAAATGTATTAGCAAGATCATTGCTAATCGCTTTAAACAAAGTTTGAAGCATATTATTAGTCCTAACCCTAGTGATGGAGATTCTTACGTTATTGCTTCAAAGGAAAGTGCATGAAACGGACTTATTTTCGTATCATAGGTATTGTGATAAAATGGAGCTTATTAATTTGTGTTTTGCGGATGACTTGTTTTTGTTTGCATATGGGGATGTGGAGTCGGCTACCATTATTAAAGAGGCCTTGGATGAGTTTAAAACATCATCGGGTCTTGCTCCTAGTCTTCCTAAGAGCACGGCCTACTTTTGTAATGTTCTTAATTATGTGAAGCTATCAATTCTCCAGATTCTCCCATTTGAAGAAGGTAAACTTCCGGTTAAATACCTTGGTGTTCCTTTGATTTCTTCTCGCCTTATGATTAGAGATTGTAATGAGCTTATTGATCGTGTGCAAATTCGTATTCAAGATTGGAAAAATAAATCTCTTTCGATTGCGGGTCGGCTCCAACTTATCCAATGGCCCTTGGCTCGATGCATATCTATCAAGGCCGGTTCTATCCTTCCAACTCCTGTTTTGCTTAATATTGAACAGCTATTGCGCCAATTCCTTTGGTGTCATGGGTCGTCGGGGAAGGGTAAGTCCAAAGTCGCGTGGGAAAGTGTGTGTCTTCCCAAGGAGGAAGGCGGGCTTGGTATTAGAAGGCTCGAATGTTTTAATGCTGCCCTTATGGCGTCTCATATTTGGAAGCTTCTTAATCTTAAAGAGTCGCCTTGGGTGAAATGGATTCATGAATACAAACTCAAAGGTCGTAATTTCGGGATTATCCTTTGCGTGGTAACATGTCGTGGGGTTGGCGCAAAATTCAAGTTGCGACCAACTATAAGACGTTTCATTTGGAGTAAACTCGGCAATGGAGTCGCTACTTCCTTATGGTTTGATAAGTGGTCCGATCGTGAGCATATTGCAAGCCATGTTTCCCCGTGATATTACTAGAGCGTGTCTAAACCTTTCTTCAAGGTCAAAGATATTATTAATGTTGGTACGTGGGTTTGGCCCCCGATCTTCTCTTGAAATACCTGTTCTTAATAGTTATATTGTGCCTATTAATAATGATGAAGTAGATCGGCTGATTTGGAGAAATAGTCGTGGTCATGTTAAAAATTTCTGCCTCCCAAGTTTGGAATGATATTCGATTGCGAGATTCGAAGGTGAAACAGTATAGCATGGTCTGTATCCGAATCAGTATTCCAAGACATGCTATTAAATTGTGGCTTATTATTCGAGGGAAGTTAAAAACTCAAGACCTTATTCCGGCGTGGGATGTGTCGAATTCGCTTGGTCCTGGTCTGTTGTGTGAGACAAGACCGACTCTCATGAGCATTTGTTTTTGAGTGCACGATATGCGAATGGTATTTGGAATAGGGTGAAAGGTCGTATGGTCTCAATTCTAATCCAAACATATATGATATTATTCAAGACTTGCTCCCTATTAGTAAACGTCGTACCTCGTGTAGTGTGATTGCTAAGCTAGTTGTGGCCGCATCGGCATACTATATTTGGCAAGAGCGGAATTGGAGGTTGTTCAAAAAAGGTAAGCGTTCTTCGGACCAGATTGTTGATTGCATAGTTTCGTCCGTGCGTTTTAAACTTCTATCTTGCAAGTTTAAGAAGTCCAAGAGTGGAGAAACAATGGCGAGACTTTGGGATCTTCCTAAAGTCGTGTTTGTTTAAGTTATGGTTGTTCCATTTTGTTTGTGCACCGTTAGGTGGTTCTTTCCTATTGGTGTTATCGGCTTTGTAATAGTCTAGATATCATATGGCATGTCATATGATTTAGTGGAAGTTCGAGCTATGGCTTGAGGTTAATGTGACACTCAGTCACATTCCTTTGTACTTATCGGATTTTTGGGTTATTAATATATTTTACCGGGGTCTTGTCCCCTTTACCCAAAAAAAAACTTGTATTCTTTTCATTATCTCTCTAAGTAATTTTCTTTTCAAAAGATTTAACTCCATCTACATTTTTGGTGGAGCTAGTCATGGAAAAGAGGCTTGCTTTACTGAAGCAGCCCACAACTTGGGTCGTACCTTAGGAAAAAAATGTATTCATGTAGTTTACGGAGGAGGAAGTCTAGGATTAATGGGACGTGCTGCTGCTTCTGCCTATATGGAAGGAGTAAAAGTGTTGGGAATCATTCCAAAACCTCTGACTGAAAGTAAAATCACCGGAGCAACCATTGGAGATGAGTTCAGAGCTGTGAATATGCAAGACCGCATAACTCACATGATAAATAATGCTGATGCCTTTATCACCCTTCCCGGTGGTTTTGGCACTCTTGAGGAACTTTTTCATGTGGTTACCAGAGCCCAGCTAAATGTTCATACAAAACTAATAGGTGTGCTAAATGTCAATGGTTTCGTCGATGGTTTATTATCATTCATCAACTACTCTTCTGAAAAGGGTTTTATTTCTGAGCGTGCTAAACGAATCATAGTTGTTGCAACAACACCAGAAGAGCTGATCAAAAAACTTAATGCATTTGTTCCTGAACCTGACCCAGCTCTAGCTAATATTGTTTGGATGGAAGATTTCACTGTGCGGAAACGCAAAATTGATACATTTCTTTCCCTCTGTTATCCCACTTCATTCCTCTTGTTGTTTTTTACTTTTTAGCGGGTGTAAAAATCGTGAAAATGATGGCAGCTTAAGGAGTTTTCTTTTCGATATCTTGACGCGCATCTATCCACTATTTATGTATTGTTATTTCTATTACTGTACTTTTTCTTGTTTATTTTTAATAAAAGCATTGATGGCAGTGTAAGGCGACTCTTCGGACTCTCTTGAAGCGCATCTAGGTTGTTTGTGTTATACTTCCGGGTATATATTTTCTTTTGTTGTTTTGCCACACTTATTTCTTGCAGGTCCCAAAAAAAAGGCTTGAGCGAAGCGTCGTCTTTCATAAACAGGGAAGCCTTATTTAAACCCTTACTCCATTGTTCTTTTTACACAATAAGGTAATTGTTTATCATTGAGTGTGGGGGAAGGTGTATATCTATATCTATATCTATATATATATATATATGCAATAAAAAAAATGTTGAAAATCACGACTCCATTTTCTTGAGAAAACGTTAGTGAAAAAATTATTTTTGGGATGTTTCACTGCTTTTGATAATGGATTTAGATGAAGGTGTATGAGATTCAGTGCACAACACCTTTTTTGTGATTTTTGAGCCTTGGAGCAATCCTTATATATACGCTCTATATATTTTTGTTGTGTGGTCAAACATATTGTGTTCATTCTAGAACTTGCTCATTTGTACATTTCGAGACTACATTCATAAACTCTTGCATTAAGATGATGAAGGCAATTAGGATTAACCCCTTGCTGGCTTATATTTTCCCACCCATTACATTTTATCCTTAGAAGCCCCATTGAGCCTGAGCCTATTTCTTTGGTCAAGCACATTACTTTAGCCATTATCCATTCTTGTTGATGACTCATCCATTTGCACCCTCTAGTCAAAGATTTAATTGTAAACTAGATGTGTGACAAATATGGGCCGATGTTCATAAGAGTATTGTGGAGATTAAGGGTGTGAAGTACATTGGAGTATTGAACCGAGAAAAAAAATATAAATAAAGACAAAAAAAAAAAAAATGGCCTGAAAAAAAATCGGGAGGTCAAGTGCGAAAATCATCACTAGATATACATAAAATAACACTTGAACTATCCCTTGAGTGATACATAATTCCTTCCAGAAGATCCATTGCATATTTTTTCTTACACAAGAGTATAACCTTACCAGATGAATATTCAATTACCATGTACAGAATAACTTGGGGATGATGGTTTGAGAGTTTTCATTATAGAAGGGGGGTGTTGATTGTTATTTGTAGAATTTGTTATCCATCTAAATTCACAACTGATCTTGACTAGCAAACCTCATAATTTTCCCTTTATCCTACCCATACCCAAAGCCACGTTACAACCAAAAGAAAAGACCTTTTGATTTATGCATGAGTTTATTTTTAAGTAGTGGAAATTTGATTTTTGACCAAGCATATGATAATGACACATTATGCTTTGATATGAGTGAACTCTTCTCGAATATCCCGTATATACACTTGAGTGAAGAGTGATATCCACCGTGAGGGTATTGAATCTTTTTGCATTCGATTCTCAATGAAGTTGTTAGAATTTAGTGCGGCATCTTATTCTTCTCTGATCTCACTTGGGTCATGATCACTTGTTCTCTCTTGATATTGGTTTTGTCATGATTTTTTTTCAGGATATGAGTATTATAACTCGGGTATAAGATTTGCCCGAGGACGTGCAAAAGATAAGTGTGGGGGAATTTGTTTGGTATATTTTGAGTAATATTTTTATTAGTATTTTATGTATATAAATGTGTGTTTTGTGTGATAATTTATTCGTTTTACCATATATTTATATTATTTTGTTTTTTTAGAATTTTCTATAATTTTATGTCATTTTTGATAATTAATTGGAATTAAATTATATCTGCAGGTTAACCAACCGGTACAAGACACATCAATTGGTTCAAGGGCGATATTTTTACAAAATTCAAATATAATCACAACTGATCTCATTTTATTCGTCTCGTCGAGACGATCGTTTTAAAAAAAATTCATCCGAATCCGAGTTCGTATGAAGAAGTTATGACCGTTCGAAGGACAATTAAATAGACGGATCATATTGTGTCACGTGTCAACACCTGATTGGACCGGAATTTCAACTATGTGCTGATGTCATCCATGACACCAGCACCTCATAGCAGCCGTGTATGATTTTGGGGAGGGATTTTAAAATGTTAAAAATTATTATTTTATTAATTTTGTATTAGTATAAATAGGGGATGAATGTGTAGTGTTTTGGGGAGGAGAAAAAAGGAGAAAAAATAGAGAGATATTATTGTAAGAGAGAGAAATAAAAATATTGTGTAATAAAATTATATTTGAGTAATAATATTATGGAATATTTATTTATTTGTGTTGTTATTATGAGTGAGTAATTTTCTTTTACTGGGGTTATGATGAAACCATGTCTATATTATTATTAATATTTATATAATAATTCCAAATAAATATTTTTAACGATTATGATTTTCGCTTCAATAGGAGAATATTATTTCATCAATTATATCACGTATTTTTGATAGTTATAAATTCTCCCTTGCTTTGTGATTATTGATATTAGTTAATTTCTTTGATTATTTATTTTCCATTAAATTGGATACATATAATGCTTAGAAATTATATTTTTTTAAGCGAAGAAAAATCTATATTTGAATTATAATTTTGAACTTATTGTCAAATCTATAGAGAAATAGTGAGATTGATTTCAGAATCTATTCCCTGAATTTCTTGGAATTAAAATATAAACTAAATAATAAATAGACATTGGTGGATTCTAAACCCTAGTAAATTATTTAGAATCAATTTACCTAAAATCTACTTAAAAATTACTGTTATTTATTGCAATTATTATAACCAATAAAAAATCAAATTATTTGAGACTAGGTTAGAATTTAATATAATTTTGTTCAAAACCAAAACCAAACCAAACAACTTAATATAATTTGGTTCAAAACGATAGGACTATATTTACTTCACTATCATAGTCCTCCCTGTGAAATCGACCTTGCACCGCATATCTACATCGAACAAATCGTGCGCTTGCGAGTATTAGACTAAAGAATCAACCAACAACACGTGGCCACACAGAAGCAAGAATTCTTTCTTCTTCCTTTTTTTAGTAAGAAATATGATAAATAAAAGGGCAAACTACGTTTATTGTCCTAACATATGGACATTTTTACGTCCGTGTCTTAACCTAAGCATAATTGCAAATTGCCATATAACGTATTCAAAATTTAATGTCCGTGTCCTAATGACCGGAATCCGGCCAATTTGCCTATATGGCACACCGGAAATTTCACGTGGCTTGATTACATCATTTTAATAAAATAAAATTGACCACATCACTTGCAAATCACCAGTTATCACTAAAAAAATTAAAAAATTAAAAAAATTATAAAATAAAATTAAAAAAGTAAAATTATAAAATACAACTGTAAAATAAAATTATAAAATTAAAAAAATATTAAAAATTATATTTTAAATGTGGTCAATTAAAATTGTATAATTTTATAATTTTTTAAAATTAAAATTATAAAATAAAACTATAAACTAAAATTATAAAATTATAAAATTATAACAAATTATAAATATTATAAATGTGGTAAAAAATAATTATAAAATTGTAAAAAATTAAAAATATTAAAAAATTGTAAAATTATAAAATAAAGTTGTAAAATTATAGAAAATAAAATTTTAAAATAAAATTAAAAAAAAATTATAAAAAATTATATTTTTATAATTTTTTAATTTTTTAGAATTGATAACTCATGATTTGGAGTTGATGTGGTCAATTTTATTATATTAAAATGATCTAATCAAGTTATAAAATATGTGTGGCATTGTCTGTTTTTTCAATAATGAAGATACATTAATATATAATGGCACACATGTTTTATAACTTGATTAGCTTATTTTAATAAAATAAAATTGACCACATCAGCTCCAAATCATCAATTATCAATTCCACATATGTGGAAATTTTTATAAAATTATAATTTTTTTATAATTTTGTTTTAATTTTATTAAATTTTATTTTAATTTTTTTTATAGTTTTACAATTTTATTTTATAATTTTACAATTTTTTATTTTTTTTAATTTTTACAATTTTATAATTATTTTTTACTTTTTAAAATATTAAAAAATTATAAAATAAAATTGACCATATTTTTAATATTTATAATGTGTTATAATTTTTAAATTTTATAATTTTAGTTTACAGTTTTATTTTATAATTTTAATTTTAAAAATTATAAAATTATAAAATTTTAATTGACCGCATTTTTTTTTTATAATTTTTAATATTTTTTAATTTTATAATTTTACTTTTTCAATTTTATTTTATAATTTTTTTAATTTTTTAATTTTTTTAGTGATAACTGATGATTTGGAGCTGATGTGACCAATTTTATTTTATTAAAATGATGTAATCAAGTCACGTCAAATTTTCGGTGTGCCACATAGGCAAATTGGCCAGATTACGGTCATTAGGATACGGACATTAAAATTTTGAATACGTTATATGACAATTTGCAATTATTTTTATGTTAGGACACAGATATAAAAAAGTCCATACATACTAGTTTTTCCTAAATAAAATATGGGAAAAAAGAAAAAGAAAAAACAAATTGTTTACACTTCAATCAATCAATGAACCAGAGACTACCGATCAGATCTAACCCTTTACTTTCTTCCCCTTTCACACACCATAAGAACACACACACACACACATTAGATACAGTCTCCCTCTTACTCCCAAAAGCTTTAGCTAGATTATCTCTCTACCTCGGCAGATCTTATAGCCATTTGTTCGTTTCAGTTCAGAATTCATGGAAATGTAAACGGGAGTACATGTTTCTGGTACGTGCATTATTTTTTCCGACTTCATCTTGGTTTACTTGGTTTTCGGTGGTTTTCTACAGTAAGACTCTATTTTTCTGATCATGGTTGATGGTTTTCTTTTTTTCGCTCCAGATTCTCAACATGATGTTCTAATTTACGTCGTAGATAATGGCTTCTTTTGGGTTATTTTATTTTCCCCCTTTGTTTAGCCTTATAAACACGGGCCTTAATAAAGAGATCGAACATCTCAACTCCTACCTACCCCATCATTAGATGCTTGGATACCACTGTTTTTCGGTATCAACGGGAAATATGTTTGTTGGAGGTTGATAGGCATTATTCTTAAAATGATGCTACAAGGGTATAGTAGCTGCAGTTAGCATTTCAGTTTTTTTCTTAGTAGTGTCAGTTTCTTGTTTGTTTGTAACAAAAAAGAAAGCCCCCTCCCCCACCCACCCACACACTGTATAACTGTATCAGGTGAAAAGGGAGTAATATTATATTGTTCACAAGTTGATGAAGAACAGCTCCTTCGACTTCAAAAACTGTGATGAGGAAGAATTTGAACCACTGAACTTGTAATATGCAGATTTTCGAAGTAAAATTTATAGTTAGTGTTAATATGATTTTTTTAATTGCATCTGTGTGTTATTTTGGCAACTCATTTACGTGGGTGGAATCGAAAATAGAAGAAAAAAAAGTAATTCTTATCTGGTCTATGTATATTTGAGACTAATATTTCCATAAATGTGCCAAGCTTATCTATGAGCTGAATTATATGGACTTTACTAATGCTAGCATTCTACATTTCTCTCACTGCAATGATTCTCTAGAGAGTCGAATATGTTTTTTTTGGTCGAATATGTCTTCTCCCTATATTTCTACGAATGGTTAAAGCGGAATGTGTTATCCTTTCTCAGGCCTGTTTCCGTATGCTTATTTCCATCTAAATTTTTGGTGATCGAGTTCGTTACTTACAAATGAGAGTTTCTGATTGGTGAATTTCAGCAGGATATTTGGAAAAGTGTCCTTATTTAAGTTACAAGTGGGCCCGAATATATATAGATTGAGCTTGTGGCACTCCACGGATCATATTTGTTATGGCAGCTGTGCATAACCGATTTATGCACCCACGGCAACCGCCAGCACCTCGGGTATATTAGTTTATGAAATCTATGCATGTCTTCTTTTTAGCATTTAATATTCAATATTTGCCTTTTGTACCGGAAGTACACATATAGAATCTATGTATCATGAGGAAGGGATCTTAAGACATACGTAACCATATTCACATATGTGCTGCTTTTTGGGATGACTCTCGTCTTAAAAAGGAGATATTCGGCTGGTCCATTCAAAAGTGCCTTCAATTAGTGGCGAATACTGGCAACTCATTATTATGTTCTCCCTTCATCCTTGGTTAAGGCTTTCTTGACAAAACTGATAATAGTTATTATGATTTGCAGCTGCTCAAGTTTTAAGATTATACTTTATAAGGGGTCCCTTCTACAATAATTTTTGGGATCATGCTTGAACCTTAATTCTGCACTAATTCTCTTATATATAAGCATGGTTCTAATTTGGAGAGAAATTACTTCATAGTTACTAATCAGTTTATTAGAAAGAGAACATCAGTGACGATTGTGATAATGAAAAATTATGCTGATGAAATAGCTAAACAATTTAAAGAAAATCATTTTAACCCCCGTTTGGTAGTTTTTATCCTTGTAGTAATTAATAAATGTTCGACTAGGATATATATATATATATATATATATATATATATACACACACACAACAACAACATCTAAGCCTTAGTCCCAAAATGATTTGGGGTCGGCTAACATGAATCAAACTTTGAAACCGTCAATGATCGTTACATAAATAACATAAAAGGAGAAAAAGAGGGAAAAAAGTAAAGAAAAAAGCAAAAGAAAAAAAAGAAAAAAAATGAAAAGTCCTGAAAAAGTAAATTAAAAGATAACATGGAATAAAAGAAAATAAGAATAAAAATACAGATTATAAAAAAATAAATAAAGGAATCAGATTCCATCCACCATCCGTATTCTTACATTTGCCTCTCTATCGCCATACTTTCTCCAATTCCAAGAAACCGCATATCATTTTCAATCATCTTTATCCAAGTTTTCTTGGGTCTTCCTCTACCTTTCACAACATTACTTGTTCCCCAACTTTCTAACCTCCTCACTGGGGCATCAACAGGTCTTCTTCTCACATGACCAAACCATCGTAATCGATTCTCCATCATCTTGTCTTCTATAGCTGCAACTCTTACCTTCTCTCTAATCACCTCATTTCTGAGCCGATCCATTTTTTTTGAATGACCACACATCCATCGTAGCATACGCATCTCCGCCACATTCATCTCTTTTGAACACTTGTTTCTGACCCAACACTCGGTGCCATATATAACAGCAGCCTAATTGCCGTGCGGTAAAATTTACCCTTTAATCTATGAGGCATGTCAGGATCACATAAAACCCCTGTGGCACTCTTCCACTTCAACCACCCGGCCTTTATTCTGTGAGCCACATCGCCATCTAGCTCTCCATCCTTTTGGATAATAGATCCAAGATACCGAAAGAAAGTGGATCCATGAACAACTTTCCCATCAAATGTGATCATCCCCGCCTCTCTATCACTGTTCTCGCTAAACCTACACTACATATATTCAGTCTTATTTCTGCTCAGCCTAAAGCCTCGAGCTTCCAAAGTATCCCTCCAAAGTTCCAATTTCTGCGAACATCATACACCACGGAACGTCATTTTGAATTTCTCTTGTCAATTCCTCCATGACTATGGCAAAGAGAAAAGGACTAAGAGCAGATCCTTGATGCACCCTAATCGTAATAGGAAATTCTTCTGTCCTCCCAACATCAGTACGTACACTTGTACTAGCTCCCTCATACATGTCCTTTATAATGTCGATATATTTCCGCGATACACCCTTTTTTGCTAAGGCCCACCAAAGTACTTCTCTTGGTACTTTATCATATGCCTTCTCTAAATCAATAAAAATCATATGTAGATATTTCTTTTTATCTCGATAATGTTCCATCAACTGCCGGATAACATAAATTGCTTCCATGGTCGATCTTCCATGCATAAATCCAAACTGATTTTCTGTTATCTTCACACATTTCCTGTCCTTTGTCCAATCACTCGTTCCCACAACTTCATGGTATGACTCATTAGTTTAATTCCGCGATAATTAGAACAATCTTGAACATCACCTTTGTTTTTATACAAAGGGACGAGAATACTTTTCCTCCACGCTGATGGCATCTTATTGCTTCTCCAAATCTTATTGAAAAGCATAGTTACCCATTCGATCCCTCTCTCCCCCAAACACCTCCAAACTTCAATAGGTATACCATCTTGACCCCATCTTCTTCAATGCAATTGTCACTTCACCCTTTTGAATTCTCCTCTTAAACTCTCGGTTAACCATATGTATACGTTAGTTTTCTTTTGTATAGTAGGTAATAAAAAATGAAAATCTGGATCAGTCCGTGGCCCAGAGAGTAAGAAATCCAAGTTCTGATTGAGTGGGTAGAAGCAGGATCTGTTCTGATTTTGAGTTTGAGATTTAATGGTTTCTTATAGGACAAAGAACAATGTTGCAGTAAGATGATGAATATTTGAGCCATTTTACGTCCGTGATAGACCCTTTCTCTTCTGTTTGGAGGATGTTCCAAACCATTTGTGTTAACTTTCTACATGACGTGACCTTTAGCTTACCTAACTTAGAATCTAAATTCTAAAGTGACGTAGAAGCCAATCACGATAGCTTAATGACTAGGATGATATTGATCACTGTCATTATAATGTCGAGACAGAGGATCATTAGCTGACACCCTTCAAAAATAGATTTTACTGTGACTTCTTTCTTTACCTATGTAGTTGCTATACTTTCTATATATAATTACACAAGAAAAAAAAAAAGAAACTGAGGTTTGATCTAATTATAGATAAAAAAGCCAAAGGTTTTTCAAAATTACAAAAAAAAACCTTGAGGTTTGATTTTTCAAACTTAAAGGGGGTAATTGTAATTTTTATATAAATGTTAGTTTCTTTTTTGAAACCTTGTTTTTGCTTATGAATTAAAGGCTGTAAGATGGACCAAACATTATTATTTTTTTTTTTTTTTTTTTTTTTGTAATTTTTAAAAGAAACTTATTTTTTTAACAATTATCTCAAACCTTACCTTTTTTATCGAGGGTGCTAATTGTGGTTAAAAAAAACTTAATTCTTCTTTCTCATTTTACGTCTTTGATCCTTGGATCTGAACTACTACAACCATTTCTTAATCATTCATTTCTTACTCATTCATCCATTACAGAACATTGTAACGATCATTGACGGTTTCAAAGTTTGATTCATGTTAGCAGACCCCAAATCATTTTGGGACTAAGGCTTAGATGTTGTTGTTGTTGTTGTTGTTGTTGTTGTTGTTGTTGTTGTCGTCGTCGTCGTCGTCGTCGTCGTAGTCGTCTGTTTGCAAGCGTCCATTACATATTGATGACTTATTTCATTGGCAGCGCAAGATATGGGCAGGTTGTTGGGGCGGGCTATCCTTTTTCCGCAAACAAAAAGGCTGCGGGAAACGTATTGTCCCCGCATTCCGCATTCCCGAAACCAACGCTTTATCGAACCAATCAAACGGACCTCATCAAGCAGGCGGCAATGGTTTGCCCAATCAAACAACCGGAATCACTTTATCCCTCTTAGCCCCACCATCTTCCCCTGCTTCCTTCTCAAATTCCGCACTACCATCAACAGCTCAGTCACCTGCCACCTCTTTCCTATCCGCCAATTCACCCGGAGGCCCGCCGTCCACAATGTTCGTAACGGGTCCCTATGCCAATGAGACCCAACTCGTGTCCCCTCCCGTTTTCTCCACTTTCACAACCGAGCCATCCACGGCTCCTCTAACCCCTCCCCCTGAATTAGCTCACTTAACGACCCCTTCTTCCCCTGACGTGCCTTATGCCCATTTCCTTTCGAGAACGTCCAGTGATTGTTTATTTCCCTCTCAATGGACTGACCCGACAATTTCTTCACAAGAGGGTCCCACATACTCGAAATCGAATTTTTTCTGCCCGGAGACATTCGCACAGTTCTATCTCGACCAGTCTTCAGTCTCTAATGCCGGTGGCAGGCTGAGTATTTCAAGGGAGTCGGATGGTTACTCTAACAATGGTGGGAATGGGTATCAGAATAGGCAGAGAAGAAATTGCAAACCTGCCGAGGAGCTCGAAGCTTACAGGGCATCGTTTGGGTTCAGTGCTGATGAAATTATTGCTACTACTACTACTACTACTACCAATAGTTACGTCGAGATTCAAGATTTGTTAGAGGGGGGCTCTTTTAGCATAACGCCTCTTGCCTCTGGTGTGTATGCTGGGGAGGAATGTATTTTGACTCCACGGGGGACAAAGGGGGAAGAGGATGAGAAAATGCGAGAAGATTTTTCTGGTCCGCTGGTCGGTAGAGTACGGCTGAATCGTTCAAACAGTGTACATTCTGGAGTGCAGATTCTGCATAATGGTCTTGAAGGTAAACTATAAACTTCTTCAATTAGAAGATTCAGGAATAATTACACTGCTATTCCTTGAGGTTTTGTGTAATTAACTAATTACAAGACACATCACATATTCTTCTATTTACAAATAGCACACCTATGAGTAGAGCTGTCCATGGTTCAGCGGTTTGAACCGGAACAGGCGGTTTCGAACCGCAGTCCAAAACCGGAACTGTGAACCTCACACACACTCTCACACACACACACACACACACATATATATATATATATGGCCCCTACTGATGATAACCCCTACTATATATATAACCCCTACTATATATATAACCCCTACTATATAGTAGGGGTTATGATCAGTAGGGGTTGTATGCATTGACATGATGTACATTGTGTATTATTAGGAGTACAAAAGGTGGTTCTCGCAGTTCTCGCACTTAACAGAGTTCTGAAAATAAAGCTACACTATATATATATATATTAAAATATTAATATTTTTTTGAAATTTGAATTTTTTTTTATCTTTTATCACCTATAAATACCCCCCACCCCTATAACATTTTTTCACACCAATGAGTTATCATTACATCTCTATCTTCTCTCTACTACTACTCTCTTCTCTAGTCTCTTATAATCTCTCTCTATCTCTCTTGAGTTCTAACTATTAACTAAGCGCTAAATTAAAAAAATAAATAAATTGATTGTTCAAGATATCAACTATTAAGTGTATGCCAATGGATTATTCTACAATCCTTAGTCTAAAGCATGGTCATTTGGTTAATTCAGCTTTTGTGGTTGTTGCATATCTACCAATCTCTTTTAAATTCCTAAATTAGTTAATTTGCTTATTATTTTTACTAATGGCAAGTTCATCTCGTCGAGGAAGAGGTTTGATACAGCAATCACTACCCTCCCCTACTTCTAGTCCTACTAACGATCAAGTTCCCGACGAATGGAGTCAGGAAATTGATGAGTGCTTTAGAGCCGCCGATGAAATAGAGTTGGATTAGTCCAACTCTATTTCCTTTCCTCCCTCCCTCCCACCCATTACTTCGTCAATTTGCCTAGCTCTCGGCCCAAAAAAGACTTAAAAGTATCTTCTTTACAAAAAAAAAAAAAACACTCCGGACAAAACCAAAACAGGCGGTTCGAAAAACCGTTTGGAACCGGCGGTTCGCCGGTGCGGTTTCGATTCGAGGTTTCAAAATTCTCGAACCGGCGGTTCGAACCGGTTGGGTACATCTCCCTATGAGGGGGGTAATTTGTAAAACGAACACAAACCTCATGAGGGTGTTCGATTTCTACAAGGTAATTGGGTTCTTTCTGTAATTAGGCTAAACCTCAAGGGTAGTTTTGGTAATTATCTTTATTTTTTTTTAATTTATACCGATAAAGTGTTTTTTATGGTTTTCTACCAATCATATAGATATAATGATCCCCAATTCATCACAAAAAATTCGAACCGTTCGTTCGGCTCTGGCTTCTGCGCATGATTTAATTTGTAAATGGGATTATGTTATGATTTCTTGTCCATACTTTCAGTCTAATTATATCCTAGCATTATCATATATTCTTTTCAATGTCTCAGGTCAAGTCCCCCAGAAACAATTCGGAATTTCTGGACGAAGCTTTTACAGTAACCAGTTTCTGAGTGATGATGACAGCATATATTCTAAGAAGGGTTCTTCTAGAATCAGCCGGAAGCATCAGTTTGGTTCGTCATATTCTGATGCAGAAATCGAGTATAGAAGAGGTTCAAGCTTGAGAGAAAGGCGTAACTGGAGAGAAAGCTAAAGTAGGCTCTGCTCTCGCAAAATTTGTTGCTTGTATGTATTTGCAGCCCGCTTTTTTTCCCCCTACTTATGTCGACAAACTATCTATCTAACCTTTGATCCGACACTCGCATGGCCTTCCTTTTTGTCCGTGACCTGTTGTGTAATATAATGTTTTCCGAAGAGTGTCGGTCATACTATGTATACTTGAAGGTTTCTGCGAATGGATCCCAACCGAGTGGTAACTAACTCGATATGGATCGCTTGGAGCGGAATCAAGCCTATAACTTTTCAGCTTTTATGTGTAAATGGCTAGTGTATGGGTAACTCAGTTGGCATTAGAAGAAAACTGTGGTTTCTAGTGAACATAATTTTTTGGCATTTTGAAGTTATTTTCTTGATTATTAACTGTGTATTTATTGTAAGAGTTCTTTTTGGTACCTTGGACCTAAAAATTTTCATGGGGGATTGTTAATTAGCTCTCAATGGTATTTGGGTGGTTTCTTTTTGCTTTTTCTTTGGGCAGTTGAAAGTCAATTCTATGCTTTTTTTTTTTTTAATTCCAAAATGTCATTTTACAAAATTTTACCAATTTAATCAAATACACCCCTTTTGGTGACAAAATTTTGTACATTTCAAAACAATCTCATATCATTTGATGTATAACCCCTTTTGGTGACAAAATTTTGTACATTTCAAAACAATATCTCATATCATTTGATGTATACTACTAATTACTCAATAAGATGTGTGTGCGCGCGCCTATATATATATATATATATATATATATGGTATTATAATTTTTAGAAAAACATGTAGGGGGATTTAATTGTGGATACATTAGTTACTTTTTTATGTTTCTTAATTTACGACAAATGATCGGAATGACTTATATTTATGAAACGGAAGGAGTGAAATTTCTCCCAAAAGTTATGAGGTCACATTTTTGCTCTAAAAATATGCTACTAAATGGAGTTGATTTTGCAGAGTTTCAGTATGATTTGTTTATTATCGAGTCGAACTCAAAATTAATTGATCAAAGATATTCATGGTTCACCATGTTGGAGTACTATATTTCATATAATAACGAGGCATTACGACCCGTGCGATGCACGACTTTTGTTTTTCGATAAAAAATGTTAACTTTTTCTTATGTCTATAACTCAACTTTTTGTATCTGTTATTATAATTAACAAACGGCTTTGAGCTAAAAGTATGTACTTTTTCTTTTTATTCTATTATGCAAGGTCATACAAAAGAGCGTGAATATTGGTTTCTCACTAAAAAATTTTGTGGGTTATTAGTAAAAAATAGAAAATGACAAAGTAATACTAATGAACTAAATTTTCTTTCAAGACCAGAATTTCTGAAAACCCATAAAATTGTAGAAGTGACCGTACTTATTAAACCATCAACATTGACGTGAATAATGTTCGTATGTGTTGGCAATTTTTATCTAAATGTTTTTCATGATTTGTATTCATCTTTGTTTGTAAAACCTTCTTGTAATATATGAAGCCCTCTTGTCTGATTATTTTCTTTTGTTGTTCAATGTACAACACTCCCTTTAAAATATCTAATATCAGTGAACTAATATTGTTTTCTTTTGGATTAGTATTGTTTTCTTTTGTATTAATATTGTTTGATATGCAAAGTAAACTATTTATACACACAATATGTAGTATGTAACCTTCCATAAGGATATGAACGGTCTATTTTAATTATTCGCACAATGAAGCTATTTATGAAAGAGAGTTAATAAATGAGTCCAAAGAATTTTGCCACCGTTTGGGTTTTGTTTGGGTTTTAGTATAAATACTAATAAAGCTTTAATGAAGGTGTTTGTAAAAGTTCAGAAAATTAACTTATTGCTATAGTTATGGCAAATGTTATTACAAAATTTATAAGGATTTAAATCATGAAATACTCAACTTAATTCAATTAGTTGGACAATAAAATGAGATGAAGCCAAAAAAGTTTGTAACGATTTTTATAAAAATGAAGTGATGAGCATTCAAGTTCATTCAAGTAAAGGAATTTAAGTCGTAAAGATTTAACATGAAACTCAATTTTTAAATAAATGGTAGATAATTGAATTATAGGATTTTAATTAATACTTTAAGATATGGAAAATTTAAGGCATGTATTTAATACTTAATATTATTTAATAGATTAAATTAGAGGAAATAATTTAATATGAACTAATATTAAATGTAAAAATATTCATTAATTAATATAATTAAGACTCCACAATAAATTTAAGGACTCAATCTTTATATATATAAGATAAATTGGTTTTGATGATGAATTGTCGATCAATCTACAATAAAGGAATCAGTAAGACGATCAAACCAAAACAACAAAGGATTCAATAGAGCGGTCCAGACGAGAGAAAGTCACCTGAAGACAAAGTCACCTGAAGAGTCACCTGAGGAAAAGTTACCTGATCAGCTAACGTATGTAATGCAGATCAAGATAACGTACGTAATGAGAAAGTCACCTGAATGCAGACGAGTACAGATGACATGAGTTAACGTACGTAACACATTGAAGAATAACGTACGCTAAGGCATGTAAGCTAACGTACGTAACGAGTTGTACATAACGTACGTAATGAGTTTGAATATGAGTTCAAACAAGGAGCCGTTGAAGATGACGTCATGCAGTAGGTCAGCATACAACGGATATGAAGACTAAAGTTAACGTACGTAATAGATATATTGATGACATACGTTACTGATGCACAGAAGCTACTGGACTGATTTGCACTATACATAACGTACGTAACCTGGAAGAGTTAACGTAAGTAATAGACATAACGTACGCTACAGAAGAGCTATAACGTACGTAAGGAAGGCTGCAGGAGCAAACGGCTAGTTGAGCCTTTGAGCCTATAAATACCAAGTCATTTGGTATCATTCCACACAACAACTACAAGCAAATCACATATTGATCAAATATCATTATATACATTATTATTGTTGTAATTGTGCTTATTTGATAGTGTTTGAGCGTTCATACACTAAACCATACATGAGAGGAAAGATACGGATTGTCGATTGATTCGGTGTTACTAGGATCGTTGATCCGGCATTGTTAGAATCATATCTAAATCCAAGTGAGGTTTGTATAGTACTCATCGAAAGCAAGATAGGTTGCTTCATTGTCCGATAGAAAAGGAAAACGGTTTATCTTAGACCGGCAGAAAGACAAGAGTGTAACGGTTTATCTCGGACCGATAGAAGACGAGATTGTAACGGTATCTCACGGACCGATAGAAGACGAGGCGTAGAGGTTGATCTTAAGCCTATAGAAAAAGATACGAAGAGAGGACGTAGGCACGTTTGGCCGAACCTCTATAAATCTTGTGTCGTTTATCTTCCACACTTTAATTACGCTTCCGCAGTGCAAAAGAGTTTGATAACTCTATTCTCTATTATACTTCGCGTAAATTTCAAACGGCGAAAGTACCAATTTTCCAACAATTGGTATCGGAGCAGGTATCCATATAAATCGGCTTAATATCCAAGGATAAAAAGATCCGATGGCATTTCAATTTGTACTAGTCGAAGGTCTTGCTCTAAATCGACCTCCATTTTTCGACGGATCGAATTACATGACTTGGAAGAAAAAGATGTCGATCTTTATTCGTGCCTATGATATAGAAATCTGGAAGATCATCTGCCTTGGCCGGAAAGTTCCAACCAAATCCGACGGGTCACTTAAGAGCTTCGAAGAGTACAATGACGATGATTGGAAGAACGATCACCTCAATGGTAAGGCCACTCAACTTTTATATTGTGCCTTAAATCCAGAAGAGGTCAACCGTATTTTTTCGTGTGAAAGTGCTAAAGAAATCTGGAAAATTCTTGAAATCACACACGAGGGAACAACTCAAGTCAATGAGATGAAGATTAATATGCTTCTCCATGACTATGAGTTATTCATGATGAAGAGTGACGAGTCCATCACCAACATGCTTGACCGATTTTCGGTCATCACAAATGGACTTGCTTTGTTCGGGCAATCACTATCGAATAGTGAAAAAGTAAAGAAAATCGTACGATCACTACCTAGCGGATGGGACGGCACCGTGACGGCGATCATGGAATCTAAAGATCTCAACACGCTCGACTTTAGCGCCCTAGTAGGTTCGCTAATAAATTATGAGATTATTCTAAAATCACGAAGTGTCAACCTGAAGCCGAAAGAAAGAACCATAGCTTTAAAAGCCAAAAATGTGTAAAAAATCGAAGAAATCCCGGTGGACGAAGATGATGAAGAATCGGCATATTATGCCAATAATATAAATAAGTTTCAAAACTTACTGAACCGGAGAAGGAAAGACATCAAGACGGGCGAATCAAAGAAGTTCGACAATAATTGTCGAAACTGTGGTAAACTAGGTAACTTTGCTAAAAATTACCGAGGCTCAATTCCTAAGAAAGAAGTTCTTATAGCAACATGGAGTGACGAAGATGATGACAATGAATATGTTCAAAATAACCTCGCACTCATGGCAAGGAGTTCATTCGACGAAAGCGACGTCGAAAGCCAGGTTAATACCTCGTCTCACGACGAATTATTTGAAGCATTCGAATTTTTACATACCGATTTTCAAAATACTTTAGTTGACAATAAATCCCTCAAATCGAAAATTAAAATGTTGGAAATCGGAATTTCCAAAATAAATGAAAAGGGAAATTTATTGAAACCGATCATTCTAAATATCTTGAAAATGAGAATAAATTAAAGGATGATCTTTTGAAAGTTCAAAACGAACTTAAGGTTTTAACGAATAAATTTTCGTATGGAAATGACAAGTTTGAGCAAATGCTTTCTGTTCAAAATACTCTTTAAACAAACAGGAGTTAGGATTCAAACCCAAAAATAAAACCAAATCCTTAAATTTTAAGATACCCCGATGTGAGAAATGTTTAAAACTTGGGCAACACATTTAGAATTGCAAAAGCCCACGGACGATAAAAATTAAGAAAATTTGGATTCATAAAGGAACCACTACTCCGAATATCGTCTACGTTACAAAAGAAAAACCGAGAGTCGGTTGGAGCCCCAAAAATCAAAATTAATATATTTCTATTAATTAATATTTTGATAATTTATATTTTTAACAATTGATATTTAACTCAGGAGGAGTTACCTTTATTTTTAAATGAGAAAATCTATTTTTCAGGGGGAGTTTTTACCCGTAATTTGTCATATTTAATTATTCATGGATATTATTGTTATTATGCGCTTTTTGATTATGACAAAAGGAGGAGAGAGTATGAGAAAGGGGGAGAATGTCGATAAAAAGAATACGAGTCGTGAAAGAATGACGAGAAAAATAAAAACGTTATCCCGATCATGAAAGGCGGAGAAAAGACGAAGAAAGTCGAGAAGTCAAAAATCAAAGAAGAAGTTGAAAAATGAGAAGTAGTTGAAAAGGATAAACGAAAAGATGGGGAGAAGAAAACTAACGAAACGGACAAAGCCAAAAACTTTGAGTCGAAAATTGTTTTTATTTTGCACGTATAAAAATCTCATCGAAGACTGTTGTTTTGTTATCATCAAAAAGGGGGAGATTGTTGGAGTATTATATTCCATATAATCATAAATTGGTTTTGATGATGAATTGTCGATCAATCCACAACAACAAAGGAATTAATAAGACGATCAAACCAAAACAACAAAGGATTCAATAGAACGGTCCAGACGAGAGAAAGTCACCTGAAGACAAAGTCACCTGAAGACTCATCTGATGAAGAGTCACCTGATGACGACTCACTTGAAGAGTCACCTGATGAAGAGTCGCCTGAGGAAAAGTTACCTGATCAGCTAACGTACGTAATGCAGATCAAGATAACGTACGTAATGAGAAAGTCCCCTGAATGCAGACGACTACAGATGACATGAGTTAACGTACGCAACACATTGAAGAATAACATACGCTAAGGCATGGAAGCTAACGTACGTAACGAGTTGTACATAACGTAGGTAATGAGTTTGAATATGAATTGAAACAATGAGCCGTTGAAGATGACGTCATGGAGTAGGTCAGCATGCAACGGATATGAAGACTAAAGTTAACGTACATAATAGATATATTGATAACGTACGTAACAGATGCACAGAAGCTACTGGACTGATTTGCACTATACATAACGTACATAACCTGAAAGAGTTAACGTACGTAATAGACATAACGTACGCTACAGAAGAGCTATAACGTACGTAAGAAAGGCTGCAGGAGCAAACGACTAGTTGAGCCTTTGAGCCTATAAATACCAAGTCATTTGGTATCATTCCACACAACAACTACAAGCAAATCACATATTGATCAGATATCATTGTATACATTATTGTTGTTGTAATTGTGCTTATTTGATAGTGTTTGAGCGTTCATACACTAAACCATACACGAGAGGAAAGATACGGATTGTCGATTGATTCGGTGTTACTAGGATCGTTGATCTGGCATTGTTAGAATCATATCTAAATCCAAGTGAGGTTTGTCTAGTACTCATCGAAAGCAAGATAGGTTGCTTCCTTGTCCGATAGAAAAGGAAAACGGTTTATCTTAGACCGGCAGAAAGACAAGAGTGTAACGGTTTGTCTTGGACCGATAGAAGACGAGATTGTAACGGTATCTCTCGGACCGATAGAAGACGAGGCGCAGAGCTTGATCTTAAGCATATAGAAAAAGATACGAAGAGAGGACGTAGGCACGTTTGGCCGAACCTCTATAAATCTTGTGTCGTTTACCTTCCACACTTTAATTACGCTTCCGCAGTGCAAAAGAGTTTGATAACTCTATTCTCTATTATACTTCTCTAAATCTCTATTATCGCCCATCACTAAAAGGCATCCCAGCTCCTATAAATAGAAGGCTTCCTACACTTGGAAGACTCTCGGGCTTTTGGCTTGGCTTTCACTCTCTTGGCTATGCTATACACTTCGGACATCTTTTCTCTCACTCTCGAGACCTCTTAATCCTAAGACGGTCGGCAGAAACGAGAACAAGAACTCAGAGCAACTCTAGTTCTTCCGGCAAGCACTCAACAACTAGATAACTAGGATATTTTACACTCATTGTAATTGCATTTTTATATTAATATTTGTACTCAAACGTATTCATATTAATAACATCTCGCGAGAGCATTCAAGCCCGGGCCTAACAAACCCGATAAATCTTGTGTTATTCATTCTCCCTCGGACGTGCTCTCGCACTTTGTTTGCTGCCCATCCATTCCAGCAATATCTATCTCCGGATAATATTTTGGGCAGCAACAATTGGCGCTAGAAGGAGGGCATCTTAACCTTCATTTTTATTCCGACCGTTTCGAAGAACACTCACTGTTCTCCGGGACATAAACCTGAAGAAACACTCACTATTCTTCAGAGAAAAACCTTCAGAGTCATGACGTCCGCCAACACATCGAAGGGAGCCACTCTCCGATCCGCCGGACGCCTTATTCCGGCTCAATCCGAGCCCCAGCCTACGGCAGAGGGTAGCCGCGGCGACGCGAGACTCTAGATCCCGCGTCCGAGGGACGGCACCAGCCTTTCGCTCGACCAATTCCAAACCGCGGAACAAATCGAGGAGGCTATGGCCATCCTGAGGGAGCGACGAAGAGCATTCGACGCGCCCGCAATTACCCCATAGGCCATCCGCCGCGCGGGCAAGCGGAAGCTCAAGGGGTTACTCGACGAGCGATCGTCAGGAAGCCCCGAATCACGAGCAGAAGCACTCGCGAGGCGGGACGGTTCCGTTTTCAGCCGCCTAGGCAGCGACCCATCTTGGCGACCGGGGCACTCTGGCCCCCGCCACGAGACGACGGAGCCCGAATCCGTCACCAGGAGTTCAGATTACCCAACTCCCGGAAGGCCGACCAGCCATCTGGCTCCTCCCCGCCTAAGAACCGAGATCGGCGGAGACAACCTCATCACCTCCCGCGGAGTCAGAAGATCGGTACTCGATCGCCGCGGCTCCCGCTCCGAGAGCCAAACCACGAGCGACCGAGCTACGACGATGGCCGCAATGCAATGCCAGATCGATGACATGAAGGCGTTCCTGGAATGGGGCAAGCGCCAAGAGAAAGATCGCCGGGCTGATCGAGCCACTCGCGGTCCACATCGAGCTCACCCCCCTGCAGCCAAGGATCACTCCTCCTAAAACACCTTTGTACGAGGGGAGGTCGGACCCCGAGACTCACCTGAGCAAAGCTCCAGATATACATGACCGGATGCGGGGCAACAGACGCGACCAGGTGCCGAATGTTCCCATTGACACTGGGCGACCTGGCCCATAGGTGGTACATCTCATTGCCACCGCGGTCCATCAGCTCCTTTGAACAACTGGCGAACGACTTCACATCGTACTTCGCCGCCAAGGTCGCTCGACCAGAAGGTCCCCACCGCATGATGAAAATCAGGCAGGGGGAAGATGAGTCCGATGCAGACTACATCGACCGGGTGAATGAGATAATCCCCAACGGCGAGCCCATAAGCGACGAGATCGCCCTCTACTCGGTCCTAGGGGGATTCAATGGTCTTTTGCCTATGTTCAGGAACCTTACGAAGGACATCCCCCGACCTACACAATCTTCCGCGCCAAGAACACAAACTTTCTAGCCAGGCAGCGGTTACTTTTTCACCTATGAGCAGCGCGATCGGCGACTGAACGACGATCACCAGTCTTCCAACCCGATCGCCATTATCAAGCAACATCTCCCAAAAATGAAGGACTCGCTCGCCATCTATAGTTCATCATCTAACATGATGGACTAAGGCACGAGATCGCCTCCCCCGCACAACGTATACCGTCGAGGATCGCCATCCAACTTGACGATCCGAGGTAGAAGAGTGCAGCCATGGTCCTGGAAGTCGATGGAACCAACTGCTTCGGTCATGCAAGGTTCCTTTGGGCTGCGATCGCTCGCCCTTCGTTTAAATACGAGGCGGGCGTAGCCGAAGGACTCTCCAAACAAATCAGTGGACACACTCGCCCGCCCTCAAAGGTTCATCATCTAACTTGGTGGACCCGGACAATGCGACGCATCCCTACCCCCGTCACAACGTATAACGTCGAGGATTGCCATCTAACATGACGATCCGAGGTAGAAAAGTGCTAACAAGCCGCGGATGTGGAGTCGATTAATCCGACGACGCCCCGCGCAAGGACTCCTCCAGACCGAGAGCGCACGCCCTTCGTTTAAATACGAGGCGGGTGCAGCCTAGCGGAGGACCCTCACAATAAAATGAGTCACGAGACAAACCTACAGTTGGAATGTCGCTCGCGCATAAGACACGGTCATGGAGGTCGGTCCATCGAACTCCACGACCGTGCACGGTTCCTCAACGACGAAACAATCAGCTTTCCACGAGGGATCGGCAAAATTGAAGATTGCAGGTACAAGACCGAAGATAACACGCCAAACGATCGGTTTGCCCGTCATTATCTTAAAGCGATCGCCAGTAAGAACCACCTGACCCCATGTCTTCGACATCGGAGCAAGCTGGGGGGCAATTGTTGTGTCGAGATTTATACATCTCAACCGGCGATCGGCACAGAGACTGGGCGACTGAGCCAAAGTCGAGTAGACCAAGGCAGATTGGCCGATCGAAGTTCCCAGGTCGAGTCCCAGTGCCGAGCGATCGACATCTAAGGCAATCGTCTCTTGGCACCTGGCGATCGACTCTGGTGCCCGGCCAATGACGACCGCCTCTTGCCACGCAAAGCCAGTATGTCTAGTCGGCGAAGGCCGAAGCTCGAAGCAAGGACCCATGTGCAAGATCCGCGAATGGCGCCGCAGAACATGGATCGTTCCACAGTCTGTCAGCATCTACTCACCTACCGACAGACCCGCCGAAAGGTGCAAAGTGGGACCGCCCGGGACAGCGACTCAGGACGCGTGCGTACTTCTCATTGGTCCGCACAGCTGGCTGCCAGCAGCAGCCGCGGACTTTAAGACAAACAGCCCATGTGCTAAAAGACGATCGCCCCCTTATAATAATACAGGAGAAACGATCGCCCGTCACTAAAAGGCATCCCAGCTCCTATAAATAGAAGGCTTCCTACACTTAGAAGACTCTCGGGCTTTTGGCTTGGCTTTCACTCTCTTGGCTACGCTATACACTTCAGAGATCTTTTCTCTCACTCTCGAGACCTCTTAATCCTAAGACGGTCGGCAGAAACGAGAACAAGAACTCAGAGCAACTCTAGTTCTTCCGGCAAGCACTCAATAGCTAAATAACTAGGATCTTTTACACTCATTGTAATTGCATTCTTACATTAATATTTGTACTCAAACGTATTCATATTAATAACATCTCGCGAGAGCATTCAAGCCTGGGCCTAACAAACCCGGCAAATCTTGTGTTATTCATTCTCCCTCGGACGTGCTCTCGCACTTTGTTTGCTGCCCATCCATTCCAGCAATATCTATCTCCGGATAATATTTTGGGCAGCAATAGGTATCTCTCAGACCGATAGAAGAGGCGTAGAGGTCGTGTTAGGGTTGTATACATCAAAGCATACTTTATGCTTGTATTTGTAACACCCCCAATCCGCTTAGAGATATTACACGTCGTAGAACCTTTCCTCAAGGATCTACCAGGCTGGTAACAATATCCAACATCTCGACAATGCCTTTAAGGCTAAAATGACTCAGTAGACCGATTTGTTCTTTCAATAAAAGCATACAACTCAATCTCAATACATGCCCACGCAGGGGTCAAATACAAAATACTCCCGTACAACGGGAAAAATACTGCAGCGGAAATAACGTACAACTAAACCAATACAACAACGTACAGATCCTCATGTGATTAGTATCGATCATATTTCACCATCCTTCATGCCAACCCTCTATTATACTCCCCAAAACCTGAATGCAATACAGACATCCACTCCCGATTACTTGGGGGTTAGCAAAATTCTACTATTTTGCTATTGCAAGTACAAAGTGAAAAAATACGAGTCATACAATTAAAGTTCCAAGAATAACAATAATCAGGAATCCTCAAAGATTCAAACATAACAAAAAATACTTCCCGAGGCAAGAGTTGAGTAAAACTTTCCAAAAACCGAAGGATCACAATTCAAGGGAAACAATTTACAAAATGGTTTAATATGCCATCGGGAGTTTTAATAGAAAACAATTTAGGATTATCGAATCCTTCTGTTTTCAAAATCAACAGGGGTCACAGCCCAAAGGTTTTGTTTTCACAAATAAAACCAACAACAATTCACAGGGTCAAAACCCACGTCACGTGTCCTCAACGGACATAAAATCAACACAACATAATCACCCAAGATACGCAAATCTTGGTCAACGAATACAACACCAACTCGTGAATCCAGGGCTATACCATTGGATTCCCTCGAAGCCTCGTCGGACCCTCCCGAGGTGAGCAAAATACATTCACAAATCATATACACACCAACTCGTGAATCCAGGGCTATACCATTGGATTCCCTCGAGGCCTCGCCGGACCCTTCTGAGGTGAGCAAAACACAATCACAATCATACATAACACCGTGAACACATGCCACGTCATCTCACGGTTGGATCAATCACTTGTTGTCTCCTGACCATATGATCGCATGTCATATGTCACTGCATGTCTTATCATCTCACGGTTGGATCAATCACTTGTTGCATCCTGACCACATGATCACAAGGCATGTGTCACCGTAGATTGTCTCAGGCTCTCACGGTTGGATCAATCACTTGTTGTATCCTGACCACATGATCACATGCCATGTGTCACCGTAGACCTCCGACCATACCCACACATTCACACAAATAACATATCATACCAAGGATATCCAAACAATTCACCCAAAGGCAATAAACATAAAGCACGACACCATTGTCAAATCACAACGTACCAAAATGAGATAATATATGCATATATATTATCAAAGCACAACAACAACATCAAGAATATTCATAGGGTTCACTTAACCATTCACGAGACACAATATTCACGAACACACACATTTTGAAAGTGAGCCTTGGCGAGGCTAAATCGAATCTTTTGAAAGTTCATCTCAAACAATCAAACAGACATACCAAGACAATCACCAATCATAATATCCACAAACCAAGAGATGTATGGACAAGGTACTTGCCTCAAATCGATATGCGAATACTCCGACGGACACGGTTCAATCGGGAAAACCTCGGATACCTACAATCCTCCGACCAAAAACAACGAAGATACGATTACAATGAGAATCAAGGTAAAAAACAACAGAAATCCCACCAAACTATCGAAAGGAAACTCATTGGGACATTTAATCGAACACTCCACGTTCGATAACTCCCAAGAACACTCGAATCACCAATCGAGTTAAACAAACTCGAAATATGGATATACAAACCATAGAAAACGATTATTAATGATCAAAAACATCAACCGATTCATCAAAATAGGACGAACAACGAAAATCAAGAAGGAAATCTCGAAAGTCAATTCTAGGATATTTCAAGAATTTACCTCAATTCGACGAAGAACAAGGATTAGGTGATGATATAATCGACAAGAGTCTTCTAAAAAGCCTAGAAATCGAGTGGAATCGACCAAAAACTCCACTCCTCGACTTCTCCCGTCGCCAACCGCCACCCGGATGAAGAAAAGGGGTAAAATGGGGTCTGGCCCGACACCAGGCCTATTTATGGCCGACAGGGTTACGGTCGTAACTGGAAGCCCTTACGGCCGTAACCGGCATTCGTGAAAATCCTTCCCAGCGCCTGCCGATCACTTACGGCCGTAACTGACACCCCCTTACGGCCGTAACTGGCATTCCTCCGAAAGCTGCCTGACACCTGTACGGCCGTAGCCGATCACGCCTTACGGCCGTAACCGGCCTTCGTCCAGCTCGTGCCTGCCGATCACTTATGGCCGTAACCGGCACCTTACGGCCGTAACTCGTTCAGGCCAGTACCTGCTCCAAAATGTGCGGCCGTGACTCGACCGTGGCCAACTCCGACGGTCCGGACAACCCCGAAACCCAAACCTGAATATAAACCGAAGATACGGTTATGAAGTACTCGCAAAGGCGAATCTATGTGCTAAGAGAACACACGATTCCGACCACCCGAAGGCTCGAAATTCGACAACGGAATTAATTACCCCAAACTTTGGGAAATTACGAAAATGGCCCAAAACGTCCGAAATACACGATACACGATCGAAACACTAAGCTAAAGCTCGCAACACGTATAACAACGTTAGATGAACTTATGAGAAACCCGAAACAACAATTTTGAACGAGATTCGCAAGACTCGAACTCAAGCGTGGAAAAGTCGCCTAAGAACACGGAACTCAACAAAACGACACCGAAACGAACTCGGACGTCAAAAAGTGCAAAATTAAATATTCTCAAAATGACAAAACGTTCACAAGCGAGCCGTTAAAACAGACTCCTCCCAAAAAATAAATTTACCGAAAATCGAAATTGCGGATATTACAGTATTGCCTAATTTTCCGGTCTTTATCTATGAGAATATTTAATTCATTTGTCACGTATTTTGCATATTTATTCACGTTATGGCTATGCAAATGTTTTCTAAATTACTTTATATTGTAGATAACATGGTGTGTCGGGTCACACTGAAGATCACATTATCGGTTCCTTATATAGTAATAAATTAGTTCACAACCTATATAACATTAGACCGTTATGTGAGAGGTTGTAATATATGCTTGAGATTGGTTGGTCTTGATCATTAGCATATATTAGCGTATTCGGTATACGTTGAACAGGATCGAGGTGAGATAGATTCTTCTGTACTGACTATAAGAAGAACGTACATCTCGAACAATTATTATTTCTTAATTCTAGTGATTAATATTTAATTATATATATTTAATAATTATTGCTTTGATTTATCATGTTGAGAGCCAAAATGATTGACTTAATATGCTCGATATTTTGGTCAATATTATTATTTATATAATAATTAATATTATAGCTAGAAATCGTGTCCCGACCAGTCGGGTTGATCATGTCCCTTGAGGCACTCGAAACGATTATTATATTAAACCCTACAAGTGGAATTAATTTTCCGATATAATAATAAAAGTCGAGTGGTATACTCATGTATAACACATTAATTAATTAAAATATGTCAGTAGCTTAAATTAATTAATGGACATAGAATATCTTAAACAAGGGGAAATAATTAATTCAAAAGGGAGCCCAATTTCATAATTTGGGATTTTGGTAGGAAGTGCAATATCAACCTTTTAGTGGACTAAGTTGATATTAATAGAGTTATCATATTAGGAAGAGTCCTAATATTGGAAAGATGATCTCTATTGGGAGTCCTTACCTTATCCTCCGTAAGATCCCTGGAGTAGCCGAAAACAACTATAAATAGGACACATATGGGGGCCGATTTTTTTTACTCTTCTTTGGCACAAGAATTTCGATTTTCTTCTCTAATTTGTGTTTAATTGTGGATCTTAACTTGTGTTTTGGATTCCACAATTTAGCTAACACAATATTTTTTTAAATGCACAAATATTCAAGAAAAATAGAGAAAAAAATTAGTAAGGTAATTTTTGGAAGAAAAGTGGCTCGACCGTCCCATACTGCAAGTCCAAGTTTGATCCGGTAGATTATTGCCCACACGATATCTGGATCATAGGCGGGATATACTCTAGAAGATCTTGAGGTAGAAACACAAGAAGATCGAAGAGGAGTACGTGGAGTAACTCGATCGATCCAAAAGGGAATTTTCTACCACTTCGCTTCAAAGGTATGAATTACCAATTCTACTGCGTAAATATGTATATTTAAATTGTTAATTAATCTTTTTAATTAATTAATTGACAAGCCCAAATAGATCCGCTATTTATGTTGGTTACCTTATGAAACTAAATCTATTTGATTAATGAATCTCGCTTCCGCTGCGTTTTATATTCCAACAATTGGTATCGGAGCCGATCCTTAGGTTCTCTTCAATTTAATTAATTTGTGATTAATTTGCTAGCAATTTAAATATTAATATGGTATGATGTTTAGAATATTTTGCTAGAAATTGTCTTGCAGGTGAATATTGTCCAATTATCATGGCTATGTGATTTTTTATTTATTTATGCATTTTGGTAATTTGGCCCGATTTTGAGGCATGTATTAAGTTTTTTCCATGAGAGAATCCACGGGTAGAATAGGATTTATTTTTCCTTGTAATTTCTTATTGTAAATTCGATGTATGTTATTTGGTGTAAAATTGTAATCGAATTGGAATACACAAAGTACCGAAGGAAAAAAGGTCCAGCTTGAAAAGGAGTCCTGATCGGACGAACCGACCGAGACCAGACTGATGCCGATCGGGACTCGGCCAATGTAGGCGGTCTCCCGAATCTGGCCTGCCGCGCGTCGGCCAGGGGCAGGTTGCCGGGCCGCGGGTCGGATTTTTGTCCGGGCAAGTTCGTTCGGTGTATGGTCCTGTTCGTTTATCCGTCGTTCGTTGCGTCCGTTGGAGCATAATAATTTTAATTTGGAAATTTCTTGTGCAATTAATTTTGCATGGAAGAGATTTTCTAAATTTGGCAATTTTTGTGCCCCAAGCGGGAGGAGGTGACGAGATGCTTGAAGCTGTGGGAGCAAAAGAGTCGAGGATTTTCTCGTTATTCGAAACGAGGAATAAAAGCCATGATAATTGGATTTAATTATCCATTTTTTTTTTAATTATGTTGTTTTTTACTGTTTTGGTGAATGACATGTATGGATGTATGCGTGATATGTTTCTTGCATGTTAGGACGAGAAAATTAAAAACCTTATTTTTCAAAATAACTAAGTGATTTTAATAATTGATTTTTTTTTTAAAATCAAATTGGCCTCCATAATTGGTTTAAATTGTGAAATAATTAGCATGCGCATTGACATTAGAGTCTTCATCCACATCAGATGTGCTGATTATTGGCTCACTAGTTTTAAACTTCAATTAGATAGCAAAAAGGTGAATATTATTTTTTATGATAGGACCTCTCCATATGTATGACTATTATCATTAAATAATATTCTAAGGATTGTTAAATTATGGTGCTCATTTAGGTCTATTAATTAATAAGCTTCCCATCGGAGTCTATGTTAAGTTAATACATGGCCAAGAGGAACCAACTATTAATTTTACTTGTCAAAACGCATCTTGACTAGATAGTAAAATTAAAGACGTTAAAATCTACTTGAAAAATGTATATGTAAAAGTCCACACTAACGTGGCTTGCATGTGCGGGTGAGATGTTGGTTGACTGCATATATATTGTGTTTTAAGGTTTTTCAATATATTTTGCGTAGAATTATGTGATGAATGGTGTTTTAATTTTATTCTCAGATTTTTTTCAATCCACTAGCTGTTATTCTCAAAGAAAATAAACTTAATGGCACTAATTTTGCCGCCTGGAAAAGAAATCTTGACATTGTCCTGACTGCCGAGGGGCATAAATTTGTTTTAACTGAGGAAAGCCCTCTGGAACCAGAACCGGATGCCACTCCTGAAGAGTTGGCTGAATTCCGAAAATGGAAAAAGTATGATGAGATGGCTCGCTGTTACATTTTGGCTTCACTTATAAATGTATTGCAGCATCAGCATCAGACGATGGCCTCAGCCGCAGAAATGATGAAAAATCTCACCGAGATGTTTGGTCATCAGAATCGGGCGTCTATGCAAAATGCAATGAGGGTGTTGAAGACAACTCAAATATCTGAAGGGACTCCAGTAAGGGATCATGTTCAGAAAATGATGTCTCATTTGAACGAACTGAGCATACTAGGGGCCACTATCGATGCCGAGTCGTAGGTCGATATTATCTTGGGCAGCTTGCAAAGAAGCTTTGAGCAGTTCCGCCTTAACTACAATATGAACCGTAGGACTTACACTTTGGCGGAACTTCTGACAGAGCTTCAATCGGCCGAAGGTCTCTTCAAACAAGGTTATCATCAAATTCTTGTGGCAACCGGTGCTAGTTCTTCAAAACCCAAATGGGGAAGAAGAAAAAGCAGGTTGGCCAAAAGCAAGTGGCAACCTTCAAAGATAACGGCAAGGCTCCTCATTCCAAGGCTTCTCAGTCTGAGGCAAACAAAAAGCCGAAGGGCAAATGCTATAAATGCGGTCTGAAAGGGGCATTTCAAGAGTGACTGTCCTAAGAAAGATACGTCTCATGCACTAGTAGTCAAAATATGTTTGGCTGCCTGTTCTATCACTTCATGGATAGTAGATTCGGGCTCCACTGATCATGATTGTTATGACTCGCAGGGGTTCCAAGTAACCAAAGTACTTAGTGCGGATGAGATTACTATTAGCTGGGGCGACTATTCCAGGCTGAAGGCTGTTGCAGTTGGAGTCGTGCAGTTAAAAGTTAATGATATGATTCTAGTCCTAAATAATGTGTTATTAGTACCTGATTTTAGAATGAATTTAATTTTAGTTTCTAAATTGTGTTGTGATGGATATTCAGTTTCTTTTGGAGATAATGCAGTTATTAAAAGGAATGGTGAATATATTTGCACGAGTACTTATAATGAAGGACTTTATGTCATTAATACTGCACCAACTCCCTTGCATAATTATAAATCGCTTAATTCTTTGACTAATCCTAATAAAAGGTTTGTGGCATTTACGATTGGGTCATATTAACCTTAGAAGGATTCAAAGATTAGTGAGCGATGGCCCATTGGATTCGCTCCAAGTTGAGTCATTTCCAATCTGCGAATCCTGTCTGGAAGGGAAAATTACTAAAAGGGCTTTCCAAAGCAAAGGAAATCGTGCACAAAATGTATTGGAATTGGTACACATCGATGTATGTGGTCCAATGAACATCCAGGCTAAGGGTGGTTTCGAATACTTCATCACGTTTATAGATGATTATTCGAGAGATGGATACATCTATTTGATGCGACGTAAGTCTGAATCTTTTGATAAGTTCAAATAATTTAAGGCTGAAACAGAGAAGCATCATGGACAGAGTATCAAGTCACTACGATCTGATCGTGGTGGCGAATATCATAGTGGAGAGTTTTTGGATTTCTTGGCACATGAGGGGATTACTTCCCAGGTCACTGCGTCTGGTACCCCACAACAAAATGGTGTTGCTGAACGAAGGAATCGTACTTTATTAGAGATGGTTAGGCCAATGATGAGTTATTCTGATTTGCCTATTTTGTTTTGGGGATACGCCTTGGAAACAACGACATACATTCTAAACTTGGTGCCTTCGAAATCAGTTCCAAAAACACCCACAGAACCGTGGAATGGGCGCAAGCCCAGTCTAGGACATATTCGGATTTGGGGTTTACTAGCACACGTGCTGAATAAGGAAGCTGATAAGTTGCCATCTCGTACAGAAGTACGAGTATTTGTAGGATCTCCGAAGGGAACGAATGGTGGCTTATTCTACAGTCCTAAAGATCAGAAGGTCATTGTTAGCACCAATGCCCGGTTCTTAGAGGAGGACTATGTAATAAGCCACAAGCCTAGGAGTGAGGTCATTCTAGAGGAACTTAGGGGCGAGATTTCGACAATACCAATTGTACAAACACCTAGTGTGTAATACCCGGTTGTAATTCAGTCATTATCATTCAGTAATTTCATTCGGTGATTGTCACTCAGTGGATTTTCACTCATTTATAATCATTCATCAATCATGTTCGTTCACCGTGTTCACCGTTCGGAAAAACTTCGAGTTGTGTATCGTTATTGTTCATTGTTTCAACTTTCCTCATATGAGTTCGACTTTGTTAGATCACCATTAATTTTTGGTAACTCCAAAAATTCTAAATCTTTGCAATATTATAAGGCATCGAGTTAGCTTTCCAATGGTTCAAACGGTGAGTCAATCGGAGTCCGGACGAGAGAGTTATGGTCGTTTTAGCTCAACCGCTCATTTTTTGATTTTGGCGATCACGCCGACCGAACTCGGCCGTGTCGTCGACACGGACCGTGCCATACTCGTCCGGAAATGCGAAGTCTCTGCCTCAGGACCCGACCGTGTCGTGCAGCACGGCCGAGTCGAACTCTTCCGGATAAGCGAGCCATCGCTGACACGCCGGCCGTGTTCCGTGACACGGCCGAGTCATGCCGAGTCGTCGGACGGGTCACTTCGGAAGGCCCCTCCGCCGCGACCGTGTCAAGCGGGACACGGTCGAGTCCACTGCCGGCCAGTGCGCGCCGCCGTGTCAGGCGGACACGGTCGAGTCTGTCAGCCGAGTGAACCCCTATAAATTCGTTTTTTTGAGCATTTCAGCTCATTTCTTCCATTTCTTTCCCACTTCTTCACCTGCAACCGAGAGAGAATAACTTGAGGGAGAGATTTCTTCATCAATTATCATTTGAGTGTGTGCTTTTCATCACCTTCAATCATTTGGGAATCTTGGATAGTCGATTTTACACGTTTTCATCGGATCGAATTGGTTGGATCTTCAAGAGGTAAATTCTTCAACACTTTGGACTTCGATTTTGTGTTGAGATATGATGTTTTGGACGTTATAATCATGTTATATGAAGGGATATGTATATGATTATGAGTTTGTATAAGGATTCATTGGATTATTGAGGAATTATTCAAGAACACTTTGAATATCGAGTTGAAATTGGGGGTTTTCGATTAATTGTCGTTGAAATCACGTTTTCGGATATTCGTCTTGGATTATTAATTATATTGAAGATGTTTTGTTGGTTTGAAACACTTCTTGGGGGATTTTATATTGGTATATTGAAGTTTGATTGTAAACAATCGGAGTTTGGACGCAACGTGTTTGTTTTAATGCCTCAATGGACTTAGTTTTATCGTATCGACGTTTTGAGTTCGTTATATTCGTGTTTGATTCGTATATTGAACGGATTGTTGGATATTGTATAATTCAAGGTTGTTCGAGCGCCCGATATCTCAATTAGGACGTTGTTCGTGGAAGGATAATTGTCGCCGGTGTTGCGTAAGTTAATTCTTACTCGGTTAAAAGGATATTCATACCTTTTGTTGTTGATCATTCATAATCATAACTCATTCATCATTGTATTAATCATATTAAAACTTGTTATTATCAATTAATCACTTCAGTCATAAGGAGCAGCGGTTCCAATCTTTTCGTTGAGCTATCATTCATTTCATAATTACTCTAATCTCGGTGAGTCATTCTAGGCCTTGACTAATTATTATTCATTGATATTCATAATGGTCATTCTAGATCATGTGACCTTCTAGGTTCATATTGCGTGGCGGGTGTGGGTGTGTGGAAATTTTAGTCGGGCACATGATGGTTATGTATTGGGTTCACCGATACATTAGACCGTGCACACGGGAAAGCGTTACACCGTGAGACTAATTAGGTACACGGACGGGTGTTGTACACTTGCACAGAACATTACGGGCGTACTATGATACTCCTCTTCAGCGTAATTCATAACTAAGAATATTTCATAACTTCAGTTAATCATGATTGTGTATTTTCAACCCTTGAGGATTGTTGTTCTTTGTAATCGGCCGTTTGGGGATTTTGTTTTTTAGGTCATGGCAAGGCAAACGCACGGGAATAGCATGTTGATGTCGAGGAGTCCTAGTGATACTAGTAGGGGCCCCCGATCTTTCAGTTATTCATGTTATTGTCCTTTATTTTCCGCTGCAGACTTTCATTTGAATACTCCGTTTCATTCAGTGTTGTGTATTTTATCTTCATATAAAATACACTAGTATTCGGTATTGTCCTGGTGTGTTGTAAATAAACTCCTCATCGGAGTAATTATTGTTGTAATGTAGTTCGGTACTACATTTATCTTGTGTAATTCATTCATTTTCATTTGCCTGGTGGGTCCCAGTTGGGGATCTACGGCACTGTAATATCCGCCTAGTTTGGGGTGTTACATAGTGTACCACGTATCGACACTATTGTGGATACGCAAACCAAAGACACACCTCGTCCTAGTGGGAGGGTTGTTCGTCAACCTGATTGTTTCATCGACGTGGGAGCATCTTTGGACCACTCCACGGACCAGGATGAAATAGATCCATGTACGTATAAGCAGGCAGTTCAAGACAAGGATGTTGAATCCTGGCAAATAACAATGGAATCGGAAATGGGATATATGGATTCTAATCAAGTGTGGGAGCTAGTAGAGCTACACAATGGGGTAAAACCCATTGGAAGTAAGTGGGTCTACAAGCGTAAGAGAGGATCTAAAGGGAAGGTTGAAACCTTCAAAGTAAGGCTTGTTGCGAAAGATTGCACTCAGAAGGAGGGCATCGAATACGATGAGACCTTTTCGCCAGTAGCCATGCTTAAATCGATCCGGATTCTCTTAGCTATAGCTGCACATTTGGATATGGAGATTTGGCAGGTGGATGTCAAGACTGCGTTCTTGAACGGGAGTCTTGATAAGGAAATCTATATGCGCCAACCTGAGGGATTCATTGCTGAAGGAGAGGAGCACTTAGTGCGCAAGCTTAAAAGAGCCATTTATGGTCTCAAGCAAGCATCAAGGTCTTGGAACATGCAATTTGATGAGGTCATTCAATCATATGGTTTTGAACAGTGTCCTATTGATGTTTGTGTATACAAAAAGTGTGATGGAAACGTGCTAGTGTTTCTTATATTGTACGTAGATCATATACTTTTAACTGGAAACAATGTGAAGGTATTATCAGACGTAAGGGTATGGTTGTCTGATCAATTCGATATGAAGGGTTTCAGAGAAGCTGGGCACATCCTTGGTATTAGGATCTTTCGAGATCGCAAGAAAATGATGTTGTGATTAATCAGGCATCCTATATCGATACGGTGCTAAAGCCAGGGGCGGAGGGAGGGGGGGTCCAAGGGGGTCCACGGACCCCCCCGACGGATGAAAATTCCCTTATAAAATAGGGGAAGCTATTTATATAGTTGTCCGACCTCTGTAATTTTTATAACTCCGGAACCTCCTGAGTAAATGCTCTGCTTCCGCCACTGGCTAAAGCGGTTTAGTATGGAGAATTCCAAGAAAGGTTTCTTACCTTACAGACATGGAATTAAGCTATCTAAGGCTATGTGTCCTAGGACACAGAAGGAGATAGATGACATGAAGCTGGTCCCTTATGCTTCGGCAGTAGGAAGCCTCATGTATGTTATGCTTTGCACTAGGCCTGATATCTGTCATGCTGTAGGCATGGTGGCGAGATATTAGTCAAACCCAGGATCGGGACATTGGATTGCTGTCAAGCATATACTCAAGTACCTGAGAAGGATTAGTGAGCATATTGTCACGGGATGGGGGTTTTGCGCAGCTAACCCGTGCGGCACTTAAACAACTAAGCTGAGTCGAGTTGCTAAGTAAGCCTGAAAGCAACGAGAAAAGGGGCAATGGCACAAAAGGATTTTATTAAGTATGAATGCTTTGGGTACAAGAGATCTTTACGATGCTTGATTGCTTGAGGATTTCTGGATGGAGTGAGCAAATGAGGCTCCTCCTCCTTTTATACCATCCTAGGAGAGTTCTGGAGTGGAACTCTCTAGATAGAACTTTCTAGGTAGAATACTCTAGATACTTGTAGTACATTTACATGGACATTTACATGAGCTTTCTACAAAGTGTGTAAGAAGTACATTTCTACATGCTTCTAGAGTCGTCTAAGTATGTAGAGATCTCTGGGTCTTTCTTGATCATTCTAGAACCTTCCGGAACCTTCCGACACATAGAGACTCATGTTAGGGTCATCCAAGTCGCTTTCGCCCGACCCATCACATCCTCCCCCACCTATTTCAGTGACGTCCTCGGCGCATTCTCTTGTCTGAACATCTTGATGTGATCTTGAAATTGCCAGAGTTCGTCTTCCCGTTCCCATGTTGCTTCGCTATCAGGGAGGTTTTTCCATTTTACCAAGTATTCCGTGCCGGGAGGCACGCCTCTCTTCCGAGTAACTCGTTCAGTCACAATATAGTCCACCTCCTTGTCGAATGAGGTGATTACGGCAGTAGGTGCACGATTTGACTCTCCTCAGTGCGGATCTTCCGAGTCGGCATGGTAGAGTTTCAATTAGCTCGCGTGGAAGACCGGATGTATTTTAAGTCTTGGAGGGAGTTGCAACATATAAGAGACATTTCCAACACGTTTGATTATTGTAAATGGTCCTTCGTACCTCCTCACCAAACCTTTGTGTACTTTGCGCAATGCCTTGAATTGGTTGGTAGAAAGTTTGACCATGACCTGATCACCTTCTTGGAACTTAATATCTCTTCTTTTAGGATCAGCCCACTTCTTCATCTTCCGGGCGACCTTATCAAGGTAGGCGCGCGTAATGTCTGCCTCCTCATGCCATTCTCGGGCAATGCGGTGAGCTGCGGGACTCTTCCCTTCATGTATCGAGGCTACAACATTCGGGGTTAGTGGCTGAAAACCCATAATGATTTCGAAATGGGACTTACCTGTTGCCTCGCTTTTCTGCAGATTGTAAGAGAACTGGGCCACATCAAGTAAGCTTGGCCAGTCCTTCTGATGGGCGCTCACATAGTGCCTTAGATATAATTCCAGCAATGCATTGATTCGTTCGGTCTGTCCATCTGTTTGGGGATGGAAACTTGTCGAGAACTTAAGGTCGGTTCCCAATAGCTCGAATAGTTCTCTCCAAAATCGTCCAGTGAATCGAGGGTCTCGATCACTCACAATGCTTAAAGGAATCCCCCAAAGTTTGATGATATGTTTGAAGAATAGACGGGCAACTTCATTAGCATTGCAATCGGGTGATGTGGCAATGAAAGTAGCATACTTACTGTATCGGTCCACCACCATGATGCTTCCGAATCCTTCTGATTTCGGGAGAGTTGTGATGAAGTCCATAGACACACTCTCCCAGGGCCTTGATGCAATGGGCAGGGGCTCCAACAATCCTGCCGGCAGATTCTGCTCATTCTTGTCTTGCTGGCACACAAGACAAGTCTTCACGTAGGCTTCAATTTCGTCCCTCATTTGCAACCAATATTATGAGGCCTGTACAAGCGCAGTGGTACGCTCAATTCCCGGGTGACCAGCCCACTTAGTGTCGTGGCACTCCTTTATGATCTCCTTTCGAAGTTTTCCCCACTTAGGCACAAATATCCGATCGCCAATAGTGCATACGATATCATATTCCTCCCAAAATCGCCTTGTTTTGCCTTGCTTTATTTTGTCCAAAAGATCTTTCAGTTGGGCGTCTTGTTGGACTCCTTCCTTAATCCGAGGGATGAGGTCGGACTTCGGCATACTAGAACTCAGAGTGGCCAGTTCTGCCTTCCTACTTAGGGCATCCGCGACTACATTAGCTTTCCCAGACTTGTACTCAAGTCGGTAATCAAATTCCGCCAAGAAGTCTTGCCATCGAGATTGCTTGGGACTTAACTTCTTTTGGGTCTGAAAGTAACTCGTAGCAACGTTATCTGTCATGATCACAAAGTGTGAGCCAAGCAAGTAATGTTGCCATGTTCGCAGGCATGACGGCAGTCATTTCCTTTTCTTGTAATGTATACCGTCTTTCCGTCTCATTGAGTTTCCGGCTCTCAAAGGCAATGGGGTGTCCATCTTGCATGAGCACTCCTCCAATAGCGAAATCAGAGGCGTCAGTTTGTACCTCAAAAGCTTTTGTGTGGTCCGGCAAGTCCAGTACGGGTTCTTCGGACACCGCTTGCTTGAGTTCTTCGAAAGCTTGCTGGCACTTGCTGGACCAATGCCATACTTGATTTTTCTTAAGTAGATTGGTCAGTGGGGCTGCTTTGGCCGAGTATCCTCTTATAAAGCGGCAGTAGTAGTTCACCAAGCCAAGGAATGATCGAAGTTCTAGAACCTTGGTCGGGGGTTGCCAATCCCGAATAGCTTTCACCTTTGCATTTTCCATCATGATTTTGCCTCCTTTAACCTTGTGACCGAGAAATTCAACTTCTTCTTGGGCAAATGAACATTTTGCCTTCTTAAAATAGAGCTCGTTCTCGCGTAGTACTTGGAAGACTTGTTTAAGGTGTTGAATATGTTCTTCAAGAGTCGAATTGTACACCACAATATCATCCAAGTAAACAATAACAAATTGGTTAAGGAAAGGGTGAAGTACCTTGTTCATGAGGGTGCAAAAGGTTGCAGGTGCGTTTGTGAGACCGAAGGGCATGACAAGGAACTCAAAAGCACCGTAGCGAGTCACACATGTGGTCTTGGCCTCGTCTCCTTCAGCAATTCGCACTTGATAGTACCCCGAGCGCAGGTCAAGTTTGGTGAAGTACCGCGCCTTGCCAAGTTGATCGAAGATATCAGCTATCAATGGTATTGGGTATTTGTTCTTGACAGTGATCCGATTGAGTGCCCTGCAGTCGATGCACATTCGAAGGGTGCCATCCTTCTTTTTCTGGAATAGTACGGGTGCACCGTAGGGATATTTGGAGGGACGTATGTATCCTGTTTCTAGAAGGTCCTTGATTTGCCTTCGTAGTTCCGCGAGTTCGGGCGGTGCCATGCGGTAGGGAGCAGCAGCTGGAGGTTTGGCACCAGGTTCCAACTCAATGCAATGATCCACCTCTCGCCTGGGTGGAAGTTTCTTAGGCAACTCTTTAGGCATCACATCCTTGTATTCTTCGAGAATACTCTTCAAGATTTGCGGGTGGTCAGTCCGCGATGAGTTGAGTTTTTCTTCATCATTGAGCTGCCGAATTGTTACCAAGTAGTTGGGGTACTTCCGCATCCCCTTCTTAAATTGCATGGCCGATATTAGTTTCTTCTCAACATGGGCTCGTTCAATAGGGACCATGCATGCCTTGTCCCCATCGTAGATGGCGAGTGTGTTTGTGTCCGGCATAGGAAAGGCTTGGAATCTGTCGAAGAATTCCATGCCTAGAACCATCTTGAAGTCGTCTATGGGGACGACAGAAAAGTCGAGCTTTCCGGACCATGTCCCAAGAGAGAGTGGGACGTCATGAGCAATCCCGGCTATAGGCTTGGCAGGTGAGTTTACCGCCTTCATCGCACCTCCGCGATAGACTGTCTTGAGCCCTAGGCGTGTGGCTTCTTCCTCGGACATGAAGTTATGAGATGCCCCAGTGTCGAGTAACGCGCTAACGGTGTGACCGTTGATAGTGGCGCAAGCAAACATGAGCCCTTTCTTCGGAGTAATGGGCGTTGGGGCTTGTCCCTTAAGAGCGGACATGTATTGAAGAGAACCCATGCTGTGTCGGGGTTCTTCTAATGGAGGGGCCGAGGTATCGTCGGAACTAATATTTAAGTGGGCAGCAAGGGCGTTTAGAGTCTTCTTCTCTGGGCAGTCGCGTATCCAATGATTGCCGTTGCATATGAAGCAAGGGCTTTTGGGTTTCGATTGCTCCTTCCTTCCTTGAAATTTTTGTTGCCTGATCTTGCCACTTGGGGGTCGGTTAGTTCCCCAATTCTTTCGATTACCGCCATATCCTTCCTTGCGATTTTCTCCCCCACCTTTGCCATGAATGGGCCGTTTATCTTTACCTTGCCCAGAGTAGTCAGTGAGTGATTCAGCCTTGGCGATAGCTTCGTCAAGGGTCTGAACACCATGTCTATCCAGCTCGGTTTTGGCCCAATTGTTAAGGCCATCGGTGAAATAGAAAAGTGCATCTTTATCTGACATTTCAACTTCAAGCATGAGAGTTGTAAATTCATTGATATAGTCACGAATCGTACCTGTCTGCTTGAGTCTTCGGAGGCGAGCTCTCGCATCTCGTTCAGCCAAAGACTTATGATCTTATTTGCCATTAACCGTATAGGACATTCGCCTGCTCACTAACAAGAGATAGAATCCTTTCTTGGCGTACAGTAAAGACTGCTACCTGCCCGTATAGTCCGCACTTCGAGGTCGACTCAGCAATTAAGCAAATGAGTCTAACTACTCTAATGACAAACTAAACGTCACAGGCACATCTTCTACTGAACCCTCAAGTCAAAGGTCCACGTATACTATCACAACCTTTCGATTCGTCATCGACTCTCCGAGAGTGAATACCGTGTGACTGAATCGAGTATGAGTCGTGTTCGAGTATACTGGTCCCACCAATATACTTATAACTATGCTATCAAGACATGCACATGTCCTTGCATTAGTTATACAAGTCTTATTAAAAACTTAATGCCCATTTAAGTTTATTGACTTGCGAACGATTTACGTAAATAAACTTTAAACACTTCCAGTGTATTTTCTCTTATCCCATAACGAGAATGGAATGTTCGATTTATTTACATGGACTTCACTTCAATGTTTACCAAGTCAAGAATGCAATTGAAATACAATAAACAGTGAATGAATCGAATTGCCTTTTATTATTTATTATTCCATAATTACAAGTACAATGCCCATACTCTCTCATCCCCTGAGTGGCATTCGAGGGCATATTCCTAACAATCTCCCACTTGCACTCAATGCCACATATCATGGTATCCAATACCCATGTTCTTTAGATGTCTTTCCAAGATAGCCTGAGATAATGGCTTAGTCAGCAGGTCAGAGACATTGTCTTCTGAGTCTACTCTTTGCAATGAAACATATCCTTTTTCCACCATCTCTCGAACGATGTGGTACTTTCTCTCTATATGCTTGGTGTTGTGGTGAGCCCTAGGCTCCTTAGCTTGAGCGACAGCTCCATCATTATCACAAAATAGTGATATAGGCAACTCCGCATTAGGGACCACTTGAAGTTCTTGTATAAACTTCTGCATCCAAAATGCTTCTTTACTAGCCTCTGAGGCAGCTTGATACTCATCTTGGTAGGTGGAATCTGCAGTAGTGGTTTGCTTGGAGCTTCTCCAAGATACTGCTCCTCCTTTGACAGTAAACAAATACCCAGATGTCGACTTAGAGTCGTCATTGTCTCCTTGAAAATCAGAATCGGTGAATCCAATCACCTTCAGTTCTCCACCACCATAAGTAAGAACTAAATCTCTAGTTATTCTTAAGTACTTAAGAATGTTCTTTACGATCAATGTTCCCTTCCCGGGTTTGCTTGAAATCGACTTACCATACTCACAGCGTAGGCTAAGTCTGGTCTCGTACACAACATAGCGTACATGAGGCTACCCACTGCCGAGGCATAGGGTACCTTATTCATCTCTCTCTTGTCTTCCTCACTTTGAGGACACATTTTCGTGGTGAGATGAATTCCATGTCGCATGGGAAGGAACCCTCTTTTAGATTCATCCATCTTGAATCTTCTCAGGATTTTATCGATATAAAGGGCTTGGGAAAGTCCTATCATTCTTCACGGTCTATCTCTGTAAAGACGGATCCCTAGAATATAGGAAGCTTCTCCCAAGTCTTTCATGGAGAACGTTTTAGAAAGCCAAGCTTTCACGGTCTTGAAGCATTGCTATGAAATTACCTAAAAGTAGAATATTATCAACATATACTACTAAGAACGCAATGTTGCTCCCACGACCTTTTTGTAAACACACGGTTCCTCCTCATTTAAATGCGAAGTCAAAGTCCTTAACTGCTTCGTCAAATCGAAGGTTCCAACTCCGAGAAGCTTGCTTGAGACCATAAATGGCTCGTTGCAGCTTACACACTTTATGAATATTAGCTTTGGACAAAAATCTCTTAGGCTGTTCCATATAGATTTCCTCCTCGAGGTATCCATTTAGAAAAGCCGTTTTGACATCCATTTGCCATATTTCATAATCATAATAGGCGACAATGGCAAGCATCATGCGAATCGATTTTATCATAGCTACGGGCGAGAAGGTATCATGATAATCGATTCCTTCCCTTTGGGTATAACCCTTTGCCACAAGCCTGGCCTTATAGGCATCAACCTTGCCATCCCCATCAGTCTTTCTCTTATAGATCCATTTATTTCCAATAGTCCTCATGCCAGTTGGAAGATCTACTAGAGTCCAGACCTGATTGGTATGCATCGAGTCTATCTCAGCTTCCATTGCTTCTTGCCATTTATCGGAGTCTATGTCCACTATCGCTTGGTCATAGGTGGCAGGGTCGTTTTCACTGCTATCAGGTGTGTCGTGGAGACCCAGTTCCTCGACATGTGTATAGCCATACCTCTCAGGTAAGTGAGATACCCTATCAGACCTTCGAAGTGGAGGTTGTGTTACAATAGGTTCGGTTCTTGATCCCTGATAAGATGTCTCCTTAGGACTTTCATCATGCTCTTCCAAAGAGATATTTCTACCCGAGCCACCTTCCTGAATGAATTCATCCTCAAGAAAGTGCGCTTGTAATGCCACAACGACCCTATGGTCTTCTGGCATGTAGAATAGATAACCCATCGAGTCCTCTGGGTATCCTATGAAACGTCCTTTTATGGACCTCACTTCCAGTTTGTCCACCTTAGCCTTTTTGACATAGGTTGGACATCCCCAAATCCTTATGTGATTAAGGCTTGGTTTCTTACCCTTCCACATCTCATGCGGAGTGATAGGAACAGATTTGGAAGGACATCTATTAAGGATATAGGCAGCGGTTAGTAAGGCATACCCCCACAGGTAAATAGGTAAATCAGTGTAATTTAATATGGAGCGAACCATGTCCAACAAAGTCCGATTTCTCCTTTCTGAAGCACCATTTAACTGTGGGGTTCCTGGAGGCGTGAATTGTGAAACTATTCCATGTTCATTAAGGAACTCATCAAACTCAGTGCTCATATATTCGCCACCTCGGTCCGACCGAAGTGCTTTGATATGACATCCAGTTTGTTTTTCAACTAGGGCCTTAAATTCTTTGAATTTAGCAAAGGCTTCGGATTTATGTTTCATTAAGTACACAATCCCATACCTAGTATGATCATCTGTGAACGTTATGAAATATTGATATGCGTCTCGGGTTACTTCTAAAGCACCACAAACATCGGTATGCACCAATCCAAGTTTATCAGCAGCCCTTTCAAAAGTCCCTGTGAAGGAGAACTTAGTCATTTTGCCTCTAAGGCAAGATTCACAAGTTGGATAGGGTTCTACACCCAATGGACTTAAAAGTCCATCTTTCTCCATTTTCTGAACCTTGGTCTTACCAACATGACCAAGTCTAAGGTGCCATTTAAGAGCTTGATTAGTATCTTGCCTACCACGTTTCCTAGTTATAGTGTTCACCTTTGTTTTATTTTGCATGTTCAGATGATATAAACCATTCAACAATGTAGCTGTTCCAACCAATTTATTTCGAAAATAAATTTTACAACTGCCATTGCCAATGAAGAAACAAAATCCTTTCCGGTCCAAGACTGGAATGGATACAATATTTTTATGCCCCTTGGGCAAAACAAGTACTTCATCTAATGTCAAAATAAAACCGGATTCTAACTCAGAAGGATTGATCCAATATCGGTTGCCTCGACACTTTGTCCGCTTCCAACAATGATCATTATTTCCCCAGCTTCAAGTTTTCTACTTCGTTCCAGATCCTGATTCATAGTACAAATGTGAGAAGTGGCACCTGAATCCAGAATCCATGAAGCAGAATATACAGTAGTAGATAAAGGAGAAAGAAGCAATAAACTCTCTGAACAACATATGCTATACCACACTTACACAAATCACTCAAGAACACAAGTGTGTTCTTCACACAAAAAGAAAAGATTACAAGAAGTGAAAAATTATAAGATGAATGATGAATGATGAAGGATCTAAGGGGTCTATTTATACACCTAAAGTCATCTAATAGCTCCAAAACTCTTGCATTATTACAATAGATCGGATCAATGCCAACCACCCCCTCAATAATACACAAAAAGTATAAAAAATTAGACAAATTTTAACAATCTGTCAAGAGTTACGGCCGTAACATTAAGGAGTTACGGCCGTAACTTGGATGACTTACGGCCGTAACATTCCATAGTTACGGACGTAACTTGGCTTCGTAAATTTGCTCACTGGTTGCTTTGAGAGTTACGTTTTCAGCCCAGAATTTCTCAGACTTTGCGTTTTTTCCCCAAATCTTCTTCGGATGATAACTTTTGATATATAACTCTGATTTTGAATCCAGAAAGACTGCCGAATTCATCTCGGAAAGCCCTACAACATGAATATATCAAAATTCAACAAAGAGAATATTTAATAAACATTTTATTTCTTGAGTAAATCAGTTATTCAATCCGATTAAGACTAGATTTATATCATCATCCGATAAAAATAAAATTATAAAAAACTAATTAATTAAAAGCAAAAAACGAGTAGACTAGCTCAATTATGGGTGAAATTTATCGATACAAACCACGAATAAGTGTATAAAACTGACACTTATCACTATCGTGCAGGTTTAGCGCACGCTAAAGGTAAAGGATAACACACGCTAGTACAGACCAGATCAGAAGTAATCTACGTGTGGACCCGGCCACTTTCAGCGCATGTTCCGACAAGGTCAACGAATGTTTGTTATGAAGGATTAGCGCACACTAATGCATATTGTTAGCGCACGCTAATCAGATCGGGCCAGGAATCTTATCCTTGTCAGATGCTTTCGGCATGTGGGACACAGACATCTTCAGGGAAGGTGCAGATTTTCGGGTCAACGGCGATTAGCGCACGCTAATGTGGAAGATTAGCGCACGCTAATGGTGTATTACTGTAGCAGGTCAACGACTGTATTTACGTACGTTATTGCATGGATATTACATACGTAAGCTGATATGCGAAGCAAGGCAGTAACCTCTGGACTGCCCGGTAGCGCACGCTATCAAGGAAGGATAGCGCACGCTAGGGCTGTAGCGCACGCTAGGGCTGTAGCGCACGCTATACATAAGGTTTAGCGTACGTTAGTAATATGCTTTATAAAAGGGGGCAGACAGGTGTTAAGAGGCATTTCGTCCCTTTCTTTCCTTTCACTCTATAGAGAGAGCCTTGGGAGGATGTTTGAAGTTCCTAAATGCTGAGAGATGATCCTCTTTAACAAGATTAAGATGGAAAGCATAGATTAAAGCTTTGTTCTTGAAATTATTGATGATTATTGTAATGGAGTTCATAGAAAGAGTTTTGAGGTTCCAAATACTGGATTATGATGGAGTTGATCGTCCTTATCAACATTTGGAGCTCGGAATCGATTGGAAATGGATTCAACCTTGAGAATCAACGCATTTCATCGAAGAGGTAATTACTATTCACTTTGGGATTTTGTTTTGGATTTTATATGATGTCCTTGAGTTGATAATCGTCATGTATATGAGTTAACAAGTATGAACATGAGATTGGTTACCGAGTTATGTTGATGTTATTGCTGATATACGGGTATTGATATGATTTGAATGGTTTCGAATTGTGTTGTTTATCTTCAAAGAGATATGCTGGCTAATGTCTTCCTTCAATTCGGGTCTTTGATGTTGTTGTTATTGGTTTCTTCATATGATGGTGAACATGGCGATGATTATGAATTCTTGGTATTCATATGTTGATATTGAGGAAGAAGATGATATATGAATATGAGTTGGATGATTGTTTATATGTTAAAGGATATCGGATTTCGTTGTTTTGATAGCTATGAACATGGTTTCGAAATCACTTAGTGTTCTTGATAATCGCCATATGTCGATCGGTATCTGAAATGCATGCAACTGCATGTCATTAGCGCACGCTAGTGTTACTGGATAGCGTACGCTAACGGAAGCGACTTAGCGCACGCTACGTTAAGTGATTAACGTGCGCTAAGTCAACAGACAGTGTAATATATCCTGTTTCGGTTATGAATTCATGATCGTTTAAGTTGGATTGATCAAATAGTGGTTAATCGAGATATTTTTGAGCCGTTGGGTTTGTGAATTGGTTTTATTGAGTGTTCATTGTTATCGAACTTGTTGTTTATCAATTATTGTAATAGGTTGAGATTATTGATCGGTGATTGGAACCTTGATTTGCGGTTGTGTTCAAGAATGTTCATGAATTGCATTGATCGGGGCCGAGGAACTTGTAGACGACGACAAGGAATTGGTAACGGCTTCATCGGTATCGAGGCAAGTTATTACTTGCTCAGTTTATAATATTTAATAAATGGTTTCCGTTTCATTCGTTTATAATTCGTATATCAATGTTTATAATCGTAATCACAAGGGATTCGGGATTATAAGTTGTATTCGGGTTTGGGAATTAAATCATAATGTATATGATTTACATTTGTTGTTGGTATACTTGGTATCGAGGATACATTATGGTATAGACGAAGACATGAATTATCTACGGTCCGTGACATTTTGGATCGTCGAATATTCAGAATAATGGTTGGTGATGGTTTAGATATCGAGATTGCTCCCGAAGGACTCGGAGCAAGTATTTTAATCATTTTTGTCGATCTTGTCGTGAAACATTCGTGTATCGTTGTTGTCATGCATTTGTGCATTGTTGTCGTGCATTGTGTACTATTGTTTTGTGCAGTTGTGCATTGTTGATTGCCCACCATGCGTTGGTCCGACAGGATCAACATGGGATATCTATAGCTGTGTGCACTGGATCGTTGGACATGTATTTCTTCCATGCGTTGGTCCGACGGGATCATCATGGGAATCTATAGCTGTATGCGCTGGATTGTTGGATTACCATGTGTTGTTGTACATATGTATATTATGGGTTGCCATAAGTATACATTGATGTTATTGATGTGAGCATATTGACATTGTCATATGAGTATGCATTTGTAGGTCTTGTGTTAGGACCGTGTCCGTATGATGAATTGATCTGATCTCGGATTAGACTGACGTGATTGTCGTGATATTGTAGGTCACAAGTCGTCCAGGAACAAGTCTAGAGGGGGGGGGGGGGGGTGAATAGACTTGTTGAAACTCTTGAACTCTTTTTCCGAAGAGTAAGTTTCTTCAGCTGATAATCAAACAAATGACTTGGAGTCGTTTGTTCTTGGATAAGTGCGGAAGTCAGCTGATGACGAATATAAATTAATCTTAATGAAACACTTAACAATGTATGCAGCAGTTAGAGTATGATGCAGTAAAAGCGATAAATAACACAGCGATTATAGTGGTCTCGGAGGTGGGGTAATCCTCTACTAATCCACTTTTCTTCAAACCATTGGAGATGAATTCACTATAATTCTCAACCGGTGATAAATATTACGGTGATTCACTACACACTACAACGACTTCCAACCGGTGGAATTCCGTGCCGTTGTACACACACTTGATCGCCTTGCACCTCTTGATCCTCGATCCTCGGATGCCCTTACAGTCTCTTACTTCAACCAATGAAGTACCCGTACTCAAAATTTATAGACAAGAGTGTTTGTCTTCTCGACTTAAGAGCTTCCTTGAATATGAACTTTTGGATCTGCTCTTTTCACGATGCTATTTGATTGCTTGAGATTGCTTTGTTTGCTTTGATCGCTAGAGTATATGTTATGCCGGTAGTTGCTCGGTTTCAAATCTTGAGATATATATAGATCACGATCTCGAGCTTCTTCCTTGTAGCCGTTGCAAATCTTTGAACAAATCCGTCCGTTGGAGAGAGACTTCTTTGTTTAATCTTTTACGAGCGTTGCAAGGTGGATTCCCATTATTTAATTTTATCTTCCGACCGTTGTGAGGACTTACGCATGTGAGTGCGAATCTTTTGAATATAAAAGGATAAAAGTCTCACGGTGGGTCGGGATGATTTAATTAAATCATATCTCTTGCGGGAATCACTCCAATTTGTCTCTTCACGTTGCATGTGAGCTTTCCGTAATATTTGACTTTTCAAAGCATGCCGACGTGGACTTGGAGTACTAGTTTGTAGTCGAGTAGGGTGATGTGCGGCTTACATCTCTGCAGTAGGTTCTCTCAGCATTCCTTTGTTTGAGACTTGTGCAGTCGGGTGACTTCCACTGAGGTACCTCATTCGATCTGGTCAAACTTCTCGATAAATTTTAGTTGACCGGGGCTACTCGATGAGTCGGTGTACTTCTCTGATGGACTAGGTTGTACTTTAGTACTTAGCCGATTTTCGGCTAACTAACTTTGGCCTACAGAAGACACTCATTTGGTTCTTCTTTACATTTTGCCAAGTTATACTTAACATATTTTGGCCTATGGAAGATACTCATTTGGTTCTCCCTTACATTTTGCCAATTAATAAACATTTGATTTTAAATTAATGACATCATCAAAATCTAACAAGTATTCCTAACAAATTCCCCCTATTTTGATGATGGCAAAACTAAGTAAGAAATCAAATAACCAAGTCTGCACTTAAGTGCGAGACAAAAACTGAAATCAGTCTAATATTGAGACAACTGGAAAATTGTCATTCAACAGACTGTTCATAAAATTTTCTGACTTATCATAGAAATTTTACAAGAATGTTTTAAGTACAGAAAATAAATTACAAGTAAAAATGATTAAAAGATCATCTGCCTCTTCCTCTGCCTCTTCTAATAGGCTGCTTGGCAGGCTTGAATGGTTTGGCTCCGATGGGTCTTACCTTGACTGGAGCAAGGCCATACTTTCTTTTTACCACGAGTGCTGCGAAATCCTGCTCCTGCTGAGATCTGAATTTGTTCTCGAGGCACACTAGCTTGATTTCCTTTTGAAGTTGTAGCTCATCAAGTTCACCATCCATGCGGATTGGTGCTTCTTCAGCTCTGAATGGAGGGATCATGGGAAAAGCTTTCTGATCTTTAGCATGCTTCTTGAGAACGACCCAAAGCTTAGGATGAACTTCTTCCATCCAGTTTATGAAAATCTCCTGTGGGGAGAGTTTGTCATCTTGAAGTAGTTCCCAGACATAATAGTCTCTGATGAACCTCTTCCTAGCAGCTCCCCACATTTCAAGAGCTTCAAATGGGCAGAAATCCTCAACATACCATAGCTCCAACCCTTCCCATTCAAGAGTAGGTTCAAAGCCGCTTCTGGTCCTTCTTCTTTTTCCTACAGGCTGGTCGGCTGGTCTTCTTGATCTCTGACTTCCTTCCTCTTTAGGCTAGAGGGTCTTTCAATCTGAGGGACATCTTGCTTCTTCTTACTTCTGATTTCTCTGTCTTCCCCCTGAATCCTCTCTTCCCCCTTTTTGCCAGCATCAATGAGGGTTGTCAACTGTTGTTCCATGCGGCTCATCCAATCAGACATGCCAAAGGGCATTCTGTTGTTTGTAGGAGGAGGAGGCTGAGGGATTTCTCGCTGAAGTAGGGTGTCAATCTTGGCATTTATGGTCTGAAGGTCAGGAGTGACCTGAGTTGACAGCAGCTCCCCAATGGTGTCTCTGACAATCTGCTTGATCAGCTCAGTCATGGTAGGTGATAACTGAGCTGATGGGGAGTGTTCTCCTGATCCTTCAGCAAGGGAGCCACTAGACTGCAGGCTCTGGCCGGCGCAGTAGGTCGGATTGGGTTTTCTCCGGTCCACGACTGGAGTCCTCTGCCAGCTCTGCATCTAGGCTGGTGTACCTGGCAGGCACAACAATCCTATCTGCAGCTGCATGGGTTGCCTCTGGCTCTGGCTCTGGCTCTTTGGCTCCTTCTCTTTCTCCTTCTCCAGATTTTTCTTTCTGTGCTTCTCCAGATTTTTCTTTCTCTTTTTCCTCATCTTTTTCTTTTTCTTCTTCCTTTTCTTGTTCTGCTCCTCCTTCACCTCCATCATCATTATCATCATCATCATCATCATCTTTATCATCATCTTTCTCATTCTTTTCTCCTTCATCATCTTCATCCTCCTTATCTTCTTCATCTTTTTCCTGCTCTACTTCTTCTCCTTCTTCCTCATCTCCTTCATCAGCAACTTCTTCTGTTTTCTCAATCTCCTCTGTTTGTTTTTCAACTGGTATATTTTCTTCAGATTCTTTTGCTTCTTCATTCTCTTCAACCAAATTGATAACTTCATTGTCTCCATTAATTTCTTCAATCCTAATCTCCTGTTCTACTTCCTCCTCTTCTTCCTCTCCAAAATCACCATTAAAAATACTTAACATAATAGAGTGGATAAAGTGGTCCATGTTTGTCTCAAAGTGTGACATGAACCAGTTATCCTGGAGGAGTAAAACTAAATCTGACTCTTTGCAAAAATTAGTCAGAACATCCTCAGTGGCTTGGGGATATTCCCAACCACTAGTTTCAACAAAGGTTTGAAAATTTGTAAAAGACATGGTTTTTGAGTTTTCCACTCTTTAAAAATATTTACAAAGGAGTGTTTTTCTGCTTGCGGTTTGACAAGTGAAGTTGCTCAATAGAGAGATTAAAAGTGTTGTTTTCTAAAAGGTTGAAAGTGTAATCTGCTTGAGGATAGAGATAACAAGACACCTTCCTCTTCTTCGGTTATGTACACGGGAGGTGTAATAATGGGTACAATTCGAGTTTCGGTATACAGTGCGGGCGAGTCTGGATGGATTGGTGGCTGGGTGATGGTGGCATGGTGCTCAGTGCTCTCCTTGCCGACTGCGGCTTCCTTGGCCTCTTTGGTGAGGTTCGGGTGATGACTGCAGTTGGAAGGTCTGCTGATTTGGTCCCGTCTCTTAAATCGGATGGCGATTGGAGTATCGTCAGACTCATTCTCGGACTCGACTGCAGTTCCGATCTCAGCTGCAGGTTGGTCCGAGTCTGATAAATCGTATCTTGGGCAATAGCTTGAGTCTGGCAAATCCTTCAACAACTGGGCTGCTCTCCCAGTGACTCCAACTTTTTTCTTGTCATGGTCCATGTGACCTAGCCTCTTGTTCGGGTGGAAAGAGTCAATGTTTCCCTTGGCCACTCCGACTTTCTCCAAAAGCCAACTAAGATGCGTTCCGAACGCCAACTTAGTTTTGAATTTCTTCTCTCCTTCGAGCCATTCGACTTTGTTCACCTCGCGAACAAGTTGTCTGAAAATATAATCCGCCCAATCAACTTCTTCTTCTTGAATTAACGCACCCAACACCATGAATTTGGATGATGACAGTTGGTCATAGCTTCCTGCCATCCCCATCACTATCTTGTTTGTGATGTCCAAAGCAACTCGATAAATCCTCTTCAACTCATCTCTCTTCGCTGTAAACTTCAATTTCTCTGGGATGTTTTCGATTTTGATCGTCTTCCAGGTTTCGGCGGGTGATTGTTTAAGAGCTTCGACCGCCAAGCCGCGATGTTTCATCCCGAATACGGAACGGATCTTCTCTCGATCTATGGTGATAGGGATTCCGCCGACTGAGCTGTTAATCCGTCTTTGAATCAGAGAGGCGTTACGATAAAATTCGACGACATCTTCCTTGAACAAATGCTGCGGGTTGATGTCGAGAAACGGGTAGATTCCGTTCAGCTTCATCGCCCGGATCAGATTGAGCATATCGAAGTCATCTAGATTTGCTTCCAATAAACCTTCAAAATCGACGACCATGGAGAATATGACTTGGTCCTTCATCGCCTTCAAGTTTGCTCCTTCAAGAGATGCCATTTCTGCAAAAAAGATTTTTGGATTTTTAGTGTATATTTTGCTCTGTAAATTCTAGGGTTCCTGTAGGCGTAAAGGGGAAAGTGAAAGGTTTTCTTCCTTATAAAGAAGATGAAAGGACGTTTGGATTATTTTATTATAAATTTAAACGGTGGTACGCCTTTTCATATTCTTTTGAATTTCAAATTTGAATCGGTGGCCCCATTTAAAATTTGACGGCTGATTCTGATTGGCCACCGTAGAGGTTAATTAAATAGGCGTGTGACGCGTGTATTTAAAATTGCCACTTGGCTTATAAAGATGTATATTTTAAATGCCATTTTAGCTAAAATAATATTTATAAATGTGGCAGATATTAATTAAAAATTAGAGATCGGTTTAGAGAACTTAGGTAGTGCGATTTCGTTATTTGTTGACCACTCTGCAACAGTGAGTTGACTTCTACTTTGGTATTGCATGCCTAAGTTGCTTATTACGGCCTTCGTCTTGTTGCATCGGCTTAGAGTGATTACGAGGGTCCGTCCTTCCTTCAACTTGCTTGAACTAGATTCCCAATCTAGTAATCCAAGGTCTCTGCTAAGCTCTAGGAATCTTTCTTCCGGCAATGGTTTGGTGAAGATGTCGGCTATTTGGTAGTCTGTCTTTGACTCTTTCAACTCTAACCCTTTTGTTAAGCACATGATCTCGAATGAAATGGTGCTTAACGTCAATGTGCTTCGTCTTGAGTGCAAAACCGGATTGTTGGTTATTGCAATAGCACTATTGTTGTCACACCATATTGGAACTTCATTGGCAATAATATTATAGTCTCTTAAGCTGTTGTCGATCCATAGAATCATGCTGCATGACTACTGCAGACTAGGTATTCGACTCTGTAGTGGAGATAGAGTTAGAAACACGCTTCTTGCTAAACCAGATATCGATCTGGTTCCTAGGAATTGACACGTTCCACTAGTGCACTTCCTATTGATTTTGCATCGTGAAATCCGCATCGAGTATCTGACATTTCGAAGTTGTCATCCTTGGGGTACCACAGTCCAACATTAATTGTAGACTTTAGGTACTTAATTATTCTCTTGGCTGCATCTAGGTGTGATTGCTTCGGCTTGGACTGGAATCTTGCACAAACTCCAACTGCATATGATATGTCTGGCCTGCTTGCAGTTAGGTACAGAAGAGATCCGATGAGTCCTCTGTAGTGGGTTGAGTCCACTGATATGCCTGCCTCGTCTGCATCCAGGTGAGTGCGTGTGCTCATTGGAATTCTTGCGGGCTTGGCTGATTCCATTCCATATCTCTTGATAAGATCTCTAGTATACTTTGCTTGGTTGATGAAAATTCCTTTTTCCATCTGCTTAACTTGTAATCCGAGAAAGAAGTTAAGCTTTCCCATCATACTCATCTCGAATTCTCCTTGCATGAGGTTGGAGAATTTCTCGCATAGTTCAGGATTGATTGACCCGAATATGATGTCATCCACATAAATCTGAACTATTAAAATGTGGCCTTCGTGTTCCACTCTGAATAGGGTCTTGTCCACTTTTCCCTTGCAAAATCCACTTTTCTCAAGAAACACAGACAGTGTTTCATACCACGCTCTTGGTGCTTGCTTGAGTCCATACAGAGCCTTCAACAGCTTATAGACTTTGTCTCCTTTGACAAAACCTGGGGGTTGCTCTACATAGACTTCTTCTTCTAGGACTCCATTCAGAAACGCACTTTTCACATCCATCTGGTAAACTTCAAAGTCCTTGAATGCAGCATATGCGAGGAATAGTCTGATGGCTTCTAATCTTGCAACAGGTGCATAAGTTTCATCAAAATCTATTCCCTCACACTGTGCATAACCTTTTGCTACTAGTCGCTTTATTCCTAACAATGACTCCGTCTTCATCACTCTTGTTTTTATACACCCATTTGGTGCCAATAACTTTCTTGTGATTAGGTCTGCATTAGTTCCCAAACTTTGTTTCTTTCCATCTGCTCCAATTCCTCTTGCATGGCATTAATCCATGAATTATCTTCCAAGGCTTGTTCTGTCGTCTTGGGTTCAATTTGCGACATGAAACATGAGAACATCGCCATTCCTGCTGGTAGAGTTGACTGTCTTGTCTTGACTCCATCAGTCAACTTTCCGATGATTTGCTGAATTGGATGATCCTTAAGCCATTTGGGGATCTCGTCCTCTTCTGGGTTTGTTCCCCCTGATGGATTGCTCCGGTGGTTATCTGCATCACTGGATTCTCGTGCCAGAATCGATCAGCTACCGCCTTGTCATCTGCAGCTTGGTTCTGAACTGCAGATGAGTCTTTGTCAGCTCCGGCTGGGTCTTCTTCAGCAGCAACTAGATCAGATAGGTTTGGTGATCCTGTCTGATCTGCAGTTGGGTCTTCATCAGCTGCAGTTGGGTCATCAGGCTGATCTGCAGGTGAGTCCATCATTCCAGTGTCATGAATAATGACTTCTTCAAGGGTTGCTGTCTTGAGCTTGTTCTCAATTTGCTCAAGTTGTTTCCTGTACTCAAGAGATTCATCAAACACAACATGGGGTGTTTCTTCCACAACTAAGGTTCTTTTGTTAAAAACTCTATATGCCTTGCTTCTTTGGGAATATCCCATAAATAGACCATCATCGCTTTAGCATCAAAGGCATTTAGTTGTGTTTTACCGTTGTTGTGGATGAAACACTTACAACCAAAAACATGAAAGTAAGCAAGAGGAGTTCTATTATTCCAAACCTCATAGGGAGTTTTGCCATGTCTCCCTACTATCATACTCCTCTGCAGGTGTGGCAGTGTTAACGGCTTCAGCCCGAGAACCTCTTGGGTAGGTCCGCTTCGCAATCATGGACCTTGCCGCTTCCTTCGTGGTTCTTCCTTCTTTCAACAACACCATTCTGCAGGGCGTCACTGCCGCAGAGAGCTCATCTTTGGATCCCATTCGATCGCTGAAATCGGTTATCGCCTTGTTGAGAAACTCTCCTCCTCTATCTGATCTGATCTTGATTATGGATAGGGATTTCTCATTCTGGATCCTTCTCGGCTCGGGTAACTTGGTCGTGGTTTCACTTTGCTTGAATAGGAAAATGATCCAAGTGTACCTTGAATAATCATCTACAATCACAAGAGCATGCTTTCTCCCGCTCAAAGTCCTTGGTTTGATAGGACCAAATAGATCCATGTGAAGTAGATCTAAGATCCTTGTTGTGAGCGTTGTAGGCTGAACAGGCTTGAATGATGCCTTGGTCTGCTTTCCCTTCTGACATGCATCACAGAGTGCTTCCTTCTTGAATACTTCATTTGGAAGTCCTCTGACCAGCTTCTGAGAGCTAATCTTGTTGATGGCTTTGAAGTTCAGGTGACATAGTCTTTTGTGCCACAGCCATCCATTCTCAGCTACAGTCTTGGATAGAAAACAGGAGTTAGGTGTTCCTGTGTTCCAATCAATCATGTATACATCTCTTCTTCGGAAACCTTGTAGCTTTATTTCTCCAGATAAGATGTCTATCACCATACACTTCAAAATGGTGAAGACTACTAGATTCTTCTCGTCGCAGAACTGGCTTATGCTCAGGAGGTTGTACTTGAGCCCTTTGACATAATGAACTTTGGATATTACAATGTTTCCTCGGTGCAGCTCTCCAAAGCCTTTTGTCTGTCCTCTAGAGCTATCTCCAAAGGTTACATCGGGACCTCTTTCTTTGATATATTTGGTCAGCATCTTCTTGTTCCCGGTCATATGTGTAACACCCCCAAATCCTATTGGGTTATTACAGTGCCGTGGACCCCACGCCAGGAGATCCACCAGGCGAACATGACTAAAAATACATTAATTAACACAACAAGGGAAAATCATAGTCCCTACCATGATATCCGACACAATATTCCGATAAGGAATTTTAACGACAAAAGTAGCCTACATGGCTAAAAATGAAATACAACAACATCCACGAACATCTGTTCGGGTAATACAACACGACAACACTGACAAGACTGGAGTACTCTCCAACCGACTGACCGACAATGAACAACTCGTACTAGTATCGCTTGAATGCCTCGTCGCCATCATCATGCCCCTGTGTCTCAACTCTCTCCTCGCAAGCACCTAAAACATGAAAAACATGTTCCGCCCCCACGGGGTCAGTCATCCAGATAATGAACATCAAATACATGTATAACATGATATGCATCCAAAGGCAGAATGAAATGGTACAATGATGATAATAATACGAAATGCTCACAAACCAAGGTAAGAACCGAGCATTCGTGCAATACTATGCCCACGGCATACTATTAATACCTGTTCGACAGGTTAGAACATAAGTGCCCGACGGCGAATCAAAATCACAGAATACCACAATGAATGACAAGACATGAACCAAACCAGATCGAATTAATTATGAATCACAATGCCCGAAGGCTCCAATGAAATTACCAGACAATAATAAAGGCACGAAAGTCATTCAATGAAATTAACAAATATCACCAACACGAAGTCAAAATTTGTAAGTCAGAACAATGAGGGCGAAGCCACGGCACGAAGCCGTATCACAATGAGGGCCGAAGCCACGGCATCCGGCCGTATCACAATTAGGGCGAAGCCACGGCATCCGGCCGTATCACAATTAGGGCCGAAGCCACGGCATCGGCCGTATCACAATTAGGGCCACGGCATCCGGCCGTATCACAATTAATGATAGTGTCTTGCCTTGAGTCGGCCAACACGATGATAGTAACACACGGATAGACACCGTCCTTGACAGTCCCAAATTAACACCTCGATTGCCTTAGAACGGCCAACCGACAACAATGATGCGGCGGATGATTGAACACTTCGATTTGCACGAGAGCGGCCGATCGATAACAATGATACGATGAATGAGTGAATACCTCGATTGCCTTAGAAAGGTCAATCGATAACAATGATTTAGTGAATGATTGAACATTTCGATTTACGAGAACGGCAATTCGATAACAATGATATGAAGGATGCCTCGGCACCTTTAATCTGAAGCACGACGAAGATGAGAAATGAGTAAGCCGATGCCTTAAATCGGCTGCATGCTTTTAATGACAATCCGAGCAGAATAACAATGATCTCAACGATATCTTAAATTGACATCTATATTAACAACAATCGATACATCGATACCGCGAACCGCTATCGACAATGACATTAATAATGAGTATCACAATGCCTTGAATCGGCCGTTAACGAACAACAATAACATTTGGCAAAATTGCCGAAGGTATCGTATCGAGCGATCTCTTGATATCAATGAATTCATGAAGAGACTAAGTCTCGAAATGATACAACACATTCATACACATACATGATGACATTAGCTCATTGACCAAGATAAGTATAAAACTTGCCTCAAACCGAAGGCGAGAAGGTACTTCCACGATCAACGTCCTTAATGAAATTACCGCCGCTTGAACAACCTTAAACAACACAGAAAACCAACAATTCTCTTAATACATGAATCAAGCATAATCACAACCAACTCAAAAGTCGATACAACAATACCCGAAACTCATTGGGGCATTTAAACAACGCGTTGTAAACAATCTCCAATTGTTTACAACCAAAACTCATTTACATCCGAAACCAACTCCCAATGAATGATTCAAAACCACAAAAACTCATGAATACTATCAATAATCCAATAGGAATACTTAGAACGATATTTCAACAACATTTAGTCGAAAACCACAAAATTCCAAAGTCAACCCGTAAGGGTTCTTGAACAATTCCTCAATTATTCACAAATTCCGAAAATTACACCAATGAATCCGTAGAAATACATGTATCCAAGATAGATAATCCATATCTAACATATTCCAACATAATATCGATTTAACACGAAGAGATCGGAGGCAAAACACCCAAGACTCGAAATTCTAGATCCAAGAATCATTACCTTGATTTGGAGTGATGAAACTGATTTAGATGATGATTAATCCAACTTAGAAGGTTGAAGATGATGCTAGATGATTGTAGCTCGAAAAGACCTTTCTGAATCGCCCGAGCTCGTCCGAAATGATTGAGAAATGAAGAAATGACGAACGTTGGACCAAACTGTCCTATATATACTGTCCCAGTTTAGCGCGCGCTAACTCCTGATGTTAGCGTGCGCTAACGCGTGTACCGGGTAGTCCAGTACCCCCCTGACTGAATCGTTAGCGTGCGCTAAGTACCTTTGGTAGCGTGCGCTAACAGCCTGACCTTAGCGTACGTTAACCTTATGTTAGCGTGCGCTACCTGATAGTTGATATCCAAAATCCTGGAGTCCAGAACCTCATCGCCCTGCATTACGAGCGCTAGCGTGCGCTACTCAAGTCTTAGCGTGCGTTACCCGCATAGTTCGCGTCGCTACTTACCACTCGTAGCGTGCGCTACGAATTTCCCAAATCAGCCCGGTACCTTACGGGTATGCGCCTCACTTGCGCTAGCGTGCGCTAATACTGAATCATTGCGTGCGTTACATGCACCTCATTAGCGCGCGCTAACTACAATGTGTAGCGTGCGCTACCTCTCAAACGGAAAATCAAAACATGATGATGATGATGACAATAATCTCGGCTCGATCTCAAACGGTGATGATCCCAAAATACGCCGAATGGTGAACATAGTTATTTGAATATGAATGATGAATGATTATTACCGAGTGAAAAATTTACAGTGACGATTCTTGAATGATAATAAATGAATTCACAACCGGGTATTACATACTCCCCCCCTTAAAAGAGTTTCGTCCTCGAAACTGAGGGTAAACAACTCGGGATATGAACTATCCATCACGATCTGAAAACAATAACGCCCAAATAGTCCTCGGGACCAAATCAACCGCAAGCCCAAGTCCCCAAGACTCGACGTCTCGAAACACGGTGAACGATTTCCCAAATTATCACGAAATCTCGAGCACAACGTCGAAGGGATGAACTCCCAACAAATGACCCGGATCTCAAGATTCTCGAGTATGATCATAATAAGATAGATCAACAATAAATGATCCACAGTCACGATACATTATTACTGATAGATTAACACAGTCATCCGAAAACAAGGTTACACCTCAAATGTACCCAACATCGATATCCTCCCACATCATCGATTTCCTCTATCTCAACGATTTAAGGTATATCCGACGATGAACTCGCCGCTAACTAAGACCTCAGAAGGTCACGAGAATGAAAGTGACAAAAATGAATGATGAATGATAAATGACTACAAATCTGACACGGATTTAGAATGACTCACCAAGGTGAATTACTAATGTCATGAGTGATAGTTCCTGAAGTGATTGGAACCGCCGTTCCTCGTGAATTGAATGATAAATCGATAATTATGAGTCCCCATATGATTGATATATATGATGAATGAATTATATGAATGAATGAGCGAAAATGAAATGAATGATTATACTATTAACGCACAAGAATTAACTTGTTCAAACCGGTGATGAATGTCCTTACCTCTGGCCCTCGAGGCCTGATAGGGTCCCTTGGATGATGCACGGGCTGGAGTAACGAAGTCTCTCGAGGCCCTCGAGCTCTCTTGAGATTTACTGGCGCTAGAACCCCTGCAGTATTTCTGCCGGTGTCCCTGCCTCCCACACAGAAAACAAACAATAGCTGGCACCGTGCACCGGGTACTAACGTGACCTGCTGAATCACAGTTAAAGCAAACAACAGTCGAACTCGTCGCCTGAGAGGAAGATGTTGTTCCAGCACGAAGACGACTAGAAAACGACCCCTTGGATGGCGGAGCCCGATGTCCCTCTGATCGAGCCGGCATTCTAGTCCTCTTACCTGAAGAAACTGAAGGATGCTTCTGAGTAAGCTCCTTGATCAATAGCTCTGCTCCAAGAGCCTTCCCGATGAACTCACTAAGTGAATTACAATTGTGGTTGAACAACTGCATCCTCAATGCGGATTTAGCCTCTTGCTAAAATACTTAATTTTATCCGCCTCGGTACGGATAATTGTGAAGCAAATCAAGTAGTCCCTGAAACTTCTCGGCGATGACAATAACACCCTCGTCCCCATCGGGTTCGGGGTTCAAAACATCGACAACTTAGCTTCACGAAGTGGAGCCGGATAATACCTCTCTAACATGAGAGTCTTGAACTCGCTCCAAATACAATCACGATCGATGGGTTTCAGAAAGCCACCACGAATAAGCGCCCTTACTCAAGTAATAAGCCGCTCGCCACTTTACTCTCCTCAGGACACTGAACCATGTCGAAGAGTTTATCAAAATGCTCGAGCCAATGAACAATATCATTTGGTTCGGCGAACCCTCAAAAGTAGGCGGCATCGGCGAGAGATATCGCCAACAATCTGATTCACTCCTCCAGTCTGTCCATGAAATGGCACCTGGTATCCCTATTGCGGTGGACCACAACCCATCGAGGTCTGCATGGTCTCCACTATCCGCGTCATCTGAGTCATCTGGGCCATCATGCCCTGCATAAATATGAATGGATCAACCCGAACACCTTCCGAGTGAGATGCCTCTCGGGTACGACTCCCTGACGGTGAATGATTATCTGCGATGAATGAATAGCCTCATTGTTTGATGAATTAATGATATCCCTCGCGTTCGTGTGGGCATGCACACGAGATCCCGGGTTCCCGACCGAACCGCGGCCTCTTCCCCTGCGTCCTCTGACAGCTCTATCCATACTGAAGTAGGAAAGTCACATGATTATAGATTCCGCATGAATATCGTATTATGATTACGTTACAGAGTGACAACAATGAGCATACACGCTCTAACACAATGAATGCATTAATGATTTAATGAAATGATCGTCGACATTACGTCAGAGTATGATAAGACCGTATGAAACATCAAATGAGGTAACATGGTTGCCTGATGAAATTCCTGAAATGATTACCTTGAACAAGTTAACAAGGTTGAAAATTAGATCCTCAAGATCAACAAGTGAACCGTGAGATGGGCTGAATGATTAATGAATTAACTGAACAATGAGATTGACTGAATGAGGAATGAATTAACTGAGCAATGAGATTGACTGAGTGACGAGTGAATTATCTAAACGATGAGATTAATTGAGTGATGAATGAATTAGCTGAACGATGAGGTTAATTGAGTGATGAACGAAGCAATCGAGTAATTGATATTGATGAATGATGAATGAATTAACTGAGTGATGAATGAGTTAAGCGAGTGATGAATTAACTGGGTAATGATATTGGTGAGTGATGAATGAATTATCCGAGTGATGAATTGACTGAGTAATGATATTGGTGAGTGATGAATGAATTATCGAGTGATGAATTGGTGAGTAATGATATTGGTGAGTAATGAATGAATTATCGAGTGATGAATTGGTGAGTAATGATATTGGTGAGTAATGAATGAATTATCGAGTGATGAATTGGTGAGTAATGATATTGGTGAGTAATGAATGAATTAACATAATCGACAAGATCGGCATGACGATTGAGGATTATTAACCGATGAATGAGTTGATCCTTAATGCTTACACAAGCCACACGTGTCCCAAAACAATTAGTCATGAATCAATCATAACACTAATATCACATATAGGTTTCAACAAGGCACGAACAATTAATGACATGATGAATGTATGAACATAAAGAGAATCGAGTCCTTACACAGGTCATACGAAGCTTCGAGGTCTCGCGATACTAGTCTTCACCGACGGCGACTCGATGAATGAATGACTCGTGCGGTCGTACTAATATTACGACTCACAAAACTTGATCGACTAGATTGTCATAACTTGACAATCCCACTACTACCGCGTCGGTAGGACCACATAACTCACATCTCGGGGTATTTCACAACCCAAAGCTCGATACCATTTACGTAACACCCCAAATCCTAGGTTATTACGGTCGTGGACCCCACGCCAGAGATCCACCAAAGCGAACATGACTAAAAATACATTAATTAACACAACAAGGGAAAATCATAGTCCCTACCATGATATCCGACACAATATTCCGATAAGGAATTTTAACGACAAAAGTAGCCTACATGGCTAAAAATGAAATACAACAACATCCACGAACATCTGCTCGTAATACAACACGACAACACCGACAAGAGGAGTACTCTCCAACCGATCGACCGACAATGAACAACTCGTACTAGTATCGCTTGAATGCCTCGTCGCCATCATCATGCCCCCGTGTCTCAACTCTCTCTCGCAAGCACCTAAAACATGAAAAACATGTTCCGCCACGGTCGATCATCCAGATAATGAACATCAAATACATGTATAACATGATATGCATCCAAAGGCGTAATGAAATGGTACAATGATGATAATAATACGAAATGCTCACAAACCAAGGTAAGAACCGAGCATTCGTGCAATACTATGCCCACGACATACTATTAATACATTGACGAGGTTAGAACATAAGTGCCCGACGGCGAATCAAAATCACGAGAATACCACAATGAATGACAAGACATGAACCAAACCAGATGAATTAATTATGAATCACAATGCCCGAAGGCTCCAATGAAATTACCAGACAATAATAAAGGCACGAAAGTCATTCAATGGAAATTAACAAATATCACCAACACGAAGTCAAAAGCACCGAAGTCAGAACAATGAGGGCGAAGCCACGGCACGGCCGTATCACAATGAGGGCGAAGCCACGGCATCCACCAGTATCACAATTAGGGCCGGGCCACGGCATCCACCGTATCACAATTAGGGCGAAGCCACGGCATCCACCAGTATCACAATTAGGGCGAAGCCACGGCATCCACCGTATCACAATTAATGATAGTGTGCCGCCTTGAGTCGGCCAACACGATGATAGTAACACACGGATAGACACCGTCCTTGATCCCAAATTAACACCTCGATTGCCTTAGAACGCCAACCGACAACAATGATGCAATGGATGATTGAACACTTGATTTGCACGAGAACGGCGATCGATAACAATGATACGATGAATGAGTGAATACCTCGATTGCCTTAGAAAGGTCAATCGATAACAATGATTTAGTGAATGATTGAACATTTCGATTTACACGAGAACGGCAATTCGATAACAATGATATGAAGGATGCCTCGGCACCTTTAATCGATTCTGACGGCGAAGATGAGAAATGAGTAAGCCGATGCCTTAAATCGGCCTGCATGCTTTTAATGACAATCCGAGCAGAATAACAATGATCTCAACGATATCTTAAATTGACATCTATATTAACAACAATCGATACATCGATACCGCGAACCGCTATCGACAATGACATTAATAATGAGTATCACAATGCCTTGAATCGGCCGTTAACGAACAACAATAACATTTGGCAAAATTGCCGAAAGGTATCGTATCGAGCGATCTCTTGATATCAATGAATTCATGAAGAGACTAAGTCTCGGAATGATACAACACATTCATACACATACATGATGACATTAGCTCATTGACCAGTACAAGTATAAAACTTGCCTCAAACCGAAGGCGAGAAGGTACTTCCACGATCAACGTCCTTAATGAAATTACCGGCCGCTTGAACAACCTTAAACAACACAAAAACCAACAATTCTCTTAATACATGAATCAAGCATAATCACAACCAACTCAAAAGTCGATACAACAATACCCGAAACTCATTGGGGCATTTAAACAAACGCGTTGTAAACAATCTCCAATGTTTACAACCAAAACTCATTTACATCCGAAACCAACTCCCAATGAATGATTCAAAACCACAAAAACTCATGAATACTATCAATAATCCAATAGGAATACTTAGAACGATATTTCAACAACATTTAGTCGAAAACCCCCAAAATTCCAAAGTCAACCCGTAAGGGTTCTTGAACAATTCCTCAATTATTCACAAATTCCGAAAATTACACCAATGAATCCGTAGAAATACATGTATCCAAGATAGATAATCCATATCTAACATATTCCAACATAATATCGATTTAACACGAAGAGATCGGAGGCAAAACACCCAAGACTCGAAATTCTAGATCCAAGAATCATTACCTTGATTTGGAGTGATGAAACTGATTTAGATGATGATTAATCCAACTTAGAAGGTTGAAGATGATGCTAGATGATTGTAGCTCGAAAAGACCTTTCGAATCGCCCGAGCTCGTCCGAAATGATTGAGAAATGAAGAAATGACGAACGTTGGACCAAACTGCCCTATATATATCATCCCGATTTAGCGCGCTAACTCCCGATGTTAGCGTGCGCTAACGCTGTACCGGTAGTCCAAGTACCCCGATCGAATCGTTAGCGTGCGCTAAGTACCTTTGGTAGCGTGCGCTAACGGCTGACCTTAGCGTACGTTAACCTTATGTTAGCGTGCGCTACCCGATAGTTGATATCCAAAATCACGGAGTCCGTAACCCATCGTCCTGCTTGCAGCGCTAGCGTGCGCTACTCTGAAGTCTTAGCGTGCGTTACCCGCATAGTTCGCGTACGCTACTTACCACTCGTAGAGTGCGCTACGAATTTCCCAAATCAGCCCGGTACCTTCGGGATGCGCCTCACTTGCGCTAGCGTGCGCTAATACTGAATCATTGCGTGCGTTACATGCACCTCATTAGCGCGTGCTAACTACAATGTGTAGCGTGCGCTACCTCTCAAACTGAAAATCAAAACATGATGATGATGATGACAATAATCTCGGCTCGATCTCAAACAGTGATGATCCCAAAATACGCCGAATGGTGAACATAGTTGACTGAATATGAATGATGAATGATTATTACTGAGTGAAAAAATTTCTGAGTGACAGTTACTGAATGATAATAAATGAATTCACAACCGGGTATTACAATATGCCTCGAGCATCCAGAGTCTACAAACCATTCTTCTCCTCCAAAATTTGAGCTTGAGGAGATGTGGTTGTAGTCCTTCCACCTTTTCTGCAATTAAACAAGCAGAGATTTAGGTACCCAAATTTGTGTGGGTCCTTTGGGGTTAGTTGGTTTCCTGGAGAATTGATTTCTCCTTGGATTATGAAAATTGTTATTATTATTATAACCCTTATAAGGTGCCTGTGGTCGAGGTCTAAATCTCCTGGTTGGATTGTATACCGGATATTCCTCAAAATAGTGTGGGCCATTTCTAAATCTAGGCTGAGACCATTTGTTAAACCTTTGTGGTCTCCACACTTGTTCATTTTGGTAATTTGGATAACCTTGAGGTTTCCATCTGCCCCTCCCATTATGAAATCTATTTTTGGGGAGTTGTTGGTAATAGTGGGCATGTTGCACAGGCCTTTGCTTTTGCAGGCCTTGCCTAGTCGCTGTCTAGGTGGTATGCAGTGTAACATTGCCGACTGAAACGTTTGACGCTTGACTGCTGCTTTTGAAAATCGGTTTATACACCGCTCGTGATCGAGACCATTGTTTCTCCCTTGATAAACTTGGTTTCGTAACTAGAGGGAGTGTGAGAATCATATCCAAGGCCTGATTTGGTATATAATGACCTTTTATAGGTACATAATTCGCCCGAGTTGAAGACGCCTTCAGGAGGTTATTTCCTGCGCTGAGTTTTATTTATACATGCCGACTTAGTAAACTCGGCTTTGGCATGAGCAAGTGCGGTGACTTTTCTTTAAGTAAAATATTTAGCTTTGTCTATCTCAAATTGTATTGACACTTGCACAGTTTTTAAAATCATTGTAGTTGTCTCAACCTTATTTAAATCTAGTGAGTTTTTGAAATCATTTTTCACCGCCTATTCTCATCTTGCAGTGAGTCTTCTCTTGTCTGACTTGGTGTGCGATTTAAGTGTTTCAAAATCTTTGAATAATTGATTTACCGATTCATGTAAATCCATATCTTGTGACATGGGTGAGCTATTATTTGAACCGGTAGGTTTAGAGGTTACCTCTTCATCGGCCAAGTTTGCCATCGGGCAATCATACTCCTCGTCTTCATCGGAAAAGAAACCGCCGCTTGATTCGACATGCTCCTGGTCTTCTCCGATGAGAGCTTTTCTTACATCTTCCTTTACGCCCACCTCCTTCTTGGTTTCGTCCTTCTTGAGCTCGGGACAATCCATCTGGATGTGTCTATTTTGTGACAGATTGTAACATTCAACTTTCCAGTTTCGATACGGTTCCTTCTTGGATTCTCCTTGTAGTTTTCTTATACTTGGAGTAGTTCTTTACGAAATTCTTTGAACCTTTGCATTATGAAAGCCATTTCTTCCTCAAAATCTAGTGGATTTGGAGGTTTCACATCGAATAAGCTCTTAGCGAGGACTCAGTGCAAATGCGATTCCCTTCTCTGCGAGGCTCGATTGAGGATGAGCTTGGAAGCTCGAACTCATAAGCCTTTAGATCGAGAAACGACTCTGAATCTTTATCTTATTCAGTCTTTGGATTCTCTCATAGCTCTGACCTTCATGCTCCATTCGGGATTGAGTGATCTGAGGACCTTTAGTGCCATATCCCTGTTGCCATAAGTTTTGCCCAGGGAGTTGATTTCATTGATAATTTCAGTGAACCTTGTGTCCACTTGGTCTATTGATTCACCATTCTTCATTTTAAAGTTGTCAAACTTTTGGATAGCTATTGACAACTTGTTTTCCTTGATCAGCTCCGTTCCTTCACACATTAGAGCTAATGTGTCCCAAATCTCTTTGGCATTCTTACAATTTTTGATCTTGACCATTGTGGATTTGTCAAGAGTTTGGTATAGCACATCTCTGGCCCTGTTGTCAAGATTGGCCAGCTTTCTCTCTTCGGGGGTCAGCTCCGTTCTCTTCTTAGGGATCTTTTCGGGCCTCCCAGCTGCGATCTCCTCACCGTGTTGTCCTTCTCGAAAATGAATGGACCATCTTCAATGATGCACCACATGTCGTCATGGATTGAAGATAAGTGTGCCTGCATTCTTATCTTCCAGAGATCATACTCGTCAACTGAAAAGACAGGTAGTCTAGAGTGCATGTGTTCCATTATAAAGTGAGAGATAAGATATATATATCTAGTATAGATCTGGTTCGTGAAAAAAATGAACCAACCTCTCCGATACCACTTGTAGGTCACAAGTCGTCCAGGAACAAGTCTAGAGGGGGGGGTGAATAGACTTGTTGAAACTCTTGAACTCTTTTTCCGAAGAGTGAGTTTCTTCAGCTGATAATCAAACAAATGACTTGGAGTCGTTTGTTCTTGGATAAGTGCGGAAGTCAGCTGATGACGAATATAAATTAATCTTAATGAAACACTTAACAATGTATGCAGCAGTTAGAGTATGATGCAGTAAAACAGTAAATAACACAGGCAGTTATAGTGGTCTCAGAGGTGGGGTAATCCTCTACTAATCCACTTTTCTCCAAACCGATTGGAGATGAATTCACTATAATTCTCAACCAGTGATAAATATTACAGTGATTCACTACACACTACAACAACTTCCAACCAGTGGAATTCCGTGCCGTTGTACACACACTTGACTGCCTTGCACCTCTTGATCCTCGATCCTCGGATGCCCTTACAGTCTCTTACTTCAACCAGTGAAGTACCCCGTACTCAAAATTTATAGACAAGAGTGTTTGTCTTCTCAACTTAAGAGCTTCCTTGAATATGAACTTTTGGATCTGCTCTTTTCACGATGCTATTTGATTGCTTGAGATTTCTTTGTTGGCTTTGATCGGTAGAGTTTATGTTCGCACAGGTAGTTGCTCAGTTTCATATCTTCAGATATTTAGATCTCGATCTCTGAGCTTCTTCCTTGTAGCCTTTGCATATCTTTGAACAAATCAGTCCGTTGGAGAGAGACTTCTTTGTTTAATCTTTTACGAGCGTTGCAAGGTGGATTCCCATTATTTAATTTTATCTTCCGACCGTTGTGAGGACTTACGCATGTGAGCGCCGAATCTTTTGAATATAAAAGGATAAAAGTCTCCACGGTGGGTCAGGATGAATTAATTAAATCATATCTCTTGCGGGAATCACTCCAATTTGTCTCTTCACGTTGCAAGTGAGCTTTCCTTAATATTTGACTTTTCAAAGCATGCTGACGTGGACTTGGAGTACTAGGCAGTAGTCGAGTAGGTGATGTGCGGCTTACATCTCTGCAGTAGGTTCTCTCGGCCATTCCTTTGTTTGAGACTTGTGCAGTCGGGTGACTTCCACGAGGTACCTCATTTGCGATCTGGTCAAACTTCTCCGATAAATTTTAGTTGACCGGGGCTACTCATTGAGTCGATTTGTACTTCTACGATGGACTAGGTTGTACTTTAGTACTTAGCCGATTTTCAGCCTAACTAACTTTGGCCTACAGAAGACACTCATTTGGTTCTTCTTTACATTTTGCCAAGTTATACTTAACATATTTTGGCTTATGGAAGATACTCATTTGGTTCTCCCTTACATTTTGCCAATTAATAAACATTTGATTTTAAATTAATGACATCATCAAAATCTAACAAGTATTCCTAACAGATATTTCGTATCTTGAGGTACGTTCTGTGTTTCCTTTGGTAATTGTATTTTAATGCACAATTGATTATCGTGTTGAGATGTGATGATATCACCGATGGATTGGGTTGGACAGAGTTAGTAGATTTCGTAACAGTGAGTTATGATAATGCTTTGAGAACCTTGGGTATTGTTGAGATACAATACAGATATTTCGGTATGAGCTTATTGTGTCGTTGAAAGGATACGAGATGTGAACTTTGGTAATTATTATCACGAGTTGGTAAAGTTATGTCGGTAAGATTACATTGGTCGTATTCTTGCTTAGTATTTTCATTGGTACGTAATTATTGATGTGATATGATCGTTATCATTGTTAGGTATTATGGCTGACCCCATCGTGGGCTTTCTTTTTAGGTTTTTGGAATATCAATCTTGTAGCGGTCGTGGAGAGATGAGCTTCCCGGAGGATACTGGCTAAGTCATGTATTTGTGCATTGAGTTTCCTGATCAGTTGTTGTCTTCTGCTGCTAGAGTATTTTTAGTTGTTTATCTTTTCCGCTGCGTGATTATGTTTAAATAGCCCTTTGGTATCTGCTAACTCAGGTTACTTTGGCAATCGTTTTCTAAACTATTTTGTCGGTACGTGTAAGCGATATCTTAATGTATGTTTTCAAACTATTGAGTCTTGGCATTTCGGGCCTTGTGGTTTCAAATGAGATATTTACGATGGTTTTGATAAACAATTTTTATATAGTCTTCAAATGTTTTAAAAGATTGTATCATTGTTCGCCTCTTAGGCATTTGTAAATGTTTGTAAATCTTTCTTTCAGCCTTGTGGGTTCCATCGCGCTGTAATATTCCCGATCGGATCTGGGGGTGTTACACCGGGCATGTTGTTATATGTTGTATTGTTAATGTATGTTTCCTCGCTAACCGATACGGTTAGTCGAGTGGTGTTTTCTTGTTTTAGCCTGATGGGTCTCACGTAGGGGTCCACGACACTGTAATACACTTCGAATATCTCGGGGTGTTACATAAAATGTTATCAGAGGCAAAGGTTTATGGATACCTAGGCTTGTCGGTTATTTGGGTCTAGTCGTGTTTTGTTTTGCACATTGTCACACCGTTGCCAGCATCTCGGTACTTCCATTGTTCATAAGTTTTCCTTACTCGATTCTTTATTTTCTCGTACCGTATTTCCGTTTTTTGAACTGTGGTTGTTTTTTCTCTCTTACTTATCATCGAGTTGCTTTTTTCCACCTTTTAACACCAGTATGGATGCTGGAAGAGGCCTTGGTCGTGGTCGTGGTCGTGGCTGTGGAAGCGGCCGGGGACGTGGGGCAGCCGGTGGGGCGGCCACATCGCATTCTTCGGGAGCCGACAACGCCGGTGATCGTCATAGCCATGCTTCTTCTCAAGATGGCGCCGACCTTGGTGTTGCGGCTGTTATGCAACAAATGGTGAACCAAATGGCGGTGATAGATCAGGCGGTTCAGGACCCGAATCCGGCACACGCTAATTGGGGTAGAGCAGATCGTTGGCTTCATGATATCATCAAGATACATCCTCCTCAGTTTTCGGGAGCTTCAGACCCGATCGGCTGGGAGGGGTGGATCAAGGAGATATCTAAAGTCTTTGTTGCCACCAACTGTCCCGAGGACCGCAAGGTCCCTATTGCCCAGTACTTTCTCACTGGGGACGCTACTGACTGGTGGGAGACTGTTGGGACTAAGGACCACGTTGCTTCGTGGGCGGAATTTAAGGACCTAATGGAGACCGAATATTGCCCGTGGCTGGTTAGATAGGCTCGAGTTCATGCCTTTTATGATGCTCAACCTCGGGATATTCCTGTTTCTCAAGCTATTGCCGATTTCAACAAGGAGTTGGGCTACGTGAAGACCCAAGTTATCGAGGAGAGCGACAAAAATTTTCACTTTTCCAAACGAATGAAACTGTCAATTCGGGACTATATGTCTAGGCTCGTCTGCACCACTTTGAAGGATTGTCAGAGTAGGGCTCTTGCGTATGATATATCGGTGACGGCCAGTGAAGCGGCTCGTGAGAGCAAGAAGCAGAAGTCCGTCGGAAATTTTTCTAGTCAAAAGGGCGGAGGCCAGCAGAAATCTCAGTCTGCAAATGTTCCTGCAGGCAGTTCGACTCATTTTTCTAGGAGTTCTCGAGGTGATGCTAGAACCTCCGTTCGTGAACTCATATGCTTTAACTGTGGCATGTCGGGCTATAAGAACCGGGAGTGTCTTCGTCCACAGTTGACTTGTCATACTTGTGGTCATTCGGGCCATGAGGCTTCCTTTTGTGAACAGATCAGACAGATTCGCGGTGCCCATTCTTTTTATCCAGTGCCTACGGAGCCGAGTGTGAACCAGGGCTCGTTTGCTCTGCAGTCTCCGCCGAGTGCCAGTCGAGGGAGAGGTCGGGGTCAGCCTGCTAGAGGAGGAGCTTCCAGTGTCAGCTCCGCCCACCCACGTGTCTATGATATGAGGAGGGCCAATGATCCAGCGGCTACTGTGGCGACATGTACCGTTCATATTCATTCTCATCCCGTCAGTGTGCTTTTCGATTGTGGTGCTACGCATTCGTTCATATCTCTGGAGTGTGTGCACCGTTTGAGTCTCGAATGTTTGATGCCTTGTGAGCCTTTTATTGTTAAGCTTCCTAGCGGTGATAAGATCGTTAGTGATTAGGAGGTTTGAGACTGTTCTGTGCTTATTTGTGAGAGGGCTTAGCTCTCTAATCTTATTGTTGTGGGAATTGAGGGTGAGGATTTAATTCTCGGGGATGATTGGCTCGAGCGGCATGGTGAGATCATGAACTACCATACCAAAATCATCACTATGTTAGCCGAGGACGGCACCGAGCACTCTTTCGCAGGGCGAAAGAGGGGAAACCAGAAGTTCGTTATTAACGCTTTGAAGGCGATGAGACTCCTGCGGAAGGCGTGTACTGGTTATTGGTGCTACGCCTTGAAGGAGGAGAGTGGTGGAGTCGAGCTTTCATCGATTCTAGTTGTTAGTGAGTTTCCTGACGTCTTTCCGGATGAGTTACCGGGAACATGAGGTAGAGTTTGATATCGAGTTAAAGCCGGGTGCGGCTCCACTTTCGAAGGCGCCGTATCGCATGGCACCTTCAGAGATGGCCAAGTTAAAGAAGCAGCTGAGTGAGCTTCTTAAGTTGGGGTATATTCGACCGAGCGCTTCGCCTTGGGGCTCACCAGTTTTGTTTGTTCGGAAAAAGGATGGTTCACTGCGTTTGTGTATCGACTATCGCGAGCTAAACAAGGTGACCATCAAGAACAAGTATCCTCTGCCGAGGATTGATGACTTTTTCGATCAGTTTCAGGGAGCTGCGGTATTCTCGAAGATTGACTTGAGATCGGGGTACTATCAGCTTCGGGTGAAGGAGTTCGACGTGCCGAGAATAGCTTTTCGGACGAGATATGGACACTATGAGTTCGTAGTTATGCCTTTTGGGTTAACTAAAGCGCCGACGCTGTTCATGCGGTTGATGAACAAGGTCTTTATTGAGTATTTGGATAAGTGTGTCGTCGTCTTCATTGACGATATCCTTATTTATTCGAGGAACGAGAGGAACACGCGCATCATTTTTGAGTAGTGTTAGACATTTTGAGGACCGATCAACTCTATGGAAAGTTCTCGAAATGTGAGTTCTGGCTGAAGGAAGTGATGTTTCTAGGTCACGTGAAGAAGGTCCGCAGTTTCTTGGGTTTAGCTGGCTACTACCGTAGGTTCGTCGAGGGTTTCTCGAAACTAGCTCGGCCACTTACACAGTTGCTCCAGAAGTCCGAGAAGTTCATCTGAAACGACGAGAGGCAGTCGAGTTTTGAGGAGATGAAGAGATGTTTGACTTCAGCCCTGATTTTAGTATTGCCATGTGGCAACGAGGGTTTTGCCGTTTATAGCAATGCTTTGGGTCAGGGTCTTGGATGCGTGTTGATGAAGCACAGCAAGACTATTACGTTTGCGTCGAGACAGTTGAGGCCGTATGAGCTCAACTACCCTACTCATGATTTGGAGTTAGCGGAAGTTGTTTTTGCGCTCAAGATTTGGCGTCACTATCTTTTTGGCTCTGCATGTCAGATTTTTACCGATCATAAAAGTCTGAAATACATATTTACTCAGCGGGAGCTGAATATGAGGCAGATGAGGTGGTTAGAGTTGATTAAGGATTATGACCTCGAAATCCTTTATCATCCGGGCAAGGCGAACGTCGTGGCCGACGACTTGAGTCAGAAACCGGTCGTGTTGCGGACGCTTGAGATCCTTACGTCTCAATCTGAGCTTCAGCGGGGTTTGCTTGAGTTGAGTATTGAGATTTTGTTGCCTGGAGCCATAGGGCAACTTTGTGCTTTAGAGATTCTCTGATCGATGAAATTAAACTGAAGCAGCTGTAGGATCTGATGATTATCCAAATCCGAGAGAATGTTCTTAAGAGAAAGTTTCATGGGTTTGTGATACATGAAGATGGTTTACTGAGATTTCAGAGTCGGCTGTGTGTACCGAACGACTCGGAACTGAGATAGGGTATTTTGCGCGAGACCCATGCTACGCCTTACTCCGTTCATCCTGGTTCGAGTAAGATGTACAAGGACCTGAGAAGAAATTTCTGGTGGAATGATATGAAGGAGGAGGTCGCACAGTTTGTAGCGAGATGTTTGACTTGTCAGCAGGTCAAAATCGAGCATCAGCGACCGGCCGGGTTATTGCAGTCACTTCCCGTTCCGGAATGGAAATGGGAAGATATATCGATGGACTTCATTACGAGTTTGCGGAGATCGAGATCGGGCATGAATATGGTTTGGGAGATTTTTGATCGTCTGACCAAGTCGGCACATTTTTTGGGCATCAAGGATACTTGGGGCCCGGAGAAGTTGGCTCGTGTGTTTATTGCACAAATTATGAGACTTCACGGTACTCTGAAATCTATTGTCTCGGATCGGGATGGCCATTTTGTATCGCACTTTTGGCAGGCGGTGCATAAGGCGTTGGGTACTCATTTGCATTTGAGTACCTCTTTTCATCCTCAATCGGATGGACATGCGCACTATCCAGACGTTCGAGGATATGTTGCGTGCTTGTGCTCTCGACTGGAGTAGTGACTGGGAGGAGCATTTGCCATTGATCGAATTCACGTACAACAATAGTTGGCACGCGTCGATTTGGATGGCACCATATGAGGCGATCTATGGGCGGCATTGTCGATCGCCGATTTGTTGGAATGAGGCATCCGATTTGGTCTGGACCGAACCGGATATCGCTTTAGAGACGAGACGGAAGGTGGAATTGATTCGGGAGAGAATGTTGACTGCTCAGATCCGACAGAAGTCATATGCCGATGTCCGTCGTTGACCTTTGGACTTCGAGGTGGGAGACCACGTTTTGCTAAAGGTGCCGCCGACGAGAGGAGTTTTCCATTTCGGGAAGAAAGGGAAGTTGAGTCCTAGATTTATTGGACCTTTCAAGATTCTCGAGAGAGTCGGCGAATTGGCTTACCGTTTGGCGTTGCCCCCAGCCTTGAGCCATGTTCATAGCATTTTCCATATTTTCCAACTGATAAAAATATGTCCCGGATCCTAGTCATGTCATCGATTATGGTGAGATCGATATTGCTGAGGACATTACCTTCGAGGAGCGTCCCATGAAGATTTTGGAGCATTGTGAGATTCCCTTGGTCAAAGTGCAGTGGTCGAGGCATAATGTCGAGGAGGCAACATGGGAAACCGAGGATAGCATGGGTGCTAGGTATCCCGAGTTGTTTGTTTCTTATGTTTCGGGACGAAACTTATTTTAGAGGGGTAGAATGTAATATCCGCATTTTTCCTTTTTCCCGATATTCTCATTTTTGGTGTATTTTTGTTTTTAGCAACTCGCTTGTAACCATATTGACATTTCGAGAATATTTAATATTGGACTTTTTGTCGTTCGAGCTTGTTTCGGACTCATTTTACTCAATTCCGCGTTTTATGTTATTTTCATCGCTATTTCGTGTATTCTCGTAAATCGATGTTCGGAACCACCTTTTACGGGTTGACGAAGATCCATCTCATGTTATTATGCGTGTTGTGAGCTTTTGTTTGGTGTTTCGATCGTGTATCGTACATTTTGGATGTTTTGGTCCGTTTTGTAATTTCCCAAAGTTTTGGGGTAATCACGTTTGTTGTTGTTTTCCCAACCTTCGGGTAGTCGGAAATATGTTTTCCTTCAACACTTAGGTTCGTCGCCTCGAATCCTTTACGTTCGTACCCTCATGTTTTGTTCACCATTGCATTTCGATTTTTTTTCGGTTCTTTCCTTGCCTGTTGGTAACGGCCTGTCAACCTCATGAAGGGACATTACGTGCGTTAACCATATGCTGTTACGTACGTAATGGTATGTAGGAAATCGGACAATAGGTCCTGCCCATGCATTACGTACGTAAGATGGGAGGGCTTACGTACGTTAACAGCTAACGTACGCTAGCTACCTGTGGCTAACGTACGTAACTCGGCCTGGGTTTATATACTCAGGAGTTGACCGATTTCAGTCATTTTTTACTTCTTCTCCTCTCCCCTCCGACTCCAAGGCGATTTCTTGGCATTTCCGGGTGATTTGAAGCTTTGTAACTCCGAGCCATCATCTTCCTCGAGTTTTTGGAGTGTATTATCAACATCTATTCGTGTTCTTCGCCTTTAATCCGAGGTAAACTCCTAGAACCTTGTTTTTTAGGAAACTTGGGGTTTCGAGTTTTTCGTCCGATTCATTCTGTATGGTTGATTAATTCATGATGAATATGATTAATCTTGTTGATATTCTTGGTTTCCCTACGGATTCATGATATTTCGTAGTTGTTGTGTTTTCGAGAGGGTTTGGTTGTGGTCCGCCCTCGTTGTTATTTTTATACGAATATACATGAATCGTAGGCGGGTTTTCGGGAGTATTTCAATTCTGTATTCGTTTAGAAATGGTTGTGATTGTATTCTTCGAATCGTTAGGTTCGTTATTATCGGTTCCTAGCGTTCGTCGGTGATTTTCCTTTCCGTTCGTTGCGTCGTCAATTACTCAAGGCAAGTATTTTTGGAAACCTTTATGCTTAACATTAAATGGTAATGTATATTGTGTGTATGTTGCTCACCTTGGGAGGGTTCGACGGGGACTCGAGGGAATCCAATGGTATAGCCCTGGATTCACGAGTTTGTTTCGCTAGCCAGCTCAGGAGGGTCCTTAGAGGCCTCGAGCGGGATAGCCCTGTTCCCAAGGCGATGCGCGTGCGTGATTTGTTTTATGATATGGCCAGCTCGGGAGGGTCCTTAGAGGCCTCGAACGGGATCAATGGTATAGCCCTGTTCCCAAGGCAAAGTGATTGACTGTTTGTTTCCGGACAAGACATGTCTGGTTTTGGTTTTGAAATGAATTTGATGCATTGTACTATGAATTGTGTAAGCGATTTGGTTTGCCTTGATTACTTGTACTAGCGTAATTGCTAACCCCTTTGGGGACCCATTTTGGGGAAATTCTTGTTATGGATTTCAGGTTATGTTCAGCCAGACGAGCGGGCACTGGGAAAGTACGAGGATGCTAGCCAGGGTCGTTGACATGTGCATTTGAGTCCTTTTACTTCCGCTGTTTCTTTCATCATGGTTGTTGTTTACTTTTAAACTTATAGATTGTACTCGCAAGTACTTAGCCTTTTCCCTTCGAATTGTGATTGTTATTCGTTGAAGTTACTATATTTTTCGGTTGATGTTATTACGCCGGTTGTACCGGGCATGTGTTATATGTTGTATTGTTAGTGTATGTTTCCTCACTAACCGGAACGGTTAGTCGAGTGGTGTTTTCTTGTTTTAGCCTGGTGGGTCCCACGTAGGGGTCCACGACGTTGTAATACACTTCGAATATCTCGGGGAGTTACACAACCCACAAAGTTTGGTCCGGTTAAGTTGTTCTTCTCAAGTAGAATTGCGAGTGGGTTCATTGTCATTATAAGAGTTGTTATTTTGTTTGTCTGCATCAAGTAAGACAGATTGATTAGTGGGAGAATTTTCGCGATTAATGTTACACTTTGCACATTAATTCATTTAAGCCCATCTGTCAACAATCATACCATATGAATAAACATACACAACCTAGTTGCTACCAATATGTAGTTCATGGACCGTTCCTAGAACCAAAAAACATTGTAATCTAATTATATGTTTTGAGTCTTGAATCTTCCTCCGGTTTCCGTCATTACATATAAATTTTACATTGAAAAATTGCATCTTAGATACAAATATTTCTAGTAAAATAAACAGGCTCAAAACGGCCTTTACAACCCCATCGAAAAATGATTCAAAAACTAGGTCCACAAACTACATCACCATTCAAATAATAACGCAACAATCACATTAAAATTAATGGCATATACAATTAATCTTACTATTGATCCAATCAATATAAATGAATCCATCCATAAGAATTTATCCAATTAATTCAAACAACCGTTGATTTTAATTTGTTCGGGACGAGAAAATATTTCATTAAATTAATTCCCCTAAGAATAAAATTACCATAATTATATCATAGTCAAATTAAATCCAATTTAATTTGTGGGAAATTAATTACCGAATGAAATATAAAAAACAAAGTCGAGAAACAAACAGCCTGGCCAAGTCGGAGCTGCCCAGCAGTGCCGGACCGCGGTCCACAGTTGGGACCGCACGACAGCGGCCTGGCAGCTCCAAGCTGCCCGGTCCGATCATGTTTTTGGCTCGTCTTTTTGTCCCGATTCCAAAAATAATATTTTTCTAATCTTTATATTACACATTTAAATCATTTTTTCAAAAGAAAAATAGATTTATATTGTAACATAAAATCATGAAAACTTAATTTTTAGATGAACAATTAAAAATTAATATTAATACAATTATGACTCCAAATCATAAGAACACCCAATCAAGCATTCCAAATGCTAAATATCGTATATACGATTGTAGGACCTCGCTCTGATACCACTATTGGGATTCGATGCCTAAAACAAAGGCGCAACGGAAGCAAAAACGAAATAACTGAACCTCTAAAAAGGAACGATCAAGCAACGTATATACGAATATAAAAGGACAAGAATAAAGATATGAAACCATACCCTTGGAGTCCTTTGATAGAATGTTGAGGTTGATCCCGGTGACCGCAAATCTGATTTGATAAGACTCGATTATCCAAATGCCGAAAGCACTGCGTGTAATACCCGATTGTAAATTCATTCATTATCATTCAGTAAATTGTCATTCAGTAAATTTTTTCACTCATTGATAGTCATTCATCATTCATGTTCGTTTATTGTGTTTGCCGTTTGGCGTATTTGGAACCTTGGATCAGTTATCATTCGTCTTTCATCATTGTTTGAGATTTGAGTCGAGAATATTATCATTATCTTCGTTGTTGGCAGCATGTGTGTGTCGAGTAGCGCATGCTACATACTATTTATAGTGCGCGCTAATTATGTACTGGTAGCGCACGCTATCAGACTTCATTAGCGCACGCTACTAGTGTATTTGTGGCAGGCAGTCCAGTAGGCACTGGACTGAATTAGAGAATTGTAGCGCATGCTATGAGTGGGAATTAGCATATGCTAGTTGTGGGTTGTAGCGCATGTTGTGTCACGATTTATTCATCCCGACAGGCGATCGACTGTAAGGCCGAGCGACCAAGTCAACTCCAGTCAAACTTTGGCTAGCTCGCCTAATCGAAGATATCAGACCACCATCAGGTACCCAGCGATCGACTCCCAAGGCGATCGCCATTTGGCAGCTGGCGACCGACTCCAGTATCCGGCCAAGGACGGTCGACCTACGTCTCGAGCAGTGATGATCGCCCGTCAAAGTCATCGAGGATTGGATCTCAGAACAGCACCCACGTGCAGATCCACAAAAGGCGCTGACAAGATCTTCGCTGACAGAACAAGATCTTTTACTGACAGACAAGACCTTTGACCACAGCCTGTCACCTACCTCACCTACCGGCAGGCGCCGAAAGTTGTCAGTGGGACCACCCGTGACAGCAACTCAGGACGCGTGTAAGCTCCCCATTGAACCGTACAGTTGACTGCCAGCAACTCCCGCAGGCTTTAAGGAGACATGCCCACGTGCTAAAAGACGATCGCCCGATTATTATAATGCAGAAAAGGCGATCGCCCGGCACATCCATGTCCTATAAATAGAGAACCTCCTCCTACTGGAAAAAGGTTCCGAATTCATTTGACTTACGTTCAGAACTCATTTCACCCACAACAGAAATACAGTAGAACACACATATCATCAAGCTCCCGGCTTTCTCACCGGAATCCATCTCAGGACTTCTCTCTCCGAATCTCTCGTCCAGAACACGATCGGCAGAAGCAGCAAGTCTCCACTAGACAGATTCCAAGGGATTCATAAGCCCCGGAGCCCAAGCATCCAGCTAAATACTCGCCGTGAGAGACCGTCGATCTCTCTCCGCCGCGACTGTTCATCTCCTTTGTTACAAGAACTCACAGAGCATCAAATCTGGTTCTTAGGCAATCTACACGCTCACTAGCTAAGATAACAAGAATCTTTACACTCATTGTAATTGTATTCTTACATTAGTACTTGTATCCCCGAATATTGGTATTAATAATATCTCGCGAGAGCATTCAAGCCCGGGACTAACAACCCCGGCAAATCTTGTGTTATTTATCTTTCTCACGGAAGTGCTCTTGCATTTGTTTGCTATCCCATCCATTCCAGCAATATCTATCTCCGGATAATATTTTGGGTAGCAACAATTGGCGCTAGAGGAAGGGCATCTAACCCTCAAACTTTTATTTCTACCGTCCCGAAGAACAGTCACTGTTCTCGGGGCATATACTTGAAGTGACACTCACTGCACTTCAAAGAAAACCTTCAGAGTCATGACATCCGCCGGTACATCGAAGAAAGCCGCTCTCCGAACCGCCGGACACCATATCCCGGCTCAGTCCGAACCCCAGCCGACGACGGGGGGAAGCCGCAGCAACGCGAGACTCTCGATCCCGCATCCGAGACATGGCCCCATCCTCTCACTCGATCAGTTCCAAACCGAAGAACAGATCGAGGAGGCTATGGCCATCCTGGAGGAGCGACGGAGAGCATGCGCGTCGCCCGCGATAACTCCCTCGATCATCCGCCGCATGGGAAAACGGAAATTCAGCGGGCTACTGAACGAGCGATCGTCAGAAAGCCCCAATTCGCGAGGAAAGGCTCTCGCACGACCGGACGGATCCATATTCAATCGCTTGGGGCGCGACCCATCCTGACGATCGGGGCATTCTGTTTCCAACCTTGAAAAGACGGAATCCGAATCCGTCACCAGGAGTTCGGCCTACCCACCTCACAACCGAATGCAGGTGAGCCATATGACTCCCGCCCCGATCGCCAGGGGATCAGTACTCAATCGCCTCGGCTCCCGCTCCGAGCGCCGAGCCGCTAGCAGTCAGGCCACGGCGATGGCCGCCATACAACGCCAGCTCGACGAGATGAGAGCACTCTTGGACACTGGGGCAAGCGCCGGCGAGATCACCGGGCCGGCCAAGCCACTCGCGGTCCACATCGAGCTTGCCCCCATACGCCAACGATCGCTCCTCCCGAACACCTCGTATGAGGGAGATCGGACCAAACTCACACGAGTAAATTCCGAATCTACATGGTAGGTGTGGGGCATCGATGCAACCAAGTGCCGGATCTTCCGTTAACATTGGGCGAGGCGGCCCATAGGTGGTACGTCTCACTACCACCACGATCAATCACCTCCTTTAAGAAACGGCGAATGACTTCACGTCATACTTCGCGGCAAGGTCGCCAGACGAGAAGGCCCCACCGCGTGATAAAAATCAAGCGGGGAAGGGCGAGTCGACGCGAATTACATCGACCGGGTAGACGAAATCATCCTCACCGGCGAACCCGTCAGTGACGAGCTCGCTCTCTATTCGGTCATGGGGGGATTCCACGGACACTCTCCCATGTTTAGACATCTCTCCAAGGATATTCCCCCAACTTACGCGATCTTCCGCGCTAAAGCTGCCAACTTTCTGGCCAGGCAAAGGCTACTCACCCTCCACCTAGGCGAGGAAACGCCACCTCCTGTCCAGAAGATAGCGATCGCCAAAGCAAAGAAGGCGATCGCCAAGCCACCCGGAGATCTCAAGGCCTTCGAGGACATGGAAGCCCATCTCCTCCACACGTTCAACCGAACTCCGGCACATATTTTCTATGCCATCAAGGGGCACGAAGAGCTCAAAAAGCCAAAAGCGATAAGGGACCACGGTCATCAGGACAACAATCAATATTGTGCCTACCACAAGTGTCCTGGCCACAGCACCAACCAATGCCGCGACCTACTCAAACAGCTCTGGAGATTGTTCGAGGAAGGCAAGTTGGACAGCTTATTGGTTTAGCCAAAGCCCCTACCAATCTTTATACACGATCGTCCGAGTCGAACACAAAACAGGCTGGGAAGCTCATACGAGCCGACCCCTGAATCAACCTCGGCGACCGTCTCTACATGCTTCAATCAAGAAAAGGAGACCTCGGAAGTCTCCCAATCTCCTTCCTTATTTAAGAAACTGGAGGACTCGATCGCCATCTACAGTTCACCGTCTAACATGATGGACTAAGGCACGAGATCGCCTCCCCCGCACAACGTACACCGTCGAAGGTCGGCATCTACATGACGATCCAAGGTGGAAGAGTGTAGCCATGGTCCTGGTGGTCGATGGAACCGACTGCTTATGCCATGCAAGGTCCCTTTGGGCCAAGATCGCCCGCCCTTCGTTTAAATACGAGGCCGGCGTAGTTTGAGGGCCCTCCAAAATTAATCAGTGGACACGATCGCTCGCCCTCAAAGGTTCATCATCTAACATGGTGAACCCGGACAATGCGACGTGCCACAACCCCCGTCTCAACATACACCGTCGAGGTTCGCCATCTTCATGGTGGGCCGAGGTGGAAGCAGAGCTAAACAAGCCGCGGGCGTGGAGTTGAATCATCCGACGCTGCCCCGCGCAAGGACTCCTCTAGACCGAGACCGCACACCCTTCGTTTAAATACGAGGCGAGGCGCAGCCTAACAGAGGACCCTCATAATAAAGTGAGTCACGAGACACTCAATGTCTTCGCGCATCAAGACATGATCAAGGAGTCGTTCCATCGAACTCCGCGATCGTGCACGGTTCCTCAAGACGGACGACCGTCCCCGAGGATTCGACAAAGTTGAAGAACGCTCACTCAACGAATTATTTTCATCCCCTTACTTCCGCTAAGTGAATAAAAACAAGGGGCAATAAGAGTGCGGACTACCTATACGACGATCGTCCCCATCCATCAACATACGGAGGTCGTCATTTTCAGCAAGTTGTGCAGCGGTCGAATTTGTTGTAAAAGTTATCTGTATGAGTTTATCAATTCATTTGGAACTACCCTCGCAACGATCTCTCCTCACACATTTGTACAAAGTCAAACAAAGACTCAAAAATAATCATTCATTCAAGTGATAAATGTGATAAGTCAGAAATCCAAACGTTCATTTCATTACTTGAAAAAATCGGAGTACATGATCGCCCGAAGGCCCAAATACTACAAAAATAAAGCTACAAAACTACAAGGAAATAAGCTAAAACATCAAAAATGAAGTGCCTCAGGCCCCTGCCTGGCCTTCTCCATCAGCATCCGGCGCGGTCCCCTCACCTTCCGGAGCGTCGGGATGAGCAAGATTGGTCGGAGACGGATACCAGCTCAAATCCACGCCGATGTCCGCAAGATCCAAGATCGGCAAGGAGAAAGCTGGATGGAGAGGATGCTCCAACGCATATGACTTGAAGTTCTCAGCTAGAGGCCCGACCTCCAAACCTCCCTTCCTGGCTGCCCGGATAGAGTCAGCGAACGCCAAATAATAGGCGAACTCGCTGACAAACTCCAAGTTTTGAAAGGGGTCAGCCTTGGTCGCCTCAACCTCTCCTTTCAGCTCCGCCATCGCCTGTTGCGACCCCTGGAGCTCAGCCTCCCTCGCAGCAACTTTTTCCCTCGCCTCAATCGGCTCATTGTCAACCGAGCGATCGTCACCTTCTGGCGATCGGCCTCCTCTTCAGCAACCTTCTGCGCCTGGACGGCATTCTGCATCTGGTCCCAAAATCGGTCAACCGCCAGACGATATTGCTCAGTTTCCTTCTTCTCCGGCTCAAGCTCATGGCTCGCCCGCTTGGCCGCCTCCAGAGAGTCCTTCTCCATCACCGTGATCTTATCAGCAAACTCGGCGTTCTCTTTCCGAGCCGCCTCGAGATCCGCCTGCAGGCGAATAGTGAAGGGCCGCCCCTCAAACTCCCCGGCACAGGCGGCCATGGTCGCCGTCTGAAGAGAAAGGGCGAGAACAGCGTGCATCGAACTCCCCGATCGCTGACGAGCGATCGTATCCAGATCGGTCGTCCATGCCTTCGGCAGAGCAGAAGCAGCCTTGCTAACGTATGGAGAAATGTCGCAGGAATGGCGAGGAGATCGGCTCACTAGGAAATCCACGACCATCGGCGGGCAAGACGGATCTGCGCGACGGATCCTGCATCAAAACAACAAAGTTAATACAACTCCTACGCAGATGCAATTTTCAACACAAAAATGCTATCTACCTCTCAGCCTTCTCGGGATCCCGACCGAAATACGGTTTCCCTCGAGGGGTCTCAGCATCCGCGATCGCCATCTCCCGCATAAAAGCCGCAGAGGGTGGCTCATTCTCCGGAGCAACGATGGTGATCGGAGGCGCGGCGATCGTCACTTCATCGCCCGGGGCAGGAACCGAAGTTTCTTCCGGCCTCGGCCTCTTGCGATTCGCTCGAAGCCCCTCCTCCGGAACTTCCTCCTCAGCCACGACCGGCTCTGTAATACCCGGTTGTAACTCAGTAATTATCACTCAGTAATTATCATTAAGTAATTGATACTCACTAATCTCATTCATCATTGATCATTTGTCACTCATGTTCAGTCATGGTATTTATCATTCAGAGTAATTGTATCGTGTATCAATCGTCATTCATCACTAATCTGATTGGAGTTTCGTGCGGTGTTTATCATCATTGTCATTTTCGTTGCAAGCTGTGCTTGAGGAGTAGCGCACGCTACATACTCCTTTTAGCGTACGCTAATTGGGTATAGGTAGCGCACGCTACCGCTCAGCTTTAGCGCACGCTAAGGCTTGTTAGCTGCGATCCGGAAGGTCTTGACTGCGGTGAGAATATTTGTAGCGCACGCTACGAGTGGTAAGTAGCGCGCTAACGGGTTGTAGTAGCGCACGCTATATGTGTGGAGTAGCGCGCTAGGGCGGATCGAGGTTGAGTCCGGTGGCTCTTGGATCGCAGGTTAATTCTTAGCGTCGTTATGCATTGTTGTTAGCGTCACGCAACCGATATATTAGCGCACGCTAAACAATGGTTGTAGCGCACGCTATCGGTCGAATCGGAGGTCGAGGTTTTACGGACTCGATCTTTGGCGTCAAATATGTTGCTAGCGCACGCTAACAATGGATATTAGCGCACGCTAGTAGTATGGCCGTAGCGCACGCTACACATAGGTACGTCGTGCGCGCTACCGTGTTCGGACGGTGGAGTCTTGGACTACCCAAATTACTCGTTAGCGCACGCTATGCACAAGGGCTAGCGCACGCTAACACAGGCCAGTATAAATTGGACAGTTTAGTCAGAGTTCGTCATTTTTCACCTCATTTCATTCCTTCGGTAGTTTTGGGCGATTTCGAGCGATTCGGAGAGGATTCTTCGAGGTGTAATCATCAATCATCATCTTCAAGCTCATCTTTCGGATTCATCATCATTTCATCATCTTCATCACATCGAATCAAAGGTATTAATCTCTTGGATCTAGAATTTGGATTTTTGGGGTTTTCCTTCCGATTTCTTCGTAAGCTTGGATTATCATTGGAATATGTTAGTTATGGATTATCTAACTTGTATAAACATATTCCTACGGATTTAATGGTTATTTTCGAATTATTTCAAGAACCCTTGGGGTTGACTTGATTAATTGGGAATTTTCCGATTGATGTTGTTGTAATCATGAGTTATGGATTCCTAATGGATTATTGATATCCTTGCAAGTGTTTTGATGGTTTGAAATACTCATCTTGGAGTTGGTTTCGATTCATTCGAGCTCGGATATCGTTGTGTCGGCGTTTGAGTCGATTATGATCGTTTTGATTTGCGTAATGATCGGTTGTTGGTAATTGTTGTTATTCAAGGTTGTTCGGCGGCCGGTATATCGATTAGGGCGTTGTTCGTGGAAGGACTTTGTCATCGGTATTGAGTAAGTTAACTCTTACTCGGTTAAAAGGATACTCATTCCTTTTGTTGTTGATTGCTCATAATCATAATTCATTCATCATAATATTAATCATTTTGAGACTTGTGGTTGTGAATAATCATTTCATTCACGAGGCAGCGGTTCCAAATCATTTCATTGGGTTATCAATCACGTCACTATTACTTTCATATCGGTGAGTCATCTTGGTTTTGTTTAATTATTATTCATTGGTATTCATCATGGTCATTCTCGTTCATGTGACCTTAGGGTTCATATTGCGTGGCCGGGTGTGGTGTGTGGAATTTTTAGTCGGGCACACGATGGTCATGTATTGGGTTCACCGATACATTAGGCATGCACACAGTAACGCTTACCTCCGTGAGACTAATTAGGTACAAGGACGGATGTGTCGGACATTCGTCTTGTACACTTGCACGAGAACATTACGGCGTACTATGGTACTCCTCTTGGCGTAATTCATAATTAAGAATATTTCATAACTTGATTAATTCATGATTGTGTAATTTCAACTCTTGAGGATTGTTGTTACGTATGGCGGCCCGTTGGGGATTTTGTTTTTAGGTCACCGCAAGGCAAGGGCACGGAAGAGCATGTTGACGGCGACGAGTCGATGATACTAGTAGGGGCCCGGTCATTCCGTTTGTTCATCATTTTGATCATTTGATTATTTCTGTCATTTGTATATTCCGGTGCAAATTCAGATTGTATTGTTTATTTATTCAGTTTATTGTATTTTATCTTCATATAAAATACACTAGTATTCGGTATTGTCCTGGTGTGTTGTACTTGTACTCCTCTTCGGAGTGTTTGGTAATATATTGTGGTTCGGTACTAAAATTATATTATTTTTTTCATCATTTTCATTTGCACAGTGGGTCCCGATCGGGGATTCACGGCACTGTAATATCCGCCTAGTTTGGGGTGTTACAGAGTTGGTATCGGAGCGTGGTTTTGAATACTACCCTCCAAGTCATGTCTCATTTGAAATCATCGTCATCGGACTAGTATCATTGGACTTTCGCGTCACGTGTGACCTGTGCAAATGCCGAGCCAATCATACCAAGAACTGTAAGATTTCTAATGCCATGGTATAATTTCTGGCATTAATCATTCATTCATAATTCATCAGTTAACAATCCTCAATCATCATTGTCATTTGGACCAGGACGGTCAGGTTAACTCATCAATCAGTCAATTCATTTCATTACTCAGTTGTTGATCAGGAAGATCAATTCATTAATCTTGTTAACTCATTCAAGATAATCATTTCGGTAACTTCATCAGATAACCATGTCACGTCAATTAATCATTCTTGTAATCGCCGTATTTGAGCGCGTATGCTCATTTTCATCATTTCATAACATAATCATAATGTGATACTCATGCGAGATATATAACCATCATATGGCTTTCCACTTCAGTATGGAAAGGGCTGGCAGAGGACGTGGAGGACGAGGCCGTGGAGCGGGCCGAATCCCGAGAACTCGTGCGAATACCCGTGCAAATGCCAGGAATAATGCTAACTCATCGAGCAGCGACGCTGCCACTCACTCACCTGGACGCGATCATTCACTGTCAGGGAGTCGTACCCGGGACACGGCTCAGTCAGAGGGTGTTCGGGTCGACCCACTCGCATTTATGCAAGGCATGATGGCCCAAATGACCCAGATGGCTCAGTTGATGGAGACGATGCATAACTCCGTCAATCAGAATCAGTAGGCTCCTCTGCCGCCACCTCAGAGGCAAGAGAGGAATGTGAGTAATATCATCAGCGATATCTCTCGCCAGAGGCCACCTACTTTTGAGGGCTCGTCTGAGCCGGCAGATATCATTCATTGGCTCGAGCATTTCGAGAAGTTGTTTGCTATGGTAGAGTGTCCCGAGGGACACAAAGTTTCTGTTGCGGCTTACTACCTGGGTAAGAGCGCACATTCTTGGTGGTTGTCGTTGAAGCCCACCGAAGGATCTTGTACTTGGGATCAGTTCAAGACTCTCATGATGGAGAGGTATTATCCGGCCCCACTCAGAGAGGCCAAGCTGTCAGAATTACTCACCCCCGACCCCTCAACATACGAGGATGTTCTCGCCATTGCCGAGAAATTTCAGGAACTTCTCCCTTTCGCCTCATCCATCATTCATTCAGAGGCGGATAAGATCAAGTATTTCGGAAGAGGTGAAACCCCGCATGAGACTTGATTACTTAATCATAATTGCACCACGTTGGCCGAATTCATTGAGAAAGCTCTCACCTACGAGCTTCTTGCTAAAGAGATTGCTAAGCGGCAACCTTCGTCTGCTAGCAAGAAATCGAAGAATCGAAATCGATCGAAGGCGGTCGGACAACCTTCAAGAAACCCCGTGCGGGCTCTGCTTTTACGAGCGACCTTCGGTGTCGTCTAAACCCGCGGAATCTCAATCTCGGCGGCGGTTCGGCCATCACTGTTTAAGCGTGGGAACTTGGTCACCTCAGTACCAAGTGTCCTCGTCAGACTATCACGTGTCATAATTGTGGGATTGCTGGGCATAAGGCCCGTTTTTGCCGTAGGGACTCCAAACCTACTCGGACGTCATCTCAGGCACCTAAGCAGTCAGCCGTTCAGAATCAGGCCACTCAATCAGCGTCGTTTAAAACGACAGGAGCGACTAAAGGTGGAGCTTTTAGCCAGCAGACGGGAGCGTCCGGTGCCGGGACTAGCAAGCCCCGGATTTATGAGATGAAGAAGACCGATGATCCAGAGGCCCGAATGATCTCAGGTACACTCGATATTCTATCTCAACCTGTGTGTACCCTTTTTGATACTGGTGCATCGCATTCATTCATTTCCGAGTCATGTTTGAGTAGACTACATCTGGGTAGTGCTACTAGTTGTGAGCCTTATGTCATTGGCCTACCTGATGGTAGACGAATTATCGGTAATCGTGAGATTCAGAATTGTCCGATTCAGTTTCATGGTCGTGTATGGCCAGCGGACCTAATCGTGGTAGATTTGCCGAGGGACGACATCATCTTGGGTATTGATGGGATGGATCGTCATGATGCCACCATTAGTGTCCGTAAGCGCATGGTCACTATCATTTCAGACGATGGGGTTGAATGTGTATTTCAGGGAGGTAATCCCGGCTGTTCTGGTAAGGTCATTAATTCGATGAAAGCTGTAAGGTTACTCAATCAGGGATGTGTCGGTTATTGGTGCTATATGGCCAAAACCGAGAAATCATCAGTAATGTTGACGGATATTCCGGTAGTGAGGGAATATGCCGATGTTTTTCCAGACGAGTTACCTGGTTTGCCTCCACAGAGGGATGTGGAATTCACGATTGAGTTGGAGCCTGGTACGTCCCCGATATCGAAGGCACCGTACCGGATGGCCCCGACCGAAATGCAGGAATTAAAGAACCAACTTGAGGAATTGTTCGAGAAAGGTTATATCCGACCGAGTGCGTCCCCGTGGGGAGCACCAGTGTTGTTTGTCAAGAAGAAGGATGGTTCATTCCGTTTATGTATTGATTATCGGGAGTTGAACAGGGTGACGATCAAGAATAAGTATCCCTTACCCCGTATTGACGATCTCTTAGATCAACTTCAGGGAGCTTCAGTATTTTCCAAGATCGGCTTAAGATCTGGATATCATCAGTTGCGGGTTCGAGAGTCGGATATCGCGAGAACAGCGTTTCGCACGCGCTATGGTCATTATGAGTTGTGGTTATGCCGTTCGGATTGACTAATGCACCTGCGGTATTCATGGAGTTAATGAATCGGGTCTTCATCGACTTTTTGGATCGGTTTGTTGTTGTCTTCATCGATGACATTTTGATTTATTCTCGTGACCGGGAGGAACACGAGTTTCACCTTCATCTAGTGCTCGACGTGTTGAGACGAGAACAACTTTATGGGAAATTTTCTAAATGTGAGTTCTGGATGTCCGAAGTGACTTTTCTCGGACATGTAATTTCATCAGACGGATTTCGTGTCGATCCTCAGAATACGGAGGCTATTCGAGATTGGCTACCTCCGAAGAACGTTAAGGAAATCCGAAGTTTCCTCGGATTAGCGGGTTATTATCGGCGATTTGTAGAGGGATTTTCTCGAATCGCTCAACCCTTAACGAACCTTTTGCGGAAGGATAAGAAATACACGTGGTCCGACGCGTGTCAACGGAGTTTTGAGGAACTCAAGAGCCGGTTAATGTCAGCACATGTACTACCTTGCCGCAGGGGACGGAAGGATTTGTGGTCTATAGTGATGCGTCCGGACGGGGTCTCGGATGTGTACTCATGCGAGCAGGAAGGTTATTGCCTATGCTTCACGGCAATTGAGACCTTACGAGATTAATTATCCGACCCACGACCTGGAGCTAGCAGTCGTGGTGTTCGCTTTGAAAATTTGGCGTCATTATCTTTATGGCGTTACCTGTCAGATATTCACCGATCATAAGAGCTTAAAGTATATATTTACTCAGAAGGAGTTAAATATGCGCCAGAGATGGTGGTTGGAATTAATCAAAGATTATGATATCGAGATCCTTTACCACCCGAGCAAGGCGAATGTTGTCGCCGACGCCTTGAGTCGTAAGTCCGTTCAGGAGCAGATGCTTGCCCGTTTAACAGTTCAGAAGGAGCTTGGCGGAATTCCTTAGACCCGAGATCGAGGTCCGCAGCGAGTTCGGGCGCTTTGTATGTTAGAGATTTCATCGTCACTCGAGGAGGAAATCCGAGAGAATCGGGGTTTGGATCCATCATTGTTGCGCATCCGAGAGGATGTGGCGCGGGAAAGCCCCTGGTTGTGGTCCACGAGGATGGACTTCGCGTTTTAAGAATCGGTTGTGCGTGCGGCGAATGACGAGTTGAAAAACTCGATTTTGAAAGAAGCTCATGCTACCCTTATTCTGTTCATCCGGGTCTAGCAAGATGTACAAGGACTTGAAACAAAATTACCGGTGGAGTAATATGAAGCGTGAAGTCGCCGAATTTGTTTCGAGATGCTTAACTGTCAACAAGTTAAGATTGAACATCGGCGGGTATCTTGAAAGCCCTTCCTATTCCCGAATGGAAGTGGGAAGACATTTCTATGGATTTCATCACGAGTTTGCCGGCCAGTCGTCGTGGCATGAACACGATCTGGGTGATCGTGGACCGCTTAACCAAATCAGCTCATTTCCTTGAGATCAAGGAAACGGGGTCCCGAGAGACTTGCTCAACTGTTCATCAAAGAGATAGTCAGACTCCACGGTACTCCTAAAAGTATCGTTTCCGATCGTGACGGACGGTTTGTGTCGCACTTTTGGAAATCAGTTCATCGCGCTATGGGAACCCAGCTTAATCTCAGTACCGCTTTTCACCCTCAGTCCGACGGACAATCAGAGAGGACGATTCAGACCTTAGAGGACATGTTGAGGGCATGCGTCCTCGATTGTAAAGACGATTGGGAAGCCCAACTACCATTGATCGAGTTCACGTATAATAATAGTTGGCATGCTTCGATCAAGATGGCACCTTACGAGGCCTTGTATGGTCGTCGTTGTCGATCTCCGTTGTGTTGGGACGACTTGTCAGAATCATTGGACACCGAGCCCGATATGCTTATAGCCGCCCGTGAGAAGGTAGCTTTGATCAGGAGTCGTTTGTTGATGGCTCGAGTCGGCCAATCATATGCAGATAACCGTCGACCATTAGAGTTCGAGGCAGGTGACCACGTGTTGGTCAAGGTATCCCCGAGTCGTGGTATCTTCCGTTTTGGGAAGAGAGGGAAGTTGAGTCCGAGATTCATTGGACCGTTTGAGATTTTGGATCGAGTAGGCGAGTTAGCTTATCGATTGGCTTTACCTCGGCGTTGAGCCGAATTAATAATGTCTTTCATGTCTCTCGGTGCGGAAGTATGTTGCCGACCCGAGTCACATACTTCAGTTCGACGAAATCGAGATCGCCGACGATCATTCATATGAGGAGCGTCCTATACGAGTTTTAGAGCGGCGAATCAAACAGTTGAGGAATAATACGATTCCTTTGGTTAAAATTCAGTGGTCTAGACACGGAGTCGAAGAGGCTACTTGGGAAACCGAGGATAGTATGCGAGAGAGTTATCCCGAGTTGTTTGACCCTTAGTTTCGGGGACGAAACTTTTTTAAGGGGGGGTGTATGTAATACCCGGTTGTAACTCAGTAATTATCACTCAGTAATTATCATTAAGTAATTGATACTCAGTAATCTCATTCATCATTGATCATTTGTCACTCATGTTCAGTCATGGTATTTATCATTCAGAGTAATTGTATCGTGTATCAATCGTCATTCATCACTAATCTGATTGGAGTTTCGTGCCGTGTTTATCATCATTGTCATTTTCGTTGCAAGCTGTGCTTGAGGAGTAGCGCACGCTACATACTCCTTTTAGCGTACGCTAATTGGGTATAGGTAGCGCACGCTACCGCTCAGCTTTAGCGCACGCTAAGGCTACCTTGGCTACAGTCCAGAAGGTACTGAACTGCAGGTGAGAATATTTGTAGCGCACGCTACGAGTGGTAAGTAGCGCGCGCTAACGGGTTGTAGTAGCGCACGCTATATGTGTGGAGTAGCGCGCGCTAGGGGCGGATCAGGTTGAGTCCAGTGGCTCCGGATCGCACCGGGTTAATTCTTAGCGTCGTTATGCATTGTTGTTAGCGTACGCAACCGATATATTAGCGCACGCTAAACAATGGTTGTAGCGCACGCTATCGGGGTCCGATCGGAGGTCGACAGTTTTACGGACTCGATCTTTGGCGTCAAATATTTTGCTAGCGCACGCTAACAATGGATATTAGCGCACGCTAGTAGTAGTATGGCGTAGCGCGCACGCTACAAATAGGTACTTAGCGCGCGCTACCGTGTTCGGACATGGGTACCGGACTACCCAAATTACTCGTTAGCGCACGCTTTGCACAAGAGCTAGCGCACGCTAACTGGACCGAGTATAAATTGGACAGTTTAGTCGAGTTCGTCATTTTCACCTCATTTCATTCCTTCGGTAGTTTTGGGCGATTTCGAGCGATTCGAGAGGATTCTTCGAGGTGTAATCATCAATCATCATCTTCAAGCTCATCTTTCGGATTCATCATCATTTCATCATCTTCATCACATCGAATCAAAGGTATTAATCTCTTGGATCTAGAATTTCGGATTTTTGGGGTTTTCCTTCCGATTTCTTCGTGTAAGCTTGGATTATCATTGGAATATGTTAGTTATGGATTATCTAACTTGTATAAACATATTCCTACGGATTTAATGGTTATTTTCGGAATTATTTCAAGAACCCTTGGGGTTGACTTCAGTTAATTGGGAATTTTCCGATTGATGTTGTTGTAATCATGAGTTATGGATTCCTAATGGATTATTGATATCCTTGCAAGTGTTTTGATGGTTTGAAATACTCATCTTGGAGTTGGTTTCGATTCATTCGAGCTCGGATATCGTTGTGTCGACGTTTGAGTCGATTATGATCGTTTTTGATTTGCGTAATGATCGGTTGTTGGTAATTGTTGTTATTCAAGGTTGTTAGATCGACCGGTATCTATATTAGTTTGTTGTTCGTGGAAGGACTTTTTAATCGGTATTGAGTAAGTTAATTCTTACTCGGTTATAAGGATACTCATTCCATTATTTGTTGATTTATCATAATCATAATTCATTCATCATAATATTAATCATTTTGAGACTTGTGGTTGTGAATAATCATTTCATTCACGAGCAGCGGTTCCAAATCATTTCATTGGGTTATCAATCACGTCACTATTACTTTCATATCGGTGAGTCATCTTGGTTTTGTTTAATTATTATTCATTGGTATTCATCATGGTCATTCTCGTTCATGTGACCTTAGGGTTCATATTGCGTGGCGGGTGTGGGTGTGGAATTTTTAGTCGGGCACACGATGGTCATGTATTGGGTTCACCGATACATTAGAATGTGCACAGTAACGCTTACCTCCGTGAGACTAATTAGGTACAAGGACGGATGTGTCGGACATTCGTCTTGTACACTTGCACAAAACATTACGGGCGTACTATGGTACTCCTCTTGGCGTAATTCATAATTAAGAATATTTCATAACTTGATTAATTCATGATTGTGTAATTTCAACTCTTGAGGATTGTTGTTACGTATGGCGGCCGTTGGGGATTTTGTTTTAGTCACGGCAAGGCAAGGGCACGGGAAGAGCATGTTGACGGCGACGAGTCAGTGATACTAGTAGGGGCCCGATCATTCCGTTTGTTCGATCATTTTCGATCATTTTGATTATTTCTGTCATTTGTATTTTCCGCTGCAAATTCCGTTTGTAATGTTTATTTATTCAGGGTACTGTATTTTATCTTCATATAAAATACACTAGTATTCGGTATTGTCCTGGTGTGTTGTACTTGAACTCCTCATCGGAGTGTTTGGTAATATAATGTGGTTCGGTACTACAATTATATTATTTAATTCATCATTTTCATTTGCCTGGTGGGTCCCAGTCGGGGATTCACGGCACTGTAATATCCGCCTAGTTTGGGGTGTTACAGGCTCCACGCGAGGCTCCGCCTCCGGAACTATAGGCAACGCAACGGGTGGGGCCCGAGACGACCTCTTATGACGAAGACGGCCTAGAACTCCAGGGTTCGACATGGCGATCTCCGTCGGAGGCTCCAAAAAGCGAGAAAAGCGAACCTCTGCAGTTAAGACAATCGATCAACAGTCAGACACTTTCCTCAAGAAAGGCGATCACCTAGAAATTGAAGGTCGCAGAAACTCATACCTGGCACCGAGAGATGTCTCGGGAAGCGAAATAGTCGAGCCGACAACCAACGACTCTCCTTATTGATCCGAGTGGCGTCAAGGTCGTCGTCCGACAAGCTCCTTATCCGCTCCCAGACAACGAGAAAGTCAAAAGGCAACTCCTCGATCGCCGGAATGTGAAAACCTGCAAAACCGAAATCAAATTAGATCAGTCCAAAACGCACCCGAACGAAGGGAGAGTCTAAACCCTTACCGGGATTCCTCTCCCGAAACTCAGTGGGGATCTCCAGCTCGCCCGAAGGATTGTCGCTCGCGGAAGCCCTCCACTTGCCGGCGACCCAGAACCACTTCGTCTGATCGCCCCGCATCTTATTCGGGACTCCGTGAATCACCTGACCAGATCGGCCCTGAATATGGTAACCGCCGACCAACCCTTTATGAGCCGTCAGTTTGAACAAATGGTTCATCTCCGACGGTGATGGGAGGCGGTATAGGCGGTGACCGCCGAAAAGGGTGAGAGTGCAGTTAATTTGGAGCCAGGCGTTCGGCGTCAGCTGAAGTGGCGCCACATTCCAAGCGGCCAACAGATGGGAGACAACAAAGGATAGAGGGAAGCGCAGCCCGGCCTCCATAATCGCCTCATTCACAGCGACCATACCCATCGGAGGCTGGTCGGCTCGTTCATTCTCCGCCGGCGCGAATATGTCCACATCTGAAGGAACATGGAATCTTGTCCTCCAGACGGCCAGATCTTTCCTGGTCGTCGAACTCCGTATCTGGCCAAGCGACCACAACGATCGCTGCGCAACCCGGTACTGCGACCGTTTGGGAAGCACATAGGGGTAGGCGGCCGAGTATCCCCGGAAATCGAATCTCGGAGTAGGACCAGCCAACTTCTCCATTATCTCAGCAAAAGCCTTATAGGCCCGGCCGAAAGCACTATGCTGCTCCCAGTAGGCCCTAATCGCCAGATCTCTCTCAATCTGCGATCGTCTTTCTTCAGCAGCCGTCTCCTTAGCAACATCGGCCTCATTGAATAAAGCCTCGACTTCAGCCGGGTCGATTCCGGCCCGAATAACCGACCTCCGTCTCGAGTGGAAGACGGAAGAAGATTCTCCGGACGATCGATGTCCGGAGGCGAAGCAGTACCGCTCCACGTGATGATGAGGTTCGGCCATTCTCGGAGTCGGATAAGGGGAAAAGGATTTTCTTACCGAAAGTGAAATCGAGCGACGATCGGCACTAAGATCTTGAAAATTCGGCAAGTCCTTCTTTCTCCAATAAGTACGCGTGAGTATGAAAGCTGACACCGCGCCCCTTTTATAGGAGAAGGCGGGACTCGTTTGCAATAAGGGAAAACCTCGGGGTCGGATCTCAAGCAGCGCGTGGTGACCCCCTCGAGACCGCGTCACGCGTCTTTTCAGGGCGCGTCGGTAGAGTCATTAATGACCGTTGGCATCCTCAATAGAAGCCCGACACGTGCGCGGAGACTTTTCCACGCCCATTGCATTTGCCCGCGATTCGGCGGCCAACCAGGTCGTCCGAACCCAGAGTATATCAGCTCAAAGACGATCGCCAGTTCAGTTAAACGCAAAGTCGCTCGTCAAAAGTTCAGCGATCGCCAAGAGAGCCACCTCACGCCACGTTTCCAACGTATGAGCGAGCTGGGGGGCAATTGTTGTGTCACGATTTATTCATCCCGACAGGCGATCGACTGTAAGGCCGAGCGACTAAGTCAACTCCAGTCAAACTTTGGCTAGCTCACCTAATCGAAGATATCAAACCACCATCAGGTACCCAGCGATCGACTCCCAAGGCGATCGCCATTTGGCAGCTGGCGACCGACTCCAGTATCCGGCCAAGGATGGTCGACCTACGTCCCGAGCAGTGATGATCGCCCGTCAAAGTCATCGAGGATTGGATCTCAGAACAGCACCCACGTGCAGATCCACAAAAGGCGCTGACAAGATCTTCGCTGACAGAACAAGATCTTTTACTGACACACAAGACCTTTGACCACAGCCTGTCACCTACCTCACCTACCGGCAGGCGCCGAAAGTTGTCAGTGGGACCACCCATGACAGCAACTCAGGACGCGTGTAAGCTCCCCATTGAACCGTACAGTTGACTGCCAGCAACTCCCGCAGGCTTTAAGGAGACATGCCCACGTGCTAAAAGACGATCGCCCGATTATTATAATGCAGAAAAGGCGGTCGCCCGGCACATCCATGTCCTATAAATAGAGAACCTCCTCCTACTGGAAAAAGGTTCCGAATTCATTTGACTTACGTTCAGAACTCATTTCACCCACAACAGAAATACAGTAGAACACACATATCATCAAGCTCCCGGCTTTCTCACCGGAATCCATCTCAGGACTTCTCTCTCCGAATCTCTCGTCCAGAACACGATCGGCAGAAGCAGCAAGTCTCCACTAGACAGATTCCAAGGGATTCATAAGCCCCGGAGCCCAAGCATCGACTAAATACTCGCGTGAGAGACCGTCGATCTCTCTCCGCCGCGACTATTCATCTCCTTTGTTACAAGAACTCACGAGCATCAAATCTGGTTCTTAGGCAATCTACACGCTCACTAGCTAAGATAACAAGAATCTTTACACTCATTGTAATTGTATTCTTACATTAGTACTTGTATCCCCGAATATTGGTATTAATAATATCTCGCGAGAGCATTCAAGCCCGGGACTAACAACCCCGGCAAATCTTGTGTTATTTATCTTTCTCACGGAAGTGCTCTTGCATTTGTTTGCTATCCCATCCATTCCAGCAATATCTATCTCTGGATAATATTTTGGGTAGCAACAGCGCACACTAACGTTTTGGAGACAGGCAGTCCAATAGGTACTGGACTGAAATGAGAAATTGTTAGCGCACGCTAAACAATCAGTGTAACGCGCGCTAAGGCTCGATCAGAATTTGGACAGTAGGTTCTGTACTCGAGTTGTTGGGTATCAAACATCAGTTAACGCACGCTAATTATTTTAGGTAACGCACGCTAAGGAAAAGGCGTTAGCGCACGCTACCAAGTTCGTAGCGCACGCTAACGAAGCAGTCAGAACTTACTGGACTGGCCGGTGAACCCACTAGCGCACGCTAATATCGGAACCTAGCGCGTGCTAAGCTGGGTTTAGTATATATTGGACAGTTTAGCCCCATTTCGTCATTTCTTCATCTCTCTTCCTCATCCAGGAAATCTTGGGCGACTTTGAACGTGTTGTGAAGTGTTCTTCGAGCTGCAATCATCTATCAACATCTTCAAGCTCCTAGTTCAGATTAATCAACATTTAATCCTCTCCAACACACCAAATCAAGGTAAACATTTCTTGAATCTAGAATTTTGGTATTTGAGTGTTTTCCTTCCGATCTCTTCAAGTTAGCTTGCTATTATGTTGGAATATGATGAATATGGGTTATCTACCTTAGATACATATTCCACGGATTTGTTGGTACTTTTCGGGATTGTTGAGTATTTGGGGAATTATTCAAGAACCCTTGATGGTTGACTTTGGTAATTTTGGGGATTTCCGATTTGATGTTGTCGTAAGCTCGAGTTGTGCATTCCTATTGGGTTATTGATGTCATTGAAGATGTTTTGTTGGATTAAATCACTCGTTGGGAGGTTGGTGCTAGATATAATTGAGATTAGTCATAAACAATTGGGGGTTGTTTACAACGTATTTGTTAGAATGCCCCAATGAGTTTGGATGTTGTTGTATCGACTTTTGTGTTGATTGTAATCATGCTTGATTCGTATATTAAGCGAATTATGGTAATTGTGTTATTCAAGGTTATTTGAGCGACCGATAATTCCACTTAGGACGTTTGTTCGACGAAGGATTTTTTCTTCACCGGTATTTGTGTAAGTTAATTCTTACTCGGTTAAAAGGATACTCATTCATTTCATTGTTGTTCATTCATACATATAATTCATTCATAGTATATCAATCAAGTTGAGACTTGTAATTATCAAACTAATCATTCAATTCACGAGGAACAACAGTTCCAATCATTTCATTTGAAGCTATCACTCATTGCGTCATTATTTCACATCGGTGAGTCATTCTCGACCCTTGTCGGGTTTCTATTCATTATTCTTCATCATGGTCGCTTTTGTTCGTGTGACCTTCCGGTATTGTATTGCGTTCTGGGTGGTATATGTGTGGAATTTTTAGTCGGGCACACTAAGGTCATTGTGTTTGTAAGGATCCAGACACATTGGACTGTGCACACAGTAACGTGCCTCCGTGAGACTAATTAGGACAAGTTTTGCGGGTGTTTATGCGGGACGCCGGGCACTTGGCAGGCTTGTGCACTTGCACATCCCATTCGTGGCGTACTATGATGCCCATCATTAAACTTGATTTCATAACTCATTCATGTGATTATTGTATTTTGTTCAACTCTTGAGGATTGTTGTTCTGTGTAACTGACCCTGTTGGGGGATGTTGTTTTTAGTTCGTGGCAAGGCAAAGGCACAGAAAGAGAACGTTGACAGTGAGGAGTCCCAGTGATACTAGTAGGGGGGCCCAGTCTGTCCATTTGTTCATGCTTCTTTGATTTGTATTTTCCGTTGCAGTTCTGTTTGGATTTCATTTTATTCAGTGTTATATATTTTATTTTCATATGAAATATACATGTATTCTGTATTTTCTGGGTGTGTTGTATTTGAAACTCCTCATCTAAGTAATTGGTAATATAATGTGGTTCGGTACTACAGTTATATTAACTAATTCATTAATTTTCATTCACCTGGTGGGTCCCAGTTGGGGGTTCACGGCACTGTAATATCCGCCTAGTTTGGGGTGTTACAGAGTTGGTATCGGAGCGTGGTTTTGAATACTACTATCCTAGTCATGTCTCATTGAAATCATTGTTCATCAGACTAGTATCATTGGACTTTTGCGTCACGTGTGACCTGTGCAAGCGCCAAGCCCCTCAGACCAAAGAAACAGTAAGATTTCTGACGCCATGGTATAATTTCTGGCAGTAAGAATCACTCATTCATCATTCATCAGTCAACAATCCTCATTCATCATTTTCTTGTGGATCGTATTATCAATCTTGTTAACTTGTTCAAGATGATCATTTCAATAATTTCATCATATAATCATGTCACCTTAGTTGATCCTTCATGTAATCATTGTGTTATAGCGCGTATGCTCATTATTATCATTTCATAACGTAATCATAATGCGATATTCATACGGGATCTATAATTATCATGTGACTTTTCTACTTCAGTATGGATAGAGCTGTCAGAGGACGCAGGGGAAAAGGCCGCGGTGCGGGCCGAAACCTGGGAGCTCGAGTGAATACCTGTGCGAACGCAATGAATAATATCAATTCAATGAGCAGCGACGCTGCCACTCATTCACCTGGAAATAATCATTCACCGTCAGGAAACCATACCCGAGATACAGCTCAATCAGAAGGTGTTCGGGTTGATCCACTCGCTTTTATGCAGGGCATGATGGCCCAAATGACTCAGATGGCACGTCTAATGGAGACGATGTAGAACTCAACCACTCAGAATCAACAGGCTCCTCCTCCGCCACCTCAGAGGAAAGAGAGGAGTGTGAGTAGTATAATTGGCGACATTTCTCGCCAGAGACCACCTACTTTTGAGGGCTCATCTAAGCCGGTGGATATTATTTATTGGCTTGAACATTTTGAGAAGTTGTTTTCTATGGTGGAGTGTCCCGAAGGGCACAAAGTTTCAATTGCGGCTTACTATCTCGGTAAGAGTGCTCATTCTTGGTGGCTATCTCTGAAGCCCACCGATGGATCTTCTACTTGGGACCAGTTCAAGACCCTCATGATGGAAAGGTATTACCTGGCCCCACTCAGGGAGGCAAAGTTATCGGAATTACTCAGTCCCGACCCCTCAGCAGAAGATGATGTTCTCGCCATTGCCAAGAAGTTTCAGGATCTACTTCCATTCGCCTCATCCATTATCCACTCCGAGGCAGATAAGATCAAGTATTTCAGTAAGAGATTTAAACCTCGTATGCGGATGCAGCTGCTTAATCATCATTGCACCACCCTGGCCGAATTCATCGAGAAAGCTCTTACTTATGAGCTTACTGCTAAGGAAATTGCTAGCAACAAACTTCATCTTCTGGCAAGAAATCGAAGAATCACATTCAGTCCGAAGGCAGTCAGGCAACCTTCAAGAAGCCTTGTGCAGGCCCTAATTTTTCTGAGCGACCTCCTATGGTGCCTAAACCTGCAGAATCTCAGTCTCGATCGGCCAGTTCGGCCATCACCTATTTCAACTGTGGAAAACAGGGTCATTTCAGTACCAAGTGTCCGAGGCGGACTATCACGTGTAACAACTGTGGAATTTCCGGGCATAAGTCCAGTTTCTACCGAAGAGATTCTAAATCTACTTCGGCGACATCTCAGGCCCCGAAACAGTCAGTGGTTCAGAATCAGGCCACTCAGTCCACGTCGTTCAAGACAACGGGAGTAAATAAAGGCGGAGCCCATATCTATCAGACAGGAGCATCTGGTGCAGGGACTAGCAAGCCCCGAATTTATGAGATGAAGAGAGCCGACGATCCGGAGGCCCGAATGATCTCAGATACACTCGAAATTTTATCCCAACCTGTATGTACCCTTTTTGATACTGGCGCATCACATTCATTCATTTCCGAGTCATGCTTGAGTAGACTTCACCTGGATAGTGCTACTAGTTGTGAACCTTATATCATTAGTCTACCAGACGGTAGAAGAATTATCGGAGATCGTGAAGTTAAGAATTGTCCGATTCAGCTTAATGGCCGTGTTTGGTTGGCGAACCTGATCGTGGTAGATTTACCTAGAGATGATGTTATTTTGGGTGTTGATTGGATGTATCGACATGATGCCATCCTCAGTGTTTATAAGCGTATAGTCACTATCATTTCAGACGATGGAGTCGAGTGTGTATTTCAGGGGGGTAACCCCAGCCATTCCGGAAAAGTTATTAATATGATGAAGGCAGTGAAGTTACTCAATCAGGGGTGTGTAGGTTATTGGTGCTATATGACCAAGACCAAGAAATCATCAGTGATGTTGGCGGATATTCCTGTAGTGAGAGAATATGCCGATGTATTTCCAAACGAGTTACCTGGTTTTCTCCACAGAGAAATGTGGAATTCATGATAGAGTTGGAGCCTGGTACATCTCCAATATCGAAAGCACCATATCGTATGGCCCCGACCGAAATGCAGGAACTAAAGAATCAACTGGAGGAATTGACCGAGAAGGGTTATATCCGACCGAGTGCATCCCCGTGGGAGCACCAATGTTATTTGTCAAGAAGAAGGATGGTTCTTTTCGCTTGTGCATTGATTATCGAGAGCTGAACATGGTGACGATCAAGAATAAATATCCCCTACCCCGCATCGATGATCTCTTAGATCAACTTCAGGTAGCTTCAGTATTTTCCAAGATCGATTTGAGATCTGGGTATCATCAGTTGCGAATTCGAGAGTCGGATATCGCAAGAACGGTGTTTCGAACATGCTATGGACATTATGAGTTTGTGGTGATGTCGTTTGGGTTAACTAATGCACCTGCTGTATTCATGGAGTTGATGAACCTAGTTTTCATCGACTATTTAGACCGGTTTGTGGTTGTTTTCATAGACGACATTTTGATTTATTCTCGTGACCGAGAGGAGCACGAACTTCACATTCATCAGGTTCTCGACGTGTTGAGACGAGAGCAACTCTATGGAAAATTTTCCAAATGTGAGTTCTGGATGTCCGAGGTGATGTTTCTCAGGCATGTGATTTCATCAGATGGAGTACGTGTCGACCCTCAGAAGACGGAGGCTATCCGAGATTGGCAACCTACGAAAGATGTTAAGGAAATCCGAAGCTTTCTCAGATTATCTGGCTATTATCGACGATTTGTGGAAGAATTTTCTAAAATCGCTCAACCTATGACGAACCTTTTACGGAAGGGTAAGAAATACACGTGGTTTGACGCATGTCAGCAGAGTTTTGAGGAGCTCAAGAGCCATTTAATTTCAGCGCCTGTCCTTTCTCTACCGCAAGGGACGGAAGGATTCGTGGTTTATAGTGACACGTCCGGACAAGGTCTCGGATGTGTATTAATGCAGAACGAGAAAGTGATTGCCTATGCTTCGCGACAACTGAGACCTTACGAAGTCAATTATCCGACCCATGACCTGGAGCTAGCGGCCGTGGTATTCACGTTGAAGATTTGGCGTCATTACCTTTATGGCGTCACCTGTCAGATTTTCACCGATCATAAGATTTTGAAGTATATATTTACTCAGAAGGAGTTGAATTTGCGGCAGAGACGATGGTTGGAACTGATTAAAGATTACGATATCGAGATACAATATCACCCTGGTAAGGCGAATGTTATCACTGATGCCTTGAGCCGTAAGTCTGTTCAGGAGCAAATGCTTGCTCGTTTAACTGTTCAGGAGGAACTTCAGCAGGAATTCCTAAGGCATGAGATCGAGGTTTGGTTACAGCGTGTACAAGGGCAGCTTTGTATGCTAGATATTTCACTGCCACTTGAGGAGGTAATCAGAGTGAAACAAGGTTCAGACCCACTTTTGTTGCGCATTCGATATGATGTGGCTCAGGGGAAAGCCCCTGGATTTGTGGTCCACGAGGATGGACTTTTGCGATTTAAGAACCGGTTATGCGTTCTGGCGAATAACGAGTTGAAAAGCTCTATTTTTAGAGGAGCTCATGCTATCCCTTATTCCATTCATCCGGGGTCTAGCAAAATGTACAAAGACTTGAAACAAAATTATTGGTGGAGCAATATGAAGCGAGAAGTCGCGGAATTTGTTTCGAGATGTTTAACCTGTCAGCAAGTCAAGATAGAACATCAGCGTCCAGCGGGTATGCTGAAACCGCTCCATATTCCAGAGTGGAAGTGGGAGGATATCTCAATGGAATTCATCACGAGTTTGCCGATGAGTCGTCGTGGCATGAATACAATTTGGGTTATTGTGGACCGTTTAACTAAGTCAGCTCATTTCCTTGAGATTAAGGATATGTGGGGTCCTGAGAGACTTGCCCAGTTATTCATTAAGGAGATCGTGAGATTGCACGATACCTCTAAGAGTATCATTTCTAATCGTGACGGATGATTCTTGTCACATTTTGGGAAATCTGTTCATCGTTCCATGGGAACCCAGCTCAATTTCAGCACAACCTTTCACCCTCAGTCCGACGGACAATCAGAGAGAACTATTCAGACGTTAGAGGACATGTTGAGAGCATGAATTCTCGATTGGAAAGATGATTGGGAAGACCAACTACCGTTGATCAAATTCACGTATAATAACAGTTGGCATGCTTCGATTCAGATGGCACCTTACGGGCCTTATATGATCGTCGTTGTCGATCTCCCTTATGTTGGGATGACTTATCAAAATCAATCGGCACTGAGCCCGATATGCTTATAGCCGTCTGCGAGAAGGTAGCGTTGATCTGGAGTCGTTTGTTGACTGCTCAGAGTCGAAAAAATCATATGCAGATAATCGGCATCGACCATTAGAGTTCGAGGCAGGTGACCACGTTTTGGTCAAAGTATCCCCGAGTCGAGGTATCTTCCGTTTCGGGAAACGGGGAAAGTTGAGTCCGAGATTCATTGGACCATTTAAAATTTTGGATCGAGTAGGCGATCTAGCTTATCGATTGGCTTTACCTCCAGCCTTGAGCCTAATTCATAACGTATTACATGCCTCTCAGTTGCAGAAGTATGTTGCCGACCCTAGTCACATACTTCAGTTCGATGAAATCGAGATCGTGGATGATCATACGTACGAGGAGCATCCTGTATGAATCTTAGAGCGGCGAATCAAACAGTTGAGGAACAAGACGATTCCTTTGGTTAAGGTTCAGTGGTCTAGGCATGGAGTCGAAGAGGCAACTTGGGAAACCGAGGATAGTATGCGGGAGAGTTATCCTGATTTGTTTGACCCTTAGTTCCGAGGACGAAACTCTTTTTAAGGGGGGGAGTATGTAATACCCGATTGTATATTCATTCATTATCATTCACTAAATTGTCACTTAGTACATTTTTTCACTCGTTGATAGTCATTCATCATTCATGTTCGTTCATTGTGTTCACCATTTGGTGTATTTGGAACCTTGGATCAGTTATCATTCGTTTTTCATCATTGTTTGAGATTCAAGTCGAGAATAGTACCATTATCTTCGTTGTTGGCAGCCTGTGTGTGTTGAGTAGCGCACGCTACATACTATTTATAGCACGCGCTAATTGTGTACTGGTAGCGCACGCTATCGGACTTCATTAGCGCATGCTACTAGTGTATTTGTGGCAGGCAGTCCAGTAGGCACTGGATTGAATTGGAGAATTGTAGTGCACGCTATGAGTGAGAATTAGCGTACGCTAGTTGTGGGTTGTAGCGCACGCTATCGATTCATCAGCGCACGCTAATGTTTCAGAGACAGGCTGTCCAGTAGGTACTGGACTGAAATGAGAAATTGTTAGCGCACGCTAAACAATCAGTGTAGCGCGCGCTAAGGCTCGATCAGACTTTGGACAGTAAGTTCTGGACTTCAGTTGTTGGGTATCAAACATCAGTTAGCGCACGCTAATTATTTTGGGTAACGCACGCTAAGGAGAAAGCATTAGTGCACGCTACCAAGTTCGTAGCGCACGCTAACGAAACAGTCAGAACTCATTGTACTGTCCAGTGAACCCGCTAGCGCACGCTAATATCGGGACCTAGCGCGTGCTAAGGTGGGTTTAATATATATTGGACATTTTAGCCCCATTTTGTCATTTCTTCATCTCTATTCCTCATCCGGGCGATTTTGGGCGACTTTGAACGTGTTGTGAAGTGTTCTTAGAGCTGCAATCATCTATCAACATCTTCAAGCTCCTTGTTCAGATTAATCAACATTTAATCCTCTCCAACACACCAAATCAAGGTAAATATTTCTTGAATCTAGAATTTCAGAATTTGAGTATTTTCCTTCCAATCTCTTCAAGTTAGCTTGCTATTATGTTGGAATATGTTGAATATGGGTTATCTACCTTATATACATATGATTCCACGGATTTGTTGGTATTTTTCGGAATTGTTGAGTATTTGGGGAATTATTCAAGAACCCTTGATGGTTGACTTTGGTAATTTTGGGGATTTCCGATTTGATGTTGTCGTAATTTCGAGTTTTGCATTCCTATTGGGTTATTGATGTCATTGAAGATGTTTTGTTGGATTTAATCACTCGTTGGGAAGTTGGTGTTAGATATAATTGAGATTAGTCGTAAACAATTGGGGGTTGTTTACAACGTATTTGTTAGAATGCCCCAACGAGTTTGGATGTTGTTGTATCGACTTTTGTGTTGGTTGTAATCATGCTTGATTCGTATATTAAGCGAATTGTGGTAATTGTGTTGTTGAAGGTTATTCGAGCGACCGATAATTCCACTCAGGACATTTGTTCGAGGAAGGACTTTTTCTTCACCGCTATTTGTGTAAGTTAATTCTTACTCGGTTAAAAGGATACTCATTCCTTTCATTGTTGTTCATGCATACATATAATTCATTCATAGTATATCAATCATGTTGAGACTTTTAATTATCAAACTAATCATTCAATTCACGAGGAACAACGGTTCCAATCATTTCATTTGAAGCTATCACTCATTGCGTCATTATTTCACATTGGTGAGTCATTGTTGACCCTTGTCGGGTTTCTATTCATTATTCTTCATCATGGTCGCTTTTGTCGTGTCACCTTCCGGGATTGTATTGCGTTCCAGGTGGTATATGTATGGAATTTTTAGTCGGGCATACTAAGGTCATTGTGTTTGTAGGGATCCGGACACATTGGACTGTGCACACGGTAACGTGCCTCCGTGAGACTAATTAGGCCAAGTTTTGCGGGTGTTTATGCGGGACGTCGGGCACTCGGCAGGCTTGTGCACTTTCACATCCCATTCGTGGCGTACTATGATGCCCATCATTCAACTTGATTTCATAACTCATTCATGTGATTATTGTATTTTGTTCAACTCTTGAGGATTGTTGTTCTGTTTAACTGACCCCGTTGGGGGATGTTGTTTTCAGGTCATGGCAAGGCAAAGGGACGGAAAGAGAACATTGACGGCGAGGAGTCCCAGTGATACTAGTAGGGGCCACAGTCTGTCCATTTGTTCAAGCTTCTTTGATTTGTATTTTCCGTTGCAGTTCCGTTTGGATTTCATTTTATTCAGTGTTGTATATTTTATCTTCATATGAAATATACATGTATTCTGTATTTCCTGGGTGTGTTGTATTTGAAACTCCTCATCGGAGTAATTGGTAGTATAATGTGGTTCGGTACTACAGTTATATTAACTAATTCATTAATTTTCATTCGCCTGGTGGGTCCCAGTTGGGGGTTCACGGCACTATAATATCCGCCTAGTTTGGGGTGTTACACCGCGTCTCTACTAGCCACGTACCGGGAGATGATCGAAACAACAACTACTTGATTATACTCCAAGGATACGGCTAGAAACAAGTAGTATGATATGAATCTCTAAACTTTTTGATCACTCTAAGTGATTTACAATTTTGTTCTTGATTTTCTTTCCACCAAGCAAGTTAACCATAACTCCAAGTCTTGTATTGTAAGAACTTCAAGAATATGAACTCTCCGTTTCTCTCTTTTGTTATGGCCAATTTCTTGTGAAGTGCTTGGTTGGAAAATGAGGAAGTTTGGTCTTTAAAGAACATGTTCTACAAAAGACCAAATCATGATAAGATAACATCTTATCATGTAACTTGTCTTTAAGTGAGTGGAAACAACTCCACACATGCCGTTAAAAACAAAATATCACCAACCATAATAAACAAGAGGGGGGGCTACAAAGAAAATAAGGAGTTGGTTCGTTTCGTTTTATGAAACGGACCGTCATGTATCCAGTCTGACTGATACATCTCGGTTCGTCTCAATAAAATTAATACAATTGATAAATATCTTAAATAATTATATTTAGATATTATTTATCCAAGAAATAATAATGCATGAATTAAATTAATTACCCAGTAATTTATTTAATTCATCCGACCGATTTAATTTATCTAATAAATTAAATAAGACATCCAAAGTCTAAAATCACAATAAGGGTGCAATTCAAATTATTCCGTCGTCTCCCTAATGTGCGACTTGGTAGGTCCGTCTCAGTAAGCAATGGGAGGAACCAAAGAATAATAACACCACCTAGCCAGTCTCGCGGCCTATACTATAACCTTACTCAGAATGAATGATAAGGATCATTCAAGAACCAACCTGTTGTGAATACCAGTAAACGTATAAACCCTTCTTTCATATGTCCCGATCAAGTTATAGAGTCACGATCAGTCAGACCTTATATGTACTTTATTCTATGTTTGAGTCAATGCAAATCAATACAACTAGCTCCAATGCTTTGGCCAAAAACTTATGATCTCATATGCCAATAACCACATAGGACATATACCTATTCACTTACAGGAGAAAGAATCCCATCATGGTATTTAGTAGAACCTGCTACTTGTTCGTCAAGACGCACGTCGAGATTGACCCCCACCTCTAGGCTTTTTGGGTCAAACTACTCTAGTGAAAGTCTTAATGTCACAAGCACATACCTACTTAATCCTCAAGTCAAAGGTTCACGAACACCTATCACAACATTTCGATTCCGTCATTGACTGTCCCAGAGCGAAATCCGTGTGACGAATTGAGGGTGAGTCGGTTCGAGTATACTAATCCCATTAGCATACTTATAACGTGTGCTCACACTAACCATTAGTGACGACAGACACTCTCCAAGTCAAAGAACACGTCATACAAGTCTTCACATAAACTTAACGCCCAGTCAAGTTTCATCGACTTGCGAACGATTAAGTATTTGAGCCACAAACCTTTCAGTGCCAATTCCCTTATCCAACAAGGAGTGGAATGTTTTCTCTCAAATACACAGACTAGTTTCTATATATATATTTACGAGTCAGGAATGACAGTGACTACCAGTAAATAAGAAACATACAATTGCCTTCTGATAATGATTTACATAATAGCAAGTACAATGCTCTCTCTCATACATCCTCTGAGTGGCTAACAGCCTTGTGGCTTAGGAGCTTGGTCTGTGACTATTAATTTTTGCAGCCAAGCCCAATGAAATAAAGCCAGGTTTGAACCAAGCTGCAATAAGCTAGGTTTGAGAAATCAGCTCATATTTGAACCCAGCTGAATTAAGCTTGGTTGAGAATCCAGCTCATATTTGGACCGAGCTGAAATAAGTTAGGTTGTGAACACAACTCATATTTTAACCGAGTTGAATTAAGCTTGGTTGAGAACCCAACTCATATTTGGACTAACTGATATAAGCCAGGTTGAGAATCTAGATGACATAAGCCAGGTTGAGTACCCCAGGTTGAGTACCCAGCTCATATTTAGACCCAGCTGAAATAAGTCAGTTGAGAACCCAGCTTCTGGAATATAACTTTTCACACTATATAGTGTAACGTCCGAATTAAATGAGACTACTTATGGAGGTAATCTTTCAGCTGGGGGATTAAAGGGAATCAATGGCACTTTAATCTGCAGTAACTTTCCACCCGATGAAGTGGTTTTGGACTCTATAAGAGGGGGTCTTATGCATTTCCTTTCATACCACTACAACGAACACGACTACATACAACATATTGTAGCCTATTTCCTTCTTGTTTTTCATGCCCAGTTTCCAGCACTTGAACGTTCGCCGGAATTTGGAATTGTGGAGAACACCTAACTCAGAAACTGTAATATCCGCATTTTTCTTTCCCCTTGTATTTTCTTTTTCGGTGTATTTCTCGGTCGTAGTGACCCTCGTGTACCTTACAGTGTATCTTTCCCGTCATCTATTGATCTGATTCTCGTTATTGTTGTGCGGAACCGCTGTTTCGGGGTTGCCGTGGATCCATTCTATGTTTTGATGCGTCTTGAGATGTTCCATTTGACATTTCGTTCATATTCCGGTGTTTTGAACCGTTTATATTTCGTACCTAGCGCACGCTATCTTTTCTGCATAGCGCACGCTAGGGGTCACTTAGTAGCGCACGCTACGACTGCTTCGTAGCGCGCGCTAGAGAGCAAGCCCTGGGAGTGGCAGTGCTGTTTCCAGCCCCCTGGACTGGCGAATTAGCGTACGCTACGTAGTCTAGCGCACGCTAATGTCGGGGGCTAGCGTACGCTGAGATTCCCGGTAGCGTGCGCTAGCGTGAGTGTCCAGTACTGGACACTTTGCTACTGGACTCAATCTGTTGCCCAAGTAGCGCACGTTATTGGTCGATAGTGCGCGCTACCGATACACTTTAGCGCACGCTACGTTTGGTGGATAGCGCGCGCTAACTGGATCAGGTGTGTACTGGACAGTTGCTTCTGGACTCGGCTAATGTCCAGGTAGCGCACGCTATTGGTCGATAGCGCGCGCTACCGAGAGATTATTAGCGCACACTACGTTTCGAGTTGCGCACGCTAACGGCCAGAAATCTTGCTACTGGACTGGGACGCTAACTGTATGGCCTGTAGTTTTATCCCGTTAGCGCACGCTAACCTTGAGGATTAGCGCGCGCTAACACTCCCTGACTATATAAACCAGGGAGTTGACCGATATGAACATAATTTCTCATTTCTTCCTCCTCTCCGCGGCTAAGGCGATTTTCTTGGCGATTTCTTCATCCAATCATCTCATCCAACATCTTCCTTGAGTTCTTGGTGTATTATAACAACATCAACACGAATCTTTCATCCTAATCCAAGGTAAAATCTCTTAGAACCCTACTTTTAGATAAATTGGGGGTTTTGGGATTTTCGTCCGATTCGTTCCGTTTTGTTGGTGGATTCATGATGAATATGGTTAAACTTGTCGATATCATTAGTTTTCCTACGGATTCATGGTATATTTTCATGGTTTTGCGAAATCGAGAGGGTTTGGTTGTGGTCCGCCCTCGTTGTTATTTTTGTACGAATATACATGAATCGTAGGCGGGTTTGCGGGTGTATTCCATTTCCATATTCGTCTAGAGTTGGTTGTGATTATGTTTTTCGAATCGTTAGGTTCGGTTCCGTTGATTCCTAGCGTTCGTCGGTGATTATCCTTTCCGTTCGTTGCGTCATCAATTATTCAAGACAAGTATTTTTGGAAACCTTTATGCTTAACGTGGAATGGTAATGTATTTTGTGTGTGATTTGCTCACCTCGGGATGGTCCGACGGGATCACGGAGGGAGTCCAAAGGGTTGAGTCCTAGATTCATGAGTTTGTTTAGCTAGCCAGCTCGGGAGGGTCCTTAGAGGCCTCGGGCGGGATCAATGGTATTACCCTGTTCCCAAGGCGATGCATGTGCATGTTTTGTTTGATGATATGGCCAGCTCGGGAGGGTCCTTAGAGGCCTCGGGCGGGATCAATGGTATTACCCTGTTCCCAAGGCAAATTGTTTGACTGTTTGTTTCCGGAAAAGACATGTCTGGTTTTGACTTTTGAAATTGATTTTGGTGCATTGTACTATGAAATGTTTAAGCGATTGGTTTGCATTGATTACTTGTACTAGCGTAATTGCTAACCCTTTTGGGGACCCGTTTTGGGGAAATTCTTATTATGGATTTCAGGTTATGATTATCCGGACGAGCGAGCACCGGGACCGTACGAGGATGTTGGCCAGGGTCGTTGACATGTACATTTGGGTCTTCTTATTTCTTTTGTCCATTTCGATATGGTTGTTCCCACAGTTATAAACTTTTAGATTATACTCGCGAGTACTTAGGCTTTTCATTTCAAACTCCATATTGTATTACTTTAAATTGTTACATTGTCGGTTGATGCTTATTTCGCCGGTTGCTCCGGGCGTATCTTTATATGTCATATTATTTAAATGTGTGTCCTCGCTAACCGAGATGGTTAGTCGAGTGGAGTTTTCTTGTTGTAGCCTGGTGGGTCCCATGTAGGGTCCACGGCGCTGTAATAAACTCCGAATATCTCGGGGTGTTACAGAAAAATAGCAGTTGTATCTTGGGGACATCTTGTCTGAGCCGTCTGCTCTTACACAAGGGCAAAATAATATTATGGAAAGAGTTCTACTCGCTTCTGCTAAGTTCTATTTTATTCATTATTTATTAAACTAGAATTATAATAGGTTGCCTTTATTTGTAATTTTATTGTAATTATATTTTTGGAAATTCACGGAACCAACAAAATTATTTTATACTATTAATTGCTGCTGAAATGAGTACTCAACGAGAAGGATAAAAATATGCATGTACATATTTGTATACATATACATTTCATCCATTCACCTGATCTGTTTTCACAAAAAGCCGATCGTTCGGAAGAAACCATTCGACCAACATATCCTTTTTTGATATACAAGAAACCATTCGACCAACATATCCTTTTTAATTAATTTTGAATTTTGAATTATGAGAGGGAAATGTGAAATCTTTAGAAAAGAATTTTGAATAGTTTAATAGAAGAATTTCCATTAATTTTTTTTTTTGATTTATGGGGACAATAGAATTTTTGAATTACCTCCTTTGTAATTATTCTCCCTATAACAAAATATTTGTAATTTTAGTTATGAGAAAATATATCGTATGTAAACTTGGTTCAATATAAAAAAATATTTTTGGTACAAAATTAAGTTCTGTTTAATAAAACCAGACGACAAGGAATAATCTTGTGCAACTATCTTGTGCAATAAGTACAACTATAAATTTCGACCGGCAACCACACGAAGCTTTCTCGAAAATTCCGACCATCAGAGGCTGCAAGGCAGCAAATAAGAAGTGATCTAGTCGGAGCTTTTACAGATCAGCTTCGACTTTCGATTTGATGGAGCTCTTTTCACGAGAAATGGTTGTTGGGTGACATATGCAGAGTTTTTGAAACACGAAGAAGCTCTGTAAATTTTAGAGTATAGGAGTGTTTTTGTGCATATTTTATAAAACACACGCGTGTTTTATGCAGTTTACCGAAGTAAAATGAATGTATGATCTATCTTTTGTGTAAATTAAATAGACATATTAGCTCATATATTTTTGAAAAGGTGCATTTTGCCCCTCTATCATTTTGTACAAAAAGGGATATTTATATCATCGGATAAAACACAGCGAGTAAGCTCTGTTCTTTTGTGCTTAATAATATATATAATTATCATTATTAATATTAATCTTATTATTTGTTTCTTTTTGCTGGTGTAATATAAATAATAATTGTATATATTGATATATAATTTTATTATTAATAATTATTATTATTATTATTCGTATTATTATCAATAGTATTATATATTATTTATAGTATTATTATTGATACCAATATTATCAACAGTAGTATATACAATTTGTAGTATTAGTAATAATTTATTTTATACATAAAGTAATCAAACTATTTTTTAAAAAAACATAGGGCTGTAAATTGCTCATTTTATAAAACAGGGCCTATTTTAAAAAAACACAAAGGAATAATCGACTTATTAATTTACACAACAGCAATCCGCCGATCACACAAAATCTACAAACTACTCGAGGTCGAACCATTTGCAATGAGGATATGGAAAATTTCGGAAGAGCAACAAGTTTGGAGGTGCATCCCTTGTAAAATGAACATATTTGTTTCAGATTTGTTTCAGGAAGCCCAGGACAAGATCACATTTCAAACATCAACTCGTAAACAAAGAAACACTAAATTTTAGTATATCAGAAAATTCATCACCAATAGGTTTGTTTGTACCAAATAGGATAGCAGATTTGTCCATGAAATGACTTCAACACACATACTTATTACAGCAAATGAAACTCATTACATATCAAGTCTAACATCTTCCAACTCCTCTCCTCAATCAAACCCTTGGGAAACAATAAGCAAACAAATACTTATTGGACATAGTAATATTATGCGAGTCGAAACCTATTATCGATCCATATCAAGTGAAGTAAAACAGTAGCAAGAATCCATCCACCACTACCAAAGAAAAAAAGGAAGGAAGAAGAGAAAGGAACATCCTTCAAACCTCATTCGAGTCATGAACACTAAACGAACCGTCCAACCACCCTTCAACCTTAGCACGTTCCACACATTTCTCAAATTGTTTCTTAGCATCGGGTACATCCAACGCCAAGTCATCAATCGACTCGGCCACTCTCGCGAACCCTTTCGTCATCTGATCCATAGTTATCAGTTGCATGTCGAAGCACTGCCTAAGCAAACCCCACGTCCTCTCATTCTTATTCTCCATAAGTATCACCAAACACTTCTTCACAACCTCGTGGTGAAAGAACGGCATCCCTAGTTCCTTTATGCAACGACAAGCCTCTCTAGTGTCTCCGCCGGTCTCAAACTCCTCTAATAACTTTCCGATTTTGTCCTTCACCTCCTCGATTGTAATTTGACAACTCCCTCCCCCACCCCAACACCTCAAAATGCGTTCGCCTGAGAGTCGGGCCTTAAGCAGAGACATAGCCATTTGGATCACTTTATTTCCTACAGAATCCAGGCCCGGAAAATGACTTCCAATCTCTTCCAACTCTTGTGGGGTCAAAACTTCGTCAACCTCGGCCCTAGCTAGGAACATCGCAAGATCCTCGACTACAACCGGGATGTCAAGGGCCGTATCCTCGGCCGATTCTATCAACATTATAAACCCACTTACAACATCTTCCGATGGGAAACATAAAGAGGATAACAGAATGGAAGCCATTTCTTTCTCCCGATTTTTTCTATCCATCGCGAGAGTAATCAATTTCTTCACGAAAACCGCATTTAGTTCGGCCAGAGATGAACTGTTCTCAAACTCCAAACAACAACTCACTTCAGAAATATCACCCGATAGAAAATACTCGTGGATTATCGACTCTGCCTTTTTCTTGAACGCTTTTAATGTATTTTCTTCGACCGCTTGCTTTCCGGGGTGCAAAAAAAGCAACCTCAAAGATGAGGCACATAACCATCCTTCGGAAGCGGCTTTGGAAATCAAAGTTTGCAATAACGCCTTCACGTTCGGTATGTCTAAGGACAAATCATCAACCGAGTCAATGATCCGACCGAACCCCTTAGATATTTGACTCGAATTAACGAGACCTTGTTCAGAAGCTCTTTTAAGCAAGCCGAGAAGGTGATTCTCGGCTTGCCTCTTTTCCATAATCATTAAAATGGCCCTCTTGACTATCTCATGGTGAAAATGCGGAACATTCAAATCCTTAATGCATCTACATGCCTCTTTTACATCCCCACTCGTTACATACTCTGTCAATAAGTCGTTAATTTTCACCTTTAGATCCTCAACTGTCTTATTCCTACTTCCACCCCAACACCGCTCGATAATCTCCGCATGCAAAGGAGCCGATAAGTATCCATTTTCGGCCCGTTTGATAACGTCGACGCCTTTCGAGTCCTTATTCAAATAGCCCATTGTTTTCGTCAAGAATGATGGAGGAAGAATGTCATCTACAACGGCTCGCGCGATGAACAAAGCAAGTACATCAACTGCATCAGGAATGTCTACGATCAAATCATCTGAGGATTCGACGAGCTTTTGGAAACCTTTGTAGAGTTGTTGGGGATCTAGGACGTCACCGTAGAGTGAGGATAGTAGGTTCGAAGCCATTTCTTTTTCCTTATCGTGTCTGTCCATTGCCATGGAGACGAGCTTTTTGACGAAATAGAAATGGTAGCTACGCATATTGAGTTCTCTGAGTTCGTTGGCGGTCGAAGTGAAATCGTCGTTGAGGAAGTATTCCTCGACCATAATTGTCGCTTTCTTTTTGAATTGTTCAAATTCGACACTTGTTCTACGGACGGTTTTCTTTCCTTCCTGAAAATTATAAAGCATTTCTATTGGTATTTTGTATATAACAATAAGGAGATATTGTTAATAAAGAAAAAATAAATATTACTTTTACTTTTATAAGACTAGAAGTGGCTGATCACAAGGGTGTGGATTCATGCAATATTACTTAACACAATCGACAAAATATTCAAGTCGGTCACCTTATCGCTTATGTAATTTGGATCGTTTGGATCATCTGCATAACCATCTTCTGTATCAAGTAGTCCTCCCCATGTTCCTTTCCCACCATAGCCTCCTGCAACAGTGACCATAAATAATTATCATAGTAAAAGAAATATTCATAAACTGAATCAAATGAATCTGCCACTACTAAGAAAAAAGTTGCCTTCTTGGCCTCAGAATCCATGCTACTAACAAACTTATATATCATTAAGAAAACGGAAACCCTGTGCAAGGGGATACAGGGAGGGTGATTGTATATATAAGCATCATTCCCCATGCATTTATGCAAAGAGGCTGTTTCCACGACTCGAACCCGTGACCTGCAGGTCACTGGTGGAGCAACTCGCCGTTGTGCCAAAGCCTTGCCCCTCTAACAAACTTATATCATTAACAAATAAAAATCTACTGAAGATAACAATCAAGTGTACACCTTTTTTAGGATGCCCATTTCTTCCAAAATATGGATGCCTTTGATTCTTGAGAGGACTCCCCTGGCCCGTCCCACTTTGCTTCCCTTTCGGAGATCGTGGGGATCTTGGGGATCGCGGGGAATGCGGTGATTTTGGTGATGTTATCACTAACGGGGAGGCGGAGGATGGGTCAGCACTTTCTGAAGCTGATCGGTATTGTTCCCGGTGCTCGTCCGACATATACTTATCGGAAAAATCCATTGTGTTTATAAGCTCCAACTATGTTTACTAAATTAGTACCAGAGGATCAACACCATTTGATGTGTGTAACTTGAATCGGCTCAGTTAATAAGTAGCTGCATGTTGTCTGCATTGATCCTTTTGATGGCGTAAGATCATTAATCCATAGTTCTATAAAGAAACAAAAAAAAAAAAAAAAATATATATTTAAAAATGCACTGCCCATAATTTCTTAACTGGAAAATTAAATCGATTTTTATTTTTCAATCATAGCTTATTCAAGTCTTCGAGTAGTGTGCATATTATACTTCAGAAATTTAAAAGGATTTATCTTAAATTTCTACCAAATCCCTAGTACGCATGTCATAGAACACACACACACACACACACACACACAGTGACACCCACACACATACACACACAGAGGCACCGCACTGGTTAAGCACATTAGGAATGAACTTAAAGATGATGGAATGCACTTACAAACGAAATCTAGAATTCATGAAGCCTTGAGCAAGAACAGAAACCCCTCGTCTCGTTCGAAAAATAATCGATCTGTGGCAAAATGAGGAAAAAGGAGAGCGACCCTCTCAATGGGACAAATAAAGGAATATTTTGCTGTTCTTTGTGAAGAATATAAGAAATTCCTGGATCCTAAAGAATTGAAAAGCAATGGTGGTTGTTCTTTGTAGTGAATGGCGATTCCTAGGGAAAGGGACAGGGTCTGGAACGGATCTAACGGCTTTCGTGGAGCCTTTTGGAAAGGGCAAAAGCCCGGGAAAATCGGATGTGTAAGAATATTTAGGACCGAAAACTTGTTTTGCCCTTTTACATGGGCTTTTCTACCGTCAGGCCAGGAAAATTTGACCGTTAGGCCGGTGTTAAAATTACATATTTTTTTATATTTGTCGATTCCAATTTGTATATTCTTCTTATTAGAGTTGAGCTGTGCGGATTGGAATCAACAAATATGAAAAAAAAAATGCAATTTTAGTCTGAATACAACTAATACAAAGTTTTCTTTTCGACAGCGATAAGAAAATACATCTTAATTACACTACATATTTTTTCATATTTGTCGATTCAAGTTGTATATTCTTCTTGTTAGGATTGAACTCTACGGATTGGAATCGACAAATATAAAAAAAATATGTAATTTTAACACCGGCCTAACGTCAGGTCAAGTTTTCCTGGCCTGACGGTAGAAAAGCCCCTTTTACATTTAGTATTATTCTTTCTTACCTCAAGTTTAGCAACAACTATTTTGATACTCAAATTATCGAAATTGACCTTTACTCGAATACATTCGAGTCATATATTGTATTTTCGAGTAACATAATTTCGAGTCAACTTCAAAAATATACAACATTGAGGAAGGTTGACAATTGGGTAACACGAATTAGACAAACAAATATCACGATTTTTCACCAGGTACCTCGAGTCGAGTCACTCGAGAATATACCGAGTAACACGAACGGTTACTCGGGTCACACGAGTTCTGCCGAGTAACTCGAATTCGGGTAACACGAGTAAGCTATTTTTCCAACAATCCCCCACATGAATGATGATTAATGCAAATGAAATATGCACTAAGTCCTGACGACCTATTATTGCTTCGGGATAGGTGGTAGTTAGTCTTGAACCTTCCTTAGTGTAATGCTATCAGATTTACTCGTTGCTCGGTAAACGTGATGTCTTGAACCGGTCAACTTTTATGTAAACCAAGACAATAACATACACACAATAATAGATCTAATATCTTTCGTTCTCACGTTGTGTCCATTTTGGCCTTGGACCATTTCTTGGATTCATAAGTGTTAATAATTTTATGAAGCGGCCTTACTTCTTCACTTATATAGGTGATCTCCTATGAAGAGTATTCTTCCATACTCCACTTATAAAAGGCTATAGGAATCATTAAAAGCTTTAAAAAGCTTACCCTTTACCACAAACTGCATGCTTGCACTTGAACAGCTACGAGAATGGATTTTCAAGTGCTTAACTTGAACTTTCACAACTTAATTGTCTCATTGAACCAAGTTCTTGGGATCTCCAATCATCCTGGTTGAGTTACCATTATGAAAATTCTCAATGTGTGGATTTCAATCCCATTCCCCTTGCTGCATTATATAATTGATCACGGTTAATACCTTTCGTAAACGGATCCGCTATAGTGTCTTTTGACTTTACATAGTCAATACACATTATCCTGTAGTGATCAATTGTCTAATGGTATTGTGTCTTCGACCAATATGTCGAGACTTACCATTATATATACTGTTCTTTGCCCTCCCTATGGCTGCCATGCTATCACAATGTATCATAACGGGAGGCAAAGGTTTTTTCCAACAGGGAATATCTTCTAAGAAGTTTCTTAACCATTCGGCTTCTTCGCCGGCTTTGTCTAAATCAATAAACTCCGATTCCATTGTAGATCGGGCTATGTATGTTTGCTTAGAAGATTTCCATGATATTGCTCATCCACCAATGGTAAATACATAACTGCTTGTGGATTTAGAGTCTTTAGTATCGGATATCCAGTTGGCATCACAATATCCTTCCAAAACAGCTGGATATCTCGAATAGTGTATACCATAATTGACGGTGTGTTTTAAGTATCTCAACACTCTTGTCAATGCGGTCCAATGATCCTTTCCGGGATTACTCGTAAACCGACTCAGTTTACTAATAGAATATGCTATGTCTGGCCTTGTAAAATTTGCTAAGTACATTAGGCTTCCAATTATCCTAGCATATTCTGTTTGTGATATGGGATCTCCTCGATTTTTGGCTAAGTGTAAACTTAAGTCAACAGGTGTCTTAGCCGGAGGTAGATCGTATGCCTTGAATTTCTTAAGCACATTCTCAACATAGTGAGATTGTGATAAGACTATTCCATCGGGTGTTCTGGAGATCTTGATTCCTAGAATCACATCGGCTAATCCCATATCCTTCATGTCGAAGTTCTTCTTTAACATTTCCTTAGTGCCTATGATGATTTATTGTTGCTACCCATAATTAGCATATCATTAACGTATAGACACACAATGACAAAATTGTCAGATGTACCTTTGATGTACACACATTTATCACAATCATTGATCTTGAAACCATTTGACATCATTACTTGGTCAAATTTCTCATGCCATTGTTTGGGTGGTTGCTTAAGTCCATATAAAGACTTAACAAGTTTACAAACTTTGTTTTCTTGGCCGGGAATCACGAACCCTTCGGGTTGTTCCATATAAATTTCATCTTCTAAATCTCCATTTAGAAAGGCCGTTTTTACATCCATTTGGTGTATCTCAAGATTGTACAATGCTGCTATTGCAAGTAGCGTTCTAATGGATGTAATCCGAGTAACTGGTGAGTATGTATCAAAGTAATCATACCTTTCCTTTTGTTTGTATCCTTTGGCTACCAAACGTGCCTTGTATTTGTCAATAGATTTGTCACCTTTGTATTTCTTCTTGAGAATCCACTTGCAACCTAAAGGTTTATTTTCCGGAGGAAGATCAACAATGTGCCAAGTGTGATTGTTCAAGATTGACTCAATTTCACTATTAATAGCTTCTTGCCATAGATCGGCATCGGAACCAGACAATGCTTCCTTGATTGTCTTTGGTTCGTCTTCTAAAGAATAGACTACAAAATCCGGACCAAAGGTTTTTGCAGTTTTTATTCTTTTTCCTCGCCTTGGTTCCGGTGTTGGTCCATTACTATTTGGCGAGATTTCATCACAAGTCCTCTTTTTCGAACTTATTTCATTCTTTTCTTTCTTAGGGAATATAGTTTCAAAAAATATGGCATTTCTTGATTCTATAATCATTCGCTCATTTATATCGGGTACTTCCGATTTGTGTACCAAAAACCGGTACGCACTACTATTATTTGCATATCCTATGAAAATGCAATCAACTGTTTTTGGTCCTATTTTTACTTGCTTGGGTTTCGGTACTTCAACTTTTTCTAAGCACCCCCACACTTTTAAGTATTTATAGGACGGCTTCCTTCCTTTCCATAATTCATATGGAGTTTTATCTTGCTTCTTTTTGGGTAATTTATTCAGAATTTTATTGGCCGAAAGAATAGCTTCTCCCCACATGTTAAGTGATAGGCCTGAGCTTATCAACATAGCATTCATCATTTCCTTCATTGTTCTATTCTTTCGTTCGGCAACACCATTCGATTGGGGTGCATAAGGTGCAGTCGTTTGGTGAATAATGCCATTTTCACGACAATATTCTTCAAAAGGTGCAACATATTCACCACCTCGATCACTTCGAATCATTTTGATTTTGGTGTTGAGTTGATTTTTCAACTTCTGTTTTGTATGTTTTGAAAGCTTCGAATGCTTCGTCTTTGCTTCTCAAAAGATACACATAACAAAATCTTGTGCAATCATCTATAAAAGTTATAAAATAATTCTTTCCACCTCTTGTTTGCACAAGTTTTAAATCGCACAGATCGGTGTGAATCAATTCAAGAGGTTTTTTCGATCTTTCCACTGAATGAAAAGGAGATTTTGCCATTTTTGTTTCAACACATATTTCACACCTTTTGTGTTGATCGAAAGTCATTTTTGGCAATAAATCTAAATGTACTAAACGGCGTAGTATATTTAGATTTGCATGTCCTAATCTATCATGCCATAAATTAGGAGACTCAACCAAATAAACAACTTTATCGTTTATTTCATTTTCGTCACGTACATTGATAGCAATCAGTTTGAAAAGGCCGTTATCTATATAGCCTTTTCCGATAAAGTGACCATTTTTAGTTATTACAACTTTATCTGCTTCAAAGACTAGCCTAAATCCGGCTTTGCTCAATGCTGAGCCAGACACAAGATTCTTACGGATGTCTGGAACATGTAGCACATTCTTGAGCGTCAATTTCAATCCCGACGTCATCTTGAGTATAACCTCTCAAGTTCCGACAACATTTGAGGCAGCGGAGTTTCCCATGTACAACTTTCTTTCTTCGGTGACGGGCTCGTATGAGGAGAACATGGTTTTATCGGCACAAATATGTTTAGTGGCGCCGGTGTCCACCCACCATCCAACTGGGATTCCGACCATATTGATTTCATCTACAACTGCACACAGATCAAGACTGGACAAATCGACGGGAACATACTTATTCTCGATAACATTTGCTTGATCTCTCTTCTTGTCCTTCTTTGGTTTGCGGCAATTTTTCGCCATATGCCCGAATTTACTGCAGTTGTAGCATTCTCCTTTGATCTTCTTTTGATTCTTCGAGTCTTGCTTCTTCCCGTTAAATTTCCATTTTTTGTTGTTGCTCGACTCGATGAGATTTGCTTTTGCCTCCATAAATGACTTGTTCATATTGACATCGGTCTTCCGATTGTCCTCTTCGATCCTCAGTCGCACAATAAGATCTTCAAGGCCCATTTCCTTGCGTTTGTGCTTGAGGTAGTTTTTGAAGTCCTTCCACATCGGGGGCAACTTCTCGATTATGGCAGCAACTTGAAAGGATTCAGACAAGCTCATTCCTTCTGCCAAAATATCGTGCAGGATCAACTGTATTTCCTGCACTTGCTCGAGAACAGTTTTGGTGTCCACCATTTTGAAGTCTAGAAAACGACTCACGATGAACTTCTTCAAACCGGCATCTTCTGTTTTATATTTTGTCTCCAACGAGCCCCACAACTCTTTGGACGTTTTGATTGTGGAATAAACACTGTAAAGTGTGTTATCCAGCCCATTCAAAATATAGTTCCGACATAAGAAGTCGCTATGATGCCATGCATCCAATGTCGTGCGTTTCTGGGTGTCAGTTTCATCATCCCCACAACATGAGGAGATTCGGAAAGGAAGCGATAGTAAGGTAGAACAGCATTTTTGATTGCCAACGTTTGAAATCAGTACCTGAGAACTTCTCTGGTTTTTCGGCATGGGCAGAAGCATGAACATTGTTGCTTGACGATGCCATCTTCTACAGAAAAAAATTCGTCTTACGATTGTTGTTGTAGATGCTGTAGAAAATGACAAATGATGCAAAACCGAGGCAAGAGTTGGACTCTCTCTCCGTAAGACGAAATTGCCCCGCACAGTACACACGGTTGAACGGCAAACGTCCCCAAGATACAACGGTTTTTCTATGAACTCGATAACTTGTACTAGGAATCGAATTCCGGGCGAACTACTGGATATTTGGGACTTGTAGTATGAACTTAGGCTAGTATGAGTGTATTATTATCTTGAGTAATTATCTGTGTACAATCATCATCCGCAGGGGCTTATTTATAGCCCAGTGCAAAGTGCGCCTACGAAGCGCCCGTTGCGACAAGTGCGACGTGCACGTGCTCGGACTCGGACTCGGAAGGTGCGTAGGATTCGGATTTTAGCCTTAAAAATTAATTAAAGCCAACTAGGGTGCACCATAATGGAGCACACTTGATTGCTCCTTTATGATGGAAAGTCCTTTATAAATAGCTCAACTTTTCCTTGCTTCTCCAATGTGGGATGAGATTCCACACCACATTCCCAACTATTAAATGACTTAACTTTGTGCATTAATTACTCATTCATTTCTTAACGAAATTGAACAAGTAAATACACTAAATTAATCTACACAAAATGTAGATTCCAAATATACCATTTAATGTCATTAATTCCGATAATTATGATATTAATTAAGCTATTTTTCCAACGGTCATGACTGGCGGAGCTCGCTTCAAGACAGTCGACGAGAGTGGAAAACGAGCGCAAGATATTACTCTCTAAAATTCCATGCGCCTCGATTACGGATTTGTCAGCGACAATCACCTCCATTAACAATTGACTCAACTAGCTCTTCGTCGAGCGTCACAGATCTGACCCCCAAATTGCCATTCAGACCGCCTCTTTCTCCGATCTTGACTTCGACAACATGTCACAGTTGCTGCCACAATCACTAGTAACATCCTTCGTAGGTTTTGCCACTCCTAACGCCCAACCACTACCAATTTCAACACGATCACTTTCTTATTTTGGTTCAGCCCAACACTAGTTGACCGACAGTTGTCACCCGGCGGTTTTTTTCCATGGGTATGATGTTGCCGGTCATTTTAACTATACATATACGACGTCTTTTTCAGCCTTCAGGATTCAGTGTGTTAACTTTTGATGTAGCTCATTTTAGTAGATTGTCATTTTTGGACTATTAGGGGCGTTTGGTTCGTCGTATTCCGACCGAATTGGAATGGTCGATTCCATTGACCGAATTTTATTGTGATGTTTGGTTATCTAAGGAATGGAATTGAAATCTCAACCTTCTTTCAAATAAGGATTTGATCATTCCTTGATGGAATTGAAATCCATTTCATCCTAAAATTTGCAAATGACAAATATACCCTCATTAAACATAATGATCGGAAGAAGAAGAAAAAGGTGATGTGATTGTTGTCGGAAAAAATAATTTTATTATAATTTATATATAAAAATATTATATATTAATATTAATATTAAAAATATATTGAGAAATATTAATATTAAAAATATTTAATATTAAATATTAATATTAATATTAAAAATATTAAAAATATTACATATATACGTATTTTAAGTATTTTAAAAATATTAATTATTGAAAAATTTTACCTATAAATAATACTAAAAATATTAAAAATATTACGTATTTACGTATTTTATGTATTTTATTAATATTAATATTGAGAAATTTTACGTATAAATATTAATATTATTATTAAAAATATTAAATATTAATATTAATATTAAAATATTTATCAAAGAAATGGCATTTTTGTCAATCTTCATTATTTCATTCAAATTCCTTAGTTTACCAAACAGGCAGATTCCAATTCATTTGAGAGGTTACATTCTGTTTCCTGTCAACCAAAGGCTTGGTCAAACTTATAACAATCCATTCCAATTTCTTCCACATTCCAATTCATTTGACAGATTCTATTTCTTCAAAAATCATTCTGCGAACCAAACACCCCCTTAAAATATTCTAATTATGCATGAAGATTGAAATATACATATTTTTTTAAAATATAATGATATACAATATGAAAATAATGACCTTTTCATACGTGAGTTTAATTTTTACTTGTTTGTATTACAAGATTTATATTAGAAGATGACATATGAAAGAACCGTAAGAAGATGTTACACCTGGAGCTATAATAAGAGACTATATTGGAGAACTTTAAGATGATACTATGTGGGGGAACCATGAGAAGATGATATACAAAAAATTCATAAGAAGAGGTCACACGGTAGAACCATAAAAAAATAATAGGCAGGAGAATCATAATAAAATGCAACACGGAAGAACCATAAGAAAGTGTTATACAGAAGAACAAAAAAAATTACAGGAAGATCCGTAAGAAAAGGCTCACAGGAGCACCATAAGAAAACCTCTTATACGGGAGAACAATAAGAATTGACAACATGGACAACCATAAAAACAGGCCAAAAGAAAGAACCATAAAAGATGCTATATCGAAAATCATAAAAATATGTTACATGGGAGATTCGTAAGAAGATACGACATAGAAAAATCATTGAAAGATACTAGACGAGAGAACCATAAGAAGATGGTAGATGGGAGAATCATAAAACTAACAGATGATAGGAAACAAAAGAATCGTAAGAATTAAGAAGATGTTAGATGAAAAAATCATAAAAAGATGATATACGGAAGAATCATAAAAAGATATTATATGAGAGATTCATAAGAGAACTCTGTACAGGAAACCATGAGATAATATCATCATAAAAATATACTATACAAGGAACTATAAGGTATTATTATACAAGAAACTCATAAAAATTTTTCACGAAGAACATACAAAAATGTTAAAGTATTATAGAATGAGCTACACAAGAACCGTAAAACGATAGTGTATGGGAGAATCATAAAAATAGTCAAACGGATAAACAGTAGAAAAATACATATGATAATAAAATCTAAAAATCATTTTTATATGATAATAGCAACACGTATTAGGCATGAAAAAAAAATCTTTCCGTTCCTTTTCTTGCTATAATTATCTTACCTAATACTGATTGTAGATACATAGATGGAAGGTTCTACATTCTTCTAGAGGTAGTAGGATCCTATTAGATGTTTTACCTTATCTAGGAATCTTATGTATGGAAGGACTCTCATTGTAATGCCTATATAAAGGCCCCTCTATCAATGTTATGAATACAATTGATTTGCTGTCTTTTACTTTCTCCTCAAACACGTTATCAGCACGTAGTATCTCAACTGAGTAGGAAAAATTCGTCCGAAATTCAGAAATTCCGAAAAAAAAAAAAAAAAGGATTTTCGAACTCCTCCGACCGAAACCCTAGCCGTCATCTTCCCCATCCAGATCGGAATAAGCCCGAAACCATCAGAGCTCGTGCACCAGATCAGATCCAGTCTCTCGACGCCGACTTCATAGTCATCATCGCCGCCCTTCTCTGGGCCCTCGCCGTCGGGCAATCGATTGCTCGGTGCACCTGGATCCGCCGCTTCACAGGAAGAAACAGCCGGCCAACCGCCCGTGGCCGCTCCACCAATTTCAGCCTGCACCATCCTACTGCGCCGACAACCGCGCATAGTGGCTAGCCACCACCGCACCGCGCGAACTAGAGTCTGTTGCTCAACCTGAGCCGCGACCCGTCCGTGTTCCAAATCCGTTTATGCAGACCCAATCGCTCGCCCAGATTCGCGAACCACGCGACCTACCTCCGGTTGTCCAGCCCGATCCGTGCCTGCAGTCCAGACTCGACCCGGTTATTGACCCGACCCAACCCGCTCGGCAGTCTCGTTTTCAGATCGTTTTCGTCCAGCCGACTGTTGCCTAAAGCTGTGACCCGATCTGATCGAAGCACCGCCGGATTTTCCTATGGTTTTATGCACGTGATATTTAATGTTTGAAAACCTAGTGCAATCGAGACAAAACCTATCAAAATCGGAAAAAAAAAGCCGCGAGACGAGAATTTCCGCGCGTGAATTTTCTGCACAGCGCAGTCATACGAAAATCACGTTTTCCAATTCATTAACCGTCGGATCGGTGTGAAATTTTGACAGCAACTTTCCAACACAAATATCTGTATATTCAACGGTGAAGATCAGATTCCATGTAGTATTGCATACTGAATCTGCTGCCGAACAGAAGCAGATTTTTACAAGGAAATTTGGAGATCCGACCTCATCCAATACCGAGCTGCTGCACCGCCGCGCCCGAGTCCTTTTTCGGCCGAATTAGCGAGCCCAGTAGCCCTTTTCGGGCGTTTCTCAACTCTCTATTTTTCTAATTCATGATTCATTTATCATCAACTTGTATGTTTATGAATCTAACTATGTTTATGCTTTACGTGGCATATAGGAAAATACGTCGCTCATGATGATGTGCACGCTATGGAGAAAAAGCCATATTTATCCCGTTCAGGGATCAAAGTAAATATAGAACGGAGTACCCACGGAAATATGTTGCTCATATGGAGAGAATCTCCCGTTCAAGGATCAAAGCATATATGGAACCAAGTACCCGTAAGAGTTTATTAAAGTTCCCGTTTTTCAATTCCTCTCTTTTGGGAATTTTTTTTTTTTGGGGAATTAGATATTTGGGTTCTTTATCTCCCACGCTACTTTGCGGTGGATGAGACTATGAGAGGTGGTATCACTCTCGTATGTCGAAGTAAATTGTGTGATGGTCCTGGGAGAGTCACGGATAATTGTTGAAAGTCGATATTTGTGGTTGTTGCATACACCACGTTTTGGGTGCGATTTGACGTCGCCGTTTTTGTCGATTTTAAACCAACAATTGAAAAAAAAAATGAACATTATCGGTAACGGTAAAGTTATGACTCGTTCATGATTAGTCACGGATTTGTGACGTACAAATGGGACAAACATCGATTGCGACGGATATGTCATGGTTAAAATCGATTTGTGACGGAATTGTCACGTTGAATTGAGCGACCACCACGTTGGTCTTGACCCAATCCCATACTTGGAAAACTCAATCTTTCATCTTATTAAAATAAAATATTGCATGTGGGTGTAGACATATATCGTCTCCTTGCAATATGATATATGGAAGAATGTACGAGTAATTTTCATGAATTTTAACATATAAGGCAATGGCATATTGCGGTAAATACATGAATTCGTTGACCTCGATTATAGTTCGTATGACTATAGGTCCGAATACTTTTCCAAGTATTTGTAAAGGCATGTGCCTTATACATTTGACTATGTTTAGTCGATCTTATTGGATGGTCAAGACGAGTTGGTTATGTTATATTCATTATGTCTCATGGTTCAAAATGCTTAATTATGATGCACCGTGTTGCATCCATATAACATGGCTATTATGACGTATACTTGCAAATTGAGAATTAAAATACTTGGTTGATTTGATGCACTTTGGTGGATTTTGTCTACACTTTGATCATGACTAGACGCATCCTCCTTGGTATTTATTTATGCTTTGAAAGTTCAAACGGAATCAGTGGTTTTTAAATAGCCTTAGCTGTACCGACATTCCTACTTTCTCTGCAAGTCTACCAAGTTGGAGTTACCGAAAGGATCATTAGTCGAGATAAGAAATCGAACACCCTACTGCGTTTAAACGCACATATGGCTGTCATTGCCATGTTTTTGCATCAACACTTATGCCATTGGATATGGCCTCAACCTTGTTTTCTCACCAAACTTGGGAAATACTAAAGCAGCCAATTAAAACATGCACTGTGATCTGAGTTTAATGATCCATGTGGTGCATAATATATGGATAGGAATATACGGAAGTCTAGTTTCCAGAACATCTGACCGTTCGTCCATAACCTTCCTAACAAGGGAGTTATCGCTGTTTTAGTGAACAAAGGTCAAGCTGCGCGAAATTTTATTTTCAGCGATTGTGCTAACCTTTGTCCCAACCAACTTGGTTCCCAACCAACTTGGTTCCCATATTGAAAAACAGTTTCCTTGAGGAAGCCCAAAATACGCACCCTTATAAGAAGGTCGAGCGTGTGCATGGTAGTGTTACACCATGCTTGTGTCGTAATTTTGCCTCTTAGGCATATAACCTTGCCATGTTATGCACTCAATATGATAGATCATTTTGATTGTATCTGGTATAAAGTCTCTATGTTGTTAGAGTATTCGCTATGCTCATGATTGTAAAATTTTGCAAGCGAAATTGAGTGCGTATTAAGCTATTTTCAAGGAACACGATATTTTTGGATTTCGATTGTGACTATGATGAGTAGGTCATCACAATCAATGAGCGGTATGATGCTCAAGTTGTTGAATGCCGAATGGCGTTTTCTAGTCACATATGTTCCGTAACAATTGAACCATGTTATGACTCGATGATACATATGCCAAAGTGTATCACTCATAGCATCTCATTATAATTTGTGAGAAATAAAATCTTATACATCACTTGTATTGGACATGTGAAAGGAAAAATATTCATGAGTCAATATGGTCCGGCTTGCATCGGTTTTTGTAACCAGAAGATGTATTGGGACATTGACACATTTAGGATTTAATAGTCCGGAGTTTGGACAATTTGATGATCCATATACCATGGTATTGTCATGGACATCATTTTCTTTGAACAAAGAAACTAGTTGGATCAAAGACACCAAAGTACATTGGTGGAGTCGTGAGCAGGGCTCATGACCGATGATGATATTTATGTCATCCGCGTCTTGCTTTCGTAAGCATGTATGACGCCAAAGACCCCGCGATGATCCTTCTTAGCCATGTTCATTTATTAAAGCCTATTCTTTGGCACGATTGGGAGACGACACCCTCCTATGCTAAAGAGAATAATGTAGCGACTCGCATAAGCATGGTGCTGAGTCGTCCCTTTTCACCGAGTCCTTATACATACATGATCATAAGTATTATCCTGGGTGGCTTATGATGCTATGATGGTGTTCACAAATGGTCGTACTCAAGTAATAACATTATATGTTATGTTGTTCCTTTGACAATGATTGATAAGTTGATGAAACCTGAGTTATGGTTGTCCAACTTGCGGACCAGTCATTGTAAAGGTCGGTTCACCCACTTTTTAGACCAAGTCTTAAAGTGAAATTTTAACGAGTACTTCCTAACATCCAAGGCTACCTTCTCACAAATTTTGGTGCCATTTGGAGACTTGGAAGGAGGTGAACCACTTAAATGAAGTTTTCACATACCACCAGCCGTCCTAACGACTAGTTCGATGTCATTTCGATCGGTTTTTGACCACAAGGTTGATGGTTTTGGAATCCAAACACCCGTTTATACATGCTCACGAAATTTTGAGGTGTTCGGGGCTGGTGAAGGGAGTGAACTCTTCAAGAAAGCACTAGAGGTTCGATAAAACCAACGGCCTATCATCGGTTCAATCGTTTCTTTATGTTCGATCACGGTGGTGCATGGTGGAGATTTTGTTGGATTCTCAAGACCAGTAGCTACGGTTATATAGCACAGGTCAACATGTCATATTCACCTATACCTATCATTATTCAAATGCTTAGTTACAAGTGTAACCATATGCATTTTGTTAACTGGATTGTGTTAACAATGAAAACCTTTATCGTCCACATGTTCATGTGTCAAAGTGCATTACCACAACGCATTATGACGGGTTATATGAATATGACATGCGCTTTCACTCATAGTCCGCTTAAAATATACTTTGGCAAACGATCTCGTAAGTCACTTTGATGAGCCAGTCTTCCCGTCGTTAGGGGGAGATGCGAATGATCATGTTCGAGTAGAACGACTTGGAATTGTCGTAGTTTGTCCCTACTGTGTCTCACTAAGTTCCCTAAAGTGACGAGATTAAATACATGCTGCAAACATGTCTGCAAGGATTGTGTCCGGTCATGGACGTTCGTCATCTATAAATGGTGATATGGTAACACCACAAATTGTGGTAGATGGTGTTACTAGGCCGTGGATCTCATAGAGTATTGGGATGCCACTTGGTTCGATAAATACTCTCGCTAAGAATGTATGCGAGCTTGGTACATGAAACTTGATCATATGATCAAATGAACTCATCCGTCTCATGTGATTCTGGATTATAGTCATCATTGGGGGACGCCTCAATGAATGCCAATCCATAAAGAGTACTCTATGAATAAAGCCGGTACATGAGGACGTGGAATGTGAGTTTAATCGAACCATACTTCGTTGAAAATCTACAACGTTGTAGCCTTGGCCTAAAATGGAAACATATGCGACTCCAGTATAAACAAAGTGATAGCCCTTTATTGAAGTGGTGCCGACACTCCAAAGATAAGATCTATCCGTATACTTTGTCAAAGCGAGTGAGAGAAGGAGTTAAACACACCTCATGGCGCGAGGTTTCTCATGAATGCACTGGAATCGAGTACGATGACACGAAACTTAGTTGTGCTATCGTAATTGATGTTATAGCATCCACTATCTTTTCAGTTAGATAGTTTCCCAAAAACTGACGTGCAGCTTGTGGTTAAATCTTATCTTAGTGGGGAACTAAGTTAAGTGATGAAAGGATCTCGTGGTGGATCAAACTCAAATCAAGTGGCTCCTGACCACGGAGCGCGTCGACAAGTGATTGTCGGGAACGCATACTAAGTATATACTTGATTTGAAAGAGATATGAAGCTTTTGCGTGTAAAACTAAGGGTTTATAGTGATGTACTCTTGTGAGACTAAAAGATTCCGCTAAATCCAAAGTTAAGAATGAAAGGATCTTGGGGACACTTGATGATGCGTATTCATCAATCGGTTTAAGGCAATCTAAAGGACGGTTTCCCTAAGAGACGATAAAGTAATGCCTATATGATTCACAATGACTAGTCGAAGTCATAATAAGACTTGGCTCACTTAAGTGATGATGCAGTCTTAAGAGAAAAGTACGGTATTATGTACTCGTGTTTGACTCGATGTACTCATTCGTAATAATCCGGTAAAGCCACTGTGATGATGGCCTAGGATGCGCTCACGCAATGTCTGTGATTGACAAGAAGCTTGGAGCTCGCTCTATCTCGATAAAAGGACACTTGAAAACTGATACCCTAATCTGCCCAGAATGTGTTGGTCTATCTCCCATATGACCTACAGGGCAGCTCACTTGATGGAAAATGGTGAAATTGGTGCCATTGGAAAGGTTTGTGTCTACTTTCCAAGGAAACCAACCATTTGATCACATCCATCATGTTGAGTGACATATGACTATTGTTGCAAAGTAGGATAGGATATGTCCGGTAATTTGCTGAGTCAACTTCGATAGAGCTTTGTGATCTGCTCAGGTCGATCTAGGTTACGTACTGTATGTGAATGAAAAGCTATGGGTGTCTAGTTTTCATACGTTCTTACAGTTTCGTTGATACCTATTGAATCGAAGAAGTTATGACTGATTTAGTGCATGGAGGTCAAGACTTTGGAAAACTTGATAAGTATTTAGTGACTCTGCACTTTGGATGTGTCGCGCTCTTTTTGTCCTTAAACCAAGGTTTGTTTTTTCCCATTGGGTTTTCACTTGGTAAGGTTTTTAACGAGGCGACCTATGAGAACATCCACACAATGATGCGTTATACTTCTGTTCAACTTAGATCAAGAGGTATTTTTTCCACTGGGTTTTTCCTTGGTATAGTTGTGAGGGCAACTTGGCATCCGACTCCTATGATTTGAGGTACTCATCAGGGGGATTCGTTATGTATACATCAGGGGGAGTATACACGACATGTTATCTTGGTGCGTTGCATTCTTTTCCTCATCAAGCCTTTATTTTTCCCATGGGGTTTTGTTTTTGGCTTGGAATAGGTTTTTACGAAGGCAACATCTTTTGCACCATTGTTGTATTAGTGCTCGACACAAGGGGAGTGTTCCGGGAATTATTATTCCCGTGATGTGTCTTACCTAATACTGGTTGTAGATACATAGATGGAAGGTTCTAGATCCTTCTAGAGGTAGTAGGATCCTATTAGATGCCTTACCTTATCTAGGAATCCTATGTATGGAAGGACTCTCATTGTAATGCCTATATAAAGGCCCTCTATCAATGTTATGAATACAATTGATTTGCTGTCTTTTACTTTCTTCTCAAACAGTGATTAAGTTTAACTATTAACTGAATCGCTCATACGAGACAAAAAATGTCAAACTCCCAGGATCACACAAAAGAAAAAGGTAATAATTTGTGTAATATCCATGGGATGAATCTAAATTTTAGGCTTCGATGTTCTTCCAGATTTTACTGTGCAACATAAAAAATAAATAATTTTTTTATTCAAATATTATTTATTTTTTCGTCCACCAAAATATTCCAGAGGAAGCAACCCACGTCAATGGCTTACCCAATAAGCAGCTCCAATGGCTTACCCAACAAGCAGCTCGGATTACACAGAAAATAACAAATATTAAATTATATATAATTTAATTATTATATATAATTTATTAATATATTTTTATAACCAATATAAAAATATAATCCAAATTATTCAGAGCCACACGATCAATCCACGTGTCCAACGTACGCAGCATGATACGCCAGATATATATTTTTAAAACCAATTTAAAAATATTAAAACCCAGAATTATGTACGGAATTTCCTAAATTAAATAAAAAGCATCAGTTGGCTTTTTATTAATTTTATATTTATTTTTTTGCCCCTATAAAAATAAATAATTACAAAAAGGCCCCACGTGGTAACTCGCACCGGAGGATTTTGCGTACGAAAGTCAACAAAATTGGCACAAAAGTCAACAATTTTGACCAAAAGCGTATGGCCCCATTAAAATAATATTATTTTAATCAAAAAGTAACCGACAAGTTACTGTAGCACCCACTAACGGACCAATCAGAGAGCGCCACATGGCAATATAAAAGCAGCCCCAAGCGGGTCGGTAGTAATATTATACCGACCCGCTATAATGGGGGGGGGGGGTATATAAGCGGCACCACTAGCACCAGATATAGACGATACTTTGAGAGACCCCCCATCTGGTGCTACCTGTACGGAGAGCCTCTCTTTCTAAAACTCTCTCTCTCTAAAAGTTACTGTTCAAATGCTTGTCTAATTTCGCCCGATTTTCCTCGCCGAATTAATCCGAATTAATTTGTGGGTCCATAACACAAGATCAAACACCTTTTCGACCAAAACATACCTACTTTTCCAAAAATCGATGATGTTCTTACCAAATTCATCCCAAATCTGCCCAGAATATTCCAGATTATTTCAGATTTAATTCCGAAAAATCTAAATTAATTCCGATAAATCCAGATTAATACAAACTTAGTTACCATAAACCCAGATTAATTCAAACTTAATTACCATAAACCCAGATTAATCCAGACTTAATTACCAAAAACCTAGATTATTTTGGATTAATTTCCGAAATTAATATTTATTTATTTAAATTATTGTTTAAATAAATATAAACACACATATGTCTCAAATGATTACCAGATATTTATTATTATAAAATAATAAATAATAATATATGACGTATGCTGACGTCATCCTCCACGGAGATATTAAAAATATTTAATTATATTTTTAATTGGGCTAAAAACATAATGGGCTTCCTACAGTACTGGGCTTCATGAAACAGTAAGGCCCAATTGATAATAAATGGGCCTATATCAGATTAATTATCCAATACGGACTAATTAATCACACCGCTGCGCTTGCCATTGACAATAATAACAATTACATCCTCATATTTATTTTTTCCATTGATTATAACTGGATTTAATTCGATTCTCCCGAATACAGAACTTGATTGTGATGAAAGATACACCTCCATCATGAATATATGAAAATAGACACACTTCTATTTTCACTTCAGTTTTATCAGATTCCTCAAATAAAATATCTGTCCGGCCCAACAACAACTCCCTGTGCAGGGTATCTGACCATCTCACAAGTTTATATTCTCTCCACACTGAGGTTTGAATCAAATAGGAACGTAGTATTTCTTCAACAGCCCATCTGACTATAAACAGATAGTCTTCGGTTTCACAAATAACGTTGGACCAACTCCAATGTATCTCAAGCCAACACTCTCACAGAACCTCAAGTAGATCGAGTTACAATTCAGGCATATATATCCATCTTCGTCATACATATATTCCGTACTGCATGTGCTTCTGATTGAGAATGAAATCAAACCTCCGGATGCATCATTTAGATACCCAGAACAGGAACTTTCTTTTTTCCAACTGCAGCGTTGAGTTTAGCACGCCGTTCTTCATAAGTGGCTGAAAGGTTCAAAAAAATGTGGCCAATCAGAATGTGAAAAGCGAACAATATCCCACATTGTATGAGATAACCAGATGCTTAACTTCCACCAAGTCCATGTTCAAATACATTTCACACCACAAAAGACACTACGAGATACAACTAACCACTTGCAACCTGTTTTGGCTTGAGGGATTTAGAGGGAAGGGGAACGGAAGGATTTTAATTAGAATCCCTTGTTTAGTTCAAAAAATGGAGAGGGGGGGGGGGGGTGAATATTTAGCTCGTTTTCCCTTCGTTCATTTCATCTTCCCTCCAGTATTAGGGGGTTTGGAGGGGAGGGAAGGTTTATTTACATAATTACTTAAACCTTACTAAACTTTTAAAATAAAAAGTACTCCATCCGTCCCTAAAGAGTGGGCACTCTCTTTAGGGGCACGGATTTAACAGAATTAAATGATGATATGTTTTAATGGAGAAAGGGTCCCACTTTATAAAAAGGAGGGGTATGTTAGTTAAAAAATATTGTAAATAAATTGAAAAGAAGGGGTAAAAACATAAAGTGGATTTTTTTAAAAATAGAATGTGCCCACTCTTGTGGGACGACGAAAAAGAAAAATTGTGCTTACTATTCAGGGACAGAGGGAGTAGAAACATATATATCAAGGGCATGATAGTCCAATTTAGTTTATTTTCCCTCCCCTCCCTCCTTTTTACCAAACAAGGTCCTTCCCTCCCCTCGCTGAACCAAATAGACCCTTAGCGCAATGAGGAAATTCAGTGAAATTGATTTCGCTGCATTCCAGTCTTCCAGATCACTTCTATCCTTGATGTGGTGATTAAAGTTGATACCGCAGATCATTGGCATGTTTAAATTAACGTTTTGGTCTGTTTGACATCTGATGCATAACGGCAGAAGGAACGAATAAAAAAGAAAAAGTATCAAGACATGCCTCAAAATACTCTTAGAAATTTATTTTCAGCTTTGAGAATCTTGCCTTTCCTTTATGAGGCACTGGAAAAGATTCTCCAGGAAATCAACTATATTGACAATAGTTAATTGACGGGCGTATTGGTGCCGTCAATAAACCAATTGCTTCTTTAAATTCAGTTTCAGATAATTAATGGAAAAATAAAATTACAACATATCACTGAAAGGCGGAGGGAATTATTTAGTCAAGTGAGCAAACTTTGGATGTAAAGACTAGTTCAGAAAATAACTCACGCTCAGTCTGTCGTGACATTAGGGGAATGTGAGCAGATTCCTTCTTTTTTGTTCTACTATTTTGCTCAACATTCTCTGCAGTCAGAAATCCTCTAAGACAAATATAATCAGGTAAGAATTAAATCGGTATTAATAAGGCGTTTGGTACCATAGAAGGAACAAGAAGAACTTAGCACGGCCTCATGAAAGATTGCTGCTTGAAGTTTAAAACTTCGGCATTCCTTCTCCAAATGAGTGTGTAGAGCTCGCGCAGCATCTGTGAGTCAAATCCATGAAAGCATTTAAACATCAAAGTAAGAAGGAGTGCAAAATTGAAAAAAAAAAAAAAAAAAACGTCAATAACCCTGTCAGGACTCGGGGAATATGCCAGAGAAGGATAATTACATTATTTGTCCTCACTTTTTCCAATAATTGTATTCCAGTTCCGGTTTTTCAGCCATTGATGAAATTGGTTACATATATTTTCATCTTTCAACAAATCAATCCTTAATGTATCAACTCATTATTAATTGCTAGCGTTGCATATATGCGAGGCAATAAAATCGTGACATAAATTAAACTCAACAAAGCCCCAAACATTATATTTTGGTGTTATTTTAGGGAGTTCTCCAATCACCCATAATGGATTGAAATAAAACCAAGAATCTAGTATATCTACATATTTCAGTTATCATTTGTTCATTCATGTATATATTTCTATTCATATACCAATCGATATCGAATAAAATCATATAGATTCACTTCAAACCAGTGCATTAATATATGTGTATATATTATAGTTTTCAACTTGACATAATATGATGGGTATCTAGATAGTAATAAGAACAGAATGCAAACGATTCTCCCTGAGGTAGCTCAGTTTGAATCAGTGATTACGAGGAAAGGAAGCTCAATGAAACAGTATCTGGAAATGGAAAATACAGAAAACAAGAAATTGTAGAAAGTAAATCACTCTTGTCCTCACTAGAGAGTCAAGTCCCACACCCAACCCATTCCAGCGAATACCAGCCTGTCTCAATCACACATATCACGCCTGTTTTATCTTTCTTACTCTAACAAAATTATTTTTTCTGTTAAAAGTCCACTCTAGAATTATTCTGCGGGTCCAGTTAAAATTCTTTCACTTCCCTCTCTCATATATTTTCCCAACTTTTCCCACTTTCCCTTCATTAATTCCAGCGTTCTCATCAACACTTCCCCTTTCAAATTCATCTTGTCCTCAATGTGAAGCTCAGGGTACTCTTCAATCATCCTGTCAGCAAGTTCAGAAGAGTTTTCAAAGTCAGGCAGTCCTCTCCATTTAACCAGCAACTCTACTTCCTGTTGTGGGTTCTGTCTCATAGCAATAATGTCTTCAGGGTGGCATTGTAACTCCAAGTCTTCTGACAAGACTTGTGGTAGGGCCTGGCAATTTTCTGGTGTAACAGTAGCTGGTTTCAGCAGGGAGACATGAAAGACAGGGTGCACCCTGCTGTCGTCAGGCAATTTCAATTTGTAGGCACCTCTCCTATCCTCTCTACGATTTCAAATGGCCCATAATATCTGGGACTAAGCTGTTGGTCAGCCTCTTAGCTAGCTTCTTCAATTTGTACGGTTGAATCTTCAAGTAAACATAGTCTCCTGTTTTGAATTCTACCTCTCTCCTATGTTTATTAGCTTGTTGCCTCATCGTATTCTGGGCTGTCTCCAACTGTTCCTTTAAGAGCTTCCGCAATTCATTGCGCTCTTGTGTTAATTGAGTGACCTCTTCAAGAGGAGTCACCATTGTGTCATTCCTAATAACTGGTGGAGGGTCCCTTTCGTACATAGCTTTAAAAGGTGTCACTTTAGTAGCTGAATGGTTACCAATACTCGGCCCGACTGAGCCATTTATGCCACTGCTTGGTTCTGTTGCCGGTCATGCACCTAAGGTAGATCACAAAGGCATCTATTTACTACCTCTGTCTGGCCATCTGTCTGTGGGTGGTAAGCTGAACTGAATTTCAATCTTGTTCCTGCCAATATAAATAACTCAGACCAGAAGGGACTGATAAAAATCCTGTGTCAGATACAATGGATTCTCGGAATCCATGTAATTTCACCACATCCTTCAAAAAACTTCAACTACATCTTTAGCAGAATAGGGGTGGGCTAGAGCTAAGTTCCTCTCCCCTCCGGTCGAGCGACTAGGACAAGGGATCTTGGATCCCGCAGCCGAACATGAAATGAGCATATTTTGTGAGCCTATCCACCACTACTAGTATGGTATCCATCCGTCCAGCCTTTGGAAGATCCCCAATAAAGTCCATAGTGATATATGTCCAAATTTGCTTAGGGATTGGAAGTGGCTGCAACAAGCCTGCAGGATTGAGGGCTTGGTATTTGTTTCTGTGACAAACTTCACACTTCAACACATAGTCTTGTATCATTCCCCTCATGCCTTCCCAATAGAACAGCCCTCCTATTCTCTTATAGGTTCTGAAATAACCTGAATGTCCTCCCAAAGCAGAATCATGGAATTCTTTTGAAATTGCAATTTTAAAGGAATTCCTTAGGAATGACTATCCTGTCCTTATAGTACAGCCTTTCTTTCTTGATTTGATACCCTGGATGTGAAGATTCATCCAACAATAAATCCTGCATCAGCCTTGTAGCTTGCCGTCCTGCACAACATCAGCCTCTAATTCCTCCCAACCTATTATTTGCACAGTGCTGATAGCTGCATATTGCATTTTTCTGGAAAGTGCATCAGCTGCCTTGTTTTCTAACCCTGGCTTATACTTGATCTCAAAGTCAACCAAGTAATTTTGATATCCATCTCTGCTGGTCCTCTCCCATCAGCCTCTGATCTGCCAAGAATTTCAAACTTTTCTGATCCGTGTGTATGACAAAAGGCCTGCCCAGCAGGTAGTGCCTCCATTTTTGCACTGCTAGGACAACTGCCATCAACTCCTTTTCGTACACTGATTTGTTCTGTGCCCTATCAGAAAGTGTTTGGCTCATAAAGGCCACAGGCCGTCCCTCTTGCATCAAAACTGCCCCAATTCCCTTGCCGGATGCATCAGTTTCTACCATAAATGGTTTGTCAAAATTAGGGACAGCCAGAACTGGAACTGACGCCATGGCTGCCTTTAATTTTTCAAAAGCTGATTGTGATTCATCATTCCACCTAAACTGACTTCATGCCTTTTTCCATATCCATCACCAAATTCCCTGTAATATCCTGTAAGCCCAAGGAAGCCTCTCAACCCCTTTACATCTTTAGGGACAGGTCATTCCACCATTGCTTGTTTAGATGGATCAGCCGATACCCCTTTTCCAGAAATTATGTGGCCAAGATACTGCAAATTGTTTAGGCCGAATGTGCATTTCTTTTTATTTATCACCAGCTCATTTTATTTCAACACTTGCAGCACTATCTTCACATGTTCTTTGTGAAGGTCTTCATTGGCACTGAAGATAAGTATATCATCAAAGAAAACTAGCACAAATCTTCTCAAGTAAGGGTTTATTACCTTGTTCATGAGAGCTTGGAAGGTTGAAGGGGCATTGGTTCCCAAACGGAATTACCAAGAACTCATAATGCCCCTCATGTGTTCGGAAAGCCGTCTTGCTTATATCTTCCTTCCTCATCCTTATTTGATGGTATCCGGACTTGAGGTCCAACTTAAGAAAAATGATAGCTCCACCAACTCATCTAATAGCTCATCAATGATTGGTATGGGAAACTTGTCTGGAACGGTGAGCTTGTTTAAGGCCCTATAATCCACGCAAAACCTCCACGCCCCATCCTTCTTCCTCACCAAAATCATAGGGTTGCTATACGGACTATTGTTGGGCCTTATGATTCCAGCCAACAACATCTCTTTCACAATTCTTTCGATCTCATTTTTTGGGTAGTATGGATACCTATAGGGACGTATATTAGGAATGTTGGACAAGTTAATGGCATGGTCACATTCCCTCTTAGGTGGCAGCTGGGAAGGTTCCTTGAAAATATCTTCAAGCTCCTCCAATACTCCCTTCAACAATGGGCAGATTTCCTCATCTCCTTTTCTCTCCATTCTTCCAGTTTTATCATAGGACAGCATTAACCCATCTCCCTCATTTTGGATAGCTTTCATCATAGTCTTCCAAGAGGCTTGAATTTTGCATAACGAATGTCTCCTACTATTCTTTTCCTGCCTCCCTTTTTCCCATCTCAGACTCAAGTTCTTGAAATTGGTCTCCACATCACCTAGACTCTCCAAACCAATCCATCCCCAATAGTAAATCTGTCCCTCCTAACTCCAACAAGAAAAAATGTTGTACAATAGGTGCTCCCTGGATGTTCACTTCTAGTTGAGGGCATATTCCCCTATTTTTCACCTTCACACCATTCCCCATCTCAACTACATAATCAGGAGTGTCCTCTACCTTTAATTGCAACTTATCTACCACTTGCTTAGAAATGAAATTACTGGATGCTCCACAATCTATTAAAACCAGCATCTTCTCCCCTCCAAGTACTCCTGCAGTTTTAGTAGATCTGTTAGAGGTCAGCCATGCCTTGCTCTTCATGGACAAGTGCATTATCTTCATTGAAAGTACCCCTCCCTCTTCGGTTTCTGATCCTTCCTGTTTCACACCCTGTTTCAGTTCCTGATCCTTCCTCCTCTATCCCTTCCTCCTCAACTAGCATGATTCTATAATGTTTCATCTTACAAACATGGTCACGGACCCACTTATCCCCACATTTAAAGCATACTCCCTTCCTACTCCTCTCCCTCGACTCGAGATAATCTACCACCCTCTGTTTTCTTTTCTCCCATACTACTCTCTTCTTTTTTATAATCATTTTTTCTCTCCCTAACCCTCCCTCCATTTTTGCCGTAACCCCGTTGTCCTTCGTATATCCCCTGTACCCTTTCCCTACAACATCCAGTATCTCTCCACTCCCTCTTCTCCTCTAGCCTCAGTCCTCCTTTTCGCATCGCTGCGTTTTTTTCCTCCAACAACAAAGCTCGATCCATGAGCTCGTCAAGTGATCCTGCTTTGTGCAACTTTAACTTAGCCTGGATCTCATATTTCAACCCGTTCATGAAGATGCCTTTTAATATGATTCCTTAAGAGGAGCTGCTTCTCTTTCAAAGCTCTCATGATACTTCATAACGGAACTAGTTTGTTTAACGCTTAACAGGGGACCAAATGGATTCTGAACCATACCTGGTTGGAATCGCTGTATCACCGCCGCCTTGAACGTCTCCCATGAACGATCCTCATTTTGCTCCTCCCACCACTGATACCAGCTCAGGGCCCGATCTTCCAAGGCGATCACCACAACATCCAGTTTCTCCCATTCATCAACCTTGATCAGCTTAAAAAACTTCTCTGCGCGTACAATCCATCCGTACGCATCTGCTCCCCTAAATATGGGATTTTTGAGCTTGCGACCCCCAAAGTCCCTTTCGATGCTTCGACTGGTACTCTGCTCGTAGATGTTGAGCCAGAGCTGGAGCTGTCGCCTCCTAGAACGCTACTGCCTTCATCGTCTCCCCGTGTAGGGTTGCGATGACGCGCCGACGAGTGCGACGGCGTTCCTTCTTGGCTTGCGCAACGATGAGCTCCTTCAGCTCATCAAACTTCCGCTCCAACCCGTCAATGCATTTCTCCATGATGTGTCTTGTCACGACCATATACCCCCAGCCTCAACTGCTCTTATACCACTTGATGGGTATCTAGATAATAAGAACAGAATGCAAATACTCCTTGTATTTATGAAGGATTCTCCCTGAGGTAGCTCAGTTTGAATCAGTGATCACGAGGAAAGGAAGATACTGCTCACTGAAACAGTATCTGGAAATGGAAAAAAACGAAAACAGGAAATTGCAGAAAGTAAATCACTCTTGTCCTCACTAGAGAGTCAAGTCCCACACCCAGCCCAGTCCAGCAAATACCAGCCTGTCTCAATCACACACATCATGCCCCTTTTATCTTTCTTACTCTAACAGAATTATTCTTTCAGTTAAAAGTCCACTCGGGAATTATTCTGCGGGTCCCAGTTAAAAGTCTTCCACTTCCCTCTCTCATATATTTTCCCAACTTTCCCCAATTGCCCTTCATTAATTCCAGCATTCTCATCATAATAGCAATTTACAACTTGATGTGACTAACGAGCCAAAAAGTTAAACAAAAAGGCATCTACAGTAGAAAACGTGTACACCCAACATCAGCTTATAATCCAATCACAAAATCCTCCTACGATATAGCATAGTTCAAACTAATATAACCACTAGCACGAAAATGAAAATATACTGAGGTCAAAGCGGAAATGATGAATGATGGAAACTACAATTCTCCCAACAAAAGAAGACACTATAATTCTCCCAACAAAAGAAAGACAATTCCACATAATGATTAATGATCTAAATTAATGACCATAAAAAGAAAAGTCTAGGACTTCCCAGTAGGATGATCGTGGGAGTTTCAGTTTAGTGTTTTAGAATTAGATGTGAAATTATGGTAAGATGGGAACACAGTAGAATGCCTTGGTGACTACATAGAATATAGCAAGCATATGAAGCAAATTTATGCCCCCAAATGCTGATGAAGCAATGCAAATGAGACAGAATGGCAATAAGAGCTGCAATGTTATAGAAACTTTGTGCAAATTCTGCAATGCAGGAGTAAAGTACCTGAAGAACACTTAAACTTGAGATCTTCAAATTCACAAGACCGAAGAACCAGTGGGATCTCGGAAGCCATTGTATATTGAGGTTTCCTTGGTGTTCTTTCAATATCCAGTAACTCATCTATCACCTAAATGTTAGATACACAGTTTCTCTTTAAAAATCTGGAATAGAAGTCCCAATAAATGTCAATCACGCACCATTAAAGATAGCTCCAGAAAGCAAGAATTCATACTGGAGAAGTCCAACCATAACATAAGCTTACTCCCGCGCGGACACAAATACCACCACCAAGCTACACTAGACCCATGTTTTTTATTGTCTCTACACCAAGTATTGTTGTGCGTTTGTAAGATTTATTCGGCTCATTATTTAGCTCATTATCTACCTAACGCTATAAATCTGACCACTAATGAAATGATGTCAAGTAAAAGTTGCTAGAACTTAGATACATCAAGCAGAAAAAATCAACTTGTAATTCACAAGTACCAACCACGAGAATGCCGAGTGAGATTACATCTGAAAGGCTTAAAATCATCATAAACATTTCACCGAAGAAACTTGCTAGTTACTAACCCAAGTCCACAAAATTCGGGAACCGCGTTTGCCATCATTCACACAAGCCATAGGCATGACGCCAACAAACTTCTGGTTGCCTCACGATATTCAAATACTAAAAACCATAATTTATGGATTTGGAAAAATTGAACACCAAATAATGGAACTAGTGATGAAGAATTGACTTCTTCAAACGCTTAAGCTCAACGAGTAACACATCAAACAAACACTGACGAAAAAAGTCACGCACATTATGAGGTTCAAGACCTTGGCCAATCAGAAAAAGTACAGCAACCATGCATCGGATCTGGTGCCACAGGAAAGCGCTGCCTTCGATTTTCACTGCCCAGAGATCATCATCTTCAAACCTGCAGCATATGAGGCAGAAACAAAAATGAACAGATAAAATCAAATGATCAATTATGTGTCAGGACTTCTTTATCATCAGAACATGCAAGCCCATACTATCTAAAAGGATAGCATACATTGTCATCTACATAAGAAGAAGACTTAAAATATATAAATTAATCACACCTTACGGTGTATATATAACATAGTATGGAATATAGCCATGTAATGGAAATCGAGGAGCCCAATTGCCATAAAAAGAGATGCTGAAATCGGCGACCTATATATCATGCCTAAGTTTGTTTCTGAGTCCTCATGCTAATTATGCACCATTATTGTCGAAAGCAACTTGATGAACAATACTTCGCTTGAGATACAGCACATATGCATTAAGTTCTTGAATATAAATCTGAAGCCATTAGATTTTTGAAGACCATTAACTGGTAATTTCATGGCACATCTCAATATGTTTTCTATCTTTTGTTCTCCAAAAGATCCATAAAATCAATGACCATTCCAAGTAAAAGAATGATATGTTAGCCAAATGTAAAAACCTAGGCTTACCTAATTTCATCCTGAGGGTCAACCATCATATATTCTTGCTTTCACAGTTCTTCACATACACACACACACACACACACACACATAATATATATATATATATATATTATATTCATATACTTACATTTACATTGACCAATTTTACATACACAGTAAGATCAACTATTAAATTTAAGCCAGGAATCACTCAAATTTGCAACCTGAAAGATTCTTCTATGTCTATGATAAGTTCTCACTAGAATTCACCAGAAACCCATAGAAAATAATATAAAATAAATTCTTTCTTTTCTTCTTATTTTCTATTTTTTAAGAGGGCTTGGGGTTGTGGACGAAGAATGTAATCAAACGAGTTGGACGTGAAAAGCTTCAAATCATACATCCAAGTAAATTAGAAATTAACTGGTATAAGTGCATGATTACCTTTAAATCATACATCCAAGTAAATTAGAAATTAACTGGTTATAAGGTGCAATGATTACTTTTAAACCTTTCATTGCATGGGAAAATCTCAAATGATGTGATGCGCCTCCTGTAGTTGTGGACATTAGCTGCATCCATCTTACAAAAGTTTCTGAAATCATGTTCCCCAATAAATTTCTTTCCCGAAATCTCCATAGCCTGTCGAAGGTTTTCAAGAATTTTTTATTCTTCAAAGGATTAGGCAGTCACTTGCGAAAAGCTTACATGAGTTGGAAACATATAAAAAGAGATGCATACGTTGATGTTTAAATTTTCTCTCCAAAAGAAATACTTGTATTCCCTGCTCAAACAACTGAACCTACAATTATTGAATAAATTCAAAAGATAAAATGTCAGGCTATCAGGAATTTCACACCTCTTGAACTGGAGAAAGATCATATTTCCATCAATTTTTATCGCAAGCGTCCACTTGGTAACGTAAGTGGTACTCAAATTCGTACATATCGATTGAGCATCTGTCCTAAAACTTTTACAGCACAAAATATAACCATTTGAACACCTATTTAACTCCATTTTTCTGAGTTAGCTTTTTCAAGATATACTCAGTTTGACTTATTTAAATCCTCTAGGACATGTGAACTCAGATGACAAAAGATAAACCTTCCTTAACAAAAGATGTTCATATAATAGTATATAACTCGTGTGAGAGAACTTTGAATTAAATTTTCACAGCAGTTTCCAGAATTCAGTTTATGCAAGTCATGATTGGAAAAAAGTTGAGCAGAAAATAACTATATTTGCATTTTATGCATACTTTCTGTAGTAAGGTCAAGGTCAATGAGACGAATAGTTTGAAAGTTAGGTGTATGGGAGTATGTATAAATCCAAAGGCTAAGAAAGTACACTGTTGCGTCAAATAAGAACCTTAAATTCTTAATAAGAGATCAAACAAAATTTGAACATTAAATTGCCAATCTTGCGTCTAAAGTTTGTCGCCAAGTATATTGCTTTCACAGCTCCAGCGTGTTTTAACTACAATAAGTGGCTATATATCCACAAATTTCTCCATCTCCTACTTGGTTTATTAATTAACTCCATCAAATGAATATATTATGAAAATTTTGATAACTGAAGTAAAATTTGTTTAGGAAGGCGTTTTCTAATATTGACGAATGAATGAACTCCATCATATATGTAGCACTTTGGCAAATATAGAAAAAATTGTATTAAGTAACAATTAAAGCGTTTGCAAGGAAATAATATTGATTTGACACCATTGCCAAAAACTCAAGTATTAAACTTGTGTTTCCTCATTCAAATCATAAGACCAGTGCTGTGCAAATGTGAATGGGCGGAAATACAAAAGCAGTAAGTTTTTCGTCACAGCAAATTAAAATATCACAACTTACCTCTGCCAGAAAAAGACTTCATTTGTGATCTTTCATATTTGATCGTATTTCTTGTTTACCTTCCGGAAATGCTGAAGGATTAAACGGAAGGGCATGACTGGTACTTGAGACATAAGTCACATGGCAAAAGAAAGTGACAGACCAACCAAATGTAGTCTCAAAAGCACTAGTATGCAGGGGTTTATATTTTTGTATCTCCAGGACTAGTATGTATAATAAAACTGATATATTGTGGTATTTACCAATGTTATATTGATCCTATTATATAATAACATTTGGTCTCCCGTACTTTATATCCTATAAATGTTATGTTACAGAACAGAAACTTGAGTTTCCTTTCCCTTAACCCATGACATTCGTATCAGCAAATAGAAGAGGAAGAAGTTCCAGAGGACTTAACTACCTTGCACTGAAATTAGTTGGAGCAGGTGACCATCCAATAACTCGTATATCCTTTGGAAGAACTCGGTTTAGTATCTTCACATAATCTTTTTCCCTACCTGCCAGGAAGAGTATATATCATGGATAGTAAACAAATCGAGTAGAACTTGAAAAAACATATTTGTGTTGCAAGTAAACTTGAAATCTAGATGTGACATAATAGATTTTAAACCAGGACCACTATAATTACAGATTATTCTAGTTCTAGACAAAAGAAAGTGTTGGCGTCAATCTCAAGTAATTCAATATTTACACTGGATAAAATGCTAAAGTGAATGAAATAGATTTAGCAGCCTAATTTTGGTAGGTGGCGAATCATGGTCTTGTCTCCATCCTTATGATGCTCACAACATCCCAGGAAAGTATTGGTATATTGAGATGAAATAAAATTTACATATATCTAGAATTTCTTGTTTAACAAAAACATCACAATAATTGTTAGGCATACCACATGATTCCTCAGCAAAAGATTCCCCAGAATATCCATTGATCCCTGCTGTTTCCTTAAGATTCGAACGCAGAAATAAAGAGATTACCTGAAATTATCAGTTCAATTCTCCACAAAATTTAGTGCAAGAGGCATGAGGTAACTAAATGAAATAGAGGCCATTGGAGATAAATGCCACTCTTTATAGAAAAGAGTTATGACAATTGCTAGAATAGGTTTGGATAGGAAAAATTAAACTCAGCTTTACAATTAATCTTAAAGTATCTTGAGTCCTTGACAAGACATAGAAACATAATTGAAGTCAAATTAACACAATGGTTAACTTTTACACAAATTTCTGGAGGTTGAGAAGAAAGGGGTTAATACACAATGTTACTATAACTAATATTTATAATTATATACCTAAACATAATTTCACAGGTATAAGTAAATAAATAAAAGTACTCCATATTCTTTTATATGCCATATCTGTATAATAAATCAAAGAGACAAGGTTTTCTTGTGGAAACAGAAACTTAACTGGAAAATTACCTAAACAGTTCTTAAGAACTTCTAAATATATATGTCAAGATATAAGATATTCAAGACCGATGACCAGTACTTGACCCTTGTGAAAACTAACTGAAAAGCAACAATTAAATGCTGGTAATATTCATTCATCTATTATAATCTTTTTCTTTGTTGTTGTAGAAGAGGAACTTTAATGAGAACCATCCCAGTTTTCCCTTGCAATAAATTCAAGGGGCAGATCCAAAAATGTCAGGTTGTCGGAGGCATCAGTTATTGAGTCCAGAAGCACACTTTCTATCTATTGACTGAATCTAGAAATTTCCATAGCACAAGAAAAATATTAAATGTTCTTGGAGGGGGAGGGGGCATCATCTCCTCATCATCCCTCTCCTTGCCTTCCTGCCATTTAAGATTGTACACAGTTTTTGTTGCCAAAGTCTTCTGTTGGACCTCATAAAGCGACGTTCGTACAAGTCAGCAATATTAAGCAATATTTCAGTCAAGTTCTTTGCCAAGCCTTGCTTATAAAATAGAGATTCCAAACAGATAAGCTGCGTTAAACAATCAGAATGCCAGGATAAAACAAGACACTCTGAAGCTGGTAGAGGTACGCACTTACTTGGCCAACAGAGGACACTCCCTTGTCTGTTCTGCCGCATCTAGAGTATTCCAATTCCTTCTTGTCACCAGATATTAACCTTGTCCTCTTGAGGGCCTTAAAGATTTCTGACTGCATTAATAAGACAAGAAAGCTTATTTCATTTCTTGTGAAAATCGCATTCTGACGCGAACTTCAATAAACACTTTTTTAATCTCTAAGTGAAAAGAGCAAGTTTCTGTGTGGGTTTCTGCTCTCCTAAATGTAGCAGTGATTTTGCATTAGAATTAAGATTTACTTATCCGTTGAGTATATATTGAACATGATGTCAATGAGGGCGTGTTTATAAGGGATTATCCACTGTTATCAAATGATACTCATGCTGTTCTTGAGTGCATTTGATCAGAACATTCATTCACGCCTGTTTTGGCTGAAATATAAAATCACGTTTTCTGGAAAGTTTTACTTAATTCTAAATCATATGTTTGCTAAGAAAAACTCCCTCCATCCCACTTGAAGTGGGTACTTTTAAACATGAATTTGTCCCAATAGAAGAGTATACTTTAAAATTTAACATCTAATTATGATTTATATAGTCTTACTTAAAATTAAAGTTTCTCGTCATACAAATTACAATATTAAGCTTATTAGCTGATTGGGAAAAAAAATAAGTGAAAATAGATGAGTTAAAATGAGTTGTACCTTCATCAAAATCACTACAATTAAAAAGTTGTACCTTAACCAAGGTACAGTGGGATGGAGGGAGTACCATCCGACACGCATATTTTATAATAGGCAAACCAACTACAGTTCACAATCCATTCACATTAATCTAACAGTATATCATAGCAAAACTCCAGATTTAGCACAGTCAAGATACAAAAATAAGTGGCATTCCTTTTTGTTTCAAGCACAAGAAACCCAATAGTAAGACTGCAGGTAACGTCTTAAGCTAAGGAACCACACAATCTCATACCACCCTACTTTTGATTATCTTGACCAATAAGCCAATCCTCAAGTAACGCCCTGTTCTTTTGGACTTATTTTGATTTTCCCTGGATTCGAGTCAGTCCATTCGGCCTGGGATTCGAGTCCATTCGATTCGATTCCGTTCAGCTCACTTCTTCTTCTTATTATTATTATTATTATTAATCTTAATTATTATTATTGTTATTATTACTAATAATATTACTATTATCGTTGTTGTTGTTGATTACTATTATTATTATTATTTACCATTATTATTATTATTATTTACCCTTAATATATATTTGATTCGATTCGAAGATAGTTCGAGATCCATTCGATTATCCATTCGATTCGATTCGATTCGATTCGATTCATTCATTGAAAAAACAGAGTCTACAGAGACTGATCAAAGTAAGATTTGTCTCTGTGGACATGTGTGTGAGTCAGAGACATAGAGAGAAGAGAGACTAAAGTCACCTCTACGGTAGGATCCATCTGTGCCTCTGAAGCAAAACCGTAAAATCTGCAGTCCACAATACAACAATTTATCAAGATGTAAGTTACGAAAAAATTGCCTCTTTCTATAATTTCCCAAGATCACTAGGGCTGGGACTTTTGAAACCGGGAACCGCGGAACTGATCCGAACTGCATGGGAACCGATGGTTCGGTTTTGTTCTTAGCAACAAAAAAAATGTTGGTTCGGTTTGTACTGTTAGTAATCGATTCGGTTCGCAGTTCACTATTCCGTTTTAAAGAGGAACTGTCTAAACCGCAAGGAACCGTCCGAACCGAACTGATCCGTCTGAATAAAATATAATATAATATATTCTTATTAAACATAGTTAATATAATATAATATAATCTTAATAAAATAAAATATAATATAATATATTCCATTCGAACCACACGAAATCGGTTCCGGCTCGGTTTCGGTTCGGCTCGGTTACGAGTCGGTTCAGACAAAAAGAACTAGCAAAACCAAACCGCGAAAAAACTATGTGGTTCGGTTCCAGTTCCTGTATTTTTCTCCTTGGAACCGAAAAGTCCCAGGCCTAGTATTAACAATAAAGACAAAAACGTAACCGGGATGTTCAAACCCATTTAATATGATTGTAGTCATACTTTAGTGCAAGGAATTCTATGATGAAAAGAGATACCCAACTTGCAAAGCATATTGAGGATAAAGATGCCTTATATAATGGACTTAGATGTAATCATGTAACACAATGCTACGAACTAGTTCACTACTAAATCAAGCGGATAGTGCCTCAAACACAAAGATTTAAGGCTTTGTCCAATGATAGTTATTTGCTTTGCAGCTTCATATTTACCTTCGACTAGCACCAAATTACTTTCTAATTAACGATATTAGATCACTCAAAAGCTAAATAACATGATAATAAAAAGTTTGCCTGTATACAGGTAAGTACTTTTAGCATATCCATTTCCAAAATTGACTGATGAAGAAGTCCCATAGATCAAATAATATACACATACATTCATAGGCAATCATGAAACAGACAGTATGAATTCTTTCTAAGTGGTACTATAGATAAATAAAACAGTTCCTATAATGTGTACCTCTGACCAAAATACATAACTTTTAGAGCAATATGCCGCTTTGGAAAATGAAGCAAGGCCACTTTGTCTCTACTTTTATCTGACAAAAAAAAAAAAAAAAAAAAAATCAACAACTGTATCAAATAAAATACAATAGGTTTTCAGGCCAATCCTTTCTTCCGGACGTCAGAGTATGAGAAATACCTGGCACTTTCTCCTTTATTATTTCTCTCGCATCATTTACACATAATGTATGCCCCTCCATTTCTTCTATTGAATGAGTACAGTCTAAAACACTAGCTCTATCATTCGTTATAATCTGCACCAGAAAACTATGTATTATAGCACATACAAGCCATAGTTCCATATTCAAGATCCCATTTTTTCAAAACTAAAATATCCTAATATACTTTTCATAAAGCCACCCGAAAATTCAATAATTAGTACTTCTTAGCACTAAGGATTGTAAAATTGGGTTTACGGCCAGCAAACAGAAACGCCTCACCTTCTGACAGACGCATCGTGAGATCTGAACAGAAAGTTTAGCATTCTCAGTCTCTAATTCCTGCATTTTTTTCAGAAATTACCATATCAGGAAAATTAGCTGAAGATTTCTGAGAATCGACTTTAATGGAGTATGAAACTGCAAGTGAAAGATTAAGATATGTGATTCGGATACATGAACCCTTCTCTTGAGATACTCCATCTGATTCTGCAGCAAATTGGCGAGTTCGGTGTTGGGATTTTCCTCCATTTTCGTCAAGAGGTGCACACCAACTGTTTGAAAGTAGGATTGTCGGATAGAGCGAATTCAAGTTCCCGCGGTCAGTAGTAGGGGTGGCATTACCGAAAATTCAAACCAAATCGAAAAAATCCAAAAAAAGAACCGAAACCAAAGAAGAAAATCAGAAAATAGAAAGAAACCAATCAACTTGCTGGTTTGGTTCGGTTCGGTCGATTGAAAGTCGAACCGAACCGAAATGGACCAAGTCAAAGTCACATACTAAAAAAATGACTTTTTTTGTGAGTTTTATGTGTTTGAGATTTTAATGTAATTTGTTTTTCTTTTTAAGGCCTTCATGGATCAAGAAGGACAGATAATATTCTTGTGTAATTCGTGATTCAACTAAATTAGGTATAGAGAATGATCTATTGTGATTTGTGATTGTTATATCTTTTGAGATATTTGTAAATTCTTTGTCTGAAGTCTACCTCTTATCTTGGCGTATATATATAAACTTTTGTTGAGCATTGTTATATATAACTTATTCTATTGAATATAATATTTGAATTTATATTGTGAAGAACCGAAAAAACATCAAACCAAACCAAAACCGAACCGAATATTTATAAAACCGAATTTAACCGAACCGAACTTCAAAAAGAACCGAACCAAACCGAAACCGAATATTTAGTTCGGTTATTGATTTCGGTCAAAAACCGAACCGAATGGAACCGAGTCCACCCCTAGTCAGTAGATGTTTTATTTGGCCCATTGTTCTATTTATTTATTTCATTTTCGTATATAAACTATAATTTTTATTGTTAATCATATACTTCCTCCGTTCTTTTATTATTGCAACGTGTTAACTATTACACTGTGCACATACTCTCTTTTGACCATCTTTTATGATTGATACATATGAAAAAATATAGTCAATGTGGGATCTTGTTAGATTCATCTCGAAAAATACTTTCAGAATATCAACTTCTTATCATTTTTAAAAATAAAGTATTGAAGATATTAATAATCAAAATTGTGCATTGGCAAACGTGAAAGTCCAGATGTTGCAGTTATAAGAGAACGGGGGTAATAAATAACATTGTACACTCTCCTCTCATTCTCTTTCTTTTTGTGTTTGAATTTACTTAATAATATTATTATTAAATATTCACCAATAATAAATTTTAAAAATACTCACAGTCTATTAATTAAGTTAAATTAGAAGGACAATAATTTCAGAAAAAAAATATTCTTTTTTTCTTAGATCTCCGATGGACCTTCGGCCGCCGGTCAGTTTTTTTTTAAACGCAAGGTAGTTAGTCTGCTTTCCGGTGGGCCACCGCTGGCGGCCGGAAGACCTCCAGCGAGCGACCATTTTTTTTAACCAGGCCACCGGCCTGGCTTCGGTCGGACCTCCGGCGACCGACAATTTTTTTTTACGCAGGACCTCGGCACGCTTCCGTGGCCGGCCTCGGATGATCGGCCATTTTTTTACGCCCGGTCCGTGGCTTGTTTTCGGCGAGCTACGCCGGCGTGACGGACCTCGATGATCGGCCATTTTTTACGCTTGATCCATTGCTTTCGGCGGCCACCGCCCGCAATGTGGACCTCCAATGGACCATTTTGTTTTTAAACGCCATGCCACCAGTCTGCTTTCCAATGGAGCACTGCCGGCAGTCGGCGGACCTCCAGCAGCCAACCATTTGTTTTTTAAATGTCATGCCACCAGCCTGCTTTCCAATGGGGTACTGTCGGCGACTGGCTAATTTTTTTTGTTCTTTTTTAAAACCAGGCCCGCCGACGGCCGGCCAAAAATTTCTTTTGGACGCCAGGCTGCTGGCTTGCTTTCTTCCGGCGACCGACCATTTTCTTTCTTAAGGTCAGGCCTGTCGACCTACTTTCCAGCGATCCTTAATTTTTTTCCTTTTTTTCGCGGCAATCTCATCGGCCGCCGATAGAATTTTCAGAACCAACATATTTTTTTCTAGCAAGTAATCTGATAATCTAATCATCTTAATTCAATTATATCACCACCACCGTGTCATTATGGCACGGATAATCCCTAGTCTATAATATAAAAAAAAAAAAAAAAAAAAAGTGGTGTTTTTTTGTCGTATTTGCATGTGAAAAGACTATTTTATCCATCATCTCTCCCTCTTTTTTTTGTTGAATTTAATAAATAATAATATTATTATCACATGTTCAAGACTATGACCAACCTTTTTTTTCGCCGGGCCGCCAACGATCGGCTATTTCTTTTTATGTTAGGCCGCCAGTCTGTTTTCCATCGGGCCACCGTCGGCGGCCGACGAACCTCCGGCTATCGGCGAACCTCCGGCTATTGGCCATTTTTTTTACTTCAGGCCAACGGCTGGCCATTTTTTTAACGCCAGTCTGTCGGCCTGCTTTCAGGTGGGCCACCACCGACGGCTGGCCAATTTTTATTGTTCCTTTTTTTTTAACACCAGGCAACCGACTCGCTTTCCTCCGGTGGCTGGCCTTTTTTTATAAGGCCATACCCACTCGCCTACTTTCCCGCGGTCCTTATTTTTTATTTTTACAGCTGGCCCCTCGACCACCGATAGAATTATGGGAACCAACATATATTTTATTCTAGCAAGTAATATGATAATTTAATTATTTTAATTCAATTGTATCATCGCTACCGTGTCTTTATAGCACGGGTAATCTCTAATTTATAATATAAAGAACAATGATATTTTTTGGTGGTAATCCGCACTGGAAAAGCTATTGTACGCTTCCTCTCTCCCTTCTTTCTTTGTATTGAATTTAACAATACTTAATAATAATATCAAAACATGTTCAACAATAATAAATTTTAAAAAAATACTCTTAAAATATTAAATTAAATTAAATTAAAGAGATAATTAATTTTAAAAAAAAAAACTTCGACCGAAATTTCCCAAGGACCTCCAACCGACCAGTTTTTCCGGCAGGAACGTCGGTCGCTGGCGGACATCCGACGGCCAGCGATATATATATATATATATATATATATATATATATATATATATTACGCCAGGACGTTGATTTGCTTTCTAACGGGCCACTTATGGCGACCAACTATATTTTTTTTCACAGTTCGTCAGCCTGCTTTCCATTAAATTTAATATATTTGACCATGGCACAATATGATGTAGCACATATTAAAATTATTTATACCATAAATGATATTGCTCAAAGTGATTGCTAAAAAAAATTAAGGGTTAGTGCTAACTGACACAAGTATTTTATTTTTTCGGCCTAAACTATAATTGTGTGTTTTATTTTAGGGTAAATTTTACATTTAGTGCTCGGACTTTGTGTCACTTTCAAATGCAGTACCTAAAATGTTGGGTCTTTCATTATTAGTCCCTAACGTTTGATTGTTTTTGCAGTGTTAGTCCACACCGTCAAAGCCACGTCCAAATGTAACTGTAACTTACTAACGGCTCATTTCTCCCCCAGATTTCTTCCCCAAATTAAGAATGATCGAACCCTAACTGATTTCTCCCCCAAATCAAGAACTCTAACCTAATTCCGTTCAAAAACCACTCGATTCAGCCTGACTTTGCAAGTTTCTTCTACATTTCCACTCGATTTCCACTCATTCTCCGAGAGATGGATTCGGACAGCGCAAGTTCTTCATCCAATGATGTCGGAAATCCACATTTAACTCAGGCTGGAATGTATACTGTCGTGTACCCACTCCAATTCCATTAGTCACTGCTTGGACAAATAAAAATGGGAATTGTGGCTGACAATATTGGGCTTGTCCCAATTGTGGGGTAATTTTTTATTTTTTTTATTCAATGTAGTGTGTTGTTCAGTTTAGGATCTTGATTGTTGATGCGAATGCATTCATTGATTTTTCAGACACATAAATACTGTGGCATTTACATTTGGCTCGATCCTAAATTGTGCAGTAGATCTCTTGAAATATTGCGAGTGTTAAAGGAAAACTTAACAGCCTTCAAGCGGACAAAAGAAAAGAAGAGTTAAATGTGAGGGTGTTAGGGTTGTATACATCAAAGCATACTTTATGTTTGTATTACTTAATTTCCCGGTCTTTATATATGAGAATATTTAATTCATTTTATCATAGGTTTTGCACATTTATTCACGCTATGGTTATGCAAATATTGTCTAAATTACTTTATATTGTAGATAATGTGGTGTGTCGAGTCACACAGAAGATCACATTATCGGTCCCTTATATAGTAATAATTAGTTCACAACCTATATAACATTAGACCGTTATGTGAGATGTTGTAATATATGCTTGAGATTGGTTGGTCTTGACCATTAGCATATATTAGTGTATTCGGTATACATTGAACAGGATCGAGGTAAGATAGATTCTTCTGTACTGACTATAAGAAGAACGTACATCTCGGCCAATTATGATTTCTTAATTCTAGTGATTAATATTTAATTATATATTTAATATTTATTGCTTTGATTTATCATGGGTGAGAGCCACAATGATTGACTCAATATGCTCGATATTTTGGACAATATTATTATTTACATGATAATTAATATTATAGCTAGAAATCGTGTCCCGACCAGTCGGGTTGGTCATGCCCCTTGAGGCACTCGAAAGGATTATTATATTAAACTCTGGAAGTGGAATTAATTTTCCGATACAATAATAAAAGTCGAGTGGTATACTCGTGTATAACATATTAATTAATTAATTAAAAGCTGTCAGTAGCTTAAATTAATTAATGGACATGGAATATCTTAAACACGATAAATAATTAATTCAAAAAGGAGCCCTATTTCGTAATTTGGGATTTTGGTACGAAGTGCAATATCAACCTTTTTAGTGGACTACGTTGATATTAATAGAGTCATAATATTAGGAAGAGTCCTAATATTGGAAAGATGATATCTATTGGGAGTACTTACCTTATCCTCCTTAAGGTCCCTAGAGTAGCCCAAAAACACCTACAAATAGGACACGGGGGGGGGGGGGGGGGGATTTTTTGACACTCTTATTGGCACAAAATTTTTCGATTTTTCTCTAATTTTGTGTTTAATTGTGGATCTTGATTTGTGTCTTGGATTCCACAATTTAGCTAACACAATATTTTTCTAAATACACAAATATTCAAGAAAAAATAGAGAGAAAATTTGTAAGATAATTTTTGGAAGAAAAAGTGGTTCGGCCGACCCATATCACAGTCCAAGCAGTCCGGTAGATTGTTGCCCACACGACATCCGGACATAGACGGGATATACTCTAGAATATCTTGAGGTAGAAATACAAGAAGATCAAGGAGGAGTTCGATCGACCAAAAAGGAATTTTCTACCACTTCGCTTCAAATGTATGAATTACCAATTTTACTGCGTAAATACGTATATTTAAATTGTTAATTAATCCGTTTAATTAATTAAATGACAAGCCTTAATAGATCCGCAATTTTGTTGGTTAGTTTATAAAACCATATATATTCAATTACTCAATCTCGTTTCCGCTGCGTTTTATATTCCAACAATTGGTATCGGAGCCGGTCTTTAGGTTCTGTTCAATTTAATTAATTTTGTGATTAATTTGCTAGCAATTTAATATATTCATATGGTATGATGTTTGGAATATTTTGCTAGAAATTATCCAGTTTTAATTATTTGTTGGTTTTACTGTTTTGATGTATGACATGTATGGATGTATGCGTGATATGTTTCTTGCATGTTAGGACGAGAAAATTATAAACCTTAATTTTCAAAATAACCAAGTGATTTTAATAATTGATTTTTCAAAATCAAGTTGGCCTCCATAATTGGTTTAAATTGTGAAATAATTAGCATGCGCGTTGACATTAGAGTCTTCCTCCACATCGGATGTGCTGATTATTAGCTCACTAGTTTTAAACTTCAATTAGATAACAAAAAGGTGAATGTTATTTTTTATGATAGGACCTCTCCATATGTAGGACTATTATCATTAAATAATATTTTAAGGTTTGTTAAATTATGGTGTTCACTTAGGTGTATTAATTAATAAGCTCCCCATCGGAGTCTATGTTAATTTAATACATGACCAAGAGGAACCAACTATTAATTTTACTTGTCAAAAACACATCTTGATTAGATAGTAAAATTAAAGACGTTAAAATCTACTGGAGAAATGTATATGTAAACGTCCACACTAACGTGGCTTGCATGTGCGGTTTTTTCGAGGTGTTGGTTGATTGCATATATATTGTGTTTTAAGGTTTTTCAATATATTTTGCGTCGAATTATGTGGTGAATGGTGTTTTAATTTCATTCTTAGATGTCTTTCAATCCACTAGTTGTTATTCTCAAATAAAATAAACTTGATGGCACTAACTTTGCCGACTGGAAAAGGAATCTTGACATTGTCCTGACTGCCGAGTGACATATATTTGTGTTAACTGAGGAAAGCCCTCTGGAACCAGAACCGGATGCCACTCCTGTAGAGTTGGATGAATTCCGAAAATGGAAGAAGTCTGATGAGATGGCTCGCTGTTACATTTTGGCTTCATTGACAAATGTATTGCAGCATCAGCATCAGACGATGGGCTCAGCCGTGGAGATGATGAAAAATCTCACCGATATGTTTGGTCATCAGAACCGGGCGGCTAAGCAAAATGCAATGAGGGTGTTGATGACAACCCAGATGTTTGAAGGGACTCCAATAAGGGATCATGTTCTAAAAATGATGTCTCATTTGAACGAACTGAGCATACTGAGCGTTACTATCGATGCGGAGTCGCAGATTGATATTATCTTGGACAGCTTGCCAATAAGCTTTGAGCAGTTCCGCCTTAACTACAATATGAATCGAAGGACATACACTTTGGCGGAACTTCTGACAGAGCTTCAATCTGCTGAAGGTCTCTTCAAACAAGGTTATCATCAGATTCTTGTGGCAACCGGTGCTACTTCTTCAAAACCCAAATGGGGAAAGAAGAAGAAGCAGGTTGGCCTGAAGCAAGTGGCAACCTTCAAGGCTAAGGACAATGTTCCTCAGTCTAAGGCTCCTCAATCCGAGGCAAACAAAAAGCCGAAGGGCAAGTGCTATAAGTGCGGTCTGAAGGGGCATTTCAAGAGTGACTGCCCTAAGAAAGGTACGTCTCATGCACATGTTTGGCTACCTGTTCTATCACTTCGTGGATAGTAGATTCGGGCTCCACTGATCATGTTTGTTAGGACTCGCAGGGTTCCAAGTAACCCAAATACTTAGTGCGGATGAGATTAATTACTATAAGCTGGGGCGACTATTCCAGGCTGAAGGCTGTTGCAGTGGGAGTCGTGCAGTTAAAAGTTAATGATGAATTCTAGTCCTAAATAAGTATTATTAGTACTTGATTTTAGAATGAATTTAATTTCAGTTTCTAAATTGCGTTGTGATGGATATTCAGTTTCTTTTGAAGATAATGCAATTATTAAAAGAAATGGTGAATATGTTTGCACGAGTACTTATAATGAAGAACTTTATATCATTAATGCTGCACCAACTCCCTTGCATAATTATAAAACGCTTAATTCTTTGACTGATTTTAATAAAAGAAAAGAACATTTGAGCATAAATCAAACATATTTGTGGCATTTACGATTGGGTCATATTAACCTTAGAGGGATTCAAAGATTGGTAAGCGATGGCTCATTGGATTCACTCAAAGTTGAGTCATTTCCAATATGCGAATCCTGTCTGGAAGGGAAAATGACTAAAAGGTCTTTCCGAAGCAAAGGAAATCGTGCACAAAATATATTGGAATTGGTACACACTGATGTATGTGGTCCAATGAACATCCAGGCTAAATGTGGTTTCGAATACTTCATCACGTTTATAGATGATTATTCGAGATATGAATACATCTATTTGATGCGACGTAAGTCTGAATCTTTTGATAAGTTCAAAGAATTCAAGGCTGAAATGGAGAAGCGTCATGGACAGAGTATCAAGTCACTATGATCTGATCGTGGTGGCGAATATCTTAGTGGAGAGTTTTTGGATTTCTTGGCACATGAAGGGATTACTTCCCAGCTCACTGTGCCTGGTACACCACAACAAAATAGTGTTGCTGAACGATGGAATCGTACTTTAATAGAGATGGTTAGGTCAATGATGAGTTATTTTGATTTGCCTATTTCGTTTTGGGGATACGCATTGGAAACAGCGGCGTACATTCTAAACTTGGTGCCTTCGAAATCAGTTCCAAAAACACCCACAGAACTGTGGAATGAGCGCAAGCCCAGTCTGGGACATGTTCGGATTTAGGGTTCACCAGCACACGTGCTGAATAAGGAAGCTGATAAGTTGGCATCTCGTACAGAAGTACGAGTGTTTGTAGGATATCCGAATGGAACGAAGGGTGGCTTATTCTACAGTCCTAAAGATCAGAAGGTCATTGTTAGCACAAATTCCCGATTCTTAGAGAAGGACTATGTAATAAGCCACAAGGCTAGGAGTGAGGTCATTCTAGAGGAACTTAAGGGCGAGATTTCGACAATACCAGTTGTACAAACACCCAGTGTACCACGTATCGACACTATTGTGGATATGCAAATCAAGGACACGCCTCGTCGTAGTAGGAGGGTTGTTCGTCAACCTGATCGTTTCATCAGCGTGGGAGCATCTTCGGACCAATCCCCAGACCAGGATGAAACGGATCCACGTATGTATAGGCAGGCATTTCAAGACAAGGATGCTGAATCCTGGCAAACAGCAATGGAATCCGAAATGGGATCTATGGATTCTAATCAAGTGTGGGAGCTAGTAGAGCTACCCAATGGGGTAAAACCCATTGGAAGTAAGTGGGTCTAAAAGCGTAAGAGAGGATCGAAAGGGAAGGTTGAAACCTTCAAAGCAATACTTGTTGCGAAATGTTACACTCAGAAGGAGGGCATCGACTACGATGAGACTTTTTCGCCGGTAGCCATGCTTAAATCGATCTGGATTCTCTTAGCTATAGCTGCACATTTAGATATGGAGATTTGGCAGATGGATGTCAACACTACGTTCTTGAACGGGCTATAGCTGCACATTTGTATATGGAGATTTGGCAGATGGATGTCAAGACTGCGTTCTTGAACGGGAGTCTTGATAAGGAAATCTATATGCGGTAACCTGAGGGGTTCATTGCTGAAGGATAGGAACACTTAGTGTGCAAGCTTAAGAAGCCATTTATGGTCTCAAGCAAGCATCAAGGTCTTAGAACATGCGATTTGATGAGGTCATTCAAACGTATGGTTTTGAACAGTGTCCTAGTGAGGTTTGTGTATACAAGAAATGCGATGGAAACGTGCTAGTGTTTCTTGTACTGTACATAGATGATATACTTCTAATTGGAAACAATGTGAAGGTATTATCGAGCGTAAGTATGGTATGCAGCGATTCGATATGAAGGATTTGGGAGAAGCCGGGCACATCCTTGGTATTAAGATCTTTTGAGATCGCAAGAAAAGGATGTTGTGCTTATCTCAAGCATCCTATATCGATACGGTACTAAAGCGGTTTAGTATGGAGAATTCCAAGAAAGGTTTTTTACCTTACAGACATGGAATTCATCTATCTAAGACTATGTGTCCTAGGACACAGAAGGAGATAGGTGACATGAAGTTGGTCCCTTATGCTTCGGCAGTGGAAAGCCTCATGTATGTTATGCTTTGCACTAGGCCTGATATCTGTCATGATGTAGGCATGGTGGCGAGATATCATTCGAACCCAGGACCGGGATATTGGATTGCTATCAAGCATATACTCAAGTACCTGAGAAGGAGTAGGGAGCATATGCTTGTATATCAATCGGATACACTTTGTCCTTTGGGTTACAGTGACTCAGATTTCAGTTCGGACAAAGAAAATTCGAAATCAACTTTCGGATATATTTTCACTTTGGGAGGTGGAGCCATCAGTTGGAGGAGTGTGAAGAAGAAATGCATAGCGGACTCTACCATGGAAGCCGAATATGTAGCAGCCTCAAAGGCAGCTAAAGAAACGGTATGGCTCAAGTAATTCCTAAAGGATTTGGGTGTGATTCCTAATTTGCCTAGGAGTATTACACTTTATTGTGATAATACCGGTGCTGTTGCAAATTCGAAGGAACCAAGAGCCCACAAAGCAAGCAAACATATCAAGCGCAAATATCATCTCATTCGAGATTTTGTGAAGAGAGGGAAGATAATTGTCTCCAAGATAGCATCTGAAGACAACCTAGCTGATCCTTTCACGAAAGGGTTGCCCTCAGAGTCATTTGAAGGGTATGTGGAAGGAATGTGGTTGAGATGTATGGCAGCATTGCTTTGAGTATAAGTGGGAGATAGATAGACATAGTTTATATAGTATACTTCAAAAGCATGCTTTGAGTATAAGTAGGAGATTGTTAGGGTTGTATACATCAAAGCATACTTTATGCTTGTATTACCTAATTTCCCGGTCTTTATCTATGAAAATATTTAATTCATTTTATCACATGTTTTGCATATTTATTCACGCTATGGTTATGCAAATGTTGTCTAAATTACTTTATATTGTAGATAATGTTGTGTGTCGAGTCACACAGAAGATCACATTATCAGTCCCTTATATAGTAATTGGTTCACAACCTATATAACATTAGACCGTTATGTGAGATGTTGTAATATATGCTTGAGATTGGTTGGTCTTGACCATTACGATATATTAGTGTATTCGGTATATTGAACAGGATCGAGGTGAGATAGATTCTTCTGTACTGACTATAAGAAGAACGTACATCTCGGATAATTATTATTTCTTAATTCTAGTGATTAATATTTAATATTTATTGCTTTGATTTATCATGGATGAGAGCCACAATGATTGACTCAATATGCTTGATATTTTGGGCAATATTATTATTTATATGATAATTAATATTATAGCTAGAAATCGTGCCCCGACCAGTCGGGTTGATCATGTCCCTTGAGCCACTCGAAAGGATTATTATATTAAACCCTGCAAGTGAAATTAATTTTCCGATATAATAATAAAATTCGAGTGGTATACTCATGTATAACATATTTATTAATTAATTAAAATCTGTCAGTAGCTTAATTAATTAATGGACATGGAATATCTTAAACACGGGAAATAATTAATTCAAAAAAGAGCTCAATTTTGTAATTTGGGATTTTGGTAGGAAGTGCAATATCAACCTTTTAGTGGACTAAGTTGATATTAATAGAGTCATTATGTTAGGAAGAGTCCTAATATTGGAAAGATGATATCTATTGGGAGTTCTTAACTTATCTTCCTTAAAGTTCCTAGAGTAGCCCAAAAGCACCTATAAATAGGACACATGGGGGGCCGATTTTTTGACACTCTTCTTGGCACAAAATTTTTCGATTGTTCTCTAATTTTGTGTTTAAATGTGGATCTTGACTTGTGTCTTGGATTCCACAATTAGCTAACACAATATTTTTCTAAATACACAAATATTTAAGAAAAATAGAGATAATTTGTAAGGTAATTTTGGAAGAAAAAGTGGTTTGGTCGACCCATATCACAGTCCAAGCAGTCTGGTAGATTGTTGCATACACGACATCCGGACATAGGCGGGATATACTCTAGAACTTGAGGTAGAAATACAAGAAGATCAAAGAGGAGTACAAGGAGGAGTTCGATCGACCAAAAAGGGATTTTTCTACCACTTCGCTTCAAATGTATGAATTACCAACTTTACTGCATAAATCGTATATTTAAATTGTTAATTAATCTTTTTAATTAATCTGAAGGCATTGGAGATGGAAATTATTGGATTGAGTGAGGAGTTGCTGAAAAGTAAGAAGAAAGGAGAATGCTTGGTGATGGAAATGAATACTTTGAAGAAAAAATTCAGGGTTGTTGTTGTTCTTCTTGTTGTGATTGTTGTGGTTTTGGGGTTTGTAATTGCACCTTAGTCTACGTTATGTACTGAAAATTAGTCTGTAATGCAATCGAAAAGTATGTATTATTGTATGAAATGGAAGAAATTAGCTTTATTTGATCTATTGTTATGCCTTCGATAATCTTTATGACCATATTTCTCAGAAATACCAGAACACGAATTGACTAAAAAACACCAATAAATTCACCAAGAATGCATCAAATATTAACCACAACAATCTCACCACAACAATAGCCAACACACAAGTATTAAACATTCTTTAAACAGATAATCCATTAGCAAATTACAGGCTTGTGTTTGGACTTGAGGACGAATGTATTATAACTTTCACACATGTTATTCAATAAAATATCACATTTATGAGTGATACTAAAATGAGATCTTGACCATTGACTTGGAGGCTTGTTGTTAAGCCAATTACAAGCATCTATATCCCTGAGCTTCTTCATCTTGGCTGTGAATTGCTCAAGTTTTGTTGCTCTAGCAGCTTCCCACAAGGCATCTTTAATGGATTGGCCTGTAAATTCTACCACTTTCATATTATTGTGTAGGTGCCTAACACAGAATCTATGTTCACTGTCTAGGAAAAGATACTCAACTGCCTCTATGAGCCATTTCTGTTTATCACTCATGAATGTCCAATCCCTTTGATTTTCCACAAGCTCCAAGTCCTTATCTAATAACTCCAAAAGCCATATCCAACTGTTTCTGTTTTCACCTTCTACCACAGCATAAGCAACTGGATAAAGGGCATTGTTTGGATCAATCCCAACTACTGTGAGCAACATACCCACCTGTGGACCTTTCAAAAAACAGCCATCCACTCCAATCACTTTCCTACAATTCTGAAACCTTTTTTGAGAGCATCCAAACATATATACAGTCTCTGGAATGTTGGTTTTCCTCCCTAAACCTCCCAATCAGTCAATTTCAACCTCACAGTAGAACGAGGATTGCTTCTTTGTTATTCTGCATAGTAATCCCTGATTCTACTAAACTGCTCATTCAAGCTTCCTTGCAACATCTTAAGAGAATTATACCTAGCCATATATGCTTGCATCATGGAGACACTATCTCCAAGTTTTATGCTTACCATCTCTCTAAACTCTTGAGGACCTAGCTTGGGGTTGAGTTTGAACTTGTTCACAAAGGCCTTCCCAATTCAGTCAGACCTCGGGGTTTTGTTGTTCCAAGTCCAAGCACATTTGGTGTGTATATGATGAAACACCTTCAACTGCCAAGACTTGTCATTTTGCCTTGGTGACAGCCACACATATCAATCACAACCCTTTTTATCACACTTGGAGCTCAGTCTTCTTTTATCAGTTTTATCCCATTTCAGCACCATGCCCTTCTAAAATAGTAATTTTCAACAACTAGCTTAGCCTCAGTCTTAGTACTGAAAATTTCTCCCAACACCAAATCTTTTTTCTTGTCTGTTTTGGGATTATATTTAGGAAACTTAGCCTCTTTTGGCTCCTCATTATCTGAACCATGCAAGCTTTCAAATTCATCAGCACTTTCAACTAAATTTTGTTCTTCTATCTTTCTCCAACCTATCTATTGTCTCATCATCCGCATACTCATTTCTAGGTGCTTTATCCTTCTCTGGAAACCAAATTCTATATCCAAGTCAACATATTTCTCATAATTTACATCGTCCTCATGCATATCATACTCACTATCAAGAAACTTTTCACAATCAGAATCATTGTCATCTCCATTATCAGCTTCTGAATCATAAATTTCTCTATTGCTTGTCTCAGGAATATATACATGATCCACATCATCAAGGAATGAAATGTCAATCATTTCCTCATCTTCAGTGCCAAAAGTGGACTGAAAATCACTCTATATATATGCACCTATTATTAAGGGTTCTACATGCTCAACATAAATGATTACCTCCCTCTGATTTGCATTAGTCTCTCTAATAATTCCATAAACATCAACATGTTCCAATAAAGGTTTAGCACCCATGTGTAATGAGCAACCATACATCCACCAGAATCTAACTTTATCACAAAATCTCTCAATTCAATTTACCCAAACATCTCCAAATCTTGCCTATCAAAATAATCAACAGTTCCCCGAGAATACCTCAAAGGCTCTGAATTCATCACACCTCCATGGAACATCTTAATGGTGACCATTGTAGATTCCGCAATAGGATCTACATCAGTAAAATGTAATAATTTTATTTTTCTGAACATAAAGGTGACAAAAAATACACTATTAGGATAAACACATACCGTAATGTGGAATGGACTGATCTCCATTCGACCTTCTTCTCGCCATGGACGAAGTTCTGCAATCTTACATCGATTGAATGAGCGGATTTAGGTTGAATTTGAGCGGATTTTTGAAAATTCACGGGCAAATTTAAGAGGAGTTGGGTTTTTAGGGTTCGATCGTTCTTAATTTGGGGAAGAAATCTGGGGCAGAAATGAGCCTTTAGTGAATTATTGTTACATTTGGACGTGGCTTTGACGATGGGGACTAACGCTGCAAAAACAATCAAACATTAGGGACTAATAATAAAAGACCCAATATTTTAAGTACAGTATTTGAAAGTGGCACAAAGTCTGGGTACTAAATGTGAAATTTACCCTTCTATTTAATATGTTCTCAGCTCTTGCACTCGCTCATATTATTTTTTTTCCGTCACATTTTTCCCTCCTTTCTTCTTTCAAAAATCAAAGATCCAGCACTAACCTATCGAAGTTTCCATAAAGCGGATGTATAAGTGGTCAATCCCTCTTCGTTAAGTCCAAAATTTTATAATTTTTCGACGACAAATTTGGTCAAATTAATCGACCCGATTTATATATTTTTCTTCGGCAATTTGCAGGCAGTTCCGATCTCCGTTGTTCGAAAATTGTCGCCACCAGATCCAAAATCCTCATTTCTAGGCGATCAATGTAGTTCAAGTCCCTTAACAATTCATCACCCTCCGATTTTCAAATCGAAGTTCGCCGACCATAAGATCTTTATTTTAATTTTGTATAAGTATATGAATCTTTTATCATTCCATTGTTTCCAATGGAGCCAAAGACTCCTTATTCTTTGGTTCTGGATTATAATGGAATAAAACAAAATGACTCACTAAACTGGCTACACTTCTTTTTCTCATGAAGTACTAGTCATTCCATGCAATTCTCGATGCAATTTTCATTTTGGATCATCCGGAAACAGCATCTCTGTGTTAAGACAGGGGTAAGGCTGCGTACACCCTGTTGTGCAGCGAATAATACGCCTCGGTGGCGATCGGCATAATGGTCTGAGAGCCAACCATAGAAGATATACTCTGGGCAAACACCCAGAGGTCGGCATCAGCGGCGTTCGTCGTTTGGTATCTAGCGATCGTCTTTTGGTATCTAGCGATCGTCTTTGATGTCCAACAAGAGACGGTCGTCTCGTGCCACGTATAAATCCAACATCCATCAAAGTCGTCGAAGACCGAATCTTGGACGGTGACCCACGTGCAGATCCACAAAAGGCGCCGACAGATAGGACCTTTGACCCCAGCCTGTCACCTACCTCACCTACCGACAATGCCGCCGAAAGGTACAAAGTGGGTCCTCCCCGGACAACGGCTCAGGACGCGTGTAGGCTTCCCATTGGCTCGCACAGCTGGCTGCCAGCAGCAGCCTCAGACTTTAAGGGAACAACTCCACGTGACGGGACGATCGGCCACCTTATTATAATATAGAAAACGGCGATCGCCCGCGATCGCCGGAGAGGCCCCAGCAGCCCTGTCTCCTATAAATAGGAGGTTTACAACAGTGTCCAAGGAGCATGCCATTATCTTCATAAACACAGCATCACATCATTGTGAATACAGAAAAAGATATACAGAAAGAGATATATATTCTCATACACTGAACATCAATAGCAAGAACTCACAGATCTCCATATCTGGTTCTTCCGGCAATCTACACGCTATATAGCTTAGATAACTAGAAGTCTTTACACTCATTGTAATAGATTCTAACATTAATATTTGTACTCAATAGTATACTTATTAATAACATCTCGCGAGAGCATTCAAACCCGGGACTAACAACCTCGGCAAATCTTGTGTTGTTTATTTTCTCACGGAAGTGTTCTCGCATTTGTTTGTTACTCGATCATTCCAGTAATACTATCTCCGGATAATATTTTGGGTAACAACAATTGGCGCTAGAAGAAGGGGATCTAAACCTTCATTCTTATTCCTACCGTCTCGAAGAACACTCACTGTTCTCCGGACATATACTTGAAGAAACACTCACTGTTCTTCAATAGAAAAGCCTACAGAAACATGACGTCTGCCACGACTTCCAAGAGAGCCATCCTACGATCTGCCGAAAATCTCATTCCGGCTCAGACCGAATCCCAGCCTACGGAGGAAGGTGACCGCGGCGACGCCAGGCTCTCACTCCCGCCCCCGAGGGACGGTCCTAGCCTCTCACTCGATCAGTTCCAGACCGCGGAACAGATTGAGGAGGCTATAGCCATCCTCAGGGAGCGACGGAGGGCATGCGACTCGCCCACCATCACTCCGTCAGCCATCCGCCGGGCAGGCAAGCGGAAGCTCAAGGGGATATATGTTGAGAAATCGACGGAAAGCCCCGAGCCGTAGGAGAAAACTCTCGTAAGGCGGGATGATTCTGTCTTCAACCGCCTAGGGAGCGATCCCTCATGGCGACCCGGGCACTCAGGCCCCAGCTGGGAGACATCGGAGTCCGAATCCTTTACCAGGAGTTCGGCATATCCGACTCCCAGAAGACGAGCCGGTCAGCGGGCCCCCACTCGCCCAAGAAATGAACCCGCCGGAAAAGAACTCATCGTCCACCATGGGGCCAGGGTATCAGTGCACGATCGCCTTGGCTCGTGCTCCGGGAGCCAATCAGCAAGCAGTCAGGCGACGGCGATGGTCGCCATGCAGCGTCAGCTCGACGAGATGAAGGCGCTCCTGGAAACTGGGGCAGGCGCCAGGAGATCGATCGCTGGACCAAGTGAACCACTCGCGGTCCAGATCGAGCTCGCCCCAGTTCAACTAAAGATCGCTCCCCCACAAACACCTCTTTATGAGGGGAGATCGGATCCGGAGACCCACTGGAGCAAATTCCGGATCTACATGACCGGATGCGGGGCATCAGATGCGACGAAATGTCGAATGTTCCCATTGACTCTGGGTGACCTCGCCTACAGGTGGTACATCTCACTACCACCTCGCTCAATCAATTGCTTTGAGAAGCTGGCGAACTACTTCACGTCATACTTCGCCGCCAAAGTTGCGCGGCCGGAAGGTCCCCACCGCATGATGAAAATCAGGCAGGGGAAGGACGATCCCGGTGAAGACTACATTGACCGGGTGGACGAAATAGTCCTCACCGGCGAGCCTATTAGCGAAGAGCTCGCTCTCCACTCGGTCCTGGGGGGATTCCATGGCCACTCCCCCATGTTCAGGCACCTCACAAAGGACATCCCCCCGACCTATTCGGTCTTCCGCGTCAGAGCCGCCGACTTCTTGGCCAGGCAGAGGATGCTCTCCCTCCGCTTAGGCGAGGGATCTGCCGGAGAAGGGAGGACGCCATCCCACGTCCAGAAGAAGGCGGTCGGCAAGCCCAGAAAGGCGGTCGCTAAGCCGCCTGGAGAATTCAAAGCCTTCGAGGATGTAGAGGTTCACCTCCTCCACAACCTCAACTTATCTCCAGCCCACATCTTTAACGCCATCAAGGGGCGCGAGTGGCTTAACAAGCCAAAGCCGATAAGGGACCATGGTCATCTAGACCACAACAAATTCTGTGCCTACCACAAGAGTCCCGGACACAACACCAGCCAATGTCGCGACCTCCTTAGACAACTCTGGCGACTGTTTGAGGAAGGCAAATTGGACAATTTGGTCACCAAGCCAGAACCTCGGACAGAGAGGACCGGAGGGCGCGAGCGCCGACAAAACGAAAGAACCCCTCCCAATCCGATCGCCAGGATCGAGCATGAGCCGGAGTACTCTGATGAATCGATCCCTCCGATCAACCCTGGCGGCCGGATCAATATGCTTCAAGCAGGAGGTGGAAACCTCGGGGGCCTTTCCCCGGTTTCCACCATGTCAAACAGGAAGCGAAAGGCCGAACTGAGGGCGTTCGCTGGGGTCCATGTCGTGGTACCTCCAAAGCCGACCATCTCTAAAAACGCGCTCATCACCTTCTCCAACAAGGACAGGGAGGGAGTACAATGCCCCAAAGAGGATGCATTGGTGATCTCTGCTTGTATCCTTGGGAAGATGGTCGATCGCGTGCTGGTTGACAATGGGAGCTTCTGCAATATAATATTCAAATCCGCTCTTGACCAGCTCGGTAACTTGACCAAGTTCATCAAGCCATTCGACACCGTGCTTCAAGGGTTCGGCGACAGCACAGTCCAAGCCTATGGAAGGATCAAGCTCTCTATTGAGCTAATATGCTTTTACGATCCCAAGGTTAGGATTACTAGGAACCTAAATTTTGTAATCATAGATAGGCCCAGCATCTATAATGGGTTCCTAGGTCGTCCATTTCTAGAGACCTTTGAGGCGGTCGCCTCATCTTTCTTTTACTGTATCAAATTCCCCACTGCCGATGGGACGGTCGGTACTGTAAAAGGAGATCAGCTAATGGCAAAGAAATGTTTGAATTACTCATATGTCGAAACTTCTTTCAATACTTCCCATGCTATTTGTAACGTCGAGACGATCAACGATCAACCCATGGAGATCGACGAGCCAAGCACATCGTACCAACCCGACTCAAGGGACACCATCTCACATCGATTAACGGACGATATCGAGCCAAGAATCGGTTTCGAGCCAAGTCTCGACATTGATCCTAGGATCGAGTCCGGAAATCGTTCCAAACGAGAAGCTACCATCCCCGTCGAAGAATTGGAGAGTATCACGATAGATCCAGCTCGTCCAGATCGGGAAGTACAGATCGGCACAAGCATCGACCTCGAATTAAAGGAGGATCTGATCAATTTACTACGTAAGAACATCGGAGTCTTTGCCTGGTCGCATCAAGATATGGTCGGCATAAGTCCTGAACACGCTTGCCACTATCTAAAGATCGACCCGGCAAGGAAGCCTGTTCACCAGAAACGTAGGAAATTCGGTCCTGAAATCTGTGACACTCGACATAGAAGTCAAAAAGCTACTCGATAACAAACTAATCGGGGTAGCTACGGACGAACCACAGTGGGTCGCCAATGCCGTGCTCGTCAAAAAGCCGAACAGCTCATGGAGGTTCTGCATCGACTTCACCGACCTCAACGCGGCATGCCCAAAAGATCACTTTCCAATGCCTTATATTGATCACCTGGTCGATAGCACAGCAGGTTGCGAAATGATTTCGTTCATGGATGCCTTCGCTGGGTACCATAAAATCCCAATGGCGGAGAAAGACATAAAGCACACATCTTTCCACATGGAAAAGGACATATACTTTTGTGTCCGAATGCCGTTCGGCTTGAAGAACGCGGGGGCAACCTACCAGCGACTAGTCAACGGGATGTTCGCCAATCAGATCGGCAAGACCATGGAGGTCTACATTGACGACATCGTGGTCAAAAGCCTCAAGAAGGAAGACCACCTCAATGACCTCGCTGAGACGTTCGCCATCCTCGAGAAATTCAACATGAAATTGAACCCCAAGAAATGCAACTTCGGAGTGGGCTCCGGAAAATTCCTGGGGCACATCGTGAGCCAAAGGGGGATCGAGGCGAACCCCACCAAGATTCAGGCGATCCTCGACATGCAGGATCCACGGAATGTCAAGCAGGTACAACGACTCACGGGTTGTCTAGCCGCACTAAACCGTTTCATATCTCAGCTCGGCGATAAAAGTAAGCCTTTCTTCGCGACCATAAAGAACAAGAAGTTCGCATGGACGAAGGAGAGTCAAGTAGCGTTCGCCAAAATCAAGGAATTTCTATCTAACCCTCATATCCTGGCAAAGACGATCCCCGGTGAAAAATTATTCATTTACCTAGCGGTCTCGGAGGTCGCACTGAGTGTTGTTTTGGTGCGAGCGGAGGGACAGGTCCACTTGCCGATCTACTACGTTAGTCAAGCGCTCCACGACGCAGAAACACGTTATACACCTCTGGAGAAGATCGCATACGCTCTTGTCATGAGTGTTCGCAAGCTAAGGGCCTACTTCTTCGAACATCAAGTGGAGGTTCTGACAACTCTCCCTCTAAGGCAAGTTCTACACCGACCGGACACCAACGGACGACTCCTCAAGTGGTCACTGGAGATCGCCCAATACGGTATCACATACGCTCCTCGCACGGCGATCAAAAGCCAGGCTCTGACAGACTTCGTGGTGGAATTAACATTCCCTCACAGTCCGACCCAGGTCGGTCGCCCTGCCTGGAAGCTGTACGTAGATGGCTCGGCGACCAACTCGCGAGCAGGGACAGGGATTGTCCTCATTAGCCCCGACGGACAAAGTTTCACAAATGCCGTGCGTTTCGGATTTCGTGCGACCAATAATGAAGCCGAATACGAAGCCTTAGTAGGCGGGCTCGATTTAGCCCTCGCCCTAGATGTTCGTCGCCTCCATATCTTCATGGACTCCCTCTTGGTCGTGAACCAAGTCAAGGGAGAATATGAGGCGCGCGGCGAACATATGGTCAAATACCAAGAATTGGTCGCTGATATATGCACGAAATTTGGGGAAGTGCCAATCGAACAAGTCCCGAGAGAGCACAACTCCCAGGACGATGCCCTATCCAAGCTAGCGTCATCAGATGGGGCGGCCGATTTCTCTAATATCCAAATTACAAAATCAGCAAAGCCGGCAATCGACAGAAACCTGGTCACCACAGTTGCCGTTGCCGAGGAGAACTGGATAACTCCGTTTATCAAATACTTAAAAGACGGAACTATGCCCGACGACCGTATCAAAGCTCGCCAACTCCAGCTCCGTGCGACCAGATACACCCTATTGGACGACCGGATTTACAAGCGGGCTTTCAGCCTTCCTCTCCTCAAGTGTATTACACCGGAGGAAGGTCGGCTCGTTTTATCCGAGATCCATGACGGGATCTGCGGAAACCATGCTGGCGGGCGAGCTCTCATCCATAAAACAACCAGGCAAGGTTTTTTCTGGCCGTCACTTCAGAAGTATGCGATCGCCTATGCCAGATCGTGTCATAGGTGCCAAGTAATGGGACCAAACATCAAACTCTCCCCCGAGCAGCTCACTTCAATGTACAGCCCATGGCCTTTCGCCCAATGGGGCATCGACCTTATTGGTCCCTTGCCGACGGCGCCAGGGGGCTGTAAGTTTGCCATCGTAGGGGTCGACTACTTCACCAAATGGGCTGAGGCCGAACCGCTCAACAAGATCGGCCAAGATCAGGTAATCAAGTTCATCTGGAAAAACATCATATGCCGTTTCGGTCTACCCCAGGCCATCATCTCTGACGACGGAAAGCAGTTCGACGGCTTAGAAGTCATGCAATTCTGCGAGAAGTGAGGAATAGTTGTTCTCGGCCCCCTACCACCCTCAGACGAACGGGCAGTTAGAAGCTGTAAACAAAATCCTCAAACACACGATTAAAGCACGACTCGAATCCAGGCAAGAACGATGGGCGAGCGAGCTCCCAGACGTTTTGTGGTCTTATCGAACGACGACCCGAAATTCAACCGGCGAAACCCCATTCGCCCTCGCCTTTGGAACAGAAGCGGTGATCCCCTCAGAGATCGCCGTCCTCAGCCATCGAACCGAACAAGGGATGACGACAGACAATGATGTGGCCCGGCGGATCGACCTTGACATGCTCGAAGAACGACGACTGACCTCAGAAATGAAGAACACAATCCACAAAAGGAGATCCGAGAAGTTATTCAATTCAAATGTCAAGGAAAGACGGTTTCGAGTGGGCGATCTCGTCCTCAAAAAGATCCAGACCCACACTGGTGTCTTTGGTCCGAACTGGGAAGGCCCCTTCAGGATATCTAAATGGCTAACTAAGGGAGCCTACGAACTTAAACACCCTGACGGTACTCCGGACCAATATCCCTGGAACGCCGTACATCTGAAGAAATACTACCAGTGAAAACTTTGTATTCAGTTGCAACTACCCAAAGTACAAAGAATATTATGAGATTTCTTCTATCCCATCTATTCAAGCGATCGCCCCACCAGGCGCGTCGTATACCATCGAGGATCGTCGCTCTACAAGGCGATCCAAGGTAGAAACAGTGCAGCCATGGTCCTGGAGGTCGATGGAACCGACATCTTCGCCTATGCAAGGTTTCTTTGGGCTGCGACTGCCCGCCCTTCGTTTAAATACAAGGCGGGCATAGCCGAAGGACCCTCCAAACTGATCTGTGGAAACGACCGCACGCCCTCAAGGTATATCATCTAACATGATGTACCCGGACAAGGCGGCGCCTCCCTACCCCTTCACAACGTATACCGTCGAGGGTCGCTATCGAACATGCCGACCCGATGTAGAAAAGTGCTAACAAAGCCGCAGACATGGAGTCGAATAAACCGACGACGCCCCGTGCAAGGACTCCTCCAGACCAAGACCGCCCATCTTTCATTTAAATACAAGGCGGGCACAGCCTAACGGAGGACCCTCACAATAAAGTGAGTCGCGGGAATATCCCTCGCACGTAAAGACACGGTTGTGGAGGTCGGTCCATCGAACTCCGCGACCGTGCACGGTTCCTCAAAATCGGCAAAACTGAAGATAGCTCACCAGATATACTATTTTTGTTCCCTTACTTACAATAAGTAAACAAAAACAAGGGGGCAAAGGAGGCGAGCTAATCCTAAAGGCGATCGGAAAGAAGGAACCATACCCGATCGGCTTCATTCAAACACACGCAGGACGATCGGAACTGTTCAACAATATTTACAAGTAAGAATTTCCAAACATGTCAATACATTCAACATTCAAACAATCGGTCGGGCGAACAAGACATCGGAAGCAATCATACACACACTTGTAAAAATTCGCATGCAAAACATTCAGAGGCGATCGTACATGAAAAGAAACAGGTGCGAAAAAAGGAGTATTTTATTCTTTATCAAGGAGTTCGTACAATACAAAGCCCGGAGGCAATACAAAGAAAAAGCAAAAAGTTACAAGCAAAAGAAGACAAAAAGATCTCTCAGGGTCCCTCCGGCTGGTCTTCGCCCCCAGGTGGCGGATCGGCATGCGCTCCCCCATCGGCCTCAGGACGAATGAGTTTATCCGGAAAAGGATACCAACTCAAGTCGATCCCCAAGTCGACAAGGTCAAGGATCGGCAGGGAAAACTCCGGATGCAAAGGGTACTCGAGTGCATAGGCCTTGAAGCTCTCCATCAAAGGACCGATATCTACCCCTACCTTTTTAGCGGCTCGGACAGCGTCGGCGTAGGCCACATAATAGGCGAACTCGCTGACGAGTGCCCCATTGAAGTATGGATCGGTCTCGATCGCCGTTAGCTGCCCTCTCAACTCCGTGGTCGTCTTCTCAACTTCCGCTAGCTCGACCACCTTGGCGGCCATTTCTCATTTAGCCTTCTCAAGCTCTCCCTTTGCCTTCTCCAGCTCGCTGTTGAGCCGATCCACCGTCGCCTTCAGCCCGGTCGCCTCCTTCTGCGAGGCCACATGCATCCGGCGAGCTTTCTTCTCCTGGTCACGGAACCGATCGGCCACTTTCTTGGAGCGGCTCAGCTCCTACTTCATCCGGTCGATATCATGCTTAGCTCGTTTGGCCGACTCTAAGTGCTCCTTCTCCATAGCCTGGATCCGGTTAGCAAAATCGATGTTTTGGTTTCGAGCGGCCTCAAGGTCTCGATGGAGGCGAGCATTAGAAGGTCGCCCCTCGTAATCTTTGGCAGCTTGGACGGCCATCGTCGCCGTCTGGAGAGCCAGGGCAACGGTCGCCTGCATGGCATCTCCAGACCGCCGACGAGCGATCGCATCAAGATTAGTCGTCCAAGCCTTAGGCAGAGAGGCGATGGCCTGGGAAACATAAGTGGGGACATCAAGGGACTTCGGCGGAGACTTGCTCGCCAGGAAGTCCAACACCATCGGCGAGACGTCCGGATCAGCAAGACGGACCCTACAGCACAAATAAAAAGAAAACAAAGGAGTTAGTATACTCCTTACTCAAATTGCCTAACTCGGAAAGATCAATCCGGTCTTACCTATTGACCAACTCGGGGTCGCGGCCAAAATAGTGCTTGCCCCGAGAAGTTTCAGCTTCGGCGATCGCCACTTTTTTCAAGAAGCCGGCCGAGGACCTGGAGCCAGACACCGAGGGCCTAGGACCAGACCCATCCGCCATCGGAACGGCAGAGATGGGGGGAGCGGCGACCGGCGGCTCCAAGATAGCTAAGTCCGCCTCAGCTGTCGGCAGGGACCCCTCCGGCCTCCGCCTCTTGCGGTTGCGCTGGAGTTGCTCCTCCTGAATTTCCGGCTCGACGACCGGCTCCACAGCAGGCCTCACCGCAGGAGCGGGGCGAGACGTTGTCGCAGCAACGCGACCCGTCTTCTTTACCAGGTGAAGACGACCAATGAGACCAGGGTTAGACATGGCGATCTCTTGAGGTGGCTCGGCGAAGCGGGGAAAATTAATCTCTACCAAAGGAAAAATTCAGACAAGTTAAACACCTCATTCAATCAGACGATCGTCAAAGCAAGGAAGAAGAAGTAAAATTTATACCTGGAACTTTCAGATGACGTGGGAAGCGAAACAATCGAGCCCTCAATCGATGAAGTTCGTGACCGAGTGAGCGAACGTCTATGTAGGAGTCCGGCAAAGCGCGAATTCGCTCCCAGACGATCAAGATCAAAGGGGAGATCGCCGATCGCTGGAACAAGGGGTCCTGCAAAATGAAAACAAAATTTGTGGGGAGAGTTAAAACCCTTACTCGGATTCCTCTCCCGAAAATTTGTGGGGATCTCCAACTCGTCCTCCGGCCTATCACTCGACGCCGATCGCCACGCTCCGCCGACCCAGCACCATTTTGTCAAGTCGCCCCGGGACTTGTTCGGCACACCGAGAACCACTCTTCCCATTCGACCTTGAATGTGATTCCCGCCGATCGACCCTTTCTGCGCAGCCAGCTTGAAGAGATAGTTCATCTCCATCGCAGAAAGGAGACGGAACAACCGGTGACCGCCAAAGAGTGTCAGAGTACAGATGATCTGTAGCCAGGCGTTCGGCGTCAGTTGGAGCGGCGCCAAATTCCAGGCGATCAACAGAAACGAGACGGCAAACGGCAAGGGAAACCGCAGCCCGGCCGCCAGGGTCATCTCATTAATGGTGACCATACCCTCGGGAGGCTGGTCGGCACGTTCGTTATCGGAGGGCACGTGCAGCGAAACATTAGAAGGAATATGATATTTCGCCCTCCAACGGCTCAAGTCTTTCCGGGTCGCCGAACTCCGGATCTGACCAATAGTCCATCGAGACGGGTCGGCAGCCCGGAACGCCGTTCGCTTCACGTGTTCGTAGGGATGAGCGGCGGAGTAAGCTTCGAAATTAAATTCTGGACAGGGCTCGGCAATCCCCTCCATAAGCTTAGCGAAATCCATATAGGCGGGGCCAAATACGCTATCTTTTTCCCAAGACAACCGCACCAGTTCATCTTCATCCACCGGCGAACCCCCTCGCTCCGCCGTCGCCGCAGATCTCGCCACTTCGGCCTCGTTGAAGAGCTCCTCAAGTTCTGCGGGTGCAATCCCCGCACGAATAGCCTCAACGGCCGTTTCCATATGGAGTCCCACGGGCATTTCCTCCCGGTCCGGCGAAGCCGCAGCGGCGGAGGTGCTTCCGGTCTCGAAGGTCATAGATCCTCCAGACATGTTATAAAAAGTAAGGGGAGAAAGAAGATTTATGTTCTTACCTAAATGGGAGGACGGTCGGCTCAAGGGTCGTCGAAAAAATTTTGCAGTATCTCGGCTACAAAACGAGGAAGCGTGAAGAGTAGAAATGAAGAAGTCATAGCCCCTTTTATAGACAGGAGCAGGGGTCTCTTTGCAAATAGGCAAAATCCCGAGGGTTGGAGTGCAACCGTCGGGGGGACACATTAAATGCAGACCTCGAATCCCGCGTACGCGTCTTTTCGAGGGCACGCCAGGCGACAAAGTCTGACAAACCGTCGGACTCCCTCAATAGAAACGCGACGCGTGTCCTTGCAATGTTTCGCGATCCCGCCTTCATTTCCAGCTACTCCCATCGCATAAGGAGATCGTCCAAATTTGAAATTAGATCGTCTGATCGTCTAAACAATGGCGATCGCCAACAGTGCCACCTCACCCCGTGTTTTCAACATCGAGGTGAGCTGGGGGGCAATTGTTGTGCGGCGATTAATACGCCTCGGTGGCGATCGGCATAATGGTCTGAGAGCCAACCATAGAAGACATACTCTGGGCAAACACCCAGAGGTCGGCATCCGCGGCGATCGTCGTTTGGTATCTAGCGATCGTCTTTTGGTATCTAGCGATCGTCTTTGATGTCCAACAAGAGACGGTCGTCTCGTGCCACGTATAAATCCAACATCCGTCAAAGTCGTCGAAGACCGAATCTTGGACGGTGACCCACGTGCAGATCCACAATAGGCGCCGACAAATAGGGCCTTTGACCCCAGTCTGTCACCTACCTCACCTACCGACAAGGCCGCCGAAAGGTACAAAGTGGGTCCTCCCCGGACAACGACCTAGGACGCGTGCAGGCTTCCCATTGGCTCGCCACGGTGGCGCCCAGCAGCCTCGGACTTTAAAGGGCTGACCCACGTGGCCAACGATCGGCCACCTTATTATAATATAGAAAACGACGATCGCCCGCGATCGCCGGAGAGGCCCCAGCAGCCTTGTCTCCTATAAATAGGAGGCTTACAACAGTGTCCAAGGAGCATGCCATTATCTTCATAAACACAGCATCACATCATTGTGAATACAGAAAAAGATATACAGAAAGAGATATATTCTCATACACTGAACATCAATAGCAAGAACTCACAGATCTCCATATCTGGTTCTTCCGGCAATCTACACACTCTATAGCTTAGATAACTAGAGGTCTTTACACTCATTGTAATAGATTCTAACATTAATATTTGTACTCAACAGTATACTTATTAATAACATCTCGCGAGACCATTCAAGCCCGGGACTAACAACCCCGGCAAATCTTGTGTTATTTATTTTCTCACGGAAGTATTCTCGCATTTGTTTGTTACTCGATCATTCCAGTAATACTATCTCCGGATAACATTTTGGGTAACAACACACCCGATCCCCCTTACCCCGCTTTTTGCGGCAGCTGTTGAGGCATTGGGGTAATGTTGTATATGCATCTTTTATACTTTTTTAAATCCAGCAGCAATCAGCTACCAAAATCATGCATAGATTCTTTCTTTATTTCTTCATTTTTTATATTTTGGTGATAAAATGATAAAGATAAAACCTACATTGTTAAACTACTAATTATCATCGGACAATGGATAATTGAATCATTCGAAACATCTGCCCGTTTTTACAGAAAATGATCCGCCCACTATTAGTACTACCATATGTAGTTCAATTCAAAATAGTCTATACACCATCGCTTGATGGTGTTACTAAAATGAAACGCAATATTCTCGCAAGTACACAAATGAAACGCTAAATAATGTTTGTGCTTCACGTCACAATTTATTCTTAAAGAACAAATTTTTTTCCTTTGCTTTCACGATACAAATCATTTCCAAGGAAGATGCCAAGAAAAGTCGAAATTACTATCTTGGAAATGTTTCTTATTCTAATATTATCGTGTTGTCATAGACTCTTTAATCCTAATATTATCATTGTCATAACAAATCTAGCCTCAATAAAGCAAGCAAGCAAGCAATTGTGCATTTTATGCGAGACGAGAATCTCCGGTTTTGCTTGCACTTCGCAGCAACCTGCTGAACAGGTTCAACACAAAGCACAAACATATAAAGATATGAAGTGAAATAAAGATATGCAGCTCTTTCGGTTAACAGAAACCATATAGAAAGCGCAATCATCACAAACCACAAAACAATATTTCCAAAACATCCTCAAGTACCATCACAAGATACGAAATTTAAAAAAGAAAATCTTGGGCTACATTCTTCATCCAGTCAAAGCTAATCTTCTTCCTCAAGCCTTCACCTCATATTCACTATTAGCTACAGGTTTTGCTTCAGGTCCACCATCAGCAATAGTTTCCTCTTCCTTCTCATCGTCAATGTCGCCGCTCTCGTCATCTATGTTGCAGTAAATTCATGGTTAATTTTTTTGTTTTTTGAAGGAAACCCCAGACACATTATTACAATCCTAGAAAAGTGAATAAGGGCAAAAAGGACAAAAAAAAGATCATCTCTCAAAAATTGCAAAAAGACTTCAGAAAGTTTGAACGAGAATAAATCCACAAACTTTTAGCTCAACATCCGAACTAGGGAGGGGGGAGCGGCGAGTTTACCTTCATCGTCTGCAGCCTCCTCATCTAATTCTCCAGGGCCGCCCATGTCCAACTTCTGAAAGCAATTGAACAACCTCAGACCTATACTAAATCAAATGATAGATAACACATACATATAAAGCATTCTACTATCAACAATAGCTACTCACCGAGAAATCAAAGTCGCCGTCGAAATTCATGTCGCCACCAGCTGGAAAAAGTTCAATGGCATTAGTCAACTATGGTCACTGCTTAGATACAAATCACTACTCTTTTTCTATTCCCAATAGAAACAAGAACAATGGAAATTAGAACTCACGATTCCCGTCTTGTTCGTCTTCATCGACCCATTTGTCCCAATCAACTTTCAGAAAAACCGGTGGCTTTCCCTCCTGCTTTAGGAGCCTACTCCACCATTTACTCTCAGCCTTCTTCACAAGATAGCATATGTTTCTAGAAGTAAAACTAGCTTTGCTCTCCTAAAAAAATTTCCAGATTAAGAAAGTTTCAGCTTCCATTTTCTTCCAACATCCAATGAATATGCAGCTTAAAAAAACAAATATTCTCATGGAAGTCCAAAAACTTACATTAACATCAACCTTGTCGAAAAGATGAATATCTATCTCATATGGTATGTTATCCGCCCCACCAGTAGCTGAAAAGAAAAACTTCCCTTCTGGATCAAGATTAAGCTTCACATTTTTTGCATCCGGAAGCTCCACAGTAATGAATAGTTTGTCAGACCTCTGCGCCCATTTAACAATCGGATGTCGGCTGCAGAATTTTTAGTCCAATATCAACTAAAGAGCACAAGACTACCAAAACTATAATCATAGCTACAAGAAATGCGGGCATTTAAAAAGAAAAGCAGATATCGGAAGGTAGAGTCAATCAAGAGCAAGAAAGGTTAAAACAACTAACAAACACACACTAACAAACATACATGAACCCGGTGGATGTTTGACCATCCATTATGAAACAATATTTTCTAGCCATTTCCTGAAAAAACTTGTAAATTTTTCAAAATGACGGGAAATTGGATGTGGATGTTCGTCATCGGATCCAAGCAGGGTGGAAAAAATGGAGGGTGGAAAAAATGTCGGGAGTTCTATGTGATAGAAATATTTCTGAGAATGTCAAGAGTAAATACTCCAAGATAGCAATGTAGGGTTCTAGGTGATAGAAATATTTCTGAGTATGTCAAGAGTAAATACTCCAAGATGCTTTATGGATCAAGAGCGTCGGGCAGTAAAGTTCTCAATAAAACCAACATGTACAAAAAATGACCATGGTATAAATGAGAATCTTAGGATGGGTGGAGTAACATGCACAGACAAAATTAGACATGAAGTGATCGGGGTAAATTAGGGGTATCCATGTTGACGACAAAATGAAGGAAAATTGATCAAGGACAAAAAAGGCCGCTAGAAAATCCAATGAGGGGTGAAACTATAGACATCAAACGGGTCAAAAGAAGAGAGGACAACCGAATAAGAGTTCGAAGAAAACTACTAGAAGTACTGCAGATGAACTTAACACAAAGGATGACCCAGCATAGAGCTGATTGGAGCCGTCATATCCCGATAGCATACCCACCATGGTCAAAAATGAAACAAGTATAGAATATGGTTGTGAAACATCCTCATTCTTTACCATCTCCAATGCAACAATGTTAACATTATACTTCCTCCGTTCTCTTATTATTGCAACGTGTTGACTATTACACTTTAATATACTCTCTTTTGACCATCTTTTGTGAATTATATATATAAAAAAAAGTCATATGAGATATTGCTAGATTCATCTCAAAATATACTTTCAAAATATCTTCTAATTTTTAAAATAAAGCATTGAAGATATTAACAAGTAAAGTTGGCAAGCGTGAAAGTCCAGATGTTGCAATTATAAGAGAACAGTTATAAGAGAACGGAGGTAATATATACTCTGCAAAAGACAACATTACAATAGAACAGTATCCCAATGCAATAATGTTGATGGTGTAAATGTGACAAATTATTATTAGTTTTTCTTTTAAAGATAAACGGAGAGAATCATAGTGATCAATCGCATTGATAGACAATGTCAAAAGATGACGTTGTCATAGCATTGTCAAGACCAAAGTCATCTTTTGACTTGTGTTGGGAATGTAATGTTGTAATATCACTAACTCTTGTCACATATACCACACTTTTGAACTGGAAATATTGATGCATTGGAGATGCTCTTAGTTCATTCCTCTTTTATTTCCTTCTTTTCTTTTAAGGACAATGGACAAAACATGTCTTCATTCTTATTTTTGGCTTCCTTTGAAGGAAGCACACCTCATAACTAGACCTCCATTATTATCATATTATGACATGATCATATTCTAGTAACCTACGAGACATGACAGGTAACTCAAGCAATCTGGGGAGGGAACGAAAAAGTTTAACGAAGTGGGATACACAAGGATTCACATTCGAATCCATTGCATCAAAACAACATCATTTTTTGAATCAATCAAGCTATAAAAAATGCTCGCTCCAAGTCACTATACAACCAACTAAAAGAATCACAAGAATCAAAGCACTAGCAAGGAACAAATTCATGATACAATCTGCTTCAACCAAGAAGCTCAATATACAACCTATGAAGCATCGATACAGGCACGGGATACGGATATGATACAACAGGTACCAGAGTACTGCATATTTTGAAATTTTTAGGGTACATGTGCGGTATACATACATTTCTTTTAAATAATTGAAAATATGTACTGATCAAGCACACCAAGATAAATATTCCAACTATATTTACGTGACAAGTCTCGTGAACAATCAACAATAAGAAGAAATCATCTATTAAATTTTAATTGACAACTTCTGGTAATTTTACGTATATGTATTCACGGAGTGTCGGGTATCCGGCGCGGGGAAGTCATGCTCACAAAAGTATTCGTGCTTCCTAGTATACAACTAGGACCCATTACTGTCACAGTACAGCAAACAGAAGCCCTATCAAAAACCGACCGAAGCAGTTGATGTAAGTAGAAAAGGAAATTGAGGATCATGGATTTCGATCGTGAAACCTAAATTCCGATATTTTCTAGTGACCATATCAGAAAGGAAGTTGAACGAAAAGAAAAGTACCTCATATTTCCTACGGTTCTTGTTGACAACTGAAATCCTCCGGAAGATGGTGGATCGAAATTCGAAACTTCGAAAAGGTGCTGTCCTATGGAATTCAGTGAGTGGGGTTTGCGGGTAGAAGAATCGTTTGCTTTATATGGGAGTGTTTGTGAACGGGTGGTGCTGGAAATGTCTAGAATCTGGATGCTCTAATGCGGGGCATGGAAGATACTCGTAGAATATTTAATTCTTACTCCTTCGGTCTTATCTTAATTAGAGATGTTAAGCGAAATTTGCTGCGGTTAAATTTAGTCTGTGGTTTATTTGGATTACAGCGGGTTTATTTAAGCTATTCAGTCAGCAGAATTTAAGCGGCCAGAAATATCGCCTTAACCTTAATCCTAACGGGTTTCGGGCTAACGGGCTAAATATTTAAAAAATCTATTTTGTATTTTTTTATAAGTCGTAAACAAAAAAAACAGTAACAATATATTATTTTATATATATAGTAACAAATATACTATAATAAATATAACAAAAAATACATTTATGTATATATATACATATATATAAACACACACTATATTAACAAATACAATAATAATATACATTATATATAGTATTAATATATATTACATATATAATATTAATATATGTTATATAAATATAGTATTATTGTAAGTTGAAATTAACAATATATATATATATATATATATATATATATATATATATATCGGGCTTTAGTCTGCGGGTTTAAATTGCCTGTGAACTAAATTTCAGCAGTCCCAGGCTAAAAAGCTGATTTAAACGAGGTAGAAATATGGCTTACCCGGTTTTTAGCGGGTTAAATGGCAGCCAGCGTATGCCCGTTTAACATCTCTAATCTTAATCTAGAATCTGCTTCAACCTAGAATCTGATTTTTATTGACTATTACTGATTAAAAGTAATTTTTGCTGATTAAAAATATTTTTTACTGATTCACAATTTATTTTATTATAAGAAACTACTTATTAGAAATGAGTTTTACTGATTGCAACTGAATTCACTGATTTAAATCAACTTTTACTTACTAGAACTGATTTTACTGAGTAAAACGTATTTCTACTAAATATTATTATATCCGTCCATCAAAAGCATGCTCATTTTGACTTTGATTGGTCTCCCTATATACACATTTGGCTATTAATAATTTTAATTATATTGAATAAAAATATAAAAACATAGTATTTTGAAATACACATTAAGATTTATAAATTTTGGTTAAAATTTATAAATTTTGACTAGTCAAAGTCAACATTTACATACTTTTGGTGAACGGAGGTATTATCATTTAAAGTTGAAGATAATATAGTCTTAGTTGGTTTGACTGTCTGATTGTGATAGTCGTTTGTAAATCTATATTTAGTAAAATTAACTATCCGCATTAGATGTTAACAACTAAAAAGACTTTTTATAATATTATGATTAATTGATGTAATTAATCTGATTTTGATAATGTAGTTATCAAGTGTTGTTTTGGATTTCTTGTTAAATTTAGGAATATGTTGGTGTAATATTGTGAATATCGTCGTGTTCTATTTCGTCATGTGGTGATGTTTTAGATTTTGTCGATAATTATGGTATATCGAGCATGGATTTTGTATATATGCTCGTTTATCAGATACAATTGCTATTCATGGATTTATTCTAATGGTGTTGCAACGAGTATGTTTATGTTGCGCTTTTTATGGCGATGAAGGTAATTACGATCATATGAATTACGAGTTACGATCGTAATATCCCATGTACACGTCGTGTGTTACAAAAGTTGTAAGTGATCATTTTGGTACGGTTGTATGTCTACGCATAATTGAAGGTATTATTCATGTAGATTTGAGTGAGCCATACACGATCATATGTGCTCATGAATGCGGCTGTATGTTAGATGAGTATGGTCGTAGTGTTTGATCGGACACAGTCGTAGTGTTTGAAGCAGAATTATCTGAAGAAAACATGTAGTGTACTTACGGTTTAAAGTCTTTCTGGATACAGATCTATGCATGCAGATTACGGTCGTACGTACTGATAGTTACAGTTGTAACACTATCATGAATTGTTTTAATCCGAGAGGACTCGATTGGGTCAATGGGGATCTATACTTTGTGCACTGTATCATGAACGTTGCAAGTGGGTTTTCCACAATGGAAGGATTCGACGGGATATCTGGGAATCTATGTTTCGCTCGCTGGATCGTGGATTGTTCTTGAAATGTGAATCAAGTGAATATTCTAAAATATTATTATCATGCATCGTACCCTTTTAAACGAGTTTGAATGTTTAGGATTGTATTATAGTGGATTATAATACTTGCACTAGCTATTCCATGATCAACCTTTCAGAGTGGATATCTTATATAGGTGTTCAAGGATCGATAAAGCTATCTTTTCTATTATTAAATATTACTAAAAATTTGTCTATTTTAAAATTTATATTGAAGGATTCATTACAAATTGAGTATGGCCTACTCAAAGTGGGATGATATATGAATGAACTTAAGATAGTTTACCAACAATGGATTAGTTATTGAATGAGTTATGTAATGCATAGACGTGATTTGATCTATTATTCAAGTATTTATGATAATTTATTTGTTTAATTCACAATGTATTTGTTTTGTGAAGAGACAATGCACAAATAAGATTAATTATTTATAAAGTTTAATGTACAAGTGCAATGTATTATGCTATAATGTAATGTTAGTGCAAAGTACAATTTAATAAATACCTACAGCGTACGTGTGAAATGACTAGTTTTAATATATAATTGTTTACATGTATATATAATATAGTAATAATAATTAAATTTAGTACATGTTGGAATCTTTAATGATTTTAATTTTATTTTGTAAAATTAAATATCATAGGATCGATCTACGTTTCGAGTAGATGATCGTGGTATATTCACTTTCTCTAAACCGATTCCCGGTGAGTGAGAAATAGTGAATTAAAGTTTGTCACTTAATTGTGAATTAATAAGGGATGGAATCCTACATTGAATAATGAACCATCATTATTCTAGTATATAAGGCGTTACCTTTATGCATGTAATAATTAATGGCACATGTGTAGGGGCTTAAAGCCCACACGCGCGCACACGCACGCGCCGCCGCCCGCCTCGCCTCGGCCTCGGCCGCGAGCCGCGTGCCGTGGATCGTGGACCGTGGACTTGATCTTGGACGTGGATCTTGGTCTTTGGGTGGTCTTTGGGCCTGGTCTTGGGCTAGGCCTTAGGCTGCCTAAAGAATTTTTTGGACAAGCTCAACAACGTAGTTGAGCTCGTATGTGCACATAAGGATGTCCAGGTACATCCGTCAAGTGGTTAAAGAGCTGAATACAGTCCAGGTACATCCTGATGGTTCAAATTCAGCCAACACAGTTTGTAACCTCCCTGTGTAATGAGGAGGAGTTAATGGCAGGTTTGAATTTCGTAACCCCTGTCATTTGTTTGAAATTTGTAACTCCTGAGCATAATGCAGCATAAATGACTGCATTATGACAGCCATAAGGGCTGTGTTTAAATCACCTGCAGGTGAGATGGCCTATAAATAGGCATGCATCTCATTTGCATCAGACACAGAAAATACGAAAAAATATTCTGCATACTTATGCATTTCATAAGTCAGTTCAGTTCTCAATTCGTTCTTATTCGCCGGAGTTCGCCCGAATTGTGGTGCTACATCCGTCGAGACGAAAGTCGTTTTATCTTTGGAGACAAATTGCTAAACCGAAGAGCACTACCGGGGCAATATTTGTCTTGCGGGAAGAGGCCTCCTCGACTCGACTTATTGTACGGTTTTATTATTCAGTTTCTTGTATTTTTAATTCTGTTTCGGTTTCTGTAATTTCCTTCTTCGTTGAGTCCTGTAATTTCTAGATTTCGAGTTGTAATTTGTTTTTTCAATTGTATTTTATTTTCCGCCCATCAAGTTTCTAAAGACAGACAGTCCAACAAGCGCAAGACAAATATTTACTTGCTAAATCCTACAACTGGAGATGACGACCGCTGCTTCCACTGACTCGAACACCACCGCTGCCTTTGCCTCCGCGACCGCCGCTGCGACCGTGAAAAATACATTTGGCCCAACCATGTCCAATATGATGAGCTCAACTACCTCATCAACAACTCCATGGGTGTTTTTGAACCCCTTTCTGACTACCGGTGGATCCACCTCGAGTGGTTAAAGAGCTGAATACAGTCCAGGTACATCCTGATGGTTCAAATTCAGCCAACACAGTCTTTAACCTCCCTGTGTAATGAGGAGGAGTTAATGGCAGATTTGAATTTCGTAACCTCTGCCATTTGTTTGAAATTTGTAACTCCTGAGCACAATGCAGCATAAATGACTGCATTATGACAGCCATAAGGGTTGTGTTTAAATCACCTGCAGGTGAGATGGCCTATAAATAGGCATACATCTCATTTGCATCAGACACAGAAAATACGAAAAAATATTCTGCATACTTCTGCATTTCATAAGTCAGTTCAGTTCTCAATTCGTTCTTATTCGCCGGAGCTCGCCCGAATTGTGGTGCTACATCCGTCGAGACGAAAGTCGTTTTATCTTTGGAGACAAATTGCTAAACCGAAGAGCACTACCGGGGCAATATTTGTCTTGCGGGAAGAGGCCTCCTCGACTCGACTTACTTTACGGTTTTATTATTCAGTTTCTTGTATTTTCAATTCTGTTTCGGTTTCTGTAATTTCCTTCTTCGTTGAGTCCTGTAATTTCTAGATTTCGAGTTGTAATTTATTTTTCCAGTTATATTTTATTTTCCGCACATCAAGTTTCTAAAGACAGACAGTCCAACAAGCGCAAGACAAATATTTACTTGCTAAATCCTACAACTGGAGATGACGACCGCTGCTTCCACCGACTCGAACACCACCGCTGCCTTTGCCTCCGCGTCCTCCGCTGCGACCATGGCAAATACATTTGGCCCAACCATGTCCAATATGATGAGCTCAACTACCTCATCAACAACTCCATGGGTGTTTTCGAACCCCTTTCTGACTACCGGTGGATCCACCTCGAGTGGCACCATTGGTTCCACTTTTAGTGGTACCGTAGGATCCATGTTAGGATCCCGTGTTGAACCCTACGGGATCAACACGAGTGGTTCCTTTTTGGAACAACCTCGGGGCCTAAGATGATGCCTACCACCGAGAAGCCGCCAAAGTTTGGTGGTGCCGACTTTAAAAGGTGACAATAAAAGATGTTGTTCTATTTGACAATATTGGGGTTTGCAAACTTCCTTAAGGAAGATGCGCCACCGGTGCCAAGTGCTCAAGAGACTAGTTTTACAGTCCGAGCTGCCTATGACAACTGGCACAATGGAGACTATCTTTGTAAAAACTTTATTCTGAATTCCTTAGAAGATAGTTTTTACAATGTTTATTCTATTGTAAACACATCAAAAGAGATGTGGGAAGCACTTGAAAAGAAGTATCGTAGTGATGATGCGGGTACAAAGAAGTTTGTAGTCGCCAAGTATCTGGACTACAAGATGGTTGACTCAAGGCCAATCATGGAACAAGTGCAAGAGTTCCAACTCATCATTCATGATGTCAATGCCGAAGGAATGGTTCTGTCAGACGCTTTAACTGTTGCAACTGTGATCGAAAAGTTGCCCCCCAATTGGAAAGACTTCAAGAGCTATCTCAAACACAAAAGAAAGGTGATGACTCTTGAAGACTTGATTGTGAAACTACGCATCGAGTCAGACGTGCGCAAAAATGACCACAAACCAAAAGGCCTGATAGATGCTAAGGCCAATCTGTTGGAGCATGGCGGTCCCTCCTATAAAAGAGCTCGCCTAAGTGTCCAAAACAAGAGCAAAGGGAAGCAACCAGTCAAGAAGTTTGATGGTGATTGCTTCAACTGTGGCAAACATGGGCATGCTCCGAAAGACTGTCGAAAGCCGAAGGCCAACAAGAAGAAGAAACACGTTGCCAACATCGCCGAGACTAACGGCGGATGGAAAGAGGATGACCTTGCTGCTGTGGTCACCGAAGAAGTCAACCACGTTGAGAACCAAGGTGGTTGGTACGTCGACACCGGTGCGACCGCCCACGTTGGTGCCGATAGGAGCCAGTTTAAGAACTATCAAGCTGTTGAGGGGAGGAAGCTCAACATGGGGAATCCAGCTTCATCTGAGATTATCGGAGTTGGAGAAGTGGACCTCAAACTTACGTCCGGACAGACACTCACCTTGAAGAATGTGCTTCATGTTCCGGATATGAGGAAGAACTTGATCTCGGGCTCTATACTAGTTAAAAAGGGGTTTAAACTAGTGTTTGAGTCAGATAGAATTATCATTAAAAAGTTTGATAGGTTTCTTGGTAAGGGTTACCTCACGGAGGGACTCTTTAAACTTAATGCTTTGGCCATGCGCAATGTAACCAAGTCCAGTAATGCTAATGAAAATGCTACTGCTTCCTCTTACTTGACTGATTGTTCTGATTTATGGCATTGTAGATTAGGTCATGTGAATCTAAATGCTATAAAAAGATTAGTAAACTTAGATTTACTAAAATTAAATGAAGTCAATACTCAAAACAAATGTGAGATTTGTGTTGAAGCAAAAATGACGAAACTTCCATTTCATTCGGTAAAACGAAACACACAACCCCTTGAATTAATTCACACAGATATGTGTGATTTAAAGTTTGTGCAAACTAGAGGTGGTAAGAAGTACTTTATTACTTTTATCGATGACTACACAAGATATTTTTATCTTTATCTTTTGAGAAGTAAAGATGAGGCTATTGAAGCTTTTAAGAACTTCAAGAATGAAGCCTAAAATCAATTAGGCTGTCGTATCAAGATGGTTCGAAGCGATAGAGGTGGCGAATATGTAGCCCCGTTTGAGGAATTATGCAACGAAAATGGTATAATTCATCAAACAACAGCTCCATATGCACCACAATCTAATGGCGTTGCTGAACGTAAGAATCGAACACTTAAAGATATGATGAATGCCTTATTGATTAGTTTAGGGTTGCCCCAGAACATGTGGGGGGAAGCTGTCGTGACAGCCAATTACATATTGAACAAGATTCCACGCAAAGGTAAGGATGTTACTCCTTATGAGTTGTGGAAATGTAGAAAACCTTCATACAAATATCTCAAAGTGTGGGGCTGCTTGGCCAAGGTTGAGGTACCTCTACCTAAACAAGTTAAAATCGAACCTAAGACGGTCGATTGTATGTTTATTGGGTATGCACTGAACAGTAGTGCCTATCGGTTTGTTATCCACAAGTCAGAAGTTCCTGAAATGACTGTGGGAACAACAATTCAATCAAGGAATGCTGTATTCTTTGAAAACATATATCCTTGTAAGAACAATGATAAAGTTGAGAACAATTCTAGCAACAGAGTTGAAGATGAAGGAACAAGTTCAAAACCTGTGGATGTAGATCCAATGTCACATAAGCGATCGAGATCTAATCTGGAAGATGTATAATTGAGACGTGGTAGTAGGGTTAGGACACCAAAGACATTTGGACCTGACTACATAGCATTCATGTTGGATGAAGAACCAACATCGATCAAATTAGCTTATGCCAGACCAGACGGGTTTCTCTGGAAAGAAGCTGTTCAGAGTGAAATTGAATCAATTTTACAAAACCAAACTTGGGTTTTGGTTGATTTACCTGAAGGTTGTAAGCCCTTAGGATGCAAATGGATCCTTAAAAGAAAGTACAAAGTTGATGGGTCAATTGACAAGTATAAGCTCGTTTAGTAGTCAAAGGTTTCAAGCAGAAGGAAGGGTGTGATTTTTTCGATACCTATTCACCTGTAACGAGAATTACATCTATTCGAGTGTTTCTCGCGATTGCTGCTTTGCACGATCTTGAGATTCATCAAATGGATGTTAAGACTGCTTTTCTGAACGGTGATCTGGATGAAGAGATCTATATGGAACAACCTGAAGGGTTTGTAGTACCTGGACAAGATAAAAAGGTATGCAAACTGGTTAAGTCTCTATATGGATTGAAACAAGCTCCACTACAGTGGCACTTGAAATTTGATAATGTAATGTTATCAAATGGTTTTAAAATAAACGAGTGTGATAATTGTGTTTATATTAAGAACACTAATAACGGTTATGTTATTGTGTGTCTTTATATAGATGACATGTTAATCATGGGTAACAATATACAAGTGATTAACGATACTAAGAACATGTTAAAAAAAAAAAATTTGACATGAAAGACATGGGGCTAGCCGATGTGATTCTTGGAATGAAAATTTTGAGAAAATAAAATGGAATCATCTTGACACAATCTCATCGAGAAAGTTCTCAAGAAGTTTAATGCTTTTGATAGCTTGCCGGCTAAGACCCCAATAGATTTAAATAATCACTTGAGCAAAAATCGAGGGGAGCCCGTTGCACAAGAAGAATATGCATGAGTCATTGGGTGTTTAATGTATCTTACAAATTGCACTCGGCCCGATTTAGCTTGCGCTGTGAACAAATTGAGTCGTTACACGAGCAATCCAAGCAAAGAGCATTGGAAAGCTCTCGTTAGATTTTTGAGGTACTTAAAGTATACTCAAAACCTTGGGCTACACTATTCGAGATACCCCCGGTACTTGAAGGGTACTGTGTGTAATACCCGGTTGTAATTCAGTCATTATCATTCAGTATTCATCATTCAGTAATTGTCACTCAGTAATTTTCACTCATTAATGATCATTCATCATTCATTTCATTCATTTTATTCACCGTTCGGAGTATATTGGTATCGCGTATCAGTTTTATTCATCATTCAACCCGGTTGGATAGTCGGGCTGAGCGTATCATCATTGTCATCTTCATTGTGGGCTGTGTGTGAGGAGTAGCGCACGCTACGTACTCTCTTTAGCGCGCGCTAATTGAGTACAGGTAGCGCACGCTACCACTCAGCATTAGCGCACGCTAATGTTGTCCTGGCTGCAGTTCAGAAGGCACTGGACTGCAGGTGAGTTATAAGTAGCGCACGCTACGAATGGTAAGTAGCGCGCGCTAGTGGTTTGTAGTAGCGCACGCTAATATTTGGTGTAGCGCGCGCTAAGGTCGGACAGGCAGAGTCCAGTGGGTACTGGACTGAATTGGATTAATTCATAGCGCACGCTATGAGTGGTTTTTAGCGTACGCAAATGGTGTGGTAGCGCACGCTAAATGTTGAATGTAGCGTACGCTACCGAGAGCGGATCAGAGAACAGTAGGTTCTGGACTCCAGTACTGGGCATCAGTAATTCGTTAGCGCACGCTAACCATTGGTGTTAACGCACGCTAATTAAATGGTTGTAGCGCACGCTACAAAAGGTACGTAGCGCACGCTACCGTTGAAAACAGAGGGTACTGGACTACCCAGTACACCCGTTAGTGCATGCTACGCACAGGAGCTAGCGCACGCTAACTGGGATTTTCTATATATAGGACAGTCCAGTCCTTTAACGTCATTTATCATTTCTCTTCGTTTCTTCGGCGGTTTTGGGCGATTCCGGGCAATTTTGAGAGTGTTCTTCAAGGTGTAATCATCAATCATCATCTTCAAGCTTATCATTCTAATTAATCATCATTTCATCATCCCCATCACATCAAATCAAGGTAATAAGCTTCTTGGATCTAGAATTTCGGATTTTGGGTTTTTCCTTCCGATTTCTTCGTGTAAGCTTGGATTGTTGTTGGAATATGTTAGATACGGATTATCTACCTTGGATAAATGTATTCCTATGGATTTATTGTCGTATATTTCGGATTTCATGAATATTGGGGTTCGATTCAAGAACACTTTAAAGTTGACTTTGATATTTTTTGGAGTTTGCGATTAGATGTTGTCGTTAACTCGAATTGTGGATTCCTATGGGATTTTTTATATCATTGAAGTTGTTTTGTTGGTTTGAAATACTCATTTTTGAGTTGATTTTGATATATTCGAGAATTGGATATTATCGAGGGATGTGTGTTTGCTAAGTGTTCGTTAGAATACCTCTATGAGTTTGGATATTGTTGTATCGACGTTTGAGTCGGTTATAATCGTGTTTGATTTGTATATTGAGCATTGTTGGTAATTGTCATTCAAGGTTGTTCGAGCGACCGACATCTCATTGTAGGACGTTGTTCGAGGAAGGACATACTTCACCGGTTGAGTAAGTTAATTCTTACTCGGTTAAAAGGATATTCATTCCTTTCGTTGTTGTTCATTGATAATCATAATTCATTCATAAAGTACTAACCGTATTGAGAATTGTAATTGACACTTAATCACTTCACTGACGAGGAACGACGGTTCCAATCATTTCATTGAGCTGTCAATCATTTCACTGTCATTCATTTCATCTCGGTGAGTCATTATTGATTTCGATGTCACTTTGTTATCTCGTGGCATTCCGGGTCATACTGGCGTGCCGGTTGGTATATGATAGGATTTTCATGTCAGGCACATTTAAGTCGTGTGTTGGTTGTTGGCCTCACATTGGACTGTGCACACGAGTCGATTGCTTCGTGAGACTGATTAGGTACAAGACCACACGTGTATTCGATCGATACTCGTTGGTGGCTTGTGCACGGACACATATCCATCCCGGGTGTACTGTCGCGCCACACTTTGAGCCGTACCATTAGTTGATTCATACAGCATGTTTGATTGCGTATGTTTTCAACAAGATTGGGTTATAATCTGACCGATTCACTTTTGATCGCATGTATTCGACGGTTTGAGATTTTGATCGAACTTGTGGTTTATACAGTATATATGATTGTGTTTATTCAACTCTTGAGGATTGTTGTTCTCGTATCGACTTCGTTGGGGGATTTTGTTTTCAGGTCATGGCAAGGCAAAAGCACGGGAATAGAACGTTGATGGCAAGGAGTCCCAGTGATACTAGTAGGGGCCCCCAATCCTTTCAGTCATTCATGTTGTCGTCATTTATTTTCCGCTGCAGATTTGCATTTGGATACTCCGTTTCTTTCAGTGTTGTGTATTTTATCTTCATATAAAATATACATGTATTCGGTATTATCTTGGGTGTGTTATAATGAAACTCCTCATCGGCGTAATTTATGATATAATGTGGTTCGGTACTACAATTATATTATTCAATTCATTAATTTTCATTCGCCTGGTGGGTCCCACTCGGGGGTCCACGACACTGTAATATCCACCTAGTTTGGGGTGTTACTGAGTTGGTATCAGAGCGTGGTTTTCAATACTACCTTCCGAGTCATGTCTCATTTGAAATCATCGTTCATCAGACTAGTATCATGTAATACCCGTAATTTCGATTTTTCGGTAATTTTATTTTTTTTTGGCGGAAGTCTGTTTTGACGACTCGCTCATGACCGTATCGTCATTCTGAGAATGATTAATTCTGCACTTTTTGTCATCCGAGTTCGTTTCGGTATCGTTTTGTTGAGATCCGTGTTCTTAAGCGGCTTTTCCGCACTCGAGTTCGATTCTTGCGAACCTCGTCCGAAACTGTCGTTTCGAGTTTCTCGTAAGTTCATTTAATGTTATTATTCATGTTGTGAGCTTTGGCTTGGTGTTTCGATCGTGTATCGTGCATTTCGGACGTTTTGGGCCATTTTCGTAATTTCCCAAAGTTTGGGGTAATTACTTTCCGTTGTCGAATTTCGAGCCTTCGGGTGGTCGGAATCGTGTATTCTCTTAAGGCTTGGATTCGTCTTTGCGAGTACGTCGTAACCATATCTTCGATTCGTATTCAGGTTCGGGTTTCGGTCGTCGGGCCGTCGGAGTGGCCACGGCCGGGCCGAGCCGCTGGCGAGTTACTGGCCGTAAGGTGCGATTCTGGCCGTCGTGCTCGGCAGCATGGCACAGCGAATGCGATTCTGGCCGTAAGGGCCGAGATTCTGCCGTCGGTGCTGCGGCTTCTGACGAATGCGATTCTGGCCGTAAGGACTCGCCGATTCTGGCCAGTAAGTTACGGCCGTAAGGCCTGTCGCTTCTGGCCGTAGCGGTCATTTGGCCCAGCGAGTTTGTGAATGCCGATTACGGCCGTAAGGCCACTGCCGATTACGGCCATACATCGGCCATATATAGCAATGTGCCGAGACTTCATTTTTATCACATTTCTTCACTCGGGTGCGGTGGCGGGGAAAATCGGGAAATGGAGTTTTGGTCGATTCCACTCGATTTCTAAGCGTTTTTGAGGATCCTTATCGATCATATCATCATCTAATCCGAGTATTTCGTCGAATCAAGGTATATTTCTTGATTTTCTTTCAAGTTGACTTTTTGGAGATTTGTTCTTGATTTCGATCCTAGTCCGATTTTGATGAATCGGTTGATGTTAGTAAACATTATTAATCGTGTTCTATGGATTGTATATCCATATTTTCGATTCATTCAACCCGATTGATGATTTTAGGCTCTTGAGGAACTTTGAACATTTAGTGTTCGATTAAATGCCTCAAAGAGTTTCTTTCTCGTCGTTATGTTGATTTCGATTGATATTGTATTATTGAACGAATTGTATTTCATTCAAGGTGGTTCGAGTACTTGTGTTTATCGGAGGACGCCGTTCGTTGTTCGTGGAAGGAATTCATCGCCTTCGGTTTGAGGCAAGTTTTATACTTGTACTAGTCAATGAGCTAATGTCATCATGTATGTGTATAGATGTGTTGTATCATTCCGAGACTTAGTCTCTTCATGAATTCATTGATATCAAGAGATCGTTCGATACGATACCTTCCGGCAATTTTGCCAAATGTCATTGTTGTTCGTTAACGGCCGATTCAAGGCATTATATTACTCATCATTAATGTCATTGTCGATAGCCGGTTCGCGGTATCGATGTATCGATTGTTGTTCATATAGATGTCAATCTAAAACATCGTTGAAATCATTGTTATTCCTGTTGGGGTTGTCATTAAAACTGTATTGGCCGATTAAAGGCATTAGCGTCTTCATTTCTCATCTTCGTCGTCGGTAACCGATTAAAGGTGCCGAGGTATCCTTCATATTACTCTTCTCGATTTGCCGTTCTAAGGTAATCGAAACACACAATCATTCATGGAATCATCCGCTGCATCATTGTTATCGTGTTGGCCGACTCAAGGTAGCACACTATCATTCTCACGAATTCGGTAATCTACGAATCGTTGTCATTTGTGAGTTATTATATTTTTGGAGGCTAGTCTCGGCTAGTGCTTATTATGGGTAAGCTTGGGGCTTGAACCTTCGCGGTTGGCTTCCCAACACCTACAACGGAGGCGGTCACGGTCGTGTTGATGAACTTATGGGTAAGCTTGGGGCTTGAACCTGCGCGGGTGGCGTCCCAACACCTACAACTGCGGAGGGCACTGTCGTGTTTAGGATCTTATGGGTAAGCTTGGGGCTTGAACCTTCGCGGTTGGCTTCCCAACACCTACAACTTAGTAGGTCACGGTCGCGTTTATGACCTTATGGGTAAGTTTGGGGCTTGAACCTTCGCGGTTGGCTTCCCAACACCTACAACTCAGTAGGTCACGGTCGTGGTTATGACCTTATTAGCCCTCATTAACTATAGCTTCGAGTCTTAGGTTTCAAGTGTTTATGATATTTGTTAACTTCCGCTGAATGACTTTCAGGCCTTTTGTAATGTCTTGGTATTTTCATTGGAGCCTTTGGGCATTATGATTCATATTAAATTCAGTTCTGGTTTGGTTCATGTCGTTTAATTCATTGTGGTATTCTGTGATTATGATTCGCCGTTGGGCACTTATGTTCTAACCGTCGAGCGGTATTAATAGTATGCCGTGGGCATAGTGTTTCACGATGCTTTCGGTTCTTACATTGGTTTGTGAGCATCTCGTATTATTATCATTGTACCGTTTCATTCTGCCTTTGGATGCATATCATGTTATACATGTATTTGATATTCATTATCTGGTTGACTGACCCCATGGGGGCGGAACATGTTTTCATGTTTTAGGTGCTTGCGAGGAGAGAGTTGAGACACAGGGGCATGATGATGGCGACGAGGCATTCGAGCGATACTAGTCCGAGTTGTTCATTGTTGGTCAGTCAGTTGGAGTGTACTCCAGTCTTGTCAGTTATTGTCGTGTTGTATTACCCGAACAGATGTTCGTGGATGTTGTTGTATTTCATTTTGGCCATGTAGGACACTTTTGTCGTTGAAATTCCTTATCGGAATATTGTGTCGGTTATCATAGTAGGGACTATGATTTTCCCTTATTGTTTAATTTAATGTATTTTAGTCATGTTCGCCTGGTGGATCTCCTGGCGTGGGGTCCACGACCGTAATAACCAATAGGATTTGGGGTGTTACGAAATGGTATCAGAGCGTTGGGTTGTGAAATACCCTGAGATGTGAGTTATGTGGTCCTACCGACGCGGTAGTAGTGGGATTGTCAGGTTATGACAATCTAGTCAGTCAGGTTTTGTGAGTCGTAATATTAGTGCGACTGCACGAGTCATTCATTCATCGAGTCGTCGTCAGTGAAGACTAGTATCGCGAGACCTCGAAGCTTCGTATGACCTGTGTAAGGACTCGATTCTCTTTATGTTCATACATCCATCATGTCATTAATCTTTCATGCTTTCTGAAACCTATATGTGATATTAGTGCTATAATTGATTCATGATCAATTGTTTTGGAGCACGTGTGACTTGTGTAAGCATTAAGGATCAACTCATTTATCGATTAATAATTTTCAATCATCATTTTGATCTCATCACTCGATTAATTCATTCATCACTCATCAATAACATCACCCGGATAATTCATTCATCACTCGCTTAATTCATTCATCACTCGATCAATAACATCACCCGGATAATTCATTCATCACTCGATTAATTCATTCATCACTCACCAATATCATCACTCAGATAATAGTCAGTTAATTCATTCGTCACTCAGTCAATATCATCACTCAGATAATTCATCTATCACTCAGTTAATTCATTCCTCACTCAGTCAATATCATCACTCAGATAATTCATCTATCACTCAGTTAATTCATTCCTCACTCAGTCAATATCATCACTCAGATAATTCATCTATCACTCAGTTAATTCATTCCTCACTCAGTCAATATCATCACTCAGATAATTCATTCATCAGTCAGTTAATTCCTTCATCACTCAGTCAATATCATTCATCACTCGGTTAATTCATTCATCACTCGGTTAATTCATTCATCACTCGGTTAATTCATTCATCACTCGGTTAATTCATTCATCACTCGGTTAATTCATTCATCACTCGGTTATTATCATTCATCACTCAGTTCATTCGTTCATCACTCAGTCAATATCATTCATCACTCAGTTCATTCGTTCATCACTCAGTCAATATCATTCATCACTCAGTTCATTCGTTCATCACTCAGTCAATAGCATTCATCACTCAGTTCATTCGTTCATCACCCAGACAATATCATTACTCAGATAATTCATTCATCACTCGGTCAATTCATTCATCACTCAGTCAATATCATTGCTCAGTTAATTCATTCATCACTCAGTCAATTCCTTCATCACTTAGTCAATCTCATTGTTCAGATTAATTCATTAATCACTCAGTCAATATCATTGCTCAGTTAATTCATTCATCACTCAGTCAATTCATTCATCACTTAGTCAATCTCATTGTTAAGATTAATTCATTAATCACTCAGTCAATCTCATTGTTCAGTCAATTTATTCATCACTCAGTTAATCTCATCGCTCAGTTAATTCATTATCACTCAGTCAATCTCATTGTTCCGTCAATTCATTCATTACTCAGTCAATCTCATTATTCAGTTAATTAATTCATCACTCAGATAATTCATTCATCACTCAGCCAATATCATTAGTCAGTTAATTCATCACTTAGTTAACTCATTCATCACTCAGTTAATTCATTCATCATTCAGTCAATATCATGGCTCAGTTGCTTCGTTCATCACTCAATTAACCTCATCGTTCAGCTAATTCATTCATCACTCAATTAATCTCATCGTTTAGCTAATTCACTCGTCACTCAGTCAATCTCATTGTTCAGTTAATTCATTAATCATTCAGCCCATCTCACGGTTCAGTTGTTGATCTTGAGGATCGAATTCTCAACCTTGTTAACTTGTTCAAGGTAATCATTTCAGGAATTTCATCAGGCAATCATGTTACCCCATTTGAGGTCTCATGCGATCTTATCATCTCCCGACTGTAATACCCGTAATTTTTATCCCCGAAAATTTTCTATTTTTGGCGGAAGTCTATTTTGACGACTTGCTTGGGACCGTTTCGTCATCCTGAGAATGATTAATTCTACACTTTTTGTCATCCGAGTTCGTTTCGGTATCGTTCTGTTGAATTCCGTGTTCTTTAACGACTTTTCCACGTGGGAGTTCGACTTTGTTAAATCACCATAAATTTTTGGTAACTCCAAAAATTCTGAATCTTTGCAATATTATAGAGCATCGAGTTAGCTTTCCATTGGTTCAAACGGTGAGTCAATCGGAGTCCGGACAAGAGAGTTATGGTCGTTTTAACTCACCCGCTCGTTATTGGCCGATCACTGCCGGCCGAACTCGGCCGTGTCGTCCGACACGGCCCGTGCCGTACTCTTCCGGATAAGCCTGGAACGACTGCCGACACGCGACCGTGTCCCGTGACACGGCCGAGTCATGCCCGATCATTGTCGGGCGGGTCGCTGTCGGAAGGCCCTCGGCGCCGCGGCCGTGTCAGCGGGACACGGTCGAGTCCTGTCGGCCAATCGTGCAACACGACCCGGCCGACCGCACGGCCGTGTCCGGCAGCGATCAACCCCCTATAAAAGGCCCTGCAGACGTTTTTCTTGCCATTTTTCACCTTCTTCCTCTCCTCTTCCGCAGCTGGGCGTGTTCTAAACTTGAAGCCATGTTGTTTATGAACATATCCATGGAGTTCCTTGGGTTATATCATCAATCATTCGTCCGATAACATCCTCCGATCTACCGAATCAGGTCAGATTTCCTAGAAATCTAATTTTGGGGATTTTGGGTATTTTGTTCGATTTCGTCCGTTTAATCCGATTTAACTTAGGATTGTGAAGGATTGATGATTATTTAGATGTATTGTATCATTTCCCTTGTTATCCCATGTTTGGATCGTATCGATTCGTTGTTTTGGTCGAGTTCTTGACCGACGCCTTGAAGGTGTCCGGTAAAATGTCATAGAGGGGTTTTCGGGCGTTCTACGATTATTCTTCCCCGTATGATCGATGATTTATTGAATTTATGTTGTTAGGGTCGAATTCTTGTGAAGAACTCGAGTCGAAACCCTTCCGTTCGTTGTCTTCTTCGTGGTTCAAGCTTCCCGGTCGAACCGTGTTCTTCGGATCTTGATAACGTTTATTAAGGCAAGTATACATTTATGATTGCGTTCTCGACTTTGAAAGAATGAAATATTGATGGTATGAATATTAATAGCCACTAAGACTGGCCAATGGTCCTCTGAGGGATTCGTAGCCTCTTGTGCGATACAATGTTTGAAATGAACGAACCGATTCTACTTCATTCATATGAAATAATGTTGGCATGCTTATTTATATCCACTCCGGGACGGACCGACGGGTCCTCTGAGGGTTTCGTATCCTCCAGTGCGATTCCATGGATAATATGAATTAACCACTCCGGGACGGACCGACGGGTCCTCTGAGGGTTCCGTAGCCTCTGGTGCGGTTCCACGGTATTCATATATGTATTGATGCGATGCTATGAGATTTAGTTATTCCGGAATACTAGTCTTAAATTGATGAATTGACGGATATTGATGAATTGACGGATTACATTTACTTTATTGTCGAGAAGTATTATGTTTCATATTGTTATACTTGCACTAGCTATTCGACGGCTAACCCCTTTATGGGGGAAATACGTTTCATGTATTTCAGGTTCCAGGAGAGCGGACAGACGGGTACCGGGTCGACGTGAAGATGATGGGCAAGTGTGATACTGTATCTTGTCTCCGGTTATTTTCTTGGAATTCCTCCATTCCGTGTTGTTGTACTGGAATGGATTTTTAAATACTCGAGTATTGTATTTCAGTTTCCTTGATGTTCCGGCCTGTGTTGCCGAGGTATTGATTTGTGCAGTGATGTATATTTCTTCGTTGGTTATGGTTTTGAATACCATTTGTATCGTCTTCCTTTCCTTTGTATGTAGACCTTATCGGTCAAGTTTATAGTTCCGCGTATGTTTAGCCTTGTGGGTCCCACGGCGGGGCTCACGGCGCTGTAATATACCCTGAATAACTTGGGGGTGTTACAGAATATGGTATCGGAGCTTAGGTTTATGGATACCTAGGCTGTCGGTCTTTTGGGTCGATTGAGTCGGCATTTGCCCACAGTATCACTACTCTGCCATCATCACAGTGCGACCGGTACTTGTAAGTCCTCTCACTCTTCTTGTATTTTTCTTAATCGTTTCGTTTATAGCTTGGTATTCTTGGGAATTGGTCACTTCGAGAATGTGCGATTTGGATTATACTTACGCATGTATGTGCCCTTCAGAATGTTGGCTGAAAGTAGGAAGAATTGTGGCTGTGATCACGGACGTGAACTCTTCCTTGAGATTTTGCTAAATTGCTAATTGCGATATTGGAGTGTATCGGTATTATGTTGAGACTTTGTTTAGGAGTCGCATGCTAGTATCACGGGAGATCTTCGACTTCACAGACTTGTAAGTATGTTGTTCGGATTATTCGATAATTCTTGGTGAATTTGAATTCCCGTTGAAAGGTTGTTTGTGCGAGTGATTGCGAGTTTCGAGGACGAAACTTGTTTTTAAGGGGGGTAGAGTGTAATACCCCGATTTTTTCGGATATATTTTTTTTTCGTTTATATATTGGATATCGTGGATGGTTAATTATGCTCGAGGACGTTGTGAACGTTTGATAATGTTATTGAATTGAGTATATGTATTGATTTTGCTGTATGCTCGTATTTGATATGTCATGACTTTGGACAGGAATTGTTGAAATTGGCTAAGTATGGAATTATTACGTACGTTAATAAGGTGAGATTACGTACGTAAGATTGGCATGGTTACGTACTTTAAGGCTAAGGTACTACGTACGTAACGAAGGCATCGGACAGAACCGAGTCCTGTGAGGCAGATGGGACCCTGTTTCGGCAACTTTCGGCGGAGGATGTTGACAGGTGAGTCAACGTACGTGTTACGTACGTTATACAGGACGTGTTACGTACGTAACACAACCATTGTACTGTAGCAAGTCAACTGGTATATTACGTACGTTATATGGTATGGGTTACGTACGTAATGGACTGCACGGAATGAGACAGTGAGTTGGTTACGTACGTTATGGATATTGGATTACGTACGTTAAGAAAGGACACTTACGTACGTAATGAGAGTACAATTTATATATTGAAGTGTTGCCTTTCATTTCTCTCACGATCCTTTGAGATATTTCTCTCCAAAACTCGTCCCTCTTCACTTTTAAGAGTGTTCTAAACACTTTTAACATGATTGTGAGCTTGGAATCATGGAATTAGAGCTTGGTTATGGAACTATTGTTGATTCTTGAAGTGATTTCTTGTGTTATCCATATTCTATGAGGTCTATGTTGAAGGAAGATAATGATATGCTTTGAATATGTTGATTATGATTATGGAATCATAGAGATCTTGATGTTCTTGAGGCCATATGATGACTATGATGATTTAATGATTCTTGAAATGGAGTTCAATTATTCTTTCTTCGTGGTTTGTCCATACAAGGTAATCCTCGTATCCCTTTTATAGTGGCTCATTTTTTTTTTCTTTTTGGATTACTACTCGGGAGGGAGTATGTTGGGAATCGTGTATTTTGATGTTCGTCTTATTTCAATGAAAATGCATAAATTGGACTGTACTTTTATCCGCTGCGTGAGTATTTTTGAAATGGATTTTGGTATTTTGCCAACTGAAACTTTATTTTGTAAAACCGATTCCCTAAAGCGAGTTTTGGCATTTTAACCTTGATCGTTTTGACGGTATTTGGAAAATAATTTTTTTTAGTATTTGAAAAATATTACCATCATCGGTCTTTTTAGCATTTTTGGAATGACGTGGAAATTGTGCTTAGCCTAGTAAATCCTTGTGAGAAGGGTTTACGGCGTGTAATATTCCCAGGAGGATCTGGGGTGTTACAATTATGGTATCATGTGATAATGTTATACGAGATTTATTGGAATTGTAATAAGAGATTTGGGATGTTGATATGATTATTGAGATCTTCTTCATATGACGATAAGGGTTTTGTTGTGATTCTTGAGGTTGTATGAATGACATGATGAAGAAAATGGTAACATGGAGATATATACCTCGGATATGTTGTTCTGAACGTGATTTCGGATATTTCATGTTCTTGCAGAACTCTTGAATTATCCGAGGTGATGAAATTTTTTTTTAGAAGTGTTGATGTTTTGGAAAATGAATATGGAATATTCATATCTAGAGCTAAACTAGGTGTTGGAAATAATATTCGTATAGGAATACGAATGTGATTATGAGTTTGATGAGACTATTATTCATCTCTGAATTTGGAAGCCCATACATATGGAGCAAATATTCAAATCGAATGATTGGATTGTTTGATAACCTTTTAATATGATTATCTATTGTTTTGAACCAGTCGGATGATTCGAATTGATGACGGTCATAAGTAAATTTTAACGATGGATTTACGAGAAGGGAACCTTGTCAATTCGTATTTAAGAATTGAGTTTGGAACATTTAGACCCTTATTATTGGTCGGAATTGGTTGCTGATATGATCATCATATTTCGACTCGTATTGTGGACAGGATTTGTAAGTGTCTGAGTTGGATTGTTCAGACTGTGATTAGTCGAGATATGGTAAAACGATTGAGTTCGTGGTTTGGTGGTATTGATATTGGTCGTCATCGAACCGGTTGATTATCAATCCTTCGCTTTACAATAAGGTATGATGTTTGATCGTGAATTATGACTGTTGTGTTGCGGTTAAGGTTGAAGGGTTCGTAGATTAACTTGGTCGAGACTGAGGGAATTCGTAAGACGAAATCAACTGAATTGGTAACAGTACGTTGTATTGATATCGAGGCAAGTTTTATACTCGTACTAATCATGAGACTAATGTTATCGTGTATGTGTACGAATGTGTGTATCATTTCAAGACTTGGCCTCCTTATGATTTTATTGATAACAGGGGATTGTTTGATACGACACCCGTCGACAAATTATGCCAAATGTTACTGTTGTTTGTAAATGGCCAGTTCGAGGCATTGCGATACTTGTTGGTTAAGTTGCTATCGATAGCCGGTTCACGGTATCGATGTATCGATTATTATTGTTCGCGATTAATGTCGTTCTGAGACATCGTTGAATCTTTGTCATCGAATTGGATCTGTTGCTATGATGATTTCGTTAACCGATTGGGGACGTTTGATATATCCTTTTGTCATCTCCGTTTCGGTGGTCGGTTTAAGACACCGGACATCTATTCTATCGTATCATTGATTATCGATTGACCGTTCTAAGGTAATCGAGGTATTGAATTGGGATTATCGAAGATAATTCCCATCCGTTATCAAAGATAATTTCCATCCGTTGTATAATTGTTATCGATTGGCCATCCTACGGTAATCGAAGTATTGAATTGGGATTATCAACGATAGTTCCCATCCGTTAAATTATTATTGTCGTGTTGACCGATTCAAGGCAGCACACTATTTTCTTGTGAACTCGGTAATTTTGTGATCTTTGAAGGTTGAGGATTTTCCCGAACTGTTGTGTTGTGATCGTTGCTCGTGTTAATCGGTCCTTAGGGAAATTCTGATCCCAAGATGGTTGTTTTGAATATCGTTGGTCGTGTCGATCTTTCATTATTCGTGTGTCATCGTTCACTTGGTGAGTCGTATGATCCGTATTGGATGTTTTATCCCTTGAGTTTCGTTGTCATGTTGTATCGTGGCATATCTGGAATCATGTCTGCGTGCTGATTGGTTATGTGTAAGATTTTTAGCCAGGCACCCGATGGTCATGCGTGGATATTTCCGCATTGGACCGTGCACACGAGACGTAGTTCTTGAGGCTAATTAGGTACATTGTCACACGTATATTCTGGATTCCGTATACGGGGTGGACATGTGCACGGACACATTTCCGGATCGGGCGTACTGTGATATCCCTCTTGAGCTTTATTGATTGATCGTTCGTAGTCCATGTTGTATTGGATATGTCCGACGATCTGCCACTGGTTGTTCAGACACCGAGGGGTATGTCCGACAGTCAGGTTTGCTCCTTTGAGATCTGTATTATGATGATTTACAGCTTTGGGCTGTTCGGCTTTCAGGCCATTGTGATGTATCGATATTCCCGTTGGAGCCTTCGGGCATTGTGAATTCGTATCTTTTTCGGCATTGGTTTGGTCTACCTTCGGGTAATGTATTGTTGTGTTCTATATTGATGATTCGCCGTTTGGGCGTATGTTTCGGTTCTTGTGCATCTCGTTGAGTTTTCCTGGCGAAATATATCTTCTCCCTACCTGTTTTAAGTTTCGGGACGAAACTTCTTTTAAGGAGGGTAGAATGTAATACCCGTAATTTTTATCCCCGAAAATTTTCTATTTTTGGCGGAAGTCTATTTTGACGACTTGCTTGGGACCGTTTCGTCATCCTGAGAATGATTAATTCTACACTTTTTGTCATCCGAGTTCGTTTCGGTATCGTTCTGTTGAATTCCGTGTTCTTTAACGACTTTTCCACGTGGTAGTTCGTCTTTGTTAAATCACCATAATTTTTTGGTAACTCCAAAAATTCTGAATCTTTGCAATATTATAGAGCATCGAGTTAGCTTTCCATTGGTTCAAACGGTGAGTCAATCGAGTCGGACGAGAGAGTTATGGTCGTTTTAACTCACCCGCCGTTATTGGCGATCACGCCGGCCGAACTTCGGCCGTGTCGTCCGACACGGCCCGTGCCGTACTCTTACGGATAAGCTCAAACGATTGCCGACACGCCCGACCGTGTCCCGTGACACGGCCGAGTCATGCCCGATCATTTGTCGGGCGGGTCATTGTCGGAAGGCCCTCGGGCGCCGCGGCCGTGTCAAGCGGGACACGGTCGAGTCCTGTCGGCCAATCGTGCAACACGACCGTGCCCGGCCGCACGGGCCGTGTCCGGCAGGCAGTCAACCCCTATAAAAGGCCCTGCAGACGTTTTTCTTGCCATTTTTCACCTTCTTCCTCTCCTCTTCCGCAGCTGGGCGTGTTCTAAACTTGAAGCCATGTTGTTTATGAACATATCCATGGAGTTCCTTGGGTTATATCATCAATCATTCGTCCGATAACATCCTCCGATCTACCGAATCAGGTCAGATTTCCTAGAAATCTAATTTTGGGGATTTTGGGTATTTTGTTCGATTTCGTCCGTTTAATCCGATTTAACTTAGGATTGTGAAGGATTGATGATTATTTAGATGTATTGTATCATTTCCCTTGTTATCCCATGTTTGGATCGTATCGATTCGTTGTTTTGGTCGAGTTCTTGACCGACGCCTTGAAGGTGTCCGGTAAAATGTCATAGAGGGGTTTTCGGGCGTTCTACGATTATTCTTCCCCGTATGATCGATGATTTATTGAATTTATGTTGTTAGGGTCGAATTCTTGTGAAGAACTCGAGTGAAACCCTTCCGCTCGTTGTCTTCTTCGTGGTTCAAGCTTCCCGGTCGAACCGTGTTCTTGGGATCTTGATGCGTTTATTAAGGCAAGTATACATTTATGATTGTACGTTCTCGACTTTGAAAGTATGAAATATTGATGGTATGATTATTTCTAGCCACTCCGGACGGGCCTATGGTCCTCTCGAGGTTTCGTAGCCTCAGTGCGATTCCATGGTTGATATGAGCGAACCGTTTCTACGGCATTCATATGAAATAATGTTGGCATGCTTATTTATATCCACTCAGGACGGACCGACGGGTCCTCTCGAGGTTTCGTAGCCTCCAGTGCGAGTCCATGGATAATATGAATTAACCACTCCGGGACGGACCGACGGGTCCTCTGAGGGTTCCGTAGCCTCTGGTGCGGTTCCACGGTATTCATATATGTATTGATGCGATGCTATGAGATTTAGTTATTCCGGAATACTAGTCTTAAATTGATGAATTGACGGATATTGATGAATTGACGGATTACATTTACTTTATTGTCGAGAAGTATTATGTTTCATATTGTTATACTTGCACTAGCTATTCGACGGCTAACCCCTTTATGGGGGAAATACGTTTCATGTATTTCGTGTTCCGGGAGAGCGGACGAGGCGGAGTGCAGGTCGGCGTGAAGATGATGGGCAAGTGTGATACTGTATCTTGTCTCCGGTTATTTTCTTGGAATTCCTCCATTCCGTGTTGTTGTACTGGAATGGATTTTTAAATACTCGAGTATTGTATTTCAGTTTCCTTGATGTTCCGGCCTGTGTTGCCGAGGTATTGATTTGTGCAGTGATGTATATTTCTTCGTTGGTTATGGTTTTGAATACCATTTGTATCGTCTTCCTTTCCTTTGTATGTAGACCTTATCGGTCAAGTTTATAGTTCCGCGTATGTTTAGCCTTGTGGGTCCCACGGCGGGGCTCACGGCGCTGTAATATACCCTGAATAACTTGGGGGTGTTACACCGACATCATGTCGACGATCATTCCATTGCATTATTAATGCATTCATTATGTTAGAGCGTGTATGCTCATTGTTATCGTTCCGTCTCGTAATCATAATGCGATCTTCATACGAGATCTGTAATTATCACGTGACTTTCCTGCCTCGGTATGGGAAGAGCTGCCAGAGGGACATCGGACTCCGACGTCCAAGAGATCGTTTTCTAGTCATCTTCGTGCTGGGAGAGCATCTTCATCTCGGACGACGAGTTCGACTGTTGTTTGCTTTAACTGTGATCGTCACCGGTTTTGAGCAAGTTAATTCTTGCTCGGTAAGAGGATAATCATTCATTTCATCGTCGTTCATTCATTCATATAATTCACTCATCATATATTAAACACGTTGAGATTTATAATTATCAAACTAATCATTCAATTCACGGGAACTATGGTTCCAATCATTTCATTGGTGTCACTCGTTTATCATTTCACAACGGTGAGTCATTCTTGATCCTTGTTGGATTTCGATTCATTATCATTCATTGTGATCATTCTTGTTCGCGTGTATCTCGTCAATTTTTCTGGAGGGATATTGCTTCTCCTACTTGTTTTAAGTTTGGACGAAACTTCTTTTAAGGGTAGTATGTAATACCGTAATTTCGATTTTCGGTAATTTTATTTTTTTGGCGGAAGTCTGTTTTGACGACTCGCTCATGACCGTATCGTCATTCGAGAATGATTAATTCTGCACTTTTGTCATCCGAGTTCGTTTGGTATCGTTTTGTTGAGATCCGTGTTCTTAAGCGGCTTTTCCGCACTCGAGTTCGATTCTTGCGAACCTCGTCCAGCTGTCGTTTGAGTTTCTCGTAAGTTCATTTAATGTTATTATTCATGTTGTGAGCTTTGGCTTGGTGTTTCGATCGTGTATCGTGCATTTCGGACGTTTTGGGCCATTTTCGTAATTTCCCAAAGTTTGGGGTAATTACTTTCCGTTGTCGAATTTCGAGCCTTCGGGTGGTCGGAATCGTGTATTCTCTTAAGGCTTGGATTCGTCTTTGCGAGTACGTCGTAACCATATCTTCGATTCGTATTCGAGTTCGGGTTTCGGTCGTCGGGCCGTCGGAGTGGCCACGGCCGGAGCCGGGCTGGCCGAGTTACGGCCGTAAGGTGCGATTCTGGCCGTACGTGCTCGCGAGCATGGCACAGCGAATGCGGTTCTGGCCGTAAGGGCCGAGAGTTCTGGCCGACGGTGCCGTGCGGCTTCACTGACGAATGCGGATTCTGGCCGTAAGGACTCGCCGATTCTGGCCGTAAGTGCGAGTTACGGCCGTAAGGCCTGTCGATTCTGGCCGTAAGCGGTCGGCTGGCGAGTTTGACGAATGCGATTCTGGCCGTAAGGCCTGCTACTGCCGTAACTGTCGGCCATATATAGGCGATGGCCAGACTTCATTTTTATCACATTTCTTCACTCGGGTGCGGTGGCCGGCGACGGAAAATCGGAAATGGAGTTTTGGTCGATTCCACTCGATTTCTAAGCGTTTTTGAGGATCCTTATCGATCATATCATCATCTAATCCGAGTATTTCGTCGAATCAAGGTATATTTCTTGATTTTCTTTCAAGTTGACTTTTTGGAGATTTGTTCTTGATTTCGATCCTAGTCCGATTTTGATGAATCGGTTGATGTTAGTAAACATTATTAATCGTGTTCTATGGATTGTATATCCATATTTTTGATTCATTCAACCCGATTGATGATTTTAGGCTCTTGAGGAACTTTGAACATTTAGTGTTCGATTAAATGCCTCAAAGAGTTTCTTTCGGTCGTTATGTTGATTTCGATTGATATTGTGTTATTGAACGAATTGTATTTCATTCAAGGTGGTTCGAGTACTTGTGTTTATCGGAGGACGCCGTTCGTTGTTCGTGGAAGGAATTCATCGCCTTCGGTTTGAGGCAAGTTTTATACTTGTACTAGTCAATGAGCTAATGTCATCATGTATGTGTATAGATGTGTTGTATCATTCCGAGACTTAGTCTCTTCATGAATTCATTGATATCAAGAGATCGTTCGATACGATACCTTCCGCAATTTTGCCAAATGTCATTGTTGTTCGTTAACGGCCGATTCAAGGCATTGTATTACTCATCATTAATGTCATTGTCGATAGCCGGTTCGCGGTATCGATGTATCGATTGTTGTTCATATAGATGTCAATCTAAAACATCGTTGAAATCATTGTTATTCCTGTTGAGGTTGTCATTAAAACTGTATTGGCCGATTAAAGGCATTAGCGTCTTCATTTCTCATCTTCGTGTCGGTAACCGATTAAAGGTGCCGAGGTATCCTTCATATTACTCTTCTCGATTTGCCGTTCTAAGGTAATCGAAACACTCAATCATTCATGGAATCATCCATTGCATCATTGTTATCGTGTTGGCCGACTCAAGGTAGCACACTATCATTCTCACGAATTCGGTAATCTACGAATCGTTGTCATTTGTGAGTTATTATATTTTTGGAGGCTAGTCTCGGCTAGTGCTTATTATGGGTAAGCTTGGGGCTTGAACCTTCGCGGTTGGCTTCCCAACACCTACAATTCAAGAGGTCACGGTCGTGTTTATGATCTTATGGGTAAGCTTGGGGCTTGAACCTTCGCGGTTGTCTTGCCAACACGTACAACTCTGTAGGTGAGTGTCGTGTTTATGATCTTATGGGTAAGCTTGGGGCTTGAACCTTCGCGGTTGGCTTCCCAACACCTACAACTTAGTAGGTCACGGTCGCGTTTATGACCTTATGGGTAAGTTTGGGGCTTGAACCTTCGCGGTTGGCTTCCCAACACCTACAACTCAGTAGGTCACGGTCGTGGTTATGACCTTATTAGCCCTCATTAACTATAGCTTGAGTCATTCGGTTTCAAGTGTTTATGATATTTGTTAACTTCATTGAATGACTTTCAGGCCTTTTGTAATGTCTTGGTATTTTCATTGGAGCCTTTGGGCATTATGATTCATATTAAATTCAGTTCTGGTTTGGTTCATGTCGTTTAATTCATTGTGGTATTCTGTGATTATGATTCGCCGTTGGGCACTTATGTTCTAACCTGTCGAGCAGGTATTAATAGTATGCCGTGGGCATAGTGTTTCACGACTGCTCGGTTCTTACATTGGTTTGTGAGCATCTCGTATTATTATCATTGTACCGTTTCATTCTGCCTTTGGATGCATATCATGTTATACATGTATTTGATATTCATTATCTGGTTGACTGACCCCGTGGGGGCGGAACATGTTTTCATGTTTTAGGTGCTTGCGAGGAGAGAGTTGAGACACAGGGGCATGATGATGGCGACGAGGCATTCGAGCGATACTAGTCCGAGTTGTTCATTGTTGGTCAGTCAGTTGGAGTGTACTCCAGTCTTGTCAGTTATTGTCGTGTTGTATTACCCGAACAGATGTTCGTGGATGTTGTTGTATTTCATTTTGGCCATGTAGGCCACTTTTGTCGTTGAAATTCCTTATCGGAATATTGTGTCGGTTATCATAGTAGGGACTATGATTTTCCCTTGTTGTTTAATTTAATGTATTTTAGTCATGTTCGCCTGGTGGATCTCCTGGCGTGGGGTCCACGGCACTGTAATAACCCAATAGGATTTGGGGGTGTTACATATCATTGGACTTTCGCGTCACGTGTGACCTGTGCAAGAGCCGAGCCAATCAGACCAAAGAACAGTAAGATTTCCTCATTTATCATTTTCATTTTAATCATGTTGATCATGTTAACTCATTAATCACTCAATTCATTTCATCACTCAGTTGTTGATCTTGAAGATCATATCATTAATCTTGTTAACTTGTTCAAGATAATCATTTCAAGAATATCATCAGATAATCATGTCACCTCAGTTAATCATTCATGTAATCACTGTGTTAGAGCGCATATGCTCATTTTCATCATTTGATGACGTAAATCATAATGCGGTACTCATACGAGATCTATGATTATCATGCGACCTTCCTACTTCAGTATGGATAGAGCTGTCAGGGGATGCACGGGGAGAGGCCGCGGTGCGGGCCGAAATCCGGGAAATAATCACTCACTGCCAGGAAGTCGTACCCAGGACTCAGCTCGTTCGGAAGATGTTCGGGTTTATCCACTCACTTTTATGCAGGTCATGATGACCCATATGCAATTGCTCAATCATCATTGCGCCACTCTGGCCGATTTAATCGAGAGAAGTCTCCCGTGTGAGCCTGCTGCAAAGGAAATTGCTGAGCAACAACCTTCATCTGTCAACAGGAAATCAACGAAGTGTAATCAGTCTGAAGGCAGTCAGTCTACCTTCAAGAAGCCTCGTGCTGGCCCTAACGTTTTTGAGCGACCTCCTACGGCGCCTAATCCTGCGGGATCTCAGCCCCGAGTGGCCAGATCAACCATCACCTGTTTCAACTGTGGAGTGCCGGGTCATTACAGCACTAAGTGTCTGAAACCGTCTATCACGTGCCATAATTGTGGGATTGTTGGGCATAAGGCCCGTTTTTGCCGAAGGACTCCAAGCCGACTCCGGCGGCATCTCAGACCCCGAAGCAATCAGCGATTCAGAATCAGGCTGCTCAGTCAGCGTCGTTTAAGATGACGGAAGCGATTAAAGGCAGAGCTCATATTTATCAGACGAGAACGTTCGGTTCGGGGGCCGGCAAGTCCCGGATTCACGGGATGAAGAGGACTGACGATCCGGAGGCCCGAACGATCTCAGGTATACTCGTAATTTTATCTCAACCTGTGTGTCCCTTTTGATACTGGTGCGCCGCATTCATTCATTTTCGAATCATGTTGGAATAGACTTAACTTGGATAGTCTTATTAATTGTGGGCCTTATATCATTGGTCTACCTGGCGGTAGAATAATTTTTCGAAAAATCATGAGGTTAAGAACTGACCAAATTAAGCTTAATGACCGTGAGTGGTTGGTGGACCTAATCGTGGTGGATTTACCTAAGGACGATGTAATATCGGGTATTAGTGGGATGGATCGTCATGATACCATTCTCAATGTTCGTAAGCGTATGGTCACTATTATTTCCGTCGTTGGAGTCGAATGTGTATTTCAGGGAGGTGATCCCCGTTGTTCCGGAAGAATCATTAATATGATGCCAGTCGGGGGTCCACGGCACTGTAATATCCGCCTAGTTTGGGGTGTTACACTGTGATGCGAATTGGATATCCGATACGAAAAGTTCATTTTCTACAAGTGGTTACGTGTTTACCATTGGGGGAGGAACTGTCTCGTGGAAGTCCGCGAAACAAACGTGTATAGCTCGATACACCATGGAATCGGAATTCATAGCTTTGGACAAAACTGGTGAAGAAGCCGAGTGGCTCAGAAACTTTCTAGAAGATATTCCATGTTGGTCAAAGCCAGTGCCTGCAGTGATGATACACTGCGATAGCCAAGCTGCTATTGGTAGGGCAAGAAGTAACGTGTATAATGGAAAGTCTCGACATATTCGTCGACGCCATAATACCGTGAGACATTTGATCAAAAGTGGGGTTATCTCTATTGACTATGTGGTCATTGGATAATCTAGCGGATCCGTTAACCAAAGGGTTAAACCATGATCAAATGAATAAATTGCTAGAGGGAATGGGTTTAAAATCCACAAATTGAGAATTATCATAGTGGTAACCCAACCAAGATGACTGGAGATCCCAAGAACTTGATTCAATGGGAGAACTAAGCTATGAGAGTTCGTGTGAAACACTCATCTAAGTTTATTCCCTATAAAGCAATTGAGTGTTGAAAATTTGCCTAGTGGTGAGGTTAAGTCCATGACTTTTAATGATTCCTAAAGACCTCGAGGAGGTTGAGTATGGCAAGATACTCGATAAATAATCACCTATATAAGTGAGAAGTGGGGGCCGCTTCATGAAAATCACTTATGAATCCAAAGGGTTGTCCAAGGCCCGCAAAGGACACAAAACGTGAGAACGGATGAGGTTGAGGTGTTCAAGTGTTAGCACCATTGTCTCGGTGCACGCCGTGGGGGAATAGTTCAAAGCGTCAAGCCACTAATCCGCCTGTGTACCCGATGATGTTAACTATGGAAGGTTCAAAGTCACGAACTACCTATCCTTATATTTTAACGCCTCTTGAGGACTGAGCTTGAGTCTGCATATTGCATTTGGGCTATTTTCACTCATGTGGGGGATTGTTGGAATCGTTAATGATTTTAATTTTATTTTGTAAAATTAAATATCATAGGACCGATCTACGTTCCGAGTATATGATCGTGGTATATTCACTTTCTCTAAAACGATTCCCGGTGAGTGAGAAATAGTGAATTAAAGTTTGTCACTTAATTGTGAATTAATAAGGGATGGAATCCCACATTGAATAATGAACCATCATTATTCCAGTATATAAGGAGTTACCTTTATGCATGTAATAATTAATGGCACATGTGTATGTAGGAGTGTTCAAAATCGGATATCCGGACTTTCGGATAGTAGATTTTGATATCCGATATCCGTATCCAGAAAAAATATGAATTTTATTCGGTTATCCTTATATTCGAAAAAAAATATTCGGATTTAGATATCGGATATCCGAATATCCGAAAAAACTTCGGATATGGATATTGGATATCCTAATATCCGAATACCTTCTATTATTTAAAATATAAAAAAATAAAAAATTTAGGATTTTTTGAATATCTCGGATATCCGAATATCCGATTTTTCTGAAAAGTACTATCCGATATCCGGAACTTCGGATTTTCGTATATTTCGGATCGGATATCGGATATCGGATATTTTTGAACACACCTATGTGTATGGGCTTAAAGCCCGCACGCGCGCACACGCGCGCGCCGCCGCCGCCGCCGCCCGCCCGCCTCGCCTCGGCCTCGGCCGCGAGCCGCATGCCGTGGACCTTGGCCTTGGCCTTGATCTTGATCTTGATCTTGGACTTGGACTTGGGACTTGGACTTGGATCTTGGATCTTGGATCTTGACAATTGGTCTTTGGGTGGTCTTTGGGCTATTCGTGGGCTTGACCTTGGGTTGGGCCTTGGGCTGCCTAAAGAATTTTTTGGACAAGCTCAACAACGTAGTTGGGCTCGTATGTGCACATAAGGATGTCCAGGTACATCCGTCAAGTGGTTAAAGAGCTGAATACAGTCCAGGTACATCCTGATGGTTCAAATTCAGCCAACACAGTCTGTAACCTCCTGTGTAATGAGGAGGAGTTAATGGCAGGTTTGAATTTCGTAACCCCTGCCATTTGTTTGAAATTTGTAACTCCTGAGCATAATACAGCATAAATGACTGCATTATGACAGCCATAGGGGCTGTGTTTAAATCACCTGCAGGTGAGATGGCCTATAAATAGGCATGCATCTCATTTGCATCAGACACAGAAAATACGAAAAAATATTATGCATACTTCTGCATTTCATAAGTCAGTTCAGTTCTCAACTCGTTCTTATTCGCCGGAGCTCGCCCGAATTGTGGTGCTACATCCGTCGAGACGAAAGTCATTTTATCTTTGGAGACAAATTGCTAAACCGAAGAGCACTACCGGGGCAATATTTGTCTTGCGTGAAAAGGCCTCCTCGACTCGACTTACTTTACGGTTTTATTATTCAGTTTCTTGTATTTTCAATTCTGTTTCGGTTTCTGTAATTTCCTTCTTCGTTGAGTCCTGTAATTTCTAGATTTCGAGTTGTAATTTGTTTTTTCAGTTGTATTTTATTTTCCGCCCATCAAGTTTCTAAAGACAGACAGTCCAACAAGCGCAAGACAAATATTTACTTGCTAAATCCTACAAATGGAGATGACGACCGCTGCTTCCACCGACTCGAACACCACCGCTGCCTTTGCCTCCGCGACCGCCGCTGCGACCGTGGCAAATACATTTGGCCCAACTATGTCCAATATGATGAGCTCAACTACCTCATCAACAACTCCATGGGTGTTTTTGAACCCCTTTCTGACTACTGGTGGATCCACCTCGAGTGGTTAAAGAGCTGAATACAGTCCAGGTACATCCTGATGGTTCAAATTCAGCCAACACAGTCTGTAACCTCCCTGTGTAATGAGGAGGAGTTAATGGCAGGTTTGAATTTCGTAACCCCTGCCATTTGTTTGAAATTTGTAACTCCTGAGCATAATACAGCATAAATGACTGCATTATGATAGCCATAAGGGTTGTGTTTAAATCACCTGCAGGTGAGATGGCCTATAAATAGGCATGCATCTCATTTGCATCAGACACAGAAAATACGAAAAAATATTCTGCATACTTCTGCATTTCATAAGTCAGTTCAGTTCTCAACTCGTTCTTATTCGCCGGAGCTCGCCCGAATTGTGGTGCTACATCCGTCAAGACGAAAGTCGTTTTATCTTTGGAGACAAATTGCTAAACCAGAATAGCACTACCGGGGCAATATTTGTCTTGCGGGAAGAGGCCTCCTCGACTCGACTTACTTTACGGTTTTATTATTCAGTTTCTTGTATTTTCAATTCTGTTTCGGTTTCTGTAATTTCCTTCTTCGTTGAGTCCTGTAATTTCTAGATTTCGAGTTGTAATTTGTTTTTCCAGTTGTATTTTATTTTCCGCCCATCAAGTTTCTAAAGACAGACAGTCCAACAAGCACAAGACAAATATTTACTTGCTAAATCCTACAACTGGAGATGACGACCGCTGCTTCCACCGACTCGAACACCACCGCTGTCTTTGCCTCCGCGACCGCCGCTGCGACCGTGGCAAATACATTTGGCCCAACCATGTCCAATATGATGAGCTCAACTACCTCATCAACAACTCCATGGGTGTTTTTGAACCCCTTTCTGACTACCGGTTGATCCACCTCGAGTGGTTAAAGAGCTGAATACAGTCCAGGTACATCCTGATGGTTCAAATTCAGCCACACACGCGCGCCGCCGCCGCCGCCCGCCCGCCCGCCTCGCCTCGGCCTCGGCCGCGAGCCGCGTGCCGCGTGCCGTGGACCTTGGACCTTGGCCTTGGCCTTGATCTTGATCTTGATCTTGGGCTTGGACTTGGGACTTGGACTTGGATCTTGGATCTTGGATCTTGACAATTGGTCTTTGGGTGGTCTTTGGGCTGTTCGTGGGCTTGACCTTGGGTTGGGCCTTGGGCTGCCTAAAGAATTTTTTGGACAAGCTCAACAACGTAGTTGGGCTCGTATGTGCACATAAGGATGTCCAGGTACATCCGTCAAGTGGTTAAAGAGCTGAATACAGTCCAGGTACATCCTGATGGTTCAAATTCAGCCAACACAGTCTGTAACCTCCCTGTGTAATGAGGAGGAGTTAATGGTCGATTTGAATTTCGTAACCCCTGCCATTTGTTTGAAATTCGTAACTCTTGAGCATAATGCAGTATAAATGACTGCATTATGACAGCCATAAGGGCTGTGTTTAAATCCCCTGCAGGTGAGATGGCCTATAAATAGGCATGCATCTCATTTGCATCAGACACAGAAAATACGAAAAAATATTCTGCATACTTCTGCATTTCATAAGTCAGTTCAGTTCTCAACTCGTTATTGTTTGCCGGAGCTCGCCGGAATTGTGGTGCTACATCCGTCGAGACGAAAGTCGTTTTACCTTTGGAGACAAATTGCTAAACCGAAGAGCACTACCGGGGCAATATTTGTCTTGCGGGAAGAGGCCTCCTCGACTCGACTTACTTTACGGTTTTATGATTCAGTTTCTTGTATTTTCAATTCTATTTCGGGTTCTGTAATTTCGTTCTTCGTTGAGTCCTGTAATTTCTAGATTTCGAGTTGTAATTTGTTTTTCCAGTTGTATTTTATTTTCCGCCCAGCAAATTTCTAAAGACAGAACAGTACACATAATAATTAAGTTATTATATTTATATGATTTATATAATATGAAATAATAATATGTTTGTATAGTTTAAACGGTACATAGATTAGATAATTAGATCGAATAATCGAATGATACCCTCCCTATATATATCCAACATGCACCTAATCATAAATTATCGAGTTGACTTGAGGTGATATCCGATCTTATCTCGAGAGGATAGAATAGAGTTAGTAAAATTGAGAATTATCGAATTCTCTTTTTTCAGTTTTGGAACCAAGTAGCATTTCCTCGGAAGTTTGAACACAGAAACAGGTTTTAGATATCGTGTCTGGTGCTGGCTGCAGCACCAATGGCCAAAACCAGCAGAAACCTGATCATATTTTGTGCTTATGACACATAAAGGCATGGCTTTTGTGGAATCGCTCTTACACAAATGCACCTCTTTCTCGCACATCCAACAATTCCACGCCCACCTTCTAATCACCGGCATTTTCCATTTCAAACCTTCCCGCTCAAAGTTCCTCGATTACTGCGCCACCTCCTCCGCCGCCGGCAGCCTCCCCTACGCCCTCTCTGTCTTCCGCTTCGTCTCCCTTCCTCTCACCAACGATTGGAATGCAATCATCCGAGGCCACGCCCAGAGCCATCACCCTATCAATGCCGTCACGTGCTACCTCTCCATGTCACGTGCTCCCTGCAAGCCCGACGCTCTCACCTGTTCCTTCTTCCTCAAGGCTTGCGCCCGCGCATTGGCCCGAATCGAGTCTTTGCAAATGCACGCGCAGGTTTTGAAATCTGGATTTCATGCCGATGTTTTGTTGCAGACCACGTTGCTCGACGCTTATGCAAAATGTGGGGATTTGGACAACGCTTGCCAGCTGTTCGACGAAATGTCCGGAAGGGATATTGCAAGTTGGAATGCTTTGATTTCCGGGATGGCGCAAGGGAACTGGCCACGCGAAGCTTTGAAACTGTTCAATAGAATGAGAGACCAAGGGAACAATGGAGTTCAAGGTGTAACGACTCCAAATGAAGTCACCGTTCTTGGCGCGCTCTCTGCTTGTTCCCAGCTCGGTGCAATCAGAGAGGGTGACAAAGTGTATGATTACATTAGAAAACGGCTTTTGGATGAGAATGTGATAGTATGCAATGCTGTTATTGATATGTACTCAAAATGTGGTGTGGTAGAGAAGGCGTACCATGTGTTTGAAGGCATGAGGTGTACTAGGAACATAATCACATGGAACACCATGATTATGGGTTTTGCAATGGATGGAAATGGATCAAAAGCACTGCAACTTTTTCACCGCATGGACGGAGGCGGAGAGGGGCCGACGCCGGATGCAGTCACTTACTTGGCGGCATTGTGCGCATGCAACCATGCAGGGATGGTGGACGAAGGGATGAGGCTTTTCGAAATAATGGAGAAACACGGAGTGAGAAAAAACATGAAGCATTACGGGAGTGTGGTGGATTTGTTGGGGAGAGCCGGGAGATTGGATGAGGCCCACAAGATTATAGACTTGATGCCTATGTTTCCGGACGTCGTGCTGTGGCAAACTCTATTAGGAGCCTCTAATATATATGGAAATGTGGAAATAGCCGAGAAGGCTTCAAGAAAGCTTGTGGAGATGGGGTCAAATACTTGTGGGGATTTCGTGTTGTTGTCGAACGTCTACGCTGCACATGAGAGATGGAGTGATGTGGGGAGAGTGAGGGATGCTATGAAGATAAGGGATGTGAAGAAGGTGCCGGGATTTAGCTATACTGAGGTGAACGGTGTTATATACCAATTTTTTAACTGTGATAAAAGCCACCCGAAGTGGAGGGAGATTTATGGGAAACTAGAGGAGATTGGTTTTAAGATTAGGGAATCAGGGTATGAGCCGGAGACAAATTACGTGTTGCATGATATAGGACATGAAGAGAAGCAAAATGCATTGTCGTATCATAGTGAGAAATTGGCTTTGGCTTTTGGTTTGATTAGCACAGACGAGGGGAGCTCCATCAACATTAATAAGAATCTAAGGATATGTGGGGATTGCCATGTGGTGATCAAGCTCGTCTCGAAAGTATATGATCGGGAAATTATAGTACGGGACCGCACCCGCTTTCATAGATTCACGGAGGGGTCTTGTTCATGTAGAGATTATTGGTGATAAATCAACTCTATTTTTTATTATTTATTTTTCCATATATATTTACAAGTTGTATGTACTATGCTAAATTATACAGATACCAGTTTTTTGAATCTTTTGGATTTTATTGATGGCTAATGTTGCTGATGAATCTGAATAATTTTTTCCTTAATTCAACCAATACACTCAAATAGTTCATCAACAATTCTATACATTCATACATCACCTCAAGAATGTAATCTTATCAGGATGTGAGATAGTGAGCTAATTTGAAAACCGCAAGATTGATACTATGGAACAACAAATGTTCGTTCCACCGACGAATGCTAGCCGGCGGTCACAACTTGGGACGAAGTATAAACCATCTAAATAGGAGCTACAGATTTTTAACTTTCTCTAACATACAAAGCTTCTATTGAAGAACCTAAGCGAACTAAAAAAAGATGATCCGATAGTACAGTTGGAGAAAAGACCTAAAGAAATCGCCAAAATATGATCAATCATTTTTCAGCCTCGCCTCAAAACCTCCTTCATGCCTCTTCAGAAGCGTATACGGCACATAAGTCCCGAGCAATTTGTCCGACATTGAAAAGAACGGCTGGGAGTAGTTGAATTTCAAACCTTCTAGTTGACGATGAACATCATGGTAAGCGGTATTGTTTTCGAAAATTAAATGGAAAATATTACCAGGCAGACAGAGCCCGCAATGATCGTCGACTGTTTTGATGACAGCATAGAAAAAGAAAAAAACAGCCGTTTGTGCGGTCATCCCGGAGATTAGGAAGGAAATGGCACCGCCAAACGTGTCTAGTAAAAGGCCTTCTAATGGATGGTTGTAAAGAGCCCCAACGGCGTACGAGACAACTAACGTGTGGTGCTGAGAGTGGATATGCCGGTACAAAAACTTGTTCTGGTACATGTATCGATGCACAAAGTACTGCAATGTGTCCATTACCAGCATAGCTTATAAATTGCATGACTTGCACCGGGAGACAGGGTTGGGCGGCTGGACCCGAAGAACTTGCACTTGAAGTTACCTGCAACACTAAGCATGCAATGTTTAATTGTAAATAAATAAGGAAATTAAAAAAAAATGCTTTTTACGATATTTGGTAATTATTATGTTTTATAACCATCTTGTCTAGATTATGCCTTACAGTTCTGTTACCAAAAAGAAAAGCGATTCTTAACTTTTAGGAGGAAAGAAACAGTCATTATTGTCCTAGAAGCTAAGATTTGATTCAATGTTGGTATTAAATCGGCTCGGCTCGGCTCGTGCAAAGACGAGCCGGGCTTGGTTCAGTCCTTCCATTGACTCGAGTCGTCCATGAGCTTGGCCAGTTATATCAGTATGTATAGGATTATTAAGCGTAAATGACTAGAGCTCAAACTCGTGGCATTTTAAGTAAGGCATGGCATCCGTTCAATTGTCCACCAATACGATACCTAAATAATTTAAAAATAAATAAATAAATCTGAGCAGAATGCAAATACCAAGAACAGCCGTTCTGCAACAACCGCCTGAGCAAATTGTTGAAGAAGAACACCTCTGATCACAGATCCCAACGGCACTAAGTTTTTCTCGTCTTCTTTGGTTCTTGTATGCAACCGGTACTTATCTAGAGGAGTGAGTAGCTGATAGAACCCGCGTATAACCAGTACACAACTAATGGGGCAAATGTCCCCATAGATTCATCACTCACATATCCTTCCCAAAACACCATTCTTTGTAATACTATCTATCTTTACATATTTCTGCTACCAACTGTATAAAAACATACTGGGAATCATCACATCTTTCCTGAAAGAGGAAAAACAAAGGTATCAACTAATGGAGAATCCAATAGACTTATCCAGACTTGAGCCTAATGGGAAAAAAATAAATAAAAGGCGGTGGGAGGGGGTCAAACACCATTCCCAATAGATTGCGGATGTCGGACACCCATATATATATATACCTTCCTCTATTTCATAGAAGTCTCCACCAGCCCGAGGAATCCCAGGACCCCCTTAGACCCCCTCCCACCGCCCCTGAGTGATATGATGTATTATAGACATGTAGGAACATTCGAGGAAACTTCCCTCACTCAGCATGAAAACTTATCTTCGAACGAATGCATCATGTCTCTTTATTTATGCAGATGGCTGTATAATTGCACTACTTGTCAACATCACCCCCCCCCCCCCCCCCAATCAATAAAATCACACAACGCCATAAATTAAAAGAAAAAAAAAATCAAGAAGAAAAATAATGTTACCATATCACATGCCTTCACATCCTCCAGGTTCATCTAAGCAGGGAGACATGCAATTTTATCATTCATACTTGCAACTATGTATTAGAAAGTTGGTTACTATCCTTGTTATCTTTACTGTATTTTTTCGTGAACTGATTTTTTTTTACTGAATAAAATCAATTTCGACTGATCAAAATTGATGTTTACTAATTCACAGTGTATTTATTATATAAAGTTAATGATTATAACTTAATTTTACTGAATGAAACTGACTTTTACTTATCAAAATTGAGTTTTACTGAATATTATTTTTTTTTTGAGTTCAAGAAAATTGGTCTAGACGCAACATTCACAAGTAATATGAAAAGACTAGAAACACAATATTATTGGAATTCTATGTAACAAAAACTCAAAAGTTCTCTCTCAACTTCCAACATGAAGATACCAGTAGTCCCCAAATCCACCAAGTATGGGAATTCACAGTCCAAACAACAAAATGCCCAACGAAATAATGCATCATCAAGGATTTTTAGTGGAAACGAAAACAGACATAAATCTCATGATATTGGGGCGTCGTTCCACGAGTAACCTGCATCTGCTTAAGCAGAGTCCCAGATAATCCTACAGCAGAGTCCCAGATAAAAGAAGTCTCTCTTCAAGGACGAGAATTTAGAAAGAAAAGGACTTCACTAATGATATTTTCCCTCAGTTTGCAAGCCAGCAGCAATAAACAGAGCCGATTTCCGCACCCTAGAAGAATCACGCGGACATATCTACAACATTTTCGACACCCTTTTCCGACCTCGGAATGGATTGTATTTGATTTTGTACTTCAAGATTGTTGGTTCTGCATAGTATTCATCACCATTTCCGCATTGTATATTGCTCCCTCCGTCCCACTTGAAGAGGATACCTTTAAAATATGATTTTGTCCTAATAGAAGAGGCTCATTTATATTTTTTTACATCTCAATGCCCTTACTTATGCGATTATGTATGGTCCAAGATTTGTTCTCCACTAATAAGCAAGGCTATAATTGGAAAAAATGGTAACAAAAAGCTTATTTTGTGTACTTATCTTGCAATCAATAAAAAGTTGTACATTCGTCAATGCAGTCTGTTCAAGTGGGATGGAGGGAGTAACTATATTGAAGTCCGTTTCAATTAGGTCAGACTATTACCAGTCATTAAAAAGGTCGGAAAATACGATCACTTCGTAAAAGGTCAGGATCGATCAAGACAAGAATGCAACACCACAAACTTCCTGGCTCTAAATCTCGAAAGCATCGACAAATTCCGAGCTACGACCATATGCATCATCCAAACACTCCAGGTGATCCTTCAATTGATTGAGCATCGTGTAAATACGACTACAAGCTTCATGTTTTTTGTCGCCAGCCACGAAGTTAGAAATACAGCCGTCGACTTCAATAGAGCTAACAGCATCTGTTTTTCGGACACTATGGTCCTTCATTAGCTTCCTCATCTTCTTCGTTTCGTCCCATTTTTTAGCATCACTAAATATATTCGACATGAGCACGTACAAACCCCCGGAATGTGGTTCCAATTCCAATAACTGCTTTAAGACCACTTTTGCTATTAAAACATTGTGGTGAATTCTACAAGCACTGAGCAATGTACCCCAAATAACTACATCTGGTTTTATCACCATTTTCCCAACCAGCTCAAGCGCCTCCATTAGTAACCCTCCGCGGCCGAGTATATCAATCATGCATGCATAATGCTCGATATCATAAGGTATTTTATACATGTTACCCATTTTACTGAAGTAATACCGTCCGATTTCGATAAGACCACAATGACAGCAAGCAGAAAGTAAGCCACCGAAGGTAAGTGCATCGGGTCGTATGCAACCTGCCTCCATCTCTTGAAAAAGTTGGATTGCTCTGTATCCGAAACCATGTAGGGCGAGAGCACTAATTATAGTGTTCCATGAGATAATATTCTTCCCCGGCATGTCTCGATAGACGTCTAAAGCTAATTCTGCAGAACCACACTTTGCGTACATGTCTACAAGAGAATTAGACAGAGTAACAGTAGGTTGCATGCTATTGTTACGCAAATAGTCGTGTAATTTCTTTCCTGCAACTAAATCACCAAGCTGACCACAAGCTGAAAGAGCACTAACTAGTGTAGTCTCATCGGGAATCATACGAGAACCACACATTCTGTAAAACAAATCTAAAGATTCCTGATAGTAACCATTTTGGAGATAACATGAGATCATTGAATTCCAAGAAACTACGTTTTTTACAGGCATATTGCTGAAAATTGTCTCCGCTGATTCGACGAGTCCATGTTTAGCATAAGCACTAGTCATGGAAGTCCATGAAACTACGTTTTTGTCAACAGTACGTGCAAATATTGCCTCAGCCATTTGCAAATGCCCGCACTTAGAATACATGTCCAGAAGAGAATTTTGCACATATACATCAACAGAAAGTCCATTAATTTCAATATACCAATGAACATACCTCCCCAACTCCACATTGTGAATTCTCGAACAAACTGAGAGCAGATTGACAAAGGTATGACCATCAGGCTCTACCCCATCTCCCCATATCCCACCAAAAAGCAAAAAAGCTTCCTTCCACCAACCCATTTTTGCATAACCGCCGATCATCGAATTCCAAGAGACTAAAGTCCTAAACTGGATGTGTTCAAAGACTTTACGTGCACTCTGAATCCTCCCACAACCAACATAAAAATTTATAAACCCATTTTGCACGCATACATGAGACTGGTGAAAGCCCAGTTTTATAGCATGTGAATGCACCGAAATTCCTTCCAGGTATGCCTTCCGAATTGCACAAGCTTTCAGAATAAAAGGAAAAGTGAACTCATTGGGAAGAATACCGCAACGAACCATTTTCTGGTAAACAGAAATCGCCTTATCCGAGTATTTCCCATTGGAAGAAGCCCTTATTAAGGTATTGTACATATGCCGATTCCGGTAGGAAATTCTGTCGAACAGGTAGTGCGCATAGTGCAAGTCCCCAGAAGGGGAGAGAGCACAGAATGAAATAAGTTGGCTGAGGGAGGTGGGGTAATCGGCGAGGCCCCGGAGGATGATTTGGGCGTGGAGGGTTTTGAGTTGGTGCATTGACGAGCATTTTTCGGCAAGAAAATTGAGTGTATGATGTTGTGAACAAGGGTTAATAGAGTTGGTGTGTATAGAGTGATGAAGATGTTTTTGTGGGAAAATAACGGTCAGATATTTGGGGAATTTAAGCATTGCCCGAAAATTAGGTGTCCCAAAAGTTCCTTCTACTAAGGATGGTTCTTTTACTAAAGATGTAAATTTCTAAGGAGGTCTGCTAAGTGACACATGGTAATTGGTAATGGAACTCAATCTCCCATATATACTAATGCAGAATACGCTGAGTTTAAGTGACGAACAACATGTTTTGTATCGCATGTCTTTTCTTACGTCTTGAGTGCGTATGTGTACGCCTCACGCTCAAATTGGCATTCAATTACCTACAATTATCAGTGCATTAATTACATTATAATTATACCTCAAATAACTCCTACCTACCTTATTAATTTTTGCGAATTAAGAATATGAATTATGAATAAATAAGAATTGATCATATTTACAAAAATAATTCATATTTTCATTAATTAAAAATATAAATCCCAAACAAAGAGAAATTTAATATAGTAGTGTGGACTATATATTAAAAACTTAAATCTAAAATCTCGCGTAAATATTATATATTCAACTAATTAATTAGTTTATATTAGTTAGTCACTATAATTATGTATATCAATAAAAAACATATCAACTGAAATGAAAGATGCTTGGGAGTATTGCAAAAGAAGTGTTGAATATATATATAATTAAAAAGGTACTTGAAGTCCTAATGAATTAAATAAATCGAAATAATCTTATTAAAAATATTATTGAAAGTGTAGAAATAATGGTTTTAATTATTATTTATAAATAGATCAAAGAAACTATGGAATAAATTAATTAGTCTATTTTAGTTTTAAAATCTTATTTAATTAATATAAACTAACCAAATAAATGAAAAAAATATATTTACTAAATTATATAATTATTGATTTTATGAATTTTTAAAGAGATATTAAAAAATATATAAGAAATTAAATTTAATAATAATATACTAATCCGTAGATCTTTGTACAAAGAGAATTTCATAAAATAAAAATTGATCGTTTTAAGTGCTTTTTAAGTGACTTTTTAATTATTTTTTGTTTTAAATTTATCTACTTTTAAAATCAACTATATATTTTTGAAAGTTTTGGATTTGCTTTTGCATTTTAAACTATAACCAAATAATTTATGTAATTTTTTTTTCTCAAATGTAAGGATCAAATTATCTCATTTTTGGCCATATAACAGAAACCGTTAAATACTTGATGATTTGGATCATTTTGGCAAAAAAAAGGACCAAAAAAGAACGTGGAACTAAAATTTCATCAAATACAGTTTAACACAATCATATATGAATGGAGTTTTTTTCAAATACGAGTTTCCAAAATTACTAAAGATGTCCAACTATTTATGTGTTCTCTTGAATGTAAAATGTGCCAACTTTAATACTTCTATATATTAAGTTAAATTTTTGAAAATAATGTCATGTAAAAATAATATAAAGTTTCAACTGAACCAAATGTCACTTAAATTTTTTGTAATACAAGTTTCACAAATTACTAAAAATACTCTAATTATTTTTCTCTTCTTTTGAATGTAAGATTTCTTAAATTTAGTACTCTTAATTATGAAGTTCAATGTCTGAAAAGTACCCTATAACTTTTTCCGGCTCATCTTATATTACAAACAAAATTGGATAAATTTTTTGCTTTTAAAAAATGGGGATAATTTAAATTAGGCTAGGATGTGGATATAGTTTTCTTAATTAACCCCGCGATTAGTATATTTACAATCAGTCATACAAATAATTCACTTATATATATACTATGATCATGCTGTTTTTTTTTTTTTTTTTTGGCAAATTGGAAAGTACTTAATTTTAAGTTATAAGTCATAATCTCCTTACTTTGTAATTTTAAATTCTATTTTTAAAATGAATATACATATAGTTTCACTTCAACCAAATGCCACTGAGATTTTTGTAATACAAGTTTCCCAAATTAATAAAAGTACTTCAACTCTTTTTCAATTTTTTAATGTAAAATGGGTAGACTTCAATACTCTTAAATATGAAGCCAAATGTTTGAAGAAATATCATATAAGCATAATATGCCGTTTCACTTCAATCAAATCAATTGAGTTTTTTATTTTGTAATTTTTAAAAAATTTAAGGTTGTTTTTAATTAGGACAAAATTCTAATGCATATTTTTTAACTTATCCAAGCTATTCTTATATTATAATCTAAATTGATAAATTTCTTGGTAATTTTAAGACCAGGACTTGGATGTAGTTTTCTAAATTAACAGGTATATTTACAATAGGTCATACAATAATTAAATTATATATACTACTATTGTGTTTTTTATTGCAATTTGAGAAGTGCTTAATTTTAAGTTATAAGTCAAAATCTCTTATGTATTTCCAAAAGCTTTTTAAATTTTAAATATTACTAAGATTACACTTGCCATAATTCTTTAGTATAATTCTACATATGAAGTTGTACTAAAGGACAATGCATATATCAGTTATTCAAGTATAAGCTCTTCTTCACTTGGGCATCATTGCAAACTCATAAGACTGACCAAGAATATGAAATTAATCGTTGGACAAACAATGTCATCTCATCATCTACAAGAAACTAAGGACTTCTGTGAATGAATCCTCAAAATTGTAAATGGTGAGCTGGGTGAAGAAATCGATAGAGAAACCTTGATTGATATTCTTGATATTTACTAATCCGGAATGCCGAAAATCATATTACAGCCATTGTTGAAAGCACTATCATATTAAAGTAATTTTTTGAAGGAAGAGCAATCCTGGCGCCAACAAACGACGTTGTGGAGATAGTAAACAATTACGTGAAGTCTATAATTTCAAAAGACAAGCGGATATATCTCAGTTATGATTGTATATGCAAAATTTATGTCCTCTAAAAGTCAAAATCAAGTATATCCAATGGATTTTTTTGAATAGCATCAAGTTTTCTAGAATTCCAAATCACATCTTGAAATCGTAAGTTAGACTTTCAATTATGCTAATTCAAGATATGGAGCAATCATCAGAATTATGCAATGTCACGTCATTAATAATTATCCAAATCCGTAACCATATTATCGGACAAAAAAATCCGGGGAATAATTCTGGGAGTAAAGCATTTATTCAATTGATATTAAGCCCCTTATATATCAGATTACCATTTAAATTTCAAATACGCTAGTTCCCACTTATCATGAGCTTTGCCATGACTACATTTAAGAGTCAAGGTCAAATATTTTCTCATGTCGGTATGTATCTTCCAAGATCCATATTCGTCATGGTTAGCTTTATGTAGTCATATCCAGAGTGAAAATCAAGAAAGACTAGAAATCTTTTCTTGCGATGAGAATGATATAATCATAAACAGAACAAATAATGTAGTTTATAAAGAAGTATTATGAAATTTATAATGAAAGATTTACATATTATATATTGATATAAAAGTTCTTTTTTGTATTTCCGTGTAATTACACGGGTGTTATACTAGTAAGAAATATTAATGAAACTCCTTAAAAATTAGAGATGGCAACGGGGTAGTGATAAGTGGTAATTTTACCACTTATTTCTAGGATTTTATACTAGGTTTTTATCTCGTTTCGTGATTAATGTGCTCGTATTTGGCTTATTTATGATTAGTCGAGCCGTATTACGCGTTTGGGTTGGTTTTAGTGTGTTTGCAGGTTTTTAGAGCCAAAAGGACCCAAAACGAGACAAAGGACCGAGAGTCGAGTCAAACGGACGAAGAAACGGATTTTTGCGAAAAACAGAAGAACCTATCGGCCAGCCTATCGGCCGATAGGGGCGTCCGAAAGGAGTTCCTGCCTACCGAGTGAAGAAATCGACGAACCACCTATCGGCCAGCCTATCGGCCGATAGGCCAGGCCGAAAGGCTTCCCAGCGGGCTCTCGTAGTTGGACGGATTTTGACTCTTTTGGATAGATTTTATTTCCTAGATTAGGGCTAATCGGGATTTTAACTCCCTTAGGCTTTATAAACCTCCTTTTAGACCTAGTTTCATCTATCTATCATGAGCCCTTTTCATCCTTTATCATCTTTTACATTTTTTTTACATATTTTGGCAAGATTAATCCTTTGATGCAAGAACTTTTTGGAGGAGAATTATTATTGTTTTTGGGAGATTGAAGACTCGGAGTTCATCCATAAGGGTTGTAATCTCTCTTTTCATATTAATAATATGCATTCTTCATCAAATTCTTGTTTAATTTCAAGTATGTCTGGCTAATTTCATTGATTGATTCTAGGGTTAGTAAATTTAATTGATGTTCACATGATGTTCCTTTGATTACCTTTTGACCTTTCATCCTAGGCTTGTGTTCAAGATGTGTTAAATCTCATGCTAGATTAAAGGGCCCTTAATCGATGCATGTTAGCTAATTAATTTTGTCGGAAGGAGTAATTGATTAGTGGAAATACTTGATGCACAATATGATTTTATCTTGAGACCTAGCGGAGAAAGATAAATCATAGATAAATAAGTTTGTGCTTTTTAAGTGATTTTAATTATTTGAGCCACAGCGAAAAGGGTTTAAATTAACTATCTTTCTAGGTTGCCTTGATCGGAATTCTAGATCGGCTGAGTGATTATTTCTAGGATTGAATTAAAATTTGGGGAAAAGGAATCAAGTGAATGAATTGTGTGAACTCAATTAGATGATACTACCCTAGTATCAATTACCTTTCGACTTGTGATTTCATCCTGCCAATTTGCTTTATTTGCTTAATTTAGATATTTCTTCTTTTATTTAATTTTTGTTCTTCGATTTTTGAAGTTAGATAATTAGTAACAAACAAAATTTTCGGTTTCCTAAATAGCAGTCAAATTTCGAGTAGAGTTAATTCCTTTATTTTCGACACATCAATTCCCTTGGGTTCGACACCTTGGAAATACTCCGAGGTTTTACAAATTTTAAAATTGATCGGATTTGAAAACCTTACTACGCGAAAATAAGCGATCAATTTTTGGCGCCGTTGCCGGGGAATTGATAGAAAATTTAAGGGAATAATTCGAAAAAGAAGAGATTGTTACTTTAGGTAGTTTACTTTTATTATTAATATTCGATCTCGTTTCCTCACATCTTGTTTTCTTTTCCTTGTAGGCGGTGCATGATCACGAGATCCCAAGGAAAGGACTTATTTCCTTTGGATCCGGAAATCGAGAAGTCTTTGAGGAGGAAGAAGCAAGAAGCGAGAACCGAGACTCTTTCTATACCTTTCGTTGATACCATGGCCGGCATTGTTGACCCACCACGAGAACTCGCTCGTCCCGAGAAGATCCCTTTGAATGCCCGCTTTCGACCTAAGCTGGACGATTATCAAGAAGGAGGTTGGGGAAAGATTGATGCCAACAACTTCGAGCTTAAGCCGTCCCTCATAGCTACAGTGAAGTCTCAAACATACGGAGGAGGAGTTAATGAAGATCCAAACGCTCATCTTGAGTCGTTTTTGGACATATGTGCCACCATCAAGCAAAACGGAGTGCCTCCGGATGTCATTAAGCTCCGCCTATTCCGATTCTCCTTAGATGACGATGCGCTAGATTGGTACAAGAGCCTAGATCGGAAGGAAATTGGTACTTGGAGAGAGATGACTCGGTTGTTCTTAGCACAGTTCTATCCTCCCTCGAAGGTGCAAAAACAAATCAACGATATCTTGCAATTCGAGCAATATGAAGATGAATACTTATACGAGGCATGGATCCGATTTAAGAAGCTACTTCGCAAATGCCCGCAGCATGAAATTGACAAGGAGGAGATCTATATTCGGTTTTATCGGGGTTTGACGAGGAAGGCTAGAAGAGAGTTGGACTATTCATCGAAAGGGGGATTTCTTGCTAACGATTATGAAGAGGCCAAGAATCTCATCGAGCTAGCAGTCAACAATGATTATGAGGAGGTGACCGATAGGAAGATGACGAGAAGAAAGGTTCCATCCGGTGACGAGGACGCCTACGGTGATTTGAAGGCGAAATTTGAAAGACAACCAAAAGAACTTGAGATGCTAAGAAAGAATACTTTGGGAGTCAATTCAGTTTTTGAGGAGCTAAACGAGCCTATTGCAGTTAAGGAGGATGTGAATTACATGCAAGGAGGAAACTTCCGGCAAGGGGGAAATATGGGGAACTATTATCCGAACAATCGAAACCACCCTAATTTCTCCTACGCCAACCCGAACAATGCTCTTCAGCCACCACCGGGATTTAACGTGAAAAATGGGGTTATTCAAGAGCCGATTGCTAAGACACCTATGGAAGAGATGTTGGAACGGTTGGAGGCGAGCCAAAAGATTTTATTTATAAAGTAGACAAGAGGTTCGGGGCTCTCGAGCATAGTGTGACATCTATTGGAAATTCAGTGATAGCTTTGACAAAGCAGATGTCGATGGTGGAGACCCAAATGAGTCAAATGGCGAATGCCCAAGCCGGATTTCATAAGCCGGGCCATTTTCCGAGCAGCACCGAGACCAACCCGAAGACACAACAATGCAACGCAATCGAGCTTCGGAGTGGAACGAGGTACAGTAATCATGGGGCTGAAGTTGAGAAATCTGGAAACGAGGATGTACTAGAAACGGGAGCCGAGAACGAGAAGGCAGATGGAATACAACAGAACCTATCGGGTAGCCTATCGACCGATAGGCCCAACCGATACCCATACAGCATGCCGGCAGTGAAGCCTATCGACCCACCTATCGGCCGAAAGGCTCCTGGAAGTTCGAATATGAAAGATTTTGAGGAAAAAGCTCCATTTCCACAGCGATTGGCCAAGTCGAGATATGATGAAAAGCTTCAACAATTTATCGACATGTTTCAAAAGGTGAATATCAACATTCCACTTCTAGACGCTTTGAGAGACATGCCAGGCTACGTGAAATTCTTGAAAGACGCTGTGGCAAGCAAGAGGAAATTGAGGAAGTTTGAAACAATAAATATGACAGAGGAGTGTAGCGCTATCATTCAAAACAAGCTTCCGCTCAAGCAGAAGGATCCGGGACGTTTTACTTTGACATGCATGATTGGCGACCAAACGTTCCGTAATGGGTTGTGTGATCTCGGGGCAAGCATCAATCTTATGCCTCTATCCATCTTTAAGAGGTTGAAGATTGGGGAGATGAAGCCGACTACCATTTCTCTACTCATGGCGGACCGGTCGATCACTTATCCGAGGGGAATTGTGGAGGATGTGCTCGTTAGAGTCCAACACTTGGTCTTCCCAGCCGATTTCGTAGTTCTTGATATGCCTGAGGACGAGAATCAACCATTGATCTTTGGGAGACCGTTTCTAGCGATGGGGAGAGCACTTATCGACGTCCAAGAGGGTGATCTTACCTTCCGGGTTAATGATCAAAATCTGAAAATTTCCATCTATGACGCGATGAAGAAGCCCGACGATGCGCCCGAGGAATGTTTTGAAATTGAGTCTATTATGCCGCCCCCGACCGAATTGTTGGAGCATTGTATTGCACACTCCATTTACTCACATTCCGATGTTGATGAAATTTCCGAGGATTTGCCAAAGTATGTTCGAATGTTGGAGGCGAACGAGTCTCGATCTAATGAGAGGGACGTATGCTATCTTGATATCAACAAACCCGTTCAAGGGGGAGTTGTCGCTGAAGATCCGGATTGAATGAGGTATCGTCTAGCTAAAGACGTTAAACGTAGCACTTGTTGGGAGGTAACCCAACGTATGTATATTAGTTCGTTTTATTCGTTTATTTTCGATTTTTCGTTTGCGTGATTTTTATAGTTTCTAGTTTCGTAGTAGCTTTGCTAGTTTCTGTTAAGTTCTAATCCATGCACGCCGAGTTTTGAATACTTGCAGGTCTTTAATCGCCATATCCAAGCAAAAACGGGACCAAGTATGTGAAGTTGAACGAGCTGAAAAAATTTTTGAGACAGAAAATCCTATCGGGCGAGCCTATCGGCCGATAGGCTGAGGAAAATAAAAATTTTTTATTGATTACAAGCAGTGGTCGATAGGGTCTGCCTATCGACCGATATCCCACCCGATATACGGTATGTAAGAGACAGAAGTTCCTATCGGCCCAGCCTATCGGCCGATAGGCCTGGCCGATAGGACATACCCGGCCCAATATCCACTTCGACCCGGTTATTTAATACCCCTTTTAAACACTTCACACCCGATTTTCTCACCCACTTACACAACTATCGGCCGATAGAACACAAGAACGAAAGGGGCGATTTTTTTTTCTACTTTTCTTCCTTCAAACTCGATCAAGGTACGTAGTTTCGACTCTTAATCCTCTTGTTTTTCAATTCTATGCATGTTTTGAAGCATTTTGACGGATTCTTTTTGGGGTTTTGATGAAAATCGAATTGGGGATCCACTTTTTGGGGCTTTTGCTAAACTTTGATGTTCTTTGAATTTTATGCCCAATTGTTGATAGAATCTTGATGGAATCATGTTATCTATGCTTGATTGTTCATGGGTACTTCGAATTGGGGGATTAATTGATGAAATTGAACGAATTTTGAAAAAAAAAACCCCCAAATTGGAAGAACCCTAATTTCGAATTTGTTGAAATTGGGTGAATTTGTTGAATTGAATGGTTAATTGGGATTGATATGAGTTGAATTGTTGATGAATTAGATTGGATTGGAGAGAATTTGCCCTAATATGATTGTAGTGTGTTGTTTTGTTATTGTGGGTGGTGATTTTGATCCTTTGAATATGAAATGGGGGATTCTAAGTTTGGGGGAGATTGTGTGATTTATAGGGGTCTCAGATGTTATTGTGGGATTATTGGATTATGTTGATGCTCGTTGAATGTTTGTATTATGAGTTGTTTATTGGATTTTAATTGGATGGTTGTTTTGTAGGAACTTTGAAATGGGAAAGCAAAGCAAGAAGTCGAATCCGAGTACAGCCGGAAAGTCTAAGGCGACCACAGAGAAAGAAAAGGCTCCGATGAAGGTAGTGCCGGCTATTCCGATCCCGGCTGCGCTCGACCCAAAGAAATTCAAGCTAAGATTGACCGGGCCAGAGTCTAAAAGAAGGTGGTCGCACCTTATCGGCATGTCACACAAGCATTGCCGATTTTTGCATGAGGAGACGGCTCGGGGTATGGGTATATATGACGATATTGTGCTACTAGCGAGGCAGTGCGGGTTTGAGCAAATATTTAGGGCAAACTATCTCGCTTACCACGTGCTCACCGTGGAGTTTCTGTCCACACTTGAGGTTTTTAGGGAGAACGGGACTCCGGCATCTATTCGCTTCAACCTCGACAACATAGAAAGGGAGCTCTCGGCCGACGAAGTTAATGCCATTATCAACGGGGCCGAGGACGGATCATTCCAGCAGGGCGATCATGCCAAAGAAAACTTAGAGCTGTGGTCCAAGATGATTTACCGCAGGGAGGAGACGCTTCTTATTTATAATCCGACATATGCCAAGGCCTCCTCGATCAGGAACCCAGTTCTTCGTTATATCCACCGTCTATTCACCTCGACGATTTTGAGCCGTACCGACTCGGGGACGTGCTTGTCCACTGATCTTCACCTTTTGTGGTCGGCCTTGAACGGTACACGGAAGCACGCCGAATGTTTTCTGATTGAGCACATGGAGAAACAAGCCCGGCTGACCGGGAAACAGAGGATTGGGATTGGGGCGTTCGTGACCCCTATCGCGGAGCATCTTGGGGTGCACATTAGAGGAGAGCCGGTGTCCCGAGACATCTATTTGGATAAACCGACACTGCAGAGGCAGGAGATGCTTGCCTTCACCGAGGGGTTCGACTGGAAATTGCACGGTCGGAACAAAACCGTGTCCCTCTTCCGACTCCCCTCTCCGACCTTGACCACTGTGATGGGCGACGCGCCCGATGTATATGCGAGGTGGAGTATGAGCTCCGCGGCTCATGTGGCACTTATCCGACCGTTGGATGCGTCTCGTAAGAGGCAACGCCGGGAGGTGACCATTGATGAGCCATTCTTGGAGGGAGCCGAGGAGGAGATGGATGATATACCCGAGGGGGGTAGCCGTGACGAGATTCCCACCGGTGGAGGTAGTAGTTTTCAGATGAGAGCTCCGGATTTTGAGGCCTTTGAGACGAGATTTTTTGAGAGAGAGAGATGCACGAAGAGAGTATGCAAGCGCAAGATAATTATCATTTGGCGAGTATGCGTTCTTTGACAGCCGAGTTTGGTTCTTTGGGAACTCGGCTGGGCGAGGTTGAAACTCGGGTGGGTGTTGTTGCCACTCGGGTCAATGAGTTGTACGAGCTCGTGGAGAGACGAGCCGAAGAGGACAGAGTGTGGCGACAAGAGGAGATTGCTTGGAGGGAGCAAGAGAGGAAGAGGCAAGAAGATAGGTGGGCCCAGGAGGACCACTACCACCGAATGCTACACGAGATGTACCACTTTGCTCCTTTCCCCGATTGACATGCCCGCTATGATCCGAGCTCGCCGACAAACCCGCCATTTCCGCCACAGTGATCAGGTACTCCATTAACAAAGCCACTCCTTTCTCTTTTCAAACTTATTCCTCCTTTGGGATGCGAAATAAGTTTGGGGGGGGAAGAAGTGCGGCTTTGTTAATTTCTTTACGTGTGAGTACCTTGTTTGCCTTGTATCTTTATTTGCTTGTGTCCGTGCCCGTTGTTTTTATTTGTGCTTATCATATTGGTGTTGCGTGGTTTTGGCTTTTGTTGCTTAGTTTTTAGTTTTTTTTTATTCATTTTCGTTTGGTGTGTTTGCTAGTTTCTATTTTCTATTAGGTCGTAGTAGTGTTTTGCTTTCGTGTTTGCTTTTATTTGCTTTTCGTTGTTTGTTTTAGATAGCCTTGCTTGTCTTAGTTATTTTTAGTGAATTCTTCGTGCTTCTATTTGTGTGAAACCGATGTTACGACACTGTTTTTCTCTCTGAAGAAACGGTCGAGTTTTAGTCGAGTTGTAGTCGATAATTTACATTTTGCATAGTATTCATTTAGGTCCAAAATTTTTCGTGATTGTAGAGGTCTTGGCAGATAAGAGACGATACATACTTGTTTTAAAATCACCGTCAATACGTTTGGTTACATCTTCCGGATAGTGAGTCGTACTATTTCGTCAGTCGTGTTGGCACTTACATTGAGTTTAGAGTTGGTCAGTTTTTCCCAAAAGTTGAGATAGTGTTGTTCTATGAAGGGAAGTCTTGTAACCGGGGGCATTCACGTGACCCGTTGTTTACCCTCGCGTAAAACGACAACTCTGATTAGACTAGTGATTTAGATATTTCACATGTGCCAATGATAGGGAACCTAGTAACCGGGGGCATTCGCGTGACCCGTTGTTTACTCTCGCGTAAAAGGGCGACCTTGATTCGGACATGCGGAAATTATATATTCGAGTTGTTTCTCCGCTGTAGACGGGAACTTAGTAACTAGAAGCATCCATGTGCCCCATGAGTGTCTTTTACGTCAAACGGTTTCCTAATACATGAGAATGGAAGTTCCACCCTAGGATAACCCCGATGAAACATCCCGAGATCCTAACCTAGTGGTCAACTCGAATCAAATTCTTGAACATATATATAAGGGAATACGGCCGAGGTTTATTTGTTATGAAACTCGTAAAATTGTGCCACTAGGCGTATGTGTAGACGAACTAGCTTGTTTATTTTAGCCTTTAATATTGACGGTCGATTTGATTCACGTTTTGTTAATCTTTGAGTGGATTTTCTTCATGAGCGAATGATTAGGGTGAACTTGACTACTTTGCGGAATCATTATTCGAGTGCGGCTCGCTTTTACGACACTCGGATTATTTAGAAAATTACAGGATAGTATTGATTAGGTTGAACACTATGAGTTGCACGATGATTCACGACTTTCTTTTTCTTTTCTTTTTGTTGTTCGGGACGAACAAGGCTTAAGTTTGGGGGGGTTTGATAAGTGGTAATTTTACCACTTATTTCTAGGATTTTATACTAGGTTTTTATCTCGTTTCGTGATTAATGTGCTCGTATTTGGCTTATTTATGATTAGTCGAGCCGTATTACGCGTTTGGGTTGGTTTTAGTGTGTTTGCGGGTTTTAGAGCCAAAAGGACCCAAAGCGAGACAAAGGACCGAGAGTCGAGTCAAACGGACGAAGAAAGCGGATTTTTGCGAAAAGCAGAAGAACCTATCGGCCCACTATCGGCCGATAGGGCGTCGAAAGGAGTTCACGCCTCCGAGTGAAGAAATCGACGAACCACCTATCGGCGGCTATCGGCCGATAGGCCAGGCCGAAAGGCTTCCCAATGAGCTCTCGTAGTTGGACGGATTTTGACTCTTTTGGATAGATTTTATTTCCTAGATTAGGGCTAATCGGGATTTTAACTCCCTTAGGCTTTATAAACCTCCTTTTAGACCTAGTTTCATCTATCTATCATGAGCCCTTTTCATCCTTTATCATCTTTTACATTTTTTTTACATATTTTGGCAAGATTAATCCTTTGATGCAAGAACTTTTTGGAGGAGAATTATTATTGTTTTTGGGAGATTGAAGACTCGGAGTTCATCCATAAGGGTTGTAATCTCTCTTTTCATATTAATAATATGCATTCTTCATCAAATTCTTGTTTAATTTCAAGTATGTCTGGCTAATTTCATTGATTGATTCTAGGGTTAGTAAATTTAATTGATGTTCACATGATGTTCCTTTGATTACCTTTTGACCTTTCATCCTAGGCTTGTGTTCAAGATGCGTTAAATCTCATGCTAGATTAAAGGGCCCTTAATCGATGCATGTTAGCTAATTAATTTTGTCCGGAAGGAGTAATTGATTAGTGGAAATACTTGATGCACAATATGATTTTATCTTGAGACCTAGCGGAGAAAGATAAATCATAGATAAATAAGTTGGTGCTTTTTAAGTGATTTTAATTCTTTGAGCCCTGGCGGGGAAAAGGGTTTAAATTAACTATCTTTCTAGGTTGCCTTGATCGGAATTCTAGATCGGCTGAGTGATTATTTCTAGGATTGAATTAAAATTTGGGGAAAAGGAATCAAGTGAATGAATTGTGTGAACTCAATTAGATGATACTACCCTAGGATCAATTACCTTTCGACTTGTGATTTCATCCTGCCAATTTACTTTATTTGCTTAATTTAGATATTTCTTCTTTTATTTAATTTTTGTTCTTCGATTTTTGAAGTTAGATAATTAGTAACAAACAAAATTTTCGGTTTCCTAAATAGCAGTCAAATTTCGAGTAGAGTTAATTCCTTTATTTTCGACACATCAATTCCCTTGGGTTCGACACCTTGGAAATACTCCGAGGTTTTATAAATTTTAAAATTGATCGGATTTGAAAACCTTACTACGCGAAAATAAGCGATCAGGTAGGCTAGGGCGAGTTTTGACATCCCATCCTCGTCTCGTGGAGAATCGGCCATGAGCAGAGCGGGTTGAATTGGGTGCGTGGTGGGGGTGGGGATCCTCATTTATATGTTTATAGTTAAATGATATTTTTAATCTTAATTTATATACTTTATCAAAAACATAAATATATCTCATAATAAGTTCTACTTGTTAGCAGGGGTAGAGAAGCTAGACCTAGGATTCTCTGGAAGGATCTGAAGGGTGAGAAGGCGACAGTATTCAAGGAGCCCGCGAATGAGGTTTTTTGCGTGCGGGCGATGCTAACCTTATGTGGACCAGCATGGCCAATGCTATTAGGAGAGTGGGCGAGAAGGTGGTAGGGGTTTCTTCGGGTAGGTCTAGTGGACCTAGGGAGGCTTGGTGGTGGAATGAGGAGGTCCAAAACAAGGTTAAGGCAAAACAAGCGCTATTTAAGGAGCTTTTGTCGGTTAGTGCTGGGGAGGAGAGAATCTTGAAGATTGTAGCGTACAAGGTGGCGAAAAGAGAGGCTAAGAAGGCAGTGGCTAAGGCTAAATGTGAGGCTTACGAGTAGATGTACAAGCGCCTAGACACCAAAGAAGGAGCGAATGCTATTTTTAAACTAGCAAAAGTTAGGGAAAGAGGGCGGCGCGACCTGGGTCCCGTTAAGTTTATTAAGGATGATTTGGGTCAAGTGTTAGTGAACGATGTGGCTATTAAGGAGCGGTGGAATAGGTATTTTTTCGAACTTTTTAATGAGGCTAGAGGTAGTGACTCGGTGGTGCAAGGAGTTAGTCTATCTTCTGCTCGTTCGTTTAGTTCCTGTGAGAGCATTAGCAAGGAGGAAGTTAAGGGTGCCCTAATGAAAATGGGTAGAGCTAAGGCTGTAGGCCCGGATCAGATCCCTATTGAGGTGTGGATTTATGCAGGGAAGTCGGAGTTCGGTGGCTAAGCGTGTTCAACATCCTCCTCGGAGGCTCTAAGATGCGAAGCAGTGGAGGCATAGTATTGTCGTGCCTTTTTTCAAGAACAAAGGCGATGCTCAGAGTTGTAGTAACTATAGGGGTATTAAACTCCTTAGTCATACTATGAAACTTTGGGAAAGAGTTGTGGAATGCAGGGTTAGAAGAGAAGTTGAGATCTCAGAGAACCAATTTGGCTTCATGCCGGGGAGGTCCACGACTGAGGCCATTCATCTCGTCAGACGCCTTATGGAGAAGTTTAGAGAGCGGCGTAAGGACCTCCATATGGTGTTCATAGATCTGGAGAAGGCTTATGATAGCATTCCACGCGATGTTATTTGGAGGAGCCTAGTAGAGAGGAGGGTGTCGTTGCCGTTCGTTAGGGCGATCCAAGACATGTACTCCCAAGCTAGGACGTGTGTTAGGACCCCAGTTGGTGACACCCAGTATTTTCCGGTTGAGATAGGGCTACACCAGGGGTCGGCGCTAAGCCCTCTTCTCTTCGCTCTAATCCTTGACGTCATTTCGCGAGGGATTCAAGATGGCATCCCGTGATGCATGCTTTTTGCTGACGACATTGTGTTAGTGGCGGAGTCGAGGAGGGAGGTGAACTCGAAGTTGGAGCTTTGGAGGGCTAAGTTAGAATCCCAGGGCTTGCGTGTGAGCCGGTCTAAGACCGAGTATCTCTGGTGTAACTTTAGTGGTGAGGCCAACGAGGAAGATGTTGAGGTAATGATTGCGGATCAGATCGTACCCCGTACGGATAAGTTCAAGTATTTGGGTTCGATCATTCGAAGGAAGGTGAGTGTGAAGATGATGTCACGCATCGCATCAAGGCGGGGTGGCTAAGGTGGAGAGCGACGGGGGTCTGTGCGACAAGAAAGTCCCTCTTAAGTTGAAGGATAAATTCTATAGAGTGGCAATCCGACTGCAATGTTGTATGGCTCGAATGTTGGGCGATGAAGAAGTCGCTTGAGCAAGTTGGAAGTGGTGAAATGAGAATGTTACGTTGGTCGTGTGGTCGCACAATGTTAGATAGAATTGCGAACGGGGTTTTCGAGGCAGCTGGAAGTGGCGCCCATTTGAGAAAGTTAGGGAAGGGAGATTGAGATGGTTTGGCCACGTCAGGAGGGAGGCATCTGCTCCGGTGAGGAGGGTCGAGTTTAATGGTTGTCGGGAGAGGAGGAGGCGGGGCCAGGAGGACGTGGGAGGAGTAACTGAGATTAGATTTGAAGGCCTTAAACCTTTCTGAGACCATGACTGTTGATAGATGCGCTTGGAGGCGCCAGATCAGAGTTGTGGATTCTTTTATAGGGAGCGGTGCTGTAGTTGAGAGCCTCAGGGTTGGGTTGTCTCGGTTAGCTTTGACCTAGAGCATTGCATTTTTACTTTTATTGTATATTTTATCCTATTGTCTTTGCGTGTGGTGTATTTTTGACAGGGAGCTGTCAGCGTTCATCGGGAGTGAAGAACCAAATTCCGCTTAGGTAAGTCCCATGTGGATCAAGCTATGGGCTCAGGTATGGTCTCGAGCTTTTTCGAATCACATGTTTTCCTTTGTATTTATCACACAAGATTCTGATGTGCACTGGTGAAGTCTTCACGAAGCTTTCTCCCTACCGTAATAAGTAGGGACATGGTCTGCGTACATCTTACCCTCCCCAGACACTGCTCTGAGCGGGATATACTGGGTATGTTTGGTTTGGTTTGGTTTGGTTATAAATTACCATCTATTAGAGTGTTGAGTATTAAATGTTAATTTAAATTATAATATAATTTATATATAATATATAAAATATGCCTAATATATATGTGTAGGGGAGTTTAGATCCGGAGTAGGGAGTGGGACGCCAGGATGCCTAAACTTATCCCCCACCCATTGATATAGTCGAATCGGGGATTACGGCTTGGAGTCGGATTTTCCAATTGAGTTCGGAGTATTTTGCCAATTTCACTTTGAAATTCCCCTTTCGCGTCCAAATGATAGAGCATAAACAGTATTGTGCGATTCTAATATTTTTGAAAAATGTTGTTGGTAATCTCAATCAATCCAGTTTTATCCAAATAAATATCTACAATAGAAAAGTCAAATAATAAATTACCCAATAATAGTACTTCTAACTATTTTAATGTGATATGTGGCGATTAGTAATTTCTATTAATACTTCTACATGTAGAAAGTGTTGCAGAAAATTCATATGTGGCATAACAAAGTTTAATTTGATACATAGAACTAATTCACTATATTTCTTCTTAAATTAGTTACTTATTAAATAAGTGATAAAAATAATTCAAAAAAAAAAGTTACCATTCAATAACATCTTTTCATCATTTCTTACCCATATAAATATATTGTCAATTAGCTTAGAAATTATTATAAATTAATTTGATACATTGAATATAAATGAAAAAATAGAATACTGCAGCTAACTATACTTCAAATAGTTTACTACATGATCTAAATACACCACCACTAATCATTTTATTGAATTTTATTGGTGTATGGGGGATCCAATTGCTGGCACCAAACAAAAAAGTGAAACGTTATGGCAATGTATTCTAGACATGTATTGTAATATCTTGGGGTAATTTTTTTTTCGTTTTACTGTTGTGTTGTACGTATTCATTTGGAATTATACATAGTGGTGTTGTATTTGACTGATACAATATATATTGTATTGGGATATTTCGAAATCGAAATATTTATACTTGTCTTCGGTATTGTGTTGCCGATTGGATGTTGCTTGGTGAGTTTGGAGTTGATTTTTTGGCTAAGTATATTGGACCTAACGTACGCTACATGAATAGCATTACGTACGTTAAGGGTGGCAGGTTATGTACGTTAAACCATGTTGGTTACGTACGTAACATAGGGTATCTGACCGCATCTGACTTTCGGCGTGTGGGGCCGAACGTGATTGGATAATGTTGGCCTTTCGAGGCAGCCAAGTCAACGAGCATTACGTACGTAATGCTTATGCTAATAACGTATGTAATGCATGGTTCGTTTTGAGGCAGTGAGTTCTGGCAGAACTTAACGTACGCTACGTAGAGATGATAACGTACGTTATATGCATAACGTACGTTAAGGTGGTGATATAGCGACCGTAATGCTATGTGCAGATTATAAAGACATGATTCGTCTTCATTTTCTCACGATCCATTTCCGATTTCTCTCCCTAGAAATCATCCCTCTGCATCCCTTAGTCTATTCCAGCCTCTTCCAACGTGATTTGGAGCTTCATAACTTGGATTGGAGCTTGGGAGCTTGAAGTTTGGAGTATTCTTGATGGTTTGAGGTTGTTCTTCACTTCTTCAAGAGGTATGTCATTAATCTGGTGTTGAACTCGAGATTATGATGTTGTTATTGTTGATTACTTCATGTTTTGATGGATGGATGGAGGATAGCTTGATTCTTGATGAGTTTTTATAACTTACATTAAGAACTTGGTGTTTATGACTTAAGGTTGATTATGTTCTTGATGTTTAAGAACACTTGGAGATTATAATCGTGTCTAGAAAGAGTTATGTTAAGATTGCTAGATGATTAACATAGCCTTGAGATGGTTATTGTTGTTGGTTGTGTTCTTGAGGGATTATAACCATTTTAGTATAGAATTATAATAAATTATGTGATGATTGTTATAATCTTGAAATGGTTGATTTAATCTTGTTGATTAATCTGAATTCATGATGAATTGGTGGTTGATTATTGTTTAGACATCATGTTAGTAGAGTTGATGATGTTCTTGAGGTGATAGTGGTGATATTGGTAATATTATCATTATAGGGTGGTTAGTATGACTTTGTTCTTGATAACCCTTGTTGAATTGTTTTTCACAAGTGTTACGAACATCTTGATCATGTTGTTTGATCATTGTGATGTTTGGAGGATGTTAGAATTCATAGTTGAAGACTATGATATTCGTTTGCGTGGTTTGATCGATTCGTGTTTGAATCGGGGTTGTCTTTTGTGCTATTTTCGATTTCTATCATGTTATTGAATGAATTATATTTCATTCAAGGTTGTTCGAGTGCTTGTGATTGTTGGAGGACGCCGTTCGTCGTTCGTTGGAGGATTTCGTCGCCTTTGGTTTGAGGTAAGTTTTATACTTGTACTGGTCAATGAGATAATTGTTATCATATATGTGTATGAATGTGTTGTATCATTTCGAGACGTAGTCTCTTCATGATTTGTTGATATCAGGGAATTGTTCGATACAATACCCTTCGGCAATTATGCCAAATGATATTGTTGTTCGTTAATGGCCGGTTTAAGGCATTGAGACTCTTGTTGTTATTATTGTTTTTGATAGCCGGTTCGTGGTATCGATCTATCGATTGTTATTGTTGATATTAACGTTCGATTAAGACATCGATAGGAATGTTGCTATTGATATTAGTGTTTTGCCATTGATGTTGTATCGGCCGATTGAAGGCACTGACGTATTCGATTATCATCTTCGTTGTCGGTAACCAATTAAAGGTGCTGAGACATCCGTTGTGTCATTATTATCGATTGGCCGTTCTAAGACAATTGAGTTATTGAATTGGGATTGTCGGGGACACTTCCCATCCGTGGTATTGTTGTTATCGATTAGCTGTTCTAAGACAATCGAGGTATTAAATTGGGATTGTCGAAGATAATTCCCATCCATTGAGTCGTTATCGATTGATCATTCTAAGACAATCGAAGTATTGAATTAGGGACTGTCGAAGATAGTTCCCATCCGTTGAGTCGTTATCGATTGATCGTTCTAAGGCAATCGAAGTATTGAATTGGGACTATCGAAGATAGTTCCCATCCGTTGAGTCGTTATCGATTGATCGTTCTAAGACAATCGAAGTATTAAATTGGGACTGTCGAGGATAGTTCCCATCCATTGAGTCGTTATCGATTGGTCGTTCTAAGATAATCGAAGTATTTGAATTGGGACCGCCGAGGACGGTGCCCATCCGTGAGTTATTGTAGTCATGTTGGCCGTCTAAAGGCAACATACTATCATTCTTTCGGTAATTTTGTGATAGTTGCCGTTTATGATTAATTGTGTTTGGAGGCTAGTCTCGGCTAGTGCTCGATGGGTAAGTTTGGGGCTTGAACCTTCGCAGTTGGTTTCCCAACACCTACAGTTCAGTAGGTCACGGTCACTGAGTGATCTCATTATGGGTAAGTTTGGGGCTTGAACCTTCACGGTTGGTTTCCCAACACCTACTGTTCAGTAGGTCACGGTCACTGTGTGATCTCATTATGGGTAAGCTTGGGGCTTGAACCGTCGCGATTAGTTTCCCAACGCCTATAGTTCAGTAGGTCACGGTCATTGGACGGCCCTCAATGTGATACGGCTTCGTGTTGTGGCTTCGACCCTCCTTGTGATGCGGCTTCGTGCCGTGGCTTCGGCCCTCATTGTGATACGGCTTCGTGCCGTGGCTTCGGCCCTCATTGTGATACGGCTTCGTGCCGTGGCTTCGGCCCTCATTATGATACGGCTTCGTGCCGTGGCTTCGGCCCTCATTGTGATACGGCTTCGTGCCGTGGCTTCGGCCCTCATTGTGATATGGCTTCGTGCCGTGGCTTCGGCCCTCATTGTGATACGGCCTCGTGCCGTGGCTTCGGCCCTCATTATGATACGACCTCGTGTCATGGCTTCGGCCCTCAGATGATACAGCTTCGGGCTGTTTGGCTTCGGGCCATTGTGATGATTGGCAGCTTCGGCTGAGTGGCTTTCAGGCCATTGTGATATTTTGGCAGCTTCGATTGGGTGGTTTTTAGGCCATTGTGATGTTTTGGGTATTTCCTTTGGAGCCTTCGGGCATTGTGATTTGTATTTATTTCAGATCTGGTTTGGTTTACCTTCGGGTAATTCATTGTTGTGTTCTATATTGATGATTCGCCGTTGGGCCGTTTGTTCTAACCTGTTGAGCAGGTACCGATCGTATGCCGTGGGCATAGTGTTTCACGAATGCTCAGTTCTTACCTTGGTTTGTGAGCATCTCGTATTACCATTGTTGTACCATTTATTCTGCCTTTGGATGCATATCATGTCGTACATGTATTTTGATATTCATTATCTGGATGACTGACCTCGTGGGGGCGGAACATGTTTTCATGTTTTAGGTGTTTGCGAGGAGAGAGTTGAGACACAGGGGCATGACGATGGCGACGAGGCATTCGAGTGATACTAGTCCGAGTTGTTTTAGTGTTCATGTCGGTCAGATAGTTTGGAGTACTCTAGTTTCGTCAATTGTTGTCGTTTTGTATTATCGGAGTAGGGCTCGTGGATGTTGTTGTATTTTTATCTTGGCCGTGTAGGTCCAATTTTGTCGTTGAAATTCCATATCGGAATATTATGTTAGATATCATTGTAGGGATTGTGATTTCTCCTTTTGGTCAGTTTGTTGTGTTTTAGTCGTGTTCACCTGGTGGATCTCGTGGTGTGGGGTCCACGGCACTGTAATAACCCAATGGGATTTGGGGGCGTTACAGAAGATGGTATCGGAGAATTGGGTTGTGAGATACCCTGACTTGTGAGTTATGTGGCTCTACCAAGGCGGTAGTGGCAAGGCTGTCAGGTTATGACGATCTGGACAGTCGGATTTTGTGAGTCGTGATAGTTGGACGACTGTATGAGTCATTCTTTCATCGAGTCGTCGTAAGTGAAAACTAGTATCACAAGACCTCAAGGATTCGTATGACCTGCGTAAGGACTCAATTCTCTTTTATGTTCATACATTCATTATGTCATTGATTATACATGTTTTGTTGAAACCCGTGTGTGATATGTGTGGTACTATTGATTCGTGATTATTTTGGAGCGTGTAGGCTCTGTATTGGCTATGATTAGCATGATTGATGTGATTATTTATCTGTTGAATATTTATACTCGTGTTTGGCTATTGACTTAGCATTCTAGATTTGCCGTTGAAGCGTATTTGAGCTATGATCATGATCGAGCGTTATTCTTTCAGTATGGAAAGAGGAATCCGAGGACGTGGCAAAGGTGGTAAAGGCTGCAGGGCGGGCCAGGACGCAGAACCTCATGTCTATGCACGTGCGGATGTCGAGATAGATCAGAGTTCGGCCGGTGGTGTTACCTACGCGGCCGATTCTCCTTTGGGACGTCATACTCGAGAAGTCGATCAGACTGAGAGTGGACACATCGACCCGTTCTTGTTTATGAATGGAATGATGGCTCAGATGACTCAGATGACACAGATAGTGGAGACCATGCAGGCCTCGATGGTTCGTGGTACACCACAACAGGGATTCTAGGTGCCGTTTCATAGGCAGACTGGGGGAGTGAGTAAGATTGTTGGCGATATCTTTCGTCAGAGGCCGCCTACTTTTGAGGGTTCGTCGGAACCAGCTGACATTGTTCATTGGCTTGAACATTTTGATAAACTCTTCGACATGGTTCAGTGTCCGGAAGAGAGTAAGGTGGCGGTAGCGGTTTACTACTTGAGTAAGGGCGCTTATTCTTGGTGGCTTTCTGTGAAACCCACCGATCGTAATTGTGTTTGGAGCGAGTTCAAGACTCTCATGTTAGAGAGGTATTATCCGGCTCCACTTCGTAAAGCCAAGTTGTCAGAGGTTTTGAACCCCGAATCCGTCGAGGACGAGGGTGTTATTGTCATTGTTGAGAAGTTTCAAGGACTTCTTCAGTTTGCTTCTTCTGTTATCTGTACTGAGGTGGATAAGATCAAGTATTTTAGCAAGAGGATAAACCCGCAGTTGAGAATGCAGTTGTTCAATCATAACTGTAACTCACTTGGCGAATTCATTGAGAAGGCTCTTGGAGCAGAGCTTTTGATCAAGGAGCTTGCTCGGAAGAACCCTTCAGTTTCTTCTGGTGAGAGGACTAGGATGCCGGTTCATTCAGAGGGACATCGGGCTCCGATGTCCAAGAGGTCGTTTTCTAGTCGTCTTCGTGCTGGGAAAGCATCTTCCTCTCAGATGACGAGTTCGACTGTTGTTTGCTTTAACTGTGATTCAGCAGGGTACGTTAATACTCGGTGTACCGTGCCAGCTTTTGTTTGTCGTTAATGTGGGAGACAGGGACACCTACAGAAATACTACAGGAGTTCTAGTGCCAGTAGATCTCAAGAGAACTCACATGCCTCGATAGATTTCATTACTCCAGTCCGTACTTCATCCAAGGGGTCCTATCGGGCTTCGGGAGCCAGAGGTAAGGACAGCCAAGGAGGAGCAGCGAGTTTAGAATTGGGTCTTCCTCGATTCGATGAGATCGAGGAGATCGATGATCTGGAGGATATTGATGTCGGGTACATTTGAGATGTAGCCTTGATTTGTATTTTTCTTTCCTTGTTTTTTTGGATTGGTGTTTAACTTAATCGGTAATAATGTATTGTGGTTGTGAACCAGTCGTTGTTGATCTATCTTGTAACGATAGTATTTGAGAATCTTGAGATTTGAGATGATTGTTGTGATTTTATTTTATTTTAGTGTTGTACCGCAGATTTTGTGATAATCTGGGTAAAACTTGTTGTGATCCGAGACGTCAAGTTGAGAGGACTTGGGCGTGCGATTGATATAGTCCCGAGGACTATATGTGCGTTGTTGTTTTCCTTTTGTGGCGTGAGTAAGTGATTGCATGGGCTTCCGATGCCGACGAGGATGGGAAAGTGTACACCGATGATTGTAGATATGTACAATGGGCGGCTCCCGTGGGGTGTGTACGCCGGTGTTACAAGTCATGCGGTTGGTACGACTTTTTGGCTGGTCTCTAGCACAGAAGTCATGATTCGACTGATCTCGCACTTGGTTGAGTGTTTTTATCACTTGACTTTCGCCGTGTTCAGGCAAAGGAGACGCCGGGACTCGGGAGGTTGGCCCAGTTACTCAGGCGAAGTGATTTGCGTTGATGAGTATTCCTGGAGGTGTTATTTTTCAGATCCCGATGGGTAGTTCATATTTCGAGTTGTGCACCCCTAGTTTCGGGGACGAAACTCTTTTTAAGGGGGGAGTATGTAATATCCGAGGGTATTTTTTTTTCGTTTTATTGTTGTGTACGTATTCATTTGGAATTGTACATAGTGGTGTTTTATTTGACTGATACAATATATATTGTATTGGGATATTTCGGAATTGAAATATTTATACTTGTCGTCGGTATTGTGTTGCCGATTGGATGTTGCTTGGTGAGTTTGGAGTTGATTTTTTGGCTAAATATATTGGACCTAACGTACGCTACATGCATAGTATTACGTACGTTAAGGGTGGCAGGTTATGTACGTTAAACCATGTTGGTTACGTACGTAACATAGGGTATATGATCGCATCTGACTTTCGGCGTGTGGGGCCGTAACGTGATTGGATAATGATGGCCTTTCGAGGCAGCCAAGTCAACGAGCATTACGTATGTAATGCTTATGCTAATAACGTACGTAATGCATGGTTCGTTTTGAAGTAGTGAGTTTTGGCAGAACTTAACGTACGCTACGTAGAGGTGATAACGTACGTTATATGCATAACGTACGTTAAGGTGGTGATATAGCGGCCGTAATGCTATGTGCAGATTATAAAGACATGATTCGTCTTTCATTTTCTCACAATCCATTTCCAATTTCTCTCCCTAGAAATCATCCCTATGCATCCCTTAGTCTATTCCAACCCCTTCCAACGTGATTTGGAGCTTCATAACTTGGATTGGAGCTTGGGAGCTTGAAGTTTGGAGTGTTCTTGATGGTTTGAGGTTGTTCTTCACTTCTTCAAGAGGTATGTCCTTAATCTGGTGTTGAACTCGAGATTATGATGTTGTTATTGTTAATTACTTCGTGTTTTGATGGATGGATGGAGGATAGCTTAATTCTTGATGAGTTTTTATAACTTACATTAAGAACTTGGTGTTTATGACTTAAGGTTGATTATGTTCTTGATGTTTAAGAACACTTGGAGCTTATAATCGTGTCTAGAAAGATTTATGTTAATATTGCTAGATGATTAACATAGCCTTGAGATGATTATTGTTGTTGGTTGTGTTCTTGGGGGATTATAACCATTTTAGTATAGAATTATGATGAATTATGTGATGATTGTCATAATCTTGAAATGGTTGATTTAATCTTGTTGACTAATCCGAATTCATGATGAATTGGTGGTTGATTATTGTTTAGACATCATGTTAGTAAAGTTTACGATGTTCTTGAGGTGATAGTGGTGATATTGGTAATATTATCATTATAGGGTGGTTAGTATGATGTTGTTCTTGATAATCCTTGTTGAATTATTTTTCACAAGTGTTAAGAACATCTTGATTATGTTGTTTGATCATTGAGATGTTTGGAGGATGTTTGAATTCATAGTTGAAGACTATGATATTTGTTTGCATGGTTTGATTGATTCGTGTTTGAATCGGGGTTGTCTTTTGTGCTGTTTTCGATTTCTATCATGTTATTGAATGAATTGTATTTCATTCAAGGTTGTTCGAGTGCTTATGATTGTTGGAGGACGCCGTTCGTCGTTCGTTGGAGGATTTCGTCGCCTTTGGTTTGAGGCAAGTTTTATACTTGTACTAGTCAATTAGATAATTGTTATCATATATGTGTATGAATATGTTGTATCATTTCGAGAAGTAGTCTCTTCATGATTTGTTGATATCAGGGAATTGTTCGATACAATACCCTTCGGCAATTATACCAAATATTATTGTTGTTCGTTAATGGCCGGTTTAAGGCATTGAGACTCTTGTTGTTATTATTGTTGTCGATAGCCGGTTCGCGGTATCGATCTATAGATTGTTATTGTTGATATTAACGTTCGATTAAGACATCGATAGGAATGTTGCTATTGATATTGGTGTTTTGCCATTGATGTTGTATCGGCCGATTGAAGGCATTGACGTATTCGATTATCATCTTCGTTGTCGGTAACCAATTAAAGGTGCCGAGACATCCGTTGGCATTGTTATCGATTGGCCGTTCTAAGACAATCGAGGTATTGAATTGGGATTGTCAGGGACACTTCCCATCCGTGGTATTGTTGTTATCGATTAGCTGTTCTAAGACAATTGAGGTATTGAAATGGGACTGTCGAACATAGTTCCCATTTGTTGATTCGTTATCGATTGATCGTTCTAAGACAATCGAAGTATTGAATTAGGGACTGTCGAAGATAGTTCCCATCCGCTGAGTCATTATTGATTGATCGTTCTAAGGCAATCGATGTATTGAATTGGGACTGCCGAAGATAGTTCTCATCCGTTGAGTCGTTATCGATTGATCGTTCTAAGACAATCGAAGTATTGAATTGGGATTGTCGAGGATAGTTCCCATCCGTTGAGTCGTTATCGATTGGTCGTTCTAAGACAATCGAAGTATTTGAATTGAGACCGCCGAGGACGGTGCCCATCCGTGAGTTATTATAGTCATGTTGGCCGTCTCAAGGAAACATACTATCATTCTTAGGAATTTGGTAATTTTGTGATTGTTGCCATTTATGATTAATTGTGTTTGGAGGCTAGTCTCGGCTAGTGCTCGATGGGTAAGTTTGGGGGTTGAACCTTCGCAGTTGGTTTCCCAACACCTACAGTTCAGTAGGTCACGGTCACTGGGTGATCTCATTATGGGTAAGCTTGGGACTTGAACCTTCGCGATTGGTTTCCCAACGCCTACAGTTCAGTAGGTCACGGTCATTGGACGACCCTCATTATGATACGGCTTCGTGTCGTGGCTTCGGACCTCATTGTGATATGGCTTCGTGCCGTGGCTTCGGCCCTCATTGTGATACGACTTCGTGTCGTGGCTTCGGCCCTCATTGTGATATGGCTTCGTGCCGTGGCTTCGGCCCTCAGATGATACAGCTTCGGGCTGTTTGGCTTCGGGCCATTGTGATGATTGGCAGCTTCGGCTGAGTGGATTTCAGGCCATGTGATATTTTGGCAGCTTCGACTGGGTGGTTTTCAGGCCATTGTGATATTTTGGGTATTTCCGTTGGAGCCTTGGGGCATTGTGATTCGTATTTATTTCAGCTATGGTTTGGTTTACCTTCGGGTAATTCATTGTTGTGTTCTATATTGATGATTCGCCGTTGGGAACTTGTGTTCTAACGTGTTGAGCAGGTACCGATTATATGCCGTGGACATAGTGTTTCACGAATGCTCGCTTCTTACCTTGGTTTGTGAGCATCTCGTATTACCATTGTTGTACCATTTATTCTGCCTTTGGATACATATCATGTTGTTTGATTTTTATGTTTTAGGTGTTTGCGAGGAGAGAGTTGAGACACAGGGGCATGACGATTGCGACGAGGCATTCGAGCGATACTAGTCCGAGTTGTTTCAGTGTTCATGTAGGTCAGATAGTTTGGAGTACTCTAGTTTTGTTAGTTGTTGTCATTTTGTATTATCCGAGCAGGGCTCATGGATGTTGTTGTATTTTTATCTTGTCCATGTAGGCCCAATTTTGTCGTTGAAATTCCATATCGGAATATTATGTCAGATATCATAGTATGGACTCTGATTTCCTCTTTTGGTCAGTTTGTTGTGTTTTAGCCGTGTTCGCCTGGTGGATCTCCTGGTGTGGGGTCCACAGCACTATAATAACCCAATGGGATTTGAGGGCATTACATGTATCAATGTATTTTATAAAATTAAAATTTTATAATTAAAAATAATAAGAAAATAACTATATATACATATATGTGTGGTTGGGTGGTTAAAGTGGTCATTGATCAACCATAAAAAAACAGACGTGGTTGGGTTGGTAGAATTTTGAAAGAGAGAAATTAATTAGATATTGAAAATGTTGAATTATTTGATGGTTGGGAGGTTGATGATAAACTTCGTTTAAAGAAATGTGGACTTTGTATGTAACAGCATCGTAAAATATCCCTGGGGATGTTTTTGGCGGATTGCAATTTTAGTTTCAAATTGAACTCTGATTTCAATGTTATAAATGATTGTTCATTCAACGAAGACAGTGTAACACTCCAAAATAAACGGCTATTACAGCATCGTGGACCTCCAATTGGGATCCACTAGGTGAATCATAATATCAAAAAAATTTAATAATTAATATAATATAATCTAAATGCAAATCCAAGCTATATTATGTGACGAGTTACTTCGACGAGAAGTTTATACAATATTTTGGCCAACAATGTCAATCAATCCACATGACCATCACAAAAATACAAGTGTGGTACATATAAAGATAGATATATCAAACAATACAAAAAATACACAAGAGTACAATGCATATAAATAAATATACGAACAATATGACCACGAGCAAGAAGACTCGGGTCCCTGACTAGTATCATTGAGACTTTTTCGACGTCACCATGCTATTCATGTGCCTTAATATATTCCACCAAAAATCACGGGTTATTTACAAAAGATAATAAATCTCAAGTTGTTGAACATACACAAACACACATGATGTATGAACATATGCAATCACACATGTTGTATAAATCAATAAATCATAAAGCACAAAGGATGGATGTCACATAATTAGTCTCACGAATGTTCTCCATCCGATGCAAAGTCTAATGTGAACTACTACACATGACTATATATGCCCGTCTAAAAATTCTACATATTACCAATCGGCACGCCAGTATGACTCCAAATGCCACAATAAGAAAAATGACAATGAAACTCAATAAGGACCAATGAATCTCACAAGGATCAAAACAACTCATCAAAGTGAAACGAATGTACCACAAAGGATTCGGAACCAACGTTCCTCAAAAAGCGAACAAATAATATCACCCAAATATGAATCACAATTCATAAAGCATCAAACAACGTTCATCATACGTACAACATACAAGAGAATCATTCTCCGCTAAATACAGTAATACATAAATAACAAATGCCTTATCGTAAATATAACCAATGTTCATAATTATAATACATTGCTCCAAGTGTAACACCCCCAGATTATTTTTGGGTTGTTACACGTCGTAGACCCTTCTCGCAAGAATCCACCAAGCAAACACAGAACAAATCAAACCTTAATTGACCAACAAAGTCAATCTACACAAAAATCAAGCAATAAACTACAATTACAGCAACCGACAACATATGTGTATCCTAGATGCACAATACTACAATACGTCAATATACTCATGCAAGGGTAGAACACGATAGAGGAAGAAAAATACAACATGACAATAATTATACTATACCGACTCTCTTATGATTAGCATCATGGTCTTTCATCAACTTCCATGTCAATCATGTAAATGCTCATGAATCATGAGTACCTGAATGCATAACACGCATCCACCCCCCAAAACTCGGGGGTTAGAAAATTGGAATTTCGCTAGTATAAGTATTCGAATTATAAAAACCACATTCCGAATATAAACAGGCAAGTCACTTCACAACAACAACAGTTGAAATAAATTTTGAAAGATATTTTAGAATCTCGGGTAGTTTTATCGAAACTACAAATTATAGATCATCTACATAGCACTTTATTCCAGTGCCATTCTAGCCAAGTACCAAGGACCTATATATACTACATCTCAACATCGAGAATAAAATATTGTGATATTCTAGATTTATCTCAGTTAATCATTAAAACGACATCATCATCGTTCACATCACTCAAAGGTAATTCCCGTGACCAGGCCCCTTAGCATAGATCCCCCGAGGAGCCGTCGAACCGTCCCGAGATGGGAAAACCACGTCCGCCACCAGGACCCTTAGCACAGGTCCCCCGAGGTTCCGTTGAACCATCCCGAGGTTGACATCTCACAATACAATACAAATCTAACATTTTTATAGTTCATCATGTCCCGACGTCACTCATAATATATATATATATATATATATATATATATATATATATATATATTCAAGGCACTTGCTAGAAATGCACTTTATTTGACTCATATTCCCAACCAAAAACTAACACAATTATGATCAATAAAATTAAAATTAACTATCCAACGATTCACAAATTACCAATTCCATAAGATCACCACGAAGTCCATATACTCAATTTCACAATAATCATTTACACAAATCCTTGATTTAAGGAATGATACAAGTTCATAATTACGGTCTAAAGCTAATACATAATTGTTAGACAATGCATTTATACAATCTATTTCAAACAACACAAATTCTATACAATCGGACCACATAGTCTTCATTTAACACGATCACGTAAATATGATAACATAAATAGGTACGGGCATATTTATATTCAAAAAAATATAAAAAGTATAAGCAAGATACTTGCCGTTCACCGGGGGTATGCCCAAGTCGATGATATAGCTTCCCTCGATCAATCCTCGCGATTCCGACGTTCAACTTCCTCCTGGACAAAATCTGTACAACAACTTAGAACGTTAATAATACCCAATATGAAGCTCCAAATCAAGATCCATTCGGTCAGATTAAAAGTCCATGTGTCGCCAACATACTCTCCATAATTCAGCCAAATCGAACCACGATTACCCTTACATCAGACCATTCGATCGCAGCTGCTCCATCAAAAATGAAAATAAAACTGCTACTCTCGTCCGTTCGTCGGAATCCGAACTAAGATTTGATGTTCCAGTCATATATATTATGGGCCCACTAAATCGAACTTGGAACTGCACTATACGTTCCGTTGAACACCGAAATCACTAACCGCCTTCAACAATTTCAACATCACACTCAGAAAATCGATCTCATCCTCGTCGGTCGCTCGTCTACACCACTGCCCTCACGGCCGAACCGAGCTTAACCCGAAATACAACCGGACAAACCTTTCATAATTCAGGTCACCGTCATCCCCGACCCGCAACCTACCTCAGCAACCCATACACGTAAAAACCACATTCGTTCCATCCACGTTCATCAACCACAACCTCCTTTTTACTGGAAAAATATACATCGGTCTGGGGGTCATATCTCTCGCTACAGATATCTAAATATGAATCCCCCTTGTGAAAATATACCATGTGATGTCGTAAACATCATATCCAAAATTGAGCCTATTTAGATCTTCTTCTATCTATTAAACTTCAAAAAATTTGAAGTTCTTCAAAAAATTTCTTGATCCAAAATACTTTCTTAGCAGACTCCGAGGCTGCCTGATACTCGACTTGACAGGTGGAATATGAGTCGTACTTTGCTTGGAGCTTCTCCAATAAATTGCTCTACCATTCGTAGTATAATATATCGTACTTTGCTTGGAGCTTCTCCAATAAAGTTCTCCACCATTCATAGTGTAATGTAACGTGAAGTGGACATTTGTTTGTCTACGCAATTTACTGTAGATGTCGAATTATCATTTATGAAAATTTGACGATACTATGTTATTATATGTATTTAGGCTCTTTTTTGGTTAAATTTAGCACTTTTCAATTCAGTTCAGTTCAGTCTATTTCAACAAAATTCAGTTCAATTCAGCAAAATTTATTATTATAGTTCATTTAAGCAAAATTCAGTTTAGTTCAGTTCAGTAAATTATTATTATTATTATTATATTGCTATTATTATTGACAACAATATTACCAATAACACTATATATAATTAATATTCTTGATGTATATGTTGTTATCTAATATTACTTATTATTATTATTATTGATATTAATATTACTGTATATAATTTTTTATTGTCAATTTTATATTTTTATTATTATTTGTATTATTATTATTAATATTGTTTATGTTTTTGTTATAATCTAAATATTATTATTTAATATTATTATTATTATTATCAGTCATATTAAAGTTGTATAATTATTGATAATACTATATTTACTTTTTATTATTATTATTAATGTTTATTATTATTGCTATTATTATAATATTAGTAATAATTATTATTATATTAATATTATTTTTAATGGTTTAAATAAGATTATTATGAATAATAATAATTATTATTATCGTTATTATTATATAAATATTATTATTTTAAATGATTTTAATTAAAAATTATTATACATATTATTGTTGTTATTAATAATAATATTATGACTAATACTATTACTAGCTGTTCAACATTTTTCAGTTCAGTTAGAGGTGCTCAATCAATCTGGATCTGCTGATCGACACGCCGATCCAGACCTGTGCCACTCGGTGGCAACCCGTGAGATATGGATAAGGGGTCCAACTCGGACCCGGACTCTAGGTGTACACCGGTGGAACACGGGTCTAGATATTATCGACTCGGAGTGTCGAATGGATTTTTGAATTTTGTTTTAAAAAACTGACCGTCCGAACGGTTTGAAAAAATCGCCATTGAAATCCAATGGTCCAGATTAATTGGATCCTCCGTCGACCCTTACCTAGCGAATTGGAACTGTGATCTGGCGGGTCTAGCAACTAACTTTCAAAGGAAATGAATTTTAATTCAAAATTTAAATCTATAAATACCCCTCAAACCTCCCTCATTTGTGACGCCTCTCAATCTCCGCCCACTCTCTGAATTCTCATTTATCTAAGCTTTAGTTTACTCTATAATTTTCTCATTTCATCATTGTATCGAACTCTAATAAGAAAAATAGTATTACTACGGCACCAAAAAATATCCAAAATTTTCAATTTTTAACAAATGTCTCTTTGGGGCAAAAAGAGAAAAACATTGAAATATTTCTACCCGAGAGCCTCAATCTGAATCTCAAGGTCAATCTCCTCCCGAATTTGAAAGTCAACAATTTGAATATGATGATACAATATCCGCCATTAAGAGGATTCATACAACGTTAGCAAGACAATATGCTAAAAATTAAAATCAAGACAAGACGAACAAAACCCCTTACCCCAGATGTAAAATATAGATGAAACTCAACATATGAGATGCTATAGTCGAGTAATGAGTATACTGAATTATTTTATGTATTTTGTGAAGAGTATTCCACTTAGAAGGATTTTTTTATTACTATCCTTTTGGGATGAAATAAAAAATTTAATAAAATAATAATTAAATAAAATCTTTAAAAAATATTTGTTCCAAAGAGAAAATTACATGGGTCGATCTGTGATCCGGCGGGTCTGACCCGTGCCCAACCTGTGGCCAAACCTTATCGACCCGAACCTATACATATCATATGTACGAGTCGGGTCCAGGTCTAGGTCTGTCGACCAGTGACCCGATGAGTCGGAATCGTATCCGAACTCGGATTTATGCATCTCTTAGTTCAGTTCAGTTCTATTCAGTTCAACAAAATTGAGTTCGGTTCAATTTAATTCAATCTTAAAAAAACAGACTTAGTTGTATTTTTAAATATTAATGTAATTAAAGTAGACTATTGATTGCATAATAGTTAAAATAGGACATGTAGCAAGTATATATATATATATATGTATATATATATATAGTGTTGGGTTATAATAAAAAGTGTGTTATAATAAAAAGTGTAGGAAGCAACCAAGTGCTGCCATGTGTCCCAATTAATCTGCTCCTTTTTTTTATGCTTGCGGGGGTATTTTTGTCAATTTGAATAAACAGGATCGGCCGCGTTGGATTCTCTTTTTATTATTTTCTCCCCATAGTCCCCGTCCTCCCACCATCTCCCATCATCTCCCATCATCTTTCCACCGTTCACAAATCTCTTTTTCTTTCTGATCGTCTCTTCTCTTTTTATTCTTTTCTCCCCGTAGTCCCCGTCCTCCCACCATCTTCCCACCGTTCACCGCCGTCCTCCCATCATCTTCCCACCGTTCACCAACATCTTCCCCCCGTTCGCCACCGTCTTCCACTGTTCACCACCGCCTTCCACTATTCCCCAACGCAATAATCCGTCTACCCACCGCCCGTTGTTGATTATCCCTGATTTTGAAGATGTCTATTGAATCATCAAATATTAATCAGTGTAGTTCATCAACTGATTCATCAACAAATACTAATTAGTGTATTTCATCAACTGATTCATCAACTAATAGTAAGAATCTTATTCATTATTATTGCTAGTTTGAAGCAGTATTTTTAGGTGTATGATGCAATAGATAGTAGTATAGTGTTTTGTTGTTTAGTTTTTTGATTTTTAGTTTCAAACAGATTAAATTGATATATTAAACCATATACAAACAGATTAAATTGATATAGGTTAGATGTACTAGATGTAAGATTATGATTCAGTAGTTCAAATGCTTTTGATTTTTGAGTTTTTTTAATTCGTAGTTTTATAGGTTATTAAATTCTAGCTTTTGATTTTATAATTGTGATGCAGTAGAAATTATTCTATGATGCACTCTTTGATATTATTGTACTTTTTGAAATTTTATGTCTATTTTTAATATTATTATGCAGTGGAGATAAGTGTAATATCCGCAATTTTCGATTTCCGGTAAATTTTTTTTTCGGCCGGAGTCCATTTTGACGACTCGCTCATGACCGTTTCGTCATTTCGAGAATGATTAATTCTGCACTTTTTGTCATCCGAGTTCATTTCGGTATCGTTTTGTTGAGTTCCGAGCTTTTTAGCGACTTTTCCGCACTTGAGTTCGATTCTTGCGAATCTCGTCCGAAACTATTGTTTCGAGTTGCTCGTAATTTCATTTAATGTTATTATTCATGTTGAGAGCTTTGGTTTGGTATTTCGATCGCGTATCGTGATTTTCGGACGTTTTGGGCCATTTTCGTAATTTCCCAAAGTTTTGGGTAATTACTTCCGTTGTCGAATTCCGAGCCTTCGGGTGGTCGGAATCGTGTGTTCTCTTAGTGCTCGGATTCGTCTTTGCGAGTACTTCGTAACCGTATCTTCGATTCGTACTCAGGTTCGGGTTTCGGTCGTTCGGCCGTCGGAGTTGGTCCCGCCGAGTCATGGCCGGCATGCTCGAGCAGGCCGGCCCTGGCCGAGTAACGCACGGTAGTGCTCGGCCGTTACGCACGTAAGGCGATTACGTCGTAAGGCCACGGCGATGCACGTAACGCGTTTCCGCATTTCGAGCGATGTGATCGGCCATGGCGATTACGTCGTAAGCGTGGCGATTACGTCGTAACACGGCCGTGATCGCTATTTAAGGCCCGAGCGATTTTCTTCAGCCATTTCTCATTCTTTTTCTTCCCGTACGCGGCTGTGGGTGTGTGAATCATCTAGAGATGTTGTTGGACAATGAATCCATGAAGTGTTGAGGTTCATATCATCAATCATCCGTCCTATAACATCCTCCGATCTACCGAATCAGGTCAGATTTCCTAGAAATCTAGTTTTGGGGAATTTGGGTATTTTGGTTGTTTTCGTCCGATTAATCCGATTTAACTTAGGGTTATGATGGATTGATGATTATTTAGATATATTATATCATTTCCTTTATTATTCCATGGTTGGATCGTATCGATTCGTCGATTTGGTCGAGTTCTTGATCGACGCCTTGAAGGTGTCCGGTAGAGTGTCGTAGAGGGGTTTTCGGGCGTTCCACAATTATTCTTCTTCGTATGATCGATGATTTATTGATTATATGTTGTTAGGGTCGAATTATTGTGAAGAACTCGAGTCGGAACCCTTCCGTTCGTTGCCTTCTTTGGGGTTCGAGCTTCCCGGTCGAACCGTGTTCTTCGGAGCGTTCGGTAGCGGTTATTAAGGCAAGTATCTTACTATACGACTTGTATCTTGCGACTAGTAATTACGTATGAGATGTATGATGACTTTGCTTGCCTTCGTAAATATGTTCCGTTTGAGTTGGTTGTGTTTTCCGCAATTTGAAGGCTTTGTGATAATAGTGTTATATCAGTATACGTGTTAGGCGTTGTGCCATTTGTGCAGGAGTGCGACGTACATATGGGATGGTTGTACACTTGGTTGTGCAATGTATTGTGTACCGAATGTGTGTTATGTTGGTTAAATGTCGTTGATTGATGATAGTTGTTGCGAGTGTCGAGGTTGTGTTATGTGCGTGCAATGTACGATTTTGTGGTGATCAAGGTGATTGATTAATTGTGCTCATTGTTGTATGTAATGTGAATGTGAATATGTGTGTGACCGCTAAGTTCACTCGTGTTGGTTCGACGGACCTACGAGGATTCGTGGCGGTGGACTACGGGATCGAACTTAGTGAGGTGCGATGTCCAATCGTGCTTTGATGCAGCGAGGCCTACGATAACGCATGGCAATGGACCATGAGTTTCGGACACGCTGCGTCAACCGGTGAGCTCGACGGGGCTTACGGTGACACGTGGCGGTGGACTACGGTGTCGGGGCATGTGTGTGTGATTGTTGTGATTGATATAGTCCGTGCGGGTTGTTATGCCTACGGAGACACGTGATGGATCACGGTGTCGGAATTGGTTATGTTTGGTTAATAGTCCGTGCGGGTTGTTGAACCTACGGAGACACGTGATGTGATGGATCACGGTGTCGGAATTGATTATGTTTGTTTAATTTTGCGTGATGTAGTCCGTGCGGGTTGTTGAACCTACGGAGACACGTGACAGTGGATCATGGTGTCATGAGCATGATACTTTTCAAATCAAAGTTTTTAAAGGAAAAGTTTTAAGAAAGAATGTTGGGCCGAGCCCCACGAGATTTATGGAAATGTTTCCGGTATTGTAAACTGTTGAATTATGAAACAAGTTTTGGGTTAAGGCCCTTAAGTTTTTCGAAAGGTTTTGTGAATCAGGACTTGAGGTCTTAAGGTTTTGAAATTCTAATAATTCCCGAGATGATAATCTTATTTTCGAATGCTTCATAGCTTATCTTCCCTTGTGAAAACCTCCCGGGAATATTTTATACCTGATTATTATATTTGATCACGATTATTAATTGCTTGTTACATTTCGTATGATTTGATACTTGCACTAGTAAAACAGTGGAGTTTTGCTAACCCCCGAGTAATCGGGGGGTGGATATCTGTATTGTGTCCAGGTACATGCAGGTTTTCGGGAGCAAGACACAGGATCGGCACGAGGGATGATGAAAGTCGAATGATACTAATCACACGAAGGCCAGTTTTGGGTTCAGTTAGTCGGAGTCCATTGTATTGTCTTTTCCGCTGTCTTATTGTTTGTTGTTGCAAGTATTTCACCCTTGCGTGGGTATGAGTCTGGATGAGTTTATGTATTTTTATTTGTAAGTCAGTGTCGAAAGACCAAATTGGTGTATTGGTTCGTTATTTTGATTCGTCGGTATGTAATGTAATGTGTGTTTAGATGTCTAGCCTGGTGGATCCTCGCGGAGAGGGTCTGCGGCGTGTAATATTCCCGGTTCGATCTGGGGATGTTACAATTATGGTATCAGAGCTTAGGTTGAGGAAACCTAGGCTGTCGGGTCGAGTTATGTGTTGTTGAGTCTTGTATTGTCAGATTTTGTCTGACTGAGTCGTGTCGCGACGCGTCGTCTGGGAAGTCGGCCGTGATTAGTATCAGGGTGCAGCCATCATCTTCGTGCGATCTGTGGATGTAAGTCTCCCTACTACATGTTGTACCACGAGCTATTCGAGCCTCTGTGATTTTGTGTTGTGTAGTAGTATTTGAAGGTGCATCGTGAGTAAGTGACATATATTAGTTGATTCCCGTTTTGTGCTAGAATGAAGAATGGTCTTGCTAAATATATCGTTGTATGAACTGTTTTTCTTGCAATAGCAACAACTTTGGAATTTTTAGTTTCGAAGGCTTCCGGGGAGCCACGTAAATTTTTAAAATGTTCTCCAAGGGAGGAAAATTTTGATTTTTGTATGTTGACCTCAAGGTCAAAATTTTTGAGACTTCAACTACCGATATTTCATTTTCATCTCATACTATAAGTTTTCAAAACCCGAGTTTTTAACTCAAATAAGGTCTTCAAAATATACTCAAGACGTGACTCTCGTTTGTAACTTTTCGGTTTCATGAATGTTGGTCAGAAGATGCGTATTGATGATGCTCTCGTTGTTGAGCAGTGGTGCCAGTTTTATGATTAAAATAGTAACGCGAAAGTTGAGTCCATCGGTATGTATGTGTTGAGATGGTCCTCTTTATTGAGAAGTAAAATTTTTGTTTTGGTAGGATGATTTTCTTTTGATGGTTGCTTGTGAGATGTTATAATTATGTGAATCGATGACATTTAGACTCGTATGTTGTTGCTTATTTGTAACCTTCGAGTCTAGTATTATCTCATATATATTTGCAATCGTGTTGGTGATTAGAGCAGTTAGCACAGGCTTATTACGAGCCTAACGCGCACTAACGTGGCGTGTTTAGCGCACGTTAATCTTTGTTGTAACGCGCGCTAATCAACCTGGACAGAGGCTATGGAACCGCATTATAGCCGTTAAATCTAACTTTTACGGCCAATCACCTGTAGTTGTATTCCCTACGTGGTGTCTAGTGATAACAACTGTTGTGCGTGAATGTGTGTTAAGACTTTTCGTATTGCTAGGTAATATTTGATTGTGTTTGATGAATTGATAAATTATGTCTGCTGTGTGTGTTCAAAAACACTTTTCTGGAAACTTCACAAAGTTTTGACGGTTCGATTAATCGGCGGCTCCGTGTATACTTTGAAAATTATTTGGAATTGGCAAGCCGGCCTTGGATTCTCAAATAAAACCTCGATGGTATTTGAGAGAGTTGTTTTAAAGTACATGTAGACATTTTGTAAAATATTACCATCGTTGATGTTTGTGAAGTGTTGGGAGAATTTTCGAAAATGATTTTTAACGTATTGTTGTATTTTCAAATAATTCGAGTGAATGATTTTCAAAAATCTTTCACACCATAAAAATATTTTATTTCAAAAACCAATGCGATTTTTATTTTCAAAATAAAAAAATATAGTGAAAGATGAAAAATCTCACTCGATGAAAGTTCAAACTCGGAATTGGAAATGTTAGAGTATGTAAGAATGATTTGATGATCTTGCATGGTTAACTTGTTAGTTGTTAACGGTGATGATGATACGTAGGGGCATGATGACTTCAAATGATTTCAAATGAGACGGTTAAAGTATGTTGTTTACAAGTTTTGATGAAACAACCCGAGGTACCAAAAGTACTTTTAAAGTTTATTTTAAATACCATACAAATCCAAGGATTTTCAAAAGATTTCCTTTAAAAGGATACCTCGTGGATTTTCTTTTCGAGTTGTTATTGGTTACCTTATGTGATATGTCGTGCTGAGTTGGTACTTTAGTATAATATTTTGCGAAGTCGTGCAAACGTATTGAGTGGGAATCTGCTTAGTATGCCGATGGGCAGAGGACACAGTCGTGACCACAATACTAATGGCCATGAAGATCGGATGTGGACCAAGAGGATATGGTCGGGAAGGTTGCTATTCCAGCACTTCGTTCTCGTTGTTTAGGTTTCGGGACGAAACCTCTTTTAAAGGTGATATGATGTAATACCCACATTTTCTTTCTTTCTCTTCTGTTTCGTCCAACCGTAACGACTCGACTGTGTTCGTTGATGCTTCTGACCTGGTGTTGTTTCTCACCTTTGTCACTCGAGCGAGTTCTGATATTGTCCCAAATTGACCTGTATATCGTTGTGACCTTTCCAAGTTCGGAAAATTAGTCTCGTTTTCGATCTTCCAACCCTTGGGCGGTGGAATTCTGTATTTGTTCAGCGATTGACTCGCGTTTTGATTGATGTACCGTTGGGTTGGTCAATCGTATTGATTTTCGTCCGTTGTGTTTTGTGATTGTTCGGATAATTGACTTGATTGTATTATCCATTTGATGACGCTTGTCACTTGTTGGTTTTGTTATATCCTTAACGGCGACGTTGTGTTGGTCGTCGTGGAGCGTGTTTTCACGTCATATATTCCTTTGTGTTGCTTGTAACGTTTCGCCGATGGGCGTAAGTTACGCGTTTCCTTGCGTATCTTGTTGAGTTTTCCTGGCGGGATATTGCTTCTCCCTACTTGTTTTAAGTTTCGGGACGAAACTTCTTTTAAGGAGGGTAGAATGTAATATCCGCAATTTTCGATTTCCGGTAAATTTCTTTTTCGGCCGGAGTCCGTTTTGACGACTCGCTCATGACCGTTTCGTCATTTCGAGAATGATTAATCTGCACTTTTTGTCATCCGAGTTCGTTTCGGTATCGTTTTGTTGAGTTCCGAGCTTTTTAGCGACTTTTCCGCACTTGAGTTCGATTCTTGCGAATCTCGTCCGAAACTGTTGTTTCGAGTTGCTCGTAATTTCATTTAATGTTATTATTCACGTTGAGAGCTTTGGTTTAGTGTTTCGATCGCGTATCGTGATTTTCGGACGTTTTGGGCCATTTTCGTAATTTCCCAAAGTTTTGGGTAATTACTTCCGTTGTCGAATTCCGAGCCTTCGGGTTGTCGGAATCGTGTGTTCTCTTAGTGCTCGGATTCGTCTTTGCGAGTACTTCGTAACCGTATCTTCGATTTGTACTCAGGTTCGGGTTTCGGGGTCGTTCGGGCCGTCGGAGTTGGTCCCGGCCGAGTCATGGCCGGGCATGCTCGAGCCAGGCCCGGCCGAGTAACGTGCGGTAGTGCTCGGCCGTTACGTGCGTAAGGCGGTTACGTACGTAAGGCCACTGGCGTGCGTGCGTAACGCTTCCGCATTTCCAGCGATGTGATCGGCCATGGCGATTCGTCGTAAGCGTGGCGATTCGTCGTAACGGCCGTGATCGGCTATTTAAGGCACAGCGGCGTTTTCTTCAGCCATTTTTCATTCTTTTTCTTCCCGTACGCAGCTGTGGGTGTGTGAATCATCTAGAGATGTTGTTGGACAATGAATCCATGAAGTGTTGAGTTTCATATCATCAATCATCCGTCCTATAACATCCTCCGATCTACCGAATCAGGTCAGATTTCCTAGAAATCTAGTTTTGGGGAATTTGGGTATTTTGGTTGTTTTCGTCCGATTAATCCGATTTAACTTAGGGTTATGATGGATTGATGATTATTTAGATATATTATATCATTTCCTTTATTATTCCATGGTTGGATCGTATCGATTCGTCGATTTGGTCGAGTTCTTGATCGACGCCTTGAAGGTGTCCGGTAGAATGTCGTAGAGGGGTTTTCGTGCGTTCCACAATTATTCTTCTTCGTATGATCGATGATTTATTGATTATATGTTGTTAGGGTCGAATTATTGTGAAGAACTCGAGTCGGAACCCTTCCGTTCGTTGCCTTCTTTGGGGTTCGAGCTTCCCGGTCGAACCGTGTTCTTCGGAGCGTTCAGTAGCGGTTATTAAGGCAAGTATCTTACTATACGACTTGTATCTTGCGACTAGTAATTACGTATGAGATGTATGATGACTTTGCTTGCCTTTGTAAATATGTTCCGTTTGAGTTGGTTGTGTTTTCCGCAATTTGAAGGCTTTGTGATAATAGTGTTATATCAGTATACGTGTTAGGCGTTGTGCCATTTGTGCAGGAATGCGACGTACATATGGGATGGTTGTACACTTGGTTGTGCAATGTATTGTGTACCGAATGTGTGTTATGTTGGTTAAATGTCGTTGATTGATGATAGTTGTTGCGAGTGTCGAGGTTGTGTTATGTGCGTGCAATGTACGATTTTGTGGTGATCAAGGTGATTGATTAATTGTGCTCATTGTTGTATGTAATGTGAATGTGAATATGTGTGTGACCGCTAAGTTCACTCGTGTTGGTTCGACGGGACCTACGAGGATTCGTGGCAGTGGACTACGGGATCGAACTTAGTGAGGTGCGAGGTCCAATCGTCTTTGTCCAGCGAGGCCTACGATAACGCATGGCGATGGACCATGAGTTTCGGACACGGTCGTCAACCGGGTGAGCTCGACGGGGCTTACGGTGACACGTGGCGGTGGACTACGGTGTCGGGATCGTGTGTGATTGTTGTGATTGATATAGTCCGTGCGGGTTGTTATGCCTACGGAGACACGTGACAGTGGATCACGGTGTCGGAATTGGTTATGTTTGGTTAATAGTCCGTGCGGGTTGTTGAACCTACGGATACACGTGACAGTGGATCACGGTGTCGGAATTGATTATGTTTGTTTAATTTTGCGTGATGTAGTCCGTGCGGGTTGTTGAACCTACGGATACACGTGACAGTGGATCACGGTGTCATGAGCATGATACTTTTCAAATCAAAGTTTTTAAAGGAAAAGTTTTAAGAAAGAATGTTGGGCCGAGCCCCACGAGATTTATGGAAATGTTTCCGGTATTGTAAACTGTTGAATTATGAAACAAGTTTTGGGTTAAGGCCCTTAAGTTTTTCGAAAGGTTTTGTGAATCAGGACTTGAGGTCTTAAGGTTTTGAAATTCTAATAATTCCCGAGATGATAATCTTATTTTCGAATGCTTCATAGCTTATCTTCCCTTGTGAAAACCTCCCGGGAATATTTTATACCTGATTATTATATTTGATCATGATTATTAATTGCTTGTTACATTTCGTATGATTTGATACTTGCACTAGTAAAACAGTGGAGTTTTGCTAACCCCCGAGTAATCGGGGGGTGGATATCTGTATTGTGTCCAGGTACATGCAGGTTTTCGGGAGCAAGACACAGGATCGGCACGAGGGATGATGAAAGTCGAATGATACTAATCACACGAAGGCCAGTTTTGGGTTCAGTTAGTCGGAGTCCACTGTATTGTCTTTTCCGCTGTCTTATTGTTTGTTGTTGCAAGTATTTCACCCTTGCGTGGGTATGAGTCTGGATGAGTTTATGTATTTTTTTTTGTAAGTCAGTGTCGAAAGACCAAATCGGTGTATTGGTTCGTTATTTTGATTCGTCGGTATGTAATGTAATGTGTGTTTAGATGTCTAGCCTGGTGGATCCTCGCGGAGAGGGTCTGCGCCGTGTAATATTCCCGGTTCGATCTGGGGATGTTACAATAAGAGTATGATGCACTAGTAGATAGGTTTTTTATTTTGATATTTTTAAATATCAGCAATGATTTTGTATATTTGTTGTGATATAATTAAAACTATGATTCAATTCTTTAATAACATTCTATTTGTTCAACTTTCAGATACTGAGTTCAAAACTGTTCGAGTGAGAGATCATGTTGGTTATTATATTTGTGATTATAATGGTAATAGGACATGGTATCCTGATTGCGGCGAAAAACCTATAGAAGGATGTCAGTTTGTTTCAATCGATCAGGCCTATAGTTTCTATGTATCTTATGGTAAAAAGGCCGGTTTTGATTGTAGAAGTGGTGGACAGTACAAGGCTGCAGGTGGAAAGGAGACAACCATAAAGTACTTCTATTGCTCAAGAGAAGGGTTACCTGTAAAAGGGAAATCCGTGGATAAAAATTCAAATGATGATATATCTGGAGAAAGTGATGGTAGTAATGTTTCTATTAAGTTTGGCGAGTTTAAGAATAAGCAAACAAGGAGGAAGGCTTCTTTTAGATGTGGTTGTTCAGCCTCACTTACTCTTAAGAAAATTGGAAATGTGTATGAAGTTTCTAAGCTTGTAGAGGGACATAACCATCCTCTCGTAGCAGAAAAATATATGATTTTTATGAAGAATTCTAGGAATATGGGATATACAAAGCAACATTTTCTTTACCAAGTTTCGAATGCAAATTTCGGTCCTGCTATAGGGTTTAGGTTAATGAAACAGTTGTATGGCGGCTTTGATAGAGTTGGTGTAACAAAGAGTGATTGTAAGAATAATAAGAAGAAAATTAGTGTTTTTATTGGTGATCGAGATGCTCAAATGGCTGTTGAGAAGTTGCTTAGTCGAAAGCTTCATTCGCCTGGGTTTTATGTCAATTATTATAAAGGTGATTCACTTGTTCCTTACATCACAGTTATAATCTCTAGTGCAAATTTTTAATATTTAGTGCATCGCATTATGTCTTAATATTAATTTCAGTTTATGTAGCATTAGTTTCTTACTTTATTAATTGTTTTGTTTCAGGTGATGACGATCGGTTGGTTGGGCTCTTTTGGGCTGATGAAGAAGCTATTAGGGACTACCATACATTTGGTGATATAGTATCCTTTGATGCGACATTTCGATCTAACAAGTACATTATTTTCCTTATTCTGAAAATTTGTTTAATTACTGTTTTATTTCTAATTTACTGACATATATTTTGTTTATATCTTATAAAATTTAGGTATCAAATTGTATTTGTCCCTTTTACTGGTATCAACCATCATAACCGTTGCATTACATTTGCTTAGGGATGCTTGCCGATGAGGCTATTTGGAGCGTACATATGGTTACTTGATGAATTCAAAAATGCTTTTGGGAAGGAACCAAATGTTGTTATTACGGATCAAGATCCATCGATGAAGATAGCTATTGAGGAATGCTTCCCGAATTCAAGGCGTCGTTTGTGTATGTGGCATATTATGCAGAAATTGACTACGAAGGTATTTCTTTTATAGTACTTTATGCCTATGATGCACTTGCTTATATTAGGTGATGTTGTTAATTTTCCATATCCATGGCTATACTGCGTTAATTGTTTGAAATGATTCACTGAATTTCTGTGACGCACTTAACTATAGTGAACAATTATACCATACTGAAAAGACTTATATATTGAGAACAGATTATGTATTGATTTTTTACAATCTGATGCAATTGTATTTATCACATACGCTGATGCAGTAAAATAATTTATATCCATTCCTATTATGTCTATGTGCACTAATTGTTTTCAAACTGATGCACTTAAATTTTACATTCACAATTTTCTGTTTTTCCAGGTTGGTTCTGCACTATGTAATAGAATGATTTTAAAAAAGCGTATATGCGATATTGTATGGACCGACCAGATTCTGCCTGAAGTATTCGAGAGAGAGTGGGATAGTATGATCAATGATTTTGATCTCTGTGATAATAAATGGTTAGCTGATATGTTTGATATGAGAGAGAGATGGATCCCAGCGTACTTGCGTGATGTGCATATGGCAGGTCTAATGCGTACGACTTCTAGATCTGAAAGTGAGAACCATTTTTTTGGTAAATGGACCAGCCCTCATCTTTCCCTTATTGAATTCTTAAGCCACTACGACACTGCTATCGAGTATCAGAGGTACATTGAGCGTAAGAATGACCATGATTCAAGGTATAGATCTCCAGAATTCAAAACAGATCTTCTGATGGAGGAAGAAGCCTCTAACCTATATACAAGAACAATATTCTTTGATGTGCAAGATGAGATGCTTGCTTCTTATAAGTTATGTATTGCATTGAACGTTGTTCAAACTGAGACTATGGAAAAATATATAGTTCGTGATTCCCAGTTTGAGAAGAGAAAACTCGTTGACAACGTTTATCAGGTATCATATGTTAGTGCATCAATTTTTTATATCTAGTGCATCACTTAGTTTGAATGTATTGCATCATAGTTATATATCTAGTGCATCAGAGGTTTTATATATCATTTTTAAAAAATTTTGTAGGTTGACTTTTGTAAGTCTGAGATGAAGGTTCAATGTAGCTGTAATCGGTATGAGTCGTATGGTCTTTTATGTCGTCATGCATTCTATGTTCTAAGGATGAACAGTGTAAAGGAGTTTCCCCGAAACTACTTAGAGAAACGGTGGTTAAAGAACGTGAAACCTTCAAAATCTGCTCTTCCCAGAATCATTGGTGCATCTGATGCAATAAGGAATGAAGTTTTGCATTTGTACAAGATTTTTGAGTCTACTGTTGATCGTTTGGTACATGACTTGAGCAAGATGCATATCTACAAAGAAAAGATGCAAGAGTTATTGAATCAAGCTGTTATTGATATTCCAACAGTTCCCAAAAAGAATGGGAAAGCTATTATTGTCTCAATGCTTGGTGTCAAAGAGCCTGAAAAACATACATTAAACAATCCATTGAAGAGTAAAACTAAAGGAACTGGTGTCTTTTCAAGAATGAAGCCAATAGTTGAAGTATCCGCTGAAGAATCACAAAGAGAAGGGCATGTGGGGTATGTGGAGAGAAGGAAGGACACAATGCCAGGACTTGTGAACAGGCTTTGCCAGCATCAAAGAAACCAAAGCAACAAGATACAACAAAAAGAGCTGGTTTGAGAGAATCTACACGCAAAAAATGAATATTCTTTTTTAAAGATTCTATGTTTTTCGTTTTTTTTTTTTACAAATAGAAGACTGATTCAATTGTAAAGAAAGAATGGTTTATCATACAGTTTTAATGGAAGATTGTCTTAGTTACAATATTTTCATCATGCTATTATATTGTTTTAGTGCATCATGATGCATTTTTTTTATAAATTTTCTTTCAACAGTTATTTACATTCTTGTTAAGTAGATTTATATATTTTTGATGCAGTAAATTCTAAAATTATGATGTTGTGGATTTATAGATTGTATCAAAGTAATTTTACATACAGTAGAAACTCTATAAATTAATACTGTTGGGACAACCAAAATTTATTAATTAAAAGAGTTATTAATTAATCGACAAATTAATAATTATTAATTTATATATTAATTAATATTTTATTAATTTATAATGAAATACTTACTTTACAAACAACTTTCAAACTTTCACTTAATTATTGTACAATGCATGTACATATCAAATGATGGGTCCAATTTAAAATAACCCTTCAATCTCTCATCTTATTATGCGTCCTGTGTTGAATATATCAGTGTATATTTTTTCTATAAACACAAAATCAAAATATGCGAACATTAAAGCAGCCATCATATTGAATAATTTATTGCTGAGCCTATATGAGAATACAACACTAGAAGTTCTTACGGTGATGCGATTTAAGATGAAATTGATTCCAACAAAAAAGAAATACAATTGAGTAATTTTTTAAGAAACCTTCATAAATTATTCCTATAATATGTACAATATATAAGGAATTATTAAGTTATATTTTATATGGGACCTATAGAAATTATCAAGAATGTATTATCTTATAATTTTAGCGAATTATTAATTTAGCACCCTATCCCTGAGTCGGGACCAGCCAAAACTATTATCTTAGAGAGTTTATTAAATAATCGAGTATTAAATTATCGAGTTTCTACTGTAATTGTGATGCATTGTTGTAGTATAATATAAAAATATGATGCAGTAACAGATAAAGATTGATGCACACCATATAAGCATTGATTCAGTACAGTATGAACTGTGATGCTGTAACAGGTAAATATTGATGCAGTAATTACCAAACCCAAACCATAAATAAAAGCAATTACTAAGACTTATCATTAGAATTTAAAGTACTTAGTTTTCAACAACCATTAACCAAAAGAAGTTCTTCCCATTCAGTATCACATATCCTTAAGATTTCAGTTTTTAAGTAATCCCAGTGCAAATTTCCGGTCAGCCTTGAACTGTCTTGACTAGAGTATCGTTAAACCTCTTCATCAAATTTTCATCCACTTTGACATCAATATGAGATAAAATCTTGGAGCGCTTTGCTTGCCTCTTCCCAAATGCTTCTGCTGCTTTCACTAATTCCATCTTTTTGAGATTAAGATCTTTGAGTAATATCTTTGCCAAGTACTTTGCGCGAAGCATTTTCAGTTGTCCTTTTTGAGCTTCATCTTCCTTTTGTAGTTCATAGCAAAATACTTCGTGGCCAAGATATGTTTCCATGTGCCTCATGACAAAGATACCACAATCAACACCGTAGGTTGTCTTCCATTTTATCTTCACTAGTCTTGGATTCGCCATTAAAATATCACCGATTTTTGGGTGCTTTTTCCTTTCTAGGTAATTGATAAATGTATCAATCTGTGAAAATAATAAGATTCTGTTAAATTAATTTTAGTTTCTTATATGCACTATATATAACACTTTGATGCAGTAAAAATAATTAAATGTTTTTAGTTATAAAATTTTGATGCAGTAAAACAAATCTTAGTATTTTTAGTTATACTTACCAGTGCCGTTGCATAATTCCCATATCTTTCTTTGATATTTTCAATTCCATTGTCGATGTTGTCGAGGATGTCTATATCACCTTTCTTCAGATTAAAGCAGATGACATAATGGTGGTTTGATCCATTTTCAGACATCTTTACACAAGGAAAGAAAACCTGTAAACATTGTAATGCATTCACATTATTGTAATTCATAATAAAAATCAAATCACTGAAACTCATAATAATAAATCCATTTTTTACTTACCAAACTAACATCATTGAAATCCTTCAATTCTGCATTTTCTAAAACACTTTTAACATTCTCATCAAAAACGTTTCTTCTTCTCATCATATTCATATCCTTTCCAGCTTCAACCATTGAATGAGGCTGTTTTAATAACATCAAATGTTTTATAAGCATTAAAAAGTTACAACTTAAAATTAGGTATATTATATAGATGAATACTCACCAGCATTGTTGTACTACAGTAAACATTTCTGTTGCTTGAAAGTTTGTTTCTGAATTGCTCTTCATCGTTTAGTATAATGCTCCATACATCAATTATATTTGAAGCAACTTCAATTCCAGGATAAAGGCTCAAGAAAAACACACATTCTAATTCTAAGCCTTTTCCACTGAAAATAATATCACTGCACAATTTTAAGATTAAGTATCAAGTAAGGCATTGATGCAGTATAATTTAAAATATGATGCAGTAACATATAAAGATTGATGCTGTAACAGATAAGCATTGATGCAGTAGAATATTAATTGTGATGCAGTAACAGATAAATATTGATGTAGTAATTATCATTTGTAACAAAATTTACCCTTCAGACAATGTCACTCGGATGTATTCAACTAGCTTCATGTCTGCTTCAGGCCATTTTTCGAAAATCATTACTTTTCTATTATAGAATGGCGACACCATAGCATTAGAGGGCTTTATTGTACGCTTTTCCTTTACTATATCAGCCTCTTTAGTGTCTTCTATAGCATTTGCGCCTCTCTTTTGGCCTCTTTTAAGTTTTTGTGTATCCTCTTTAACTGTTTTAGGCTCAGGCTTTTTCGTTGGAGCTTTTTTAGCTTTTCCCATTTCCTGTTTTGCTTCTCCCTGTTTACCCACTGCCTTTTTTGCTTGTGCCACATTGGTTGCTTTCTTTTTTGCCGGTTCCTTGTTGGTTGCTGCCTTTTTAACCTCTGCCTTGGATTTTGTTGCAGCTTCTGAATTATCACTTTTCTTTCCCTTTGATTTTGTTGCAGCAATACTTTTTTCCTTTTGTTTTTTCTCCATGGGAATGTAAATTTCTGGCGCAACAGAACTCACAGTAACCGCATCAAGCACATTAACAGTTGACTCCTTTGCCACATCTGATTTATCAACTTTCTTAGCATCATAGTTTCCAGAACTGTTGCGTTTTAACTTTAACTTCAAACTATGGTAGGGCGGAGTTGCAACTTCAGCTTTTGATTTTAGAGCATCAACAGCTAACCCTTTCGTTGCACCTGTTACACCAGTAGATAGGAATGGCAGTTTGATGATGTTGTCAACCATCTCAGTTTCAACCACACTTGGTTCGCCTGCCATTGCCCAAGTTAGCTGTGATAGTGTAACATCATCTTCAGGATTTAATTTTCTTCTTTTATTACTACTTGAAATGATATTTTCAGGTTCCTGAGATACGGGCAAAGGTACAATATCTTCAAGATCATCATACTGCATCTCTTGGGTTTCTGTTTCATACTCATCTGCTGATTGAGTTCCGTTTTGGCTTGACAATAAATCCAAATCGAATGGAACAATAGCGTTATCTTTGGTCCCAACTAATCCTTTCCCCAGCAACTCATAGTTCTCTTTCTCATTACTTAACTTTTTCAGAATATCATTCAAATCAACTAAATCATGCTTCTCGTTCGCTTCATCTTTCTTTCCCTCTTCTTTTCTACATTCGCCCCCAGTGATATTATCATTTCCCCGATCTTCATTATTCTGCTCACCCATTTGATCATTTTGATAGTTTCCATCATCACCATCCTTTCGACCATTTCCACCATTATGATTTTCATCGTCACCATCAATCTCATCTCCTGCATCATCACCATCTTTCTTATTTTTTTTACCACCTTCATCATCTTTTTTCATCTCAAAATCATCTTCTTTATATGATTCAGCAAACATATCCTTTCTAACTTCAACCATTTCCTTCAACTCTTCATCCTCAGGGTTTAGTCTCATAGCTATCCTCAACTTGTAATCAGTATCCAACATCAACTGATTACACAACACCAGATTGTCTCTTATAATCCCCTTCATTTCCTAAATAAATATTTAAATGAAACAAAATTAGATAACTATATTACAGTGTTTTTTTAGTGCATCACTGCTCATAGTGTATATAATTTCAATTTAATTATAGTGCATTAAAGTGTATTACTGTACTGTATCTTTTAGTTTAGTTCTAGTACATCACAGTTCAAAATTATTGCATCATACTTTTATATGTTTAAAAGTACTGCATCATAGTTCAAACTATAGTGCATCACAGTTCAACCACTAGTACATCATAGAAACCATCAAGCATATAAAATCTCATGCACCACAGTTCAACCACTAGTAAATCATAGAAACAATCAAGCATACACAGTGAATAATGCTTTTAAATTAATAATACCTCAAAAGATTTTGATTTGAACTCTTTATTTGCTTCATCCATATCAACTTTTCCATATACTCCATAATTAAGATCAATTGTTGGAGTCTGTAGTTGACTTACAAGGTTTTCTTCTTTGTCCCCTGTTAGTACATCAACATCGAATTCAATTAGAAATAAACAAGTTTTACAAAATGTAATAAATTTTTATATATTATACATTACACTCTTTTGTTTTTATTCAATTTCTTCTTTTTGGGGTCTTTTTCATCGGTGGTTCAATCACCTCCACACCTTCCGCAATTGTGCAACCAAAACCAAATTCAAGTTCTTCTTTTTGTCTTTGAAACAAAAGTCTTGAACTCCATGCTTTGAATGCTGGAACGGTTTTTTCCAATTTGATAGACTCAGATGTCGTTGAATTAACGTATATGATCTGCAACAAATAAATTAATTTTAAAATATAATAGTAAGTGTATTATTTGTTTAATATGTATTACATTACAGTTTAAAATTCATTGTATGAGAGTGTGAAATGTAGTGCATCAATGTTTCATGTCTACTGCATCATAGTAGTCAGAATCAGTCAATCATAGTTTTATATCTAGTGCATTCCTGTTTCAAACTTATTGCATCACAGTTTTGAATTTACTGCATCTTAGTGTCATAATTAGTACATCATACCTTGAATTATTCGTGCATTACAAAGTAAATAAATATAGAAAACTTACAGCCAACAAAAGCAATGGTCCACTGAAATATTTGTTTGGTTGATATCTGGAACACTCCTTTACCAAACACTCTACAACGTACGAGCGCCAATCCATCTGAGAAATGTCATCAGTATTAGAGAGAATTGGTATAATTCTCTCATTTACCTGCCCATCTTTGTTTCCTTGGCCAAATATAGAGAAGAAGAGGACAGTGAAACAAACTCGAAATTCCCAATCAACTTCTGTCAGACTGCACAAATGTTCCTCCAACTTTCCTATATAAATTTTATTCTTAACAACAATACTTTCCAATAATTCTCTCCATTTAGCAGTAGTCTCTTCAAATAGATTTTTCTCTTTAAGTGCTTCAACTTTCATATCCCCCATTGGGATTCCAAGCATATCCCGAACCAATTCTCGAGTAATTTTTATCTTTCTTCCATCTTTCATTTTTATCGAGCAAGTTTTTTTTATCAAAATTTCTAACCACCCACATCCCTAATTCTGATGGTGTAGAATCAAAGTTGAAATTATTATGAAAATCACCAAATCCCATCTTTTCTAATTCCTCCACCTGAGGAGTTCTCAAATTCTCAAGAACCTTTTGCAAACTTCTCGGTGACATTCTATTCATGATAGATTTGGGTTCGTTCTTTTTAACGTCTTCTTTTGTTACAACAGCCAGTTCTGAATTCAAACTTTCATTCTCATTTCCTATTTTTACTTTCTTTTTCTTTTTGACTGGTGTCCTATCAAAATCTGAATCCATCTCTATTGCAGCCCTTTTACCCTTAATCTTCTTTTTAGTAATAGAAATGGGATTCTTCTTCTTAACAGTTTTCACTTTAGCTGCAGTACGTGTAACACCCCAAATCCTATTGGGTTATTACAGTGCCGTGGACCCCACGCCAGGAGATCCACCAGGCGAACATGACTAAAATACATTAAAGTAAACAACAAGGAAAAATCATAGTCCCTACAATGATATCCGACACAATATTCCGATAAGGAATTTCAACGACAACGATGGGCCTACATGGCCAAGAGTAAAAATACAACATCCACGAGCATCTGCTCGGGTAATACAAAATGACAATGATTGACAACTGAAGAACACTCCAACCGACTGACCAACATGAACAACTCGGACTAGTATCGCTCGAATGCTTCGTCGCCATCATCATGCCCCTGTGTCTCAACTCTCTCCTCGCAAGCACCTAAAACATGAAAAACATGTTCCGCCCCCCACGGGGTCAGTCATCCAGATAATGAACATCAAATACATGTATAACATGATATGCATCCAAAGGCAGAATGAAACGGTACAATGATGATAATAATACGAGATGCTCACAAACCAATGTAAGAACCGAGCATTCGTGAAATACTATGCCCACGGCATACTATTAATACCTGTTCGACAGGTTAGAACGCAAATGCCCAACGACGAATCATAATCACAGAATACCACAATGAATTAAACAACATGAACCAAACCAGAATTGAATTTAATATGAATCATAATGCCCAAAGGCTCCAATGAAAATACCAAGACATTACAAAAGGCCTGAAAGTCGTTCAGCGGTAGTTAACAAATATCACAAACACCAAACCTAATGTACCAAGCTATAATTAATGAGGGCTAATAAGGTCATAACCACGACCGTGACCTACTGAGTTGTAGGTGTTGGGAAGCCAACCGCGAAGGTTCAAGCCCCAAACTTACCCATAAGATCATAAACGCGACCGTGACCTACTGAGTTGTAGGTGTTGGGAAGCCAACCGCGAAGGTTCAAGCCCCAAGCTTACCCATAAGATCATAAACGCGACCGTGACCTACTGAGTTGTAGGTGTTGGGAAGCCAACCGCGAAGGTTCAAGCCCCAAGCTTACCCATAATAAGCACTAGTCGAGACTAGCCTCCAAAAATATAATTAATCACAAATGACAACGATTCGTAGATTACCGAATTTGTGAGAATGATAGGGTGCTACCTTGAGTCGGCCAACACGATAACAATGATGCAGCGGATGATTCCCTGAATGATTGAGTGTTTTGTTTTCCTTATAATGGCTAATCGATGTGAATGATATGAGGAATGATTGAATATCTAGATTGCCTTAGAACGGTCAATCGATACAATGATTTAGTGGATGGTTGAACATTTCGATTTGCCTGAGAACGGCAATTCGATAACAATGATATGAAGGATGCCTCGGCACCTTTAATCGGTTACCGACGACGAAGGTGAGAAATGAATAAGCCAATGCCTTTAATCGGCCTGTACAGTTTAAATGACAATCCAAACAGGAATAACAATGATCTCAACGATGTCTTAAATTGACCTCTATATTAACAACAATCGATACATCGATACCGCGAACCGGCTATCGACAATGACATTAATAATGAGTATTACAATGCCTTGAATCGGCCGTTAACGAACAACAATAACATTTGGCAAAATTGCCGGAAGGCATCGTATCGAACGATCTCTTGATATCAATGAATTCATGAAGAGACTAAGTCTCGGAATGATACAACACATCCATACACATACATGATGACATTAGCTCATTGACTAGTACAAGTATAAAACTTGCCTCAAACCGAAGGCGAGAAGGTACTTCCACGATCAACGTCCTTAATGAAATTACCGGCCGCTCGAACAACCTTAAACAACACAAAAACCAACATTTCTCTTAATACACGAATCAAGCATGATCACAACCAACTCAAAAGTCGATACAACAATACCCGAAACTCATTGGGGCATTTAAACAAATGCATCGTAAACATTCTCCAATCGTTTACAACCCAAAACTCAATTATATCCGAAACCAACTTCCAATGAATGATTCAAACCCACAAAACCTCATGAATACTATCAATAATCCAATAGGAATACTTAGAACGATATTTCAACAACATCTCGACAACCCCCAAAGTTCCAAAGTCAACCCGTAAGGGTTCTTGAACAATTCCTCAATTGTTCACAAATTCCGAAAATTACACCAATTAATCCGTAGAAATACATGTATCCAAGATAGATAATCCATATCTAACATATTCCAACATAATATCGATTTAACACGAAGAGGTCGAAAGCAAAACGCCCAAGAAGTGTTTCAAACTAACAAAACATCTCCAATACGATCAATAATCCGTTATGAATATCCAAAAACGTGATTATAACAACAATTAGTCGAAAATCCCCAAATCCAACTCGATATTCAAAGTGTTCTTGAATAATCCCTCAATAATCCAATGAATCCTTATACAAAATCATAATAATATACATATCCCTTCATATAACATGATTATAACGTCCAAAACATCATATCTCAACATAGAATCGAAATTCAAGGTGTTGAAGAAATTACCTCTTGAAGATCCAATCACTTCGATCCGATGAACACGAGTTAAAACGAGTATCCAAGCTTCCCAAATGAATGAAGATGATGAAAATTACACACTCAAGTGATTGATGATTGCAAGATCTCTCCCTCAACCCTCTCTCTCGGATAAAAGAAGAAAAGGAATGAAAATGAGGAAAAATGTCCCGACCGAGTCCTTAAATACTGCCGGAAGTTACGGCCGTAACTCGGCCCTCTTACGGCCGTAACATTCCAAGTCAACGGCCTTACGGCCGTAACCGGCCAACTCGTACGGCCGTAACTCGGCTTCGTCCGAAAGCCTGCCGACAGACTTACGGCCAGAATCGCTCTCGAGTTACGGGCGTAACCCGCCTTCGTCAAAAACATCCGCCGACATCCTTACGGCCGTACCCGCACACCTTACGGCCGTAACTCGGATGATACAGCCGTATCCGGCCAAACTTACGGGCGTAATCCGCCTACGTCGAAAATGACCAGGCATCCTGCCTGCAGCGTACGGCCGTATCCGGCCAAGCCTTACGGCCGTACCTTCCTCGACTTACGGCCGTATGCCGCAACCCTTAAGGCCGTAAGTCACCCTTGGTCGACAACACCTGAAATTTACGAACACCACTTACGGCCGTATCCTCCCCTTCTTACGGCCGTAACTCGCCTTTGGCCAAAATGCATGGGCAGCCTGCTGGACCACGTACGGCCGTAACCGGCCAGCCTTACGGCCGTACCCGCTGAACTTACGGCCGTATCCCGGAACCTTACGGCCGTAACTCTATGCTGGCTAAGGTGAATAAAACCGATAACTCCGATTCCTCGCTACGACTGATGAATGATTATAAATGAGTGAAAAAAATCTGAGTGACAGTTACTGAATGATAATAAATGAATTCACAACCGGGTATTACATACTCCCCCCCTTAAAAAGAGTTTCGTCCCCGAAACTGAGGGTAAACAACTCGGGATATGAACTATCCATCACGATCTGAAAACAATAACGCCCAAATAGTCCTCGGGACCAAATCAATCGCACGCCCTAGTCCTTAAGACTTGACGTCTCGAATCACAGTGAACGATTTCCAAATGGACGAATTCTCAACAAATGACCCAAATCTCAAGATTCTCGAATATGATCATAATAAAATAGATCAACAATAAATGATCCACAGCCACGATACATTATTACAGATAGATTTACACAGTCATCCAAAAACAAGGTTACATCTCAAATGTACCCAACATCGATATTCTTCCATATCATCGATCTCCTCTATCTCAACGATTTAAGGTATATCCGATGATGAACTCGCCGCTAACTATGATCTCAGAAGGTCACGAGAATGAAAGTGACAAAAATGAATGATGAATGATAAATGACTACAAATCCGACAAGGATTTAGAATGACTCACCAAGGTGAATTAATAACGACATGAGTGATAGTTCCCTGAAGTGATTGGAACCGCCGTTCCTCGTGAATTGAATGATTAATCGATAATTATGAGTCCCAACATGATTGATATATATGATGAATGAATTATATGAATGAATGAATGACAATGAAATGAATGATTATCCTCCTACCGAGCAAGAATTAACTTGCTCAAAACTGGTGATGAATGTCCTTACCTCGGGCTCTCGAAGCCTGATAGGGCCCCTTGAATGAAGTACGGGCTGGAGTAACAAAATCCCTCGAGGCTTGTGACCCCTTTCGAGATCTACCGGCACCAGAACTCCTGCAGTATTTCTGAAGGTGTCCATGTCTCCCACACAGGAAACAAATAACGGCCTGCATCGAGCACCGGGTACTGCGATGTCCTATTACATCACAGTTAAAGCAAACAACGGTCGAACTCGTGGCCTTGGAAGAGGACGCTCCCTCCGCACGAAGACGACTAGCAAATGACCCCTTGGATGTCGGGGTCCGATGTCCCTCTGAACGAGCCGGCATTCTAGTCTTCTCACCCGAAGAAACCGAAGGGTGCTTCTGAGTAAGCTCCTTTATCAAAAGCTCTGCTCCAAGAGCCTTCCCGATGAACTCACTAAGTGAATTACAATTGTGGTTGAACAACTGCATCCTCAACTGCGGATTTAGCCTCTTGCTAAAATACTTGATCTTATCCGCCTCAGTACGGATAATTGACGAAGCAAACTGAAGTAGTCCTTGAAACTTCTCAGCAATGGCAATAACACCCTCGTCCTCGTCGGGTTCGGGGTTCAAAACCTCTGACAACTTGACTTCACGAAGTGGAGCCGGATAATACCTCTCTAACATGAGGGTCTTGAACTCACTCCAACCACAATCGCGATCGGTGGGTTTCACAGAAAGCCACCACGAATAAGCACCCTTAATCAAGTAATAAGCCGCTACTGCTACTTTACTCTCTTCTGGACACTGAACCATGTCGAAGAGTTTATCAAAATGCTCAAGCCAATGAACAATATCAGCTGGTTCCGACGAACCCTCAAAAGTAGGCGGCCTCTGACGAGAGATATCGCCAACAATCTGATTCACTACTCCAAATCCATGAAATGGCACTGCATCCTCATTGCGGTGGACCATGAACCATCGAGGTCTGCATGGTCTCCACTATCCGCGTCATCTGAGTCATCTGGGCCATCATGCCCTGCATAAATATGAATGGATCAACCCGAACACCTTCCGAGTGAGATGCCTCTCGGGTACGACTCCCTGACAGTGAATGATTATCTGCTGATGAATGAGTAGCCTCGCTATTTGATGAATTAATGATATCCTTCGCGTTCGTGTGGGCATGCACACGAGAACCCGGGTTCCGGCTGTAACACCCCAATTCGGAAATGGGACATTACACGCCGTAGAACCCTCGTGGGGTCTACCAGGCTAACACATGACACATAAACCACAAAGTAAACCCAAATGATGCACTCGAAAAGTAAGTAAGGCCGTGGCCTCGGCCAAAACATTTTAACGGAATACATGAATATAAGATAAATACCAATTCATTGCCCACGCAGGGGACTTAAACCAATTTTAAAAGTAACCAGTCTAACTCCAGTACTCGACAAATGTAACGACAAAACATAAAAATACAGACTCGAGCCATATCATCAAGCCAGCCCATCCTTTGCGTGCATGTCCCGTGCCTGCTCCTCAACCCTCCCGGTACCTGAAATGCATAAGACGCATTTCCCCCATTTAAGGGGTTAGCATTCGAATAGCTAGTGCAAGTACACAATTACACAACATTATATACATACACGATTCAACGCAAACAAATCGTTAGGAAAATCATTTTTAAAAGTCAATATTCCGGAATATCACATTAGCACCAAAACAGTATATCAATAAGTTTTCCACATCACAATTATCCACGCTTGGTAACTCGCGGACCGTACCCATTAGTATCGGTCCCCGGAGGTCCATGACCGTCCCCTGTGTGAGAAACCACTTCGCGGCCGTACCCATTAGTATCGCCCCCGGAGGTCCCGTCGAACCGTCCCTGTGGAAGAACATCAACGCACACACCCAAGTTCACTTAGTGGCCGTACCCATTAGTATCGGCCCCCAGAGGCCACATGCCATCCCCAGGTGGAAGAGTAACCATCACATTTCTTCAATAATACAGTTTACATCATTCACATCAATCCGTACACACATAATGAAGTATAATACATGTACTTGCCTGGAATAAGACGAAACGAAGGAACGCAGCGAAGGAATCGGTTTCGGTCCGAACAATTTTCCCAAATCCGATCCTAACACAATAACGGTATACACAAGTCTCAATAATGCGGAAAGGTAAGAATTAATCCTAATTCTACCCCTTGGAACGATTTGTCGGTCAATACGAAGTCCAAGACGGTTAAAATCCAACAATGGAGAATTTACTAGGTTAAATCCGTTAAACTATAATGGAAACAAGGGATTTACGACTACACAATCGTAATCTAACAAGTCGCTGAAGCTAAATCGGATTAAAAGGAAGAATTATGCCAAAATCCCGAAATCCCCAAAAACTAGGGTTCTAAAGAAATATACCTCAATTCAGACGGAGAGTGATGATGATTAATCTTCCTTGGAACGCAATAATCAGCCTACAGAGGGTTTCTACGGATTGCACCGGACAAATCGCACCAAATCGCTCAAAGGGAACTCACGTCGCGAGAAGGAAAGAAAAGAAACGAAAATGAGGCGACTGAGGATAAGTCAGGGATTAAAAGGCCTGACAGCGCGTTACGTACGTTAACGCAAGCTGTTAACGTACGTAATGAGGGTTACGTACGTAACCCAACACTGGTTAACGTACGTAACAAACTGCCTGGACTAAAATGCGAAGGCCATAACGTACGTTATGGATCATGCATAACGTACGTTATGCATGCAGCGATCCCGATTACGAACAATCACATTCAGCACAGTCGATACAATGATGGAACACGACACGAGGATAGAATTAAAGGTGTAATTACGAGGTGTTCAAAACAACGAAGCTGAGTGCTGAAAGAAAACGCACTTCTAACTACCGAGGAGTCCAAAATACGACAAGGAGGGTAAAGACACCCTAAACTCTTAAGAAATTACAAAATGGCCCAAACAATCGAAAATTCACGATACAACGTCGGATTAACAATCCGAAACTCGCAACATACTCTACTCAACCATACGAACTCATGGAAATAGGAAAATGACGAAATCGAACGAGTTTAACAAGAATCGAATACACATGCGACATAATATAACTCAAGATGAAATTACGTAAGAACATCATTGAGACTCGTCCAAGCGGAGAAACTCCAAGAACAAAATAGATGCAGAATTCCAAAATAGTGCCAAGCGAGTTGTCCGAAACGAATATACACCAAAAATAGAAATTACTAAAAATAGAAAACGCGGATATTACATTATTTCCCCCTAAAAATAAGTTTCGTCCCGAAACTTACAACACGAATAACTCGGGGTATCTCGACCTCATACTCTCCTCCGTTTCCCACGTGGCTTCCTCGGATCCATGCCTCGACCACTGCACTTTAACCAAAGGAATGGTTTTGTGCCTGAGTTGCTTCACCCGACGCTCTAAGATCTGAATCGGCCTCTCCTCAAAGGTAATGTCGGGCCCCAACTCGATCTCTCCAAAATCAATAATATGGCTAGGGTCCGGTACGTACTTCCTAAGCTGGGAAACATGAAATACGTTATGTACGCGGCTCAGGGACGGCGGCAAACCTAACCGATATGCAAGCTCTCCAACTCTCTCTAGAATCTCGAACGGTCCAATAAATCTCGGACTGAGTTTACCCTTCCGACCGAAGCGGTAAACTCCCCGTGTCGGCGACACCTTAAGTAACACATGGTCTCCTACCTCAAACTCCAACGGTCGGCGACGTGTATCGGCATAGGACTTCTGTCGACTCTGGGCCGTCAACAATCTATCACGAATCAGAGTAATCTTCTCTCTCGTCTCAACTACCATATCAGGCTCGGTACCAATCAGCTCGGACGCATCGTCCCAACACAACGGCGATCTGCACCTCCTCCCATACAATGCCTCGAATGGTGCCATTTTGATCGAGGCGTGCCAACTACTGTTGTATGTGAACTCGATCAATGGCAAGTGAGACTCCCAATCATCCTTCCAATCTAAAGCACAGGCTCGCAACATATCCTCTAGCGTCTGTATCGTCCGCTCAGACTGTCCGTCTGTCTGAGGGTGGTAGGATGTACTAAGTTTCAACTCGGTTCCCAAAGCTCTATGAACGGCCTGCCAAAAATGTGATATGAACCGGCCATCACGATCCGAAACAATACTCTTAGGGGTCCCATGTAACCTCACGATCTCCGCAATAAACACTCGTGCAAGTCTCTCTGGCCCCCAAGTGTCCTTAATACTCATAAAATGAGCTGATTTGGTTAGTCGATCGACAACGACCCAAATCATATTCATTCCAGTCCAAGTCTTAGGCATACTGGTAATGAAATCCATAGAAATATCCTCCCATTTCCACTCCAGAATAGGAAGTGGTCGTAAAAGCCCCGCGGGTCGCTGATGCTCGATCTTAACCTGTTGACAGGTCAAACACCTCGACACAAACTCGCTAACGTCTGTCTTCAAATTGCTCCACCAGTAGTTACTCCTCACATCTTTGTACATTTTACTCGTACCAGGATGTATGGAGTAAGGCGTGGTATGAGCTTCACTCAAGATCTTCTGTCTCAGCTCAACAACATTTGGTACACATAGTCTGCCGCGAAATCTCAAAACTCCATCATCGTGAACCACAAATCCAGGGGCTTTCCCTTTCCTCACATCCTCCCTCAACTGGACTAAAAACGGATCGTCATATTGCTTCGCCTTGATATCATCAGTCAAGGACGAAGTGATCTCTAACGCACATAACTGACCCTGAACTCTCTGAACCCAAACCTCGATATTCTGACAAATAAGATCTCGCTGGATCCTACTCTGTGGTGTAAGTACCTCTAACATCTGTAACGCCATCGGCTTCCGGCTCAACGCATCGGCCACTACGTTAGCCTTACCCGGATGGTAAAGTATCTCGAGGTCGTAATATTTAATTAGCTCCAACCACCTACGCTGTCTCATATTCAACTCTTTCTGACTGAAGATATACTTCAAGCTCTTGTGATCCGTAAAAATCTTACACGACGAACCATAGAGATAATGCCTCCAGATCTTTAAGGCGAAAACGACCGCAGCTAATTCCAAATCGTGCGTAGGGTAATTCACCTCATAAGGTTTCAACTGGCGGGACGCATACGCAATGACCCTATCTCTCTGCATCAAAACACATCCGAGCCCGAGGCCCGAAGCATCACTATATACTACGAAATCCTCGTTCCCCTGAGGCAATGCTAAAATGGGTGCGGTAGTCAAACGTCTCTTTAACTCGTCAAAATTGTCCTGTCTGTCTGCAGTCCACTCGAACTTCTGAGTTTTCTGGAGCAACTGAGTGAGTGGTCTAGCGATCTTAGAAAATCCCTCCACAAATCTACGGTAATAGCCGGCAAGACCCAGAAAACTCCTCACCTCCTTCACATTCTTAGGCGGCTCCCAAGCCATCACCGCCTCTATCTTCTGCGGATCTACCCGAACTCCCTTGCTGAAATCACATGCCCGAGGAACATCACTTCCTCGAGCCAAAACTCACACTTAGAGAACTTCGCATACAACTGCTCGGCTCTCAAAGTGTCTAATACAATCCGGAGATGTAAGACGTGCTCCTCCCGACTCCGTGAATAGATAAGAATGTCATCGATAAAGACGACTACGAATTTGTCCAGGTACTCAATAAAAACTTTGTTCATCAATTGCATGAACACTGCTGGGGCATTGGTTAGCCCGAAAGGCATAACCACAAACTCTTAATGGCCATATCTCGTCCGAAAGACAGCTTTCGGTATATCGCTGTCCCGAATCCTCAACTGGTAGTAGCCCGATCGCAAGTCAATCTTCGAAAAGACTGTCGCCCCCTGAAGCTGATCAAACAAGTCGTCAATCCGGGGCAAAGGGTATTTATTTTTGATGGTCAACTTGTTTAATTCTCGATAATCGATACATAAACGAAGCGATCCATCCTTCTTCTTAACAAAAAGTACAGGCGCACCCCAAGGCGATGCGCTCGGTCGAATATACCCTTTATCTAACAACTCTCCCAACTGATTCTTCAACTCTAGCATCTCCGACGGTGCCATACGGTACGGTGCTTGAGAAATAGGGGCCGCATTCGGCTCAAGATCAATAGGAAACTCCACCTCTCGATGTGGTGGTAATCCCGGCAAGTCGTCCGGAAATACATCAGGATACTCGCTAACAACTGGAATCGACGATATGTCAACCCCACCATCTTCCGCTTGCAGAGCGAAACACCAGTAGCCGACACAACCCTGGTTCAGAAGTTTCATCGCCTTCAAGGCGCTAATCACACTCCCCGATCTACCCGGCTTTACGGACGAGAGTATGCTCGGTGCCGTCCTCGGCAACTATCGAGATGGTACGAGTCCGATAGTTCATGATAGCACCGTGACGATCCAACCAATCGTCCCCGAGGATCAAATCCTCACCCTTAAGGTCTATAACAATGAGATTCGAGGGCCAATCCCGGCTCCCGATCCTCACTGGGCAATCCCTAACTTCCCGGTCCCCAACCATACGATCCCCACTGGGTGTACCCACTACAAACGGCTCACACTCAAACAAGCAGTCAAAACCAATACGACTCACACAATCCGAAGCAATAAAGGAATGGGTCGCACCCGAATCAAAAAGCACTGAAACTGGATGAGAAAGGATCTGAGTGGTACCTGACGCCACCGGAACGTCTGCCTCCTCTGTGCGCCTCATCTGATACAATCGGGGATGGACTGAACCCGAACTCGACGCTGTACGGCGATCCGGCTGACCCCGACCCCTACCACGGCCCGAACTCTGCGGAACATGAGTAGCTGGAGTGCTGTGATCCCTCTGATCGGCGGTGGTAGTCGGAACTCTAGCGGCCCTGGTGGCCCTCTCACAATGAGCTGCCCGATGCCCGGTCTGTCCGCAAGTAAAGCAAGTAACTAACGGAAATGGGCAATCCTTCATAACGTGCTCAGGCTGACTGCAATTAAAACAAACTCTCCCGCCAGGTGCTACAGACTGGACCGAACGGTTACCCTGAGATCCACCGGCCTGATGAAACGGCCTCTTCCCAGGTGTAGGAGCAGAACGAGACCTCGAAAACTGACCACCTTTACCGACCGAGAACCCGCCAGTAGTCTTCTGCTTCTTAGCTTCCGAAACTGACTCTGATTCCGGGACAGCCATCTCGATTGCCAGAGCGCGATCCTGGTATTCCTTCAAAGTGGCACACATGAGCGGCGCCATACTCTGTCTAATATGCGGCTTCATGCGCATATTGAAGTAACGGATTTTATCAGCCTCCGTTCTCACTTGATCTCTCACGAAACCCAACTGCTGATTGTAAGAAATGATGGCCTGAGAAATAGGCACATCCTGAGGTGTGGCAGTGAAGAACTCCACAATTCTGCGTTCTTTGACTGGCGGCGGACAATATTCTGCTTCCATAGCAGCCCTGAACTCATCCCAAGTGGCCCGACGGTCTCTGGGCGCAACGGCCTCCCACCATTCCGCAGCTTCCTTATCCAGGAGGTACTGGGCAATATGTACCCTCCTATCTTCAGGACAAGCTACGGCATCGAAGGTCCTAGACAACTGAAAGAGCCAATTCTCCCAACTGAGGGAGTCAGAAGATCCGGAGAAACGGGGAGGGTGCATCTTAGTCACCGTCTGAAGCCACTTACTAGCTTCCTCTTCAGGTGTCGGGGGCGGATTCTGGCGTCCACCCTGAGCTATCTGAGTAAGTTGGGCTACTAACTGCTGAAGTACGGCAAGAGCTCTGGCCGGCATTATTACCCGACGGCACTGAGTGAGAGGCTGAGTCCGCAGAGGACTGAGAACGTGAGCCCTCCTCATTATCAGCACCCCGACCACGGCCTCGGCCGCGTCCCCTAGCTGGTCTACCACGACCTCTCAACATACTGAAGGAAAATAAGAAAAGAACAAGATCAGAAAGATTCACAATTCACAAAGTTGGTAACACAAGTCACAATTCCGAACAACGCAAGAAAACGAATTATAGAAATATAAGAGTTCGAGGAGACTTACAGCCACGGGTCGCACGAAAAGACGGTAGCGTGATGATATTAGGCTCAACGACTGACTCTAACGACATAACTGACAGACCCAAAATTCACCGACAGCCTAGGTATTCAAAACCTAAGCTCTGATACCATAAATGTAACACCCCAATTCGGAAATGGGACATTACACGCCGTAGAACCCTCGTGGGGTCTACCAGGCTAACACATGACACATAAACCACAAAGTAAACCCAAATGATGCACTCGAAAAGTAAGTAAGGCCGTGGCCTCGGCCAAAACATTTTAACGGAATACATGAATATAAGATAAATACCAATTCATTGCCCACGCAGGGGACTTAAACCAATTTTAAAAGTAACCAGTCTAACTCCAGTACTCGACAAATGTAACGACAAAACATAAAAATACAGACTCGAGCCATATCATCAAGCCAGCCCATCCTTTGCGTGCATGTCCCGTGCCTGCTCCTCAACCCTCCCGGTACCTGAAATGCATAAGACGCATTTCCCCCATTTAAGGGGTTAGCATTCGAATAGCTAGTGCAAGTACACAATTACACAACATTATATACATACACGATTCAACGCAAACAAATCGTTAGGAAAATCATTTTTAAAAGTCAATATTCCGGAATATCACATTAGCACCAAAACAGTATATCAATAAGTTTTCCACATCACAATTATCCACGCTTGGTAACTCGCGACCGTACCCATTAGTATCGGTCCCCAGAGGTCCCGGCGGACCGTCCCCAGGTGAGAAACCACTTCCGCGGCCGTACCCATTAGTATCGGCCCCCAGAGGTCCCGTCGAACCGTCCCCAGGTGGAAGAACATCAACGCACACACCCAAGTTCACTTCCGTGGCCGTACCCATTAGTATCGGCCCCCAGAGGCCACATGCCATCCCCAGGTGGAAGAGTAACCATCACATTTCTTCAATAATACAGTTTACATCATTCACATCAATCCGTACACACATAATGAAGTATAATACATGTACTTGCCTGGAATAAGACGAAACGAAGGAACGACGAAGGAATCGGTTTCGGTCCGAACAATTTTCCCAAATCCGATCCTAACACAATAACGGTATACACAAGTCTCAATAATGCGGAAAGGTAAGAATTAATCCTAATTCTACCCCTTGGAACGATTTGTCGGTCAATACGAAGTCCAAGACGGTTAAAATCCAACAATGGAGAATTTACTAGGTTAAATCCGTTAAACTATAATGGAAACAAGGGATTTACGACTACACAATCGTAATCTAACAAGTCGCTGAAGCTAAATCGGATTAAAAGGAAGAATTATGCCAAAATCCCGAAATCCCCAAAAACTAGGGTTCTAAAGAAATATACCTCAATTCAGACGGAGAGTGATGATGATTAATCTTCCTTGGAACGCAATAATCAGCCTACAGAGGGTTTCTACGGATTGCACCGGACAAATCGCACCAAATCGCTCAAAGGGAACTCACGTCGCGAGAAGGAAAGAAAAGAAACGAAAATGAGGCGACTGAGGATAAGTCAGGGATTAAAAGGCCTGACAGCGCGTTACGTACGTTAACGCAAGCTGTTAACGTACGTAATGAGGGTTACGTACGTAACCCAACACTGGTTAACGTACGTAACAAACTGCCTGGACTAAAATGCAAAGGCCATAACGTACGTTATGGATCATGCATAACGTACGTTATGCATGCAGCAGTCCCCAGTTCTGAACAATCACATTCAGCACAGTCGATACAACGATGGAACACGACACGAGGATAGAATTAAAGGTGTAATTACGAGGTGTTCAAAACAACGAAGCTGAGTGCTGAAAGAAAACGCACTTCTAACTACCGAGGAGTCCAAAATACGACAAGGAGGGTAAAGACACCCTAAACTCTTAAGAAATTACAAAATGGCCCAAACAATCGAAAATTCACGATACAACGTCGGATTAACAATCCGAAACTCGCAACATACTCTACTCAACCATACGAACTCATGGAAATAGGAAAATGACGAAATCGAACGAGTTTAACAAGAATCGAATACACATGCGACATAATATAACTCAAGATGAAATTACGTAAGAACATCATTGAGACTCGTCCAAGCGGAGAAACTCCAAGAACAAAATAGATGCAGAATTCCAAAATAGTGCCAAGCGAGTTGTCCGAAACGAATATACACCAAAAATAGAAATTACTAAAAATAGAAAACGCGGATATTACACCGGCCCGTACCGCGGCCTCTTCCCCTGCGTCCTCTGACAGCTCTATCCATACTGAAGTAGGAAAGTCACATGATGATTATAGATTCCGCATGAATATCGCATTATGATTACGTTACAGAGTGACAATAATGAGCATACACGCTCTCGCACAATGAATGCATTAATGATTTAATGAAATGATCGTCGACATTACGTCAGAGTATGATAAGATCGTATGAAACATCAAATGAGGTAACATGATTGCCTGATGAAATTCCTGAAATGATTACCTTGAACAAGTTAACAAGGTTGAAAATTCGATCCTCAAGATCAACAACTGAACCGTGAGATGGGCTGAATGATTAATGAATTAACTGAACAATGAGATCGACTGAGTGATGAATGAATTATCTGAGTAATGATATTGACTGAGTGAGGAATGAATTAACTGAGTGATGGATGAATTATCTGAGTGATGATATTGACTGAGTGATGAATGAATTAACTGAGTGATGAATGAATTATCTGAGTGATGTTATTGACTGAGTGATGAGATCAAAATGATGATTAAGAATTATTAACTGATAAATGAGTTGATCCTTAATGCTTACACAAGTCACACGTGCTCGAAAACAATTAGTCATGAATCAATCATAACACTAATATCACATATAGGTTTCAGCAAAGCATGAACAATTAATGACATGATGAATGTATGAACACAAAGAGAATCGAGTCCTTACACAGGTCATACGAAGCTTCGAGGTCTCGCGATACTAGTCTTTACTGACGACGACTCGATGAATGAATGACTCGTGCAGTCGCACTAATATTACGACTCACAAAACCTGACTGACTAGATTGTCATAACCTGACAATCCCACTACTACCGCGACGGTAGGACCACATAACTCACATCTCAGGGTATTTCACAACCCAAATCTCCGATACCATTTCTGTAACACCCCAAATCCTATCGGGTTATTACAGTGCCGTGGACCCCACGCCAGGAGATCCACCAGGCGAACATGACTAAAATACATTAAAGTAAACAACAAGGGAAAATCATAGTCCCTACCATGATATCCGACACAATATTCCGATAAGGAATTTCAACGACAACGATGGGCCTACATGGCCAAGAGTAAAAATACAACATCCACGAGCATCTGCTCGGGTAATACAAAATGACAATGACTGACAACTGAAGAACACTCCAACCGACTGACCAACATGAACAACTCGGACTAGTATCGCTCGAATGCCTCGTCGCCATCATCATGCCCCTGTGTCTCAACTCTCTCCTCGCAAGCACCAAAAACATGAAAAACATGTTCCGCCCCCCACGGGGTCAGTCATCCAGATAATGAACATCAAATACATGTATAACATGATATGCATCCAAAGGCAGAATGAAACGGTACAATGATGATAATAATACGAGATGCTCACAAACCAATGTAAGAACCGAGCATTCGTGAAATACTATGCCCACGGCATACTATTAATACCTGTTCGACAGGTTAGAACGCAAATGCCCAATGGCGAATCATAATCACAGAATACCACAATGAATTAAACAACATGAACCAAACCAGAATTGAATTTAATATGAATCATAATGACTAAAGGCTCCAATGTAAATAACATTACATTACAAAAGGCACGAAAGTCGTTCGGTAGTTAACAAATATCACAAACACCAAACCTAACAGCCGAAGCTATAATTAATGAGGGCTAATAAGGTCATAACCACGACCGTGACCTACTGAGTTGTAGGTGTTGGGAAGCCAACCGCGAAGGTTCAAGCCCCAAACTTACCCATAAGATCATAAACGCGACCGTGACCTACTGAGTTGTAGGTGTTGGGAAGCCAACCGCGAAGGTTCAAGCCCCAAGCTTACCCATAAGATCATAAACGCGACCGTGACCTACTGAGTTGTAGGTGTTGGGAAGTCAACCGCGAAGGTTCAAGCCCCAAGCTTACCCATAATAAGCACCAGTCGAGACTAGCCTCCAAAAATATAATTAATCACAAATGACAACGATTCGTAGATTACCGAATTCGTGAGAATGATAGGGTGCTACCTTGAGTCGGCCAACACGATAACAATGATGCAGCGGATGATTCCCTGAATGATTGAGTGTTTCGTTTTCCTTATAATGGCTAATCGATGTGAATGATATGAGGAATGATTGAATATCTAGATTGCCTTAAAACGGTCAATCGATACAATGATTTAGTGGATGGTTGAACATTTCGATTTGCCTGAGAACGGCAATTCGATAACAATGATATGAAGGATGCCTCGGCACCTTTAATCGGTTACCGACGACGAAGGTGAGAAATGAATAAGCCAATGCCTTTAATCGGCCTGTACAGTTTAAATGACAATCCAAACAGGAATAACAATGATCTCAACGATGTCTTAAATTGACCTCTATATTAACAACAATCGATACATCGATACCGCGAACCGGCTATCGACAATGACATTAATAATGAGTATTACAATGCCTTGAATCGGCCGTTAACGAACAACAATAACATTTGGCAAAATTGCCGGAAGGCATCGTATCGAACGATCTCTTGATATCAATGAATTCATGAAGAGACTAAGTCTCGGAATGATACAACACATCCATACACATACATGATGACATTAGCTCATTGACTAGTACAAGTATAAAACTTGCCTCAAACCGAAGGCGAGAAGGTACTTCCACGATCAACGTCCTTAATGAAATTGCCGGCCGCTCGAACAACCTTAAACAACACAAAAACCAACAATTCTCTTAATACACGAATCAAGCATGATCACAACCAACTCAAAAGTCGATACAACAATACCCGAAACTCATTGGGGCATTTAAACAAACGCATCGTAACCATTCTCCAATCGTTTACAACCCAAAACTCAATTATATCCGAAACCAACTTCCAATGAATGATTCAAACCCACAAAACCTCATGAATACTATCAATAATCCAATAGGAATACTTAGAACGATATTTCAACAACATCTAGTCGACAACCCCCAAAGTTCCAAAGTCAACCCGTAAGGGTTCTTGAACAATTCCTCAATTGTTCACAAATTCCGAAAATTACACCAATTAATCCGTAGAAATACATGTATCCAAGATAGATAATCCATATCTAACATATTCCAACATAATATCGATTTAACACGAAGAGGTCGAAAGCAAAACGCCCAAGAAGTGTTTCAAACTAACAAAACATCTCCAATACGATCAATAATCCGTTATGAATATCCAAAAACGTGATTATAACAAAAATTAGTCGAAAATCCCCAAATACAACTCGATATTCAAAGTGTTCTTGAATAATCCCTCAATAATCCAATGAATCCATATACAAACTCATAATCATATACATATCCCTTCATATAACATGATTATAACGTCCAAAACATCATATCTCAACATAGAATCGAAATCCAAGGTGTTGAAGAAATTACCTCTTGAAGATCCAATCACTTCGATCCGATGAACACGAGTTAAAACGAGTATCCAAGCTTCCCAAATGAATGAAGATGATGAAAATTACACACTCAAGTGATTGATGATTGCAAGATCTCTCCCTCAACCCTCTCTCTCGGATAAAAGAAGAAAAGGAATGAAAATGAGGAAAAATGTCCCAGCCGAGTCCTTAACATCTGCTGAAGTTACGGCCAGAATCGCCCTCTTACGGCCGTAACATTCCAAGTCAACGGCCTTACGGCCAGAATCGCCAACTCAGACGGCCAGACTCGGCTTCGTCAAAGCTCGCCGACAGACTTACGGCCAGAATCGCATCGAGTTACGGCGTAACCGCCTTCGTCAAAAACATCCGCCGACATCCTTACGGCCGTACCGCACACCTTACGGCCGTAACTTTCGGATGATACGGCCGTATCCGGCCAAACTTACGGGCGTAATCCGCCACGTCGAAAATGACCAGCATCCTCGCACAGACGGCCAGATCCGGCCAAGCCGTATGGCAGTACATTCCTCGACGTACGGCCGTATGACGAAACCCTTAAGGCCGTAAGTCACCCTAGGTCGTCAACACATAACATTTTCGAACTGCCATTACGGCCGTATCCTCCCTGTCTTACGGCCGTAACTCGCCTTTGGCCAAAATGCATGGGCAATGGCCGACCACGTACGGCCAGACCGGCCTTACGGCCGCATTTCGCCGAACTAACGGCCGTATCCCGGAACCTTACGGCCGTAACTCTATGCTGGCTAAGGTGAATAAAACCGATAACTCCGATTCCTCGCTACGACTGATGAATGATTATAAATGAGTGAAAAAAATCTGAGTGACAGTTACTGAATGATAATAAATGAATTCACAACCGGGTATTACAGTACGTTTAGTAATCTTCTCAACTACAGCATGTTTAGCATGATTTCCTGCTGCTTTTTTATTTTTTTTTGCCGCATGTTCAAGAATAAGACTTTCCAATAATTCATTCCATTTTGCTTTAGCAGCCTCTTCAATAGCAGCTGTATCAATTGTAGCTTCTTCCTCTGTTTCTACCTCATCTGTTTCATTATAACCAAATGTAACTTAGTTCAAGTTCTATTACATCGAAGAAACAGCAAGCATATAAAATCACTTTCGAACATCATAGAAACTGTTAAGCATTCAATCTCATTTACACACATCACACAAATTACGTTTAACCTAACTTATGTTCATACGCCGCAAACTAAAAGTTACTGCATTTCAATTTCAACTACTAGTACATCACATAAATTTTCAAGCATACAATATCATTTTTACACATCACACAAACTACGTTTAACCTAACTTATGTTCATACGCCGCAAACTAAAACCTACTACATTTCAATTTCAACTACTAGTACACCACGTAAATTTTCAAGCATACAATATCATTTTCAGACATCGCACAAACTACGTTTAACATAACTTATGTTCATACGCCTCAAACTAAAACCTACTGCATCTCAATTCAACTTTTAGTGCATCCTTGAACTGTCAAGAATACAATATTATTTTAACACATCGCACAAACTACGTTTAACCTAACTTATGTTCATACGTCGCAAACTAAAAGCTACTGCATCTCAATTCAACTTCTACTGCATCACAGAAACTGTCAAGCATAAAATTTCATTTTCACACATCACACAAGCTACGTTTAACCTAACTTATGTTCATACGCCTCAAACTAAAACCTACTGCATCTCAATTCAACTTCTAGTGCATCCTTGAACTGTCAAGAATACAATATCATTTTAAGACATCGCACAAACTACGTTTAACTTAACTTATGTTCATACGCCGCAAACTAAAAGCTACTGCATCTCAATTCAACTTCTACTGCATCACAGAAACTGTCAAGCATAAAATTTCATTTTCACACATCACACAAACTACGTTTAACCTAACTTATGTTCATACTCCGCAAACTAAAACTACTGCATCTCAATTCAACTTCTACTGCATCACACAAACTGTCAAGAATACAATATCGTTTTCACACATCGCACAAACTTCGTTTAACCTAACTTATGTTCATACGCCTCAAACTAAAACCTACTGCATCTCAATTCAACTTCTACTGCATCACAGAAACCATCAGTTTTACAAAATCTATTTTGCACATCTCATACACTTCATTTAACCTAACTTGTGCTCATGTTCCACAAAATAAAAGCTACCGCATCTCATTTAACAGCTAGTACATCATAAAAACCAACAATTTTACAAAATTATTTCACACATCTCATAGACTGCTGCGAAATGTATTTATGCTAATATTACACAAAATAAAAGCTACTGGATCTTATTTCAACAGCTATTGCATCAGAATAACAAAACTTACTTGACGTTTCTGTAATCGATTTTTCAGCAGCTTCAATCAACAATCGACTCCTTTTATTTTCTAAATTTATAAAAAAAATAAACTATTTTAGTAATATATATATCAAATCGATTCAGGAAAATATGATTATCCATTAATAATACACTTACTAGGTGGGAGTTTCTTCTTCGCCATTGCAGATGCGGCAATCTTTAAGAATTTTTTAGGGTTTTTATTTTTAGAGAGAGAAATTAGTAGAAGGGGAAGAGAGACTGAGAGAGACACAGGGAAAACCATCGGGTTTTTTGGGGAAAATGAAATGCGGTAATCGAATTATTAACGCAGCGTTTTTTTTATATACTACATCTCTTACCCCTGAAGTTTCTCTTATTTTCAAAAATGCCACTCCGCTTTTTCAATGTTGCAATGTAAATTCAACGGTTGAGATCGCTTCCTACACTTTTTATTATAACACACTTTTTAGAATAACCCCACCATATATATATATATATATATATATATATATATATATATAGAGAGAGAGAGAGAGAGAGATGTATCCCGCACTCTAAGAGTAGTTAGTAGGTGTTTATCTTGCTATATCCATATACAATTGTCATATTTATATTTCTATATTTTCCATACTTATATTACATTTAAAATATTATATATACTACATCACTCTAAATATAATAAGGAAGACATCTTGCTAGGTACTCCGGAAGTGTGAGTTAATATTTGCCGATACTAATTGATGTAAAAGAAATTTGAATAAAATAATTATAAAATAGAATTTTATATACATAATGAGCGATAAAATATGGAGTAAAATAAAAGTTCCAAATTTTAAGTCTATTTGCCTATTTTTCTACAATTGTTCAAGAGTATTTACAAAAGCACTCTTCATTTTATCTCCAAAGAAAGAAAAAATATGATGGTTCATATTTCAACACATACATTTACTCTTTCTCGCTCTCCATAAATATTTTATCTGTATATTTATACATAGGGGCAAAGTAAAAAAATATTATTTTTAAACACTTTTTGATATATTTTTTAATTAACTTATCTTGTCCCAATAAATTAATTAAAAAGGGAAAAATGATTTATAAACCTACATAGTAGACCTACAAAGAGGCCTACAACTATGATTGATGAAATAAAAAATTTGATTGGTTAATATGAAGAGAGAGAAAAAATGTTTGAAATTTGTCAAAGTGTGAATGATGTAGGCCTATTTGTAGGTCTATTATGTAGGTCTATATATCATAACTCTTAAAAAGGATAGGGAGTGAGGGAGTACAATTAAAACTCGGTCAATATGCTGTTTACCAACTCTGTCATTAAGATCTGAGTGGAATAAGTTATCTGTTTGGATTATGCTGTCTGTCTGGATAAAGATGAAATGTTGTTTACCTGCATTGCTGAATCAACCGTCTGAATGGCAGAAATGACCATTTTACTCCCTCAATATATATAAAAATATATTAAATATTTATATCCAAAATAGTTCAACATCATACAATTATAAATTGCACAACATCATAATAATATAACACAATATATAGTTATAATAGTCATTTGGTTCCATTAAGATGATAGCTTACCGAATAAGGAGCTGGGGGATCACTGTCCCATTAAGCGCTATCTTATTAATTAAGCTCCTGGTAAACACATTATCAACTATCCGAAAAAATTATAAGAAATCAATAAATTTCATTAAGCTGCTAGTAAACAGGCCCGAAATCAAGGCTGCGCACAGAGCTCAGTGCACATCAGCCGCAGCAAATTCCCTACCATTATTAATTTCCAAGAAATTCCGAAAAAACTTTTTAATTAATGTTTTCCCTCATTGACCAAAAACCACGTTTCTTCTCCACCACTCTCCCTTCACCACCCCTTTCTCTCATTCTTTCTCCCTATAGTTTTTTTTTTTTTTTTTTTTTCCCATTTTCACACACTCGTAGACTGAAAAACCTAATTTTTTATTAAGTTTGGGAGAATATGAAAGTGAAAACGGATTGTTTCTGGGACGGAAATGTTTTGACTCCGGGATTTAGATTTCACCCCACTGATGAGGAGCTCGTGCTTTACTATCTGAAAAGGAAGATCTGCCGTAAACGACACCGTCTCGATGTGATTGGTGAGACGGATGTTTACAAATGGGATCCTGAGGATTTGCCTGGTTTGTCTTAGCACTCGAGTCTTATTTTGTTGTTGGAATTTGATAATTTTTTGATATTTTATTTGTTTTAGTTCCCGGTGTGTGTTTGATCGTTGAGTTCTTGTATTATATGATTTCTGGGTTAGATTCTTTTATGATTTTTGGGTTGACAATTTGCTCTCTCTCTCTCTCTATACACACACACATATAGGTGTTTATTGAATTGACTGTTTCTATGGGGTTTTGATTCCTGTCGATGGATTTTGTTTGTTATGGTTTGTTTGGGATGTTTCAGATCCATATTTGATTGTGATTAAAAATAACGCCGTAGGTTAATTTTCTTGAGTGCTCACACGCTTGTGATTGTTGTTAGCTTGAGTGCTTTTCGCCTCCTGTTTATTCTTGATAGTATTTTTCCGACCTATTTGGTTTTAAGGTTTGCTAGTTTTGTGTGTTTTAATATTTTCCTATTTATTGAGGCTTGTGAATTTGTTAATTCTGTTTGTTTCTTCTTTCCATACATGAGGAATGATTTTACTCACAAATCTGAAATGCAGGGATGTCAAAACTCAAAACCGGTGACAGACAGTGGTTCTTCTTTAGTCCCAGAGATAGGAAATATCCAAATGGAGGAAGGTCCAATCGAGCTACAAGGCATGGATACTGGAAAGCAACTGGAAAGGACCGTGTAATCTCATGCGGCTCGCGTGCAATCGGGATAAAGAAGACTTTAGTGTTCTACAGAGGTCGTGCACCTAGCGGAGAACGGACGGATTGGGTGATGCACGAATATACTGTGGATGAAGACGAATTAAAAAGATGCAAGAATGCCAAGGAATACTATGCTCTGTACAAGGTATACAAGAAGAGTGGGCCGGGTCCCAAAAATGGAGAGCAATATGGTGCGCCCTTTAACGAGGAGTATTGGGAAGAAGATGAAGTTGAAGTTCAGTGCCTCGCTGAGAAAGAGAATCCATTGGAGAAGGCTAATGATGTCAATAATACTGAAACAGTCAATAGTCAACTTGTGTCGTCATTGGATGATGATCTTGAGGGAATCATGAAACGGTTAACGGATGAGCCTATTATTCCTGTTCAGCCTCTATTTTCTGATGATCGGTATACACTTGAACAGTTTACTGATGAGGTCAAGACTCTGAGCAATTTAAATGACAATTCTTGTAGAGAGATTTCTGTACCAGTGATGCAACCATCTAGCCAGCAACCGGATTTAGTACATTTGTGGGAGGCACATGAGATTTCATCAAATCCGATTGTTAATACGAAAGGTCCTCGCGCCATTGAAGAGGATTTCCTTGAAGATTTTCTTGAAATGGATGATCTAAGCTGTCCAATTTCAAACGCACAAAAGTCCGATGATATTCTGGTTAATAAGCAGATGTTTGATGAATTTGAATGTGTGAATGAGTTTGATTTCTTCGAGGACGCATCCTCATTCCTTTTCGTGGGGCCGGTTGAGTCGAGGGAGCTAACCCAACCTTACATGAATAATTCCGGTGACAGTAGAAATATGAACTTTATCTTGAGTTCTCAATTGAACAATCCTGGAAATTCTGAAATTGCGCCGCAACAATTTAACGGTGCAGATGGGATCATGTATCAGTTGTGGGCAGATGAGCAAAGTTGCAGTGTTGTAACTGCTGCAGAAGAAAACCAGGGTCTCGCTCCTTTTCCAACTTCAGGTAATGAATTTGTGGAAATCCCTATAAAGCCATTTTTGAGCTACTACAATAAATGTATCTATGATTGTTTAAAACTGCCATGACTACTTGCATATAGTTTTTCTCTTCTTTGGCTTTGATTTTAGTAAATTGTTGATGACTTGGACACCGATAATTTGCTTCTTTGATTATGATGTTATTAATATTGTAACGATATGGCATGTGCAGCGATTAATTTTATATTATTTATCTGATATTTATAGAGCTCTTGCCTCTTGGTCAGATGGATGGTATGGCAAGACCATGTCATGTCATCTTCGAGGTGGTGAAAACTCTCTGAGCCCAAGTGGAAATGGGGGAGTTTGAGCCAGCTTCAAAGAGCTCTTCTTGTAATTCATGAAAGTAGTGTTGAAGAATGTCTTTACTAATTGTTGGTGTTTCTTTTTCTTTTTTTTTTCTTTTTTTTTTTGGGGTATGAATTTATAGGTGTTTTACCTCAAAATCATGATAATGGTTTTGTAAGTCATCCTGCCGGAGGTGGAGGTGAAAATGGAAACGGGATTAGCAGCAAACAGGATGACGACGATGGTACAGACTCATGGTTCTCCTCTGCTCTGTGGTCCTTTGTGGAGTCTATACCAACAACACCTGCTTCAGCTTCTGAAAGTGATTTGGTAAATCGGGCTTTTGAGCGAATGTCTAGCTTCAGTAGGGTAAGAAGAATAACTGCCAGAAACATGAATGTTGCCTCGGCGACTACTTCCAGAAGTTTGGCCAAATCTAGAATCGGTTTCATATGTTTGTCTTTAGTTGGAGTAATGTGTGCTGTATTGTGGGTGTGTGTTGGGACCTCGATGAGATCACTGGCTGGTTGATATTAATGTTAATGTCATGTAAATGGGAAGTCTTAATTGGTGTGGTGCCTTGCTGTAAGTTATGGGGATTTTGGGGGCAGTTTTAAACGGTCGAAAGTTGGCCGAGGGCTCATGCGATATTCTGTATTTATTGTCTAATTACGATTATCATGAGCAGCAATATATAATATGCATTCTGTGGAAAGCACTGCATTTCATTTCTTCTTTTTCGTCATTTTTAGTCCCAGAATCATTTGATAAAACATACCAACCGTGGATATTTCATCTTTATTGTTTCTTACAAATATTACAATTTTTTTCTAAGAAACCAGAAATATTACAGTTTCTTTTTCAGAATTATCAGGTTACTTATTTTAATTTTGAGCAATCTTTTTTTAACATTGTATTATCATTAAGTAACCATAATTTTGGGTTCAGGTGGCTGGATGTTAACTACATTATTTCGGGTATTACTAAATGAGTTTGAGATGAAAGTATTAGATTAATCTTTAATCGAATTTGGGACGAGTATGATTATATAACTTATAAACATATTTGAGTGGGTAAATTATTGCTCCATCGTTTCAGTTTGTCGCCCTGTTTTGTCGCGATGAACGACTCTGAATGATGGATCTTAACCAAATTTTTCCTTATATTTTTATTTATATATTATGCTGTAAATTAATTTTCCGCTATATATATATATATATATACGAATTTGGACTATCATATTAACTATCTCTTCTATGTGGTATATGTTAGGAATATGCCTTCGAATGCCACTCAGAGCATGAGAGACTGAGAGCATTTGTATTGTAATTATTAATATTATATTTAATAAGGCAATTATTATTTCTATATTATTGTATATCACTAGCATTGTGATTTGAGATATGAAATAATAATCCTCGCATTTGATAGTAAACATTCCACTCCTTGAGGTGATAAGGAGATAGGCACTGGAAGTGTTTAGAGCTCGAATGCTTAACTGGTTCGCAAGTCGATAAAACTTAACTGGACAGTAAGTTTAGACAAGACTTGTATAACGTGTACTTTGACATGTAAAGTGCCTGTCTTCACTAAAGGTTAGTGGGAGCACACGTTATGGGTATGCTAATGGGATTAGAATACTCGAATACGACTCACCTCGATTCGGTCACATGGATATCACTCTGTAATTGTCAATGACTGGATCGAAAGATTATCATAGGTATACGTGGACCTTTGACTTGAGGTTTCAATAGAAGATGTGCTTGTGACATTAAGTTAGTCATTAGAGTAGTTCGATCCAATCGCCAGTTGGTGGGGTCAACCTCGAAATGCAACTTAATGGGCTAGTAGCAGTCTCTACTGAATACCAAGATAGAATTCTTTCTCCTGTAAGCGAGCAGGTAAATGTCCTGTGCGGTTAATGACAAATGAGATTATAAGTCTTCGACCAAAGCAATTAGAGTTAGTTGTATTTGATACACAAGAGTTCGGTGATCTCGGTTTGCATTAAACAAGTGTGTAGAGTCAAGTTACAATAGGGTTTTACTTTACAGTGACCCTAATACTTGACCGCGACATATGATTGAAGGGTTTATACGTATACGGCATTCACGACATAATAGTTTTGGAATGATCCGATCATTCGTTCCACGGTACGGAGCACTAGACTGGCTAAGTGTTACCCGTACTCCTTGGTTCCTCCCATTGCCGACTAAGACGGACCTACGGAGTCACGCACAAGGATATTTGATGGATAAATATTTATTTACTGTCTCTTCATTAATATTGGATATTTGATATCTAATTTGATTTATTTGATAAATCATGCGATCTAGTGAATTGAAATTAATTACTGGGTGATTGATTTAATTCATAAATAATTATCTCTTGAAAACAATGATTAAATATGTTTGGGTCAAAACTGAATTTGACCGAACTAATCCGAAACCGAAACATTTGGGGAGGGTTTGAGTTTTCAGTTTTGAAAACCGAAACTGAAACTGAATTTTAAAGTTTGGGGAGGGTTTGGGTTTCGAAAATTTTACCCCGACCGAAACCGAAAACACCCCTACGCCCCCCTTAATTCCTTCCATGTGGTGTGTGTGGTGTGTTTAATTGTTTAATGGATTGAGGACAAAAGGATGAGATTTCATATCTCATCATTTTGATCTCATCTTCATTATATAATGGAAATGTCTTCTCATTATGGCAAGATAAGAAAAACACACACACACACAAACACACATTTCAGACGTGAGCGTTGAGAAAGGAGAGAGTAAATTTTTCTTTCATTTCTTGTTCATCTTAGAGAGAAAGAAAAGGAAGAAGAGAAGAGAAGAAAAATATTGTGTCGATTCCTAGCCGTGTTCTTTGAGAACGATTGACATACTATTTTTCCGATCAATATGCGACGCGTAATAACGTAGAGACATTCGACGATTTCGGTGTTGGATCATTCCACATAAGCTACAACGAATTGAATTTATGTTCGTGTCGGTAACCGAAAAAAACTTGTTCGGGTTTTTCCTTCGAAGATCATATTATCAAAGGACTATGAGGGTAAGTATTCTTTGATTCTCATCTTCGTTAATTTTATTCGTTTATACGATACTTGAACGATCCGTTTGGGGTCTGGTTTTATCCGGTTAGACCGGTTTTATTTTTCGCTGCGTATCATGTTTTTATTCACCGAATCCCAACAGTATGTTCTAATTTGATTCTCATATATCTAAAACCTTCTATACCATATTGATTATGAAAGAAATTCCACTAGTTGGGGAACTAAATAAATAGGTAGAGTCAATGTATGTTTTACCACTTCACATTTTTGTGCACCACCAAATTAATTTGATAAATTATTGATTTGGCTAAATAAATAATTTTATTTTTATTGAAAAACATAATTCAGTTCATTATTAAGTCGGCAAAATAAAAAAAATTATTGTTGAGAATTTTAATTTGGCTGATATCTGACAATTTGATGGAATTTGCCTTTTTATTAGTACACAAAATTTTATATAATTATTAAACTTACATCGTGTATTTATTTCTCACTATGAAATTTTAATTTCATACCCAAAATAAAGAAAAAAATACTTAAAGATTCAATTATTCTACATATACTATTTAATCTAATAACACATGATGAAAATAAACCAAATTCAAAACAATTAATAAGTCCACTAAAATAAATGGATTCACTTTTTAATTATATGAGTTTGGACGAGAATTAGTAGTAAACTCACTTTTATTCGGATTTGAAACGAGTAAATGTATATAAATCCTAAACATGGTTTGAAACGAGTAAATGTATATAAATCTTAAACATGTATCGTGGATTGCATAAATTCTAAATTTATGCTTTTAATTAGTCTTTTGACATTTATACTGTATATTCATAATATTTACTTTGTCTTTCCTTATTTTTTTGAGAAGGATGAACAATATTGTAACAAATTATTTGATTATTTAAATCATACAACTAAGTTTGAATAATTAGCGAATATAACTACACTGGTTTTGGATGAGAACACTATCACATTTTAATTGAGTTTATATGAGTACGAGTATATAATATCTAACCTGGTCTTGGTAATTGAATCATAGCCTCATCGTTTCGGGTACTACTATATGTATTTGGCATAAAATGGGTAGTAAACCACATCCGAACTGAATTTCAGATCGGATGGGTTCGGATGGTTGTACTCTTACCTTATCGAATCATACACTAATTTAGCTGAATTTCGAAGGCACAAAGTTGTTGTCCCGGAAATAAGTGAGGTATAAGCTTGGAACGTAGATATCAAAAAAATTACTCCCTTGTGTTCGAAGTGCAATATTTGGTCCAAAAAGTATCCTTTTAGAAGTGCAATATTTCGTTAAATACCTCAGATCATCATTTACTTTTTAATCTCCACCACACACTCATCATCAATACTTTCTACATTTTAATCTACACTACACACCCATCATCATACTTACAACACTTACACATCTATTAAATCCAATTATTCACCTAAAATATACTAAACTTTTTTAAATGTTACATTTGAACTGGGACCGGTGGGAGTATAAACTACTGCACGTGAATCATCGGGTGCACATTGCAATATGGGCAATGTCTAATACCATTGTCAGTTTTTTTTATAGTGAGAAAAGAGGGGTTAACACCCCAAAGCGACGATTACATAGTAATTAGGCATTCTTTTGTAACACCCCGAGATATTCGGAATAATTACAGCGCCGTAAACCCTTTTAGTAAGGATTTACAAGGCTAATTTAAAAGAAATGTAAATATAATCCAATCGTACAACTGAAGTTCAAATACAGATTTGATTCAACCGATCAAATGAGTAAACTTATACAACCATATCGAAATGACATTATTAAAACAAACATACTCGAGTACTAAATGAACCAAGAATACAAATCACAATAACAATAAACATCAACCACATCACTGAGCCATTTCATCGTCATGTCGGTACTGTGGTTGCTTCCCCGCTCCTCGGCTACCTGAACATCAAAACAATGTCCACCCCCGAAGGGGTTAGCAAAACAATGCTAGTACAAGTATCATAATACATAAATCATCAGTGCATCATAAAACATGCAAAACGGACTTCCGTCATCGGAATCCAACGATGTGAATCCTCACGATTCCATCAACACAATACAGGTAATCCAGCGATCCAGCGCCCTTGGTATAGATCCCCATGATGATCCCGTCGGACCAACACATGGTGGAAAACCCGTCCCGATCCGGCCTCAAAGATAGATCCCCATGATGATCCCGTCGGACCAACGCATGGTGGACATTCGATCCAGCGCCCTCAGCATAGATCCTCATGATCCACTCAGATCATTTATACCATAAACCAACCAATTATGCATACATATATGCATTTCAATATGTTCATCAATACGAACAATTAACAACGAATACCACGAGAAATTACAGAAATACATCTCATATTCGACAATATGAACAAAACCATAAGCATGATCAAAGTTTCAATATAAATCGAACTCAACATATAATACTTGCCTCGAAAATGGCAAGAATGGGAATACTCCAACAAATGACACGCGTCCGTATGTCACCGCCCCTCGATCGTCCCCTATGTAAGGCTCGGACCTAAGAAATAATAAAGAATTCCTCTCAAGTCGTACGAACGTCTAACAATCCAGTTTACGACCGCAAGCTCTAAAAATGAATTCTGCCTGAACTATTTAGCGCGCGCTACGTACTCTACGTAACGTGTGCTAAGCCTGCCCGTTAACGTACGCAAATGACCAGGTTTAGCGTGCGCTAGCTGGGTACTGACAGTCTTCTCACAATGTATGATCGCCTCGCTGATGATATAACGTCGTTACGTATCCAACGTAGCGCACGTTACTCGTTCCCGATAGCGCACGTTAATATATACATCTTAGCGTGCGCTAATCGTGCATGGCGATCCTCTTGGGTAAAACTTGAGCTAAAGGTGATGAAAACTCATGAAATCCTCAGTGTTAATACATGCCAACTCCGTGCATATCATGCTCATATGGTTTATGAAAGATCTTTATGGATTAAATGACTACGAGCCACGAGGATACGTATCATCATTACTACACCATAATTTATCTTGATCTTCAAGAAAAATATTCTAAGTTCCGTTCATTCCAAGACCCGAAACATATGATTCCTTACGTAAAACATACGAACTAGGTAATCTTCATATACTGATCATGATCGGTTTTGAAGATACATAATATGCTTAGGAGTCCACATACTAAAAAGGTTCAATGGATCATACGATGAATAAGTGCCGAAACGTCAAAAATATCCTTCTAACACATGATGTTCGACTACTAACGAATTTATCTGACTAGATAATCATGATCAAAATGCCCTTCATACTAGTACTTAGTATTGGTGAAGAATCACCTACCTCAAAGTAGTGTAGAACAAGGAGGAATTCGAAGCAATCCAACGTTGAAGGCTTAAACACCAATCCTCAATGATCTACAATCTTCAACACGAGGTAGGATGCTGATATGAAGTGTTTAGGATGTAGAGAGTAATACTCTAAGTATAAGGATTCGGATGTGGGAAGAGAAAAGACTGAAAATACGAAAAGGATGCTGTCCTATTTATAGAAAATGGTTATTAGCGCGCGCTAGTCCATACTCGTAGCGTGCGCTAATGGCTTACCGACTTCACTGTACTCAGCACTTAGCGTGCGCTATTCTCATATCAGTAGCGTGCGCTAAGGCGTTGACTTGGCTTTTTCCCGAAAGCCGTCCAGGTTCATCCCGACACAATCCGACCAAGATCCCCGACCTAATCTCACCTACCACACGTCTCAATCATATTGACCACGTATAGCGTGCGCTAAGGTTCCTTCGTAGCGTGCGCTATGGATCCAACTTAGCGTACACTACACTTAGATGATAGCGTGCACTACAAGCGCAGAAACACAATTTATAAATCACATTCATGAAATCATACGCTCAACAACACCGGACTATGAGATACGGAGAATAATACTCAGATTAAAGTGCAACAGTTACAATATCACAAGTTACCAAATACATATCAGAAATCTCGGGTATTACATCTTTAATCCTTGTTGACAAACAATTGGATGAAAGAAGGAATGGTCTCATGAATTACAAAATTACTACTCAAATATAAGCTATTTTTGGCTAAACTATCGGCAACTAAATTCAAGTCCCTAGGAATCTTGACCACTTCATAAGAATAATGTCTCCCACTAAGCTTTTGATACCATCAATAATAGAAGAGAGAGGTTGAGAGGTAGGTGGAGAATCTTCAATCAACCTCACAACATCAAAAGATTCCACTGTTATATTCGTGAATCCCTTCCTCACTGCGAAATCCAACCCAAAAAACACAGCATGCAGTTCTCCAGCAAAAACAGAGCACGACACCAGCTTTCTACCAAAACCAGCCACAAAGTCACCATGGCGGTCACAAATTAAACCACCGCAGCCATCCATTACACCTCCATCGCGAACATTAACATCGACACTCACTGAAACGCAATCAATCGGAGGCGCCGACCTGGAACAATTAGAAAAATGATTTCTGTTTCTGGACAGAGGATTCAAGGAATTGATTGTAAGCTTGCTCTGAATCCAAGACTGGATCTGATTTTAGCCACACACAGAAGAGTACGGAACGAGGCGCTCTTGTTGTTGAAAAGATAATCATTCCGCGCTTTCCAAATATTATCCAGAACAATACTAAAGGTAAGAACCCACTCTAGTTTCTGCAAATTCTTCTTCCTATTCAGATTTTGCTCTAACCAAGAATTCCAATTATCATTGTTAGAAAAATTCCCAATTTGATTAACCTACAAATATTTCTACAAAATACTAATTCGATTGCAATCACGAAAGGTGTGCAGGAGCGTTTCTTCGAAACCACCAAAAACAGGACACAATGGATGATCATACATGTGACGCCTATTTCTTTCTGAATTAGTAAGCAGTATACCACGAATAGCTCTCCAGAGAAAAAGCTTCACCCTCTCGGTTCCAGGCCACTTCCAAACCAAGTCAAAGTTGTGAGGAGGAGTAGGAACATAATGCTTGACATCTAGAAATGCAGAGCTCGAATTGAAGGTTCTATTAGAACTAGGCTTCCAAGAGAAGGAATCCTCAGGATCAACCACACAAGGAGGAGGAAACCGGGCAATTTGATCAACAGTTTGAGCAGGTAAGAACTCCTAAAGCACTACTCTATCCAAATTACCATTTATGTTCACAAAATCATTAACCCTTCGTTGACACAAATTGTCATTGAGAGTGATGTAACCGAGCTGATCGGCCACCAAGAACCGGATTAATCTCAGAAGTTTATCTAAGAAAACCCGAATGTGTGAAGTATTGCTTTCTCTCTCTTTCTTTGTATATTCCTTTTCCTCTCTAAAAAATACTGTAATCTCAGAATTATGCTTAGCCTTTGAAGGAAAGCCCCCTCCTCCTTTTATAGAAGGGAGGGAGAGCCGTCTATCCTTTAAGATTTTTTCTTGATTTTTAGGGAAGATCCGGGATATCCAGGGATTCAGGATGCGATTTCCCATCCCTGGATATCCGGGATTGAGGAGTATGGGATTCCATTCCCCGAATCTCTGAATTCTGTCAAGTGAGTCGAGATTTACTTTTTCGAGAGTTCAACCTTCATAAGCCCGACGATTCCCGACTCTGGGTATGATTTGGTAGGTCGAATCATATTATAAAGGGTCACTTAGGTAGGGACACTCTTATCCAAGTCCGTAGGTCGGCGAGGCCTCCGAGGTCGGCACCCTCTTAGCTGAGGTCATAGGTCAGCGAGGCCTCCGAGGTCGGCATCCTCTTATCTGAGGTCATAGATCGGCGAGACCTTTGAGGTCGGCATCCTCTTGTATGAGGACATAGGTCGGACTTCATTAGTCTAGGTCTCCCCTCCTTTATTCAAAGATCGGTATGCCGGTTTATATTGGTCTTTTTTAAACCGGGTTTTTAGGAAGCGTACATTCGTCGTCCTTTCAACCAGTCCCCCTACTCTAGTCGAGCTGTAAGACCGAGTAGAGTAGGATTTGTTTATAAACTGACGACCTCGATACGGTAGTCTTTGGGGCTCCCGTACCCAGGTAACTAGGTTTCTCGAGATTCGTGCGCCTTTATATCAACGTATTTTGCTTTCATCGCCTCCCAACCGTCGCATCTATGGCTAGGTCCAGGTGTCAGCCTGCTATAGGTCGGATGATGCGGTGCCAAATCCAAGCCGTTCTTTTACAGAAGGCATCGGACGCTCCAGATCGCCCGTTATCTTCTTGGTTTTCGCCCTTCCTCCCTATAAAAAGAGATCATCTACCCCCTCAGCCACTTCCGCTCTTTATTTTGCTAAACACTAGTGTGAGAGTTTTTCCGGCGACACCCGCGATCCTGGTTTCCTACCTCCGGTGGTGCTTTCACTATCTTCCTCCGGCGTTCTTCCACCCAATCTCATGGGTATGTCTATCTAAATACGTGTACTCTATTCCTCTTTATTTTTCCTTTTTGTTTGTTACCTATATTTTTCTTTCTTCTCCCTCTCCCTTTTCTTCCTTTTATTATGTCGTCAACCTCTGATTCTCAGAATCTTTCCGGTCAATCGGCCGTGGACTCCTTTTAGAAGGTTTGTCCTCTTCCGATGGGGATTCAGGTGGTAGGTCGGAGCGAGCTACGGGCTCCTCCCATTTTCTCAGAGATGAACCCCTAGGTGATGTAGATTGGTCCGAGCTGGGAGACATCCCTTCTAACCTATCCTCCGGCATTCCTCTGGTCATCGTAGATCCCCGATCTCCTCCTCCTATGGGTGAGGTAACCGTGACCGGCCTTTTAGCTGATCCGTATCAAGCGGTCGCAGGAGCTACACGAGTTCTTCCTCCTCATCCTCTATCTAGGACTAGTCCAGCCGCGTTGTCTAGTTTTATAAAATTTCTTAGACTTCCTCCGGGGTGGGAATTTGTCACGCCCCAGGCTCGCGACACCCATGATCATCCTCCTCCAGATCATATTACCTGGTTCATGGATCAGGTGAGCAGTGGTCTTCGCTTCCCTCTTCATCCATTCCTTGTTTCTCTCTTTGTTAAATATAATCTCCCCCTCAACCAGTTTTCTCCCAATTCTTTTCGTTATATGGTCGGTTTTCTCGTGTTGTGTCATTATAGACACGAGGAACCCAACCTGGATTTTTTCTATTTTTGCTTCGGGCTAAAGAGCTTTAAAGGCTCCTTTTACTTGACTTCCCGAAACAATGCCCATTTCTTTACCCACCTCCCTTCCAATGTGAAGGACTGAAGGTCGGGTTTCTTTTTTCTTCGGATCCCTTCAGCTGACTCCTGGGGCTTCCCTACAGAATGGAAGCAAGCCACTCCGAGCCAAGCTCCTATTCCCAGGCGCAGTTCTATCCGAGCTTGGTGGGTCGAGAAGGTTCGGGAATGGAATGCCATTCCTTACAATGCTTTCCAACTGACGCAATTTCATGATCTTCTATTCCATTGTGGGCTGAGCTCGAATCCTTACCCAGCTATTCCTGATATTGGTAGGTTTTAACGGCTGTTTCCATAGTATAATCTTTGTTATTCTATTTTTTGGCTATCTTACTGACATATTGTATTGCTTTTTGGTGAAACGACGAAGGAGAAGGTCCCCAAATCGATGAATCCCTCTAAAGAGGGGGCGGAGGGCTCGTCAAAGACCAAGCAGAAGCTCTCATCCCGCTCCAAAGTTGGGGTGACTCTCCCCTCCGACCTGGCCCCTACCTTGACCACTGGGCGGAGCCCTACAAGTTTCTCTCGGCAGCTTCAGGTCACCAAGAGGGCCCATTCCCCCAGCTCCCCTGTTTCTAAGCGGCCGAAGACTGCAGGTCCCCCTGGTCCGGTAATGGAGACTTTTCTCCGTTGCAAGGAGTGGGAGAAGTTTCTTCCGTATTTCAGCTCTATGATCCCAGTTAGGGATAAACAGGCATTACGAGACGCCGCGAAGGATTCTCGTTTTGATGCCATGATGATGTATTTTGGGAAGGTACTCCTCTTCTTGCCTTTTTCCCCTTCTCTACTACTTTTATGTTTATTATTACCTTTTGACGTCCTGGTGTGACTTTTTCCTTCTTTTTTTTTCTTTTTGCGCAGTTCTGCGCCACTTTTGTGACCTTCGCGGAAGAGCATAAGATCGGCGCTTCGTCCTCTTCCCAGCTTACCCAGATGTCATTCGATCTAGCGGTCGCCCTGGAGGCTAAGTCCGGTCTCTCTGTTCAGCTTCAGGAGAGGGAATATCGATTAGATGTTGCCCTTAAGAAAATTTCCGAGCGAGAGACGGTTTTGGAACGGGCTCAGATGGTCAACGTTCAGCTGAATCAAGAGTTGAAACTTTTAAAGGCCTAGTTTCAGGCAGAATCGGAGAAGGTGGGCCAGCTCGAGGCTCAGCTGATGGAAGCTAAGGTCGAATCTGAGAAGATTGCCCAGCTCGAGGCCCAGGCTAAAGTATAGTTGGAGAAGGTCGCCCAACTTGAAGCTCAGGCTAAAGCAGAATCAGAGAAGGTCGCCTAGCTTGAAGCTCAACTAGCCGAGGCTAGATCCGAGGGATCATCTTATGAGCGCGAATTAATGGATGGTCGACGTCAATTTCTGACCAGGGACGTCGGTTACTCTTTCCTAGAGGCATACCGTTCTGCCCTCCTAGCCCGGTATCACAATTCCACTACTTATCTAGTCAGGACAGCTCCTGCCGCGATGCAGTATTTTGATTTTGCTCTAACTCGCGCCCGCGAACAACTAGCTGCTTTGGGCTTCATGGGGGAGCTGGACCGGGATGCTGCTTTGGATGGGGCTCCCTTCCCTTCGGGTTGGTCTGGTGATGTGAATGAATCTCCTGAGGCAGCCTGGTGGGAGGACGCCCTTGGAGAGTCTGTAAAGGAATCCGACCTGGATTTGGAGCTGCCTTCTATCCCTTCTAAATCGCCAGCCAAGGCAAGCACTCCTAATCCAGATGTGACTGGGACCGACCTTGATGCCTCTCCTTTGTCGCCCCCCCAATCTTTTGAGCCTATAGATTAGTCCTTATTAGTATTATGTATTTATTCTCTTTGTTGTTCATTGTACTGGCAGAGCTGTTTTCAATGAAAAGTCTTTTGAGTTGAATATAGTTTGGATCTGTACGATAGTGATATGCCTTGTTAACGTAATTTGCTTATTAAAACATAGCTTGCTTCTACAAACTACTTCTTTAAAGTTAATATGGCTCGGCGTCAACTGTAACCTCAATGTATCTCAACTATTTGAAACAATATGACTACTTCCAAATTTCTTTGAAGTCTAAGCCACTCGCTTTTTAATCCTCTTCCTAGTATAGCTCAGATGCTCTTTATTATTTTAAATTTTGCAACACCTTAAATATAACCCGACCACTTCGATTTTACAAGTTGTAATGACTTGGTGGTTTTAGGTTGATTCAACCTAACCTTATCACCGATCTTTAATACAGGTCGGATATTTCGAACAACTCCTGAGATTTTAAGGTAGCTCGGATATTTCCGACTCTCTCGAGTGGGATATAGTCTCGATAGTATCCTTTTTTATAGGTCGGCTCATACTTTAAGCCTGAGGCTATTTATAGATCGGGGTAGTTTACCTTTACCTGAAATCGAGGATATTTCACCTAGTCAGAAATCGAGTTTAAGGTAGCTCGGATAATTCCGACTCTCTCGCTTTTTTTTTTTATTTCACATGATCAGATGTCATAGGGCGGTTCACCCTTACTCGGATCTGAAGGAATTTCACCTGATCAGATGTCATAGGGCGGTTCACCCTTACTCGGATCTAAAGGCATTTCACCTGATCAGATGTCATAGGGCGGTTCACCCTTACTCGGATCTGAAGGCATTTCACCTGATCAGATGTCATAGGGCGGTTCGCCCTTACTCGGATCTGAAGGCATTTCACCTGATCAGATGTCATAGGGCGGTTCGCCCTTACTCGGATCTGAAGGCATTTCACCTGATCAGATGTCATAGGGCGGTTCATCCTTACTCGGATCTGAAGGCATTTCACCTGATCAGATGTCATTTGTAGTTTTATTCGATCAACACATTCAGAGATTTTTTTTTGTAATAGACTTTTATTAAAACGCCACAAGCTTTCCTCAACACTTCTTCATACAAAATATTTTTTTAAGTGGCATATGTTCCAAGGTCTTTTGATGGGGTGTCCCTCCATATCCTTGAGCTCATAAGCTCCCCATGCATAAATTCGGATTACCTTGAAAGGGCCTTCCCAATTCGGCTCCAGTTTTCCTGTTTTTCTGAGGGCATCAGCCCGCCTAAGCACCAAATCGTCGACTTAGAACTTTCTCTTCCTTACTCTTTTGTCGTGAGCTGCTTTTGTCAAGCTTTTGTATCTTTCCGTTCGTGCTGCGGCCGTTTCTCTTCTTTCTTCTATGGTGTCCAACGCCTCCCTCATCATTTCTTCATTTTCCTCCTCGTTGAACCACCGAACCCGATGTGACATTTTTCCGACCTCTGCCGGGATGACGGCTTCGGACCCGTATACCATACTGAAGTGTGTTTCCCCCGTTGATGATCTAGGTGTTGTCCGGTATGACCATAGCACTGAGCTAAGCTCATCCACCCATCCTCCTCCAGCCTTGTCTAAACGGGTTTTGATCTCTTGCAAGATTGTTCTGTTAGTTACCTCCACTTGTCCATTAGTCTGTGGATGAGCAACCGCAGCGAACCTTTGCTTGATATGCATCCCCTCGCACCAGGACTGGGTTCTTTTCCCATTGAATTGAGTTCCATTGTCTGAGATAAGTATTTGGGGCGCTCCATACCTGCAGCAAATGTTGTTAAGCAGAAAACTTATGATTCTTTGCTCGGTTATGGTGGCCACGGGCTCGGCCTCTACCCACTTACTGAAGTAGTCTATGGCTACTACTAAAAACTTCCTTCCTCGCGAGCTAGGTGTCAACTGCCCCATGATATCGATTCCCCATTTAGCGAAAGGGCAGGGTGCTCCCATAGTGATCATATCTTCAGCTGGGATGTGTATTAAGGGTGCGTGTATTTGATATTTTTGGCACCGCTTAACCATCTCCACTGCTTTCTTGCTCATGGTCGGACAGAAAAAGCTAGCTCTTAGTGTTTTGCTAATTAGCGCCCTTCCTTTGGTATGATCACCGCAGCACCCTTCACGGATTTCTTCCAGTATACCCCGCCCTTCTTCTTCCGAGACGCACCGCAGGTATCGGCCGATGTAGGATCTCTTGTATAATTCATCGTTAATGCAACAGAACCTCGCTGCCCTTCGTACAATTTTCATTCTCTCTTGCCTTTCATTGGGTAGTTCTTCTCTTCTTAGGTATGCCAACAAAGGAGTTCGCCAATCCGCAATCTCGTTCACCTCCATCACCTGTTTCGTGATGCTACTCCGGACTGCTCCTAAAATTATTACTGTCCATGAGCGACAATCCACCAAAGAGCTTCCCATTTTTGCTAAGTAATAAGCTTTTACATTTTCCGCCCTAGGGATATGGATCAACTTCCATTCACCTAGTTTTTTGGCAGCCTCTTTCACTTCCTCGACATACTTCTTCATCCGATCCTCATTTGTCTCAAATTTTCCTCCTACCTGCTGCATGACCACCTGAGAATCAGAATAAGCTATGAGTCATCGCGCGCCCAAGTCTATCCCCAGCTGCATTCCCTTAACCAGGGCTTCGTACTCGGCCTCGTTGTTAGATGATTTGAAATCGAATTTTATGGCATACTCTAATTGCTCGCCCTCCGGGGTAGTAAGGACTATCCCTGCCCTAGAGCCACTGGTTGTTGCCGATCCATCCACATGCAGTAGCCACTTTCCTGCTAGCGACGATGGCATGGCCCCCTCTTGGATGAAGTCCGCTAGGGCCTGAGCTTTAATTGCCGTTCTCGGCTCATACTCCATATCATATTCTCCCATCTCTACCGCCCACTTCACCAGTCGACCTGACGCATTAGGTCGCCCTAGTGTTTCTCTTAAGGGCAAGTTGGTTCGCATCTTTATTCGGTGGGCTAGGAAATACGGCCTCAATCACCGGGCTATAACTACTAATGCCAGTGCTCCCTTCTCTAGCTTGGAATAGTTCCGTTCCGCCCCTTGCAAAATTCGGCTTGTATAATAAATGGGCTTTTGCTTACTCATTTCTTCTCTTAGCAAAACCGAGCTAACCGCCCCTTCTCCTATGAATAGGTAGAGTATGAGCTCTTCTCCTGGTACTGGTTTGGTGAGTAAAGGCAGCTCGGCCAAATATTCTTTTAATTTTTCGAATGCTGTTTGCGTTTCGGAGGTCCATTCAAATTTGTTCCCTTTTCTTAAGAGTTTAAAAAATGGGAATCCCTTCTCGGCTGAGCGTGATATGAATCGGCTCAGCCCCGCTATTCTTCCTGTTAGTATCTGGATATCCTTGATATTTTTTGGAGGATTCATTTGTAGCACTGCTTTGACCTTTTCTGGGTTGACCTCGATTCCTTGCTCTGTAACTACGTATCCCAGAAATTTTCCCGATTTCACTCCATAAGAACACTTTGATGGATTAAGCTTCATTCCGTACGTTCGCAGATTTTCGAACGTTTCCTCTAGATCTTTGATATGCTCTCCCGCCTTTACGCTTTTTACTAGCATATCATCCATGTACACTTCCATGTTTCTGCCGATTTGGGATTTAAAGATTCTGTCAACCATCCTTTGATACGTGGCTCCTGCATTCTTTAATCTGAAAGACATGCACACATAACAAAAAGTTCCTCTTGATACCACAAAGCTAACCCTCTTTCTATCTTCGAGTGCGAGGCGAATCTGATGATATCCCTGAGAAGCATCCATCATACTAAGCAACTTGCACCCCGAGGTTGAGTCCACCAGCTGATCTATGCGGGGTAACGAGTAGTGATCCTTTAGACATGCTTTATTTAGGTCTCGGAAGTACATGCACATCCTCCACTTCCCTTGGCTTTTCCCTACCATGACAGCGTTGGATAACCACTCCGGAAACTGGATCTCCGTTATGTGTCCAGCTCGGAGGAGCTTGTCAACTTCTTCCCCAATGATCCCATCCATCTCTGGCCCAAAATGCCTCCTCTTCTACTTCACTGGCCTTACGGTTGGTAGACCTGGCAAAATAGGCCCAGGCCCACGGGCCGGGCCAGCCCGCCCGTTTTTGGACGGGCATTGGGCCTAATATTTTTGGCCCAAAAAAAATCGGGCCTTTTGGCCCGCCCGTTGGCTTTGCCGTTGAGGCCGGGCCGCGGCCGCCCGCCCGCCTAGTTTTTTTTTATATATATTTATGTTATATGTAAATATAATATTTAAAAATTGTCCTTATTTGTTAGATTATATTAGATCTATATGTTAATTATTGATATAATTTTATTTTTTTATGGGACTTTGTGATTACTTTGTAGTATCTCATATCAATAATAATATTATTTTTTGATTTTCATAAAAAAATAATAGTAATAAATGATATGATGATCAAATAAAAATATTTGTATATTTGTCTTTTGATTGCGGCAGTGTAGTAAATAATTTAATTATCAAATAAAAATAATTATACATTTATATATTTGATTGTGATAGTATAGTGAATAATATAATAATTAAGGATCAAAAAATATTTCTACATTTATTCAGAATTAATATTTCAAAAAAAAAAAAAGATGAAGCCCGCGGGCCGGGCCGAGCCGGCCCGAGGCGGGCCACGAGCCTAATATTTTTGGCCCAAAAAAAACCGGGCCTTTTTGACCCGGCCCAGATTTGGCCCGCCCATTTTTCGCCCGGCCCGTTTGCCAGGTCTAACGGTTGGGTCGATGTTTAACCTGTGCTCGGTGACTGTTGGGCTGATTCCTACCAGATCCTCGGCCGCGAATGAGAAAATGTCCACAAATCTCCTTAGCAAGTAGATAAGGGTTTCCATTTTCCCATCGTCCAACCGATTTCCCACGCGAGTTTTTGTTTCTGGCTTGCCAAGAACCAATTCTATCTCCAGCAACTCCTCATTAGGCTTGACATCCTCTTCCTTGGTTTCCTCGGGCGCCTTTGATTTTTTATTCTTTTTAAACTCTGGATCCGGGCCTCCTAGCTCGGACGTCCTCTTACCGTGCTGCACTCCCTATTTTACCGTTGTTTGGTAACAAGATCGGGACACAAACTGATCCCCGGCTACTTCCCCTACCCCGCCTCCTATGGGGAATTTTACTTTCATGTGCGCGGTAGATGCCACTGCTTCGAACTTGTTGAGTCTCGGTCGCCCTAGAATGGCGTTATAGGCCGATTTGGTGTCCACCACTAAAAACCTGAGCGTCTTGACCTTCCGATGAGGTATCCGACCTAGTGCTACCGGAAGCACCACTTCTCCAACCGGTTGCACCTCGGTCATGCAAAAATCATAAAGTGTAGTATCTACTTTCTTTAATTCTACCTCAAGGTTCATCTGTTTGAAACAATCATAGAACAAGATGTCCACCGAGCTTCATGTATCGATGAATACACTTTGCACATCATAACTGGCAATCTCTGCGGTGATGACGAGTGCGTCATTATGGGGCGCATGTATCCCGCCATAATCCGCAGGGCCAAACTGAATGATAGGCCCGCTGCCTACAGAGGCGAACTCTTCGAACTGATGACACCTAGCCCTTCGCGTGTGAGCTTTCCTAGCCTGATTAGAATTTCCATCGGTTGGTCCTCCTGATATTATGTGGATCACTCCTTTCTTAGCTGGGGGAGCAGCGGGTCCCCGAGGGGCTTCTCTTTTCATCCCCGTCCCCCCTTGGGGCATGAGTGGTTGCCTCCAGCCTCCATTCCTCTGCTAATATGTGAACTCCATTAGATGCCCCACTCGGACCAGCCTCTCGATCTCGTCTTTAAGGTGTTTGCTCTCATCTTTTTTATGCCCATAATCATTGTGGAATCCATAATAAAGCTCGAATTTCGGCTGGGTAGGCCCATTAGAACGAGATGTAGGCCACTCGATAACCCTATTCATCTTACCTTCAACTGCTTCCAAAACTTGCGCTCTCCTCATCGTTAATGGGCTGTACTGGTCAAATCTCGGTCGCCTTAGACCGGTATCGCTCTTCCTTCGGTATGTGTTTCGGTCTATCTTTCCACGTGGCATTTCCTCCCGAGGCAGATTTCCTTGAAAGGTATTGTAACACCCCAAACTAGGCGGATATTACAGTGCCGTGGACCCCCGACTGGGACCCACCAGGTGAATGAAAATGAATGAATTACACAGGGTAAATATAGTACCGAACCACATTACAACATTATTTACTCCGATGAGGAGTTTCATACAACACACCCAAGATAATACAGAATACATGTATATTTTATATGAAGATAAAATATACAACACTGAATAAAATGAGTATTCAAACGGAATATCTGCAGCGGAATAAATGAAGGAAACATAAGTGACTGAAAAGACTGGGGGCCCCTACTAGTATCACTGGGACTCCTCGCCGTCAACGTGCTCTTCCCGTGCTTTTGCCTTGCCATGACCTGAAAAACAATATTCCCAACGGGTCGATTCTGAGAACAACAATCCTCAAGAGTTGAATAAACACAATCCTGTTGAAATCATACGCAATCAAACATGCTATATGAATCAACTAACAGTACGGCTCAAGGAATGGCGCCAAACTATGCCCGGGATGGAAATGTATCCGTGCACAAGCCACGAGCGAGTATCGATCAAATACACGTGTGGTCTTGTACCTAATCAGTCTCACGAAGCAATCGACTCGTGTCCACAGTCCAATGTGAGGCCAACAACTAACACACGACTTAAATGTGCCCGACATGAAAATCCTACACATACCAACCGGCACGCCAGTATGACCCGGAATGCCATGATATAACAAAAGTGACATCGAAAATCAATAATGACTCACCAAGATGAAATGATAGTGAAATGAATGATATCTCAATGAAATGATTGGAACCGTCGTTCCTCGTTACTGAAGTGATTAATTGACAATGACAAGTCTCGATACGGTTAATACAATATGAATGAATTATGATTATGAATGAACAACAACGAAGGGAGTGAATATCCTTTTAACTGAGTAAGAATTAACTTACACAACCGGTGAAGAATGTCCGTCCACGAACATCGTCCTAAATGAAATATAGGTCGCTCGAACAACCTTGAATAACACAATTACCAATAATCCGTTCAATACACGTATCAAACACGATTATAACCAACTCAAACGTCGATACAACAATATCCAAACTCGTAGATGCACTTTAACGAATACGTTGAAAATATCCTTCCCGTTGGTTACAACCAAACCCAAATTATAGAAACCAACTTTCAAAAGATTGATTCAAACCAGCAAAACAATATCAATGACATCAATAATCCCATAGGAATCCACAATTCAAGATTACGACAACATCAATCGGAAAATCCCCAAATTAACCAAAGTCAACCCCAAGGGTTCTTGCAATAATCCCCAAAATAGCCATTAAATCCGTAGGAATACATTTATCCAAGTTAGATAATCCATATCTAACATATTCCAACAACAATCCAAGCTTACACGAAGAAATCGGAAGGAAAAACCCAAAAATCCGAAATTCTAGATCCAAGAGATTAATACCTTTGATTTGATGTATTGGAGATGATGAAGTGATGATTAATCCAACTCAAAGACTTGAAGATGATGATTGATGATTGTAGCTCAAAGAACACTCTCCAAATCGCCCGGAATCATCCGAAACTGCCGAAGAAACGAAGAGATATGAAAAATGATGAAGTAAGGGCTGAATTGTCCTATTTATAGAAATCCCAGTTTAGCGTGCGCTAGCCCCAGTTCTTAGTGTGCACTAACGGGTGTTTTGGGTAGTCCAGTACCCACTGTCCGAAAATGGTAGCGTGCGCTATGTACCTTTTGTAGCGTGTGCTACGGCTGTACACTTAGCGTGCGCTAACCCCGAAATGTTAGCGTGCACTAACGAATTATCTGATGCCCAGTACTGGAGTCCAGAACCTTCTGTCCTCTGATCTGATCGCGGTAGCGTGCACTACATTCAATATTTAGCGTGCGCTACAATATCGTTTGCGTACGCTAACAATCACTCATAACGTGCGCTATGAATAAATCCCATCCAGTCCAGTAGCCACTGGACTCAACCTGGTCCGACCTTAGCGCGCGCTACACCGACTGTATAGCGTGCGCTACTTCGGCCTACTAGCGCGTGCTACTTACCATTCGTAGCGTGCGCTACTTACAACCCAACTGCAGTCCAATGCCTTCTGGACTGCCTGCTTGAAACATACTAGCGTGCGCTAGTGTTGAGAGGTAGCGTACGCTACCCGTACTCAATTAGCGCACGCTAAAGAGAGTACGTAGCGTGCGCTACTTGTAACACCCCCAAATCCTATTGGGTTATTACAGTGCCGTGGACCCCACGCCAGGAGATCCACCAAGCGGACATGACTAAAATACATTAAATTAAACAACAAGGGAAAATCATAGTCCCTACCATGATATCCGACACAATATTCCGATAAGGAATTCCAACGACAACGATGGGCCTACATGGCCAAGGGTAAAAATACAACATTCACGAGCATCTGCTCGGGTAATACATAATGACAATGACTGACAACTGAAGAACACTCCAACCGACTGACCAACATGAACAACTCGGACTAGAATCAAAAATCAAGAACAAATCTCGAAAAATCAAATCCTAGGAGATTTCAAGAAATTACCTCGATCCGACGAAGAACAATGATTTGATGATGATATAATCGATAAGGATCCTCAAAAACGCTTAGAAATCGAGTGGAATCGACCAAAAACTCCACTTCCCGATTTTTCCCGTCGCGGCCGCTTGGGTGCGTAAAAGTGATGAAATGAAGGTCCGCCCGTCCACAGCCTATATGGCCGACAGGTTACGGCCAGTAACCGGCGAGCCTTACGGCCGTAACTCGGACACCTTACGGCCGTACTCGGCGAGCCTTACGGCCATGTAGGCATTCGTCAAAAATCGCCCGGCCTGGACACTTACGGCCGTAACTCGCCCACCTTACGGCCGTAAGGCCTTCGTCAAAATCCGCCCGGCGCTCGTGCGTGCCGATCACGCTTACGGCCGTAACTCGGGCACCTTATGGCCGTAATAGGCACCTTACGGCCGTAACTCGGCCGAGGCAGGCCACCACTCCGTAGTGACTCGTAGTAGCCACTCAAGCGGCCGGACGACCCGAAACCGAACGAGTAGAAATCGAAGATACGGTTACGAAGTACTCGCAAAGACGAATCAAGCACTAAGAGAACACACGATTCCGACCATCGAAGTGTCGGAATTCGACAACGAAATAATTACCCCAAACTTTGAGAAATTACAAAAATGGCCCAAAGCGTCCGAAAATCACGATACGTGATCGAAACACCGGACAAAGCTCGCAACATGAATAATAACATTAAATGGACTTGCGAGAAACTCAAACAGCTTGATTTCGGACGAGATTCGCAAGAATCGAGCTCAAGTCTGAAAAGTCGCTAAAAGCACGGAACTCAACAAAAGCGACACCAAAGCGAACTCGGATGACAAAAAGTGCAGAATTAATTATTCTCGAAATGACGAAGCGGTCATGAGCGAGTCGTCAAAAGCGGACTTCCGCCGAAAAAGAAAATTACCGAAAAATCGAAATTGCGGATATTACATACTACCCCCTTAAAAGAAGTTTCGTCCGAAACTTAAAACAAGTAGGAGAAGCAATATCCCGCCATGAAAAATCAACGAGATACACACGAACAAGAATGATCACAATGAATGATAATGAATCGAAATCTAACAAGGATAAAAAATGACTCATAGGGTGAAATGATAACGTAATGAGTGATAGCTCAAATGAAATGATTGGAAACATAGTTTCCGTGAAGTGAATGATTAGTTTGATAATTATAAGTCTCAACGTGATTGATATATGATGAATGAATTATATGAATGAATGAGCGACAATGAAATGAATGATTATCCTCCTACCGAGCAAGAATTAACTTGCTCAAAGCGTGATGAATGTCCTTACCTCGGGCTCTCGAAGCCTGATAGGGCCCCTTGAATGAAGTACGGGCTGGAGTAACAAAATCCCTCGAGGCTTGTGAACCCTTTCGAGATCTACCGGCACCAGAACTCCTGCAGTATTTCTGAAGGTGTCCATGTCTCCACACGGGAAGCGGATAACGGCTGCATCGAGCACGAATGCTGCGATGTCCTATTACATCACGATTAAAGCAAACAACGGTCGAACTCGTGGCCTTGGAAGAGGACGCTCCCTCCGTCTGAAGACGACTAGGAAATGACCCCTTGGACGTCGGAGCCCGATGTCCCTCTGAACGAGCCGGCATTCTAGTCCTCTCACCTGAAGAAACTGAAGGATGCTTCTGAGTAAGCTCCTTGATCAAAAGCTCTGCTCCAAGAGCCTTCCCGATGAACTCACTAAGTGAATTACAATTGTGATTGAACAACTGCATCCTCAACTGCGGATTTAGCCTCTTGCTAAAATACTTAATTTTATCCGCCTCAGTACGGATAATTGTGAAGCAAGCTGAAGTAGTCCACGAAACTTCTCGGCAATGACAATAACACCCTCGTCCTCGGATTCGGGGTTCAAAACTTGACAACTTGGCTTCACGAAGTGGGCAGTAATACCTCTCTAACATGAGAGTCTTAAACTCGCTCCAAATACAATCACGATCGATGGGTTTCACGAAAGCCACCACGAATAAGCGCCCTTACTCAAGTAATAAGCCGCTCGCCACTTTACTCTCTTAGGACCGAACCATGTCGAAGAGTTTATCAAAATGCTCGAGCCAATGAACAATATCAGTGGTTCGACGAACCCTCAAAAGTAGGCGGCATCGGCGAGAGATATCGCCAACAATCGATTCACTCCTCCGGTGTGTCCATGAAATGGCATCGGCATCCACATTGCGGTGGACCACGAACTATCGAGTGCATGGTCTCCACTATCCGCGTCATCCGAGTCATCTGGCCATCATGCCTGCATAAATATGAATGGATCAACCCGAACACCTTCCGAGTGAGATGCCTCTCGGGTAGGACTCCCTGACAGTGAATGATTATCTGCTGATGAATGAGTAGCCTCGCTATTTGATGAATTAATGATATCCCTCGCGTTCGTGTGGGCATGCACACGAGATCCCGGTTTCTGGCCCGCACCGCGTCTCTTCCCCTGCGTCCTCGTGACTCTATCCATCTTGAAGTAGGAAAGTCACATGATGATTATAGATTCCGCATGAATATCGCATTATGATTACATTACGAGTGACAATAATGAGCATACACGCCTCGCACAATGAATGCATTAATGATTTAATGAAATGATCGTCGAAATTACGTCAGTATGATAAGATCGTATGAGACATCAAATGAGGTAACATGATTGCACGATGAAATTCTGAAATGATTACCTTGAACAAGTTAACAAGGTTGAAAATTCGATCCTCAAGATCAACAAGCGAACCGTGAGATGGGCTGAGCGATTAATGAATTAAGCTGAACAATGAGATTGGTGAGTGACGAGTGAATTAGCTAAGCGATGAGATTAATTGAGTGATGAATGAATTAGGTGAGCGATGAGGTTAATTGAGTGATGAACGAAGCAAGCGAGCCATGATATTGGTGAATGATGAATGAATTAAGCGAGTGATGAATGAGTTAACTAAGTGATGAATTAATGACTAATGATATTGGTGAGTGATGAATGAATTATACGAGTGATGAATTAATTAAGCTGAATAATGAGATTGGAGTAATGAATGAATTGACGGAACAATGAGATTGTGAGTGATTAATGAATTAATATGAACAATGAGATTGACTAAGTGATGAAGGAATTAAGCGAGTGATGAATGAATTAATCGAGTGATGAATGAATTAACCGAGTGTTGAATGATATTGGTGAGTGATGAAGGAATTAATCGGTGATGAATGAATTATCGAGTGATGATATTGGTAGTGAGGAATGAATTAAGCGAGTGATAGATGAATTATCGAGTGATGATATTGGTGAGTGATGAATGAATTAGCGAGTGATGAATGAATTAATCGAGTGATGAATGAATTAACCGAGTGATGAATGATATTGGTAGTGATGAAGGAATTAAGCATGATGAATGAATTATACGAGTGATGATATTGGTGAGTGAGGAATGAATTAAGCGAGTGATAGATGAATTATCGAGTGATGATATTGGTAGTGAGGAATGAATTAAGCGAGTGATAGATGAATTATATGAGTGATGATATTGGTGAGTGATGAATGAATTAGCGAGTGATGAATGAATTAATCGAGTGATGAATGAATTAACCGAGTGATGAATGATATTGGTGAGTGATGAGATCAAAATGATGATTGAAAATTATTAAGCGATAAATGAGTTGATCCTTAATGCTTACACAAGTCACACGTGCTCCAAAACAATTAATCATGAATCAATTATAGCACTAATATCACATATAGGTTTTGACCAAAGCATGAGCGATTAATGACATGATGGATGTATGAACATAAAGAGAATCGAGTCCTTACACGGGTCATACGAAGCTTCGAGGTCTCGCGATACTAGTCTTCACCGACGGCGACTCGATGAATGAATGACTCGTGCGGTCGCACTAATATTACGACTCACAAAACTCGTCGACTAGATTGTCATAACGACAATCCCACTACTACCGCGTCGGTAGGACCACATAACTCACATCTCGGGGTATTCCACAACCCAAATCTCGATACCATTTACGTAACACCCCAAATCTATTGGGTTATTACGGTGCCGTGGACCCCACGCCGGAGATCCACCAAGCGGACATGACTAAAATACATTAAATTAAACAACAAGGGAAAATCATAGTCCCTACCATGATATCCGACACAATATTCCGATAAGGAATTCCAGCGACAACGATGGGCTACATGGCGAGGGTAAAAATACAACATTCACGAGCATCTGCTCGGGTAATACATAATGACAATGATCGACAATGAAGAACACTCCAACCGATGACCAACATGAACAACTCGGACTAGAATCAAAATCAAGAACAAATCTCGAAAAATCAAATCTAGGAGATTTCAAGAAATTACCTCGATCCGACGAAGAACAATGATTTGATGATGATATAATCGATAAGGATCCTCAAAAACGCTTAGAAATCGAGTGGAATCGACCAAAAACTCCACTTCCCGATTTTTCCGTCGCACTTGGGTGCGAAAAGTGATGAAATGAAGGTCGGCCCGTCCTGCCTATATATGGCCGGCAGAGTTCTGGCCGTAACCGAGCCTTACGGCCGTAACTCGGACACCTTACGGCCGTACTCGGCAGCCTTACGGCCATGCCGGCGTCGTCAAAAATACGCGGCCAGTGGACACTTACGGCCGTAACTCGCCCACCTTACGGCCGTAATCGCCGTCAAAATCCGCCCGGCTCGTGCGGCCGTACCCGATCACGCTTACGGCCGTAACTCGGGCACCTTACGGCCGTAACGGCACCTTACGGCCGTAACTCGGCGAGCAGGCCCTGCTCCGTAGTGACTCGGCCGTAGCCACTCAACGGCGGACGACCCGAAACCCGAACACGAGTAGAAATCGAAGATACGGTTCTGAAGTACTCGCAAAGACGAATCCAAGCACTAAGAGAACACGATTCCGACCATCCGAAGTGTCGGAATTCGACAACGGAAATAATTACCCCAAACTTTGGGAAATTACAAAAATGGCCCAAAACGTCCGAAAATCACGATACGTGATCGAAACACCGGACCAAAGCTCGCAACATGAATAATAACATTAAATGGACTTGCGAGAAACTCGAAACAACAGTTTCGGACGAGATTCGCAAGAATCGAGCTCAGAAGTCTTGAAAAGTCGCTAAAAAGCACGGAACTCAACAAAACGACACCGAAACGAACTCGGATGACAAAAAGTGCAGAATTAATTATTCTCGAAATGACGAAACGGTCATGAGCGAGTCGTCAAAACGGACTTCCGCCGAAAAAAGAAAATTACCGAAAAATCGAAATTGCGGATATTACACTACTCCTCACACACAACACACTATGAAGATGACAACAATGATAAACACGACACGATTACTCTGAACGATGAATACAATGATTGAGTATGAGTGACAAATGATCATTATTGAGTGAAAATTGTTGAGTGACAAATACTGAATGATAATGACTGAATTACATCTGGGTATTACATACACCCCACCTTAAAAGAGTTTCGTCCCCGAAACTAAGGGTCAAACAATTCGAGATAACTCTCCCGCATATTATCCTCGGTTTCCCAAGTAGCCTCTTCGACTCCGTGTCTAGACCACTGAATTTTTACCAAAGGAATCGTCTTGTTTCTCAACTGTTTGATTTACCGCTCTAAAACTCGAATAGGACGATCCTTATATGAATGATCATCGGCGATCTCGATTTCGTCGAATTGAAGTATGTGACTCGGGTCGGCAACATACTTCCGTAACTGAGAGACGTGAAACACATTATGAATTCGGCTCAATGCCGGAGGTAAGGCCAATCGATATGCTAGCTCGCCTACTCGTTCCAAAATCTCAAACGGTCCAATAAATCTTGGACTCAACTTTCCCCGCTTCCCGAAACGGAAGATACCTCGACTCACGGATACTTTGACCAACACGTGGTCACCTGTCTCGAACTCTAATGGTCGGCGATGATTGTCTCTATAAGATTTCTGTCGACTCTGAGCGGTCAACAAACGACTCCTGATCAAATCTACCTTCTCACAGGCGGCTATAAGCATATCGGGCTCGGTGCCGATTGATTCTGATAAGTCATCCCAACACAAAGGTGATCGACAACGAAGACCGTACAAGCCCTTGTAAGGTGCCATCTTAATCGAAGCATGCCAACTATTATTGTATGTGAACTCGATCAACGGTAGTTGGGCTTCCCAATCATCTTTCCAATCGAGAACACGTCCCCTCAACATGTCCTCCAAAGTCTGAATAGTCCTCTCCGATTGTCCGTCGGATTGAGGATGAAAAGCTGTACTGAGATTAAGGTGAGTTCCCATAGCATGATAAACTGATTTCCAAATATGAGACACGAATCGCCCGTCACGATCAGAAACAATACTCTTAGGAGTACCGTGCAATCTCACTATTTCTTTGATGAACAAGTGGGCAAGTCTCTCGGGACCCAAAGTATCCTTAATCTCGAGAAAATGAGCTGACTTAGTTAGACGATCCACAATTACCCAGATTGTATTCATGCCACGGCGACTCATCGGCAAACTCGTGATGAAGTTCATAGAAATATCTTCCCACTTCCACTCTGGGATAGGGAGCGGCTTCAGCATACCTGCCGGTCACTGATGTTCTATCTTGACTTGCTGACAGGTTAAACATCTCGAAACGAAATCTGCGACTTCTCGCTTCATATTACTCCACCAGTAATTTTGTTTCAAGTCCTTGTACATCTTGCTAGACCCCGGATGAACGGAATATGGAGTGGCATGAGCTTCTCTCAAAATCGAGTCTTTCAACTCATCATTCGCTGGTATGCACAACCGATTCTTGAATCGCAATAGTCCATACTCGTGGACCACAAGTTCAGGGTCTTCCCTTGAGCCACATCCTCACGGATGCGCAACGATGATGGGTCTGAACTCTGATTCTCTCTGATTGCCTCCTCAAGTGGCGATGAAATCTCTAACATGCAAAGTTGCCCTTGAACTCGCTGAAACCAGGCCTCGATCTCAGGTCTAAGAAATTCTTGTTGAAGCTCTTTCTGAAATGTTAAATGAGCATGTATTTGCTCCTGAACGGACTTACGACTCAAGGCATCGGCGACAACGTTCGCCTTCCCTGAGTGATAAAGGATCTCGATATCATAATCTTTGATTAGTTCTAACCACCGCATCTGTCGCATATTTAACTCCTTCTGAGTAAATATATACTTCAAACTCTTATGATCGGTGAATATCTGACAGGTAACGCCATAAAGGTAATGACGCCAAATCTTCAACGCGAAAACAACCGCTGCTAGCTCCAGGTCGTGGGTCGGATAATTAACCTCGTAAGGTATCAATTGCCATGAAGCATAGGCAATAACCTTCCCATTCTGCATGAGTACACATCCGAGACCCTGTCCGGACGCATCACCATAAACCACAATCCTTCCGTCCCTTGCAGTAAAGAAAGGATAGGTGCTGAAATTAACCGGATCTTAAGTTCCTCAAAACTCTGCTGACACGCATCGGACTACGTGTATTTCTTATCCTTGCGCAAAAGGTTTGACATTGGTTGAGTGATCTTAGAAAATCCTTCCACAAACTGCCGATAATAACCGGCTAATCCGAGAAAACTTCGGATTTCCTTAACATTCTTCGGAGGTAGACAATCTCGGATAGCCTCCGTCTTCTGAGGATCAACACGCACTCCGTCTGATGAAATTACATGCCCAAGAAACGTCGCTTCGGACATCCAGAACTCACATATGGAAAACTTTCCATAAAGTTGATCTCGTCTCAACACGTCGAGAACCTGATGAAGGTGAAGCTCGTGCTCATCCCAGTCACGAGAATAAATCAACATGTCATCAACGAAGACAAACACAAACTGATCCAAAAAGTCGATGAAATCCCGATTCATTAATTCCATGAATACCGCAGCTGCATTAGATAACCCAAATGGCATTACCACGAACTCATAATGACCATAGCGTGTTTGAAACGTCGTCCTCGCGATATCCAACTCTCGAATTCGCAACTGGTGGTACCCGGATCTTAAGTCGATCTCGGAAAAATACTGAAGTTCCCTGTAGTTGATCTAAGAGATCATCAATACGGGGTAGAGGATACATATTCTTGATCGTCACCCTGTTAAACTCCCGATAATAAATACACAAGCGAAATGAACCATCCTTCTTCTTGACAAACAACTCTGGTGCTCCCCACGGGGACGCACTCGGTCGGATATAACCTTTCTTGAACAACTCCTCAAGTTGGTTCTTTAATTCCTGCACTTCGGTTGGGGCCGATACGGTGCCTTCGATAATGGAGACGTACCAGGCTCCAACTCTATCGTGAATTCCATATCCCTCGGTGGAGGTAAAACAGGTAGCTCGTCTGGGAGTACATCGTCAAACGATAACAATGATACCACGAATGGTTGAACACCTCGATTGCCTAAGGATGGCCAATCGACGACAACGATACGATGAATGGTTGAACACCTCGATTGCCTAAGAACGGCCAATCGGTGACAATGATGTAATGAATGATTGAATTTCTCGATTGCCTATGAACGGCCAATCGATGACAATGATATAATGAATGATTGAATTTCTCAATTGCCTATTGTTGCTACCCAAAATATTATCCGGAGATAGATATTGCTGGAATGGATGGGATAGCAAACAAATGCGAGAGCACTTCCGTGAGAAAGATAAATAACACAAGATTTGCCGGGGTTGTTAGTCCCGGGCTTGAATGCTCTCGCGAGATATTATTAATACTAATATTCGGGGATACAAGTACTAATGTAAGAATACAATTACAATGAGTGTAAAGATTCTTGTTATCTTAGCTAGTGAGCGTGTAGATTGCCGGAAGAACCAGATCTGATGCTCTGTGAGTTCTTGTAACAAAGGAGATGAACAATCGCGGCGGTGAGAGATCGACAGTCTCTCTCGGCGAGTATTTAGCTGGATGCTTGAGCTCCTGGACTTATGAATCTCTTGGAATCTATCTAGTGGAGACTTACTGCCTCTGCCGATCGTCTTCTGGACGAGATGTTCGGAGAGAGAAGTCCTGAGATAGATTCCGGCGAGAAAGTAGAGAGCTTGGTGGTATGTGTTTTCTACCGTATTTCCGTGAATGAATTCGGAATATAAGTGAATGAATCGTTCACCAATCTCGAACCTTTTTCCCGTAGGAGGAGGTTCTCTATTTATAGGACTTGGATATACCGGGCGATCGCCTTTGCTGTATTATAATAATCGGGCGATCGTCTTTTAGCACATGGGCTTGTCTCCTTTAAGTACGCAGGAGTTGCTGGCAGTCAACCACGTGGTCCAATGAGAAGCCTGCACGCGTCTGAGTCGCTGTCGCGGGCGGTCCCACTGACAACTTTCGGCGCGCCTGTCGGTTGGTGGAAAGATGCTGACAGGCTGTGGTCAACGACCCATGTGCTGTGGTGCTTTATCTGGATCTGCACGTGGGTGCTGTTCTGATATCCAATCTTTGATGACTTTGACGGGCGATCATCTCTGTTCGGGACGTAGGCCGACTGTCCTTAGCCGGACACTAGAGTCGATCGCCAGATGCTAATGGGCGATCGCCTTAGGAGTCGATCGCTAGGTGTTTGATGGTGGTCTGATATCTTCGATTAGGCGAGCTAGCCATATTTTGACTGGTGTTGACTTGGAATGGCCGGAACGTCATCATCACATGGAGTGGGTACCAGTTCTGCCGCCGGGACATCGACTGTCCGGGGAGGACCTTCTTCCGAATTCCACCTGGAGACGGCCGCTGAGGCTATTCGGGCCGGAATCGACCCTGCTGAAATCAAGGCTTTATTTAATGAAGCCGATGTCGCTAAGGAGGCGGCTGCTGAAGATAGAGGATCGCAGGTAGAGAGATCTGGCGATTAGGGCCTACTGGGAGCAGCATAGCGCTTTTGGCCGGGCCTATAAGGCCTTTGCTGAGATTATGGAGAAGTTGTCCGGTCCGACTCCGAGATTCGATTTTCGGGAATACTCGGTCTCCTACCCTTATCAGCTTCCCAAACGGTCACTATACCGGGATGCGCAGCAATCTGGGTGGTCGCTTGGCCAAATACGGAGTTCGACGACCAGGAAAGATCTGGCCGTCTAGAGGACGAGGTTCCATGTTCCTTCGCCGGCGGAGAATGAGCGAGCCGATCAGCCTCCTATCGGTATGGTCGCCGTGAATGAGGCGATTATGGAGGCCGGGCTGCGCTTCCCACTATCTTTTGCTGTCTCCCACCTGCTGGCTGCTTGGAACGTGGCGCCACTTCAGCTGACGCCGAACGCCTGGCCCCAAATCACCGCCTGTACCGCCTCCCATCGCCGTTGGAGATGAACCATTTGTTCAAGCTGACGGCTCAGAAAGGGTCGGTCGGCGGTTACCATATTCAGGGCCGAAATGGTCGGGTGATCCATGGAGTCCCAAATAAGGCGCGGGGCGATCCGATGAAGTGGTTCTGGGTCGCCGGCAAGTGGAGGGCTTCCACGAGCGACAATCCTTGAAGGCGGAGATCCTGCGAGTTTGGAGAGGAATCCCGGTAAGGGTTTAGACTCTCCCTTCGTTCGGATGCGTTTTGGACTGATCTAATTTGATTTCGGTTTTGCAGGTTTTCACATTCCGGCGGTTTAGGAGCTGCCTTTTGACTTCCTGGTTGTATGGGAGCGGATACGGAGCTTGTCGGACGACGACCTTGACGCTAATCGGATCAATAAGGAGAGTCGTTGGTTGTCGGCTCGGCTATTCCGTTTCCCGAGACATCTCTCGGTACCAGGTATGAGTTTCTGCGACCTTCACTTTCCAGGCGATCGCCTTACTTGAGAAAAGTATCTATTTGTTGTTCGATCGTCTTAACTGTAGAGGTTCGCTTTCCTCGCTTTTTGGAGCCCCCGCCGGAGATCGCCATGTCGAATCCTGGAGTTCTAGGCCGTCTCCGCCACAAGAAGTCGTCTCGGGCTCCACCTGTTGTGTTGCCAATTGTTCCGGGGGCGGAACCTCGCGTGGAGCCGATCGTGGCTGAGGAGGAAGTCCGTGAGGAGGGGCTTCGGATGAATCGCAAGAGGCCGAGGCCGGAAGAAACCCCGGTTCCTGCTCCTGCCAATGAGATGACGATCGTCGTGCCTCCGATCACCGTTATTCCCCCGGAGAATGAGCCGCCCTCTGCAGCTTTTCTGCGAGAGATGGCGATTGCTGACGTTGAGACTCCTCGAGGGAAACCGTATTTCGGTCGCGACCCCGAGAGGGCTGAGAGGTATATTGCATTTTTGGGTTCAAACTTGCAATTGCGTGGGAGTTGTGCTAACTTTGTTGTTTTGATGTAGGATCCATCGCACAGATCCATCCTGCCCGCCGATGGTGTTGGATTTCTTAGCCAGCCGATCTCCTCGCCAGTCTTGTGACATCCCTCAATATGTCAGCAAGGCCGCTGCTGCTTTGCCGAAGGCCTGGACGACCGATCTGGATGCGATTGCTCGTCAGCGGTCGGGGAGTTCGATGCAGGCTGTTCTCACCCTTTCTCTCCAGACGGCGACCATGGCTGTCCAGGCAGCGCAGGAGTTTGAGGGGCGACCTTCCACTATTCGCCTACAGGCGGATCTCGAGGCGGCTCGGAAAGAGAACGCCGAGTTTGCTGATAAGATCGTGGCGATGGAGAAGGACTCTCTAGAGGCAGCCAAGCGGGCAAGCCACGAGCTTGAGCTGGCGAAGAAGGAAACCGAGTTGTCTCGTTTGGCGGTTGACCGATTCCGGGACAGGATGACGACTGTCGTCCGGGCGCAGAAGGTTGCTGAGGAGGAGGCCGATCGCCAGAAGGTGACGATCGCTCGGTTGACTAGCGAGTTGGCGGAGTCGAAGGAGAAGGTTGCTGCGAGGGAGACTGAGCTCCAGGGGTCGCAACAGGCGATGGCGGAGCTGAAGAGAGAGGTAGAGGCGACCAGGGCTGATCCCTTTCAAAGCTTGGAGTTTGCAGCGAGTTCGCCTATCATATGGCGTTCGCCGACTCGATCCGAGCGGCTAAGAAAGGAGGCTTGGAGGTCGGGCCCCTTGCGGAGAACTTCAAGGCCTACGCGTTGGAGCATCCTCTCCATCCAGCTTTCTCCTTGCCGATCTTGGATCTTGCGGAGCTTGGTGTGGATCTGAGCTGGTATCCGACTCCGGCTAATCTTGTTCATCCCGACGCTCCGGAAGATGAGGGGACCGCACCGGATGCTGATGGCGAAGGCCAGGCAGGGGCCTGAGGCACTTCATTTTTGATGTTTTAGCTTATTTCCTTGTAATTCGTAGCTTTCTTTTGTAGCATTTTGGCCTTCGGGCGACCATGTACTCTGATCTTTTCAAGTAATGAAATGAACGTTTGAATTTTTCACTTATCACTTGAATGATTGTTATTTTTGAGTCTTTGTTTGACTTTGTACAAATGTGTGAGGAGAGATCGTTGCGAGGGTAGTTTAAAATGAATTGATAAACTCGTAATGATAACTTTTACAACAAGTTCGATCACTGCACATCATCTGAAAATTGACGACCTCCGTACGTGGTTGAATAGGGACGATCGTCGTATGGGTAGTCCGCACTCTTCCCCCTTGTTTTTATTCGCTTAGTGGAAGTAAGGGGATGAAAATAATTCGTTGAGTGAGCGGTCTTTAGCTTTGTCGAATCCTCGAGGACGGTCGTCCGTATTGAGGAACCGTGCACGATCGCGGAGTTCGATGGACCGACTCCCTGATCATGTCTTGATGCGCGAAGACATTGAGTGTATCGTGACTCACTTTATTATGAGGGTCCTCTGTTAGGCTGCGCCTCGCCTCGTGTTTAAACGAAAGGCGTGCGGTCTCGGTCTAGAGGAGTCCTTGCGCGGGGCGGCGTCGGATGATTCAACTCCACGCCCGCGGCTTGCTTAGCTCTGCTTCCACCTCGGCCCACCATGAAGATGGCGAACCTCGACGGTGTACATTGAGATGGGGGTTGTGGCACTTCGCATTGTCCGGGTTCACCATGTTGAATGATGAACCTTTGAGGGCGAGCGATCGTGCCCACTGATTAATTTTGGAGGGCCCTTAGACTACGCCGGCCTCGTATTTAAACGAAGGGCGGGCGATCTTGGCCCAAAGGGACCTTGCATTGCCTAAACAGTCGGTTCCATCGACCATCAGGACCATGGCTGCACTCTTCCACCTTGGATCGTCATGTAAATGCCGACCTTCGATGGTGTACGTTGTGCGGGGGAGGCGGTCTTGTGCCTTAGTCCATCATGTTAGATGGTGAACCGTAGATGGCGATCGTGTCCTCCGGGTTTTGGTGACCTAGCGTGATGATCGGCGATCAGGCTGGAAGACTGGCGATCGTCGCTCGGCTGCCGATCGCTTTATTCGTATGTTGATAATGGCGATCGTGCGGGAGATCGTCGTCCGGGCGCCGATCGCGCTGCTCAAAGACTAAGAAGAAACCTTTGCCTGGCCAGAAAATCTGCGGCTCTACCCCGGAAGGCTGCGTAGGTCGTGGGTTGGTTTTTCGTGAGATGCCTGAACATAGGCGAAAAGCCCTGAAATCCTCCCAGGACCGCGTAGAGGGCAGTCTCATCGCTCACGGGCTCGCCGTTGAGGATGATCACGTCTACCCGGTCGATGTAGTCCGAGTCGGACTCTTCTTCTCCCTGCTTTATTTGCATCATGCGAAGGGGACCTTGTGGCCGAACGACCCTGGTGGCGAAGTACTCCGTGAAGACGCTCGCCAGTTGGTTAAAGGATCCAATAGACCGAAATGGCAATGAGGTGTACCACCGGTGGGCGAGGTCGTCCAGCGTTAGGGGGAACATTCGGCACCTGGTCGCGTCTGATGCCCCACACCCGTTCATGTAGATGTTGAACTTGCTCAGGTGTGTTTGGGGGTCCGATCGCCCCTCGTACAAGGGTGTTTGAGGAGGAGCGATCTTGTGCTGCACAGGGGCGAGCTCGATGTCGATCGCGAGCGGCTCGCTTGGCTCGGCGATCGTCTTTATGGCGCCTGCCCTGAATTCCAAGAGCGCCTTAACGTCGTCGAGCTGACGTTGCAATGCGGCAATCGCCATGGATCGGCCGCTCGCTGATCGGCTTTGGGAGCGGGAGCCGAGGCGATCGTGTACCGATCTCCGGACCCCGCTGATGCCGACCTCGGCTATTTGGCGAGGAGCGGCAGGCCGCCTTACGGAATTCGGGTAGGCCGAGCTCTTGGTGACGGACTCAAACTCCGTCGTCTCGTAGCCGGGCCGGGTGTCCCGGTCGCGAGTCGAGTCACGCCCGGGCGATCGAGGCGAGTGCCAGTGGCGAGCGCCTCTTCTTGTGGACGAGAGCCTCCTGGCGATCGCTTGGCCAGTAACGCCTTGAGCTTCCGCTTGGACTTCCAGCGGACGGCCGAGGGGGTGATAGCAGGTGGCGCGTCGAGAGCACTCCGTCGCTCCTGTAGGACGGCCATGACCTCGTCGATATGTTCCTTGGTTCGGAGCTGATCGAGCGAGAGGCTTGGGCCGCCGTCTAGGGACGGGATCGAGCGTCTCTGACCGCGGCGGCTACCTTCTACCATCGGCTGTGGCTCGGACTGGGACGGAACGGGGCGTCTGGCCGGCTGACCGGCGGCTTTCTTCGACGCGGAGGCGGAAGACATGATTTCTAACGGATTTCTTTGAAGCGCAGTGAGTGTCACTTCAAGTATGTGCCCCGAGAACAGTGAGTGTTCTTCGGGACGGTAGGAATGAAAATTCGAGGGTTAGATGCCGTGTATTCTATGCACCGCCCCTCCTTCTAGCGCCAATTGTTGCTACCCAAAATATTATCCGGAGATAGATATTGCTGGAATGGATGGGATAGCAAACAAATGCGAGAGCACTTCCGTGAGAAAGATAAATAACACAAGATTTACCGGGGTTGTTAGTCCCAGGCTTGAATGCTCTCGCGAGGTATTATTAATACTAATATTCGGGGATACAAGTACTAATGTAAGAATACAATTACGATGAGTGTAAAGATTCTTGTTATCTTAGCTAGTGAGCGTGTAGATTGCCGGAAGAACCAAATCTGATGCTCTGTGAGTTCTTGTAACAAAGGAGATGAACAATCGCGGCGGTGAGAGATCGACAGTCTCTCTCGGCGAGTATTTAGCTGGATGCTTGAGCTCCTGGGCTTATGAATCTCTTGGAATCTGTCTAGTGGAGACTTACTGCCTCTGCCGATCGTCTTCTGGACGAGATGTTCGGAGAGAGAAGTTCTTAGATGGATTCCGGCGAGAAAGCAGGGAGCTTGGTGGTATGTGTATTCTACCGTATTTCCGTGAATGAATTCGGAATATAAGTGAATGAATCGTTCACCAATCTCGAACCTTTTTCCCATAGGAGGAGGTTCTCTATTTATAGGACTTGGATATACCGGGCGATCGCCTTTGCTGTATTATAATAATCGGGCGATCGTCTTTTAGCACATGGGCTTGTCTCCTTAAAGTACGCAGGAGTTGCTGGCAGTCAACCGCGTGGTCCAATGAGAAGCCTGCACGCGTCTGAGTCGCTGTCGCGGGCGGTCCCACTGACAACTTTCGGCGCGCCTGTCGGTTGGTGGAAAGATGCTGACAGGTTGTGGTCAACGACCCATGTGCTGTGGTGCTTTATCTGGATCTGCACGTGGGTGCTGTTCTGAGATCCAGTCTTTGATGACTTTGACGGGCGATCATCTCTGTTCGGGGCGTAGGCCGACTGTCCTTAGCCGGACACTAGAGTCGATCGCCAGATGATAATGGGCGATCGCCTTAGGAGTCGATCGCTAGGTGTTTGATGGTGGTTTGATATCTTCGATTAGGCGAGCTAGCCATAGTTTGACTGGTGTTGACTTGGTCGCTCGGCTTTTATAGTCGATCGCCTGTCGTGACGAATAAATCTTGTCACAATACCTATGAATGGCCAATCGATGACAATGATATAATGAATGATTGAATTTCTCGATTGCCTATGAACGGCCAATCGATGACAATGATATAATGAATGATTGAACAACTCTGATTGAGCAAATTTGCTGCTTCCATCAGATTAATGATTCTTCCGGAACAATGGGGATTACCTCCCTGAAGTACACACTCGAATCCAATGACGGAAATGATAGTGACCATACGTTTACGAACATTGAGGATGGCATCATGACGATCCATCCCACTAATACCCAATATTACATCGTCCTTAGGTAAAATCCACCACGATTAGGTCCACCAACCACTCGAGGTCATTAAGTTTAATTCGGTCAGTTCTTAACCTCATGATTTTCGAAAATTCTTCTACCTCCAGATAGACCAATGATATAAGGCCCACAATTAATAGGACTATCCAAGTGAAGTCTATTCAGATATGATTTGGAAATGAATGAATGCGGTGCACCAGTATAAAAAAAAAGTACACACAGGTTGATATGAAATTACGAGTATACCTGAGATCATTCGGGCCTCCGGATCGTCGGTCCACTTAATCGCGTGAATCCGGGTCTTACCGACCCCCGAACCGGACGCTCCCGTCTGATAAATATGAGCTCCGCCTTTATTCGCTTCCATTGTCTTAAACGACGCTGACAGAGCAGTCTGATCCTGAATCGTTGATCGCATCGGGACCTGAGATGCCACCGGAGTTGGCTTGGAGTCCCTTCGTCAAAAACGGGCCTTATGCTCCACAATCCCACAGTTATGGCACGTGATAGACGGCGTCGTACACCTAGTGCTGAAATGGCCCTGCCCACCGCAGTTGAAACAGGTGATGGCCGCACTGGCCGCTCGGGACTGAGATTCCGCGGGTTTAGGCGCCTTAGGAGGTCGCTCCGAAAAGTTAGGGCCCGCACGAGGCTTCTTGAAGGTTGCCTTGCCACTTTCGGACTGATTACACTTCGTTGATTTCTTGCTAGTAGATGAAGGTTGTTGTTCAGCAATTTCCTTAGCAGCAGGCTCATACGTGAGAGTTCTCTCGATTAATTCGGCCAGAGTGGCGCAATGATGATTGAGCAATTACATATGGGTCATCATGACCTGCATAAAAGTGAGTGGATCATCTTCCGATCGAGCTGAGTCCTGGGTACGACTTCCTGACAGTGAGTGATTATTACCCGGATTTCGGCCCGCACCGCGGCCTCTCCCCGTGCATCCCCTGACAGCTCTTCCCATACTGAAGTAGGAAGGTCGCATGATAATCATAGATCTCGTATGAGTACCGCATTATGATTTACGTCATGAAATGATGAAAATGAGCATACGCGCTCTAACACAGTGATTACATGAATGATTAACTGAGGTGACATGATTATCTGATGATATTCTTGAAATGAATATCTTGAACAAGTTAACAAGATTAATGATATGATCCTCAAGATCAACAACTGAACAATGAAACGGACTGAGTGATTAATGAATTTACATGATCAATTTGATTACCAATGAAAATGATAAATGAGGAAATCTTACTGTTCTTTGGTCTGAAGGGCTCGGCTCTTGCACAGGTCACACGTGACGCGAAAGTCCAATGCTACTAGTTTGATGAACGATGATTTCAAATGAGACGTGACTCGGAAGGTAGTATTCAAAACCACTCTCCGATACCAACCCTGTAACACCCCAAACTAGGCGGATATTACAGTGCCGTGGACCCCCGACTGGGACCCACCAGGCGAATGAAAATGAATGAATTACACAGGGTAAATGTAGTACCGAACCACATTACAACATTAATTACTCCGATGAGGAGTTTCATACAACACACCCAAGATAATACAGAATACATGTATATTTTATATGAAGATAAAATATACAACACTGAATAAAATGAGTATTCAAACGGAATATCTGCAGCGGAATAAATGAAGGAAACATAAGTGACTGAAAAGACTGGGGCCCCCTACTAGTATCACTGGGACTCCTCGCCGTCAACGGGCTCTTCCCGTGCTTTTGCCTTGCCATGACCTGAAAAACAATATTCCCCAACGGGGTCAGTTACACAGAACAACAATCCTCAAGAGTTGAATAAACACAATCCTGTTGAAATCATACGCAATCAAACATGCTATATGAATCAACTAACATTACGGCTCAAGGAGTGGCGCCAAACTATGCCCGGGATGGAAATGTGTCCGTGCACAAGCCACGAGCGAGTATCGATCAAATACACGTGTGGTCTTGTACCTAATCAGTCTCACGAAGCAATCGACTCGTGTGCACAGTACAATGTGAGGCCAACAACTAACACACGACTTAAATGTGCCCGACATGAAAATCCTACACATACCAACCGGCACGCCAGTATGACCCGGAATGCCATGATATAACAAAAGTGACATCGAAAATCAATAATGACTCACCAAGATGAAATGATAGTGAAATGAATGATATCTCAATGAAATGATTGGAACCGTCGTTCCTCGTTACAGAAGTGATTAATTGACAATGACAAGTCTCGATACGGTTAATACAATATGAATGAATTATGATTATGAATGAACAACAACGAAAGGAGTGAATATCCTTTTAACTGAGTAAGAATTAACTTACACAACCGGTGAAGAATGTCCGTCCACGAACAACATCCTAAATGAAATGTCGGTCGCTCGAACAACCTTGAATAATACAATTACCAATAATCCGTTCAATACACGTATCAAACACGATTATAACCAACTCAAACATCGATACAACAATATCCAAACTCGTAGATGCACGTTAACGAATACGTTGAAAATATCCTTCCCGTTGGTTACAACCAAACCCAAATTATCGAAACCAACTTTCAAAAGATTGATTCAAACCAGCAAAACAATATCAATGACATCAATAATCCCATAGGAATCTACAATTCAAGATTACGACAACATCAATCGGAAAATCCCCAAATTAACCAAAGTCAACCCCAAGGGTTCTTGCAATAATCCCCAAAATAGCCATTAAATCCGTAGGAATATATTTATCCAAGTTAGATAATTCATATCTAACATATTCCAACAACAATCCAAGCTTACACGAAGAAATCGGAAGGGAAAAACCCAAAAATCCGAAATTCTAGATCCAAGAGATTAATACCTTTGATTTGATGTATTGGAGATGATGAAGTGATGATTAATCCAACTCAAAGACTTGAAGATGATGATTGATGATTGTATCTCGAAGAACACTCTCCAAATTGCCCGGAATCATCCGAAACCGCCGAAGAAACGAAGAGATATGAAAAATGACGAAGTAAGGGCTGAAGTGTCCTATTTATAGAAATCCCAGTTTAGCGTGCGCTATCCCCAGTTCTTAGCGTGCGCTAACGGGTGTTTTGGGTAGTCCAGTACCCACTGTCCAAAAACGGTAGCGTGCGTTACGTACCTTTTGTAGCGTGCACTACGGCTGTACACTTAGCATGCGCTAACCCCGAAATGTTAGCGTGCGCTAACGAATTATCTGATGCCCAGTACTGGAGTCCAGAACCTTTTGTCCTCTGATCTGATCGTGGTAGCGTGCGCTACATTCAATATTTAGCGTGTGCTACAATATCGTTTGCGTACGCTAACAATCACTCATAACGTGCGCTATGAATAAATCCCATCCAGTCCAGTAGCCACTGGACTCAACCTCGTCCGACCTTAGCGCGCGCTACACCGACTGTATAGCGTGCTCTACTTCGTCCTACTAGCGCGCGCTACTTACCATTTGTAGCGTGCACTACTTACAACCCAACTGCAGTCCAGTGCCTTCTGGACCGCCTGCTTGAAACATACTAGCGTGCGCTAGTGTTGAGAGGTAGCGTGCGCTACCCGTACTCAATTAGCACACGCTAAAGAGAGTATGTAGCGTGTGCTACTCCTCACACACAACACACTATGAATATGACAACGATGATAAACACGGCACACTTACTCTGAACGATGAATACAATGATTTAGTATGAGTGACAAATGATCATTAATGAGTGAAAATTACTGAGTGACAAATATTGAATGATAAATACTGAATGATAATGACTGAATTACAGCTGGGTATTACAGGTATACTCCTCGCGCCGCACCACTCTGTTAGATCCTCTTTCCCCATCTTCGGGTTTTTCTTGCAATTCCTCCATATCCTTCTCGGTTTCTTCAACATTGATGTATTTTGAACATCGGGCTAAGACCTCGTCATATGTATTTTCAACGAGGTGTGTAGCAGTCCAGGCCTTAGTCCCTACGTCAAGGCACTGGTCTTTACCTCTTCAGAAGACGAGGGTACCTCCAGACATACCTTTGTAAATCGGGTCACATAAGCTCTCAGCGCTTCTCCTAGAATCTTGCTTGATCTTTGAATAAGGACATGAAGGTGCAGCATGCGCCACAGCGCTTGCAAAGTGAGTCAAGAACGCCGAGCTGAAAGTTTTGAAGTTGGTGATTGTCCCAGGGGGTATCTGGTGGAACCAATCCTGAGCTGACTCCGTCAGCGTAGCCAAGAATGCTCTGCAACTTACGGCATCCGAATATCGGTGTAGTACGGCCATGTTCTCAAATCGGTATAAATGTCGGGTAGGATCTGAGAGTCCGTCGTAGGTGAAGGTGACAGCCCTAAACTTATATGGGAGTTTGGCCTGTAGTATGCCCTCCGAGAAGGGGTGGCCTGGATGACTCTCCGTGTCATTCCCCGCAACCCTCTGTCGCAACTCCTCTAGCTCATCTTGCATACTGGATATTAAGGGATCCAACATTTTTTCCTGTCTAGATCGTTTCCATACTCTTCGATAGCTCTCCCCATGCTCTTCCTGCTGATCAATTTCCTCCGGCCCATCCGAAAGGATGGGTATTACTTTTCGTGGTATTCTTTACTTTTCGACCTCTCGGATCTTCTGTATCGCATTAGCGATTATGTCGGCTAAGGCTTCCTTCCTTAGTGTGATTGTGCTGGGTTCAGCTTCTTCTACCGGGGTGATGGGTGTTTTTTCCAGAGTCAATTCTCCACCCGCAGCTGCTAGTTCCTCTTCTAAATTTCGGGGTATCAACTACCCTATTTTCTTCTGGTTCGTTTCTTCCGCCATTACTGACCTCACGTCTCAACTCAAAATGACTCGATGTCACCTTTCCCACAGACGGCGCCACTTGATGTAACCGAGCTGATCGGCCACCAAGAACCGGGTTAATCTCAGAAGTTTATCTAAGAAAACACGAATGTGTGAAGTATTGCTTTCTCTCTCTTTCTTTGTATATTCCTTTCCCTCTCTAAAAAATAATGTAATCTCAGAATTATGCTTAGCCTTTGAAGGAAAGCCCCCTCCTCCTTTTATAGAAGGGAGAGTCGCCTATCCTTTAAGATTTTTCCCTGATTTTTAGGGAAGATCCCGGATATCCAGGGATTCAGGCTGCGATTTCCCATCCCTTGATATCCGGGATTGAGGAGTATGGGATTCCAGTCCCCGAATCTCTGGGATTCTGTCAGGTGAGTCGAGATTTACTTTTCGGAGAGTTCAACCTTCATCAGCCCGGCGATTCCCGACTCCGGGTATGACTTGGTAGGTCGACTTATATTATAAAGGGTCACTTAGGTCGGGACACTCTTATCCAAGTTCGTAGGTCGGTGAGGCCTCCGAGGTCGGCACCCTCTTAGCTGAGGTCATATGTCAGTAAGGCCTCCAAGGTCGGCTTATCTGAGGTCATAGATCGGTTAGGCCTCTGAGGTCGGCATCTTCTTATCTGAGGACATAGGTCGGACTTCATTAGTCTAGGTCTCCCCTCCTTTATTCAAAGATCGGTACGCCGGTTTATATTGGTCTTCTTTAAACCTAGTTTTAGGAAGCGTACATTCGTCGTCCTATCAGAGAGGTTGAATAATATTTTCCATTAGGGACCAGACTGTGAGTGCCAACAATCTTCCCACAATCTGATATCTTCCTCGTTGCCTAATTGCCATATGAGATTGCTACGAAAAGTATCCCAATCACTACAATTACCTTTCCACTAATTAGAGCTAGCTTTCTTAGTATCAATTCTAGGAAATCCCTCAAGGACCAGCAGCATATTTAGCACGAACAGCAGTCTTCCATAAGCAATTTGGAGGAGAGCATAAGTTCCAAGAAGCTTTTATCATAGAGGTAGTGTTTAGATCCCTCATAGTTCTTAAACCCAAACCTAACTCCTTCTTAGGTTGGCAAATTTAGCCCAACTAATGGCATGAAATTTCCTTTGCCCATTATCTTCACCCCATATTGTTGCTACCCAAAATATTATCCGGAGATGGATATTGCTGGAATGGTCGAGTAGCAAATAAAGTGCGAGAACACTTCCGTGGGAAAGTAAATAACACAAGATTTGCCGGGGTTGTTAGTCCCGGGCTTGAATGCTCTCGCGAGATGTTATTAATACAAATATTTTGGGGTACAAGTATTAATGTTAGAGTACAATTACAATTAATGTAAAGACACTAGTTATCTTAGCTATTGAGCGTGAAGATTGCCGGAAGAACCAGATATGATGCTCTGTGAATTCTTGTAACAACGTTGATGAGCTATGACGACCGTGAGAAATTGACAGTCTCTCACGGTGTGTATAAGCTGTATGTTTGAACTCCCGGGCTTGTGAGTCTCGTTGAATCTGTACTGCAAGGAGTTCTTGCTTATGCCGACCGTCTTCTGGATGAGAGGTGCTGAGAGAGAAATCCCGAGGTAGATCCAAGAGAGGAAGCCGAGAGCCTGAAGGAATGTATGTTTTTGTATGTATTTCCGTGAATGATACTCTGAATGTCTGAACAGATTTCAGAACCTTTTTCCAGTTGCTGGAGGTTCTCTATTTATAGGACTGGGAGATGCCGGGCGATCGCCTCCACTGTATTATAATAAGCGGGCGATCGTCTTTAGCACATGGGCTGGTCTCCTTAAAGTCCGCAGGAGTTGCTGGTGTAATATCCGCAATTTCGATTTTCGGTAATTTTCTTTTTTCGGCGGAAGTCCATTTTGGTGACTCTCTCATGACCGTTTCGACATTCTGAGAATATTAATTCTGCACTTTTTGTCATCCGAGTTCGTTTCGGTATCGTTTTGTTGAGTTCCGTGCTTTTTAGCGACTTTTCCGCACTTGAGTTCGATTCTTTCGAATCTCGTCCGAAACTATTGGTTCGAGTTTCTCATAAGTTCATTTGATGTTATTTTTCATGTTGCGAGCTTTGGTTTGGTTATTCGATCATGTATCGTGATTTTCGGATGTTTTGGGCCATTTTCGTAATTTCCTAAAGTTTGGGGTAATTATTTTCCATTGTCGAATTTCGAGCCTTCGGGTGCTCGGAATCATGTGTTCTCCTAGTGTTCGGATTCGTCTTTACGAGTACTTAGTAACCACGTTTTCGGTTTACATTCAGGTCTGAGTTTCGGGATTTTTCGAACCGTCAGATCGATCGAGTCCCGGCTGGTAGGTCCTGGCCGAGTAACGGCCGCTATGGCCCGGCAGTTACGGCCATAAGGGCCGGTTATGTACGTAAGGCCCTGGCCAGTAATGTGCGTAACGGGCCGGCAGATTTGGGGCAGTGGTTCGGCCATGGCCGGTTACGGCCGTAAGCCATGGACGATTACGTACGTTATGTGGCCGGCAGTCGGCCTATTTAAGGCCAGCAGACGTTCTCTTCAGCCATTTTCTCACTCGTTTCATCCTCTTCCATGGCTAGAGCTTTGATGATCATGGAGGGATGTTGTCAGGTGTTAAATCCATGAAGTCTTGGAGTTCATATCATCATTTGTCAGTCCTATAACATCCTTTGATCGAGCGAATGAGGTCAGATTTTCTAGAAATCTAGTTTTGGGGAATTTGGGTATTTTGGTTGATTTCGTCCGTTTAATCCGATTTAACTTAGGATTATGATGGATCGATTATTATTTAGATGTATTATATCATTTCCCTTGTTATTCCATGGTTGGATCGTATCGATTCGTTGTTTTGGTCGAGTTCTTAGTCGACGCCTTGAAGGTGTCCGACAAAAGGTCTTAGAGGGGGAATTGGGCGTTGTATGATTATTATCCATCGTACGATTGTTGATTTATCATTGGTATGACTTAGGGATGAAATTCTTGTGAAGAACTCGAGCCGGAACCCTTCTGTTCATTGTGTTCTTCGGGGTCCGAGCTTCCCGGTCGAACCGTGTTCTTCGGAGTATTCGGTAGCGGTTATTTAGGCAACTATTTTACTATACGAATTGTGTCTTGTGAATAGGGACGTCGTGTTATGGTTATGATGAATTGATTTATCTTAGCGAACATGCTTCGTATGAATTGATTATTGTGAACAATTGATGGTAACAATAATACCTTCACTTAGTTAACATCGTGGAATTGTGTTGGATGTGCAAATCATCTAAGTTTGTGTTGGGCATGGTTGGTCATTGTTGAGTTGTTGTGATGATTATGATAATTGTGTTGTTTTGGTTTACATACCTGATTATACATTTCGGTGTAATGTGGAATGGCTTGACATTTGATGATTATGAGTTGTGTCGTGTCGATGTGTGTGTGTGTTCCAGATAGGGTCTGACGAGGCCTCTGGAGTTCGCTACATGATGTGTACGAACAAGGTGTGTGATCCAGTTATGGTCTGATGAGGCCTCTGGAGTTCGGTACATGATGTGTACGAATGATGTTTGTGGTCGGGTAGGGTCCGTCGAGGCCTCCGGAGTTCGGTACATGATGTGTACGAACAGTGTGTGTGGTCCGGGTAAGGTCCGTCGAGGCCTCCGGAGTTTGGTACATGATGTGTACGAACAACGATCGTATAACAGTGATTGTTTGTATAACATTTTAAATATGGGTCTCGGACTCATAATGATATCTTATCTAGTGTGTTTTGAAACGAGAATCGGGCTAAGGCCCTAATGTTTACAAAACGGTTTTGTAAATTGGGACTCGAGTCCAAAAGAATTTCTACTTCAAAAATCCCCGAGATGATGAGTTCCTTTTCAAATATCTCTTGCTTGAGTTCGAAATTTTAAAACTTCTCGGGAACATTTGATAATTGATTTCCGTATTAAATTCGTAGTTGTTATTTAGTTGTTGCATTTCGTATCGTATTATACTTGTACTAGTAAAACAGTGGAGTTTTACTAACCCCCGAGTAATCGGGGGTGGATGTCTGTTTTGCGTCCAGGTACATGCAGGTTCAGAGGAGCAGTCACAGGATTGGCACAAGAGGATGACGAGATGCGATACTAATCAAGAGTCGAGAGTTGGTAGGGTTTGGTTGTATTGTTAGAGTTGATTTCAGTCTTCCGCTGTATTGTGTTTCGACCCCTGTGTGGGTAATGTTGTTTTAGTCAGTTCTGTTGATGGAGTTGTGTGACCTCATCGGTCTGTGTATTCATGTGTAAGTGACCTTAACGGTCTGTATTATTATATTGTTTGACCCTGGCCGGGCAAGCATTTGGTTGTTTATGGATGTTTAGCCTGGTAGATCCTTGTGGAAAGGGTCTACGGCGTGTAATATTCCCATACGGTTTTGGGGGTGTTACATTTATGGTATCGGAGCTTAGGTTGCGGAAGCCTAGGCTGTTGGGTCAAGTCGAGTCGTGATTTTTCGAGTCATTGTGTTGTCTTGTCGTTCGAGTCGTCAGGTGACCAGTTAAGTAGTGTGTAGTCACAACGTGTCGGATATGTTGTCAGATGAGATTAGTATCGCGGGCGACCGTCATCTCCGTGCGGCCTGTGGACATAAGACTCCTCTTTTATGCGAGGTACCTGTGTATTATAATTTTATCTTAGTAAGTTAATTGCGGTGCATAATTTTATTTGCACGGTGTGGTGAATATAGTTGTATTTAATACTTGTGACACATAGTATATGTATATGTTAGTCCCAGAAATGATGAAGACTGTCCTCACTGTACCAACACGAGTCTTTTCTAGTGCGCTTTGTCCTCACTCACGCGCACCTGAGAAACTTCCCAGGGGGTCACCCATCCCATAACTACTTCAGGCCAAGCACGCTTAACTTTGGAATTTCTATGAGATGTCAACCAGAAAAGAAGATGCATCTTGTTGGTATGAGTAGTCCAAATCAATTCATTTAACCACTTTCTAGTGCAGATCTCACAGGTCGAATTGCAAGCCGCGCCTCGCGCATTTTTAAGCTAATGCAGGCAGGATGCTGACCGAAGCCCAACAATCCCCCTCCCAGTATCTGCCAGCATTTCAGCCCCGTAGTCTAGAAACCTCCGCGAACTAGATTTGATCACACAGCCCTCTAGCGGCTAGATTCATTCACACAGTCCTCCAACACTTGACATTAGCATCTATTCCACCTCCGTTTACTTCCGCTGCGCCAGTATCTCAGTTCCAGCATACTAGATTTGATCACATAGCCCTCCAGCACCTGACAACCTCCACTGCACCAGCATCTCAGTTCCGGCCAAGTGGCAACATCTGTTGCATGCCCGCCTCTCAGTTCCAACATTCTGGCAGCCTCTATTTTAGGATACTCCGAGGGAATCCGCACCCGTGACCTGCTCCGATACCAATTGTTAGTCCCAGAAATGATGAAGACTGCCCTCACTGTACCAACACGAGTCTTTTCTAGCGCGCTTTGTCCTCACTCACGCGCACCTGAGAAACTTTCCAGGGGGTCATCCATCCCATAACTACTCCAGGCCAAGCACGCTTAACTTTGGAATTTCTATGAGATGTCTACCAGAAAAGAAGATGCATCTTGTTGGTATGAGTAGTCCAAATCAATTCATTTAACCACTTTCTAGTGCAGATCTCAAATGTCGAATCGCAAGCCGCGCCTCGCGCATTTTTAAGCTAATGCAGGCAGGATGCTGACCGAAGCCCAAAAGTATATAACTGGGCCTATTGTTGTTTTACCTTTGAACCACTGTGAGAGGTGGTATGGTGTGAAAATTGAGAACCTTGATGGGTTTCGAATAAGGTATCGATGATTGAGTTCGTGAGAAACTCCGAGGAATGGTTTTGTTGTATGTTTAAACTTGATACTGTGAGATGTATTCGATTGGATCGACGATCCTGGTTGCCGTTTAGACCTGTGATTTTTAGTTTGATTATTTTTAGATTGTTATGATTATGCCGCTACAGGTAGGTTTTAGAATGTTCTTCCTGGAGGACTTTACGAGTTTGAACATTTTGTAGGAATCGTTTGCTATTGTTTAAAATATTCTGATGGTGCGGTTAAAACCACGGTTTATATGGATTTTAAAATCGGTTAAATTCTTTACAAATTGGTCCTGTATTTTCAAATGACACCATCAGACGGTATCTGGAATATATGTTTTGAAGTACTTTGGACATTGTATTTTTCGTTATGAACGGAAGGATTTTAGAATTTTTTTTATTTTGCAAAATGATTTTTTTTTCGATTTTTCGAAATTTTAAACTTCATATGTTCACGTGATGGTTGGCGTGGTAACATGTTGTTACTCTGTATATCACTAGTAATGGTAATGATATATATATATAAGATCACCTTGATGATATTGTCTATCGAGTAGGTTGGTGTTTCAAGGTGTTGTTTTAAAAATAGCTTCAATCAAAACAGTTTTGATAGTGAGATACATGGTTTTGATTAAACGACCGAGGTATTAAAAGTGTTTTCAAAAATTTCATTTCACCAAATTTTTCAAACTTGAGAATTTTAAAATTGTATCATTTGAATAATACCCCGGAAATATTTTATTTTGTTTCTAGTGTGTGGTCCCTACGATATGTGTGTGGTTTTGACCGTGTTTGATTTGATACAATCCATACATCTCTGTTGATGTGACTGTGTAAATTATTTTTGAATGAAGTTCTAAAATTACAGTGTTAGTTCGTGCACTTGTGTGATGACTTGGAGTTGATGTTTTATCGTGCTGCTATTTATCGTCCTATGTTGACGTTGTGATGTTTGTTTGGTTGCGTATTTATGATTTGTCGTCCGTTCAGTATGCCGAGAGGTCGAGGCCGAGGACATGGTCGTAGTCGTGGTCGTGATCAGGAGCATGAGAGGGTGACTCGCTCGTTGTCGAATGCTAATCAGCTCAGTACGGACGGTCATGATGACCCATCAGATGATCAGCAGCAATCTTCCAGAGGTAATGTTGACATTGGGGCCGCCACGATCCTTCGTCAGGTGGCTGACCAGTTGGCGCATATGAATCAGACCGTACACCGTGATGGGATTCCGGATGAGGATAACGGAGCTAGTAAGTGGTTACGAGTTGTGATGAGAATGCACCCGTCCCGTTTCGTAGGTTCTTCAGACTCGTTAGGTTGGGAGAACTGGCTCTTCCAGTTGGACAGAACATTTGATGCTGTAGCTTGCCCCGATGAGAGAAGAGTACACATCGCCCAATACCTGCTTGACAGGGAAGCGGCACACTGGTGGGAGGCCGTAGCGCCTAGTGATCGTACAGCTACTTGGGCCGAATTCAAGACAGCTATGGAGGCCGAGTATTGTTCGCCGCCTGTTAAGGAATGTAGAATTGTTGAGTTTTTCTCGGCTATGCCCCGGGATGTGTCTATATCTCAAGCAATAGTCGATTACAATCGACAGCTGTGTTACGTTCGAGATCAAGTGCGAAGTGAGACAAATAAGGTTCGTTACTTTGATATGCGTATGAAACCTCAGGTTCGGCAGTGTATGGCCCCTTTTATGTGTACAACGCTGAAGGACTATCAAGATCGAGCCTTAGCATTTGAAATGGCTATAATGTCTACCGAGTCCGTATCGGTAGCGAAGAAGCATAAGATCTCCGTTGACGCATCGGGAAGTAAGGGAATTGGGATTCCCACGCCTCAAACCTCGTATCAGCAGTATGGGACCTTCTCGGTCAGCTATAGAATCCAAAAGACCCAAGCCGGTGTCTTTGAGTTCTGGTAATGCTCCCAGGTGTTTCAACGGTAACATTCTAGGGTTTGGGGTAATTATTTTCCGTTGTCGAATTTCGAGCCTTCGGGTGGTCGGAATCATGTGTTCTCTTAGTGATCGGATTCGTCTTTACGAGTACTTCGTAACCGAATTTTTGGTTTACGTTAAGGTCTGAGTTTCGGGATTTTTCGGACCGTCGGATCGACCGAGTCCCAGCTGGCAGATCCTGGCCGAGTAACGGCCGCTATGGCCCGGCAGTTACGGCTGTAAGGGCCGGTTACGTACGTAAGGCCCTGTCCAGTAACGTACGTAATGGGCCAGCATATTTGGGGCAGTGGTTCGGCCATGGCCGATTACGTACATTATGTGGCCGGCAGTCGGCCTATTTAAGGCCAGCAGACGTTCTCTTCAGCCATTTTCTCACTCGTTTCATCCTCTTCCATGGCTGGAGCTTTGATGATCATGGAGGGATGTTGTCAGGTGTTAAATCCATGAAGTCTTGGAGTTTATATCATCATTTGTCAGTCCTATAACATCCTTTGATCGAGCGAATGAGGTCAGATTTTCTAGAAATCTAGTTTTGGGGAATTTGGGTATTTTGGTTGATTTCGTCCGTTTAATCCGATTTAACTTAGGATTATGATGGATCGATGATTATTTAGATGTATTATATCATTTTCCTTGTTATTCCATGGTTGGATTGTATCGATTCGTTGTTTTGGTCGAGTTCTTAGTCGACGCCTTGAAAGTGTCCGACAAAAGGTCTTAGAGGGGGGAATTGGGCGTTGTATGATTATTATCCATCGTACGATTGTTGATTTATCATTGGTATGACTTAGGGACGAAATTCTTGTGAAGAACTCGAGTCAGAACCCTTCCATTCGTTGTCTTCTTCGGGGTCCGAGCTTCCCGGTCGAACCGTGTTCTTCGGAGTATTCGGTAGCGGTTATTAAGGCAAGTATTTTACTATACGAATTGTGTCTTGTGAATAGGGACGTAGTGTTATGGTTATGATGAATTGATTTATCTTAGCGAATATGCTTCGTATGAATTGATTATTATGAACAATTGATGGTAACAATAATACCTTCACTTAGTTAACATCATGGAATTGTGTTGGATGTGCAAATCATCTAAGTTTGTGTCGGGCATGGTTGGTCATTGTTGAGTTGTTGTGATGATTATGAGTTGTTTTGGTTTACATACCTGATTATACATTTCGGTGTAATGTGGAATGGCTTGACATTTGATGATTATGAGTTGTGTCGTGTCGATGTGTGTGTGTGTGTTCCAGGAAGGGTCTGATGAGGCCTCTGGAGTTTGGTACATGATGTGTACGAACAAGGTGTGTGATCCAGGTAGGGTCTGACGAGGCCTCTGGAGTTTGGTACATGATGTGTCTGAACGATGTTTGTGGTCGGGTAGGGTCCGTCGAGGCCTCCGGAGTTCGGTACATGATGTGTACGAATAGTGTGTGTGGTCCGGGTAAGGTCCGTCGAGGCCTCTGGAGTTCGGTACATGATGTGTACGAACAACGATCGTATAACAGTGATTGTTTGTATAACATTTTAAATATGGGTCTCGGACTCATAATGATATCTTATCTAGTGTGTTTTAAAATGAGAATCGGGCTAAGGCCCTAATGTTTACGAAACGGTTTTGTAAATTGGGACTCGAGGTCCAAAAGAAATTCTACTTCAAAAATCCCCGAGATGATGAGTTCCTTTTCAAATATCTCTTGCTTGAGTTCGAAATATTAAAACTTCTCGGGAACATTTGATAATTAATTTCCATATTAAATTCGCAGTTGCTATTTACTTGTTGCATTTCGTATCGTATTATACTTGCACTAGTAAAACAGTGGAGTTTTACCAACCCCCGAGTAATCGGGGGGTGAATGTCTGTTTTGCGTCCAGGTACATGCAGGTTCAGGGGAGTAGTCATAGGATTGGCACAAGAAGATGACGAGATGCGATACTAATCAAGAGTCGAGAGTTGGTAGAGTTTGGTTGTATTGTTAGAGTTGATTTCAGTCTTCCGTTGTATTGTGCTTCGACCCCCGTGTGGGTAATGTTGTTTTAGTCAGTTCTGTTGATGGAGTTTTGTGACCTCATCGGTCTGTGTATTCATATGTAAGTGACCTTAACGGTCTGTATTATTATATTGTTTGACCCTGGCCGGGCAAGCATTTAGTTGTTTATGGATGTATATCCTGGTAGATCCTTGTGGAAAGGGTCTACGGCGTGTAATATTCCCATACGGTTTTGGGGGTGTTACAACTGGCAGCCAGCTGTGCGGTCCAATGAGAAGTCTGCACGCGTCTGAGTCGCTATCACGGGCGGTCCCACCTTGTACCTTTCGGCGGGTCTGTCGGTAGGTGAGAAGGTGGCGACAAGCTGTGGTCAACGATCCGAGTTCTGCGGCGCCTTTCGCGGATCTGCACATGGGCGCTGCTTTGAGATCCAGTCTTCGTAGACTTTGACGGACGAAGGTCTTGTTCGCGGCACAGGACGGTCATCCTAGGTTGGGCACCAGAGTCGATCGCTAGATGCCAAAGGCGATCGCCTTGAGAGTCGATCGCTAGATACTCGAAGGTAGACTGTTATCTCCGTTTAGGTAAGCTCGTCGTAGCTCCTTTGGTCGTGGACTCGGTCGCTCGGCCCTTATACCGATCGCCGTCGAGGCATACAAATTGCCGCACAACAATTGCCCCCCAACTCACTCCGATGTTGGAAATGAGGGTGAGGTGGTTCTGCTGGCGATCATTGAATCTTGATGAGCGACTCAGCATTCTACGGAACTGGCGATCGTCTTTGAGTGGTTTGGTTTTGAATTTGGACGACCTGGTCGGTCGCTGAAATGAGCGGGAAATGACAGCGGTCACGGAAAAGTCTCCGAGGTACGTGTCAGGTTCTTGTTGGGGGAGACCATACTTCGGCCGCGATCCTGAGAGAGCCGAGAGGTAAACTTTGTCTGTTTGTTGAGTTTCTTCACTTGCGTGGGAGCTGTGCTAACTTTTTGTTTGTTTGATGCAGGATCTGTAGCACTAACCCATCTTGCCCGCCGATGGTGCTGGATTTCCTAGCGAGCGGATCTCCTCGCGCGGCCTGCGATGTCCCACTGTACGTCAACCGGGCTGTTTCTGCTTTGCTGAAGGCCTGGACGACGGATTTAGATGCGATCGCTCGCCAGCGATCCGGGAATGCAATGCAATTTGCTTCTGCTCTCTCTCTCCAGGCGGCGACGATGGCTGTCCAGATTATGCAGGAGTTCGAGGGGCGTCCTTCTACTACATGTCTGCAGGCGGATCTCGAGGCCGCTCGGAAAGAGAACGCCGAGTTCGTCGACAGGATTGTGGCCATGGATAAGGACTCCCTGGATGCATCTAAGCGGGCGATTCATGATCTTGAGCTGATGAGGGAGAATTAGGAGCGAGCTCGGGCGACGGTCGACCGATTTCGGGACCAGATGACGGATGTCCGACGGTTGCACGCGGCTGCTGAGAAGGAGGCCGATCAACTGAAGGTGACTGTTGCTCGGCTGACTAGCGAGCTGGCGGCGTCGAGGGGAGAGACGGTCGCTAAGGAGGCCGAGCTTCAAGGTGCGTAACAGGCGATGGCGGGGCTGAAAGGGAAGCTAGAGGCGACCAAGGCCGATCCCTTTCTTAACGTGGAGTTCGTCAATGAGTTTGCCTATTATATGGCATTCGCTGACTCGCTCCGAGCTGTGAAGAATGGAGGGTTGGAGGTCGGCCCTTTAGCCGAAAACTTCAAGGCGTATGCGTTGGAGCATCCTCTCCATCCTGCTTTCTCCGTGCCGATCTTGGATCTCACGGACATCGGCGTAGACCTGAGCTGGTACCCGACTCCGGCGAACCTTGTTCATCCTGACTCTCCGGAGGACGGGGAGGCTGCTCCGGAAGCTGGCGAAGGGTCGCGGGCCGATCCGGTGGTTGAAGGCGAAGTCCAGGCAGGGGCCTAAGGCTCTTCGTTCTTATTGTTTTAGCTTTTTTCCTTGTAATTTTGTAGTTTTCTCTTGTAGTATTTAGGCCTTCGGGCGACCGTGTATGTACTTCTGAAATTTCAAGTAATGAAATGAACGTTTGCTTCTTCGATTTATTACTTGAATGATTGCTTTTCTGAGTATTTGCATGACTTTGTAGAGATGTGTGAGGAGAGATTGTTGTGTGTATAGCTCCAAGTGAATTGATAAACTCATATAGATAACTTTTTACAACAAATTCGATCACTGCACAGACATCTGAAAAATGCCGATCTCCGTATGTAATTGAATAGGGACGATCGTCGTATATATAGCTCCGCACTTCCCCCTTGTTTTTGATCACTTAGTGAAAGTAAGGGGACGAAAATAAATCGTTGAGTGAGCGGTCTTCAATTTTACCGATTCCTCGAGGAAGGCCGTCCATATCGGTCTTGAGGAACCGTGCACGATCACGGAGTTCGATGGACCGATCTCCACGGCCATGTCTTGTGCGCGAGCGACATTCCGTATGATGGCTAGGTTCTCGCGACTCACTTAATTGGTAGGGTTCTCCGTAGGCTATGCCTCGCCTCGTATTTAAACGAAGGGCGTGCGGTCTTGGTCTAGAGAATCCCTTGCGCGGGGAATCGTCGGATTAATCGACTCCACGTCCGTGGCTTGTTAGCTATTTTTTACCTCGGGCCGTCATTAAGATGGCGACCCTCGACGGTATACGTTGATACGGGGGGAGGGACGCGTCGCATTGTCCGTGAAGGACCCACCATGTTAAGTGATGGACCTTCGAGGGTGGGCGATCGTGTCCACAGATCTGTTTTGGAGGGCCATCAGACTACGCCGGCCTCGTATTTAAACGAAGGACAGGTGATCTTGGCCCAAAAGGACCTTGCACGGGCACAGAGAACGGTTTCATCGTCCTCCACGACCATGTCGACACTCTTCTACCTCGGACCATCAAGTCATATGACGATCCTCGACGGTATACGTTGTGTAAGGGGAGGAGATCGCCTGCCTAGGTTCTTCATGTAGATGACGAACTTTAGAGGGCGAGCGAGTAATCCTCTGATTTGCTTTGGAGAGTCCTTCGGCTATGCCCGCCTCGCATTTAAACAAAGGGCGAGCGATCGGAGCCTAAAGGAACCTTGCATGGACGGATCGTCAGTTTAATTGATTTTCGCGACCATGGCGGCACTTTTCTACCTCGGACCATCATGTCAGATGACGATCCTCGACGGTACACATTGTGCTAGGGGAGGCGATCGCTGCCTAGGTCCATCATGTTGATGACGAACTTTAGAGGGTGAGCGAGTCATCCTCTTTTTTGAAGCGTTAGCTCAGGCAGTAGCCTTTTGTTCAAGTAGGTGGGAAATCGGGGAGAGACTTCCGAAGTTCCCTTCTCTTGATTGAAGCATGTAGATATGGTCGTCGAGGTAGATTGAGGGGTTGGATCGTATGAGCTTCTCGGCCTGTTCGTGTTCGACTCAGGCGACCGTGTTGGGAGATTGGAGGAGCTCCGGCTAAGCCAATAAGTTGTCCAACTTGCCTTCTTCGAACAATCTCCAGAGTTGTCTGAGGAGGTCGCAACATTGGTTGGTGTTGTGGCCGGGACTCTTGTGGTAGGCACAATATTGATTGTGGTCCAGATAACCGTGGTCCCATATTGCCTTTAGCTTGTTCGGCGGTTCGCGCCCCTTGATGGCGTAGAAAATATGGGCCGGAGTTCGGTTGAACGTGTGGAGGAGATGGGTTCCCACATCCTCGCAGGCCTTGAGATCGCCGGAAGGCTTGGAGACCGTCTTTTTGGTTTTGGCGACCGCCGTCTTTTGGACAGGAAGAGGCGTTGCTTCGTCTAGGCGGAGGGTGAGGAGCCTTTGCCTGGCCAGAAAGTCGGCAGCCTTAGCGCGAAAGATCGCATAGGTTGGGGGGATGTCCTTTGTCATATGTCTAAACATGGGTGAGTGACCGTAGAATCCCCCCAGGACCGAATAGAGGGCGAGCTCGTCGCTGATGGGCTCGCCGGTGAGGACGATTTCGTCTACTCGGTCGATGTAATCTGTGTCGGATTCGTCTTCCCCCTGCCTGATTTTCATCATGTGGTGGGGGCCTTCTGGTCTGGCGACCTTGGCGGCGAAGTATGACGTGAAGTCACTCGCCAGTTTCTCAAAAGAGATGATCGATCGCGGTAGTAGCGAGACGTACCACCTATGGGCTAGCTCGCCCAATGTTAATGGGAAGATTCGGCATTTGGTCGCGTCTGATGCCCCACACCCAGTCATGTATATCCGGAACTTGCTTAGGTGGGTTTTGGGGTCCGATCTCCCTTCGTACAAAGGTGTTTTGGGAGGAGCGATTCTCGGTTGCACGGGGGCAAGCTCGATGTGGACCGCGAGTGACTCGGTCGGTCCGATGATCTTTCTACTGGTGCTTGCCCCAGTATCTAAGAGTGTTTTCATATCGTCGAGCTGGCGCTGCATAGTGGCCATCGCTGCGGCCTGACTGCTAGCGGCTACGCGCTCGGAGCGGGGGCCGAGGTGATCAAGTACTGACCCCCTGGCATTCGGAGCGGGAGCCAGATGGCTGACCTATATTCGGTTGGGAGTTGGGTAGGCCGAACTCCTGGTGACGGACTCGGTTTCCGTCGTCTCGTGGTTGGGGCCAGAATGCCCCGGTCGCTATGATGGATCGCTTCCCAAGTGATTGAATACGGAACCGTCCAACCTTGCGAGAGCCTTTTCTCGCGAATCGGGGCTTTCTGACGATCGCTCGCCCAGTAGCCCCTTGAACTTCCGTTTGCCCACGCGGCAGATGGCCGAGGGAGTTATAGCGGGCGCCGCGCATACTCTCCGTCGCTCCTTTAGAATGGCCATAGCCTCCTCGATCTGTTCCGCAATTTGGAACTGGTCGAGCGAGAGACTGGGGCCACCCCTCAGGTGCGGGATCGAGAGTCTCGCGTCGCCGCGACTTCCCTCTGCCGTCGGCTGGAGCTCGGATCGAGCCGGGATATGATGTCCAGCGGTTCGGAGAGTAGCCCTCTTCGATGTAGTGGCGGACGTCATGATTCTGAAGGCTTTCTTTGAAGAGCAGTGAGTGTCACTTCAAGTATATGCCCCGAGAACAGTGAGTGTTCTTCGGGACGGTAGGAATAAAAATGAAGGTTCAACCCCTTCTTCTAGCGCCAATTGTTGCTACCCAAAATATTATCTGGAGATGGATATTGCTGGAATGGTCGAGTAGCAAACAAAGTGCGAGAACACTTTCGTGGGAAAGTAAATAACACAAGATTTGCCAGGGTTGTTAGTCCCGGGCTTGAATGCTCTCGCGAGATGTTATTAATACAAATATTCTGGGGTACAAGTATTAATGTTAGAGTATGTTGCTGCCCGAAATATTATCCGGAGATGAATATTGCTGGAATGGATGGACAGCAAACAAATAAGGTTGCGGGAGCACTTCCGTGGGGGTGTTAATAACACAAGATTTGCCGGGTTTGTTAGGCCCGGACTTGAATGCTCTCGCGAGATGTTATTAATACAAATATTCGGGAATACAAGTATTAATGTAAGGATGCAAATACAATGAGTGTAAAAGATCCTATTTATCTAGCTCTTGAGCGAATCCTTGGTGTTCTTGCTCTCTGCCGATCGTCTTCTGTATGAGAGAGACTGAGAGAGAAGAAAGAACCGAGAGATAGCCGTTGCTAAGAGTGAAAAAGCTGAATTGCGGAAGAACCAGAAGAAGTGTCCAAGTGCAGGAAGCCTTCTATTTATAGGGGCTGAGATGCCTTGTTTCCTGACGGGCGATCGCCTTTCGGCCAATATAATAATGGGGCGATCGTCTTTAAGTCACATGGGTTGTCTGCCTAAAGTCCAAGGCTGCTGCTGGCAGGCGGATGTGCGGTCCAATGAGGATCCAGCACGCGTCCGGAGTTGCTGTCATGGGCGGTCCCACTGACACCTTTCGGCGGGTCTGTCGGCTGGTGGAAAGATGTTGACAGGTTGTGGTCAACGATCCATGAAATGCGGATCTTGTCTCGGAACTGCACATGGATCTGTGCCGAGCTTCGGCCTTTGCCGACTGGATGATCATCGGCTTCGCGTGGCATAAAGCGGTCGTCAGCTGGTCGATCACCAAGAGCCGATCGCCAAGTACCGAGAGACGATCGTCTTAGATGTCGATCGCTCGGCACCGGGATTTGTCCTGGGACCTTCGGTCGGCCGATCTGCTTGCGCTGCTGGACTCCGACTCGGCTATGGCTAGGTCGCCCGGTCTCTGAGGCGATCGCCTGTTGAGACGAATAATTCTCGATACAACAATTGCCCCCTAGCTTACTCCGATGTTGAAGACATGGGGTGAGCTGGTTCTTGCTGGCGATCGTGTAGGATGAAGACTGGCGACCGTGTTGGACTTCGGTTTTAGACTTGGGCGATCTTGTCGATTGGCTAGCTATCTTCAGCCTTGTACCTGCAAAAAACAAAATTGGTCGATCCCTCGTAGAAACTGATTGTTTCGTCACTGAGGAACCATGCACAGTCGCGGAGGTCAATGGACCGACTCCATGACCGTGTATTATGCGCGAACGACATTGTCTGTCTCGTGACTCATTTTATTGTGAGGGTCCTCTGTTAGGTTGCGCCTCGCCTCGTATTTAAACGAAGGGCGTGCGGTCTTGGTCTAGAGGATTCCTTGCGCGGGGTGTCGTCGGATTAATCAACTCCACTTCCGCGGCTTGTTAGCTCTGCTTCCACCTCGTCCCGCCATGAAGATGGCGAACCTCGACGGTGTACGTTGAGACGGGGGTAGTGGCGCATCGCATTGTCTGGGTCCATCATGTTAGATGATGAACCTTTGAGGGCAGGCGATTGTGTCCACTGATTAGTTTTGGAGGGCCCTCAGACTACGCCGGCCTCATATTTAAATGAAGGGCGGGCAATCTTGGCGCCAAAGGACCTTGCATGGCCTAAGCAATCGGTTCCATCGACTACCAGGACCATGGCTGCACTCTTCTACCTCAGATCGTCATGTGGATGCCGACCTTCGAGGGTATACGTTGTGCGGTGGAGGTGATCTCGTGCCGTAGTCCACCATGTTAGATGATGAACTGTAGATGGCGAATGAGTCCTCCGGTTTTGGTGATGTTGCTTGATACCGGCGATCGAGCTGGAAGACTGGAGGTCGTCGTTCGGGCACCGATCGCGCTGCTCATAGGCTAAGAAGAAACCTTTGCCTGGCCAGAAAGTCTGTGGCCTTAGATCGGAAGATCGCGTAGGTCTAGGGTTGGTCTTTTGTAAGATGCCTGAACATAGGCGAAAGACCATGAAATCCTCCTAGGACCGCGTAGAGGGCGATCTCATCGCTTACGGGCTCGCCGTTGAGGATTATCTCGTCCACCCGGTCGATGTAGTCTGAGTAGGACTCTTCTTCACCTTGTCTCATCTGCATCATGCGATGGGGACCTTCTGGCCGAGCGACCCTGGTGGCGAAGTACGCTGTGAAGTCGTTCGTCAGTTGGTTAAAGGAGCCGATGGATCGAGGCGGCAATGAGGTGTACCACCTGTGGGCAAGGTCGTCCAGCGTCAGTGGGAACATTCGGCACCTGGTCGCGTCTGATGCCCCACACCCAATCATGTAGATGTTGAACTTGCTCAGGTGAGTTCCGGGGTCTGATCTCCCTTCGTACAAAGGTGTTTGCGGAGAAGCGATCTTATGCTGCACGGGGGCGAGCTCGATGTGGACCGCGAGCGGTTCGCACGGCCCGGCGATCTTGCTCTTGGTGCCTACCCCATATTCCAGGATCGCCTTCATGTCGTCGAGCTGGCGTTGCATCACGGCCATCGCTGCAGCTTGGTCGCTCGTGGATCGGCTTTTAGAGCGGGAGCCGAGGCGATCGTGTACCGATCTCCTGACTCCGCTGCTGCCGACCTCGGCTCTTTGGCGAGGGGGAGCCAGACGGCTGGTCGGCCTTCGGGGAGTTGGATACGCCGAACTCCTGGTGACGGACTCGAGCTCCGTCGTCTCGTGGCTAGGGCCGGACTGCCCCGATCGCCAAGATGGGTCGCTGCCTAGGCAATCGAAAACAGAGGTGCCCCGGCTGGCGATCGCCTCTTCTTGCGGATCGGGACCTCCTAGCGATCGCTCGTCCAGTAGCCCCTTGAACTTCCGTCTTCTCACGCGGCGGATGGCCGAGGGGGTTATAGCGGGCGGCGCGTCGAAAGCTCTCTGTCGCTCCTGTAGGATGGCCATGGCCTCCTCGATCTGTTCCGTGGTTTGGAATTGATCGAGTAAGAGGCTTGGGCCGTCCCTCAGGGGCGGGATCTAGAGTCTCGCACCGCAGCTGCTGCCCTCCGCCATAGGTTGTGGCTCTGACTGAGATGGAAAGAGGCGTTTGGCGGATCGACCGGCGGCTTTCTTCGATGCAGAGGCAGAAGTCATGATTTTGAAGGCTTTCTCTGAAGAACAGTGAGTGTTTCTTCAGGTATATTCCCTGGAGAATAGTGAGTGTTCTTCGAGACGGTAAAAATTGAGGGTAGATCCCCTTCCTCTAGCGCCAATTGTTGCTGCCCGAAATATTATCCGGAGATGAATATTGCTGGAATGGACGGACAGCAAACAAATAAGGTTGCGGGAGCACTTCCGTGGGGGTGTTAATAACACAAGATTTGCCGGGTTTGTTAGGCCCGGACTTGAATGCTCTCGCGAGATGTTATTAATACAAATATTTGGGGATACAAGTATTAATGTAAGGATGCAAATACAATGAGTGTAAAAGATCCTATTTATCTAGCTCTTGAGCGAAGCCTTGGTGTTCTTGCTCTCTGCCGATCGTCTTCTGTATGAGAGAGGCTGAGAGAGAAGAAAGAACCGAGAGATAGTTGTTGCCAAGAGTGAGGAAGCTGAATTGCGGAAGAACCAGAAGAAGTGTCCAAGTGAAGGAAGCCTTCTATTTATAGGGGCTGAGATGCCTTGTTTCCTGACGGGCGATCGCCTTTCGTCCAATATAATAATGAGGCGATCGTCTTTAAGTCACATGGGATGTCTGCCTAAAGCCCAAGGCTGCTGCTGGCAGGCGGCTGTGTGGTCCAATGAGGAGCCAGCACGCGTCCGGAGTTGCTGTCATGGGCGGTCCCACGGACACCTTTCGGCGGGTCTGTCGGCTGGTGGAAAGATGCCGACAGGCTGTGGTTAACGATCCATGAAATGCGGATCTTGTCTCGGAACTGCACATGGGTCTGTGCCGAGCTTCGGCCTTTGCCGACTGGATGATCATCGGCTTCGCGTGGCATAAAGTGGTCGTTAGCTGGTCGGTCACCAAGAGCCGATCGCCAAGTACCGAGAGACGATCGTCTTGGATGTCGATCGCTCGGCACCGGGATTTGTCCTGGGATCTTCGGTCGGCCAATCTGCTTGCGCTGCTGGACTCCGGCTCGGCTATGGCTAGGTCGCCCGGTCTCTAAGGCGATCGCCTGTTGAGATGAATAATTCTCGATACAACAGAGTACAATTACAATGAATATAAAGACCTTAGTTATCTTAGCTATTGAGCGTGAAGATTGCCAGAAGAACCAGATATGATGCTCTGTGAATTCTTGTAACAACGTTGATGAGCTGTGACAATCGTGAGAAATCGACAGTCTCTCACGGTGTGTATAAGCTGTATGTTTGAACTCCCGGGCTTGTGTGTCTCGTTGAATCTGTACTGCAAGGAGTTCTTACCTCTGCCGACCGTCTTCTGGATGGGAGGTGCTGAGAGAGAAATCTCGAGGTAGATCCAAGAGAGGAAGCCGAGAGCCTGAAGGAATGTATGTTTTTGTATGTATTTCCGTGAATGATACTCTGAATGTCTGAACAGATTTCGGAACCTTTTTCCAGTTGCTGGAGGTTCTCTATTTATAGGACTGAGAGATGTCGGGCGATCGCCTCCGCTGTATTATAATAAGCGGGCGATCGTATTTAGCATATGGGCTGGTCTCCTTAAAGTCCGCAGGAGTTGCTGGCAGCCAGCTGTGCGGTCCAATGAGAAGTCTGCATGCGTCTGAGTCGCTGTCACAGGTGGTCCCACCTTGTACCTTTCGGCGGGTCTGTCGGTAGGTGAAAAGGTGGCGACAGGCTGTGGTCAACGATCCGGGTTCTGCGGCGCCTTTCGCGGATCTGCACATGGGCGCTGCTTTGAGATCCAGTCTTCGTAGACTTTGACGGACGAAGGTCTTGTTCGCGGCACAGGACGGTCGTCCTAGGTCGGGCACCATAGTCGATCGCTAGATGCCAAAGGCGATCGCCTTGGGAGTTGATTGCTAGATACTCGAAGGTGGACTGTTATCTCCGTTTAGGCAAGCTCGCCGTAGCTCCTTTAGTCGGGGACTCGGTCACTCGGCCCTTATACCGATCGCCGTCGAGGCGTACAAATCGCCGCACAACACATATAAAACCTCTACAGTTTTATCTATGTCATCACAAACCCCTTTGGAAATAATACAAGATTACATGACATATGAGGGTAAATCTTGAAATACTGACTTAGTGAGGGTAACACGGCCAGCTATAAAGAGGTTTCTAGCTTTCCAAAAGCTGATTATTTGACCCAATTTCTCAAAAATGAAAGTGAATGAACCCTTATTTACCCGATTATGGAAAATATGGGTCCTTAAACATCTACCAATGTCACTAGTACTTTGAAGTCCCAGCTTATCTCTGATGGAAACCCTGTGATGATAGGAAACATTATCTGAGAAATAGACCCGAGTCTTCTCAAAGGCTAACCTTCTGACCAGATCAATCACAAAAAATTTTGAGAACTCTTTGGATTACCTCAGCTTGCTGCTCGAAAGCATCAACAAAAAGCAAGAGATCACCCGCAAATGCAAGGTGAGATATAGGAGGACAACTTCTTGAGATCTTAATAGGAGACCAATTACTAGCACTCACCTCATTCTCAATTAATTGAAAGAGCCTTTCAAGGCACAAAACAAAAATATAAGGAGATATAGGGTCACCTTACCTTACCCCTCTAGATAGAGACAATTCATCAAGGGCATCACCATTCCACAACAACTGTGTTGTTACCCAAAATATTATCTGGAGATGATATTGCTGGAATGGTCGAGTAACAAACAAATGCGAGAACACTTCCGTGGAAAAGTAAATAACACAAGATTTGTTGGGGTTGTTAATCTTGGGCTTGAATGCTCTCGCGAGATGTTATTAATACCAATACTTTGGAGTACAAATATTAATGTTAGAATACTATTACAATGAGTATAATGATTCTAGTTATCTTAGCTATTAAGCGTGAAGATTGCCAGAAGAACCACATATGAAGCTCTGTGAGTTCTTGCTTTTTGGTGTACTATGCTTGAGGATGAATTTCACTGTATGTGTGTATGTCTCTGTGAATGAAGTTCACCGTTCAGTAAGTCTGCTCTTTCTGTACGTTTTTTACTCTTCCTTGGCCACTGTTGGAGGCCTCCTATTTATAGGAGAAAAGGTTGCTGGGTCCTCTCCGGCGATCGCGGGCGACCGTCGTTTTCTATATTAGAATAAGGTGGGCGATCGCCCCGTCACGTAGGACTGTTCCCTTAAAGTCCGAGGCTGCTGCTGGCAGCGAGCTGTGCGAGCCAATGGAGAGCCTGCACGCGTCGTGAGTCTCTGTCTGGGAGGACCCACTTTGTACCTTTCGGCGGGCCTATCGGTAGGTGTGAGGTTGGTGACAGGTTGGGGTCAAAGGCCTTAACTTGCGGCGCCTTTGTGGATCTGCACGTGGGTCTTCGTCCGAGATTCGGTCTTCGAAGACTCTGACGGGTGTCGGATTCACATGTGGTATGGGACGATCGTCCCAAGTCAGATATCATTGGCGATCGCCAGATGCCAAGAGACGATCGCTTTGGATGTCAATCGCTAGGTGCTTGCCCAGCGTTTGTCTTCTTTGGCTGGCTCCTGACCATCATGCCGATCGCCATCGAGGCGTATAAATCGCCGCACAACAAACTGCATAGAGGGAGTGGAAATACAATACCATATCAAGCTGATGATATTATCCGGAAACCCAATATCACAGAGAGTATCCTTAATGAAAGATCAACCCAACCTATCATAGCCTTTTCAAGATCCACCTTGATGTTCATCCACCCCTTGGCACCTTTTTTAGATTGCATAGAATGAAAAATCTTAGGGCTGAGAATTGGGAAATCCAGTGGTCCCGGTCCCGAGTCCCGATTGTCCCGGTCCCGAAAATCATCAATTTGCCGGTCCCGGTCCCGGTCCCGTTCGGGACTTCGAGAGTCCTGATTCTCAAAATGGGATAAATGTAGGTCCCGGTCCCGGTCCCAGTCCCGTAGGACAATTTCCCAGAATGTCCCGAATGTCTCGATCGGGACAAAAATACCCAAAATCCGAAAAGGGAAAAAAATTGGGGATTTCAATCGGGTCTTCGGGATATGGGGTAAAGGGGATTAGGGTTAAAACTTAATTGAAATTAGAAATTTCAATCAGGACTAGGGGTAAAGGGGATTAGGTTAAAATTTATATGAAATTAAACATTTCAATCGGGACTTCGAGATAGTCCCGATCAGGACTCGGGACTCCCGAGTCCCGAACTCACCAAAACTCCCGGTCCCGGTCCCGTAAAATTCGGGACTCGGGGTCCCGTTTTCCGAAGGACTCGGGATTTCCCGATCCGAAATTCTCAACCCTAAAATATCTCTTGAGGAACAATAATGTTGTCTTGACCTTGCCTATTAGGAATAAAGGCTCCTTGATCTGGACCAATGAGCTTTTCAAAGGGTCTCATTCTAGTAGCAATGACCTTTGTAATGGTTTTGTAGGACACATTACACAACCAATGGGCCTAAACTACTTCATGGACATAACTTGATCAACTTTAGGAATAAGAAAGGAAAGTCTTATTAATGCTAGCACTGGAGAGATAACAAACGAACGGGCTTTAATCTTTGCCGAAAACAAAGAAAACCAAAAAACATGGCTTCGCTGCCGGTCAACTTCGGAATCCTGGGATGCGCCGACATAGCTCGGAAGATCTCACGGGCTATAGCCCTCTCCCCAAACGCCACCGTCCACGCCGTCGGCAGCCGTTCCTACGAAAAAGCCGCCAAATTCGCCAGAGAAAACGGGTTCCCCGATACCGTGAAGGTCTACGGGTCGTACGACGCCGTTCTTGATGACCCGGAGGTGGACGCCGTTTACGTGCCGCTGCCGACCAGCCTGCACATCAAGTGGGCCGTACTGGCGGCACAAAAGAAGAAGCACCTGCTCTTGGAGAAGCCCGTCGCGCTCAACGTGGGGGAGCTGGATGTGATTCTCGAGGCGTGCGATTCCAGTGGGGTGCAGATCATGGACGCTACGATGTGGATGCACCACCCCAGGACTGCTAAGATGAAGGAGTTTCTGTTGGATTCTTCTCGGTTCGGCGAACTCAAATCCGTATGTGAAAATTCTATTTGTTCTGTTCCTGTCGAGTTATTTGTCATCTCTTTTCAACTTGGTTGTTTTTTTGTGGTTAATCAGAGTTAAAAACTATTGTTGAAGTGGGATTACGATGAATTTCTAGTGTCCATCAATGTTTATCGGTAATGGGGTAAACCTTTTTGGTTAGAACTGATGAAGTTGCTAAGAGGTTGTCTTGATCATGAGTTGTGAGAAGCCTGGAGTTCTGAATTCCGATCTCCTGTCAAATTGGCTAAAATGATTTCTGGCGAGAATCATTTTTTGTCATGTGAATTATTTTCGAATGGCTGAGTTGATATCCAAACAAATGAAGTTAGCTTGATTATTTCATATAATGAGATGGGGTTTAAATAGTTGGCTGTCGTATGCTTCGACTATGGACTTTTCTGAAACAAAAATCACGAGGGCCCTGCCTGTTCTTCCACTTTTCTCTGTCACCACTCACCAGTCACTTCTGCATATGATGCCATGGAAACGATTAATGACCCACTGCAACCCTCCAAGACTTGGAAATAATGAATGGAGAAAAGAGTAGAAGGAGAGGGGAATGAAAAGCAATAAATCGCAAAGGGAAGAGACGAAGACAGAGAGTGTTCAAGGCTGTAGTTACTGAACTAGTGTATGCTATCTGGATTGAGAGGAATATGAGAATCTTCCAAGACAAGCATGCTGATTTGAATCAAGTCTTGAAGGAGTTATTTTTTTCTTCGGTTTTTGCAGTTTTTTCTAAGGTTCTTATTCTTTTAGCAATTTTAGTTTCTTCAACTTTTTGGTGTTCTTTTTTAGTTATTCTGGAAGTTTTCTATTTTTGGTGAAAAAGAATTTTCTCAATTAAGGTTGAGGTTTGGGGGACTTCGTCTAACTTGAGATGGTCTGAGGAGACTTGCTCCAAAGATAATGGTCGTCGTAGTTGTTTAAGGCGTGCCTGAGGCGAGAGGTGCGTAGATGAAAATGGAAATCGCTTAAGCCCAGAGGTGGGCGGCGTTAGCCAGGCGCACCTCTATGTTAGGTCTTTTCTTGTTTTTCAGATCAGTATTAATTTTTTTGTGAATAGCTTTATCTTCTTGTCATTATGTGTGTATCTTTCTTTTTTGTGCCTCACCTCTCAGGCGATGGGAGCCGTTATCCTTTTGGTGCGCCTTCCGCCTTTAACAACTATGATGGTAGTTGAGAGGCCATCTGTGCCCGTGCCTTAGATTGTCGATTGATGGTGTGTCTGTTTGTATGTCATGGCAATGTATTGATTATGTCCAGTCATTTTGTAGTATGCTTCGTGATCTTTGTTAAGCATCAATCCTCGTGTTTACCCGTTTGAGATTACTAAGAACAATTTCATGGCTGAGGGTTCTCATTCCTTCTTCCTGAAAATAGCTTGTGGAAGCCAATAGAGACCATCTGTGCCCGTGTCTTTTTTTCTCACTCTGTTTTATCAAACGAAAACTGCACCTTGCATTAATTATCTAAAACTGTTAAACCTTTTATGCTCTCTCAGGTTGGTACAAGTATTAGTGAAAATCATCAACCTTGTTATTCTGCAGGTGCACAGCTGCTTTACCTTTGCTGCCAGTAAAAACTTCTTGGAGAACGACATCCGTGTAAAGCCCGATCTCGATGCTCTCGGTGCGCTCGGGGACGTGGGCTGGTATTGCATCAGATCAATTTTATGGGCCGCTGATTTTGTGCTGCCCAAATCCGTTCTCGCATTACACGGCACCATTTCTAACACCTCAGGGGTCATTTTAGCCTGCAGCGCTTCTTTGCAGTGGGAAGACGGGAAAACAGCCACTTTTCACTGTTCTTTCCTGGCCAACTTGACGATGGATCTGACTGTAGCGGGGACAAACGGCACCCTGCGTCTTCACGACTTTGTGGTCCCGTTCGAGGAGACGGAGGCTACGTTTTCAACCGCCGTGAAATCGGGATTCACCGAGCTCGTGACCGGGTGGGACCCGAAGCCGAGCGAGCACACTGTTAATTCGCGTCTCCCTCAGGAAGCTCTTATGGTGAGTGAGTTTTCGAGGCTCGTTGGGAGGGTTAAGTCTGGTGGCTGGAAACCTGACAAAAAATGGCCGACAATCAGCAGGAAGACGCAGCTTGTTTTGGATGCTGTTAAGACTTCGATGGAGAGAGGTTACGAAACGGTTGACGTGAAGAGTTAGATATATTTTTTTTGTGCTTTTGTGTGGCTTGCATGGAACTTGTATGTTACTGTGTGTAATGTTTGTTGGGGGATGTTTTCCCCAAATTGATCATGGGCTTCACTGTGACCGTGTTGTTTTATGCAATTACTGAGATTGCTTGTTATGTTACCCGGATTCTTCGATTTCCATTCCGTACCTATGTCTTACACCCCAACACTCGGCGATATGGGTATGACACTCTGATACTTCATTCTAAGCCAAAAATTGAATTTTTCATGTAGTAGCCTTGTCCCGACACTTAAATATGCACAAATCTGTACCTGAGTCCAGGTAGTGACGGACTAAATCAAGTAGAACATTGAAAGTTTCAAATGATTCGGCACTAATATCGGCATTTTATTCATTACTAACTTGAGATTACAAACTACAACAAATGCATTTCTTGCTAGTTCCAGTATAGTATATTTCTGAGCCAAACAAAACATTTTATTGTACTATAGAAATTTTTTCTTTTCTCCTTTTCTTTTTTAAAAACGATTTTCCAGTATATATATGCCTCGGCTTTAATTAGCATCTCGGCATGTCTGGAGGGGGAGGCAACATCTGAGCATCCGCGCTCTTTCCATTTTTGATGATGAAAGCCGTCTCCATTCCCCAACTAACGTGACGCTCCAAATGGCAATGCAAAAGCCAAACACCTACAAGAAAGAATATATATATCTGAGTTAGCCCTTTCGATCAGGCAATCACGATTTTCTATGTCATTCCCTATTCCATCTCATATTTCAAAAATACTACTACCTCAATAGCACCCGCGCATAACCGCACCTCAGTAGCACCTAGTAAGGTGTTTATCTTACCACATCAGAAAGAATGATATACACTTATACAGCTTGAGAATACATATGTACAAGTGTATATCATTCCCAATATGGTAAAGTGAGCGTATTGCTAGGCGCTCATGAGATACGGGGTGAAACTTGTCGTTTATTGGAGTATTAGATGGAACGTAGAATGAAGTCGTCGTGTGTGTATGTCTTATAGGTAGTCTGCAAGAACGAAAACGAGAAAGCGAAAAGTTTCATGTATACCTGGATTGTTTGCCTTGAACCTAATTGCGGTCCACCCATTTCTAGGAACCGCGATCGTATTCATTAGCGGAGGGTCGACAAGATTATAGCTCAAAGGGTCCCTACTTTTGTTGAAATTTCCATTTCCCCATCCAACCACATAAAAACTATGTCCATGCAAGTGCATAGGATGATATATCCCCGCAACAACATTCGTCCCTTGGAAAACAACCTCCACCGTCGAATTATACTCAAGCACACTCACTTCTGTCCCGTTCTCAGGGATTTCATAGACCTGTGGAACTCTATCCTCAGTGTAGTTGAAAACAAATGGCGGCTTGCTCGGAAAATCGTCTCCATAAACCCCACTGACATGATTATAGTAAGCTTGCAAAATGTCGATCCTCGGTTGCACGAATGTTATGTTATTAATACTCGCTCCGAGCCGCAATCCGGCACATGAGTCATTAAGAGGGCAGGGGATGTTATTTATGGAAAGCGTATAGAAAAAATGGTCGCTCACATTTTGAGGGACATGTATAGGATGATCTTCGGTAGCTAAACTTCTTAGTCGTCCTGTGAAACTAGTCGACGCCAGCGTGTCGTTGAAGTCGGGAAGATTTGGAAATAAAGGAGACGATGGGGCCGAATAATTTCCTCGGTATTGCACTATAGCCGTCGTGGTTGTGTTGTCCGAGGTGCCGGCTATAGCGTAGACTCTCGACGCCATGTAGTAGTGACTCAGGTTTTGGTTGGCTGTCAATAAGAAATCGATGGTTTGACCGGGAGATATGGCGATGTAGTCGCTCGTGAATGGCTTTGTGTAGGCACCGTCGGATCCGACGACTGTGAGGTTATGATCTGCGATTTTGAAGAACATGATGTTGTTCATTACAGCGTTGACCATGCGAAGGAGATATGTTTTGCCGTGGTCCACTGTCAGCTTAAATGTATCTGCATTCATCATATCATATATATGTCCAATGGAGTGAATATATAAAATATAATCATAATTGGATAGCAGTTGACCGATTTTGTGTATTTTAGGTAATGTTGCTATAAATAAAATGATGATAAATATATGGTTAAAATTAAAAAGTAAAAGTTTGAGGATGAATGCATGACACAGATTAAAAATAAAAATGATTGTTTGATTTGATTGTATAAATTTGTGGACACAAGAAAATAATAAATTAATCCGAGAAAGAATGTTCGCAGTATGTTGATGCAGTGTTTGGGACCCAATAAGTCTTCCATTTAATTTGTTTTGGTCATTTTTTTTAATTTGACATAATTTGTACAAAATTTTAAAATACAATGTAACGTTATTAGAAATAAAATTTTCCTGAAAAATATCTTTTCAAAATATTCCGATTTTAAAAATTTTAATTATAAATTTTCAAATAATTATGATAAAAGTGTCGTGAGTTTACTTAAAAAACAAAAATTCAAGTAGAAAATCTATAATGGAACATAAGGAGTAATATTTTTTTTCAATTAGATTAGCCCTACAATAATTTTCTAGTAACTAAATACTCCATCTGTCTCGGTCAAAGGTTAAAAAGGATGTATATTTTGTGTATTTTAGGTAATAACTGATAAAAGTCATGTTTGTAAATATATAGTGAAATTAAAAAGTAAAAAATATTGATTAGGAATGAATTATGGAAAGTAAAAATTAAAAAATAATTATTTCATTTAATTGTAAAAAGTGATACTAAAAAACGCAACTTTCGGAGAGGGAGGGTGTAATAAATACTTGTCCGGTGAGGAGTTCGATGCAATTAAGGTCTGACCTCCTAGGATTCTAATTTCATTTTCGTTTCGTGATGTCGACATTTGTTCAATTAACGGAAAAAAAAAAAAAAAAAAATGCCACATGCATGCATTCATATGAATGGACTGATGCATTCATATGAATGGACTGACAGCAGCGGACACCGACTTAGATAACCTTGTTTAAGTTTGGGGGAAAAGTACCGTCCATGGTATACCCCATATACTGCATCTCCTGTCTATACCCCATATAGTGCATCTCATGTCGGATGCTCTACACGTGGTGTGCATGGATGATGCAAATCGACGCTCCATCTAGTGCATCATTCTGCACCGTTTATGCACGCCACGTGTAGTACATCCAACTGGAGATGCACTACATGAGGTCTCTAAATGGACTGAACCATAAAAGATGGGATGCGCATAATAATGATATACTATATTATAAATTAAAACAATATTTTTAATTCTGATCACCTGATGTTGAGCAAGGATACAGGTCACCAGGTTGTCCGTTTATAAGGAAAGCATCGGAAACATTTGGGTCCCCTCCATTAGCGAGAAACTCAGAAACCACGGCCTGTATATCACTCTTCCACCATTCCCCTACAGTTTAACACAAATTTTTCAAATTATATTATATTCACTTTGTAGGTATTATAATAAGCGATAATTAGAAAAAAAAAAAAAAAAAAACCCCACTTAAGTTTGGGTTAATTACACAAAATAAAGTTCTGAATATATATATATATATATATATATCAACTCTACTTTTTCCGTCCAAAATCTTACATTGACTAATTCCAGGTCCACGTCAGGAATCTGGGCCCAATTAAGTGGCCCAAGAAACTTTAATTAACAGATTAAAATTTGACAACCTATTAGCTGACTGAAAGGCTGTTCTTTTCCTTTTAAAAAATTTACAGCTTTTCTTAATTAGCTCAAATTAACATATTTTTGTCTTAAAAACCGTCACAAAAAAAAAAAGGAAAATTATATATTTTTTTTTTTGAAAGGTTAACTTCATTCAACGGCACACAAGGAGGGCAGCAAGAAAAACCACAATTACATCAATCCAAATGGGCAAAAAAGGAAAATTATATAACACAATAATCATATACCTAATATGATAGGCATTTCAGCATCAGGTGTAGGGAATGGATAGTTATTCTTCATTTTTGGATAAACAATAAGTGCACCATGTACAGTGGCTCGAGACCAGTCGCTGTGTGCATGCCACCATAGAGTCCCAATTTCATCAGACAGCACAATCTTTTGGCTAAAATTTGTGCCGGGTGTAATCGGGCACTGGGTTATGTATTCTGGACCGTCGGACCATGGGTATCTTGGCTGTTTCACTCCATGCCTACGTAGCGTTCAAACATACAAAAAAAAATGTTCACAATTGATTAATATGTAATTTTCTTTCTTTTCCGTCATTGCCGGTTTAAGCCGACAAGCTTTCCATCGTCGGCTAAAATATGTAGTTCTATAGCCGACGACCGCCCTCAAATATTATGGGCTAAATTTTAGCGGACGGACCTCAGCCGACGGCTGGGTGTTTTAGCCGACTGCAAACAACTTTAGCCGACCACTTCCTGCCGCCGGCTAACGTGTCGACATTGGCAATATATATATATATATATATATATATAGAGGATTGGTCAAGAGTTGTATAATAATACGTACCAATGAATGGTTACGTTCTCGCTTGAATTGTTAATAACATTAATCATTAGTGTATCTCCTTCAGTGACATTTATTGTTGGGCCTGGAAATTCTCCATTTACTGTCAATATGTTCTTGTTGCTGCACAATCTTGTGTATGGAGTATCGCTCAACTGCAAATCATTACACAACACTTCACATCAGTTCAAAACTATGGGAGAATTAGTGTTAAAATCGAGGGTTCCATCTCAAAACTAATTATCAATTAGAGAAGTAGTCGAGTATCATTACATATTAAAAGACAAGCTAATATTTTCTTGACATGTGATCAATGCTTCAACAATTAAAGACTAGCTAAACACATGCCCGTGGGGAAAGACTAGAAAAATACCCCATTTTTTAAAGTTTGGAATCTAGTCAACCTGTATAATAAAACACAAAATACATCAACTAAAACGATATATTTGTGCGTTTTTTGAAGCAAGAGAATACCGATTTGATGGTTTAGTGAACGGCGACTTCAGAATCATGATGGACTCATGGGCTGATGGCTTTAAGTACGCACGTTGCAGCCTATTAGGTTTAGGAAACGGTAAAAAAAAAAATTCTTGGGGTGAAATGAAGTATGAACCTAGTAATAATAGGTAAAGGCTTGAAAAAAATTTGATGCCTCGGCCTTGCTGTCCATGACCAAAGCCATCACAGTAAATAATATTTTTTCTCTCTCTTGGTTTCTTTGTAATTGTTTGAGGTCTAAATGTGTAGCTATTGAATATATTATACTCATTAATCAAATAGGCATGATTTAGTTTATAGTTCCAAAATATTTCTTCAGTGTTGATTATTACATTATTCACATATTCTCTTTTGACATCTTCTATAATTTATAGATATAAAAAAATATAGTCATGTGAGATCTTGTTAGATTTATCACGAAAATATCAACTTCTTATAAGTTTTAAAAATAAAAAATTGAAGATATTAGTCATCAAAATTGTGTATTGGCAAGCGTGAAAGCCCAGATGTTATTATAACTTCATTACTTAGAATTGAAACACTCCATGAGTTTATAAAACATGCTAAACTCTTATCAAATGCTTGGGTTGTTCTTAGGATATGGTTGACAATGAAAACAACGGTGGCCTCCGCTGAAAGAAATTTTTCTCGGTCGTTAATAAGTAGTAGTCAAAAAGATTAAGTGAATATATCCCATGTTCTCAATTGAAAAGGTTATAGTGGAAAACAAAAGAAATTATTGTACATCAAAAAGCTATAAAAGTGCATTTTAATAGAAGTATAGCATATAATTTTATTAATATATATACATATATATATATATTATTACCACAAAATTGTGTCGATGGATCATCCCATGACAGCAAGGTACAAAGCCGCCACATAAAAGAAAAACCAATGCAACATGCAAAATGAATAACTTCATCTTCATGGGAATATATATATTTCTTTTTTTTTTTTGTGTGTGTGTGTGTGAAAACTAATGAATATATTTGATGTGTATAGTAATGGTTTATTGTGTAGATAGTTGAAAGTATATATAGAGGCAGCAAAGTGAAGAAAAATCAAAGGTTGCTTTTTTTAATTGAAAAAAAATCTTTGTCCAGTTCTTCGTGGCAATTAGCTTGAAATTTCCGATGCTTTGAATTGGGACCAGAGTAAAGTTATTTTATTATTATTATTTTTTTTTTATTATAAATCACACTTTTATTAAAAACTCTAGGATTACAAAAAAGCTAGTGGGAGCCTCGAAATCAACTGAGCTCCCACACCTCTAGCAATGGTAAAATCAATCATACTAAAGATATGAACTGCTGCACGCGCTCCAATGTCCTGGGTCATAGAGAATCGTCGAATACGCTTAAGTAAGGTGACTGCATCTTTCTCAAGTTCTCCAAAAGAAGAAAAAGAGAAGGGGAGAAACTCATATCCAATATCCGCACATTCAGCATCGTACTTGACCCGTTTACGCTGTGCATCACTGATCGCTCGCCCTGGTATAAAATCAATCAACCCGGATTGCGTCAAAGGCGACGAACCCGTAAGATCAAGACATACGTCGCGTCCACTATCCCAAGAGTAGAGTAATATGTCAGCCGGATGCAAGGATCTGTCCCCATCTCCAAAAAGCCCAATATCCACCTCCTTGCGAGCGGAACTCCCTGAACCAGAGCATATATCAGCAAGAACATCACGCACAAGGTTGTGACGATGTTTAATGCCAACAATACCCGCATACGAAACAGCGTGGTCCCCGTAAATATCTCCAGGAAAAACCTTAGAGCAGGCAGAACACGGTGCCTGAACAGTGAAAAGAGGAACACCCAAACGATAACACAGTACACAACGATAGGCCCTGGCATTCATAGTTTGTCCCAATCCAGATATCGGAGCCACCCTAAGCCAATCCGAGGTGTGATCCTCCTTTAAAGAACTCCATAACGCCATCTGTCGAGGGGAAAGATGGAAAGTAGATTCAACAGTTTGGGAAACCCGACCGAAATATATATCTACCAATTTCTTCATAAATTTGAGGGCAGCGACCTCGCTGGGGTAAGTCCTTTATTATATTATGAGGCTTATGTTTTGTCCAAAGTTACTTTCAGTACTCATCCTTCCTCCCGAATTAAGGTCCAGTCTAGCCTTCAAGCTAGGGCCACCAATAATATGAAAAATATAATACTCAGCAGCCAGCCCCCTCCTAGGTTTTTAAAGTTAGTCATTTTAATAAATATACAATATTTTTTAAATTATTTATTTTTATTTAGTTTTGTACTTTTAGCTATCAATCAGCTAACGTTGTAATTCGTATAATATATTTTTTTTTTAACTTTAATTAAGGAATATTAGTATAAATTTTAAGGTTTTATTTTGAAAGTAAACTTTTCTATTGGGACAAAATCATATTTTGAAAATATACAGTTGGGTATTGATTTGATTACTTAAAAGAAAGAATCATATACACACTAGCGGATAATAAATATAACTCTTACTACAATTTTATGCACATATACAAAAATTAGGAGGCAGATAGAGTAAAAATAACCATATATGATATAAAGGATCTCTCTCTCGCTTTTTCTCTCCCTCTAAGTTTTATATGTTTTAATTGTAATTATTCTCTAGTACTATGATAGTGTTAAAATAAATAAAAAAACCTAGGGATATCATTAAATATCTAATTATATTACAATATTTTATCCAGAAAAAGGTAAAATTAGATCAGTTTCATTTTCATAATTCAATTATAAAGTCTCGAGATAATGGATTTTTGGTTGAATTTTAATTGAAGAAACATAATCCAAACCGATAAAAACTTTGTTCTTGTTTCCGACTTGAACACGTCCCCCGGAAAATTGTAAGAGTTGTTTACAAATATAGGGTTTCACTTTTATCCCAAGCGTGTTTAAGTGTAATAATTATTGTTTTCTATACAGTAATTTTGTGCAATTTATGCCTATACGTAGCCGGAAATTGGAAATGGCACATGACATGTCACGTACTGCTCTAGTGAAATTGGCATAAATTGCACATTGGAGAAATTAATGGGTATGTATTGTTGAATCTGAAAAAAAAATATTTAAAAACAAAAATAACATATTAAAATTCTAAAGAATTATTCTATAAAATTATATATAGGGCAATAATTACTACATTTAAACATAGGGGCATAAAAGTAAGACCCTCATAACTAATAGGTAACTCTTGCAATTTTCCCTGACAAGTCATAACCTTATAACTTACAAGCTCATGCGTAATTTTAAAAAAAAAAAAAAAAAATCTACTTGATTATTTTCATATATAATGAGCTTTCATAATAATTTGAAGCCTTCTTTTTTTTTTTTTTGGCCACACATTTTGTGTACAAGGCCAAAATTATTTCTGCATCCAACGAGCACCTACTTATATTATATAAATATACACTTATTATATTAAGGAGACGTTTAATAAAATGCTCCTGGTACAGAGTAAAATTTGCTCAAAACAAGTGATATATATAGTTGAAGTCCAAATCAAAATTAATAGATAATAATTAGTATAATTTAATCCTGGTAACGGTAATAAGAAGTAATCATTTAGTTGGAAAATACCATCATATGTTCCAAAGAACTATGTCTACTTTAATTTTTAAAGTATCCCAAATATACGTTTCACTATTAATAATTTTAATTATATACTATTAAAAATTACATACAAATAATATTTAAAAATACGCATTGAAACAGATTTAAGTATTTTTGTATATATTAATTGTAACTTGTGGTAAAAGTTTGTAAATTTTAACCAAAAAATTAAAATGTGCATATTAGGACATGCGAAGTATTAAATTTGTTCGGTTTTACTTGCAATATTTGCGCAAAGCGTGGAGTTTAATGTATAACTTTGATCATTAATATTTTTAATTATATATTATTAAAATTTTAAAATAAATATTTTGAGTTATAACTTGAGACACATCAAACAACAGTTGACATAATAATGTATATTTTAAATTTAATAGAAAAGATATGATTGAAGTTTAATACATACGAGACCTTACGAACCCGTGCGATGCACCGGCTGGGTCATTGGTTGAATTTCTACGTATTTTGTACGTAATGTTTGTGCAAATATTTGTATACTTTTTATCAAGTTTGCGTCAATGTTTATAATATAAGTTTTATATATCGGAACATTTATCATTTAGTACTAAATAACTCATGTAAACGACATATACTTTTGTAGATCTTGATTAGGAATGACAATGGGGGGTTCGGGGCGGGGCAGGCTATCCCCGTCCCCGAACCCAAAATCTGAATCCTGCCCCGTCCCCGCCCCGTTCCCCGTCGGGGATCTTATCGGGGCGCCCCATTGGGGCTACAGCATACCCCGAACCTCGCCCCGTTCCCCATTCCCCGTTTTTGCCCCGTTTTATATATTTATATAGAATTATATTATATATATATATATAATATAAAAATTATATATAAAATAATATATATAATATATTATTTGATAAAAAAATATATATAATATATTATATATATATATATATTTATATATAAAATATATAATATATTATATATATATATATATATTTATATATAATATATTATTTTGCCCCGTTCTATATATATATATATATATATATATATAATATAATTATATATATAAAATATAAAAAAAAAATATAATATAATATCGGGGCGGGGCGGGGCACGATCACCCCAGTCACTACCCCGAACCCCCGAAAAAATCCCCATTAATGCCCCGATCCCCGCCCCGTAACCCGATAATGTCTGCCCCGTCCCGCCCCGTTAAGATCGGGTTTCGGATTTCCCCGTCGGTTTCAGATTTTTTTGCCATCCCTAATCTTGATGTTAACATATTTTTGGTGGAAAGTAATTAAATATATCAATATAAGTCGAATAGTGCACATCATTGTCATATATAACTTGGGCTGCCTCAGGACCCGTGTGATGCATCCGTAATATAAGTATTTTGACAAAATATTGATATATTTTTATCATTTTTCGTGTCGTTTTTTTTAATTAAGTAAGTATATTTATCATTTCTCCAAATTATCATAAGGAAAATCAAATTAAAACGTACTACGAACGAATAATCATACATGCAATAAACTTAAAAAAAAATTGAAGCAATAATAGACCATCTAATCAAGTAATGATGTTAGAAATAGTAATATATTATTGCATAAATTGTTTTACGTAAAATTTACACGATGACCGGTATTCATCTCCCAAGTAACATCTACAATCATTAAGTGACTAAATGAATACATGCATTTGTATCTCAATAACTACATGGACACTCAGATTTGTATCTCAATAACTACATGGACACTTCACATGGACCTGACATTAATCTCATCAATCGGATTGATTATCGCATGGCTACATTTTTCACTTCAAAAAAACTGTGTCATTAATGCTCCTCACAAAATAGGTGTCATTAATACTCCCCAATGATTTTTAGGACCTAATCTTTCTATATACGAGGCAATCAGACCCGTGCGATGCACAAGTCTTGTTTTTTTTTTTCTTATGTCTAAAACTCAATTTTTTTAGACAAAAATTGATTACCTTGTCCATTAATGAGCATTGTAAAGACCAATCTAATAAACATGTGAGTCGGTTTTGTTCACTTGTTAAAAGAGATAATAGCTCCTCATAGGTAAAATTGAGGCGTCCTAAGCCGAAAACACTTATTTGATTGTTATATAAAAACTAACATACTAATCCATATAATCTACAAATAATACTTGACTTGCTTCTAATAAGTCACATCAAATATTGTATTACTTGAGAACATGGTTTCATCATTACAATTCATTGTGCCTTTTATTTCAAATAAAATTTTATAAAGTTAGTCACAAACAAATATTCGAAACATATGAATAACTAATACTCTATAACATGATTATTAGTTATTCACAAAACTTAATAGTTGAGATATATTAAGAGATTGAGCAATATCACAAATTATCTAATCTTTGGTATCCTAAATAAGCTTTGTGACAAACCACCTACCGTAATACTTTCATTAAAATTATTGATAGTCATGCTAAAATAACAAAACATAAGTATAACAACACAATAGCGATACACATCTCTAACTCTTTATATGTGGCTCATAGGAGTACCCTAAGCAAATGACATAATAGAATTATCATAAACTTCAATGATACAAACGATGTTATGTTTCTATTAAACACCATAATAATAAATAAAGAGAGATGACCAGAAAAATTCAAAAAATGTATTAACTCATAAACCCACTCTTGATCCTTCTCCATTTGGATTGCTTCTACAACTTCCATGTTAGTGAAACCAGGTATAATGATTATCAAGTGTCCTGGCTCATTGAACTTACATGTCTCTATTCTTTTACCACCATGTTCGTACATAAGCACTATATTTATTTGCTAATCCTGCAGATAAAGAAAAGGTTGATATATTAATTGACAAAGATGTTTGATACCTGTTCTTAACTAAAGAATATATGAAACTTATACAAATACATATATACTTATATGCATTGTTAAATGTAAACTTATATGCAATATAGGTAGAATAAAACCTTCTCATCCAAAACAATGCGATGCAGGCCCACATATCTCCGTTAGAATATTGCTAATATCCCATTTTCAAACACAAATATGTACTTAGGCGAGGCATTATAATTTTTACCCATTTCGAGATGCAAAGTTGCTTACAATGTGTTGTGTTGCATCATGTGGAAGTGTTATTTATAGTCACTTTTCTATGAAGTTGAATTGGTGTAACCACATGAAAAGACAAGCGATTTTAATTAATTAGTTTTATGACTTTAGTCACTGCATTTAATAACGTATGGCTTTCAAGCATAAATTCATTGCATTTAATCAGACCAAAATTAATTCATTAGTCATCAAAAATGTGTTTATTGCTCATAACAAATAAAATGAAGTCGAAAAGTTGTAACAGTTATTTATTAATGTGTTTATTGCTACACTTATGACAAAATATATATTTTAGTAATTATAATTCCACAATAAATAAGAAGAAAAATTGAATTCATTAAGACACTACATTAAATTATATTCTTGAAGCCTCCATATTAATAAGGGGACTCAATCTTTTAGTATAATAGATTATTAGTGTGGAATAATAAATTGTTACAGATAAGCCAAGTATTAGTATAGGCTTAATTGTGGCAATAAAATATGTTTTGGAAAAGTCTCCGGCAGCCCTTACAAATTCCATGTCCCTTTTTGACGAAGTCCGCCCCCCCCCCCCCCCCTGACGAACTTGCCAAACCGGCTAAGCTATACAATGTTTCTTGTCCGAATTTCAAATCTTAGAAAGTTCCAATCATAATCAGTTGATAATTATCATATTGTCTTCTTCTTATATTTAATAAACAATTTGGTTATTACCTAACTTGGCAATAATTAATATGAAATCATATAAAATTAAATTATGAAATCATAATAAATTAAAGTAGGATTTTATAGAGTAAACTCAATTCATATTTTCCTAAAAGACTTTCATGCTTTCAAGAAAACTCAATTAAAGTCCACATTATTTTTGGCTGGTGTGAGCATGGATCAACGAAATTCAGTCCTCGCAAGATTCCCCTTTGAATCTGGAACATTACCGGTTAGATATTTGGGGCTGCCACTTCTTACTAAACGAATGACAGTCGCAGATTACACTCCGTTGTTGGAGAAGATTAAAGCTAGAATAAGCTCATGGACTAATCGTTTTCTTTCTTTTGCTGGACGTCTACAGTTGTTGAAATCGGTTATAGCAAGCCTTACGAATTTCTGGATTATGGCTTTTCGTTTACCGAAAGGATGCATAAAGGAGATTGAGCGTATTTGCAGTGCTTTTCTATGGTCAAGCCCCGAGTTAAAAGCGAAAAAAGCAAAAGTTTGTTGGGAAAATGTTTGCTTGCCAAAAAAGGAGAGTGGTTTGGGTCTAAAGCGATTAGATGAAGCCAATAAGGTCAGTGTATTGAAGCTTATTTGGCGTATCCTTTCGGCAAACAACTCTTTATGGGTTGACTGGATTAAGAGAAACATCATCCGCACGGGTTCATTATGGTCGGAGGCAGAAACCACGAATGTTGGATCCTGGATGTGGAGAAAAATTATCAAATACAGGACTATAGCACAAAGTTTCCATCGAGTGGAGGTTTGTGATGGTAAAACGACATCGTTATGGTTTGATAATTGGAGTCCTTTAGGATGTTTGTTTGACGTCTTAGGAAACAGAGGGTTTATTGATTTTGGACTCTCTCGGAAAGCAACGGTGGCTGAAGCTTTAGCTTCTTCTCGTCTGCGAACTTTCCGTTTTGAGTTCGCCAATCAAATTTTGGAAGAGTTGTCTCATTGCGCGAAAGGGGTGAGGTCTCGGGTGTGACAAGCACTTATGGAGGTCGGAACCGCCTTGTTTAAAGCAGTATAGCACCGTGATACATGGGAACAGGTCCGTGTTACTCGGGTTGAAAAGGATTGGTACGCCGGAGTCTGGTTTACACAAGGCACCCCGAAGTACTCATTTATAACTTGTCTTGCAACGCTCAACCGACTTTCTACGGGAGATAGAATGAGATTATGGGGGCCTCTTGTTAACACACAATGTGTTTTATGTCGACGAACGATGGAGTCCCGCGACCACCTGTTTTTGGTTGCATTTTCACGTCGGCGATTTGGAAAAAGCGATGCCGAACTTACTTGGGCCGGGATTTCACGGTCCTGCAGTCCGACCTCACGAGGCTTTTGCAGGGAAATTCTCTCGCGGGATCGAAGCTTTTTATTTGCCGGTATGTTTTCCAATGCGCGATTCATACAATTTGGACGGAACGAAACAAAAGAAGACATGGGGAGGTCCCAATTTCTTCACGGCAGCTTGAGATAAGCATTGACAGGTTGGTGCGTAACAAGCTCTCTCTTCTAGCTTATCCAGGTTCGAAGCTTGAGGATGCTCTAAGGCTTTGGTTTGGCTCTCGATGAAGAAGCCAACAAAATAATGGTCTGTTTTAATTCAAGTTCTAATGAAAAACAACTTTTCTTGTAAGTTGTAAAACAGTTTTTTGATCAATACAAATTTAACATTGATTCAAAAAAAAAAAAACTTTTATTTATCATTTACTCATTATTTCTTGAACATATTTCAAACAAACAAGTTAGTATCACCATCTTTTTTTTTGAATACAATGATGAGTAAAGTGCACTTTATGTACTCGTAGTTTGACTGTCAGACCACTTGCAATACTGACTTTCAGAAAATACCACTTGCTATACTGAACTTCTAACTTTTTTACAACGTGTGTACTATCGTCAAATCTGGTTAACTCCGTTAATATTTTGAAAGGTATTTCAGTCTTTTTGTTATCATCTTCTTCTTCAAACCCATTTCCACCATTGTTGAAGCTTGTGATGAATTAAAATTAAAATATCTCATTCGTTTCTTAACGAAATCAAGAACTTCAAGTTGCAAAACGATCATCTTCTTCTTCTCTACAATTTGATATTGATTTTCCCTATTAATATTTTAATTTAGTGAAAGAACTTTAAATGGACAACAATTTTTCATATATAATGAGCTTTCATAATAATTTGAAGCCTTTTTTTTTCTACACATTTTGTGTACAAGGCCAAAATTATTTATGCACCCAACGAGCACCTAAGTATTCACCTTATTATATAAATATACACTTATTATATTTATCTTACATTCAAAACCTCTTAAGTACTAAATCATTCTTAATATATAATAAGGAGACGTTTAATAAAATGCTCCTGGTACAGAGTAAAATTTGCTCAAAACAAGTGATATATATAGATGAAGTCCAAATCAAAATTAATAGATAATAATTAGTATAATTTAATCCTGGTAACGGTAATAAGAAGTAATCTTTTAGTTGGAAAATACCATCATATGTTCCAAAGAACTATGTCTACTTTAATTTTTAAAGTATCCCAAATATACGTTTCACTATTAATAATTTTAATTATATATTATTAAAAATTACATACAAATAATATTTAAAAATACGCATTGAAACAGATTTAAGTATTTTTGTATATATTAATTATAACTTATGGTAAAAGTTTGTAAATTTTAACCAAAAAATTAAAATGTGCATATTAGGACATACGAAGTATTAAATTTGTTCGGTTTTACTTGCAATATTTGCGCAAAACGTGGAGTTTAATGTATAACTTTGATCATTAATATTCTTAATTATATATTAGTAAAATTTTAAACTAGATATTTTGAGTTATAACTTGAGACACATCAAACAACATTTGACATAATAATGTATATTTTTAATTTAATAGAAAAAATATGATTGAAGTTTAATACATATTAGTGTGGAATAATAAATCACATAGATAACCAACCTTGCCGCGAAGAACAGGGTTCAATTCCTAAGTAATAACACTTTGGAATCAATTTCTCATGACCCAACGATCTTACTTCCTTAGTCTTTGACTAAGGTAGAAACTTCTCTGCAGAATCAGTGGTGGAACAATTAAATATTGAGGGTTTGCCAGTAATGTGGAGGCAAGATCTCGGTGGAACTGCGGTTGGATTTGGGGTTCAAAGATGGAGCACTCTAGGGTGTGCAGAAAACCGAATCCAAAATCAACCGAAAATCCAAAAATCGATCCAACCATCAGATTCAATGTCTTCGGATCGGATTTCGGATTAGAATTTTACAGATCCGAAAATTTCGGATCGGATCGGATTAAATCTGCGGATTTTCGGATTAATCCGATTGATCCGAAATATATAAAAAAAAAAGAATTTTTTTATTATTTTTAGGTAAAACGCCAGAAAAAACTTCGGATCGATCGGATTAACCGCGGATTTTCGAATTAATCCGATCCATCCGAAATATATATATAAAAAAATGAAATTTTTATTATTTTTGGATTATGATTTTTATTATTTTTATTAGTTTTTAAAATTTTCGAATTTTTCGGATTAAATCCGATCCGATCCGATCTGGATTCGGATTGATCCGAATCCGATCCGAACGATCGGTTCGGATTTCGAATTGAACAAAAAGTGATCCGAAATTTCGGATCAATCCGAATTCGGGTCGGATCGGATCGGATTGATCCGAATGCACACCCCTAGAGCACTCACTTGGGGGACGACTCCTTGTGCGCGGTGGTTGAGGATATTTAAGAACCTGGGAGCCAGATACACATCTCGCGATTTAACTGGTAGCAGTACTATGGGGCCGGGGCTGTTATCCCGAGGACTAGTCAGGTGTAAGCTTGGAATCTCGGTATCAAAAAAAAAAAAATTGTTACAGATAAGCCAAGTATAGGCTTAATTTTGGCAATAAAATATGTTTTGGAAAAGTCTCCGGCAGCCCTTACAAATTCCAGCCCTTACGGATAGGGCTGGGCACAAATGGTCCGGACCCGATTTTTATTCGGACTCGGATCGGATTCGGACCGGACCTGTTAATTAGGTCCGGGTCTCGGATCTGCAATTTGTCTAAAATCGGGTTTCGGGTCGGATCGGGTCAAAACCCGGAAAATCCGGGTCTAGCCCGGAACGACCCGGTAAAAATAAAAATACAAAAAAAATATTTTTTATTGTAATTTACCCTCGGTGGTGATGAAATAATGATGATTAATTGCACATTATTCTAATTAAGTTTATTTATACTAAAATATTATTGAACTTGGGAGTTTGATGACTAAATGAAGATATTAAGATTAAATTGTATTTTATGGGAGTATGTAAAGAAGAAAGTATTGTATATGTAATAAAAGGACACTTAATATGCAAAAAAAAAAAATTACAAAATCGGGCTAGAATCGACCAGTTTTACAGTCGACCAAGGTTACTCGTCCGACTTGGCTGCTCCGTGTCCGGCCGGGTCGATAACGTCCGACCATTTATAATCTGGGCCATTCCGGACCGGGTCGGTCCGGGCCGGGTCAGACCCGGTGCTCAGCCCTACTTACAGATATTGTAGACTTAGTATCCCTTATCTTCACGTGCGTGTTGACCGAGAGGGGCTCTTTCGAGGTCCATGTGTAGAGTCCATTGACAGATTTACTCTCAACAAGTGTAACATTCAGGATAGTGGACAGGTTCATTCATCACGTGGATTAAGGAGGCTCTGCTCGGGTTGACCTAGTCTACCAATATATTTATTGATTTCGTGTTGACTCTGTCCGATGGAGCCCCTCAGGTGGGTTAGGCCTTCTGGGGATATAGTTAGGCAAGTTAGCCTTAAGCTCCATCTATCATCGAATTTTACTTTTATGTAGAGGTCAGATCTTGGATTGGACGACCTTGATCTAATTGAAGGGGCTGAACTTGCGTACTACTCTGTTGCCTCTAGAATTTTTATAGGAGGACTTCACAGTTTGGGCTCATTCACTATATTTTATGACACCTGCCTCGATTTTAGGCTTGTGCCGATCTTTTGGGCCACAACGATACTTGGACTTCTTTCAATGGACTGAGGTTAATTATGACTGATACAATATGTAGTTTTAATTGTTAGCTGATTGTATTAATTGATTTGATAAATTGATTATAATAGTTGTTTATAGAAAACATTTGATAAAATTATTTATCTAGGATTGTCTATTAACATGTAAAAAAATACATCTAAGGGTATATTTCATTGATTTTTTTCTCTGATAAATATTGAAAATATTTTAGTATATAAATTATTTCTATATTTAATATTTCAAAAGAAACTAACTAAAATAATATGTCAAAAAATATATCAATTCACTTTAACATTTAAAAACTAGAAAAAATCCGCAGCCTTGAACTTTTATAAGAATATTTTGGTGATTAAAAGCTTCATATATATAATGTGAGTACTATTGTATTAGGAGTACAATAATATTTTTTGGTTGAGCATTATGAATATTGTAATATAATCCAATATTAGTGTATTTACATACATTGAATTGGATCACAGTGAGATAGATTCTTCTATACTGACTGTAAGAAGAACGTAAATCTCGGATAATTATTAGATAAGCCTCATCTGATAAATACATAGAAAATTCTAATTCAAGTCCATATATTTATCAGATGAGGCTTGCTGATGAGATAGACGTGTTAGTATCTTAAAGTACCATTAAGTTCCCCTCTCATAGTATATATGCAGTTTCATTATGGTGCTGCCCATCCCTTTATTCTATTAGATTATGTGAAGTGTTAGGTTTTAACTGCAACAATTTGTTGTGGTTTTACTCATATTATTAGGAATTGTGAGATTAGATATTATTTAGTGAGAGTGGAATGGAACAAAGATCTTGGATGAGAGGATTATATGAGATGGAATGGCCTTCGATCTGAACATGATAAATAAAGGGCGGGGATTTGCTCCCCACTGATGACTGGTTAGATAGGCACAGTGCCATCATAGACTATCGGAAAAGACCATTTGATAGTGGCTGGGGATGGAATGGAGAAAATATTTGTGGATCAAAAACTGGGGAGTTCTAGGAGATTTATCAGCGCAACGAAGTCAGTGAGTTGCTAAACCACGACTACTTTGTCTATTTGTGTTACACAATAAAGGCGGAAGACGGAAGAGTTGAGTTGCCATCGATTGGAGTTGTGAGTGAGTCTAACATCGTGTTCTGTGATGATTTTCTTGAATTACACCACCGAGAGATGTCAAGTTTGCCATCGACTTGGATCCAAACACGGCGCTGATTTCTAGAGCACCATGATGTATGGCGCCGTCTGAGATGTTGGAGTTGAAGAAACAATTGGTTGAGCTGATGGATAAGGGGTATATTCGACCAGATGCTTTTCCATGAGTGCATCAATTCTATTAATTGTAAGGAAAAAGGACATGTCGCTCATTTATGTATCGATTATTGGTAGCTATCCAAGTTGACCATTAATAATAAGTATCCCTTATCCCGTATTGATTAGTTTGACCAGATTCAGGGGCAATTGTATTTTCAAAGATTGATTTGTAAGTTGGGTATTATTAATTGAGGATTCGGGATTTAAACATTCTGAAGGCCGCATCTAGATGAAGTGTGGTCATTATGACTTTGTAGTCATACATGTTCATGTAGCTGATGAACAAGGTATTTATCGAGTACCTTGATAAGTTCGTGGTCGTCTTCATCAATGATACTTTCATCTACTCTTGGTTTTGGGAGGAGCATGTCGAGTAGGGCTATTAATGAATCAAGCTGTTCGTGAGCGCTCGTGAAAAAGCTCAGTCAATGCTCAGATCGTACTCGAGATCGGTCTACACGAGCTTGATCATGAGCGAGCTCAGCTCATTCTCGATCGAGTAACGAGCAACAAGAAAAGCTCGACGCTCGCGAGCATCTTGCGAGCATATTAATATTATATATATTGTAATTGTATAAGAAAATATATATATCCTAATTCCCAAATATTAACCCACTTCATTCCTCTTCTAGGTCGTCTGCCCCTTCCTACTTACCATTATTCCCACACGCTTCCTCTCTAGACAGCCGCGACCGACCTTTCCACCACCGCGCTTACCTCCGGTCCTCCATGTTGTGCAGGAATGGAGAGCAATACACCACCGTGTTCGTTGGCTATTCGGGTTTTCATTCTCTTCTACTTTCTGGTTGGTTTCATTCGAAAATGGAAAGATTAGATTCAAGTCGACCAATCGAGAGATGAACATGAATATTTATTTTGATTCGTGGCTTGTTTTGTATTGGAATGTATTTATGAATTTATGTGTTGGCTTATTATTTTCTATCATATTTTAATATGTAATAAACATGCATATTTCAGAATGTTAAAATGTCAAAATCAGTAAAATTTTCGAGCTAAAACGAGTTGAGCGCTTGCGATTTTCAAGATGCTCGTGAGATTTTCATAAACCTGATGAGACAATCATGAGCATGAGCATGTCAAGCTCATCGATCACGAGCACAAGTCAAACTCAAACAGCAATGATCGATAGGTCTAAAAATCGGCTCGGTTCAGCTCGTTAACAACCCTAATATCGAGTGTCTTGATAAGTTCGTGTTTGTCGAGGGCGTTCGAGTTGATCTCGAGAAGATAGAGGTGGTGTTGTGGTGGGAACTGCAGAATAACGTGAAAAAAAAAAGTGAAAAGTTTACTAGGATTTGTTGAGTATTAGCGTAGGTTTTTCGAGGGATTTTATATGATCACTTGACCACTTATTCAGTTGCTTCAGAAAACATAAAAGTTCGAATGGAATAAATAGAGGCAGAACAACTTTGATGAGCTGAAGATGAGGTTGATTACTGCACCAATCCTGTATTTACCTCAAGAAACTAGTGGTTTTGTAGCTGACATGCAGTCTCTATGTCTATATCACTTTAGATGAAAGAGATGTTTACACTTCAATCGAGGAACAAAAAGATTTGATAGAGCAGGGAATAGAGGTTTGGTTCCAAAGAGTTCATGAGCTGTTATGTATGCCTGAGATCACATCGATCTTGATTGATGACATCTACGCAAAACAGTTAGGAAATCCATTGTTGACTCATCGCTCAGATGATGTGTCTAGGTGAAAGCCTCCAATTTATTATTCATGTTGATAGCGTATTGAGGTTTCAGTGCAGACTTTGCGTTTCGAATGATGTCGAACTAAGGCAGACTATTCTTAGATAGACTCATGCTACATATTACTCAACTAGATTGAGTAAGATGAATATAGATTTGAAACAGAACTTTTGATGGCGTAAAATGAAAGAATAGATCACCGAGTTCGTTCTGAGGTGCTTACCTTTCCAATAGGTCAATATTGAGCATCAGTACCTAGATGGGCTGTTGAAACCACTTCCTACTCTCGAGTAAAATATGAAGATATTGTTTGATAGAAAACGCAGCGGCAACATAGTTTGATATAGAAAAGTAATTTTGCGTTTAAGACAATCTGAGTACGAGATCTATTTAGGTTACTAATGAACTAATTACTAGATTAATAAGAAATTTAAATAAACTATATTAATTATGTCGTATATTTATTCATAGTTAAAATATCCTAAACTGTATCTAAATATCATATGATATTTATCCTTGAAGAGTAGTGGTTTTCTTGATCTTTTTCTTGGGATCTTTTGGAGTATTCCCTCGTCTCAATTCGGATGTAGTATGTGAGACAAGCTGCCAGATCTCTTGAACACCAAAGAGTCGATCAGTCGGATTTCTTCACAAAGATCCTCTTGATTTTGCTTTACTTTTCAATTAATTTTGGTTACTACAGAAAATTGATGTGTTATCCAAATTGTAGAATTAAAACACAAGTCAATATCAACAATTAAACACATAGAAGAAAAAATCAAAATTCCTTGTATATGTTTTGTGATATTTCGACCGCCTCATCTAGAGTATTTATAGGCATTATGAGGAGGATTAGAGCAAGGACTCCTAGTAGACCTCAAAATTCCATGTTAAACTATTCCTAATATGTTTTATCTACTAATATCAACTCAGTCCACTAAAGAGTTAATATTGCACTTCCTGCCCAAATCTCAATTTATAAAATCGTGGCTTCTTTTTAAATTAATTATTTCTCATATTTAATATATCAATTGTTTATTAATTAATTTAAGTTACTGATAACCTTAATTAATTAATTTGTCCAAAAGAGTTCCACTCAAATCTTATTATATCATAAATAAATTCACCTGCAAGGTTTAATATACTCTCTCCGTCCCAACCTAAGTGCAACATTTAAAATAAAATTGGTGTATTTTAGATGAATAATTGGATATAATTGATGTGTAAGTTTTGTAACTATTGATGGTGATTGTATGGTGTAGATTAAGAGGTAAAAGGTACGGATAGTGAGTGTATGATGGAGATTAAAAAGTTAAAAAGGTGATTGTTTGATTTGATTTAAGGTACTTAATGAAATATTGCACTTCTAAAAGGGTATTTTTTTGGACCAAATGTTGCACTTCGGGCGAAACAGAGGGAGTAGTAATCATTCTCGAACTCCTCAATGGGACATCATCAAACCGCACAAGTAGGGACACAATACCGCCCTAAATTACTAGTCACCGCCCTATAATATTACATTTTTGCCCTTACTTCACTCAGCAAATTTGTAAAATTACCTTCTCACTATTTTTCTCTCTCGACCTACTCTAAAGAAGCCACCAGCCGCCACCGCATAGCCGCCGCACCGCCGCCATTCCGCCGCCGTCCGGCACCATGTCTGGAAAAGGAAAAGCTCCGGTAATTTTTTTTCGGGTTTCTGCTACTTTGGGCGGTCGAATTTTTGTCACAGGCGTCCGCCGATTCCGCCTGTCCATGGCGCAGGCGTCCAGCACGAACTCCCGGCTTTAGTATAGGCGTCACGTGGACGTCGAACCATGGACAAGCGCCCAGCCATTCGACGCCTATGCGCTGGAATAGGCGTCCTCATTGGATGCCCTAACCACGGTCCTAGCGTCCAGACCAGACGCCCCTGCCTTGATGCAGGCGTCCTAGCCGGACGCCCCAGCCCTTTTTTCGAAAAAAATAAAATTTTCAATTAATAATTAATAATGTGTATTGTTTGTATGATTATTACTCATTAGTTGTATTGTTTGCTAAATGCAGATGGGAGGAGGAGCGGGAAAATCTATGCCGCTAGTCATTTGGCCAACTGATTTTTTTTTTCATCTGTAACATTTTGTATTTTGTTTGCTTTGCGTATGACGGTATTACCCAGCACTGTAATATTTTTTCATGTTTTAGTAGTTTTTTTTGTATTTTGTATTTTGCTGTTTTTTCTCTTCTGCATACATTGTAATAACAATCAACTACACGATCAACAAAAACGAAAGTAATAATAATTAAGGAACATACAACAAATTCATTTTTATATCATACCGACTAATCTATTCTATTTTTCTGTAATACCCGGTTGTAATTCAGTCATTATCATTCAGTAATTTCATTCAGTGATTGTCACTCAGTGGATTTTCACTCAATTATAATCATTCATCAATCATGTTCATTCACCGTGTTCAGCGTTCGGAAAAACTTCGAGTTGTGTATCGTTATTGTTCATTGTTTCAACTTTCCTCATATGAGTTCGACTTTGTTAGATCACCATTAATTTTTGGTAACTCCAAAAATTCTAAATTTTTGCAATATTATAGAACATCGAGTTAGCTTTCCAATGGTTCAAACGGTGAGTCAATCGGAGTCCGGACGAGAGAGTTATGGTCGTTTTAGCTCACCCGCTCATTTTTTCAGTTATTGGCCGATCACTGCCGACCCAACTCGGCCGTGTGGTCCGACACGGCCCGTGCCGTACTCGTCCGGAAATGCCGATGTTTCTGTCACAGGACCCAACCGTGTCGTCTGGCACGGCCGAGTCGAACTCTTCCGGATAAGCCAGAACCGACTGCTGACACGCCCGACCGTGTTCCGTGACACGGTCGAGTCATGCCGAAGTCGCCGTCGGACGGGTCACTATCGGAAGGCCCCTCCAGCGCCGCGGCCGTGTCAAGCGGGACACGGTCGAGTCCTGCCGGCCAGTGCGCGCCGCGGCCGTGTCGAGCGGACACGGTCGAGTCTCAATCGAGTCAACCCCTATAAATTCATTTTTTTTAGCATTTCAGCTCATTTCTTCCATTTCTTTCCCACTTCTTCACCTGCAACCGAGAGAGAATAGCTTGAGGGAGAGATTTCTTCATCAATTATCATTTGAGTGTGTATTTTTCATCACCTTCAATCATTTGGGAAGCTTGGATAGTCGATTTTACACGTTTTACCGGATCGAATTGGTTGGATCTTCAAGAGGTAAATTCTTCAACATCTTGGATTTCGATTTTGTGTTGAGATATGATGTTTTGGACGCGATTATCATGTTATATGAAGGGATATGTATATGATTATGAGTTTGTATAAGGATTCATTGGATTATTGAGGGATTATTCAAGAACACTTTGAATATCGAGTTGAAATTGGGGGTTTTCGATTAATTGTCGTTATAATCACGTTTTCGGATATTCGTCTTGGATTATTAATCATATTGAAGATGTTTTGTTGGTTTGAAACACTTCTTGGGGGATTTGATATTGGTATATTGAGGTTTGATTGTAAACAATCGGAGTTTGGCCGCAACGTGTTTGATTTAATGCCTCTATGGACTTGGTTTAGTCGTATCGACGTTTTGAGTTCGTTATATTCGTGTTTGATTCGTATATTGAAAGGATTGTTGGTAATTGTATTATTTAAGGTTGTTCGAGCGACCGATATCTCAATTAGGACGTTGTTCGTGGAAGGATAATTGTCGTCGGTGTTGTGTAAGTTAATTCTTACTCGGTTAAAAGGACATTCATTACTTTTGTTGTTGATCATTCATAATCATAACTCATTCATCATTATATTAATCATTTTGAGACCTGTAATTGTCGAATAATCATTTCATTCACGAGGAACGACGGTTCCAAATCATTGCATTGGGTTATCAATCACTTCACTATTATTTTCATCTCGGTGAGTCATTCTTGGCCTTGTCTAATTATTATTCATTGATATTCATTATGGTCATTCTCGTTCATGTGACCTTCTGGGTTCATATTGCGTGGCCGGGTGTGGCTGTGTGGAATTTTTAGTCGGGCACACGATGGTTGTGTATTGGGTTTACCGATACATTGGACCGTGCACACGGGAAAGCGTTACACCGTGAGACTAATTAGGTACAAGGACGGGTGTGTCCGGTCATTCGTCTTGTACACTCGCACAGAACACTACGGGCGTACTATGGTACTCCTCTTGACGTAATTCATAATTAAGAATTTTTTCATAACTTCGTATATAATCATGATTGTGTATTTTCAACCCTTGAGGATTGTTGTTCTTTGTAATCGACCCCGTTTGGGGATTTTGTTTTTCGTGTCATGGCAAGGCAACGCATCGGGAATAACATGTTGATGTCGAGGAGTCCTAGTGATACTAGTAAGGGGCCCCGATCTTTCGATTATTCATGTTATTGTCCTTTATTTTCCGCCGAGACTTTCATTTGGATACTCGTTTCATTCGATGTCGTGTATTTTATCTTCATATAAAATATACTAGTATTGATATTGTCTGGTGTGTTGTACTTAAACTCCTCATCGGAGTATTTGGTAATATAATGTGGTTCGGTACTACAATTATATTATTTAATTCATCTTTTCATTCGCTGGTGGGTTCCAAATGGGATTCACTGACCGTAATATCCGCCTAGTTTGGGGTGTTACAGAGTTGGTATCGGAGCGTGGTTTTGAATACTACCTTCCGAGTCATGTCTCATTTGAAATCATCGTTATCAGACTAGTATCATTGGACTTTCGCGTCACGTGTGACCTGTGCAAATGCCGAGCCAATCAGACCGAAAGAACTGTAAGATTTCTAACGCCATGGTATAATTTCTGGCAATAGTCATTCATTCATCATTCATCAATTAACAATCCTCAAACATCATCATTCATTGTGATTAGGACGATCATGTTAACTCATTAATCACTTAATTCATTTCATTACTCAGTTAATAATCAGGACGATCATGTTAACTCATTAATTACTCAATTCATTTCATTACTCAGTTGTCAATCTGGATGATCATATTATCAATCTTGTTAAGTTATTCAAGATAATCATTTCAAGAATTTCATCAAATAATCTTGTAACTTCAGTAAATCATTCATATAATCACTAAGTTAGAGCATGTATACTCATTTTCATCATCTAATGACATAATCATAACGTGATAATCATGCGGGGAAATGTAATCATTATGCGACCTTCCTACTTCAGTATGGAGAGAACTGTCAGGGGATGCACGGGGAGAGGCCGCGGTGCGGACCGAAACCCGAGAAATAATCACTCGCTGCCGGGAAATCGTGCCCAGGACTCGGCTCGATCGGGAGATGTTCGGGTTGATCCACTCACTTTTATGCAGGCCATGATGACCCATATGCAATTGCTCAATCATCATTACGCCACTCTGGCCGGTTTAATCGAGAGAACTCTCCCGTATGAGCCAGCTGCTAAGGAAATTGCTGAGCAGCAACCTGCATATGTCAACAGGAAATCAACGAAGCGTAATCTATCCGAAGGCAGTCAGTCAACCTTCAAGAAGCCTCGTGTGGGCCCTAGCGTTTCTGAGCGACCTTCTACGGCGCATGATCGTGCGGGATCTCAATCCCGAGCGGCCAGCTCGGCCATCACCTGTTTCAACTGTGCAAAACAAGGTCATTTCAGTACTAAATATCCGAGGCAGACTGTCATATTCCATAACTGTTGAATTGTGGGGCATAGGGCCCGTTTTTGCCGAAAGGACTCCAAGTCGGCTCCGGCGGCATCTCAGGCCCCAAAGCAACCAGCGTTTCAGAATCAGACTGCTTTGTCATCGTCGTTTAAGGCAATGGAAGCAAATAGAGTTGGAGCCCGTATTTATCAGACGGGAGCGTCCGGTTCGGGGACCAGCAAGTCCCAGATTCATATGATGAGGAGGATCGACGATCCGGTGGTCCGAATGATTTCAGGTATACTCGTAATTTTATTTCAACTTGTGTGTACCTTTTGATGCTGGTACACCGCATTCTTGCATTTTCGAATCATGCTTGAATAGATTTATTTCGGGATAGTCCTATTGCTTGTGGACCTCATACCATCGGTCTACCTGACGATGGAAGAATTTTCGGAATCATACCGAATTAAGCTTAATGACCGCGATTGGTTGATGGATCTAATCGTGGTGAATTTATCTTAGGACGATGTAATTTTCGGTATTAGTTGGTTTGATCGTCTTGATACTATCCTCAGTGTTTGTTAGCGTTTGGTCGCTATCTTTCCGTCGTTGGTTGTCGAATGTGTGCTTCGAAGTAATCCCGTTGTTCGTAAGAAGTATTATTATGACGAAAGCGGAGAAATTCCACAATCGAACTATTCAATCATTCATTGTATCATTTTCATCGATTGGCCTTTCTAAGGCAATCGAGTTATTCAATCATTCCTTGTATCATTTCCATCGATTGGCCTTTCTAAGGCAATCGAGTTATTCAATCATTCCTTGTATCATTTCCATCGATTGGCCTTTCTAAGACAATCGAGTCATTCAATCGTTCATTGTATCATTTTCATCGATTGGCCTTTCAAAGACAATCGAGTCATTCAATCATTCATTGTATCATTTTCATCGATTGGCCTTTCAAAGGCAATCGAGTTATTCAAACATTCATTGTATCATCTTCATCGATTGGCCTTTCTAAGGCAATCGAGTTGTTCGATCATTATTGGTATCTCTTTTTATCGATTGACCATTCTAGGGCAATCGAAATGTTCAATCATTCGTAGTATCATTGTCATCGGTTGACGATGTATTTCCGAACGAGTTATCTGGTTGCCTTCACATAGAGTAAGGGAATTCGGAGTGAGTTGGAGCCAGTCGTCCCCTTTATCGAAGGCACCGTATCGGATGGCCCGAGCAGAATGCGGGAGTTGAAGATTCAACTTGAGGAATAGTTCGAGAAAGGTTATCTCCGACCGATTGCGTTCAGGAGGAGCACCGGTGTGATCTGTCAAGGAGAAGGATGGCTCGTCTCGTGTGTGTATAAATTACCAGGAGTTGAACAGGTGATGATCAAGAGTAGTATCCTTTACCCCGTATTGATGATCTTTTAGATCAACTTCAAAGAGCCTCGTATTTTCCAGATCGACTTAAGATCTGGATATCACCAGTTGCGGATTCGAGAGTCGGATATCGCGAGGACAGCGTTTCATACACGCTATGGTCATTATGAGTTCGTAGTTATGCCGTTCGGGCTAACTATTGCACCTGTGGTATTCATGGGGTTAATGAATCGGGTTTTCATCGACTTTTTGGATCAGTTTGTTGTTTTCTTCATCGACGACATTTTGATTTATTCTCGTAGCCGAGAGGAATACGAGGTTCATCTTCATCAGGTTCTCGACGTGTTGAGACGAGAGCAACTTTATGGAAAGTTTTCCAAATGTGAGTTCTGGAGGTCCGAAGTGACTTTCTCGGGCATGTAATTTCATCTGACAGAGTTCGTGTCGACCCTCAGAAGACGGAGACTATTCGAGATTGGAAACCTTCGAAAGATATTAAGTAAATCCGATGTTTCCTCGGATTAGTTGGTCAATTATCCAACCCACGACCTGGAGCTAGCAGCCGTGGTTTTCGCGTTGGGGATTTGGCGTCGTTGCCTTTATGGCATCACCTGTCAGATCTTCACCAATCACAAGAATTGAAGTATATATTTACTCACAAGGAGTTAAATATGCGACAGATGCGGTGGTGGGAATTAATCAAAGATTATGATATCGAGATCCTTTACCACCCGGGGAAGGTGAACGTTGTCGCCGACGCCTTGAGTCGTAAGACCGTTCAGGAGCAGATGCTTGCTCGTTTATCAGTTCAGAAGGAGCTCCAACAGGAATTCCTTAGACCCGAGATCGAGGTCTGGCTTCAGCGAGTTCAGGGACAACTTTGTATGTTAGAGATTTCATCATCTCTTGAGGATGCAATCAGGGAGAATCAGAGTTCAGACCCTTCATTGTTGCGCATCCGTGAAGATGTGGCTCAGGGGAAAGCCCTGGATTCGTGGTCCACAAGGATGGACTTTTGAGTTTTAAGAACCGGTTGTGCATACCGGCGAATGACGAGTTGAAAAACTCGATTTTGAGAGAAGCTCATGCTACCCTTATTCTGTTCATCCGGGGTCTAGCAAGATGTATAAGGACTTGAAACAAAATTGCGATGGAGTAATATGGGCGAGAAGTCGCAGAATTTGTTTCGAGATGCTTAACCTGTCAACAAGTCAAGATTGAACATCAGTGACCGACAGGTATGTTAAAACCTCTTCCTATTCCAGAATGGAAGTGGGAATACATTTCTATGGATTTCATCACGAGTTTGCCGATGAGTCGTCGTGGCATGAATACGATATGGGTGATTGTGGACCGCTTAACTAAATCAGCTCATTTCCTTGAGATCAAGGATACGTGGGGTCCCGAGAGACTGGCCCAGTTATTCATCAAGGAGATAGTAAGACTGCACGGTACTCCTAAGAGTATCGTTTCCGATCGTGACGGACGATTTGTGTCTCATTTTTGGAAATCAGTTCATCGTGCTATGGGAACTCAGCTCAATCTCAGTACCGCCTTTCATCCTCAGTCCGACGGACAATAAGAGAGAACTATTCAGACATTAAAAGACATGTTGAGGGCATGCGTCCTCGATTGGAAGGACGATTGGGAAGCCCAACTACCACTGATCGAGTTCACGTATAATAATAGTTGGCATGCCTCCATTAAAATGGCACCTTACGAGGCCTTGTACGGTCGTCGTTGTCGATCTCCTTTGTGTTGGGATGACTTGTCAGAATCAATCGGCACCGAGCCCGATATGCTTATAGCCGCGCGGGAGAAGGTAGCTTTGATCAAGAGTCATTTGTTGACACCGAGTCGGTAAATCATATGCAGATAATCGTCGTCGACCACTAGAGTTCGAGACGGGTGACCACGTGTTGGTCAAGGTATCCCCAAGTCGAGGTACTTTCCGTTTCGGAAAACGGGGGAAGTTGAGTCCGAGATTCATTGGACCGTTTGAAATTTTGAATCGAGTAGGCGAGTTAGCTTATCGATTGGCTTTGCCTCCGGCATTGAGCCGAATTCATAATGTATTTCATGTCTCTTAGTTGCGGAAGTATGTTTCCGACCCGAGTCACATACTTCAGTTCGACGAAATCGAGATCGCGGATGATCATTCGTACGAGGACGTACTGTACGAGTATTGGAGCGGCGAATCAAACAGTTGAGGGACAAGACGATCCCTTTGGTCAAGATTCAGTGGTCCAGACACGGAGTCGAAGAGGCTACTTGGGAAACCGAGGATAGTATGCGGGAGAGTTATCCCGAGTTGTTTGACCCTTAGTTTCGGGGACGAAACTCTTTTAAGGGGGGGTGTATGTAATACCCGGTTGTAATTCAGTCATTATCATTCAGTAATTTCATTCAGTGATTGTCACTCAGTAGATGTTCACTCAATTATAATCATTCATCAATCATGTTCATTCACCGTGTTCACCGTTCGGAAAAACTTCGAGTTGTGTATCGTTATTGTTCATTGTTTCAACTTTCCTCATATGAGTTCGACTTTGTTAGATCACCATTAATTTTTGGTAACTCCAAAAATTCTAAATCTTTGCAATATTATAGAACATCGAGTTAGCTTTCCAATGGTTTAAACGGTGAGTCAATCGGAGTCCGTACGAGAGAGTTATGGTCGTTTTAGCTCACCCTCTCATTTTTTCAGTTATTGGCCGATCACTGCCGACCGAACTCGGCCGTGTCGTCCGACACGGCCCGTGCCGTACTCGTCCGGAAATGCCGATATTTCTGTCACAGGACCCGACCGTGTCGTCTGGCGCGGCCGAGTCGAACTCTTCCGGATAAGCCAGAACCGACTGCCGACACGCCCGACCGTGTTCCAGGACACGGTCGAGTCATGCCGAGTCGCTGTCGGACGGGTCACTATCGGAAGGCCCCTCCGCGCCGCGACCGTGTCAAGCAGGACATGGTCGAGTCCCTGCCGGCCAGCTGCGCGCCGCGACCGTGTCAGGCGGATACGGTCGAGTCTGTCAGCCGAGTCAACCCCTATAAATTCGTTTTTTTAGCATTTCAGCTCATTTCTTCCATTTCTTTCCCACTTCTTCACCTGCAACCGAGAGAGAATAGCTTGAGGGAGAGATTTCTTCATCAATTATCATTTGAGTGTGTATTTTTCATCACCTTCAATCATTTGGGAAGCTTGGATAGTCGATTTTACACGTTTTCATCGGATCGAATTGGTTGGATCTTCAAGAGGTAAATTCTTCAACATCTTGGATTTCGATTTTGTGTTGAGATATGATGTTTTGGACGCGATTATCATGTTATATGAAGGGATATGTATATGATTATGAGTTTGTATAAGGATTCATTGGATTATTGAGGGATTATTCAAGAACACTTTGAATATCGAGTTGAAATTGGGGGTTTTCGATTAATTGTCGTTATAATCACGTTTTCGGATATTCGTCTTGGATTATTAATCATATTGAAGATGTTTTGTTGGTTTGAAACACTTCTTGGGGGATTTGATATTGGTATATTGAGGTTTGATTGTAAACAATCGGAGTTTGGCCGCAACGTGTTTGATTTAATGCCTCTATGGACTTGGTTTAGTCGTATCGACGTTTTGAGTTCGTTATATTCGTATTTGATTCGTATATTGAACGGACTGTTGGTAATTGTATTATTTAAGGTTGTTCGAGCGACCGATATCTCAATTAGGACGTTGTTCGTGGAAGGATAATTGTCGCCGATGTTGTGTAAGTTAATTATTACTCGGTTAAAAGGACATTCATTACTTTTGTTGTTGATCATTTATAATCATAACTCATTCATCATTATATTAATCATTTTGAGACCTGTAATTGTCGAATAATCATTTCATTCACGAGGAACGACGGTTCCAAATCATTGCATTGGGTTATCAATCACTTCACTATTATTTTCATCTCGGTGAGTCATTCTTGGCCTTGTCTAATTATTATTCATTGATATTCATTATGGTCATTCTCGTTCATGTGACCTTCTGGGTTCATATTGCGTGGCCGGGTGTGGCTGTGTGGAATTTTTAGTCGGGCACACGATGGTTGTGTATTGGGTTTACCGATACATTAGACCGTGCACACGGGAAAGCGTTACACCGTGAGACTAATTAGGTACAAGGACGGGTGTGTCCGGTCATTCGTCTTGTACACTCGCACAGAACACTACGGGCATACTATGGTACTCCTCTTCAGCGTAATTCATAATTAAGAATTTTTTTCATAACTTCATATATAATCATGATTGTGTATTTTCAACCCTTGAGGATTGTTGTTCTTTATGGCGGCCCGTTTGGGGATTTTGTTTTCGAGGTCATGGCAAGGCAAACGCAGAATAGCATGTTGATGTCGAGGAGTCTAGTGATACTAGTAAGGGGCCCCGATCTTTGATTATTCATATTATTGTCCTTTATTTTCCAGCTGAGACTTTCATTTGGATACTCCGTTTCATTCAGTGTCGTGTATTTTATCTTCATATAAAATATACTAGTATTCGGTATTGTCCTGGTGTGTTGTACTTAAACTCCTCATCGGAGTATTTGGTAATATAATGTGGTTCGGTACTACAATTATATTATTTAATTCATCCTTTTCATTCGCCTGGTGGGTTCCAGTCGGGGATTCACGGCACTGTAATATCCGCCTAGTTTGGGGTGTTACATTTTCTGTCCTGCTCGTATACAAATTCTCCCAGCTACCAACACTACTATCATCGTATTTAAACCAGTTAGTCACTATGGGCGGTACAGGAAAATTGGGCATTAAATCTAGACGAAGAAAATGTTTGTACGTATCCCCTAAATAACAAATGACAATCTCCTGGCTAGGCCGTGTTGCCATTGAGGGTGCTTTAAATGGCAGCACAGTGAAACATGAAATAAAGATCTACCATTTCTGAATCCGAATAGTATGACGGCGGCATTGAAAATAGTAGCAATAGGGAATAAATCTTCAGCCACAGCCATCTAATGATCCGATCCATACGCACCACCATCCCATGTAATACGTCGAACCTCAGGTTCAATACCATCATAGTAGATCGATCGGTATAGTGTACAGTTATCCATAATTTCATTTGCAATGCATATACGTACAAGACGCCATTTATCTCATAATGTACACTTGCATTTGCAATGCGTCCTATGGGTGGTTTGGATTGCACAACCGCAACGATGGTACACTTGATCATTTAATTCTCTCATACGTGTCAATTCATTCGACAGTAATCACAGATAATGATGGGAAACACGATAGCGCAAGTAGTTGAATGGAAAACCAGAGTATACCACGCCTGTACGACACCTAGACTGTTCAAGTGTGTATCTGATCTGCGTTAGTTGTGATTCAATCTTCTGGTTCACTTTGATCCAGACGGTATCGAGGGCTCCAGTGGAAGAGTTAAGCCATTGCTTTAACTCGGCATGTGCACTCTCTACTCTACAAGTGGTTGTGCTTCCAAAATGAAGCACTTTATTCATCCACGCAACAACGAACATCTCCTTATATTTTATCCATGTACCCTTAACGTAGGATATCACCTTAGGATTCCATCTCCATGTATCCTTCATGAGTTGCACCGCTTGATTGTATTCCTCTTCGGTCGCCGCTTCCATGATTTTCTTCCATTTCCCATTTTTTGGCCCGTTTCTTTATCTTTTCCATAAATTCTGTAGACCTTGTCTTCAACATCCTTATTAATATGCCATGTACAAAGCAAGTGGGCATTCTGTGGAAATATCTCTCCAATAGGACGCACCAATCCCAACTCGCGATCCGTAACAATAGCCGTCGGATGAACATCAAACCCAAGCAAAATTTTCAACTTCTCCAACACCCACGCATAGCTCGATTCGGTCTCATATTTCATAATTGCATAGGCGATTAGGAAGTTCTTGTTACATGGAGTCATCCCGACTATCTCGAGGAATGGCATCTTATACTTATTCATTTTGTAGGTAGAATCCATGCCAATGAACCATCTATAGGTCCGGATTAAGTTGATTGATGTTGGATGTGCCATGAACACGTGGGTAACAGCATTTGTATCCGGGACGACCTACGTCCAATGTACGTAGTTATTCGTCACAACCAAATGATGAAACTGACCGACGACATCTCTTTCTTCAAAATCATGCTTCCTCAAGTGGTCTCTATAGTTATAGATATGTCGTCTAGTCGGTTTATCCTCAGGAAATTTATTTTGAATGGCCGCCAAGATGGCACACGGCTTGGCTTGAGCAGCACTCATCTCACGAATAACTTGTTTGGCCGATTTACCCAGTCCACTCATTTGACAATGCCCCTCCGGATATATAATAAATGAGTGATTGTGCATACCCTTACTCCCAGACATCGGTCTGATTATCCAACCACTCAAGTCATGAAATTGTTCGGCCTTTATATGAAATGTACACTTGCATGCTTTCGTATTTAGTGGTCTCTATAGTTATAAATATGTCGTCTAGTCGGTTTGTCCTCGGAAAATTTATTCTGAATGGCCGCCAAGATGGCACACGGCTTGGCTTGAGCAGCACTCATCTCACGAATAACTTGTTTGGCCGATTTACTCAGTCCACTCATTTGACGATGCCCCTCCGGATATATAATAAATGAGTGATTGTGCATACCCTTACTCCCAGACATCGGTCTGATTATCCAACCACTCAAGTCATGCAATTGTTCGGCCTTTATCTGAAATGTACACTTGCATGCTTTCGTCTTTGTGTCCTTTCGAGCAGCGACATCCAAATCTCTTAACACCCCTCTGTACCGTTCACCACGGTTACATCTCAATAGCTTGTCTTTCCTTTATTCTTGTACGACGAAATGATCAACTCGAAACCAATTTGAAGAGCAATTTTTTTCACCCAACCAATCGCATCATAATCACTATCGAATATTTCGTCATTGACGAAATAACCACTATAATCAACACCATCACCTTCAAATTCTTCCAATATAACCTGAAATTTTTAATTGACATAATGTTAATAATAATACCAATAATATTATTATTAAAATTTAAAATCATGCAAAAAAAATGACCAGACGTCCAGAAATTGCGCCTGGACCATGGCAGAGGCGTCTGGCATGGACGCCTGACCACGGTACAGGCGTCTGAATCGGACGCCCAGACCATGGTACAGGCATCTGCATCGGACGCCAAGACCGTGGTCCAGGCGTCTGGTCTAGACGCCTAGACCAAGGACTGAGCGTCCGTTGCAGACGCCTGTACCATGGTCTACGCAGAATCTGTGGACACCCGGGCCATGGGTCAGGCGGAATATTCAGATGCATGCATCATTTTCTCCGAAAAATTACCTCCAGATGTGAATTCTCGCCCATTTTCGTGGTTGTCGATGATATTGACGATATATATTTGATTGTGTGTTGGTTAGACTAAATAAAAAAATTGCTTCTAGATTTCAATTCAAAAAACTTGTGTGTTGGTAAAAAATTGTGTGTTGGGTAGAAATAATGAAAGATTGTCAAATGAGCAAAAAAGTAATTTTAAGGGCGGTGTCTAGTAATTTAGGGCGGTGTTTAGTAACACCCGTTATAATATTACCTGTCATATAAATAATATTATTGACCAAATTATCGAGCATATTGACTCAATTAATGAGACTCTTACCATGATAAATCAAAACAATAAATATTATAAATACACAATCTAAATATTATACACTAGAAGAAATAATAATTATCCGAGATTTACATTCTTCTTATAGTCAGAACAGAAGAGTCTATCTCACTACCATCCAGTTCAATGTATACAAATATGTTAATGTATGTTAATAGTCAAGACCAACTAATCTCAAGTATACATTACAACCCCCCACATAATTTGTCTAATATTATATAGGTTGTGAACTATTTATATCATTGTATAAGACATCGATAACGTGATCTTCCGTGTGATGCCAACACACCATATAATCTACAAAATAAAATAAATGGACGATATTCGCATAATCATAACGTGAATTAATATGCAAAATATATAATAAAAACTATAATTAATAATCTCATAGATTATAATATATGAAAATAAGGTAATACAAGCATAAAGTATGCTTCGAGGTATACCATCCTAACAAATATCTCGCTGGATTTTATCATCGGGATGCCGAGGACCCAAAAAAGGTTGAATATGGATAGTTATCGATCCACTAAACAAGTAGGCTCATTTTTTGGACATCAAAAATACTTAGGGCCGGGGAAATTGAATCGAGTATTTATTTTGGATATTAGAGACTATATGGGACTTCGAAGAGTATTATATCTGATCATGACGGTTGTTTTGTGTCGTAATTCAATAAGCTAGGTGATAACGACATAAGCCACGCCTTAGCTCGATCCATAACTGCATACATAAAACACCTCATTTTGAGTTGATCATTCAATCCTTGCAATGGAAATGCGTGGATAACTGTATAGAATTCCCAAATAAAATTCAGTGCATCCTCTTAGAATAATGCAAGATGTTGCACTACATATAATCAGGCATGCAAAGTCCCGCATGGGAGCTGCTTATTGCGGATTATTCGTCATTGTGCAAGTATCCTCCGGTTCGTTTTTTGGAAGTTCTCCATTTCCCCCCAGGCCCCGGGTGTCTTGTGGATTCAATTTATATAGTCTACGTATGTAAGTAACAATCTCTAAGCTGATACCCCTGCGATCTTGCATCGGAGCCTTTCCGGTCCCAGCGTCTGGAAGGGTGGTATTATACCAGCGCTTAGGTGGTGCTGATGTGGCGCCTACTAGGCGCTGATGTGGTATATTTTAATATAAAAAAAAATAGTAGGGGTGATACAAAAACACTCCTACTATCAAAACCTTACTACATATACGTCAAGTCTGGCCTCTGGCGTGGTGTAGATAGTAGGGGTGTTTTTGTATCACCCCTACTATTTTTTTATATTAAAATATATCACATCAGCGTCTAGTAGGCGCCACATCAGCGCCTACTATATATATATATAATAGAGTTAATTACATAAATCGTCATTGTGGTGTGTCGGGTTTTACAAGTATAGTCACTTATCTTTTTTTTTTATTGGCCGTATCGCATAGTTTTGATCAGATTCTGGGTTTAGTCCTTGTGGTTTGTCGGGTTTCACAGGTTTAGTCTCTAGACTTTTTTCTCAACGGGTCATGTCTTTGTCATTTTTGATCTGTTACGGGTTTTTTAATAAGAAAAAAACTGATTCATACATAAAAATAGAGAAAGAAAAATAGCCACTCGAATTTTAACTCCAAATCGTAATTTCGTTCTTCCATCCCAGGTTTAATCTTCAAAAGATGAAGAAACTAAAACTAGACATTGATAGACTGAATAAGAATTTATTAGACTCCCCAATAGTTTATATTTATATTGAGAACAAGTTTGAGGAATCCAAGAAAAAACACACTATTCGTGTGGGCAAGTAAGCGCCGACTCACTCTTTCTTAAAGAAAGCGAGCTTCAACTTACTTTCTGGCTGTATGGGTTTTTCACACGACGCCGGAGCAATGTAAGCGACCGTTCACTTTCAGGACTCGACAAGAGCCCGTGCCAGGGAGAATGAGCTTCGACTCATACAGTGAACGCTAGTTCACTATGTGCTCAGCCCGTTTTCCTTTTTTTGGTCCCGTCTTCGCTCGTCTTCCTAACTAACCGCGTATAGAAAAAAAAAAGAGATTATTAGCAAGGGTAATTAATTTATATTAGAGCACTGATGCAGTCAGTAGTTAAGCTCGTGCAGATTAGGCTTTTTGGTGACAGCAACGTCGTGATTTCAAACGCAATCTTAAACCCTGGCACTACATTTCGGGGTGTCAGTTAGCGTGAGAATTACAGTGCCGTTAGTTTTTTTTTTTCACTTATTAAAAATTAAACATACATAATTTCAACTAAAATAAAATTCATTAATTTTAAAAACACACATTACATAAAATTAAAAACACACAATACAACCATAAACTTAAAAACCGAATACATAAAAAGAAATACAAAAGCCTAATCCTCTTGGGAAAGTCTTGGGATATTTGCTTGGATTCGAGCTTGTTGTGCGAACAATCCTTGCGTTAACGGATCCATCATGCTAGTATCCATTTGTAACACCCGCATCTCTCGGCAACCTTTTGAGATTCATATAAGTTAACTCGTGCGAGTGACTCTCGCTCGAGTACATCCATTTGCCTTACGGTCTAACTCGATTTGCATTTGCAACATTTCTTGAAACAATGCCGGGTTTGAACCGGAACTAGCGGTCGAGTTAGGCGAGCGTTGACTCTTTGAAACTCGATACATGCCGTCGGGTCGTGGCACCTCATCGGGTCCAAAGTGCTCGGGCTCCTCTTGACTATGCCGAATACGATTACGTCTTGCCAAAGTAGAGTCGGGGTTTTCCACTTGTGCTTGTCTTTCAAAACTCCCAAGCACTCATATGTTTGAAATCTTGACCCGTTGTTTTTTAAACAATATGTGACAACGGTCATAAAATCCCTATCATTCTCCCCACTCATCACGGCCGTTTCATCAACCACCGTATTCCACTTCTTCACATCTCTATTCATTGGAGTCCACTTTCCGTCAACATGTTTTGAGTACGAGGTGCATACTTAAGCCGTTTAGCTTCGGCATTGTATGCATCGAGCACTTTGTACCAAAATGTATCTTGTTTTTGATCCGCCCCATTCTTTGGATCCTCGGAAATTTGAATAAAACACTCCAAAAGATACTCTTCGTCTTGGGTCCACAAAGTCGAGGTCTAGTCGGGCACCATCTTCATCACCTTCTTTTTCTTTACCGTTTTCTTTGACTTTGCCTTTGACTTGGCTTCTTCGCCATAGTTTTTGCCCTCGACTTTTTGATGTCGGTGTCGGCTCCGGTTGTTCTTCATCTTCTTCTTCTTCGTCGTCTTCGTCTTCGTCAACAAGATGGTAGGATGCATGGTCCGAATTTGGTTGTGAAGGGGTTGTTTGAGGTTGAGAAAATGGAGTGAATTGAGTAAATGGTTGTTGTTGTTGTTGTTGTAACTTCCATTGGCTAAATAGTGCCAAATCTTCGGGATTCATGTACGACGTTTGAAAGTTTGGAAGGTAAGGATTGAGAAAACGAACCGGCGTTTGGGTGGGATTCATTTGGTTGCTCGGTCGTTTAGCATTTGGTTGATCCATCTTTGGTTGGGATTCATTTTTGCTAGAAGTTTGATAGATTAAGGTTTGATAGAAGTGTATGAGTTTAGGATTGAAATGGGGTAGTATTTATAAGGTTTTGGGGTTAAAAATTTTTTTTTTTTTCAAAAAATGGGCATATACCCGTTGCCAAACGGATAGTTTTTTTGGGTTGGGTGGAAATTTTCCCTAACGGCTAGTTAGGGAAAAAAAAAAAAAAAAAAAAATTTGGAACGCGCTGGCTGGTATTTACCAGCCGAGCACCAATGGCACGAAACATGGTATGGTGAGCCGTTCATTAAATTGGGCTGGTAGCATGGCGCCACCCTTTGGCACCAGCGTACCCCTCACTCTTATAGTCTCATCATCATAATACATTATAAATTCATAATAAGAAATATATGAGAAAATGAATAACATAAATATCTCGATGGATTCATATTACTCTTACTTTTTGTAATACCTTTTATACTCGCTCCGTCCCCATTCAAGTGCAACATTTAGAAGAAATTTGGTGTATTTTAGGTGAATGATTGGTATATGATAGATGTGTAAGTTTTGTAAGTATCGATGTTGAGTGTGTGATGTAGGTTAAAAGGTAAAAAATATTGATGATGAGTGTATGTTGGAGATTAAAAAGTAAAAGGTGATTGTTTGATTTGATATGATGTATTTAATGAAATGTTATACTTCTACGGTAATACTTTTTTGGATCAAATGTTGCAGAAGGTACGTAGGAAGTATTAATGTTTGTATCATAAACTTACATTCGTAATATAACAAGTCATCAATCTTTAATATATAATTGTAACAGGTTTGGTGTCACACTAATTTTGGTATAACACCACATTATTAAATTATTTTAATTAATAAATTATATATAGATATATATAATGATACATTGATTGTAAGTCCAAATCCAATGTATCTATTATATCATATTAAATATTAAATTTAATCTATTAAAGATAATATATATATATATGTTAAGACAGTAGAGAAATGTGTTTGGGTCATATTTGATATTTTGGTTCTCGATTAAATAATTGTGGCGTCAATTTTTTGAGCAGTTTTTTTGTGTGGTGATAAAATTTAAAAAAAAAATGAAAGATTAATTCCAAACACTAAAAAAATTATTCTTCATGTGATTTCAAAAGGAAAATATCTACCGAATAACTATGTATATGATAGGACGACAAATGTAGACCTCCCAAAAATCCGGTCTAAAGGAGCTCAAATATGATCCGACATGCCGATCGCCGGGTAAAAAGGAGAGTGCCAGACAAAGGGAGTCCGACCTCTTGACCCAGAGAGGAATGTTCCGACCTAGGGGGCTCCCTCATAAGATAGACCGACCTACATAACCCTACCCCAAGGTCGGGAGTTTCCGGGCTCATGAAGATTGAGCTCCCAAAAGGGTAGATTTTGACCCACCTGACAGAAATTCAGGAGCTAATAAGCTGCAGCCCCCAATCCCGAATATCCAGGGATGGGAAGCCGCAGCCTAAATCCCTGAATATCTGGAATCTTTTCTAAAACCAGAAAAAGGTCTCCAAGGAAAGGCGCCCTCCCTTCTATAAATAGGGGAGAAGCTTTTCTTCCAAAGGTTAAGCAATCAGATATAAAAAAAGAGACATTCTTAGAAAAGAGAGAGACACGTTAGGAAGAATAGCACTTTGCATACTCGGGGGTTTTCACATAAACTTCTGAGATCAATCAGGTTCTTGGTGACCGGTCAGTTCGGGCTCATCAGTATACTACAACCAAAAGAAAAATACTACTCTCTCCGTCCATGACTTTCTTGCCACGTTTTGAGTGTCATGAGTTTTAATACATTGCGTTGCTTGAAGGGTTGTTAATGTTTTGACTGGAATAATAAATTGTTAAAATATTAAAAATTAATAAGTTGTGCGGATCTTATTACTAAAAATGGAGGTGTCAAAAATGTTGTGGACCGAAAATGAAATTATGGCAAAAAAAATATGGATCGAGGGAGTAGCAATTTTCTTCCACGATATGTTTTATAAATTGAAATATATTCACGCAAAATCAAAAACTAAACAATATATTTTAAAATAAAATAAAAATAAAGTATATATTCTCAAAACATACAATAATATCAAAACAAAAAATTTAACCACAAATGCCACCACAATCACTAGTAGCAATAATAATAGTTTTTTTCCCAGGAACATAGATGGATGGTAAGTTGAAAGGTGATTGGGGTGGAAACACTCCGACATTACGGGTTCGAATCCGTGTAGTGACAATACTTTGTTGAAATATTGCAAGATTTGTTGTCGGGATCGTATCTCGTTGGTCCTCTCCCTTGCATGACTGCCATTAGTGTTGGAAAAATAGAGGAAATGGGCAGTTTTGAGCAGCCCACCTGAGAGGCAATTGAGTGGGCTAGACTACGAGTTAAAGTCGGGACTTAATTGGAATACGTAGTACTCCATACGAGGTTTCTAAAACATATAAGAACACTCAAAATGATTGAGGTATGAATGAAATGTAATGTTTCAAAGTGAACCCTTTAAAATGGGTTTAGGATGTTATCCCACATTGGAAAAAGGAGAAAAATTGTGAGTATATAAAGAGATGTGGACAAAGTCTTGTTCAAAAAGTGAGACATGAGTGGATGTGTGACTAGGCGCCCCTCGCGCGCACACACACACGCGCGCGCGCAGCCTTCGCCGTCTGTCCGTCCATCCGGCTCGGCTCGATTCGGTCTCGGTCTCGGTCGATTTGGGCGAAATGTCTCGGCGTCTCAAAGCTATCTTTTTACTGCAATTTTATTCGGTAAAAATTTATTTTACTGAAATACCTCAATTATAAATTCCGAATTTTTTGGTATTGAGATAATTAATTTTCGGTATGAGATAATTAATTTTCGGTATTGAGATAATTAATTTTTCGGTATTGAGAATTTATTTATCAATTTAATTGATAATTATTGAATTAAACAGATCTGTATAAATATTGAGATACCAATCCTGATCAGTTTAGAGTTCCTCCAGCACATGTGTCTCTCTCATCTTCACCTATAAATACAGATGTGAGCGGTCTTATTTTTAGACAGAATTTTCGTCCGTTTTTCCCACCCGAAATTCCGACTTTATTTTTTTTCGGAAATAATTTCTTTTCGTAATTTGGGTCGCATCGGTGGTAGTTCAAATTTAATTCTAGTTCGCTGAGGGTGCGATGATCGATTTATCAACGCATCGAGATGTTGTTTTATCGTGGGAGACAGACGCTGTGCACTGCGGTGGGGGCGAATTTGCTTTAAGGAGACAGATTTTCTGGACTCAACATCACCCATATTCGATTTGCTTCTTTCGATTACTTATATATATATATATATATATATATTATTCAATACTTTCGTTATTAACAACTCTGTCTCCTACTTTGTTCTTCTCAGATTTGCAGCTCATGCAGGAGATTCAAAACATGGTAAATATACCAACAATCTTAAAGCAAATTCATTATTTTGTAGCATAAATTTCGAAATTATTAATATCGGATCTCTACAAATTTTTCCATCTATGGGAAAAATAATTTATTATTTTCGAAATTCAATTTTAATGATGTTTGGATCTGCCATGAGGAACATGCTTTTCGACTGCTTAAATTCGCCATTATAAGAAATGAATATCCATTTCTCACGATCAGCTTCGGGATGTGCTCTTCTATTTCTTATTCTATTTATGGTTTGTAATTACCTTGGCATAGAGTGAGGGCTTCAGCAATTACTGAAGTGCCGATTATTTTAATCTTCCTTTGCCTCTATAATTCGATTTGCCGCGACCTACTCCGGTTCTTTTAACTGCACATATATGTTATAAATATATTATGTTTATTTTGTTGTATAAGGATGACTTGAATTAGCTGGCATGTCATGTAGGAAAGTACTTATGTTTACATTAGTTTATTATTTATTAGTGGTAAAAATCTACGTAAACATATTTGTGTGACTTGTGTTGATCCATGAATGGTAGGATCGATGATGCTTATTCGACTCTAATTCATTTATCCGGCATATGTGGCATTGCAATATCAAGTCTGAATTTTTATTAGAATAAAAAATATTATGGATTACACGTCGATCATTATTTAGAAAGTGTTCATGGTTAATATAAATGAGAAGAATTTATATTATTTGTTGTCATGCGTTTTGCTAAATAAGATTGTGATTATATTTGCTATTGTCTTATCATGCATATGATAATTTTGATAAGGTATAGCATTGCTTGATAAGAGACGAATCAATTATTAATTGATTATTCGATTAAGATGTTAAGATTATTTAGTTTAATTAAGATATTAACTAAATAGTATTTGTTGATTGACTTTAATCTTTTTATGTGATGGAATATCAATCTTGGTCGGATGCTCGGACGTTAAAAACCTAACAGGCCTGGTACCTAGTGAGTACAGGCTGTGGGTCGGCTTGAGAATTATAATTTTTTTGGCTGGATTTGCTCTTCCGGTTAAATTATATATTCTCGTGTTGGTGTTGGTCTGCTGCGACAGTGACACACGAGCCTATTACGGTGATCCATGTGATACCAAACACGACAAATATTGATATTAGCTCTATACGCGGAAAATTCGGAGAAATTCGAGATCTTGTTAATCCTAACGCATCGATTGATAGGGGATCACTGAATGTGGGTTTAAGGTGGTATATCAGCGTTTGTGCTAAGAATTTTTGGTTCTCCTTGGAACCATGCTGAAATTTCGGAGAAATTCAATAATTAAATTTTAGTGCTAAGAACATAAAAGTTCTTTAATCGGATATTAAAACCAGAGAGGTTTTAAATGATGATGAAACCTACTCTTATGAGAGGTTGTAGCAAGAAATGTGATCACTCTACAAAGATAGTGATACATTAGTTATGTGTACTCGATAATGAGTAAAGCAAAAAGAGAAATTTACGCTCTAAAAGCTCGAGATAGAAAACCAACTTAATTCGGAAATTAAGATAGTTGAATTGCACTCTAACGGAGACGCAAAAACGATGTTAATCAGTTCAAACTATACTAGTTATGAGGATATTAGTCACGTGAAGACTACTTAATTTAAAACAAGAAACCATGCAAGGAAATAATTGAAATTTCCTATTAGTTCTGAAATGTAGTAAAACAATTTTAGAAATACTAAAAATATGGGGGGTATGGCTAAGGCAAAAGTTCCTAAGCCAAAGCAAGTGAAGGTCTGACCCAAGACGGTCGACTGCATCTTCACTGGATATGCACATGATGCATGATGCGTATAAATTCGTAGTACAAAAATCTGATAGTCTGACATATCAGTATGTACTAATCTAGTTAAGGAAAAGAGTGTATCAAACGCATAACTGATTTAAAAAAACTAAATCAATTATAAGATACCATGGATTTATCAATGTGAAATGAATCACCAAGTGGTTTTAAAGGTTGAAACAAAAAGGCTTGAACTTGGAAAATCACTAAGTCTGAAATTTCTAGCATGCGTGCTAGAAGATAATTTACAATGCCATGTACACTCTTCATATGGTCATATAAGAGAGAAAGAATAATTATGTTGTGCAGCATTTTATTTAATATTCGGTAGATCTTCCTGTGGAATATATACCACTAGGATCCAACGTAAATTCAATTTGGAAATAAAATTAAATGGATCCATGGATAAATAAGAGGCGCAACTACTAACTGAGGTTGTAGTAACATTAGAGCATAAAGTACTTTGAGATATATTCTCTAGTAACGAGAAGAAAGTTCATTATTATGATATACATGTAGAAGTATATCAAATGAACATACATGCAGTCTTTCTAAATAGCGTTTGTGAGAAAAGCCAACTTGGAAGAACCAAATGCATATGTGCCTAACGCAACGATTGAAAGCTTGCAACTTAGTGAGAGTATTATGAATCTAAATTGACACTAAAATAGTGGCATAAAATCTTTGAATCGATCCTCTTAAGGGATCGATTACGTAGCTTGAATCGAACCTCTTAAGGGATTCGCGTTGCACTTTGTGTTTTTCGCTTCCGATGCACCCTCCGCTTTTGTATGCAAATTCCAACAATCAATACTTACAAAACTTACGCATCTATTAAATTCAATTATTCACCTAAAATATACTAAACTTTTTTTAAATGTTACATTTGAACTGGGAAGGTAGGAGTATAAACTAATGCACGTGAACCATCCGGTCACGTTGCAATATGGACAATGTCTAATACCATTGTCAGTTTTTTTATGGTGAAAAAAAGGGGTTAACACCCCAAAGCGACAATTACATAGTAATTAGGCATTCTTTAATCCTTGTTGACAAGCAATAATTAGGCATTCTTTAATCCTTGTTGACAAGCAATCGGATGAAAGAAGGAATGATCTCATAAATTACAAAGTTACTACTCAAATACTACCTCCGATCTCTTGTAACTGCAACATTTGGACCTTCACGTTTGCCAATGCACAATTTTGATTATCAATATCTTCAATTCTTTACTTTTAAAAATTATAAAAAGTTATATTTTGAAAGTATATTTCGAGATGAATCGAACAAGATCCCACATGACTATATTTTTTCATATGTATAAATTACAAAAGATGATAAAAAAGAGTATGTGAACAGTGTAATAGTTAACATGTTTTAATAATAAAAAAAATGAGGAAGTATAAGCTATTTTTGGCTAAACTATCACCAACTAAATTAAAGTCCCTAGGAATCTTAGGCGTGTCTCCCACTAAGTTTTTGATACCGTCAATAATAGAAGAGAGGAAAATAAAGTCCCTAAGGCCAGTTCGGGCCTGTTTATTTTTTACTTAATCAGCTTAATGGTTAATCAATTTAATCGGTCAGCTGTATCTTGCTGTTTACTTTCAACTTAATGATCTTAATAATGTTTTTTTCATTAAACAACTTTTGAGGTGTTCTTACCATTAAGACAGAAATATTTCCCCAATGTACCTAAATTACCCTCTCTAATAATAAAAGAATTGAGTATATATAATGTAAATTATCATATAATCTTAATTATAATTGAGTATATATAGTATAAATTTAAAATATATATTAATATTATATATTTAAAAGTCATAAAATATAAACTATTTATTGATAAAAAATTAATATAACTATATATTAAAATATAACGTAATATATTTATAAAATATTGTTTCATTATTTAAATATAACTGAAAATTATAATATGATTTATGAATATATATTATAATATAAATTAAAATATATATTATGTTATATTATATATTAAGTTATATTATATATACTCAATTTGGTATTAGAATAAAACTAAAAATCGAAGATTTTTTTTTAAATTAAAATATTGTCTAATTATGTTATATTATATAATAAAACTGAAAATCGAAGATTTTTTAACATCGATTTTTATTAGAATCATGTTAAATATTTTTTTTATTTTTAACATCAGTTTTTAGCATAATCGATGTATTTGCTTTAAAATTTTTAATTATGTCACCGCGTCTTTTTTAACATCGGTTTTTCTAGAACCGATTTTAAACGGGCAATGTTAAATGTCTTTTTTGTAGTAGTGAATACCATTCAACTAAAAAAGTAAAGAATGTTCCGGGAATTATTATTCCCGTGATGTGTCTTACCTAATATTGATTGTAGATACATAGATGGAAGGTTCTAGATCCTTCTAGAGGTAGTAGGATCCTATTAGATGTCTTACCTTATCTAGGAATCCTATGTATGGAAGGACTCTCATTGTAATGCCTATATAAAGGCCCCTCTATCAATGTTATGAATGAATTGATTTGCTGTCTTTTACTTTCTCCTCAAACACGTTATCAGCACGTAGCTCGAACGAAAAAAAAAAAATCGGCCAAGCCGATCACGCCAGACGCCGCCAGAAACCTGCCGCCGCCTCGGCCCGGACCACCGCCGCCGTCTGCTGCCCGGCCACCACCAGGCCGCCCGCCACGCCGCCGCCCGCCGCCGCCAGGCCGCCTCCTCGCCCGCCGGGCCGCCGTCGCCCGAATCGCCCAGAGCCGTCGGGCCGCCGCCTCAAGCGCCCAGACCGCCCGATTCTGCCGCCCAGCCACCGCCGCCTCGCCGCAGACCGCCGTCGCCGCCCGCCACCGACCAGCTCGATCCGGTCGGTTGTGACGACCGATTGCCGACCCGATCTCGCTCGGATCCCATTTTCATCCAAGCCAACTGTTGCCTAAGGTGCGACCGATCGATCGAAGCATCGCGGATCGTCGAAGCGATTTTATGCACGTGATATTTAATGCTTGAAAACCTAGTGCAATCGAGACAAAACCTATCAAAATCGAAAAAAAAAAGCGAGAGACGAGAATTTCCGTAGCGTGAATTTTACGCACAGTGCAGATCGTAAAAGTCACGTTTCCCGTTTCGTTAACCGTCGGATCGGTGTGAAATTTTGGCAGCAACTTCCCAACACAAATATATGTATATTCAACGGTGGAGATCGGATTACATGTAATATTGGTTACTGAATCTACTGCCGAACAGAAGCAGATTTACGAAGAAATTTGGAGATCCGACTCATCCAATACCGAAACTGCATCGCCGCGCTCGAGTCCTTTTTCGGCCGAATTATTGAGCCCAGTAGCCCTATCTGGCGTTTCTCAACTCTCCATTTTTTTCCTACTCAATGATTCATTTGTTCATTAATTTGTACACTTATGAATCTTACATGTTTATGTTTTACGTGTATATAGGAAAATACGTCGCTCATGATGATGTGCACACTATGGAGAAAAGCCATATTTATCCGTTCAAGGATCAAAGTAAATATAGAGCGGAGTACCCACGGAAATATGTTGCTCATATGGAGAGAATCTCGTTCGAGATCAAAGCATATATGAAACCAAGTGCGTAAGACTTTATTAAAGTTCTCGTTTTCCAATTCCTCTTTTTGGGAAATTTTTTTGGGGGAATTGGGTATTTGGGTTCTTTATCTCCCACGCTACTTTGCGGTGGATGAGACAATGAGAGGTGGTATCACTCTCGGATGTCGAAGTAAAGCGTGTGTGACGGTCTGAAGTCACGGATAATTGTTGAAAGTCGATAGTTGTGGTTGTTGCATACACCACGTTTTGGGTGCGATTTGATGTCGCCGTTTTGTCGATTTTAAACCAATAATTAAATAAAGCGAACATTGTCGTAGAATTCGTAAAGTTATGACTCGTTCATGATTAGTCACGGATTTGTGACATACAAATGGGACAAACATCGATTGCGACGGATATGTCGTGGTTAAAATCGATTTGTGTGAAATTGTCACGCGTTGAATTGGCGACCACCACGTTGGTCTTGACCCAATCCCATACTTGGAAAACTCCATCTTTCGACTTATTAAAAATAAAATATTGCATGTGGGTGTAGACATGTATCGTCTCATTGCAATATGATATATGGAAGAATGTACGAGTAATTCTCATGAATTTTAACATGTAAGGCAATGGCATATTGCGGTAAATACATGAATTCGTTGACCTCGATTATAGTTCGTATGACTATAGGTCCGAATACTTTTCCGAGTATTTGTAAAGGCATGTGCCTTATAAATTTGACTATGTTTAGTCGATCTTATTGGATGGTCAAGGCAGTTGGTTATGGTATATTCATTATGTCTCATGGTTCAAAATGCTTAATTATGATGCACCGCGTTGCATCCATATAACATGGCTATTATGACGTATGCTTGCAAATTGATAATTAAAATACTTGGTTGATTTGATGCACTTTGGTGGATTTTGTCTACACTTTGATCATGACTAGGCGCATCCTCCTTGGTATTTGTTTATGCTTTGAAAGTTCAAACGGAATCAGTGGTTTTTAAACGGCCATTGTCACGACATTCCTACTTTCTCTGCAAGTCTACCAAATTGGAGTTACCGAAAGGATCATTAGTCGAGATAAGAAATCGAACACCCTGCTGCGTTTAAACGCACATATGGCTGTCATTGCCATGTTTTTGCATCAACACTTATGCCATTGGATATGGTCTCAACCTTGTTTTCTCACTAAACTTGGGAAAAACTAAACAGCCAATTAAAACATGCACTGTGATCTGAGTTTAATGATCCGTGTGGTGCACAATATATGGATAGAAAGATATGGAAGTCTAGTTTCCAGAACATCTGACCGTTCGTCCATAGCCTTCCTAACAAGGAAGTTATCGCTGTTTTAGTGAACAAAGGTCAAGCTGCGCGGAATTTTCTTTCCAGCGATTGTGCTAACTTTTGTCCCAACCAACTTGGTTCCCATATTAAATTTGCAAGTGGTCTTATGACACATATTTTTCAACCTCTTTTTGGCCGAATTTGCCATAGATAATGCAGTTTTTGGTATGCGTTATACGCTAAACTATCATCTTTCAAATGTTGAAAAACAGTTTCCTTGGGGAAGCCCAAAATACGCACCCTTATAAAAAGGTCGAGCGTGTGCATGGTAGTGTTACACCATGCTTGTGTCATAATTTTGCCCCTTAGGCATATAACCTTGCCATGTTATGCACTCAATATGATGGATCATTTTGATCATATCAAACATAAAATCTCTATGTTGTTAGAGTATTCGCTATGCTCATGATTATAAAATTTTGCAAGCGAAATTGAGTGCGTATTAAGCTATTTTCAAGGAACATGATATTTTGGATTTCGGCTTATAAATCCATTGTGACTATGATGAGTAGGTCATCACAATCAATGAGCGGTATGATGCTCAAGTTGTTGAATGCCGAATGGCGTTTTCTAGTCACATATGTTCCGTAACAATTGAACCATGTTATGACTCGATGATACATATGCCAAAGTGTATCACTCATAGCATCTCATTATGATTTGTGAGAATAAAATCTTATGCATCACTTGTATTGGATATGTGAAAGGAAAAATATTCATGAGTCAATATGGTCCGGCTTGCATCGGTTTGTGTAACCGGAAGATGTATTGGGACATTGACACATTTAGGCTTTAATAGTCCGAATTTGGACAATTTGATGATCCATATACCACGGTATTGTCATGGACATCATTTTCTTTGAACAAAGAAACTAGTTGGATCAAAGACACCAAAGTACGTTGGTGGAGTCGTGAGCAGGGCTCATGACCAATGATGATATTTATGTCATCCGCGTCTTGCTTTCATAAGCATGTGTGACGCCAAAGACCCCCCAATGATCCTTCTTAGCCATGTTCATTGATTTAAGCCTATTCTTTGGAACGATTAGGAGATGACACCCTCCTATGCTAAAGAGAATAATGTAGCGACTCGCATAAGCATGGTGCTGAGTCCTCCCCTTTCACCGAGTCCTTATACATACATGATCATAAGTATTAGCCTGGGTGGCTTATGATGCTATGATGGTGTTCACAAATTGTCGTACTCAAGTAATAACATTTATATGTTATGTTGTTCATTTGACAATGATTGATAAGTTGATGAAACCTGAGTTATGGTTGTCCAACTTGCGGACCAGTCATTGTAAAGGTCGGTTCACCCACTTTTTAGACCAAGTCTTAAAGTGAAATTTTAACGAGTACTTCCTAACATCCAAGGCTACCTTCTCACAAATTTTGGTGCCATTTGGAGACTTGAAAGGAGGTGAACCACTTAAATGAAGTTTTCACATACCACCAGTCGTCCTAACGACTAGTTCGATGTCATTTCGATCGGTTTTTGACCACAAGGTTGATGGTTTTGGAATCCTAAACACCCGTTTATACATGCTCACGAAATTTTGAGGTGTTTGGAGTGCAGTGAAGGAGTGAACTCTTCAAGAAAGCACTAGAGGTTTGATAAAACCAACGGCCTATCATCGGTTCAATCGTTTCTTTATGTTCGATCCCGGTGGTGCATGATGGCGGTTTTGTTGGATTCTCAAGACCAGTAGCTACGGCTATGTAGCATAGGTCAACATGTCATATTCACCTATACCTATCATCATTCAAATGCTTAGTTACGAGTGTAACAATATGCATTTTGTTAACTGGATTGTGTTAACAACTGAAAACCTTTATCGTCCACATGTTCATGTGCCAAAAGTGCGTCACCACAACGCATTATGACGGGTTATAAATGATGAATATGACATGCGCTTTCACTCATAGTCTGCTTAAAATGTACCTTGGCAGACGATCTCGTAAGTCACTTTAATGAGCCAGTCTTCCCGTCGTTAGGGGGAGATGCGAACGATCATGTTCGAGTAGAACGACTTGGAATTGTCGTATTTTGTCCCTACTGTGCCTCACCAAGTTCCCTAAAGTGACGAGATTAAATACATGCTGCAAACATGTCTGCAAGGATTGTGTCCGGTCATGGACGTTCGTCACCTATAAATGGTGATATGGTAACACCACAAATTGTGGTAGATGGTGTTACTATGCCGTGGATCTCATAAGAGCATTGGGATGCCACTTGGTTCGATAAATACTCTCGCTAAGAATGTATGCGAGCTTGGTACATGAAACTTGATCATATGATCAAATAAAGTCATCCGTCTCATGTGGTTCTGGATTATAGTCATCATTGGGGGATGCCTCAATGAATGCCAATCCATAAAGAGTACTCTATGAATAAAGCCGGTACATGAGGACGTGGAATGTGAGTTTAATCGAACCATACTTCGTTGAAAATCTACAACGTTGTAGCCTTGGCCTAAAATGGAAACATATGCGACCCCAATATGGACAAAGTGACAGCCCTTTGTTGAAGTGGTGCCGACACTCCAAAGATAAGACCTATCCGTATACTTTGTTAAAGCGAGTGAGAGAGAGAGTTAAACTCACCTCATGGCGCGAGGTTTCTCATGAACGCACTGGAATCGACTACGATGACACGAAACTCGATTGTCTTTATCGTAATGGATGTTATAGCATCCACTATCTTTTCAGTTAGATAGTTTCCCAAAAACTGACGTGCAGCTTGTGTTTAAATCTTATCTTAGTGGGGAACTAAGTTAAGCGATAAAAATGATCTCGTGGTGGATCAGACTCAAATCAAGTGGCTCCTGACCACGGAGCGCGTCGACAAGTGAATGTCGGGAACGCATACTAAGTATATACATGATTTGGAAGAGATATGAAGCTTTTGCGTGTAAAACTAAGGGTTTATAGTGATGTACTCTTGTGAGACTAAGAGATTCCGCTAAATCCAAAGTTAAGAATGAGAGGATCTTGGGGACACTTGATGATGCGTATTCATCAATCGGTTTAAGGCAATCTAAGGGACGGTTTCCCTAAGAGACGATAAAGTAATGCCTATATGATTCCCAATGATTAGTCGAAGTCATCATAAGACTTGGCTCACTTAAGTGATGATGCAGTCTTAAGAGAAAAGTACGGTATTATGTACTCATGTTTGACTCGATGTACTCATTCGTAATAATCCGGTAAAGCCACCGTGATGATGGCTCAGGATGCGCTCACGCAATGTCCGTGATTGACAAGAAGCTTGAAGCTCGCTCTATCTCTATAAATGGACACTTGAAAATTGATACCGAATCTGCCTGAATGTGTTGGTCTATCTCCCATATGACCTACAGGCGGCTCACTTGATGGAAAATGGTGAAATTGGTGCCATTGGAAAGGTTTGTGTCTACTTTCCAAGGAAACCAACCATTTGATCACATCCATCATGTTGAGTGACATATGACTATTGTTGCAAAGTAGGACGGGATATGTCCTAGAATTTCGAGTCAACTTCGATAGAGCTTTGTGATCTCGCTCAGTCGATCTAGGTTACGTGATCGTATGTGTATGAAAAGCTATGGGTGTCTAGTTTTCATAAGTTATTACGATTTCGTTGATACCTATTGAATCGAAGAAGTTATGGTGATTTGGTGCATAGAGGTCAAGACTTTGGAAAACTTGATAAGTCTTTAGTGACTCTGCACTTTGGATGTGTCGCGCTCTTTTTGTCCTTAAACCAAGGTTTGTTTTTTCCCATTGGGTTTTCACTTGGTAAGGTTTTTAACGAGGCGACCTATGAGAACATCCAGAACAATGATGCGTTGTACTTGCTCAACTTAGACCAAGAGGTATTTTCCCACCTGGTTTTTCCTTGGTATAGTTGTGAGGGCAACTTGGCATCGAATCCTATGATTTCGGTACTCATCGGGGAGTCGTTATGTATACATCGGGGAGTATACACGACATGTTATGTTGGTGCGTTGCAATCTTTTCCTCATCAGCCTTTATTTTTCCCATGGGGTTTTGTTTTGGCTTGGAATAGGTTTTACGAAGGCAACATCTTCGCACCATTGTTGTATTAGTGCTCGACACGGAGTGTTAAAATTATTATTCCCGTGATGTGTCTTACCTAATACCGATTGTAGATACATAGATGGAAGGTTAGATCCTTCTAGAGGTAGTAGGATCCTATTAGATGTCTTACCTTATCTGAAATCACATGTATGGAAGGAACTCATCAGAATGCCTATATAAAGGCCCCTCTATCAATGTTATGAATGAATTGATTTACTGTCTTTTACTTTCTCCTCAAACAAAGAACATTTTATGAAAAATGACTTAATTCATATTGAGAGGTAAAATTGTCATTTTTGCATTCAGATAGTTCATTCAGATTGAGACCTTAATGGAAAAAAAAAATAAACGGGCCTCCGTAAAAATAGTGTCTCCCACTAAGCTTTTGATACCAGTGAGGTTGAGAGGTAGGTGGAGTCTTCGATCAACCTCATAGCATCAAAAGAATCACTTTCCACTGTTATCTTCGTGAACCCCTTCCTCACCGCGAGATCCAACCCAAAAAACACAGCATGCAGATCTCCGGCGAAATCAGAGCACGGCGCCAGCTTCCTACCAAAACCAGCGACGAAGTCACCACGACGGTCACGAATTAAACCACCGCAGCCAGCCATTAGACCCCCATCGCGAACAGCAGCATCAACAATCACCGAAACGCAATCAATCGGAGGCGCCGACCTGGAACAAGCAGAAAAACGATCTCTGTTCTGGACAGAGGATCCAAGGAATTGATCATAAGCTTGCTCTAAATCAAAGACTGGATCTGATTTTAGCCACACACAGAAGAGTACGGAACGAGGCGCTCTTGTTGTTGAAAAGGTAAGCATTCCGCGCTTTCCAAATGTTATCCAGAACAATACCAAAGGTAAGAACCCACTCTGGTTTCTGCAAATTCTTCTTCCTATTCAGATTTTGCTCTAACCAAGAATTACAATTATCATTGTTAGAAAAATTCCCAATTTGATTAACCTGCAAACAGTTCCACAATACTAATTCGATTGCAATCACAAAAGGTGTGCAGGAGCGTTTCTTCGAAACCACCACAAATAAGACACAGTGGATGATCATACATGTGACGCCTATTTCTTTCTGAATTAGTAAACATTATACCACGAATAGCTTTCCAAAGATAAAGCTTCACCCTCTCGGTTCCAGGCCACTTCCAAACCAAGTCAAAGTTGTGAGGGAGTAGGAACAGAATGCTTGACAGCTAGAAATGCAGAGCTCGAATTGAAGGTTCTATCAGAACGAGGAAGGAATCCTCAGAATCAACCACACGAGGAGGAGGAGGAAACCGGGCAATTTGATCAACAATTTGAGCAGGTAAGAACTCCTGAAGCACTACTCTATCCAAATTACCATTTATGTTCACAAAATCATTAACCCTTCATTGTCACAAATTGTCATTGAGAGGTTGAATAAGATTTTCCATTAGGGGACCAGACTGTGAGTGCCAACAATCTTCCCACAATCTGATATCTTCCCCGTTGCCTAATTGCCATCTGAGATTGCTACGAAAAGTATCCCAACTACTACAATTACCTTTCCGGTAATTAGAGCCAGCTTTCTTAGTATCAATTCTAGGAAAACCCTCAAGGACCAGCACCATATTTAGCACAAACGACAGTCTTCCATAAGCAATTTGGAGGAGAGCATAAGTTCCAAGAAGCTTTCATCATATAGGTAGTGTTTAGATCCCGCATAGTTCTTAAACCCAAACCTCCCTCCTTCTTAGGTTGGCAAATTTTAGCCCAACTAATTGTTGACAAACTGTGTTACAAACTTGCTGGGCGAAAATTAAATTACAACTGGAAAAACAAAATTACAACTCGAGAACCAGGAATTACAAACTCGAACGAAATGAAAAATTACAAAACTCGAACAGAATTACAACTCGAAAGAAGAAACAAAAAATAAACGAAAATAACTAATAAACAATAAACCGTAGGGTGAGGAAGGCCTCTTTCCGCAAGACGAGAAACGCCCCGGTAGTAAAACTGTACGTATAAACTGAGTTCGAAAATTGCATGTCTGATGCAAATGAGATGCATGCCTATTTATAGGCCATCTCACACACCTGCAGGGATCAGGATTTAATACAGCCACTAATGGCTATCATAATGCAGTCATTTATGCTGCATTATGGTCAGGAGTTACGAATTTCAAACAAATGGCAGGGGTTACGAAATTCAAACCTGCCATTAACTCCTCCTCATAACACCTGGGAGGTTACTTCCGGGTTGGACTGAATTTGAACAGTCAGGACGCACCTGGACTGTATTCAGCTCCCTAACCATTTGACGGATGTACCTGGACATCCTTATGTGCACATACGAGCCCAACTATGTTGTTGAGCTTGTCCAAAAAATTCTTTAAGCTAGCCCAAGGCCAAGCCCAAAGACCAATTGCCAAGATTCAAGTCCAAGTCCAAGTCCAAGTCCAAGACCAAGGTCCACGGCACGCGGCTCGCGGCCGCGGCCGAGGCGAGGCGGGCGGGCGGCGGCGGCGGCGCGCGTGTGCGCGCGCGTGTGGGCTTTAAGCCCATACACATGTGCCATTAATTATTACATGCATAAAGGTAACTCCTTATATACTAGAATAATGATGGTTCATTATTCAATGTGGGATTCCATCCCTTATTAATTCACAATTAAGTGAAACTTTAATTCACTATTTCTCACTCACCGGGAATTGGTTTAGAGAAAGTGAATATACCACGATCATCTACTCGGAACGTAGACTGATCCTATGATATTTAATTTTACAAAATAAAATTAAAATCATTAACGATTCCAACACTAATGGCATGAAATTTTCTTTGCCCATTATCTTCACCCCATATAAAACCTCTACAAATTTTATCTATGTCATCACAAACCCCTTTGGGAATAATACAAGATTGCATGACATATGAGGGTAAAGCTTGCAATACTGACTTAGTGAGGGTAACACGGCCAGCTATAAAGAGGTTTCTAGCTTTCCAAGAGCTGAGTCTTTGACTCAATTTCTCAAAAATGAAAGTGACGGAATCCTTATTTACTCGATTATGAAAGATAGGGAACCTTAAATATCTACCAATGTCACTAGTACTTTGAAGTCCCAACTTCTATCTGATGGAAACCCTGTGATGATAGGAAACATTGTCAGAGAAATAGACCCGAGTCTTCTCAAGGCTAACCTTCTGACCAGAGCAATCACAGAAAATTTTGAGAACTCTTTGGATTACCTCAGCTTGCTGCTCGAAAGCATCAGCAAAAAGCAAGAGATCAGCCGCAAATGCAAGGTGAGATATAGGACAACTTCTTGAGATCTTAATAGGAGACCAATTACTAGCACTCACCTCATCCTCAATTAATTGAAAGAGCCTTTCAAGGTACAAAACAAAAATATAAGGAGATATAGAGTCACCTTGCCTTACTCCTCTAAATGGAGACAATTCATCAAGGGCATCACCATTCCACAACAACCGCATAGAGGGAGTGGAAATACAATACCATATCAAGCTGATCATATTATCCGAAAACCCAATATCGCAGAGAGTATCCTTAATGAAAGATCAACCCAATCTATCATAGCTTTTTCAAGATCCACCTTGATGGTTGCATAGAATGAAAAATCTCTTGAGGAACAATAATTTTGTCTTGACCTTGCGTATTAGGAATAAAGGCTCCTTGATCGGGACCAATGAGCTTTTCAAGGAAGGGTCTCATTCTAGTAGCAATGACCTTTGTAATGGTTTTGTTGGACACATTACACAAACCAATGGGCCTAAACTACTTCATGGACATAACTTGGTCAACTTTAGGAATAAGAAAGGAAAGTCTTATTAATGCTAGCTACCTTCCAAGGCTCGGCAAAAATGGTCTTAATCAAGTTGCACAAGGACGGACCACCTCCCATTGACTTTGGTAAAAGATAACAGTCAGTGCAAAAAGCACTGGAGAGATAACAAACGAACGGTCAGTCTCCACCTACTACCCTTTAATCTTTGCCGAAAACAAAGAAAACCAAAAAACATGGCTTCGCTGCCGGTCAACTTCGGAATCCTGGGATGCGCCGACATAGCTTGGAAGATCTCACGGGCTATAGCCCTCTCCCCAAACGCCACCGTCCACGCAGCCGTTCCTACGAAAAATCCGTCAAATTCGCCAGAGAAAACGGGTTCCCCGATACCGTTAAGGTCTACGGGTCGTACGACGCCGTTCTTGATGACCCGGAGGTGGACGCCGTTTACGTGCCGCTGCCGACCAGCCTGCACGTCAAGTGGGCCGTACTGGCGGAACAAAAGAAGAAGCACCTGCTCTTGGAGAAGCCCGTCGCGCTCAACGTGGGGGAGCTGGATGTGATTCTCGAGGCGTGCGATTCCAGTGGGGTGCAGATCATGGACGCTACGATGTGGATTCACCACCCCAGGACTGCTAAGATGAAGGAGTTTCTGTTGGATTCTTCCTGGTTCGGCGAACTCAAATCCGTATGTGAAAATTCTATTTGTTCTGTTCTTGTCGAGTTATTTGTTATCTCTTTTCAACTTGGTTGTTTTTTTTCGTGGTTAATCAGAGTTAAAAACTATTGTTGAAGTGGGATTACGATGAATTTCTAGTGTCCATAAATGTTTATCGGTAATGGGGTAAACCTTTTTTGTTAGAACTGATGAAGTTGCTAAGAGGTTGTCTTGATCATGAGTTGTGAGAAGCCTGGAGTTCTGAATTCTGATCTCCTGTCAAATAGGCTAAAATGATTTCTGGCGAGAATCATTTTTTGTCATGTGAATTATTTTCGAATGGCTGAGATGATATCCAAACAAATGAAGTTAGCTTGATTATTTCATATAATGAGATGGGGTTTAAATAGTTGGCTGTCGTATGCTTCGACTATGGACTTTTCTGAAACAAAAATCACGAGGGCCCTGCCTGTTCTATCCACTTTTCTCTTTGTCACCACTCACCAGTCACTTCTGCATATAATGCCATGGAAACGATCAATGACCCACTGCAACCCTCCAAGACTGGGAAATAATGAATGGAGAAAAGAGTAGAAGGAGAGGGGAATGAAAAGCAATAAATCGCAAAGGGAAGAGACGAAGACAGAGAGTGTTCAAGGCTGTAGTTACTGAACTAGTGTATGCTATCTGGATTGAGAGGAATATGAGAATCTTCCATGACAAGCATGCTGATTTGAATCAAGTCTTGAAGGAGTTTATCTTTAGAGCAATTTGTAGATGCTTTCTTGATAAGAATCTGCAGAAGTTCTGTAATAACTTAGGTCTTCTTCCTATTGTTTGATGTTGTTTGGTTGTTGTTAAGTGGGTTAGGATTCTGCTTTAGTGATACTCTTTGTAATGAGTTAATGTACTTCATTGTCTACTTGGAATAAAAAATCTGTCCCCCAAAAAAAAAAAAAAACAATAAATCGAAACGAGGAAAAAAGAACATATAATAAAAGAAGAGAATAGGAAAATTGAAACTCAACCAATTATCTTCTTTGGCAAAGGCTATACCCTCAAAGAGATGAGGCAAAAACTTGTGTCACACTGTATGACAGAATACATTCTGTCGGATGGAGGCCATATTTTAGTTTTTTTTTTCCTTCGGTTTTTGCAGTTTTTTCTAGGGTTCTTATTCTTTTTGCAATTTTAGTTTCTTCAACTTTTTGGTGTTCTTTTTTAGTTATTCTGGAAGTTTTCTATTTTTGGTGAATAAGAATTTTCTCAATTAAGGTTGAGGGTTGGGGGACTTGGTCTAACTTGAGATAGTCTGAGGAGACTTGCTCCAAAGATAATGGTCGTCGTAGTTGTTTAAGGCGTGCCTGAGGCGAGAGGTGAGTAGATGAAAATGGAAATCGCTTCTTAAGCCCAGAGGTGGGCGGCGTTAGCCAGGCGCACGCCTTGGTGCGCCTAGGCGCACCTCTATGTTAGGTCTTTTCTTGTTTTTCAGATCAGTATTAATTTTTTTGTGAATAGCTTTATCTTCTTGTCATTATGTGTGTATCTTTCTTTTTTGTGCCTCACCTCTCAGGCGATGGGAGCCGTTATCCTTTTGGTGCGCCTTCCGCCTTTAACAACTATGATGGTAGTTGAGAGGCCATCTGTGCCCGTGCCTTAGATTGTCGATTGATGGTGTCTGTTTGTATGTCATGGCAATGTATTGATTATGTCCAGTCATTTTGTAGTATGTTTCGTGATCTTTGTTAAGCATCAATCCTCGTGTTTACCCGTTTGAGATTACTAAGAACAATTTCATGGCTGAGGGTTCTCATTCCTTCTTCCTGAAAATAGCTTGTGGAAGCCAATAGAGACCATCTGTGCCCGTGTCTTTTTTTCTCACTCTGTTTTATCAAACGAAAACTGCACTATGCATTAATTATCTAAAACTGTTAACCTTTTATGCTCTCTCAGGTTGGTACAAGTATTAGTGAAAATCATCAACCTTGTTATTCTGCAGGTGCACAGCTGCTTTACCTTTGCTGCCAGTAAAAACTTCTTGGAGAACGACATCCGTGTAAAGCCCGATCTCGATGCTCTTGGTGCGCTCGGGGACGTGGGCTGGTATTGCATCAGATCAATTTTATGGGCCGCTGATTTTGTGCTGCCCAAATCCGTTCTGGCATTACACGGCACCATTTCTAACACCTCAGGGGTCATTTTAGCCTGCAGCGCTTCTTTGCAGTGGGAATACGGGAAAACAGCCACTTTTCACTGTTCTTTCCTGGCCAACTTGACTATGGATCTGACTGTAGCGGGGACAAACGGCACCCTGCGTCTTCACGACTTTGTGGTCCCGTTCGAGGAGACGGAGGCTATGTTTTCAACCGCTGTGAAATCGGGATTCACCGAGCTCGTGACCGGGTGGGACCCGAAGCGGAGCAAGCACACTGTCAATACGGATTTCCCTCAGGAAGCTCTTATGGTGAGTGAGTTTTCGAGGCTCGTTGGGAGGGTTAAGTCTGGTGGCGGGAAACCTGACAAAAAATGGCCGACAATCAGTAGGAAGACGCAGCTTGTTTTGGATGCTGTTAAGACGTCGATCGAGAGAGGTTACGAAATGGTTGACGTGAAGAGTTAGATATTTTTTTTTGTGCTTTTGTGTGGCTTGCATGGAACTTGTATGTTACTGTGTGTAATGTTTGTTGGGGGATATTTTCCCCAAATTGATCATGGGCTTCAGTGTGACCGTGTTGTTTTATGCAATTACTGAGATTGCTTGTTATGTTACCCGGATTCTTCGATTTCCCTTCCGTACCTATGTCATACACCCAACACTCAGTGATATGGGTATGTCATACATGCAGTCTTTTTAAATAGCGTTTTTTAGAAAAGTCAACTTGGAAGAACCTAAGGCATATGTGTCTAACCCAACGATTGAAAGTCTGCAACTTAGTGAGAGTATTATGAATCTAAATTAACACTAAAATAGTGGCATAAAATCTTTGACACTGTGATGTCAAGCAAGGATGTGATAAAATCTCTAATTTAACAATGCTCAAATATAGTGATTAAATGATCGAAAAGTATCAATTTGGGGACGCTCAAATTTGATAATGTAGTTAATGAAAAATTGCTAATTTTGGGGACGCTTAAAATTAGTAATTTGATCTATGAGAAATTGAAGTCTGGGTTAATAGTTGGTAACGTAATTTCAAAACGTTAAAAATGCCAATTTATAATGTCAAAAAGATTCAAGACAATGAATATATCAAGTGGGTATATGTCAAATACACATGACGACTATGTCATTTTAAGAATGAATTTGAATGATCGAGTCATTGATGTAAGTAATGACAAGGGGATCAATTCAACAAAGTCTGAAAAGATAAATATATGAGACTAAAGAGATGAGTTTAAGATGTAAAATTTCAAGTCGTTCACAATGTCTCATATGAGGTCAGTCATACTATGATGACATGAATCTTGGAAAGATCAGCGGAATCAATTGGAATGCCAATGGATATGGTGCATCTATCCAAGCACAAAGGCAACTGATCTTTCAAGAGTAACTAAAAGTCTAATGTACTAAGTGAATTGTACAAGACTAAACACAGTCTATATCGTGAGTTGACTATGCGGATACACGAGTAATCAGGAAACTAATCATCAGTTGGTGATTACAATGATATAAAGATTACTTGTGTGCACATGCTGCATGACATGAGATATTAAAAAAAACTATTAAAATGATATAGTAATGAAAATGGAACATCTGACATTATGAATTTAATGTCTAAATAGTGAATATGTTTCACACTAGCCAGTGCAGCAGTGGTATGGAAATCTTTAATATATATGGTTATTGCTCGATTTACAAAGGAATATGAGTTCATAACCTTAGACAAATATGCATAAGAGGCATAATGCAATACCAATTTCTAGAAGATATTCCAAAATGTGCAAAGCTGTGACCGCAATATGTATTTATTGTGATAGTTAATCTACTATTGACAGGGCACAGAGCAAAAGTATAATGGTAAGTCTCGTCATATGAGGCAAAGACATAATACCATTTTGCTATCAACATTGGTTATCACTATTGACTATGATTCGTCAAGAGATAACATTGCGGATCCGTAACCAAATGGTTATCAAAAGACCTTGTTGATAAATCATCAAGAGGAATGGGTCTATTGCCATGAGCTAATGGTTTTATGGAGGATACCCAACCTAAGCGGATTGGAGATTCCAAGATCTAGGTTCAATGGGACAACCAATTCATAAAACTGGGAACGATCACTGTGGGGGCTACCCCGAACCGACCATTCCTAGGATGAAAACAGTGATACCCGTAGGGATAGGTTAAGCTTACGCTTTTAATGATTCTTAAGTCGACAACGTATAGTCGGGTGGAGTAAAATACGGGTTTACTCAAAACACTTAACGAGAATCACCGATGTTGGAGTGAAGAAGGGCCGCTTCAAAGGAGAATTCCAAGGCACAATTCTCTAGAAACTCCCGCAGAACCAGGACGGTGTCCACGGCCAAAACGGGCACAATAATGAGAACAAAATAAATCAGGGAGGGCACTTATGAAGGATATACGATCACTTACACAAGCGGACAGTTCAAAGGCATCTAGTCATACTGTCTAGCAAATAAGGAGAATATATCTTTTCGAGGGAAGGTTCAAGGAGCATACTCTACCTATCCTATGCAATGTCTAACCGCAGTAACTATCACCAAGTCAACTCCGTGCCTGACGTGTGCTGCTGGACCATCTATAACACCCCAAAGACGATCAGGGCATATTACAGCGCCGTGGACCCCACACTGTGGAATCCACCAGGCTAACGTACCAAAATGACATCCGACAAAGACATACAATCATTAACAAAACAACCATTTCACATTTCACGACATCCAAACCAAAATAGGAATACGACAATACAATCCGACATCAAATCCGTTCCCCAAAAGGGGTACACACCATAAATAAATTCAACAAAGAAGTACTCGAGTACTTAAATTTCAAAACAAGACATCCAAAGACGACCACTGAACAGAATCACGCCTACCCATCATCCTCGTACGACTCGCATGCTCGTTTGCTTCCTTGACCTGTACCTGAAATATAAAAGTATTTGCCCCATTTAAGGGGTTAGCGACAACTACTAGTGCAAATACAATCCATTTGAACTACATTCTAATCAGATGAATATATGCGCCAAAAATCATTTTAGAAATCATTTATATTCTGGAATATTTACGGTGCAGAAGCACAAAACACATTTTCTCCAACAAAACAATTCAAAGTTAACCGTTGGTACGAGACTCACGGCCACCGTACCCCGCAGAGTCCCGTCGGACATCCCTGGGTGGGTAACCATAGTTCTCGATACGCACACTCACGGCAATACGTATCCCTAGAGGCCCCGTCGGACCGTCCCTAGGTGAACATACACATACACATCCACACAACCACGAATAGCCATAATTCAAATACTAGAACATGTAAACAAATGTAAAGTACTTGCCTTTGAGACATCTTCGACGAAACGGGGACGAACAACGACTACGAATGATATGGAAGGAAAACGACCGTTCCTAAACGAAGGGTTAACATAATTCAGTCCTATACGACAACAATAATCGAAAGGAAAACTCCCAAAACCCCGATTACACACTATACGATCAATTGATACGGGCGAGGCTTTACGCAAAATCTCCCCGAATCGATAATTCACGAATTTAACTTGAAGAAATTGGATTGGGATTCACTCAATAACAACAATTGGTAAAGAATATATCAACCTACTAGAACAATTCGAGATTAATCAGCCAAAGCCCAAAACCCCCCCAAATTTGACAAGTTAGGGTTCTTGAAGAAAATACCTCGGATTCGGACGATGGAGGATGATAACTCTGAGGATAATATGCTAGCACGATTTACGGTGATGGAAAATGAAGAGAACTCCGATCAAAAATGGTGGAATCGCCTCAGGTGTCGCCCGAATGAAGAAAACGAGAGAAGAGATGTAAGAAGTGAGGTTTCTGACCTGCCCGCTGTTCTTAAAACAGCGGGATGTTACGGCCGTAACAAGTGATGCATTACGGCCGTAACAATGGCCATATTATGGCCGTAACAGATGGGGTGTTACGGCCGTAACACCCTATTGGACAGCAGTTCTGGGCAGCTGCTGTCCAACCTGTTCCGGACAACTCCGAAACTCGAACCTGCTATCGAACCAAAAATATGCTTACGAAGTATATTCGATGACGAGCCTAACCGTTACAAGAAAATACCATTCCGACTACCCGGGAACCCGAAATACGACAACAAAGATGAAATTTCCTAAACTTATAGGAAATTACAAAAATGGCCGAAGTGCCCGAAAATCACGATACGACGTCGGATTAACAAACCGAAAGTCACAACACGACCAACTCAACCATACGAACTCATGCAAACAAGAAAACCACGAAAACGAACGAGTTTTACGAGAATCGAACGTACATACGGCAAAACATGACATAATATGGAATTACGTAAAAACATCTCCAAAACTCGTCCAAATGGAAAAACTCCAAGAATAAAATAGATTCAAAATATCGAAACGGTTACAAACGAGTTGATAAAAATAGACATACACCCAAAATGGAAACTGCTAAAAATGGAAAGGCACGGATATTACACCAGCAATCTCATTCATGTGGGGGATTGTTAGAAAAATAGAGGAAATGAGTTGTTTTGAGTAGCCCACTTGAAAGGCAATTTTGAGTGGGCTCGACTACGAGTTAAAATCGGGACTTAGTTGGAATACGTAGTACTCCGTACGAGGTTTCCAAAACATGTAAGAACACTCAAAATGATTGAGGTATGAATGAGATGTAATGTTCCAAAGTGAACCCTAAAATGGGTTTAGGATGTTATCCCACATTGGAAAAAGAAGAGAAAAATTGTGAGTATATAAAGAGATGTGGACAAAGTCTTGTTTAAAAAGTGAGACATGAGTGGATATGTGACTAGGCGTCCCTCGCACACACACAGACACGGGCGCGCCGCCGCGGCCGGCCGGCACGGCTCGGGTCGGTCGAAGGGCGATTTGGGCGAAATGTCTCGGCGTCTCGAAGTTATCTTTTTACTGCAATTTTATTCGGTAAAAATTTATTTTACTGAAAGACCTCAATTATAAATTCCAAATTTTTCGATATTGAGATAATTAATTTTCGGTATGAGATAATTAATTTTTGGTATTGAGATAATTAATTTTTCGGTATTGAGAATTTATTTATCAATTTAATTGATAACTATCGAATTAAACATATCTGGATAAGTATTGAGATATCAATCCTGATTAGTTTAGAGTTCCTGTAGCACATGTCTCTCTCATCTTCACCTATAAATACAGATGTGAGTGGTCTTATTTTTAGACAGAATTTTCGTCCGTTTTTCTCACCCGAAATTCCGACTTCAATTTTTTTCGAAAATAATTTTTTTTCATAATTTGGGTCGCGTCGGTGGTAGTTCAGGTTTAATTCTAGTTCGTTGAGGGTGCGATGATCGATTTATCAACGCATCGAGATGTTGTTTTATCCTGGGAGGCAGACGCTATACACTGCGGTGGGGGCGAATTTGCTTTAAGGAGACATATTTTCTGGACTCAACATCACCCATATTCGATTTGCTTCTTTTGATTACTTATATATACTACCCCCGTTCTCTTATAACTGCAACATCTGGATTTCCACGTTTGCCAATGCACAACTTTGATTATTAATATCTTCAATTCTTTACTTTTAAAAATTATAAAAAGTTGATATTTTGAAAGTATACTTCGAGATAAATCTAACAAGATCCCACATGACTATATTTTTTCATATGTATAAATCACAAAATATGGTCAAAAGAGAGTATGTGAACAGTGTAATAGTCAACACGTTGCAATAATAAAAGAACGAAGGAAGTATATTATTCAATGTTTTCATTATTAACGAATCTGTCTCCTTTGTTCTTCTCAGATATGCAGCTCATGCAGGAGATTCAAAACATGGTAAATATACCAAAAATTAGTGCACATCTCTCGATTAACACTCGTCTGGTCAAGGGACCTAGAGTTTCTGGTCTCTCCCTCAACAAAAAAAAATAATACTCCCTGCGTCCCTAATTAGTTGTCCACTTTGCAAAAAAAATTTGTCCCTAAATAGTTGTCCCATTTGGTATTTCAAAGCATTTTTTCACAGATTTTTCCTAAATTACCCCTAAAAGTTTTGTTTGGAAATAAATGTACTCATCAATCATCTCGTAATCAACATGAAGAATCTCACTAATCTATGCAATAATTATGGGCAAATATGGAAATAAATTTTAGAATACTTTGCTTTTTAATATGTGTGTTTTTTACAAAGTGGACAACTAATTAGGGACGGAGGGAGTAATAGTTTTTTTTAAAAAAATAATAATAATAATAATAGTTGATGTAGTCGCGAAAAATGGGGCCACGTCAACACCAAACTTTACTCGGGTGAACAGTGAACAAGTATCAGCCACGATAATGAATGGTTGTTGTTTTTTTTTGTTGTTGTTTGGACAACTAGAAAATGTCAATTTAACGACAACCCATGTGCGGTGATGAGTTGTCCGTAAATGCAATTTGCTCTTATTATAGATTACTTATGGAAACGTCAAATTGTCGTCCCCACAAAAAAAAAAAGTCCTTTTCTGTACGATATGGAGTATAAAAATTTGTCCGACCTCTGTGTTACTACCTCTGTAGCATTGATTGGACTATATATATATATATATAGCACTATATATACTTTGTATTAAGTACAATTTTAATTTTAAATATTATGTAAACTGGCGACATCTCTACAAATTTGGGAGCTAATTTCATGTTTAAGATATTTTGTTTTGTAGTTCAGAACTCATATGCTCGGCTAAACCAATACTGTAATATTAATATATTATTTTTAGACAAGTACTCATTACACGAATAAAATAAGAGAACGGAGGTAGTATTCATTTCTCGAGCACATGATTAATATTATAGTCATTTGATCAAGTACATGAGTATTGTTTTACTTAGATACAATTCAAGCACCATATACACAACTATAGATTTTGGCTTTCTAGATAAGATGAAATTCTTTTTACCTACTAAGTTGAGCTGAATTGGATTGAAGTAAATTGAAGTTATTAAATAATAATAATAGTATAATAATAGTTAGTAGTATTAGATAACAATATATATTAATGTAAAGAATAACAACAATATCACATAGTAATATTTACAACAAGATTAAAATATATATACTAAATATATTTAAAAAAAAATGTGGGGCTACTCGCAGGGCAAATACTCAAACCCGCCTCACCCCCTGCGAGTAGACCCGGCAAAAGTGGCCCAGGCCCACGGGCCGGCCCAGCCCACCCATGAATAAATGGGTTTTGGGCTTTACTTTAAATTATAAAACTTGGCTTTTGGCCTTTATTTTTGCATACCAGAAGGCCCTTACTGGCGCCTGCAGGCCCATGAAAAATTTAATAATTAATAAATATTAATTAATTAGGCTAAGGTTAATGGGTATAACCTTACATCGTAACTTATTTCAATTTAAAGTTGATTTTATTTAGATTTTTGTATTGATATTTTGCTATCGAATACAGATAATGGACCAAGTGATGAGCTACTTTCCATACCGCTGGTTGTAGTGCAAGAATCTAACAGTTTTAATAGTATTGAAATGGATGTTTGAACTTTTTAAAATAGTTTAAAATATATTTCTATCATATTATTGATACTTTTAATACATTTTGGTTAATTAAGTTGGAAGCAAGAAAATCAGAGCCCATGTGGGCTAGGCCGCCAAAGATGGGCCACGGCCTCAATATTTAGGCCCAAAAATCCTGGCCTTTTGGGCCACCAAAATTTGACCCACTACGTTGGCACCGTTTGGTGCTCACTCGTTGCAGTATACCTGCGAGTCACAAGGCGGGATGACCCACTAATAGCGACAATGTATGTCATGGGCCATTTGAAGTTTACTTTTCGGAAAGATGTGTAAGAATAATTTCCGAAATATAGGTATTTTCGGAGTCGATTGGACTCCGGGCCACGGCACAAATCCTTCGGGCCTTGGCACTACGCTTGAAAAAATAATTTTCTCACCCTGCACTGTTGGGCCGCGGCACAAGGCTGCTGAGCCGCGGCCCCCCGAAATCACTCAGCACAAGCCGACCCTCCTGTACTCTGGGCCGCGGCCCCTGCCGGTTGGGCCGCGGCCCCTGCCGATCACCCCTGCCGGGCCCTGCCGATCACCCCCCGAATCTCCCCTACCGAAGGCCGAGCGGCCTTTACTGTGGGCCGCGGCCCCCTCCTGCTGGGCTGCGGCCCCTGTCGATACCTGGACAGTCTTTTATGCTGTGTGCCGCGGCACACTTTGGCCGGGCCGCGGCACACGGGGTCAACCCCCTTTGGGTTCCCTTTTTTATCTACATTTCCGTGCGGATTTTTATAACTTCATCTTCTACACATTTGAAGAACATCAAGAGAGAACAAGAGAGAAACAAGAGAGAAATACAACTCTTCAATTTCCCGGAGATTTATCGGTCGGATCGTCATTATATTTTGACAAGAGCTTGGTAGCTATTGGGCAAATCTTTTCACCGGTGTAGATTGAGATTTTGAGTCCGGAAGTTCGGGTATTTCATTAGCTTTTTGTGTAAGCTATTTTCGGTGTTTCCTTTTCTGGATCTTGTTGTTATTGTTTATTCCAAATACTTGAAGAACATTTATTACCAAGTATTTGACGATTGGTGTATACCCCTAATTTGTATTAGGAACGATTGTGTATTGTGTGTATTGGTGATAGTGGATTTAAGCGGCTTCGGTCCCGTGGTTTTTTACTCTCGTCTTGAGGGGGTTTCCACGCTAAAATATTGTCTCGTTTTTATTGTTTTTCGGACATCATTTATATTTTGTCGAGTTGTAATTGTTTGCTCTACTCGTCGGTAACCTGAAGATTGGGAATTTGTCAAATGAGGTTCCGCATTATTCATTGTGACGTGACGTTATTCGTTGTTTTCCCAAGAAAGTGGTATCAGAGCCACGGGATTTGTTGTTTCGTGGTTGTTTATTATCTCAATTGTAAGATGGAAGCCAACACGAGTAGAATGGTTAACTTGAATGGTTCGAACTACCACGTATGGAAGGGGAAGATGGAAGACCTTCTATATGTGAAGGATTATTATTTACCGATTTTTAGCAAAGATAAACCGGAAGGGAAGTCCGACGCGGAGTGGATCATTTTGCATCGCCAAGTTTGCGGATATATTCGACAATGGGTTGATGACAATGTTTTGAACCATATTAGTGGAGTGAAGGATGCTCGAGAATTATGGCACAAGCTCGAGCAATTGTATGCTCGGAAGACGGGGAATAATAAGTTGTTCCTCAATAAACAAATGATGAATTTGAAATATCGAGACGAGACTCCTCTATCGGATCACTTGAATGCATTCCAAGGCATAATCAACCAACTTGCGGGAATGGGAATTAAATTCAAAGAGGAGGTGCAAGCTTTGTGGTTGTTAGGCACATTGCCGGACACTTGGGAGACGTTCCGAACGTCGTTGTCTAACTCTACCCCCGATGGAGTCATTTCGATGGAATTAGCTAAAGGGAATATGTTGAATGAGGAGGTTCGAAGAAAAGCACAGGGATCTTCGTCACAGTCGGATGTTCTAGTTACCGAAAGACGGGGAAGAGGTTAAAGTAGAGGCCCGAGTACTAGAGGGCCACAAAGGAGTAATTCCCGGGGGAAATATGCCAATATCGAATGCTACCATTGTGGTAAGAAAGGGCATACAAAGAAATTTTGCCGACAATTGAAGAAGGAGAATCTCCAAGGCCGTGAGAATTCTCAAAAGAAGGAAAGCGGTCGTAATGAAAAAGCCGAAGTAAATACTACCACTAAAGAATTCTTTGTATGTTGTGACTATGATATGGTGAACCTTGCGAGAGATGATTCGAGTTGGGTGGTCGATAGTGGAGCTACGTGTCATGTTACATCACGTAGAGATTTTTATTCCTCTTATACTCCAGGTGACTATGGTATAGTCAAGATGGGTAACGACGGGTTATCCAAAATTGTTGGAGTGGGAGATGTTCATTTGAAATTCGACACCGGTGTGGAACTTGTTTTACGGAATGTAAAACATGTTACGGATATGAGGCTTAATGTTATGTCTGTTGGTTTACTCGATGATGATGGTTATCATAGTAGATTTGGCAAGGGAGTGTGGAAACTTACTCGAGGTTCCTTGATTGTCGGTCGAGGAGAAAAGGAAGGGAAATTGTACGTGACACTTCCGAAGGTCACGATTAACTCCGTGAACACAATCGACAATAATGACATGGCCGAGCTATGGAATAAGAGACTCGGACATATGAGCGAGAAAGGGATGGAGCTATTGTCGAAGAAGGAGGCTTTGTCCGAGGTGTTAGGAATACTTGTTAGATTTTGATGATGTCATTAATATAATTCAAATGTTTATTACTTGGCAAAAATGTAAGGAAGAACCAAATGAGTATCTTCCATAGGCCAAATTATGTTAAGTTTAATACTTGGCAAAATGTAAAGAAGAACCAAATGAGTATCTTCTATAGGCCAAAATAAGTTAGGCTCAAATCGGCTAAGTACAAAAGTACAGCTGAGTTCATCATAGAGGTACAACCGAGTCAAGTCAGAGAAGTTCTGGTCAACAAAATTTAATCAGATATGTTTGACCAGACTGCAGTCAAGTGACCTCAGACAAGCCATCTGATCAGGCGAGTCCCAAACAGTCACCATCAGAGAAGTCCAGACTGCAGAGAAGATGACTGTACATCAGCCAAGTACTCCAAGTCCACGTCAGCATGCGTTGAATAGTCAAATATTACGGAAAGTCACATGCAAGCGTAAAGAGACATATTGGAGAGATTCCCGCAAGGATATGAATTAAATAATTCATCCAGGCCTACCATTGAAGACTTTAATCGTTTTATATTCAAAAGATGCGGTGCCTCACATGCACAGTCTTCACAACGGTCGAATGATGGATTAAAATATAGGAATTCAGCCTTGCAACGTTCAGAAGGAAAACAATGAAGTCTACCTCTCCAACGGACGGATTTGTTAAAAAGATTTGCAACGGCTATGAAGGGAATGTTCAAGGATCATGACCTATATATATCCGAAGATTTGAAGTTGAGAAAAACACACAACATCGGTGCGAACAAAATCTCAAGCAATGAAAGCATTCCGTAACACCCCCAAAACCAAACGGGAGTATTACACGCCGTGGGCCCGCGCCGGAACCCACCAGGCTAAAAACTAAATACAAAAACGCCCAAAAGGCCGATGACGGTAGTATTTTCCAAAACTCACAAAATCATTTGAAAACACCAACTACCGTCAAGACAATCAAGGCCAAAAACTCGGTTAAGGGAATCGGTTTTCGAAATCAAACTCAGTTGGCAAAAAGCCGAAAGCCATTTGAAAGAACTCACGCAGCGGATAGAAATACGGTCCAAGTTACATATACATCAATAATTAATACACAGACAAAATACACAATTCCCAAACAATATGCCATAGCCAGTATCGTCCGGAATCTTCGCCTCACGACCGCTACCATCAAAGTCCTCAATACCTGAAAAACAAGTCCCACAACGGGGTCAGCAATAATGCCCGACAAATAACCGCAAGTACATAAGCATAAATATTTACATGCCATGCATCATGAGAATAATAACCTCAACGATAACCTTATCACTTCCGGTAATCCAATGATTCTCATCAAAATCCCAATATTACGATAATGCCACATAATACATCAATACCGAATACTTTTCCGTACACCATCTTCTTTGTACGATTACCATAAAACATACCTCTATCCGGATATCCTTCCGAAATGCATACCACAGACCAAGAATATCCAAAATGACATCAACAATATCCGAATACTACAATCTTTCCAAGATTGTCCAAGTATCTCAACAATCATCAACTGTGTATTCTAATCATTTTAGAACATCACTAAACATTCGTCAATATGCAATACAACATAAAATACTTATGAAATGTAAATGGAATTACTCATCAAAACATTACAACCGAACAAGTATACACTTGCCTGGATACCAACACGACAAGACCAACACCGAACTCATCGCCCTCGTCTACGAGCTCTTCAGCCCCGACTGGACGGAATCTACGGTCTTTCACCGCAGCACATCGATTATACCTATTGATTAATCAACCTAGAACAATAATCATGTCAATAATCGGACCAACTCGGTAACAAGGATCATAACATGCACAATCTGGAATTCAACCTCGTATTATGATCCAGAAATCCATCTCAAAATGGTTTAAACGAATCATCATCTTTAATAATATGAAGAAACATTCGAAGTTCTTATCAAAATCCATAAAATCCCATATAACATCGTTATATGATTATCCAACATGTTCCTCATATGTAATCATCCAAGAAAAACAAACCATTAACAAAGGAATATGAAGATTACCTGGTTTAGACGAACCAAAAAGAAGAACACTAGAACTCCATCCAAAGGATCATGAACAACTTGAAGAACAAGGCTTGAATCCAAGCTCTCAATCTAATGTTGTTAAAGATTATCATTATACAGTGTTTGGGAATCCCAAATACAGCCCAACTCTCTCTCTCCCGACTGAAGGAAGAAAAATGGACGAAATGCCTCTCAGCACCCGTCTGTCCCCTTTTATAATATTCATTATTAGCGTGCGCTAACATATCATGTTTAGCGTGCGCTACAACCTTAGCGTGCACTAACTGACTTTGTTAGCGTGTGCTATCGCAGTCCAGAGGATACATCCTTGCTTCGTAAACTAGCTTACGTACGTAATGACCATGCATTAACGTACGTAAAACATCCTGCCTAGCGTACGCAAGTCATTGACCTTAGTGTGCGCTATCCGAAGTTGACTTGCTACAGTACATTCCTACCACTCGTGCCCCCACATGCCGAAATCATCCGTGATTATCACGATTCCTCTGATCGATCTGGAATTAGCGTGTGCTAATCATACGATTTAGCGTGCGCTAACTCTACACGACAAACACTTGTTGACCTTATCCGGACACGCGTCGAACATGGCCGGGTCCACCCGCCGAAAGCTAAGATTCCATTATTGGCGATCTGATGTTAGCGTGCGCCAACCAACATGCGTTAGCGTGCACTAACTGAATATAAAATCAACCTGGGCCTACCTGTCGGCCACCCTCCGGAACTAACCCAGCAAGTCGTTACGTACGTTAGGGGTCCTCCTTAGCATACGTAACCAAACCTCTTAGCGTACGCTATCAATACTTCGTAGCGTGCGCTACCTGTACCCAGTAGCGTGCACTAAGCATATCTCCTAGCGTGCGCTATCGTGGCTGTGCCTAGCCATATTCAGCTATCCTTGACCAACATCTCGACACACCAAACGAACATACGACACAATGAATACATATACGCATTTCAATAACATTATCATACGTTCACAACATCCTCAAGCACAATTATCCATCAACGATATCCAACATATAAATGAAAAATATATCCGAAAAATCGGGGTATTACACATTCAAAGCAATCGAAAAGCGAACTATAGCATCGTGAAAAGAGCAATTCTCAAAAGTTCATACTTGAAGAAGCTCTTAGTTGGAGAAGACAAAAACTCGTGTCTTTAATCCTGAGTTCGGGATACTTCACTGGTTGAAGTTCAAGACTGTAAAGGCATCCAAGGATCGCGGATCAAGAGGTGCAAGGCAGTCAAGGGAGTTACAACGGCAAGGATTTGCACTGGTTGGAAGCTGTTGTAATTTGGTTGATTCACTGTAATCTTTATCACTGGTTGGCAATTATAGTGAATTCATCTCCAACTGGTTTGGAGAAAAGTGGATTAGTAGAGGATTACCCCACCCCTGAGATCACTATAACTGCCTGCGTATTTTAATGTTTTATAGCATCATATTTTAACTGCTGCATTCATTGTTAAGTGTTTCATTAGTTGTTTTGTATTCGTCATCAGCTGACTTCCGCACGTATTGAGAACAAATGACTCTAAGTCATTTGCATATCTATCAGTTGAAGAAACTTACTCTTTGTGAAAAAGAGTTTATGAGTTTCAATAAGTCTATTCACCCCCTCTAGACTTATTCCTGGACGACTTGTGACCTACAAGTGGTATCAGAGAGGTTGGTTCATTTATTTCACGAACCAGATCCATATATCAAGGATATATTTTTTTTAACTCTCATTATAAAATGGAACACATGCATTCTAGATTACCTGTGTTTTCAGTTGATGAGTATGATCTTTGGAAGATAAGGATGCAGACACACTTATCTTCAATCCATGATGACATGTGGTGCATCATAGAGGACGGTCCATTCACCTTCGAGAAGGACAACACTCCCGAGGAGATTGCAGCAGGGAAGCCAGAGAAGATCCCAAAGAAGCGGACAGAGCTAACCCCCGAAGAAAGAAAGCTGGTCAACCTTGACAACTGGGCCAGATACGTACTGTATCAAACTCTTGACAAATCAACAATGGTCAAGATCAAAACTGCAAAAACGCCAAAGAAATATAGGACACATTAGCCTTAATGTGTGAGGGAACAGAGCTGATCAAGGAGAACAAGTTGTCAATTGCTACTAAAAAATTTGACAGCTTCAAAATGAAGAATGGCGAATATATAGACCAAGTGGACACAAGGTTCACTGAGATAATCAATGAGATCAATTCCCTTGGTAAATCTTATGGCAACAGGGAAATAGCGTTGAAGGTCCTAAGATCTCTCAATCCTGAATGGAGCATGAAGGCAGTGGCCATGAGAGTATCCAAGGATCTTAATAAAATAAAGATCCAAGAGTTGTTCTCCGACCTGAAGGCTTATGAGTTCGAGCTCCTAAGTTCATCATCAACCGAGCCTGCAGAGAAGGGAATAGCCTTTACAGCCGAGTCCCCCGCCAAGAGCTTATCTGATGTAAAGCCTCCAAATCCATTAGATTTTGAGGAAGAAATGGCGTTCATAATGCAGAAGTTCAGTAACTTCCGGAAGAACTACTCCAAATATAAGAAGAATTATAAGGAGAATCCCAGAAGAAACCAGAAAGCCGGAAGTTGGAAGGTGGAGTGTTACAACTGTCATAAGACAGGACACATTCAAATCGACTGTCCTGATCTTAAGAAGGACGAGAGCAAGAAGGAGGTGAGCAGGAAAGAAGACCGAAGTAAGGCCCTCATCGGAGAAGATCAAGAGCGTGTAGAATCAAGCAGCGGATTCTTCTCTGATGATGATGAAGAGTATGATTGCCTGATGGCCAACCTAGATGATGAGGAGGTAACATCAAAACCCTCTGTTTCTAATAATAGTTTAGCCATGTCATAAGATATGGACTTGCATGAATCTGTAAATCAGCTACTTAAGGATTTTGAGACACTAAAATCTGCACACCTATCTGTATCAGCCGAGAAGACTCGGCTGCAAGATGAGAATAGGCAGCTGAAAAATGATTTTGAAAAACTCAGCCTAGAACTGAATAAAGTAAAATCTGATTTTGAAAACCAGACGCAGTTAACTTGAAAAACCAGGCTGATATCACTACAGTTGAGATACAACGACTAACTGTTTTGAATAGTGAAAAATCAGCTGCACTTGCTCATGTCAAAGCCGAAACTAAACTGACTCAGGTAAATAAGACTCAGGCGCAGGAAATAACTTCCCTGAAGGCGTCTCTAACTCTGGACGAATTGTGTACTAATAAGATGCCACTATATTCCAGATCAGGCCTTGGATATGATCCTCACACTCCCTCTAGTTCTAAAACCACTTTCATCAAGGGAGAAACAATTGTCTCGTCTGCTGAGCCTATATACAAACCGATATTTAAAAATAGGCAACAGCCGAGTCACAAGTCTAGGCTGCAGCCAGGGTTCACAAGGCAGCCACCTAGACAAGCGACTAGGCAATGGCCAAGGCAGAAGCAGCAGCCCAGACAACATGCCCATTATTACCAAAAACTCCCCAAAAACAGATTTCAAAATGGGAGGGGCAGATGGAAACCTCAAGGTTATCCTAATTTTCAAAATGAACAAGTGTGGAGATCTAAAAGATCTAATAAATGGTCTCAGCCAAGGTTTAGAAATGGCCCACACTACCAATATTATGAGGAATATTCGGTATACAATCCTAACAGAGGATACAAACCTAGACCTTACACACCTTTTAGGGGTAATAATAATAACAACTTTCACAATCCAAGGAGAAATCAATTCTCCAGGAACCAGCTAACCCTAGAGGACCCACACAGATTTGGATACCTAAATCTCTTCTTGTATGATTGCAGAAAAGGTGGAAGGACTACTACCGCATCTCAACAAATTCAAACTTTGGAGGTGAAGAATGGTTTGTAGATTCCGGATGCTCAAGGCACATGACCGGGAACAATAAGATGCTGACCAAATACATCAAAGAAAGAGGTCCTGACGTAACCTTTGGAGATAGCTCTAGAGGACAAACAAAGGGCTTTGGAGAGCTGCACCGAGGAAACATCATTATATCCAAAGTTCACTATGTCAAAGGGCTCAAGTACAATCTCCTGAGCATAAGCCAGTTTTGCGATGAGAAGAATATAATAGTCTTCACCATTTGGAAATGTATGGTGATAGATATCCTATCTGGAGAAGTGAAGCTACAAGGATTCAGAAGGAGAGATGTCTATATGATAGATTGGAACACATGAACTCCTAATACATGTTTTCTATCTAAGACAATAGCTGAGAACGGATGGTTGTGGCAAAAAATATTATGTCACCTGAACTTCAAAGCCATCAACAATATTTGTTCTCAGAAGCTGGTCAAAGGACTTCTAGAGGAAGCATTCAAGAAGGAAGCTATTTGTGATGCATGTCAGAAAGGAAAGCAGACCAGAGCATCATTCAAGCCAGTCCAGCCTACAACTCTCACATCAAGGATCTTAGATCTACTCCACATGGATCTATTTGGTCCTATCAAGCCGAGGACTTTAAGTGGCAGAAAACATGCACTAGTAGTGATGGATGACTATTCAAGGTACATATGGATTATCTTCTTGTACAAGAAGAGTGAAACCTTGACCAAGCTACCTAAGCTGTTGAGAAGGATCCAAAATGAGAAATCCCTCTTCATCATCAAGATCAGATCAGATAAAGGAGGAGAATTTATCAACAAGGCGATCACTCATTACAACGATCAGAATGGAATCCAGCATGAGCTCTCTGCAGCTAGGACACCCTAGCAGAATGGTGTTGCCGAAAGAAGAAACAGAACCCTAAAGGAAGCAGCCAGGTCCATGATTGAAGAAGCAGACCTGCCCAAGAGGTTCTGGGTCAAGTCATCAACATGACTTGCCATACTGTATCAGAGTATGATAGTAGGGAGACATGGCAAAACTCCCTATGAGGTTTGGAATAACAGAACACCTACTATTGCTTACTTTCATATTTTTGGTTGTAAGTGTTTCATCCAAAACAATGGTAAAACACAACTAAATGCCTTTGATGCTAAAACCGATGATGGTCTCTTTATGGGATACTCAAAAAAGAAGCAAGGCATATAGAGTCTTTAACAAAAGAACCTTAGTTGTGGAGGAAACACCCCATGTTGTATTTGATGAATCTACTGTTGAGGACAGGAAGCAAGTTGAGCTAATTGAGAATAAGATCAGCTCAGCAACCCTCGAAGAAGTCATTGTACATGACACAGGAATGGTGGACTCATCTGCAGATCAGCCTGAAGACCCAATCAGAGCCGCCAAGACCCAACCGCAGATCGACAGAACACCAAACCTACTCGATCCAGCTTGCCGGCCGATGAAGATCCATCTCGTAGCCGATAAAGACTCATCTGCGCACTGCACTGCATCCCAACCTGCAGATGACAAGGCGGTAGCTGATCCAGTTGCAGACCAAGGAGATCAGAACCAAGCTGATGCAGACAGAGAGGAAATCCACCAGAGCAAATCTACAGGGGGAGCAAACCCTAAAGAAGAAGATATTCCCAAGTGGCTGAAAGACCATCCAATCCAAAAAATCATTGGGAAGCTGACTGATGGAGTTAAGACAAGACAGTCTACTCTACCCGCAGGAATGGCAATGTTCTCTTGCTTCATGTCCCAGATATAACCCAAGACAACAGAGCAAGCTTTGGAAGACTATTCTTGGATAAATGCCATGCAAGAGGAGCTTGAGCAAATAGAAAGGAACAACGTTTGGGTACTAACAGACTGACCAGATCATAAGAAGGTTATTGGCACCAAATGGGTGTACAAAAACAAGAGTGAAGAAGATGGAGCTGTTGTTGGGAATAAAGCCAGACTTGTTGCTAAAGGATATGCACAGTGTGAAGGAATAGATTTTGATGAAACCTATGCACCTGTTGCAAGATTAGAAGCCATCAGACTATTCCTCGCATATGCCGCATTCAAGGATTTTGAAGTCTATCAGATGGATGTAAAAAGTACATTTCTTAATGGAATCCTAGAAGAAAAAGTCTATGTGGAGCAACCCCCAGGATTTGTCAAAGGAGACAAAGTCTAAAAGCTGTTGAAAGCTCTATATGGACTTAAGCAGGCACCAAGAGCTTGGTATGAAACCCTATATGTATTTCTTGAGAAGAACGGTTTCTGCAAAGGGAAGGTGGACAAGACCCTATTCAGAGTGGAGCACGAAAGCCACATATTGATAGTTCAGATATATGTGGATGATATTATATTTGGCTCAACCAACCCAGAGCTGTGTGAGAAATTCTCAAATCTCATGCAAGGAGAATTTGAGATGAGTGTGATGGGAAAGCTTAACTTCTTTCTTGGATTACAAGTCAAGCAGATGGAAAATGTAATTTTCATCAATCAAGCCAAATATACCCGAGGTCTAATCAAGAGATTTTGAATGGAATCAGCCAAACCAGCAAGAATTCCTATGAGCACAATTACTCACCTAGATGCAGATGAGGGAGGCATATCAGTGGACTCAACCCACTACAGAGGACTTATTGGATCATTGCTATACCTCACTGCAAGCAGACCAGACATATCTTATGCCGTAGGAGTATGCACGCGATTTCAATCCAAGCCAAAGCAGTCGCACCAAGATGCAGCTAAGAGAATAATTAAATACCTTAAGTCTACAGTCAATGTTGGACTATAGTATCTTAAGGACGATAACTTCGAGCTATCAGGATATTCAGATGCAGATTTAGTGGAACGTGCCAATTCCTAAGAACCAGACTAATATCCTAGTTTAGCAAGAAGCAGGTTTCTAACTCTATCTCCACCACAGAGTCAGAATACCTAGCTGCAGGTAGTTGTTGTGCCCAGATCTTGTGGATCAGACAACAGCTAAGGGACTACAACATCATTGCCAATGAAGTCCCTATCTGGTGTGACAACAACAGTGCTATTGCAATAACGAACAACCCGGTTTTGCATTCAAGGACCAAGCACATTGATGTTAAGCATCACCTCATTAGAGATCACGTGCTTAACAAAAGATTCAGAGTTGAAAGAGTCAGCACAGACTATCAAATTGCTGATATCTTCACCAAGCCTTTGCCCGAAGAAAGGTTTTTGGAGCTGAGCAGAGAACTTGGATTACTAGATTGGGAATCTAGTACATAAGAAAAAGCTAGCTGAAGCAGAGCAGATGAAGGACGGACTTAGCTAACCGCTGGAATCAGACCCTACCTGGTGCAGATAAGAAAACGAAGGACAGACGAAGAAACCTAGATGATCAAACCACAGGCAAGAAGTCAAAGGAGTCAACTCACCTGACGCAGAGCAGTCAACAATCAACGGTCAACCAACTAAGTTTTCTAATCCTGACCGACTTCTAAATATTATATTATTATCTGCTATATGTATAATAATATCATATTATTTTTGGTTCACAAGTGGCATAATATTACATCTTTTAAAATAGACGTGGCAATCACAGGTTCAATCGACCTCCACTGTGACCAATTAAAATCCAACCATCCATTTTCAAACTCAAAACCTGGACCACCGATTAAAATTTGAATTTTAAAAAGGAATCTCAAAAGGTGGACCACTGATTTAAAATAAATAATTATTTAATACCAACATCGTTTCATTTTATTTTTAAGGACGGAAAAACCCTTTCACTTTACCTTCACCAATTTTTCCGAAAACCCTAATTTACAGAGAAGAAATTCCTTTGAACTCTAAATACACTAAGAAATCGCCTAAATTGCAGAAATGGAAGCTTATTTTGAAGGCGTAAACCTGAAGGTTGTCAAGGACCAGATTATTTTTTCTCTGGTCGTTGATTTTGAAGGTCTCTTGTAATCAAATCTGGAAAACAACGATGTGCTAGATCTTATCCGCTCGATGAAGATGAATGGGATCTACCCATTTTTGGATATCAGTCCCAAGCCTTTGTTCAAGGAGGACGTCATCGCATTTTTCCGCGAAGACCATGTGATTGAAGCGGGAAATAGGAGCACTGTCGGCGGAATACAAGTGGACATATCGCCGGAGACGATTCAAAAAGTTTTTGGAATGAAGAATCGTGGCATAGCGGTCGAGGCCCTTAAGCAGGACGCAGCCGATACTTGGCTGAAAATTAAGGCGGTCGACCAACCGGAGAAGCTAAAGCTCACCGCCAAGAGGAGCGAAATTAAAAAGATGTATCGCTATGTGTTGGATATAACCAACAAAATAGTCATGGGCATGGCCGGAAGCTACGACCAACTGTCGTCGGCTAAATTCATGGTGCTAGGAGCACTAAGTCAGGATGAGACGATTGACTGGTCGGACTACATTTTCAGGCAGTTGGTGCGCGAGGTCAACTAAGTCGAGTGGCTTGTTGAAGAGAAGAAGTTCAGATCCAAGCTGGCGTTCGGAACACAGCTAAGTTGGATCCTAGAGAAGCTGGGTGTGGCGAAGGGAAATACTGACCCCTTCCACATCAACAAGAGACTTGGTCATCTAGACCAAGAGACGTTGAGGAGGCTAGGAAGCAAAAGAAGAGCAGCTCAGATGTTAAAACAGCTGTCTGATCAGGGACAGACCTATAAATACCCTTCATCAGACGAGTCAGACTAGGCTGCAGCCGGCAACCCACCTGCAGCCCAGTCTGATACAGAGTCGGACAATACACCAATAGCTCTTCATTTCAAGAGAAGGGGACCAACCCCTGGTGAGCCATCCATCATGCATTCCTCACCAGAACCATCTCCAAAATGGCCCAGGCGATTGCAGTTCAGTGGCGAGGAGCAGCCAGAGCAATTTCCCAGTCCTGCAGCCAGGTCACCTATTCACCTGGAGGACCAGCATGCTCCGGGCAGCCTGGAGACCCAGATCGTTCCTCTCCTCACTCCACAATTCATCTCAGAAGAAGAGGAAGCAGGTTTAATAATTTCCATACCTGAAGCGAATTATACTTTTCACCTGCTTGACAACAACATTTTTAACTTATCCTTAGAGCAACTTCAGTTGGTTAAACCGCAAGATCTAAAACATTCGTTTGTTCATATTTTTGAAGAATGGAAAGTTTTTAAATCACTTTCTTTCACTCAACTTGAAGCATATGTTGAAACCAGTGGTTGGGGATATCCCCAAGCCACAGAAGATGTGCTGGTACATTTTTGCAAAGTATCAGACACAATTTTGCTACTTCAGGAAAATTGGTTCATATCCAATTTCAAAACCAACATGGACCAATTTATCCACTCTATTATGTATAGCATTTTTGACGGATCCCTTGGTAAAGAAGAAGAGGATGAAGAAGAAGTTGAAGAAAAAGAAATAAGGATAGAAGAAGTGGATGAAGAAGTAGAAGAAGAGATTATTGTTATTGATGATGAAGAGGGGAGACAGGAAGAAAGATAAGAAGAAAATATCTTAGTTGAAAAAGAAACTGGAGAAGAAGTCGAAAAAACTGTAGAATTAGTGGATGGAGAAGGAGAAGAAGTTGATCAGGAGGATGAAGTAGAAAAGGGAGATGAGGAAAAAGATAAAAATGATGATAATGATGATGAGAAAAAGGATGATAAAAATGAAGATAAAAAGGATGATGATGATGATGGTAAGGATGAAGGATGAGAAAAAGAGGCTGAGAAAGAAAAGGAGAATGATAAAGAGGAAGAAAAGGAAGAAGGAGAGAAAGAGTTGGAAAAAGAAGAAGGAGAATAAAGAAACTTTGTGATGAGCATAAGTTTTCCTCACAAGAAGAGCAAGACTTTGCCGATCTTGCTGTCAGAAGAAAATATGGTTTTGTTCCTGTTAAGATAAGACCAATTGGAGCTAAACCTATCAGACCTGCCAAGCAGCCTATTCGCAGAGGCAGAGGCAGAGACAGATGATTTGATAGTATTCATATTTTTTTTAAAATTTTGTACTTGTAATTTTCCTCTAATTGTTTTGTTCATTGAAAGACTTGTACTTGTAAACAATTCAGAGAAAATTTTATAACAGTCTTTTGAATGACAATTCCCAGTTGTCTCAAAAACAAGACTGATTTTAGTTTGTGTTTTGCACTCAAGTGCAGACTTGATCATTTGAATAATTTGCTTAAGTTTTGCCATCATCAAAATAGGGGGAATTTGTTAGGAATACTTTTTAGATTTTGATGATGTCATTAATATAATTCAAATGTTTATTACTTGGCAAAAATGAAAGGAAGAAACAAATGAGTATCTTCCATAGGCCAAATTATGTTAAGTTTAATACATGGCAAAATGTAAAGAAGAACCAAATGAGTATCTTCTATAGGCCAAAATAAGTTAGGCTCAAATTGGCTAAGTACAAAAGTACAACTGAGTTCATCAGAGAGGTACAGCCGAGTCAAGTCAGAGAATTATGGTCAACAAAATTTAATCAGATATGTTTGACCAGAATGCAGTCAAGTGACCTCAGACAAGCTATCTGATCAGGCGAGTCCCAAACAGTCACCATCAGAGAAGTCCAGACTGCAGAGAAGATGACTGTACATCAGCCAACTTGAGATCAGCCAAGTACTCCACGTCCACGTCAGCATACGTTGAATAGTCAAATATTACGGAAAGTCACATGCAAGCGTAAAGAGACATATTGGAGAGATTCGCGCAAGGATATGAATTAAATAATTCATCCAGGCCTACCACTGAAGACTTTAATCTTTTTATATTCAAAAGTTGCGGCGCCTCACATGCAAAGTCTTCACAACGGTCGAATGATAGATTAAAGTATGGGAATTCAGCCTTGCAACGTTCAGAAAGAAAACAATGAAGTCTACCTCTCCAACGGACGGATTTGTTAAAAAGATTTGCAACGGCTATGAAGGGAATGCTCAAGGATCGTGACCTATATATATCCGAAGACTTGAAGCTGAGAAAAACACACAACATCGGTGCGAACAAAATCTCAAGCAATCAAAGCATTCAAAGCAATCGAAAAGCGAACTATAGCATCGTGAAAATAGCAGTTCTCAAAAGTTCATACTTGAAGAAGCTCTTAGTTGGAGAAGACAAAAACTCGTGTCTTTAATCGTGAGTTCGGGGTACTTCACTGGTTGAAGTTCAAGACTGTAAAAGCATCCAAGGATCGCGGATCAAGAGGTGCAAGGCAGTCAAGGGAGTTGCAACGGCAAGGATTTTCACTGGTTGGAAGCTGTTGTAATTTGGTTGATTCACTGTAATCTTTATCACTGGTTGACAATTATAGTGAATTCATCTCCAACTGGTTTGGAGAAAAGTGGATTAGTAGAGGATTACCCCACCTCTGATACCACTATAACTGCCTGCGTATTTTACTGTTTTATAGCATCATACTTTAACTGCTGCATTCATTGTTAAGTGTTTCATTAGTTGTTTTGTATTCATCATCAGCTGACTTCCGCACGTATTGAGAACAAACGACTCTAAGTCATTTGCATATCTATCAGCTGAAGAAACTTACTCTTTGTGAAAAAGAGTTTAAGAGTTTCAATAAGTCTATTCACCCCCCTAGACTTATTCCTGGACGACTTGTGACCTACACGGGGTTCACAAGGTACACCTTAAAAGATGCTCTCATTGTCTAGCCGGGAAGCAAATGAGAGTTACTTTTAAGAGTCATACTCCTTCAAGGAAGGAAAAGGTGCTTGATCTTGTTCATTCCGATGTTTGTGGTCCTATGAAGACTAGGACGCTTGGTGGTTGCCGATACTTTGTCACATTCATCGACGATCACTCGAGGAAGGTGTGGGCATACACCTTGAAGACCAAAGATCAAGTGTTATATGTTTTCAAACAATTTCATGCCTCGGTGGAAAGAGAGACCGGGAAGAAGCTAAAGTGTGTTCGGACGGACAATGGTGGAGAATACACCGGGCCCTTCGATGAATATTGCCGAGAGCAAGGGATCCAACATCAAAAGATGCCCCCGAAGACTCCGCAACTCAATGGATTGGCGGAGAGAATGAACCGGACTTTGGTCGAGAGAGCTCGATGTTTGCTCTCACATGCCGGATTGCCAAAGTCATTTTGGGGAGAAGCTTTGAACACGACGGTTCATGTGATTAATTTGACGTCGTGTGTCCCTTTGGAGTTTGATGTCCCGGATAAAGTGTGGAGCGGTAAAGACATCTCATACCGCCACTTTAGGGTCTTCGTATGTAGGGCTTTTGTTCACATTCCGAATGCTGAAAGGTCGAAGCTTGATTCCAAGACAAAGCCATGTATTTTTATTGGTTACGGGCTTGATGAGTTAGGGTATATATTATATGACCCAGTTACTAAGAAGCTTGTTCGGTCAAGAGATGTTGTCTTTGTTGAAGATCAAACGATGAAAGATGTTGATAATGGAGAGTCAGCTCCACAACACGACCATGATCTTATTGATTTGGACCCTGTTCCTCCACAACATGTTGAGACACCCGGTGGAGAGGATGTCCAAAATGATGAACAACATGATGCCGGTGACAACGATGAGTTGAGACAAGATGACACCGATGGAGCTCATCCCGAGCTACCCGTGACGAACATGCCATCTTTTGTTCCACATAGGCGGTCGACGAGGCACCGTCATCCCTCCACTCGTTATTCGGCCGATGAGTACGTTTTACTGACCGACGAAGGAGAGCCCGAATATTTCGTGGAGGCTATGGAGGATGAAAACAAGAAAGAGTGGTTCGATGCCATTCAAGACGAGATGAGTTCCTTGCATGAGAATAATACTTACGAGTTGGTAAAGTTTCCAAAAGGCAAGAGAGCTTTGAGAAACAAATGGGTGTATAGAGTGAAGTAGGAGGAGAATAGTTCACTACCCTGATACAAAGATAGACTCGTTGTAAAGGGATTTAGTCAAAAGAAGGGTATTGATTTTGACAAAAAAATTTCTCCGGTTGTGAAGATAAGATCGATTCAGTTGGTCCTTGGAATTTCGGCTAGTCTTGATCTTTAGGTTGAGCAAATGGATGTCAAGACGGCGTTTCTTCATGAGGATCTCGATAAGGAGATTTATATGAGACAACTGGAAGGATTTGAGGTAAAAGGCAAAGAGGATTATGTTTGTAAACTCCGGAAGAGTTTATATGGGTTGAAGCAAGCACCGCGGCAATGGTATAAGAAGTTTGAGTCGGTTATGGGGGAGCAAGGCTACCGGAAGACGACTCTCGACCATTGCATATTTTTCAAGAAATTTGGAGATGATGATTTTATCATCTTATTGCTTTATGTGTACGACATGTTGATCGTTGGCAAGAATGCCGAAAGGATTGCCAACTTGAAGAAAGAATTAAATAAGTCTTTTGCCATGAAAGACTTGAGGGCCGCTAAAAAAATTCTTGGGATAAGAATTACTCGGGATAGAGCAACCCGGAAATTACACATATCGCAAGAGCAATATATCGAGAAGGTGCATAAATGCTTCAACATGGATAAAGCTAAAGTTGTTAGTTCGCCTCTTACTAACAATTTTAAATTGACGAGCAAGGATTGCCCTTCTTCGAAGGAGGAGATTGAGGATATGGATAAAATTCATTATGCCTCGGCAGTCGGAAGTTTGATGTATGCCATGGTATGTACTAGGCCCGACATTGCTCATGTCGTGGGAGTGGTGAGCCGTTTTCTATCGAATCCGGGAAAGAAGCATTGGGAAGCCGTAAAATGGATATTTAGATATTTACGGGGTACTTCTAAATTGGTGATTACGTTTGGAAATGGGAAAGCAATGCTTGTTGGATATTCCGATTCGGATATGGCCGGTAACGAAGATAACCGAAAATCCACTTCCGGTTATTTGATGACGTTTGTAAGGGGAGCCGTGTCATGGCAATCAAGATTGCAAAAGTGCGTTGCCTTATCTACAACGGAGGCTGAGTATATTGCGGCGGCGGAAGCGTGTAAAGAGCTCCTATGGTTGAAAATGTTTTTAAGAGAGCTAGTCTTCCGACAACGACGTTACGTGGTTCTTTTCTGATATTCAAAGTGCGATTCATTTGGCTAAGAATGCGACTTTTCACAAGAGAACGAAACATATCGATGTGAGGTACCATTGGATCCGAGATGCATTGGAGGATGGTTCGTTTGAGCTTGATAAAGTTCATACCGATGATAATGGTTCCGATATGTTAACCAAGGCGTTGAGTAGAGAGAAGGTGAAAGTATGTTGTTCGATCGCCGGGATGGCGAACTCTTCCTATATTCCGGAAAGGGGGAGATCTGTAGGAGTAATTTCCGAAATATAGGCATTTTCGGAGTCGACTGGACTCCGGGCCACGGCACAAACCCTCCGGGCTGTGGAGTAATTTTCTCACCCTGCACTGCTGGGCCGCGGCACAAGGCTGTCGAGCCGCGGCCCCCCGAAATCACTCAGCACAAGCCGACCCTCCTGTACTCTGGGCCGCGGCCCTTGCCGATCACCCCTGTCGGGCCCTGCCGATCACCCACCGAATCTCGCATCCCGAAGGCCGAGCGGTCTGTACTGTGGGCCGCGGCCCCCTCCTGTTGGGCCGCGGCCTCTGCCGATACATGGGCAGTCTTTTATGCTGTGTGCCGCGGCACACTTTGGCTGGGCCGCGGCATACGGGGTCAACCCACTTTGGGTTCTCTTTTTTATCTGCATTTCCCTGCGGATTTTTTATAACTTCATCTTCTACACATTTGAAGAACATCAAGAGAGAGATAGAGAGAGAAACAATAGAGAGAAATACAACTCTTCAATTTCCCGGAGATTTATCGGTCGGATCGTCGTGATATTTTGACAAGAGCTTGGTAGCTATTGGGCAAATCATTTCACCGGTGTAGATCGAGATTTTGAGTCCGGAAGTTCGGGTATTTCGTTAGGTTTTTGTGTAAGCTATTTTCGGTATTTTCTTTTCTCGATCTTGTTGTTATTGTTTATTTCAAATATATTGTGCGGAGATTTATACGCCTCGGTGGCGATCGGCATCACGATCAGAGAAGCCAACCAGAGAAAATATACTCGGGGCAAACGCCCTGAAATCGGCACATACGTCGATCGTATTTTGGTACCCAGCAATCGTTTTTTGATGACTGGCGATCGTCTTTGATGTCCAAACCATAGACGATCGTCTCGTGCCACGTATGGATCCAACATTCATCAAAATCGTCGAAGACCGAATCTTGGACAGTGGCCCACGTGCAGATCCACAAAGGGCGCCGACAGATAGGACATTTGACCACAACCTGTCACCTACCTCACCTACCGACAAGGCCGCCGAAAGGTACAAAGTGGGTCCTCGCCAGACAGCGACTCAGGACGCGTGCTGGCTTCCCATTGGCTCGCACAGATGGCCACCAACAACAGCCCCATACTTTAAGGGAACAGCCCCACGTGACGGGACGATCGGCCATCTTATTATAATATAGAAAACGGCGGTCGCCCGCGATCGCCTGAGGGGTCCCAACTACCTTGTCTCCTATAAATAAGGAACTCACTACAGTGGCAAAAAAGAGGCGGATTAACGCAATTATATACGCGATTATCAACGTGAATTCAGTGCAAATTACACACAGAGAGAGAATCAAAGACTCATTCCAAGCAAGAACTCACAGATCTTCATATCTGGTTCTTCCGGCTATCTACACGCTCTATAGCTTAGATAACTAGAAGTCTTTACACTCATTGTAATAGATTCTAACATTAATATTCGTACTCGACAGTATATTTATTAATAACATCTCGCGAGAGCATTCAAGCCCGGGATTAACAACCCTGGCAAATCTTGTGTTATCTTTTTCTCACGGAAGTGTTCTCGCATTTGTTTGTTACTCGATCATTCCAGCAATACTATTTTCGGATAATATTTTGGGTAACAACAATTGGCGCTAGAGGAAGGGCATCTAAACCTTCATTTTTATTCCTACCGTCTCGAAGAACACTCACTGTTTTGCGGACATATACTTGAAGAAACATTCACTGTTCTTCAATAGAAAAGACTTCAGAAAAATGACATCTGCAATGACCTCCAAGAGAGCCGCCCTACGATCTGCCGGAAATCTCATTCCGGCCCACGGCGGAAGGCGACCGTGGCGACGCTAGGCTCTCACTCCCGCCCCCGAGGGACGGTTCTAGTCTCTCACTCGATCAGTTCCAAACCGCGGAACAGATTGAGGAGGCTATAGCCATCCTCAGGGAGCGACGGAGGGCCTGCGATTCGCCCACCATCACTTCGTCAGCCATCCGTCGGGCAGGAAAACGGAAGCTCAAGGGGATCTATGTTGAGAAATCGACAGAAAGCCCCGAGCCGCAGGAAAAGGCTCTCGTGAGGCGAGACGATTCCGTCTTCATCCGCCTAGGGAGCGATCCCTCATGGCGACCCGGGCACTCAGGCCCCAGTCGGGAGACATCGGAGTCCGAATCCTTTACGAGGAGTTCGGCATATCCGACTCCCCGGAGACAAGCCGGTCAGCGAGCCCCTGTACGCCCAAGAAATGAACCCACTGGTAGGGAGCTCGTCATTCACCACGGGGCCAGGGGATCAGTACACGATCGCCTTGGCTCGCGCTCCGGGAGCCAATCGGCGAGTAGTCAGGCAACGGCGATGGCCGTAGGGATGTCAACTTTATCCGTACCCGATCCTACCCGTCGGATAAACCCGAAATTGGGTCGGGTTTTGGCCGAACCCAAAATTTTATGGTCGGGTATGGGTATAGTATATTACCCGAATACCCGACCCGATTACCCGACCCGTGTACCCATTTGAATTATATAAATATATTATTATTATATATTATACATAAATATTATATTGTATTATAAATTATATATATTATTATATAAAATATTATATTTTAAATATTTATTATACTAAATTGAATTTATTAATTACATTATATGTATATATGATATATATTAAAAATATTTATATTCTTAAATATAGGGTATACGGGTACCCGAATACCCATTGGGTACCCGATTACCCGATGGGTAATACCCGAACCCGATCCTAATCAAATAGGGTAGGGTATGGAGGAGGCATACCCGTACCCTACCCGACCCATTGACATCCCTAATGGCCGCGATGCAACGCCAGCTCGACGAGATGAAGGCGCTCCTGGAAAATGTGGCTGGCGCCAGGAGATCGATCGTTGGGCCAAGCGAACCACTCGCGGTTCAGATCGAACTCGCCCCAGTTCAATCAAAGATCGCTCCCCCACAAACACCTCTATATGAGGGGAGATCAGATCCGGAAACCCACTTGAGCAAATTCCGGATCTACATGACCGGATGCGGAGCATCAGATTCGACCAAGTGTCGAATGTTCCCATTAACTCTGGGCGACCTCGCCCACAGGTGGTACATATCACTACCATCTCTCTCAATCAACTGCTTTGAGAAGCTGGCGAACGACTTCACGTCGTACTTCGCCTCCAAAGTCGCTCGCCCTGAAGGCCCCCACCGCATGATGAAAATGAGGCAGGGGAAGGACGAATCAGATGAAGATTACATCGACCGGGTAGACGAGATAGTCCTCACCGGCGAGCCCATCAGCGACGAGCTCGCCCTCTACTTAGTCCTGGGTGGATTCTGCGGGCACTCGCCCATGTTCAGGCACCTCACCAAGGACATCCCTCCGACCTACTCGGTCTTCCGCGTCAGAGCCGCCGACTTCTTGGCCAGGCAGAGGATGCTCTCCCTCCGCTTAGGCGGGGGACCGTCCGGAGAAGGAAAGGCACCATCCCATGTCCAGAAGAAGGCGGTCGCCAAGCCCAGAAACGCGGTCGGAAAGCCGCCTGGCGAGTTCAAAGCTTTCGAGGATGTAGAGGTCCACCTTCTCCATAACCTCAACTTATCTCCGGCCCACATCTTCAACGTGATCAAGGGGCGCGAGTGGCTTTCCAAACCAAACCCGATAAGGGACCACGGTCATCTAGACCGCAATAAATTCTGTGCATACCACAAGAGTCCCGGCCACAACACCAGCCAATGCCGCGACCTCCTCAAACAGCTCTGGCGACTGTTTGAGGAAGGCAAACTGGACAACTTGGTCACCAAGCCAGAACCGAGGACGGAAAGAGCCGGAGGGCGCGAACGCCGACCGAGCGAAAGAACTCCTCCTAATCCGGTCGCCAGAATCGAGCATGAGCCGGAGTACTCCGATGAGTCAATCCCTCCGATCAACCCTGGCGGTCGGATCAACATGCTTCAAGCAGGAGGTGGAAACCTCGTGGGACTTTCCCAGGTTTCCACCCTGTCAAACAGGAAGCGAAAGGCCGAGCTGAGGGCGTTCGCCGGGGTCCATGTCGTGGTACCTCCAGAGCCGACCATCTCTAAAGACGCGCTCATCACCTTCTCCAACAAGGACAGGGAGGGAGTGCAATGCCCCAAAGAGGATGCACTGGTGACCTCTGCTTGTATCCTTGGGAAGACGGTCAATTGCGTGTTGGTCGACAACGGGAGCTTCTGCAACATCATATTCAAATCCGCCCTGGACCAGCTCGGAAATTTGACCAAATTCTTCAAGCCGTTCGACACCGTGCTCCAAGGGTTCGGCGACAACACAGTCCAAGCCTACGGGAGGATCAAGCTCTCTGTCGAGCTAATATGCTTTTATGATCCCAAGGTTAGGATTACTAGGAACCTAAATTTTGTAATCATAGATAGGCCCAGCATCTATAATGGGCTCCTAGGTCGCCCCTTTCTAGAAACCTTTGAGGCGGTCGCCTCGTCTTTCTTTTACTGTATCAAATTCCCCACTGCCGATGGGAGTAAAAGGAGATCAGCTAATGGCAAAAAGATGTTTGAATTACTCCTATGTCGTTACTGCTTTCAATACTTCCCATGATATGTGTAACATTGAAACGATCGACAATCAACCCATGGAGATCGACGAGCCAAGCACATCGTACCAACCCGACTCAGAGGTCGCCATCTCGGTTCGATTAACGGACAACATCGAGCCAAAGATCGGTTTCGAGCCAAGTCTCGACATCGATCCAAGGAGTCCGAAAATCGTTCCAAATGAGAGGCGACCGTCCCCGTCGAAGAGTTGGAGAGTATTACGATAGATTCGGCTCATCCAGAACGGGAAGTATAGATCGGCGCAAGCATCAACCGTGAACTAAAAGGGGACCTGATTGATTTGCTACATAAGAACATCGGAGTCTTTGCCTGGTCGCATCAAGATATGGCTGGCATAAGTCCTGAACACGCTTGCCACTATCTAAAGATCGACCCGGTAATGAAGCCTGTTCACCAAAAACGTAGGAAATTCGGCCCCGAGAAATACGCTGCGCTTGACATAGAAGTCCAAAAATTGCTCAACAACAAATTAATCGGGGTAGCTACAGACGAACCTCAATGGGTCGCCAATGCGGTGCTCGTCAAAAAACCGACTGGCTCCTGGAGGTTATGCATCGACTTCACCGACCTCAACGCGGCATGTCCAAAAGACCACTTTCCGATGCCTCATATTGATCACTTGGTCGATAGTACAGCAGGTTGCGAAATGATGTCATTTATGGATGCCTTCGCCGGATATCATCAAATCCCAATGGCGGAGAAAGACATAAAACATACATCTTTCCACACGGAAAAAGACATATACCTTTGGGTCCGAATGCCGTTCGGCTTGAAGAATGCAGGGGCAACCTACCAGCGACTAGTCAACAGGATGTTCGCCAATCAGATCGGTAAGACCATGGAGGTCTACATTGACGACATCGTGGTCAAAAGCCTCAAGAAGGAAGATCACCTCAATGATCTCGCCGAGACGTTCGCCATCCTCGAAAAATTCAACATGAAGCTGAACCCCAAGAAATGAAACTTCGGGGTGGGCTCCGGGAAATTCCTGGGGCACATCGTGAGCCAAAGGGGATCGAGGCGAACCCCACCAAAATTCAGGCGATCCTCGACATGCAGGAGCCACGGAACATCAAGCAGGTGCAACGCCTCACAGGTTGTCTAGCAGCCCTCAACCGTTTCATATCTCGGCTCGGCGATAAGAGTAAGCCATTCTTCGCGACCATAAAGAACAAGAAGATCGCATGGACGAAGGAGAGTCAGGTAGCGTTCGCCAAGATAAAGGAATATCTATCTAACCCCATATCCTGGCAAAGCCGATCCCCGGTGAGAAACTATTCCTTTACCTGGCAGCCTCGGAGGTCGCACTGAGTGCCGTTTTGGTTCGAGCAGAGGGACAAGTCCACTTGCCGATCTACTATGTTAGTCAAGCGCTCCACGACGCTGACACACGTTATACTCCATTGGAGAAGATCGCCTATGCCCTTGTCATGAGTGTTCGCAAGCTAAGGGCTTACTTCTTCGAACACCAAGTGGAAGTCCTAACAACTCTACCTCTAAGGCAAGTTCTACACCGACCGGACACCAACGGGCGAGTCCTCAAGTGGTCATTGGAGATCGCCCAATACGGTATCACATACGCTCCTCGCACGGCGATCAAAGGCCAAGCTCTGGCGGACTTCGTGGTGGAATTAACTTTCCCTCACAGTCCGACCCAGATCGGCCGACCACCTGCCTGGAAGTTATATGTGGATGGCTCGGCGACCAATTCGCGAGCAGGGGCAGGGATTGTCCTCATCAGTCCCGACGGACAAAGCTTCATTAATGCTGTGTGTTTCGGTTTTCGTGTGACCAACAATGAAGCCGAATACGAAGCTGTTATGTCGAGAATTATACGCTTCGACCGGAGATCGCCTCAAAGACCGGGCGACCTAGCCATAGCCGAGCAGCCAAGGCAGAACTGCCGACCAGAGACCAAGCGACCTGGCCATAAGCCGAGCAGCCTATATAGATCGGCCGACCGAAGGTCCCAGGACAAGTCCCGGTGCCGAGCGATCGACATCTAAGACGATCGTCTCTCGGCACTTGGCGATCGACCCCTGGTGGCCGATCGACTGCCGATCATCTCTCGGTACTTGCCGATCGACCTCTAGTGACCGACCGATGCCGACCTCGGGCGACCGCCTCATGCCGATCGAGGTCGATTATCATCCAATCGGCAAAGGCCGAGGCCCAGGACAAAACCCACGTGCAGCGCCGAGACAAGATCCGCATTTCACGGATCGTTGACCGCAGCCTGTCAGCATCTTTTCCACCAGCCGACAGGCCCGCCGAAAGGTGTCAGTAGGACCGCCCGTGACAGCAACTCGGACGCGTGCTGACTCCTCATTGGACCGCACAGCTGGCTGCCGGCAGCAGCCTTGGACTTTAGGCAGACATCCCATGTGACTTAAAAGACGATCGCCCCATTTTTATATTGGCCGGAAGGCGATCGCCCGCCAGGAACCAAGGCATCCCAACCCCTATAAATAGAAGGCTGCCTGCACTTGGAAAACTGTCCAACTCCCCTAGGACTCAGGCTGACTTCTTCACAAGCAATACTCACAACTTGGCTTTCCTACTCTTGGCAACAGCTATCTCTCGGTTTCTTCTTCTCTCTCAGCCTCTCTCACACAGAAGACGATCGGCCAAGAGCAAGAACACTAAGGCTTCGCTCAAGATTTAGATAATTAGGATCGTTTACACTCATTGTGATTGCATTCCTTTACATTAATACTTGTATCCATGAATATTTGTATTAATAACATCTCGCGAGAGCATTCAAGCCCGGGCCTAACAAACCCGGCAAATCTAGTGTTATTCACACCCCCACGGAAAGTGCTCCAGCAATCTTGTTTGTTGTCCGTCCGTTCCAGCAGTATTTCATCTTCGGATAAATATTTCGGGCAACAACAATTGGCGCTAGAGGAAGGGGCATCTAACCCTCAATTTTATTCCTACCGTCTCGAAGAACACTCACTGTTCTCCGGGGCATATACCTGAAGAAACACTCACTCTTCTTCAGAGAAAGCTTTCAGAATCATGACTTCCGCCTCCTCGTCGAAGAAAGCCGCTGGACAGCCCGCCAGACGCCTCGTTCCGTCTCAGTCCGAGCCACAGCCGGTGGCGGAGGGTAGCTGCCGCAGTCCGAGACGCTCGATCCCGCCCCTGGGGGCGGGCCAAGTCTCTCACTCGATCAGTTCCAAACCGCGAAACAGATCGAGGAGGCCATGGCCGTCCTACAGGAGCGACGGAGTGCTCTCGGCGCGCCTCCCGCTATCACCCCATCGGCCATCCGCCGAAGGACCAAACGAAGTTCAAGGCAGTGCTGGCCGAGCGATCGCCAGGAGACTTCCTTTCACAGGGAGAGGCGCTCGCCAGCCGGGGCACCTCGGTTTTCGATCGCCTCAGCAGCGACCCGACCTGGCGACTAGGGCAGTCCGGCCCCAGCCACGAGACGACGGAGTTCGAGTCCGTCACCAGGATCTCGGCCTATCCGACTCCCAGAAGGCAGCCCAGCCGTCTGGCTCCCCCTCGCCAAATAGCCGAGGTCGGCAGCAGCGGAGTCAGGAGATCGGCACACGATCGCCTCGGCTCCCGCTCCAAAGGCCGATCCGCGAGCGACCATGCTACAGCAATGGCCGCGATGCAACGCTAGCTCACCGACATGAAGGCACTCATGAAATTTGGGGCAGGCGCCAAGAACAAGATCATCGGGCCGAACGAGCCGCTCGCGGTCCACATCGATCTCGCCCCCGTACAGCACAAGATCGCTCCCCCGCAAACACCTTTGTACGAGGGGAGATCAGACCCCGAAACACACCTGAGCAAGTTCAACATCTACATGACCGGGTGTGGGGCATCTGACGCGACCAGGTGCCGAATGTTCCCTCTGACGCTGGACGACCTTGCCCACAGGTGGTACGCCTCATTACCGCCTCGGTCCATCGGCTCCTTTAATCAACTGGCGAACGTCTTCACAGCTTACTTCGCCGCCAAGGTCGCTCGACCGGAAGGTCCCCTTCGCATGATGCAAATCAGGCAGGGATAAGAAGAGTCCGACTCGGACTACATCGACCGAGTAGACGAGATTATCCTCAACGGCGAACCCATAAGCGATGAGATCGCCCTATACTCGGTCCTGGGAGGATTCCATGGTCTTTCGCCTATGTTCAGGCATCTTACAAAGGACCAACCCTCGATCTACGCGATCTTCCGAGCTAAGGCCGTAGACTTTCTGGCCAGGCAAAGGTTTCTTCTTAGCCTATGAGCAGCGCGATCGACGCCCGAACGACGACCTCCAGTCTTCCAGCCCGATCGCCTTTATCAAGCAACATCACCAAAACCGGAGGACTCGTTCGCCATCGACAGTTCACTATCTAACATGGTGGACTACGACACGAGATTGCCTCCACCGCACAACATACAGCCATGGTCCTGGTAGTCGATGGAACCGGCTGCTTCGGCCATGCAAGGTCCCTTTGGGCCAAGATCGCCCGCCCTTCGTTTAAATACGAGGCCGACGTAGTCTGAGGGCCCTCCAAAACTAATCAGTGGACACGATCGCCCGCCCTCAAGGTTCATCATCTAACATGATGAACCCGGACAATGCGACACGTGCTACTACCCCTGTCTCAACGTACACCGTCGAGGTTCGCCATATTCATGGCGGGCCGAGGTGGAAGCAGAGCTAACAAGCCGCGGAAGTGGAGTTGATTAATCCGACGACGCCCCACGCAAGGACTCCTCTAGACCAAGACCGCACGTCCTTCGTTTAAATACGAGGCGAGGCGCAGCCTAACAGAGGACCCTCACAATAAAATGAGTCACGAGACACTCACTGTCGTTAGCGCAAAAGACACGGTCATGGAGTCGGTCCATCGAGCTCCGTGACTGTGCACGGTTCCTCAGCGACGAAACTATCAAGTTTCTACGAGGGATCGGCCAATGTTGTTTTTTGCAGGTACAAGACCGAAAGATAGCTAGCCAATCGACCGGATCGCCCATCCTCATCCTACACGATCGCCAGCGAGAACCACCTCGCCCTATGTCTTCAACATCGGAGCAAACTGGGGGGCAATTGTTATGTCGAGAATTATACGCTTCGACCGGCGATCGCTTCAGAGACCGGGCGACCTAGCCATAGTCGAGCAGCCAAGGCAGAACTGCCGACCAGAGACTAGGTGACCTGGCCATAAGCCGAGCAGCCTAGATAGATCGGCCGACCGAAGGTCCCAGGACAAGTCCCGGTGCCGAGCGATCGACATATAAGACGATCGTCTCTCGACACTTGGCGATCGACCCCTGGTGGCCGACCGACTACCGATCATCTCTCGGTACTTGCCGATCGACCTCTAGTGACCGACCGATGCCGACCTCGGGTGACCGACTAATGCCGACCGTCTCATGCCGATCGAGGCCGATGATCATCTAGTCGGCAAAGGCCGAGGCCCAGGACAAAACCCACGTGCAGCGCCGAGACAAGATCCACATTTCACGGATCGTTGACCGCAGCCTGTCAGCATCTTTTCCACCAGCCGACAGGCCCGCCGAAAGGTGTCCGTAGGACCGCCCGTGACAGCAACTCGGACGCGTGTTGGCTCCTCATTGATCAAGACAATTGCCGGGCAGCCTTGGACTTTAGGCAGACATCCCATGTGACTTAAAAGACGATCGCCCCATTTTTATATTGGCCGGAAGGCGATCGCCCGCCAGGAACCAAGGCATTCCAACCTCTATAAATAGAAGGCTGCCTGCACTTGGAAAACAGTCCAACTCCCCTCGGATTCAGGCTGACTTCCTCACAAGCAATACTCACAACTTGGCTTTCCTACTCTTGGCAACAGCTATCTCTCGGTTTCTTCTTCTCTCCCGGCCTCTCTCACACAGAAGACGATCGGCCAAGAGCAAGAACACTAAGGCTTCGCTCAAGATTTAGATAATTAGGATCTTTTACACTCATTGTGATTGCATTCCTTTACATTAATACTTGTATCCACGAATATTTGTATTAATAACATCTCGCGAGAGCATTCAATCCCGGGCCTAACAAACCCGGCAAATCTAGTGTTATTCACACCCCCACGGAAAGTGCTCCCGCAATCTTGTTTGTTGTCCGTCCGTTCCAGCAGTATTTCATCTTCGGATAAATATTTCGAGCAACAACAGAAGCCTTTGTAGGCGGGCTCGATCTAGCCCTCGCCCTAGATGTTCGTCGCCTCCATATCTTCATGGACTCCCTCCTGGTTGTGAACCAGGTCAAGGGAGAATATGAGGCGCGCGGCGAAAAGATGGTCAAATACCAAGAGCTGGTCGCCGAAATGTGCACAAAATTTGAGGAAGTGCTAATCGAACAAGTCCCAAGAGTGCACAATTCCCAGGCCGATGCCCTTTCCAAACTAGCATCATCAGATGGAGCGGCCGACTTCTCTAATATCCAAATCACAAAGTCGGCAAGGCCGGCGATCGATAGAAGCCTCGTTACCATGATTGTTGTTGCCGAGGAGAACTGGATGACTCCGTTCATCAAATACTTAAAGGACGGAACGGTCCCTGACGACCGTGTCAGAGCTCTCCAACTCCAGCTCCGGGAGATCAGATATACCCTATTGGACGACCGGCTTTACAAGCGAGCTTTCAGCCTTCCTGTTAGGAAAACAAAAACCCTGTATCGAAACGGTCGGGATATCCAATCCCTGTATCGAATGGTATTTGATAAAAAGGTTTTGACATATATGCCAATCCGCATACAGTAAAGGAAACTGTATCGAAGTATTGAGGCATTATCCTGTATCGAAGATCTGCCTCGAATCAGCATATAGTAAAGCCCTTCAGTACAGCAAGAAGTCCTATAAAAGACCAAGTATGGAAACTGTCTCGAATCTCCAATACAGTTACCTTCCATACAGCTCACAACAGGACAAAGAAGGAATCTCCAGAAGTCAAGTCCCGTTGAATAAAGAAGTATTTAAATACTCAAGGATAAAGTATTTAAATATTGTCAGTCAACAGATCTTCAAATCCCGCTAAATCCGGATCGTGTTATAATCCCGTTGGAACGGAATCTCACTCAAACGGATACATCTCAACGGATATATATTTCAGAGACTATATATATCTTATGAAGGCATTGAAGATCAGTTACCGAAAACCCAAGCTATCGAAATTATTATCAGAGCAAAACATATCTCCAAAGCTTACTGCAACTCAGAACTAAAGAGATATACAGTGCTCATCTTCTGGAACAACACTTCATCAGCTGGAAGCTCTTAAAGTCAAAGTTGTTGTTCACCATCTGTTCTATACTTTGAACAAACCCAGATCAGCCCTGTGTGGACTGAGTAATCTGTGCTTCTACGGAACTGTGTGTGAAGGATTTGCATTGAAGAAGACGAAGCTTCAGAACTGTGTGTGAAGAAGCAAGTCAAAGCATTAGCTCAAAACCAATCTGTGTGAACGGTTGCAGCTAAGATCTTTATATCAATCTGTGTGAACGATATATTGATTGTGTGTTGTTATAATTACGTGGTTGTGTACATAGTAATTATAATAAACTTTTTACTCCTGTGTGGAGGACCAGTGGACGTAGAGGGGTTTACCTCGAACCACTTTAATTACTGTGTTATTTACCTTCAGTTTTTACTGTTTTAATTACTGTGATTAATTAAGTATACACTATACATTTAGTTGCTGTATCAACAGCAACCTACTGTATCTAAGACTTCCGCTACGCACTCAGATTTAAAATCCGTACAGTTTGTTGTTTAAACTATTTCCCAAATTGTATCCAGTACCAACTTAGACACTTGAGGAACTTGACCTCAGATTCACTGGTATTGTTGGTGAACTTGAAGCGTTGGGCAAAATTTATACTCAAAAGGAGAAGAACTTAAAAATTTTCAGATCTCTCCCAGCCCGATGGGACATTAAGACCACAGCTATACGTGTGTCTTGCAATCTTAATGAAATAACTACTTTTGATCTCTTCTCTGACCTCAAAGCTTTTGAGTATGATATTGACAGAAGAGAAAAAGCTGAAGAATCTCCTTCAAAGGTCACAGCTCTAGCCGCTGTATCGAACCGTCGACACAGCATGCCCAGCTCGTCGAAGCCTAGTCACAAGAATGCTGACAATGACGACGACATCCTGTCTCAAGATGAAATAGCGCTTCTCATGCACAAATTCAAAAAGTTCATCAAACAGTCTGGAAAGACTCCCTACAGGCCCAAACCTGTCCACAAGGTAAGTACCGAAACATCATCTGGTGATGCTAACCTGTGCTATAATTGCAGGAAACCAGGGCATTATGCAAATAAATGTCCTCATCCCAAAGTCTAAAGGTTGCCGTAGGCCGAGCAACAAGAGAGAGAGATGAAAGAAGATGTGCTTGGAAAGACAAGCTCAAGGCCCTGATTGGAGAATCAGAAGCCTCCCCCACACCATCCAAATCAGCAGAATGTCTTCAAGTGGTCACTGAAAGTGATTCATCTGACGATGAGTTCGATGATAAAGCATATATGTGCTTTATGGCCAAAGACATTCCGGAAGGAGAAGACAACGACGATGAGGTAAGCTCAACCTCAGCTATTCCGTCAAATGCATCTCATACTTTTGAAAATATGATGAATGAATTTAAAACATTCAAAAGGCCCATGAGACACTGAAAACTTAGAATATACAGCTTCAATTAACTAATTTAGAGCTGAAAGATGAAAATGACTTGCTGAAAATAAATTATGAAAATATGTCTCTTGACTGTGAAACCAGCAAAGTCGATTTTGAAAAACTCATGGAGAGCAATCATCAACTTGCTCATGAACTAAGTGAGGCTAAAACTCACAACGAGAGCAATACAAATGATTTGGTTCTACTTCAAGCCAAAATCACAACTCTCGAAAAGCGAGAAACTGAACTTGAGACCACTCTGAAATTGTTCGATAAATCGTCTAAAAGAATGGAAGAAATTCTGAGCACTGGCAAAATGCTCATGATAAAAGTGGCTTAGGACACAGCTCATGTTCAAACAAAGGGAAAACTAGTACAGTGTTTGTCAAGAGTGTGGAACACATTCCAGAATCGGAAGATACCCCTAGTCCAGTGAAGGAACCTGCTGTACCGAGAAAACCGAAGGCTGCTATTCCGCCCCCGCAATCATATTCCAGACAGCGGAATCATAAGCCGTTCCAACCTGTGAGGCGCACTCAACATCATGCTCCCAGAACATATCAACAGCGCCAACAGCCGTTCAGAAGAAAGGCTGTATCCAACCACCAAAAGCCCGCACGACAGTACTATCAGTACAACACGCCGAGGTATTAGATACAGGAGCCCCGTTATCCATCAAGACAACAGATGCCGGTTCAGTATCAACAACAGCATTGGGAATCCAACTGGAGACCCACAAGGCAGGCTGTTAGGCCTAAGAAAATGGCTCCACCTCCAAGACGGCACTCGTACTGGATTAACAATAATAACCCTGAATTTTTCATGCATAATAATTAACATGGTTATAACAACTACGGATATGCCCCCCGTAGATACCGCAACACTGTACCGAGTATGCCCTACAGTAAACCAATTGCTGCCAGGAAAACTTGGGTACCTAGAGGAACTAACAATCATGGACCCAAAAATCAAAGGGGACCTAAATCTACCTAATTTCTTTGTTACAGGACATTCTAGAGGAGGATACCTGGTACTTTGATTGTGGATGCTCTCGACACATGACCGGAGATAGGAGCAAGCTATCAGATTTTGTAGAAGGTCGCGGTCTAAAAGTTCGTTTTGGTGATAAATCAAAAGGAAGAACAAGAGGGAAAGGAACCCTTAGTGTAGGAAAATTCAAAGTCACCGATGTTGCATATGTTGAAGGCTTACAGTATAATCTACTTAGTATTAGCCAGTTCTGTGATAAACAGTTCTCGGTGAAGTTCTATATAGATCGTTGTAGAGTCAAAAACATCCTGACCAAGGAAGTTGTGCTTAAAGGAAGCAGATCAGGTAATATGTATATTGCTGACTAGAAGCCTATGAGCTCCTCAATTCCATGCTTTGTTGCCAAAGGCACTGCAGATCTTAGCTGGTTATGGCACAAGAGGATGTCTCACGTCAACTTCAAGACGATCAACAAGCTCTCAAGACAGGGAATGGTTAGAGGTTTGCCAAATGTGTCATTCAAGAAGGACAGCGTCTGCGGACCATGTCAGAAAGGCAAGCAAATCAAGTCAACCCTGAAGAGCAAATCCTACCTTTCAACCCAAAGAGTGCTGTAAATGCTACACATGGATCTCTACGGTCCTGTAGACCCAGTAAGTTTGGGAGGTAAGAAATACTGCATGGTTGTTGTTGATGATTATTCCAGGTATGCTTGGACGATCTTTCTTAGCAAGAAGAAGGAAACAACATCAAAGCTGCCCGAGCTCCTGAGAAAGTTGCAAAATGAAAAGGCATCGAGTATAGTGTGCATTCGTTCCGACAGAGGTACAGAATTTACTAATCGCTTTATAGAGCAATAATGTTCGGAGAATGGAATACAGCACGAATACTCAGTTGCCCGTACACCTCAACAAAATGGTGTTGCCGAGCGAAAGAATAGGACGTTGAAAGAAGCTACAAGGACAATGATTGCCGCAAGCAAATTGCCACAGCGTTTCTGGGGTGAAGCAACCAATACAGCATGTTATACTCAAAACCGATGTATCGTCAACAAGCACGACAAGAAAACAGCATATGAGGTATGGAACAACAAAACTCCGTTAGTTTCGTATTTCCACATTTTTGGATGCAGGTGTTATGTATTGAATAATGGGAAAGACCAACTTAGAACCTTTGATGAGAAATCAGATGAAGGAATATTCGTAGGATACTCCTCCGTCAGCAAAGCTTTCAGAATCTTTAATAAAAGGAAGCTGACGATTGAGGAATCAGTTCATGTAGTGTTCGATGAACCACACCATGACCCTACAGGAATAGATGATATCACTCAGAACATTCACCATCTATCTATCTTGGATCCTCCAATTCCCATAGAATCTGTCGTTGATATAGAAATCAATCCCGCATCTGTAAGAATCGATGTGGATGAAGCCGACGCTGTACAAGCTGAAGCTGTATCCACAGAATCCTTCGATACAGTACGGGATCCTGAATTAAAACCCGACCGAAGATGGTTGAGAGATCACCCGCAAGAGCTGATCATTGGAAACATCAATGCTGGTGTTTCTACTCGTAGGAGAATACAGAGTACACAAGGAAATGTACTTTGTGCACAAGAAGAATCTGATGCTGAGATATCACAGTTTCATGAATGGAAATCTCAATCCGAGCTTAGAAGACTCAATATGTACACTATCACTGTATTCTTAGCCCAGTCCGAACCTGTTTCGACCATAGACGCTCTTAATAATTCTCATTGGATAACATCTATGGAAGAACAGCTTAACGGTTTCGAAAGAAACAATGTATGGTATCTTGTACCCAGACCAACACATCAATCGGTTATAGGAACCAAATGGGTATTTCGAAACAAAAAGGATCGAAATGGACTTATCTTAAGGAATAAATCCAGACTAGTCGCACAAGGCTATAGTCAGGAAGAAGGCATAGACTATGATGAAACCTTCGCCCCTGTAGAGAGACTAGAAGCCATAAGGATATTTCTAGCCTTTGCCGCCCATAAGAGTTTTATTGTATACCAAATGGACGTCAAAAGCGCTTTCCTGAATGGAGACCTTGCATAAGAAGTTAATGTTGAACAACCACCAGGGTTTGCCAACACAGACGGTATCGACCTAGTTTACAGGCTAAGGAAAGCGCTGTATGGACTTAAACAAGCCCCTAGAGCCTGGTACGAAACCCTGTCCCAGTATCTAACCAACAACAGATTTGAGAAAGGTGTTGTGGACAAGACCTTGTTCAAGATACAGGAAGGTGATGACCTTCTTATGGTGCAAATCTATGTGGATGATATTATTTTTGGTTCAACTAACCTTGCTTTATGTCAAAGGTTCTCTCATCTCATGCATAGTAAATTTGAAATGAGTATGATGGGGGCACTTAGTTATTTTCTAGGTTTGCAGGTAAAGCAGGTGCCTACAGGTATTTTCATCAACCAAGAAAAATACAGCAAGGAGCTTCTCAACAAATTTGGAATGAACACTTCCAAATCCTCGCCAACCCCCATGAGCACTTCCGTGCAAATTAGTGCTGATGAAGCCGGAAAGCCGTTTGACCAATCACTCTATAGGAAGCTCATTGGTTCGCTCCTGTACCTAACAGCTAGCAGGCCCGATATCCAGTTTGCTGTTGGAGTGTGTACAAGATATCAAGTTGCACCTAAGGAATCACACTTCAATACAGCTAAACGAATCCTGAAGTACATTAAAGGAACAGTCGATGCAGGACTATGGTATCCTAATGAAGGCGGATTCGATTTAGTTGGATACAGCGACTCGGATCTCGGAGGCTGCAAGCTAGATAGGAAGAGTACAAGTGGAACTTGTCACTTTCTTGGACCTAGACTCGTTTCTTGGTTCAGTAAGAAGTAATTGGCTAACTCTCTTTCCACGGCTGAATCAGAATACTATGCTGCTGGTAGTTGCTGTATGCAGATCCTTTGGATGCAGCAACAATTGTCATATTATAGAATCGATGCCAGAGCGACTCCAATCATGTGTGATAGCACGAGTGCAATTGCAATCACGCACAATCCAGTCCTGCACTCGCGCACTAAGCATATCAACATGAAGCATCACTTTATAAGGAATCATGTCGAGAACAAGGATGTTCACCTGGAAAAAGTTCATACAGACGTTCAGCTGGACGACAGCTTCACCAAGCCGCTCGACAAAGCAAGATTCAACATGCTTAGACAAGAATTGGGAATGCTACAGCCCGACTCCCTGTAAGTAATTTACTGCTTTTACTCAACAATTGAGGAGGAATGCTGTAAGACCCAAGAATACAGTATCCAACGTTAATTATCTGTACACAAAGAACCGTCAATATAGCACTATAGTGAACAAAGAAATATGAATCCTACAGCTGACGTGTGCAATAATTAAGGGGGAATACTGTAGGACCCATGAATACAGCATTAACCCTTAAGTTGTTGTATGGAATCTAAAACCTATATTTACCTTTTAAGGGGTAACGCTGTATCGACGCGGAAACAGCACATATTATAGGATTTTGATTCAGTATATATATAATATTATATTATTCCTTTTAAAATGATTTTTGTCCATGTGCCCTGTTATTATTTCAAGCGTCATGTACATTAAATGCCTTACACGACATCTGGACAACTGAATCTCAAAAGCCGCGATGTTTTAAATTGTTTATTGTTTTTAAACCGCCGTTTTAGGCATTTAGGGTATCAACTTATGTCAGAAGTGGGACCCGCTGATATTTTAAACATTTTAATGGATAAGTGTACCAGTTACACTCAGTCCATCCAGACCGTTGATTTCAAAAATCGGTTCCCATCCCTTAAAATCTGACCATTCGTACTCTGCAAAACCCTATTTCGCCGCCCAACTATAAAAGGATTGAATCTGCCATTAGAGACTCTTTACGCCTTCTGCAAATTCAAGAGTTCTCAAGCAAAAACAGCCTACATACTTTTCTGCATTTTACTGCATATTTCGATTATTTTCTTGCACTTTTTCTTAAGAAATCATCAAATGGATGGACAAACTTCTTCTCCTGCTCTGAAGAAAACTGCTAACATCATTGATGGCCGGATCTTTTCAAGATCTGTTATCATTGAGCGCATTCTGTCTGAAACCAACGACGTAGAACCCATGGAGTACATCATAACTCGACTTCGTCAACAAGGCCTTTATCGCTTTGGAAGTCAGACCGCTGATAAGTACGATGCACATCTGGTTGAGGAATTTTACCTCAACGCCGCCGTACGCTTCTTATCATTGGCCCAAGGAGGTCATGTTGCTGATATCACCGCTACAATCCAGGGAGTTGATATCTGTATCGATAACGATCTGCTCCAGAACATCTACAGGCTACCTGCTGATGGCCTGACTATGGATCAACTTGAGACATTCGGGTCTCAAGAGCTAATCACTAAATTTTATGGACTTTTCACAGCTCTAAAGTTATCGACATGGTTCAGACTACATGTCACAAGAAAAATTTTTGTCTCCCATATGTATATCTTCATGATTTTTGCTACAGGATAATTGAGAATCGAACCGGTGCGTTCGAAATGTATACCAACCTGAGGTTCAGGATGATGGTGGCTATTCTGACCTGTGAAAAGGTCAATTGGTGCCAGATAATCTTGAAGCGCCTGCAAGAAGAGGTGTGCAAACCGGCCACCCAGAAGAGATCTTTTGGTTTTATATTAAACCATATCCTGACGAAATGCGGATTGTCGCAATCCGCTGATGCTAAGAAGAATAACCCCAGGATATACCTAGGAGGCGTCAAGCCTACTGCGTATAATCAAACCACTATGGTCTGCGACCATCCAAAAACTATAAGTATGCCAGTTTTCGCAAATCCACGAGATGAGTCCTTGAAGTTCCAGGAAGTGGAATCTTCAAAGAAGAGAAAGAGATCTCACAGCAAGAAACCCACTGCTGGTGAGAAGCCCAAGAAGAAACTTAGGAGGATTTCCAAAGTCAAATCTGCCAAGCCCTCTGAAGAAGTTTCCCCCGTGGATCAACCCACTGACGAACAACCCCAGGGCCCAACCCCTGTGGAAGAGGTGTCCACTACTGTATCGACAGTAGATCCTGAGCCTTTGGCGGCTAGGACGGATAATGAGACATCTGCTAACGAACAAGACCTTAGCGAGTCGGCTGCCCATTTGGAGCCAACAGCTACTTCTCCTCTGCGGGATCCCACACCCGTACAGGATCCATCTTTCTTCAGGGCACCATCCCCTGTAAGGAGTCCCACTTCCATACAGGATCCCACACCTGTACAGGAATCCTCGCTACAGCGTCTCCAGACGTTGTACGCAGTCCCTCCCTTGACTCGATTATTAATCAGACCCTTCTCTCTGTTCAAATTGAACACGCCTACGAAAGATTTTTGCAATGGAAAGGCTACATGATAGCTCCGTACGAAACATTGTACAACTGGAGCGATTGGAGCCAAGAAGAAAGATTCGTCTCAGAAGTGACGGACTCAACAGAAATTGAGGCCCTGCTCCGATGAGACAATCCCTTATGCAAGGAACTGATTGAAAGCCATCTTCTGCACAAATCTGACGCTCGGAGGAAAGGAAAGGACAAGTCAGAGGACTCTCCCACTAATCCAAAAGACGACGATGATCATGACTCACACGACGACGATGCTTTTCAAGCTGGTCTGAGGATGAGTCGTGAAGAGGCTCAACCTAGAGACGCCTCTCCACCCAAAGGTGATGAAGGGCCATCTAATCGAAGCAATCCCCCTTGGCCACAGCATGAGAACATTCCCGAACAGGAGGAATCAGTCCCTCCAGTCGAGGAAGTTGAAGCAATTTTGGAACAGGCACCTGAGCCTGCTGCCACCGAAGAAGTTGTACCTGAAAGACAACAGGAGGATTCAGTCCCTCCTGTATCCTTGTCTACTGAAGAAACTTCGCAATAGGAAGCCACTTAACCCCCTGTCGTCGAAACAGAACAAGCTGCTCCTGCCCCTTCAACTGTGGAATCCGAGGACGGTATCGAACCTGAGGATGTACAACTTACCTCACGCCCAACCGTGAACGTAAGGAGGTTGAACAGCTCTGATGACTTTGCTCAACCAGATTCTCCGATTTCTGCCGCTAGGAAAGAGCGCCTGCGCGCACTTGGTCTTCAAACTGTATTCATCCAGGATGCAGTGAATGCTCTGTCTTCTGTTGAGAAAGCATTAAATTTGATGCATACTTCTGCCATCGAGGAGATGACAACCCTACAACACAAAGTTTCTCGTGTTGTTGAAGCATTCGTTATTTTGCCAGAAGTGTTCAAACAAGCTCTGAAAATCATGGAAGACAAGCAAGAGCAACTCCTGAAGGAAGAGGCAACAAAAACTCGCGTTGCTGAAGCCAAGACCGCATGTGCCATGATTGAAAACAGCTCTCAATTGCGCGCCCACGACAAATGCATCAAGGACATGTCGCAAATGCTTTCCTCCCTTGTGGAAAGAATGACTAACATCGAGACAAAACAGGATGCTGCACTAGAAATCCTAGAACGTCTTGATGAAGCCAAAAAGGGGGAAGAGGCGAGAGAAGCTGCTAGGAGAATCAGGATACAGCAAGAAAGGGAATTTGAGGCCGCTCAAGACAAAGATAATCTTTGAGTTAAACAGGCTAGCCCCTTCATCCCAAAGTTTTAAGATTTCAGGCTCCCGACCTGAATTTCATGATCCAAATGTTCCGTGGCAAACTCATATCCAGAGACCTTCTGAAATTCGTCTGCCGACCAACCGTCATCCTACTGCCGATGAAGTGAAGCAATGGAGGAAGAACGAACTGATGAGATACTTTGTCAAACTCATCAGGGAATCCGCCATCTTCAAGAGCTATAAAAAGTTAGCAGAGGCCGCAGACAAATTTACGAAGATGCTAGAAGACGGAAAACTCCATCTCCAGATCGAGATGAAATCCAAACACAGAAGAGGAGATCGGATCACCCATCCAGAAGACTGGATTCTTGCCTTTGATCGATCCTATGAAGGAAGAGCTATATACCAGGATCGAGGCAACGATTCCCTACAGAACTGGTGGCGTGGTACCGAGAATGATCCAGGGAAAAAGCCATGGAGGCATGCGGACTACAGATAGGAGCTGAAATCTCTGTATATTATTTTTTTCTAATTTTTCCTTCGAAACAGCAAACCATGTATTCAATTTTGAATATCAATAAAAGTGTTTGTTTGTCTTGAAAGATTACAACTCGTAATCTACTGTGTTGATGTATGATTACTTAAATTGTTTGATTAACAATCTCAAGTATACAAACTTGATTGAAAATAAAGCTGTACGAACTAGTCTACGAACAGTTCACGATTTCAGTTGTAAAGCTTAGAATACATTGTAAGATTGTGCCTGCGCGCCAATCATAAGCTTAAGTTGTAAAAATCCTTAAACTGTATCGAACTCGCCTACGAGCAGTTCATCATTTAGACTAAGACAAACCTTTTGACGAAAGACCAAGAAATCTGCCAGAAGACATCAAAGAAGATCACTTCATGAAGAAGGTTTTGGCATCATCAAGAAGACTTGAAACAGTTAAGAAAGTAAGTCTTGGCAAATTGTCAAAAAGGGGGAAATTGTTAGGAAAACAAAAACCCAGTATCGAAACAACCGGGATATCCAATCCCTGTATCGAATGGTATTTGATAAAAAGGTTTTGACATATATGCCAATCCGCATACAGTAAAGGAAACTGTATCGAAGTATTGAGGCATTATCCTGTATCGAAGACCTGCCTCGAATCAGCATATAGTAAAGCCCTTCAGTACAGCAAGAAGTCCTATAAAAGACCAAGTATGGAAACTGTCTCGAATCTCCAATACAGTTACCTTCCATACAGCTCACAACAGGACAAAGAAGGAATCTCTAGAAGTCAAGTCCCGTTGAATAAAGAAGTATTTAAATACTCAAGGATAAAGTATTTAAATACTGTCAGTCAACAGATCTTCAAATCCCGCTAAATACGGATCGTGTTATAATCCCATTGGAACGGAATCTCACTCAAACGGATACATCTCAACGGATATATATTTCAGAGACTATATATATCTTATGAAGGCATTGAAGATCAGTTACCGAAAACCCAAGCTATCGAAATTATTATGAGAGCAAAACATATCTCCAAAGCTTACTGCAACTCAGAACTAAAGAGATATACAATGCTCATCTTCTTGAACAACACTTCATCAGCTGAAAGCTCTTAAAGTCAAAGTTGTTGTTCACCATCTGTTCTATACTTTGAACAAACCCAGATCAGCCCTGTGTGGACTGAGTAATCTGTGCTTCTCCGGAACTGTGTGTGAAGGATTTGCATTGAAGAAGACGAAGCTTCAGAACTGTGTGTGAAGAAGCAAGTCAAAGCATTAGCTAAAAACCAATTTGTGTGAACGGTTGCAGCTAAGATCTTTATATCAATCTGTGTGAACGATATAGTGATTGTGTGTTGTTATAATTACGTAGTTGTGTACGTAGTAATTATAATAAACTTTTTACTCCTGTGTGGAGGACCAGTGGACGTAGAGGGGTTTACCTCGAACCACTTTAATTACTGTGTTATTTACCTTCAGTTTTTACTGTTTTAATTACTGTGATTAATTAAGTATACACTATACATTTAGTTGCTGTATCCACAGCAACCTACTGTATCTAAGACTTCCGCTCCGCACTCAGATTTAAAATCCGTACAGTTTGTTGTTTAAACTATTTCCCAAACTGTATCCAGTATACTTAGTGGCCAACACTTCCCCTCCTCAAGTGTATTACACCGGAGGAAGGTCAGCTCGTTTTAGCCGAGATCCATGACGGGATCTGCGGAAACCATGCTGGCGGACGAGCTCTCATCCATAAGACAATCAGGCAAGGTTTTTCTGGCCATCACTTCAGAAGGACGCGATCGCCTATGCCAGATCATGTCGCAGGTGTCAAATAATGGGCCCAAACATTAAACTCTCCCCCGAACAGCTCACCTCCATGTACAGCCCTTGGCCGTTCGCGCAATGGGGCATCGACCTTATAGGTCCCTTGCCGACGGCTCTTGAGGGCTGTAAGTTTGCTATCGTAGGGGTCGACTATTTCACTAAATGGGCTGAGGCCGAGCCACTCAACAAGATCGTCCAAGATCAAGTGATCAAGTTTATCTGAAAAAGCATCATATGCCGATTAGGTCTACCCCAGACCATCATCTCCGACAATGGAAAGCAGTTCGACGGCTTAGAAGTCATGCAATTCTGTGAGAAGTGGGGAATCAAAAGGTTGTTCTTAGCGCCCTATCACCCTCAGACGAACGGGCAGGTAGAGGCAGTGAACAAGATCCTCAAACACACAATTAAAGCGCGACTCGAATCCAGGCAAGGACGATGGGCGAGCGAGCTCCCAGACGTTTTGTGGACTTATCGAACAACGACCCGTAATTCAACCGGCGAAACCCCATTCGCCCTGGCCTTCGGAACAGAAGCGATGATCCCCTCGGAGATCGCCGTCCTCAGCCATTGGACCGAACAAGAGATGACGACCGACAATGATGTGGCCCGACGGATCGACCTCGACATGCTCGAAGAACGACGACTGACCTCATAAATGAAGAACACAATCCACAAAAGGCGATCCGAGAAGTTCTTCAATTCAAAGGTCAAGGAAAGACGATTTCAAGTCGGCGATCTCGTCCTCAAAAAGATCCAGGCCCACACAGGCATTTTTGGTCCGAACTGGGAAGGACCCTTCAGGATATCTAAATGGCTAACTAAGGGAGCCTACGAACTTGAACACGCTGACAGTACTCCGGATCAATATCATTGGAACGCCGTGCACCTGAAGAAATACTACCAGTGAAAATTTTGTATTAAGTTTCAACTGCCCAATGTACATGGAATATAATGAGATTTTTCCTATCACATCTATTCTGGCGATCGCCCCACCAGGCATATCGCATACCGCCGACGATCGCCGCTTATGGCGATCCGAGGTAGAATCAGTGCAGCCATAGTCCTGGAGGTCGATGGAACCGACAGATTCACCCATGCAAGGTTCCTCTGGGCTGAGATCGCCCGCCCTTCGTTTAAATACGAGGCCGGCGTAGCCGAAGGACCCTCCAAAACTAATCAGTGGACACGATCGCCCGCCATCAAAGGTTCATCATCTAACATGGTGAACCCGGACAATGCGACGTGCCACCACCCCCGTCTCAACGTATACCATCAAGGGTCGCCATCTTCATGGTGGGCCGAGGTGGAAGCAGAGCTAACAAGCCGCGGACGTGGAGTCGAATAAACCGACGATGCCCCGTGCAAGGACTCCTCCAGACCAAGATCGCCCACCTTTCGTTTAAATACAAGGCGGGCGCAGCCTAATGGAGGACCCTCAAAATAAAGTGAGTCGCGGGATATTCAGTGTCCCTCGCACATAAAGACACGGTTGGGGAGGTCGGTCTATCGAACTCCTCGACCGTGCACGATTCCTCAGAGTCGGCACAACTGAAGGTAGCTCGCCTAACAACTATTTTTGTTCCCTTACTTACATTAAGTAAACAAAAACAAGGGGCAAAGAAGGGGAGCTAGTCCTAAATGCGATCGAAAGGAAGGAACCGCACCCGATCGGCTTCGCTCATACACACGCAGGACGATCGGAATTGTTCAACAATATTTACAAGTAAGAATTTCGATTCGAAACATATCAATACATTCAAACATGCAGACAATCGGTCGAATAAACAAGACATCGGATGCAATCATACACATACTTGTAAAAATTCGCATGCAAACATTCAAAGGCGATCGTACATAAAAAGACACAGTGTGAAAAAAGAGTATTTTATTCATACCAAATGGTTCATACACTACGGAGCCCGAAGGCATTACAAAGAGAAAGCAGAAAAATTACAAAATACAAGAAAAACAAAAACATCTCTCAAGGTCCCGCCGGCTGGTCTTCGCCCTCAGGTGGCGGATCGGCATGCGCCCCCCCATCGGCCTCAGGATGAATGAGTTACCAGGATACCAACTCAAGTCGATCCCGAAGTCAACGAGGTCAAGGATCGGCAAGAAGAACTCCGAGTGCAGAGGGTACTCGAGTGCAGAGGCTTTGAAACTCTCCATCAAAGGACCGATCTCAATCCCTGCCTTTTTGGCAGCTCGAACGGCGTCGGCGTAGGCCAAGTAATAAGGGAACTCGCCGACGAGCGCAACGTTGAGGCAGGGATCGGTGTCGATCGCCTTCAGCTGCCCCTTCAACTCCGCAGCCGCCTTCTCAGCCTCCGCCAGCTCGACCACATTGGCGGCGTTTTCCCCTTTGGTCTTCTCCAGCTCTCTCCTCGCCGCCTCCAGCTTGCTGCTTGTAACACCCCAAAAAGGCGGCTATTACAGTGCCGTGGATCCCACACTAGGACCCACCAGGCGATAACCAAAACAGATTAAATAAATATTATTTGTGATACCGAATCACAATGAATAGTCATTACTCCGATTAGGAGTTTATCAAAAATATGGCCAACGTGCTTATAATACACAGGATCCGAAAAATAAGTATAAACCATATGGAGATGGAAAATACTTTAAATATCAATACAATCAGATAGTAATTTAAATGAAGCAAAAAATAAAATAACATAACACGGTTTAACATAACCGGACAACAAATGATGTGGGGGCCCCGAACTAGTATCCTTCGAACCCTTCGCCGTCAACATGCTCTTCTCGTGCCTTGCCTTTGCCTCGACCTAAAATACAATACAAGTATTTCGCCCAAAACACAGGGTCAGATATACATGATAATTAATTCTTCCGCCAATATACAATTCACATATATATAGATCTCAAGGAAATCATTCCGACTATTAATCATACCCCTTGGGCGTATGAAACAATCAATCACAAACCGTCGAACACATCCAATACTATGGACGATTAACAATATGGCTCAAGATGGACATCACAGTACGCCCGATCCGGAAATGTGTCCGTGTACACGTCCGCCCCGTATACGGAATCCAGAATATACGTGGGACAATGTACCTAATTAGCCTCACGAAACTACGTCTCGTGTGCACAGTCCAATGCGGAATAATATCCACGCATGACTATATATGTGCCTGGCTAAAAATCCTACACAATGACCAATCGGAACGCAGATATGATTCCGGAGATGTCACGATACAACATGACAACGAATTCAATAAATCACATATCCGATTAAGGATCAAGAAAAACTCACCGAAGTGAAAATAAGACCAACGAGATCAACGATTCAAAGCGACGTACTTGGGAATGCAACCCCATGAAGAAAACGGAATAACGTCAAGGACAATGTCAAATCACGACAAACATTACATGAACAATTCATACATATGAAATATATAATCATCACAAGAATCTAATCATGATTATAACCAAGCAAGATAACTTGCCTCAATACGGAGACGAGAATAGTCCTCTTCTTGTCGGAACGAACGAACGGTCCTCGAATAATATTGTGTACTCGAACAATCAACCTTGAATGAAGTATATTTTGCTCATTAATACGTTTATATGATCATCTATACCGAATTTTAACGAGATAACATCTTAATTCCCGATTGAGTAGTTCAACTTTTGAAGTGTTACTTCAAGAACCTTATTCATACCATTCAATTCTTACAATTGATTACAGGATGATACCAAATGTTTGTTGGATTAAGAATCATTCCATAATGTGTTAAACAATAATCTCCTATCCTTTAATCTTATCAAGAACATCTCAAATGATTAAAAGTAAAATCTGTACTACACACAATTACTTATGTTGAGTTAATTAGTTGTAAATCCATATCATGATTATGAAGACTATCTCAAGTTTAGGACCACCCTTATACTCTTCCAACTAACTTGGAGATTCAAACATCATACCTCTGAATTCACTTAGCCTAGGTTCAAGAAGATCATTTCATTCTCCTAATGATCAACAAGGGTTCTTAAAACATTTATGGTAATTATTCCAACAAGTCATTCTCGTTACAATGAAACAAGGATTATTATTATACCAATGGTGTTATTAGTCTAGCAAGGAGAGTGTGGTTAAACTAAACATGATCCTTACCATTTTAAAACACCAAGAACACACCATTACAAATCCCCTAATCATCATGTTCATCATTAAGTTTGTTGAAAGCTTAACTATAACATGTTTATTTTGTTTAATTCATCACTAGGTGAAATATACTTAATCACTATCACTATAATTACGAGATTATAGGGTTAACTATAACATGTTTATTTCGTAGAACATACCTCCAGAAATGAAGAACAATACACCAAACCACAAGAACACAATATAAGCTTCAAGAATGTCTCCAACTTCCAATCAACAAGCTCCAAAACCAAAATGTAAAGCTCCAACACAAGTTGGAAGAAGGTAAACTTGATCTAGGGATGAAGGGGGATGATTATATGGGTGAAAATCGGAGTTTGGACGTGCCAAATGAAAGACACAAGTTGTCTTTTTATAACAACACAGTTCGTTACGTACGTTATCACAAGAGGATAACGTACGTTAACATCTTTACGTACGTTACACAAAAAGTGTTACGTATGTAAGCTAAGTCCAGAGGCTACTGGACTGAAATACGAACTTCATTACGTACGTTACCTCTAGAAGCATTACGTACGTAATGTAGGTCAACTAGGTTGCCTCCAAAAGATCAGATATTCGAATCCCATCCGGCCCCACACGCCGAAAGTTGAGATCGGATACGATTGCACTGGTTACGTACGTAACAGGTACCCCTTTACGTATGTAAAGGCCTCAAAATAGCGTACGCTATGCCTAATGATTAACGTACGTTAGGCTCAGATTTTAATAGTTTAATATGCACTTATCTATACAACGCTGAAAATTCAAACATAGTGCGAGTGATCATTTTTTTATTAAGTCTATTATGATATATTCTAACATCAATATTCATTTCACAAATGCAACAAGACTACAACAGTATTGAATTATCCTAATAGTACAACAGTAAGTAAGAATTTCCGTCGGATATTACATACTCCCCCCCTTAAAAAGGGGTTTCGTCCTCGAAACTAAGGGGTAAACAATTCAGGATACCTCTCTTGAATGCTGCTCACCGTCTCCCATGTGGCCTCCTCGACCCCGTGTCGTGACCACTGAACCTTCAGTAGGGGAATCGTCTTATTCCGCAATTGTTTGATCCTTCTCTCAAGTATCCGTACGGGGCGCTCCTCATACGAATGATCCTCCGCTAAATCGATCTCATCGAACTGAAGTACATGACCCGGATCAGCAACGTATTTCCTTAACTGGGAGACATGGAACACGTTATGGATCCGGCTCAGGGCTGGTGGTAAAGCCATGCGATAAGCTAAATCGCCTACTCGTTCCAACACCTCAAACGGTCCGATATACCTCGGACTCAGCTTGCCTCGCTTCCCAAAACAAAAAACTCCTTGTGTAGGCGACACCTTCATTAACACATGGTCACCAACCTCGAACTCAAGCGGTCGTCGACAGTGGTCAGCATAAGACTTCTGTCGACTTTGAGTCGTTAACAACCGGCTCCTAATCAGGGTGATCTTCTCACGGGCTGCTAGTAACATATCGGGTTCCGTACCCAGAGATTCTGACAGTTCGTCCCAACACAAAGGGGACCTACAGCGATGGCCATACAATGCCTCATACGGTGCCATCTAAATCGAAGCGTGCCAACTGTTATTATAAGTGAATTCCACCAAAGGCAGCTGGGCTTCCCAATCATCCTTCCAATCAAGAGCACATGCTCTCAACATATCCTCTAGAGTCTGGATGGTCCTCTCAGACTGACCATCGGTCTGTGGATGAAAAGCCGTACTGAAATTTAACTGCGTGCCCATCGCACGATGAACTGCCTTCCAGAAGTGCGACACAAATCGCCGTCACGGTCTGATACAATACTCTTGGGGGTACCATGCAATCTCACGATTTCCTTAATAAACAGCTGGGCCAATCTCTCGGGACCCCACGTGTCCTTAATCTCTAAGAAGTGGGCTGATTTGGTCACACGGTCCACAATCACCCAAATCGTATTCATTCCTCTACGACTCGTCGGCAAGCTAGTGGTAAAATTCATAGATATGTCCTCTCATTTCCACTCGGGAATCGGAAGCGGTTTCAGCATTCCTGCGGGTCGCTGGTGCTCAATCTTGACCTGCTGACAGGTTAAACATCTCGAAACGAATTCGGCTACCTCACGTTTCATATTCCCCCACCAATAATTCTGCTTCAAATCCTTATACATCTTGCTAGAGCCCGGGTGAATAGAGTACGGGGTAGCATGGGCTTCTCTCATGATAGAGTTCCTCAATTTTTCGTCAGCGGGTACACAAATTCGATTTCTAAAGCGTATCAATCCATCCTCGTGGATCACGAATCCAGGGGCTTTCCCTTAGGTTACCTCATCCCGAACCCGAGATAAGAATGGGTCCATAATTTGCTTCGATTTGATCATATCATCAAGAGACGAAGAAATCTCAAGGATGAAAATTTGTCCCTGAACATGCTGTAACCAAACTTCAATTTCTGGCCTCATAAGGTCCAACTGCAACTCTTTCTGTGCTGTCAAACGGCTCAGCATCTGCTCCTGCACTGTCTTTCGGCTCAAAGCGTCGGAAACCACATTTGCTTTACCCGGATGATAAAGGATCTCGAGATTATAGTCCTTGATTAATTCTAGCCATCTTCTCTATCTCATGTTCAACTCCTTCTGAGTAAAAATGTACTTAAGGCTCTTGTGGTCTGTAAAGATCTGGCAGGTAACTCCATAAAGATAGTGACGCCAGATTTTTAAAGCAAACACCACGACTGCTAACTCCAAGTCATGGGTCGGATAGTTAACTTCATAGGGTCGCAATTGTCTAGATGCATAGGCAATCACTTTCCCTTCCTGCATTAGTACACATTCCAGACCCTGTCTCGACGCGTCACTATACACCACAAATCCTTCCGTTCCTTTTGGTAAGACCAAAACAGGTGCCGAAATCAATCGACTCTTGAGCTCATCAAAACTTTGCTGACATGCTTCTGACCACAAATACTTCTTGTCCTTCCACAGTAAGTTAGTCATCGGTTGCGCAATTTTAGAAAATCCTTCTACGAACCGTCGGTAGTAACCTGCTAGGCCGAGGAAACTACGAACTTCCTTCATGTTCTTCGGTGGTAGCCAATCTCGAATGGCTTCCGTCTTTTGTGGGTCCACTCTCACCACTTCGGCTGATATCACATGCCCGAGAAAGACAACCTCAGGCATCCAGAATTCACACTTAGAAAATTTCCCATAAAGTTGTTCCCGCCTCAATGTATCGAGAACTTTGTGGAGGTGACACTCGTGCTCTTCGTGGTCACGAGAGTAAATAAGAATGTCGTCAATAAAAATGACTACAAAGCGATCCAGATAGTTAATAAAACCTCGATTCATCAACTCCATGAATACCGCCGGTGCATTAGTCAGTCCAAATGGCATCACCACAAACTCATAATGCCCATAGCGAGTACGGAATGCTGTCTTCGAAATGTCAGACTCTCGAATCCTCAATTGAAGATAACCAGATCTCAAGTCGATCTTAGAAAACACGGCAGCTCCCTGAAGTTGCTCCAATAAATCATCAATACGAGGCAAAGGATACTTGTTCTTGATGGTTACCCTATTCAGCTCACGGTAATCAATACATAAGCGCGGCGATCCATCTTTCTTCTGTACAAATAACACTGGTGCTCCCCAAGGGGACGCACTAGGTCGAATATAGCCCTTGTCAGTCAACTCCTCAAGCTGGTTCTTCAATTCTTGCATCTCAGTCGGAGCCATACGATACGGTGCTTTTGAAAGCGGGGATGTCCCTGGTTCTAACTCAATAATAAACTCCACGTCATGATGAGGATGTAAGCCTGGCAACTCGTCAGGAAATACATCTGGGTAGTCTTGGACTACCGGAATGTCGGCCAATTCAACTGGTCGATCTGCTGTTTTGGCCATGTAGCATCAATAACCAATACACCCTTGATTAAGCAGTTTCACTGCTTTCATAGCGCGGATGACTCTCCCAAAACGACTGGGATTATCCCCTCGAAAGATACACTCGAAACCATCATCAGAAGTGACGGTTACCATCCGCTTGCGGACACTGAGTATTGCATCATGACGATCCATCCAATCGATACCCAAGATTATATCATCCTTAGGTAAATCGACTACAATCAGATTTAACAACCACCCACGGTCGATCAAACGAATCGGATAGTCCTGGACTTCACGATTTCCAATAATTCTTCTACCATCAGGTAGACCAATCACGTAGGGCTCACAATTGATAACATGGTTTATAGGCAAACGACGTAAACAAGAAGAAGATATAAAGGAGTGTGAAGCACCGGTATCAAAAATAACACACACAGGCTGGGAGTGGATCTCGAGTATACCTGAAATCATGCTGGCCTCGGGATCGTCAACTTTCTTCATCTCGTAAATCCTGGGTTTCGCAGTTCTGGCACCAGGTGTACCACTTTGATTCCCACGGCCCATTCCTCTATTCGCCCCGGTGGTCTGATAGGAAGCGGACGGAGGCGTCCGGTTCTGGACAAAGGACTGAACTGGAGCATGAGATGCTATTAGTTCATGTCCGGGCCCACTCCTGCAAAAACGAGCACGGTGACCATTCTTACCACAAGTATGGCATGTGATGGCAGGCTTTGGGCATTTGAAGTTGATATGCCCCTGGCCCCCACAGTTATGACACACCACGGATGAGGGAACCGTTCGAGAGTGCGATACGGCGGGCTTTGATGCCATGAGTGGTCGATCAGAAGGGTTTGGCAATGACTGGGGCTTCTTGAATGTCCCCCGATTACTCTCAGTCTAGTTCTGGTTCCTGGATCTTTTGTTGTTGGACTGTGGTTGTTTCTTGGAAATCTCCTTCGCGGTGAGTTCGTACTCCAGAGCTTTCTCGATGAACTCTGGTAAGGTAGTACAGTGGTGATTTAACAGCTGCATTCTCATTCGGGGTTTAAGCCTCTTGAGAAAGTATTTGATCTTATCGGCCTCTGTTCGGATAATTGTCGTGGCGAAAGGAAGGAGTGCCTGGAATTTCTCAGCAACATATAATACATCATCGTCTTCAGACGTGTCGGGGTTCAGTAGTTCCGACAGTTTGGCCTCCTGGAGTGGCCCTGGATAGTAACGGTCTAGCATGAGGTTTTTAAATTCCTCCCAAGTGTAAACACCATCAGCTGGCCTTACTGAAAGCCACCAGGTGTGAGCGCCTTTGCTAAGATAAGACGCGGCTACCGAGACGTGGTTCTCCTCCGGGCAGTCCACCATCTGGAAAAGTTTCTCAAAATGCTTGATCCAATGCACAATGTCAGCAGGCTCAGAGGAGCCTTCAAAGGTCGGTGGTCGCTGGCGAGAGATGTCGCTGATAATCCGACTCACGGGTCCGCCAATCACAGGAGGAGGAGGCCCATGTTGCTGCCCAGTAGTGGCCCTCTGCATAGCTTCCAGTAGTTGACCCATCTGGGTCATCTGTGTCATCATGCACCTGCATCACGACGTAAGAATCGACACGCGCATCCCCGCGCCCACTGTGGTGCGATTGTTCCCTAGAAGGTGAACCACTGTCTGCGGAACTCTGATCCGCATTCGCGCGTCTGTTGGCTCGAGGTATCGGGATTCGGACCCTTCCGTGGCCTCGTCCCCCTCTGCCACGACCTCTCAGGTTTCTTTCCATACTGAAAGAATCAATCATAATGATAAACATAAGTACAGTTCAAGATACTAAAATGCATGCTAAGTTAATAGAAACAAGGAATCACATATTCAAGGAAACGGTTATCGATACCACGAATGTCGCACCGAATATTATATCGGCGTCAAGTCGAACAATTTCAATCATATAATCAATTCAGCATTTACCTCGGATTATCAATCAGATAAATCCTGTCACAATTCCTCGAAATAACATGATCAACAAGGAGACCCATACTGATATCAATATTATGCCAGTAATTAAATCATGGCTCATAAAGTACATAACGTATTTGGCTCGTAGGGTCAGGCGCTTGCACAGGTCACACGTGACACGAAGGTCTCTTGATACTAGTTCATTTCACAATGACTCATAAAAAGGAAACAACTCTCTGATACCATCTTCTGTAACACCCCAAAAAGGCGGCTATTACAGTGCCGTGGATCCCACACTGGGATCCACCAGGAGATAACCAAAACAGATTAAATAAATATTATTTGTGATACCGAATCACAATGAATAGTCATTACTCCGATTAGGAGTTTATCAAAAATATCCGAAAAACAAGTATAAACCATATGGAGATGGAAAATACTTTAAATATCAATACAACCAGATAGTAATTTAAATGAAGCAGAAAATAAAATAACATAACACGGTTTAACATAACCGGACAACAAATGATGTGGGGCCCCCGAACTAGTATCCTTCGAACCCTTCGCCGTCAACATGCTCTTCCCGTGCCTTGCCTTTGCCTCGACCTAAAATACAATACAAGTATTTCGCCCAAAACGCAGGGTCAGATATACATGATAATTAATTCTTCCGAAAATATACAATTCACATATATATAGATCTCAAGGAAATCATTCCGACTATTAATCATACCCCTCGGGCGTATCAAACAATCAGTCACAAACCGTCGAACACATCCAATACTATGGACGATTAACAATATGGCTCAAGATGGACATCACAGTATGCCCGATCCGGAAATGTGTCCGTGTACACGTCCGCCCCGTATACGGAATCCAGAATATACGTGGCATAATGTACCTAATTAGCCTCACGAAACTACGTATCGTGTGCACAGTCCAATGCGGAATAATATCCACGCATGACTATATATGTGTCTGGCTAAAAATTCTACATAATGACCAATCGGAACGCAGATATGATTCCGGATATGTCACGATACAACATGACAACGAATTCAATAAATCACATATCCGATTAAGGATCAAGAAAAACTCACCGAAGTGAAAATAAGACCAACGAGATCAATGATTCAAAGCGACGTACTTGGGAATGCAACCCCATGAAGAAAACGGAATAACGTCAAAGACAATGTCAAATCACGACAAACATTACATGAACAATTCATACATATGAAATATATAATCATCACAAGAATCTAATCATCATTATAACCAAGCAAGATAACTTGCCACAATATGGAGACGAGAATAGTCCTCTTCTTGTCGGAACGAACGAACGGTCCTCGAATAATATTGTGTACTTGAACAATCAACCTTGAATGAAGTATATTTTGCTCATTAATATGTTTATATGATCATCTATACCGAATTTTAACGAGATAACATCTTAATTCCCGATTGAGTAGTTCAACTTTTGAAGTGTTACTTCAAGAACCTTATTCATACCATTCAATTCTTACAATTGATTACAGGATGATATCAAATGTTTGTTGGATTAAGAATCATTCCATAATGTGTTAAACAATAATCTCCTATCCTTTAATCTTATTAAGAACATCTCAAATGATTAAAAGTAAAATCTGCACTACACACAATTACTTATGTTGAGTTAATTAGTTGTAAATCCATATCATGATTATGAAGACTATCTCAAGTTTAGCACCACCCTTATACTCTTCCAACTAACTTGGAGATTCAAACATCATACCTCTGAATTCACTTAGCCTAGGTTCAAGAAGATCATTTCATTCTCCTAATGATCAACAAGGGTTCTTAAAACATTTATGGTAATTATTCCAACAAGTCATTCTCATTACAATGAAACAAGGATTATTATTATACCAATGGTGTTATTAGTCTAGCAAAGAGAGTTTGGTTAAACTAAACATGATCCTTACCATTTTAAAACACCAAGAACACACCATTACAAATCCCCTAATCATCATGTTCATCATTAAGTTTGTTGAAAGCTTAACTATAACATGTTTATTTTGATTAATTCATCACTAGGTGAAATATACTTAATCACTATCACTATAATTACGAGATTATAGGGTTAAATCGTAGAACATACCTCCATAAATGAAGAACAATACACCAAACCACAAGAACACAATATAAGCTTCAAGAATGTCTCCAACTTCCAATCAACAAGCTCCAAAATCAAAATGTAAAGCTCCAACACAAATTGGAAGAAGGTAAACTTGATCTAGGGATGAAGGGGGATGATTATATGGGTGAAAATCGGAGTTTGGACGTGCCAAATGAAAGACACAAGTTGTCTTTTTATAACAGCACAGTTAGTTACGTACGTTATCACAAGAGGATAACGTAAGTTAACATCTTTACGTACGTTACACAAAAAGTGTTACGTACTTAAGCTAAGTCCAGAGGCTACTGGACTGAAATACGAACTTCATTACGTACGTTACCTCTAGAAGCATTACGTACGTAATGTAGGTCAACTAGGTTGCCTCCAAAAGATCAGATATTCGAATCCCATCCGGCCCCACACGCCGAAAGTTGAGATCGGATACGATTGCACTGGTTACGTACGTAACAGGTACCCCTTTACGTACGTAAAGGCCTCAAAATAGCGTACGATATGCCTAATGATTAACGTACGTTAGGCTCAGATTTTAATAGTTCAATATGCACTTATCTATACAATGCTGAAAATTCAAACATAGTGCGAGTGATCATTTTTTTATTAAGTCTATTATGATATATTCTAACATCAATATTCATTTCACAAATGCAACAAGACTACAACAGTATTGAATTATCCGAATAGTACAACAGTAAGTAAGAATTTCCGTCGGATATTACACTGCTGAGCCGATATGCCGTCGCCTTCAGCCCGGCAGCCTCCTCCTGCGAAGCCGAAAGCCTCCGGCAAGCCTCTTTCTCCTGATCGCGGAATCGATCGGCAGCCTCCTTGGAGCGGTTCAGCTCTTGCTTCAGTCGGTCGGTGTCTTGCTTAGCTCGTTTAGCCGCCTCCACATGCTCCTTCTCCATAGACTGGATCCGGTTGGCAAACTCAATGTTGGTGTTCTGGGCGGCCTCAAGATCGCGATGAAGGCGAGCAGTGGAGGGTCGCCCCTCAAAATCCTTGGCAGCTTGGACGGCCATCGTCGCCGTCTGGAGAGCCAGGGCGATGGTCGCCTGCATGGTATCTCCAGATCGCCGACGAGCGATCGCATCAAGATCGGTCGTCCAAGCCTTGGGCAATGAGGTGATGGCCTTCTGAACATAAGTAGGGACGTCGAGGGACTTTGGTGGAGCCTTACTCGACAAGAAGTCGAGCACCATGGGAGCGACGTCCGGGTCAGCAAGACGAATCCTGCAGCACAAACAAAAGAGACCAAGGGAGTTAGTCTATATCTCACTCAAAATGCCTAGCTCGGAGAGTTCGATCCAAACTTACCTGTTGACCAGCTCGGGATCGCGGCCAAAATAAGGCTTGTCCCGAGAAGTTTCCGCATCGGCGATCGCCACCTTCTTTGAAAAGCCGCCCGATGACCTGGAGCCGGACGCCGAGGGCCTAGAGCCTGATCCCGCCACCATCGGGACGGCAGAGATAGGAGCTGCGGCAACCGGAGGCTCCAGAATAGACACGTCCGCCTCGGTAGTTGGTTGGGACTCCTCCGGCCTCTGCCTCTTGCGGCGTTGGAGTTGTTCCTCTTCTTGAACTTCCGGCTCGGCGGCCGGCACCACAGCGGGCCTCACCACCGGAACAGGGCCAGACATCGTCGCAGGAACGCGACCAGTCTTCTTACCCAGGTGAAGGCGACCGACGAGTCCTGGGTTTGACATGGCGATCTCTGGTGGTGGCTCGGCAAATAGGGGAAAATGAATCTCTGTCAAAGAAGAAGTACAAACAAGTTAGACAGCAACTTAAACGTTGCGACCTCCTGGAGACGATCGTCAAGCAAGGAAGTACCACTTAAGTTTATACCTGGAACTCTCATGTGTCGAAGGAAGCGAAACAATCGAGCCCCCAACCGGTGAAGTTCGTTACCGAGCGAGCGAATGTCTATAAAAGAATCCGGCAAGGCGCGAATCCGCTCCCAAACGATCAAGAAATCGAAGGGGAGATCGCCGATCGCTGGAACGAGAGGTCCTACAAAAAGAAAACGAAATTAGATCAGTCCAAGACAAGCTCGATCAAAGGGAGAGTTAAAACCCTTACTCGGATTCCTCTCCCGAAAATTGGTAGGAATATCCAACTCCTCCTCCGGCCTGTCACTCGATGCCGATCGCCACGCTCCGCCGACCCACCACCATTTCGCCAGATCGCCCCGGGACTTGTTCGGCACACCGAGGACCACTCTTCCCATTCGTCCCTGGATATGATTACCGCCGATCGAACCTTTCTGCGCATCCAATTTAAACAGATAGTTCATCTCCATCGCAGAAAGAAGGCGGAACAACCGGTGACCGCCAAACAGTGTCAAAGTGCAGATGACCTGTAGCCAAGCATTCGGCGTCAGTTGGAGCGGCGCCAAATTCCAGGCGATCAACAAATAGGAGACGGCGAACGGCAGAGGGAATCGCAGACCGACCTCCATGATCATCTCACTAACGGCGACCATACCCTCGGCCGGTTGATCGGCGTGCTCATTCTCCGAAGGCACGTGCAGGGAAACATCAGAGGGAATGTGATATTTAGCCCTCCAGCGGCTCAAGTCTTTCCGGGTCGCCGAACTCCGGATCTTTCCAAGGGTCCACTGAGACGGGTCGGCGGCCGGAAACACCGTCCGCTTCACAGGTTCGTAAGGATGAGCGGCGGAGTAAGCTTCAAAATCAAATTCCGGACAGGGTCCGGCGATCCCCTCCATAATCCTTGCGAAAGCCATATAGGTGGGGCCAAAAACACTTTCTCGTTCCCAGGCCATCCGCACCAGTTCGTCTTCATCCACCGGCGAGCCCCCTGCTCCGTCGTCGCCGCCGTCCTCGCCACTTCGGCCTCGTTGAAGAGCTTTTCGAGTTCTGCGGGTGCAATCCCCGCACGAATGGCCTCAACGGCCGTTTCCATGTCAACTCCAACGGGAATCTCCTCCCGGTCAGGCGAAGCCGCGGCGGCGGAAGAACTTCCGGTCTCGAAGATCTTGGATCCTCCCGACATATTGTAAAAAGTAAAGGGAGAAAGAAGATTGATTTTTCTTACCTAAAGAAAGGAAGACGATCGGCACAAGAAGCTCCGGAAATTTCTACAGAGTTTCGGCTAACCCCTTTTATAGGCGGGAGCGGGGGTCTCTATGCAAATAGGCGAAATTCCGAGGGCTGGATCGCAACCGTCGGAGAGGGGACACATTAAATGCTGCCCTCGAATCCCGCGTACGCGTCTTTTCGAGGGCACGCCAGGCGACAAGTCTGACAAACCGTCGGACTCCCCCAACGGCAGCGCGACGCGTGTCCTTGCAACGTTTCGAGAGCCCGCCTTCTTTTCCCACTGCTCCCAGCGCAAAAGGAGATCGTCCAAATTTGAAATCAGATCGCCTGATCGCCTAAACATCGGCGATCGCCAACAGTGCCACCTTACCCCAAGTTTTCAACATCGAAGCGAGCTCGGGGCAATTGTTGTGCGGCGATTTATACGCCTCGGTGGCGATCGGCATCACGATCAGAGAAGCCAACCAGAGAAGATATACTCGGGGCAAACGCCCTGAAATCGGCACATACGGCGATCGTCTTTTGGTACCCAGCGATCGTCTTTTGATGACTGGCGATCGTCTTTGATGTCCAAACCAGAGACGATCGTCTCGTGCCACGTATGGATCCAACATCCGTCAAAATCGTCGAAGACCGAATCTTGGACGGTGGCCCACGTGCAGATCCACAAAGGGCGCCGACGGATAGGACATTTGACCACAGTCTGTCACCTACCTCACCTACCGACAAGGCCGCCGAAAGGTACAAAGTGGGTCCTCCCAGCAAGAACTCAGACGCGTCTTTGGATTCCCATTATCGCATACCGCCACCAAAGCAGCAGACTTTAAGGCATTTTACGTGACGGGACGATCGTTCATCTTATTATAATATAGAAAACGGCGGTCGCCCGCGATCGCCTGAGGGGTCCCAACTACCTTGTCTCCTATAAATAAGGAACTCACTACAATGGCAAAAAAGAGGCGGATTAACGCAATTACATACGCGATTATCAACGTGAATTCAGTGCAAATTACACACAGAGAGAGAATCAAAGACTCATCTAGGAAACACTTACACATCCATATCTGATATTCATATACATTCACAGTTCATCCCAAGCAAGAACTCACAGATCTTCATATCTGGTTCTTCCGGCAATCTACACGCTCTACAGCTTAGATAACTAGAAGTCTTTACACTCATTGTAATAGATTCTAATATTAATATTCGTACTCGACAGTATATTTATTAATAACATCTCGCGAGAGCATTCAAGCCCGGGATTAACAACCCCGACAAATCTTGTGTTATCTTTTTCTCACGGAAGTGTTCTCGCATTTGTTTGTTACTCGATCATTCCAGCAATACTATCTTCGGATAATATTTTGGGTAACAACAAAATACTTGAACAACATTTATTACCAAGTATTTGACGATTGGTGTATACCCCTAGTTTGTATTAGGGACGATTGTGTATTGTGTCCATTGGTGATAGTGGATTTAAGCGGCTTCGGTCCCGTGGTTTTATTCTCGTCTTAAGGGATTTTTCACGCTAAAATATTGTGTCTCGTGTTTATTGTTTTTCAGACATCATTTGTATTTTTGTCGAGTTGTAATTGTTTGCTTCACTCGTCGGTAACCACAAAGTTGCAATTGAAGATTGAGAATTTGTCAAACTAGGTTCCGCATTATTCGTTGTGATTCGTTGTTTTCCCAAGAAAGTGCGGATTCCTCAAGACTTGGCATTGATGCCACTCCTTCTGTCAATATGAAGACCATTACCGTTTGTTGGGCGAAACCGAGAATCGGATGGTACAAGCTCAATCCCGACAGGGCCTCCAAAGACAACCCGGGTGATGCAGCGGTCGGTGGTATTTTAAGGGATTACCGCGGGTGTCTCATATTTTGTTTCTCGGAATTCATTGGGGGACCACTCTTGTGGAATATTTGCGATTTTGCGAGATTTGAAACTCTGTTTTGAAGGGAATTTGAGCCATATTTGGGTGGTGGAAGTGGAGGACTCTTCGATTTTGCTCGAGCTTATCTGGCGCAATTTGACTTCACAAATGGCTCCTTCAAAGCGTGATCTCCAAAATTCAGAAACTTACTACCAAAGGTACTATTCACTTCTCACACATCTTCAGTGAAGGAAAAGTTGCAGATCGTCTGGCGAATCAAAGATGCTAATGTCGAGATTACTATTAAGGAGAAAATTCTTGGTCTTATTTGCCTTGATAGTTTAGTTAACCGTACCTTAGATGTAAATATTAGTATGATTTAACTTTTTTTTGGTAATGATTCTATTTTTTAGGATATTTTTAGCGATGCTTGTCTTGGACTTGCCCTCCCCCCTATTATTGTATTGGTCGTGTAGGAGAATTCGGTTCCCTCCATTTTTCTCCGGCGGTGCGATAATATATGTCCGTTTGATTTTGTAAAAAGAAAATGTATATATATATATACATTTATTTATTTCAATTCATAAAACAACATTAAACAGTTGAGGTGACGTAGCTGGGAGGGGTATAGAGTACTCGACCAAAATCATGACCGTATTTAACTTCACCGCGTGATATTCACGTGTGCATATATAAAACGATAATATTATTATACACTTGACATTCAGTTTATGTGTTAATTGAAATACCAGGAAAAATAAATAATAGTACTGGGGGGGTGGTAATAAGGTCTGGATTCGGATGAATAATCAAGGACGTAGTGTGAAAAACCTCTATGCATGAATGAATCAACACTTGGGCATATCTAGTGGTGGTGGCAGCATCCTCTCGTTGCGGCGTTTCCCGTTTCTAACGATGAATACCATTCCCATTCCCCAGCTTACATGTCGCTCAAAGTGGCAATGCATGAACCAAACTCCTGCAAATTCATCAAGTTGTAATTGTTATTATTTCTTTTTTCTTTTAGGGTAAATTTCTAAAACAACAAATTGCCCCATAATTAATCGGTGTCTGTAATACTTTTAGGTTTATGTATGTTTGTAGTTTTAAAAGATAATGGAAGCTTTTCGTGATCATCATGTTAAATACCTAGTTTATGTGGTGAGCAAGAATAATTGCTCCCGGCGCGGGATTGCGACTTTTTGAAATGTTTGGAGATCCAGTCCTCTAGATAGTCACGTTTTGGATTTTAGTCCAGCATCTTTTGAAAATTTCGGACATTCGGTCCCGGTTTCGACCGGATTTGAATTATTTACGTGTCTAGAAAATCTAAATTTTTTAGTGCTGTATTGGTAAAATTGACAGGTAAAGTTGTAAATCATGGGGATTTATTTCAGGTGGTATTATTTGTGCTTACTCACCAAAATCTCCAATATTTTCGATACTGTTGCAGACTTAAGGAAAGGAGGAAGGTATAATATTATGAGTACGTAGCTAAGTACATACCTGGATTATTCGCCTTGAACCTAATCGCAGTCCACCCATTGATCGGCACCGCAATCGTCTCCATCAAAGGAGGGTCGACAAGATTATAGTTCAGAGGATCCCTGACCCTGTCATAATTCCCGAGCCCCGATCCAACCACATAAAAGCTGTATCCATGTAGATGCATGGGATGATCGACGCCCCCAACCATGTTCGTACCTTGAAACACAATCTCCACTGTTGAATTATACTCAACCACGTACACATCCGTCCCATTCTGCGGCCTCCACAGGTCGCGCGGCACAAACTCCTGCGTGTAGTTAAACTCAAACGGCGGTTTACTCGGAAAATCTGTTTTGTAAACGCCCCTAATCCGTTCGTAATACGCTTGCAATATAGCCGTCCTTGGCAACAACATGGTCACATTATTAATGCTAGCCAAAAGCCTCTCCCCGAACGGGCCATCGCATGTAGTGTTCTCGGGACACGGCCGTAAATTTATCGAAAGAGTGAAAAACAGATTATGCGTCACGTTTGTAGGGACGTCAATCGGGTACTTTTGGTTTGCTAGGCTCCGGAGGCGATTGGTGAAGTTTGTGGACGCGTTTGTGGCGGCGAAGGGGGGCAAGGATGGAAGTGGAGGCGATGGTGGCGGGGTGTAGTTTCCGATGTACTGGATGATGCCGGTGGTGGTGGTGTTGTCGAACTCTCCCGCACTCGCATAGGGCCTGGAGGCCATGTAGTAGTAGCTTTGTGGTTGGTTGGCTTCCAATAGGAAGTCTATGGTTTGTCCGGGCGAGATTGTGATGTAATCGGTTTTCAGCTGTTTTGTGTAGGCCCCGTCTGTTCCGACTACGGTGAGTGTATGGTTTACGATTCTGAAGAACATTATGTTGTTCATCACGGCGTTGATCATTCGGATTAAGTATGTGTTGCCAAACCGCACCGTCAGCTTGAATGTATCTGCGATTTTTATTTAATATATATACAGGGAAAATGAGATAAAGTCAAAACCTCTGATAAAGGTGTTTGGTAAGAGAGGGTTAGAAGAGCTTGCTTGATTCAATTAGGAGTTGTTTCATTTCAATTAGAGATTCCAGTGTATTAATCATGAGTTCTATCTCTATTTACTATTCTTAACAATAAAAAAATATTCCCTACATTTATCGCAATAATTATTTTGTCACAGTCTATAAGTTGCAACTCTACTTTTATTTTTCCCTTTCAAATTTAATAATTGATATATTATTTATTATTAAATACATATTTTGGCATATTATTATTAAATATATATCATATTATTTATTATTAAATATATTTTTGGGTATATTACTGTTCAATATTTTATTACTGAATACTTATGTCAGATTATTATTGTTATATGTTTTTGTTTTTGGTGGTATAATATGATTATCAAGAAAAAAAAAAAAAAAACTAATGTAAAATAGTTGCAGTTAAGTTTTTTTACACGTTTAGGGTTAATGTTATCAAATATTTTCTACAAAACGCTGGAAAAACTAACATAGCCGAAATCGGGTGTGATGAAGACTTGGATTTTGAGTATCAATATTTGTTTACTCTATGACTCATATTTCAAATATCAAATCAATAATTTCTGTATTTTCTTCTCATATCATCCCTCTTTCATTTTTTAAATTTAAAATACAACTATTTTACTCTCTCCTCTTTTTACATTTAATAAATTACACCTACATTTCGTTTTCCTCTTCCTATATTATTTAAAAAGAGAAATACTAAATGGACATAGTATGTCCAGCCACACACTAGGTTAAAATTAAAAATTATATTTTAAAAGTGGCAATAATAATTTATAAAATTACATAATTCCATTTATGGACACAAATTTTCAATTTGATTTATAATTAATTAACAAAATTTCAACACTTAATTCCTCTAGTTCTCTTTCTTCTTCACTTTGAAATAGTTTCATTCCAAACTGAAATATTTAATTAATGTATCTACCTGTTTTTCTTCTTCACTTCGACATAGTGTGTCAAAATAGCTCTACCCATTTAAAAAATACAATCTTTTGAATAATATAATTAAATATTCTATAATAATATATCACCCATTTTTCATACATAATTTGACATAAAATGTAAAATAAAAAATATTTTCAAAACCCAAAATTCTGAAAATATTTCAATATCCAAAATTCTGAATACCGGAATCTAAACTCCAGCGAATCTTAGATTAAACATTCCTAGGGGTGTGGCCAAATCAAGATATTAACTTCTAATTTTTTTGCACACTAAGATCTTTTCTTTTTGCATTTGAAAAAAAAAAAAGTCCAAATTATTTGCAATTTTTGACAATTAAGAGCTGCCGTCTTAATTCGCAAGCCCCAAACATTGGTGGACAAAAGTGACAAAAGATGAAAGTTAGATGAAAGTTATGCTACACGTGTCGCGCCGTGAACAAGCACTCCGAGAATTTTTTCCATAGAGAAAGGAGGTGCAGTGCATTCCCTCCCTTCTCCACAAATCACGACGCGACACGTGTAATGTATGCTACACATGTCGCACCGTGAATGGCTGAGAAGGGGGAGTGCACTCCGAGAAAAGTCGTGGTTTAGCCAGATGTGTCGTGTCGTAGCTCGTGTCGTGGCTATAAAAAATTTGGGAAATGATTACTACCTATAATGCACGGATTCTTAAAAATTGGGCAGTATGCAGTATCGGATACTGCATGGGTGCGGGTGCGATTCGCGTGGGATTCGCACGGGATTCGCCACGTGGCGAATCCGTGCAAAAAAAAAAAAAAAAAAAAAATCGGACTCGCGTATCCTGGCACAGGATACGCGTACAGGATACGCATATCCTGTGCCAGGATACGTAAGTCCGATTTTTTTTTTTTTTTAGATTTTTTTATAATTTTTAAAAAGTAAATCAAATAAATTAAAATACAAAAAAGTAAATCATTTAATAAGTAATTACTTTTACCTTTAGCAGTATTCACGGACAACATTAGAAAGCTCCGCTGCTCAAAGCCATTTTGAATTGTTTTTTGTATGACTTGTTTTATGTATTTGAATTGATTTTATGGTGATATTTAATTTGTTGTTTTTTATATTTAACAAGTGTTATATATAATAAAATATAAAATAAACAGACGTATCCTTGCCGTATCGCATCCTAACATTTTCAAAAAACCATATCCCTGCACCCGTATCTGCCCGCACCCGCACATGTGCAACATAGATTACTACCCACCACCGTTCTAATATTTTAATACTAGTAATGATTTGGTTACGTGTCACCTGTAAATAAATAAAATCCTGTGATCTTTTTTTAATTCAGCCAATCCGGTAATAAAGTTTTATTATTAGTAAAATATTTACTTGTGTGTAGGTGCCAGGTGGTGGTTCTTCATTAATACATTTATTTATGGTGACTAAACAGTCAAACAGACGGCAAAAATATCCGTCACTTGTGTTAATACTCTTTATACCACACTTGTCGCTAATTCAATTTTTAATTGTAAGCCTCATATTCATTACCTCTGTTTATTTTTTTTCTCCGAGCAATTTAACTTTCGTACTATTCGTTTCCTAATTCTAACCGTACTTTTATAGTAATGTAACGATAAATATTTTATTTTTAATGTATATTTTTAAAATATCATTTTTTTATAATTTTCACCACTACAATTAAATATATTAACTGTAGTCAAAATTTTGCAAGTATTTACAATTAGTGTGTATAATATCTAAGAATCAAAATGCTTATGACTGTGTTTAGCACTAGCTTATCAGCTAACTTATAAGTTTCAAGAGTTTATTTAATTTTAGTAGTGAGGCCAACGAGGAAGAAGTAGAGGTAATGATTGCAGATCAAATCGTACCCCGTATGAATAAGTTCAAGTATTTGGGCTCGATCATTCAGAAGAAAGGTGAGTGTGAAGATGATGTCACTCATCGTATCAAGGCAGGGTGGCTAAGGTGGAGAGCAGCGACGGGTCCTCTGCGACAAGAAAGTCCCTCTTAAGTTGAAGGGTAAATTCTATAGAGCCGCAATCAGACCTGCAATGTTGTATGGCTCCGAATGTTGGGCGACGAAGAAGTCGCTGGAGAGCAAGTTGGAAGCGGCTGAAATGAGAGTGTTACGTTGGACGTGTGGTCGCACAAAGTTGGATAGAATCTCGAACGGGATTTTCAGAAACGCGCTTGAAGTGGCACCCTAATCAGCTAGCTTATCAGCCACCAGCTAGTTTATCAGCCACCAATTAGCTTATCAGTTAGCTTTGCTAAACACAGTCTATATATGATGATTCGTTGTATCAGACAATTTGACGGTAATACTTTTTAATATATAAAAAATATATATTATCATCGGACCATCTGATCATAGTTAGGGGTGGTATATCGTATTGTACCGAATTTTTTGGCCGATATCGAATCCATACCGAAATTCTCGGTATAACAAAATTCATACCGATGCCATACCAAAAATTTCGGTATACCGAAACTATGGTATGGCTTTCGATGCAAACCGATACCGTACCGAAGTTTCGGCATATCGAATTTCATTTCGATATCGGTATATACCGAACTTACCGAAATACCGAATTACCAAAATATCGAAATTCTTTTGATAAATCGATGTATACCGAAATACGAACAACTAAAATACCAAAAAAATCGATCTACTGATATACATATTGAAAATACCAAACTTTTTTTTGGTATTTTGATATATACTGAATATCAGAAAATTAAAAAAATTCAAACCGTTATCTTACCGAATATTTTCTGTACGATATCATATCGTACCGAAAAAATTTTATACCGAAATTTTTGATATTTTTTAAATACGATAGACTTAGTATCTCGATATTTCGGTATATTTTGTCATCCCTGATTATATTCTTACAAGAGTGTCAGTTGACTGCATAAAACTATATATATACAATACTAAACCTTGTGCTGAGCATCGATATAAATCGCCAGGTTGGCCATTTATGAGAAAAGCATCCGAAACGTTGGGGTCCCCTCCATTAGCAAGAAATTCCTCCATAACCTCCTGCACATCGGCATTCCACCAATCCCCTGTATACATATAAGCAATAAAGGTCAATTATATAAAATATTCTTACTATTTGATCCAGTCACATATTAGAATTTATAATTTTAATAATTATATATACACCACAATTTCATATCGAACATTGATTTTTGGACGAATTTATAATTATTTAAACTGTTTGTTAACATGAATGCTTGTTTGAACAGTTGCATCTACACTTTAATCTCACATCTGATATTGATTTTTTGAATGTATTTATAATTAATCAGACTGTGTATATTAATTTGATTTGAATTCATGTAACTAGGTGTGGAGATATAAACTTTTAGTATATTATTATTATCAATAATATATTTTCTTTTAATAGTAGAAGTAGTGAGTAACGTATTTTTTGTTGTAGTAATACCTAATAAGAGGGGCACTTCAGCATGAGGGGTAGGAAAGGGATAGTCATTATTCTTCTGGGGCAAAATAATGAGTGCGCCATGTACAGAGGCTCTGTACCACTCGCTGTGCGCGTGCCACCACAATGTTCCTTCCTCATCGGATAGGACAACCCGCTGAGTAAAACTGGATCCGGGTCTAATTGGGCATTGTGTCACATACTCGGGGCCATCTGACCATGGATACCTTGGCATTTTCACTCCATGCCTGTTAAATATATGTATTGTATGTATATATTCACATGTTATTATTTCAGTTTCTTTACCTTTTTTTTTTTAACAAAAAAATTTTAGCCTCCACGAGATCTCATAAACGGTCCATAAAATTAAATTTTAAATTAAGGTGGAAAAAAAAAACAAAAAAGCCTATAAAAACTAATTATAGAACCCTGAAAGAAAATTAAAAATCTTAAAATAACACACTACAACTAACCAAAAAAAACTGAAAAATATTAAGAAAATCTAAAAGTAACCCTCATAAAACTAAAATAAATATAAATAAAAAAAAAACTAAAAATTTAGACTACGCCTCACAGAAGAATATATATATAAACAAGATTTGACCTTAGCCGCCTCCTCACCCCCCACCCCACCCTCCTAAAGAAACAGAAATACAAGAAACGCTAAGACAGTAATATAATTCTAATTGCAGATGATATTACTGATCTTCAATACTTTAATATATATAAATATAAATATATATATATATATATATATATATGTATATATGTATATATGTACCAGTGGATGGTTATATTATGGTCAGCACGGTTCTGGACATTTACAATGACTAAATCTCCTCTTCTAGCATATATAGTTGGCCCTGGGAACTGTCCGTTTATCGTCAACATGGTCTTGTTGGTGCATAGCCTTGTGTGTGCAGAATTTCTCAGCTGAAATCAAAAAATAAAAAAAAATTACAGCATTATTATTATTATTAATTAATAATTATTCAACAGAACAAATATAGAGAGATTAGATTAATTATTACAGAAAAAACTCACGACAAATGTGTATCGTCGGACCAAAGCTTCGCCTGGCGTAATCACATGACTTCCGAGCAGAATAATAACGCCTAACAAAGTTAGAACATTCGTACTCGACCACATTTTCAACGAACCAACGAACGAACAAACAATCTAAATTCTAGTTAATATTTTTTTTATTTTAAGGAGATTTCTCAAAATCGTTGTTATATACTATCCACCAAGAGTGGAGCAGCAACCTTTACTTATAAGGAGATGGGAAATATAATACTAGTATACTCGCATTATATGTTTCGATGACTTTTGTTTATGGGAGAAAACTTGTTTTGCTCTTTGGCATATACTAATATTCTTTTCTGCCCTAAGTTTAGTAACAACTCTTTTGATACCCAAATTGTCTAAATTGACCTTTACTCGAATAAAATTCGAGTCATATATTATAATTTGAGAATATAATTTAGTCAACTTAAAAAATCTATCTCGAGTCCATTTCGTGTCACCCGAATACAATTCGGGACATGTAAATTAAAAAAATAGTCGGGTTTCACGAGTCCAATTCGTGTCACCTGAATATAATTCGGGACATGTAAATAAAAAAAAAGTCTCCCGAATTCATTCGGAGATGTAAAATAAATCGATAAATTCGAGTAATAAATTTGGGTTACTCCAATTTATTACTCGAATATTCGTTATACGAAAAAAAAATTCGGAGATGTAAAATAAATCGATAAATTCGAGTAATAAGAATATTCGGGTTATACGAAAAAAAAAAATTCGGGAGATGTAAAATAAATCGATAAATTCGAGTAATAAATTCGGGTTACCCGAATTTATTACTCAATATTCGTTAAACGAAAAAATCGGGTAACCCGAATATTCGGTTATACGAAAAAAAAAATTCGGGAGATGTAAAATAAATCGATAAATTCGAGTAATAAATTGGGTTACCCGAATTTATTACTCGAATATTCGTTATATGAAAAAAAAAAAAATCGGGTAACCCGAATATTCGGGTTATACGAAAAAAATCGGAGTTGACCTTTAAAACAATACTCGATAGGCTTCTTCTTCATCTCCTCCTCACGAATCGGATTACTCAACAAGAATTCGTGTGACCAAAATTTCATAAAAATTATAAAAAATTTGGTCACACGAAATAATTCGTGTAATTATTCGGTCACGAAATACATCATTGACCGAATCGCATGAGGGAGCTCGGGGGTTCGGATTACTCAACACGAATTCGTGTGACCCAATTAAATGTGACCGAATTCGTGTGACCAAACTATCATAAAATTTTGACTTATAAAAATACCATGCTCAAAGACGCCACAACATCCATTGAATTGAACTATTTCTCAAAGAATATTTCCACCTTTCTTTTCGATATTATCTCACCGATAATTTTTTCCTTTTTCTCTCGATTAATTATCTCGAGCTCTCTCACATCGAAGAAGAAGGATTATTTCGACCGCAAAAATAAAAGGTATATTTATCGCTCAATTTCCAATAATGTTTATACTTGAAATATCAAAAATATTCAAATACTATTTAATTGTGTAAATTTTTAGTTAATAATCTAAATTTTTATATTATTTGTGAGATGAGTTTTTGGAAAAAGTTATCATTCGTTTTAATGGCAAGTGGCAAGATTTGGACTATCACGGTGGAGAAGAACAAATATTGCACTCGTTGGTGTGAACTATGCAACATTAGTAGATAATGTCCACTCTATTGTTGAAGTGATAGAACAAAACATGTTTATGTTCTATTTTCAATTGATTTTGATGGGAAAAAGAAGAAAGATGAAGATAAAGAATGATTCGATATAAATTACTTGTTCCAATCTAATGTTGAGCTTGTGATTTTTGTTAGCCTTCGTAATGCAACTAGCATTCCTCCAAAAGCTCCTCATTTGGTCCACAATTTGACTTACCCGATCCACTCTTTTCCCAGTCGTACAATTCTAATCGTATGGATTATTTGACTGATTGGGGTTCAAGCATGCAAATTCCTCAGGAATTTGATGGTTCTCGATTTGATGGTTGCGGTCCTTCAAATAATGTATGTGATGTTGGTGGTAATTGTGGTGGTGGTAGTGCTGATGATGGTAGTGATGATGATAATAACGACATAAATATCGATGATATCGATCTCGAAGATGTCGAGGTTCAAAAACATTGGTTTGAAAAATTTTGCAAATATTGTGAGAAAAGGGGCATGTTCAACAAAAGATTGGTAAAAGAAGCAGAACCAGAACCAGAACCAGAACCAGAATGGAGGCGCTTTGATTTCGATCAATTAGTAGATGAAGAAGGTGCTCCAGCTCCTCCCCCTGGTCCTGGGTGGAAAATTCCAGGTAGACCTCCATATGTGTCTCCTTCTGAAGTTGATGATGATATGGACGAGAAATTTCATCCTGCAAATATACTATCTTTACAAAGAGGGTCTGTATTTCTCTCCAAAGATAGGTTGAAAAACGCTGTTGGGCGATATCATTTGGAAAGGAAGTCTGATTATCGTATTTTAAAATCTGATAAGCAGCGCTATTCTGCCGTTTGTACAGATAAAACCTGTAATTTTTTGTTGAGCGCCTTCAGGAGGGGTGGATTTTGGAGAGTGCACTTACTGAACGAGCATACGTGTCATTTTGACCCAAATCGCAAGGCACCTAAGCAGTTGCCTTCTAAGATGCTCGGTGAATACATGTCCGACAAACTATTAGTGGAAGGACAGATTATGACTCCGAAGCTAGTGCAGGCTCAACTTAAGAATGACTATTGTTTGACAGTCCGTTATGGCTTGGCATTGAGTATTCGCAACCATGCTATCTCGGTGATATATGGAGACCATCAGGATTCTTTCAGAATGATCCCATCGTACTTGCATATGTTGGAGGTGACGAATCCAGTACCATAACCGATTATGTGGTTGATGCAAATCGGAAAATTTAAATACATGTTTTATGCTTTGGGGGCTTCGGTATCTGGATTTCGTTATGCTAGACCAATTATTGTTGTTGATGGGACACACCTTCGGGTAAGTATCGAGGAGAATTATTTGTTGTCACATAAAAGATGGTAACAATCGATATTCCCACTTGCTTTTGGAGTTGGCGACGTCGAATGCGATGAGTCGTGGAAGTATTTCATGTACAAATTGAAAGAGGCCTTTGGTTGTCCAAGGGACCTCTTGATTGTTTGACGGCACAAATCCATAGCAAATGCTATTAGAGAGGTATTCCCACTTGCGCATCACGGGTTATGTTGTTACCACGTTCGAAGCATTTGGTTAAGTATGGTCAACATGTGGTTGCAATTTTCAATGCGGCACTTCGGCTATCGTATTGAGGACTATAATAGGCATATGGAAAGTTTAAAAATAGCATGTCCAGCTGCAGCTACCTACTTGAAAGAAACTGTCGGTGAAAATAAATGGGCTCGTGTGAAGTGCCCAGTCCGGCGATTCGAGGTTATGAATTCAAATGCCGTTGAAAGCATGAACAACCGTCTTCTATGGGCTAGAAGACTGCCCGCTTCCGCACTTCTCGAGGTATGTCGAACCGTGGTAGAAGAATGGATATCTGATCGACATAAAAATGCAAATGAGTGTCCTGGACCTTTAACGTATCATGCATACGAGATATTGATGAAGGCGGTGGAGCCGGATCGAACATGAACGTTCAATTTCTTAGTGATGGGGTGTTCAAGGTGACCTCTAACAGAAGAATTATGTTGTGGACTTGAGAGTGCAAAAATGCGGTTGTATGATGTTCCAAAGATGATATGATCTCGTGCAATCATGCCGCTGCAGCTATAAGGTACCTAAATCACGACCAAACTGTGTATATACATGATTACTATAAAGTGTCCACCCTTCGCCAAATGTGGGGACGGTCTGTGATTCCAGTACCTCACCCAAGTGATTGGTTCATTCCTGCTAACACCAAGGTAAAAGTTTGTGAACCACCAGACAATCCGAGGCAGGCAGGGCGACCAAAAGAAAGGAGACACACATCAGGGATTGAGTCCTCGACTCATACCCGTAAAGTTCAAACATGCCTTAGATGCGGAGGCACGGGGCACAATAGAAAGACTTGCACTGCAGTTATTCCCCAACTATTTGAGGATTTCACAATGGAACCAACTCCGTCTAAAAATGGACGTGCAAAAAAAAAAGTGTAGTATATGTCATTATGTTGACCACACTGCTCCAAAATGTCCAACTAAGCATCGTTTCGACCTAAATGAGCCCCCAATGTAAAATTAGTTACATTTATTTGAATCAAATTACGTTTTATTTGAATCAACTAAGTTCAAATTTTAAATTGATTAAGTTAAAATTGAATCAATTACGTTTTATTTGAACCGATTAAGTTTAATTTCAAATTGATTAAGTTTAATTTCAAATTGGTTAGGTTCAATTTGAACAGATTATGTTCAATTTCAATAGACTAAGTTCAAATTTCAAATTGATTAAGTTTAATTTCAAATTGGTTAGGTTCAATTTCAAATCGGTTAGTAATATTTCAAATTTCAAATTGATTAAGTAACATATAGTAACCATCAATAACGTTTTATTTGCACCGATTAAGTTTAATTTCAAATTGATTAAGTTTAATTTCAAATTGATTAAGTTTAATTTCAAATTGGTTAGGTTCAATTTCAAATCGGTTAGGTTCAATTTGAACAGATTATGTTCAATTTCAATCGACTAAGTTCGAATTTCAAATTGATTAAGTTAAAATTGAATCAATAACGTTTTATTTGCACCGATTAAGTTTAATTTCAAATTGATTAAGTTTAATTTCAAATTGATTAAGTTTAATTTCAAATTGGTTAGGTTCAATTTCAAATCGGTTAGGTTCAATTTGAACAGATTATGTTCAATTTCAATCGACTAAGTTCAAATTTCAAATTGATTAAGTTTAATTTCAAATTGGTTAGGTTCAATTTCAAATCGGTTAGTAATATTTCAAATTTCAAATTGATTAAGTAACATATAGTAACCATAAATTACGTTTTATTTGAATCAACTAAGTTCAAATTTTAAATTGATTAAGTTAAAATTGAATCAATTACGTTTTATTTGAACCGATTAAGTTTAATTTCAAATTGATTAAGTTTAATTTCAAATTGGTTAGGTTCAATTTGAACAGATTATGTTCAATTTCAATCGACTAAGTTCAAATTTCAAATTGATTAAGTTTAATTTCAAATTGGTTAGGTTCAATTTCAAATCGGTTAGTAATATTTCAAATTTCAAATTGATTAAGTAACATATAGTAACCATCAATAAAGTTTTATTTGCACCGATTAAGTTTAATTTCAAATTGATTAGGTTTAATTTCAAATTGATTAGGTTTAATTTCAAATTGATTAGGTTTAATTTCAAATTGGTTAGGTTCAATTTCAAATCGGTTAGGTTCAATTTGAACAGATTATGTTCAATTTCAATCGACTAAGTTCGAATTTCAAATTGATTAAGTTAAAATTGAATCAATAACGTTTTATTTGCACCGATTAAGTTTAATTTCAAATTGATTAAGTTTAATTTCAAATTGATTAAGTTTAATTTCAAATTGGTTAGGTTCAATTTCAAATCGGTTAGGTTCAATTTGAACAGATTATGTTCAATTTCAATCGACTAAGTTCAAATTTCAAATTGATTAAGTTTAATTTCAAATTGGTTAGGTTCAATTTCAAATCGGTTAGTAATATTTCAAATTTCAAATTGATTAAGTAACATATAGTAACCATAAATTACGTTTTATTTGAATCAACTAAGTTCAAATTTTAAATTGATTAAGTTAAAATTGAATCAATTACGATTTATTTGAACCGATTAAGTTTAATTTCAAATTGATTAAGTTTAATTTCAAATTGGTTAGGTTCAATTTGAACAGATTATGTTCAATTTCAATCGACTAAGTTCAAATTTCAAATTGATTAAGTTTAATTTCAAATTGGTTAGGTTCAATTTCAAATCGGTTAGTAATATTTCAAATTTCAAATTGATTAAGTAACATATAGTAACCATCAATAAGTTAAAATTGATACACAATAATCATTATAAAAACGAAATCAGTATTTACATCAGCGCTAATACTATCACTAATCTCTATCATCCCACCGTATAAATAAACTAGTGGGATCACACACTACAGTATCTATATCATCGCTAAACCTCCATATAGATCGGGCCATACGTCCTCTAAATGCATAAATATCCGCCTCGGTCTTTCCATGAGAGAAAGATCACGAACGAGAGACTCTATAGTCCGTATAGAATACGCACCACAAGAGGTCGAGTCATCCTGAGCATAGCATAAATCCTTCCTCGCTGTAGCAACTCGAAACGAAGTCACCGGGGTGATATCAGGGCGGCGCTCGTAAAATCCAGAACGCTGTAGAATGGTAGGAAGTAAGCGACATATACCCGATGACCGCCGCGATCTCAACTTCCAATATGCATCGTGTTCCCGCGCGAGAATCGTGCATGATGATGATACCCTCCTCGAGTATAATGCGGAGAACAACCCAATGTCCGCTCGAGGACTCAGGACGTATTCGGATGGTCAACACTGGATTGTTCAAAAGTACATTGTCAAGACAATATCACACGAATAACTAATACAAATAAATAACAAATTATGCAATAAATTATCACCTCGCGTAACTCCCACCATGGGCGATGATCGCCCCAAAATGGTCTCGCACCGTGAACGTGGTGATCAAGAAATCGAGATCATCATCGTCAATACTCAATGAAGCTCCTCTCCTATTGGAGTTATTCCATACATTGATACACGTGGCCTAATATAAAATAATTTTGTCAAGATGTAAGCACTCAATTAATTTGGAATAAATTTATTAATATTTTTCATTACCAAGAAGCTCGTATGAACCAAAACCCTATGAGCGGCCCAATCATCGAGCCATCGCACGCCAACAAATCCGGATCAAACCGTAGGATCCCCATATATGCATCCAGATCTTTGGATATCATTTAAATTAAGAATAATTTAAACATTTTCAATAACTACACGTTTCAATAAGAGATTACCTACATATAAATTGAAAGACTTACTTCGCATCTATCAACTGGATCCGTCTGTAGCATCATAAACCAGAGGCACTAGCTCCGAATGCGGACCAACATTGACCCTACAATTTACTTTTTGTTTAAGTACGGACAATTTTAGTAAATAATATTGAATTTACAATTTAACTCACCTCTCGCCGTCCAACCACCTGCTATACGCGTCCTCATCCAAGTCCTTCCTCTTCCGAACTACGGTGGTCGAGAAGGGGAATGTGGTCTGTATGACCTATACCGCAGCTTCTAGGCACGGCACTCGCATCTGCTCGAATAGAAATAAGAGAGTACTCAAGCGGGATAGGGCTCGGATCCGCAGTGGAAGAGGATGGTCGAGAACTAGGGCAATCTCTGCCGTCATCAACGTCTCAAAGGGAAGAACCGGGGTAACTATCGGGACCGAGGCTCCATCGGCATGATGATCGAGACTCGCAGCGCGCCTACGGGACCGATGCTCCGCCGGGCTAGGACACCTACACCGCTCGGCGGAGACGACACTCCATCCACACGAGTCTCTCGGCAACGATGATCCGCCATGTCGGGACTCTCTCGCTCTGGGAATAGGCGCTCCACAAATCGAGGCTCTGTCGGAATCGAGGCATGAGAAGGAAAATCGCGCATAAGATCATTAATACCTCCAAAGTCCCATGCCGGCGTATCAAGAGGAGCAGATCGCCCACTACCTCATCAATATGTCGACATAACTTGCCTCTGCGTCATCAACATATCGACGCATCTGCCGACCGATGAATCCATATATGCACGGATATGGGTGAAAAGAGTATCAAAATCGATGTCAGCGCGATCTCACGAGTACCGTCTGAAGAAGATGCGATGCAGTGCGGAACCCGTATCGGAGAACTATGGGGCGGCAAATCGGTATGCACAGCTCACGAGGCTCTGCCGATGACTCACGTCCATGAGTAAGATATATAGGGTCGAAATAACCGACCGGATATCCATTTGGACAATACGCTCTCCGGCTAGATCACCGACAGAAGCATCACCATCACGAGCCCTCCTCTTCCCCTTCCCCTTCCCCTTCCCCTTCCCCACACCCTTCTTGCATAGGGCCATCCTGTGCGTATACTGCACCCGCTCGCTGGCAGCATCACTAATGGACTGCATATACAGCTCCTGCTCCTCCTCAGGTGTCGGAGATAACACCTCAAAACAATCAATCTAAATACAATTCAATGATTCATTTTCAGTAATTATTACCTTAAATATCTACAAAAATTTTTTACGTATTGAAAACCTATAATTGATTACCTCATCATCGAAGAATGTGGTAAAATCAACATGACCCAGCTTCTTCAACTTCCAGCGTGTACAACGAGGTCGCTGGATGAAAGAAGCTCCGAGCATGGTCCCACATTTAGAGCCTAACGAAGGTATAGCCTCGCAAGCCCATATCTAAAAACAATAATTGAATCCCAACATAAGAAACAATAACAATATTTATTCTGAGTTTGAGTATATAATTAAGTTAATGAATGCGAGGACGTACCATAATAGCGTATATGTTACCATAAAAATGGTAACTCGGATCCAGACCAGCGGGGACCTCAGTAGGAACATCGCTCAAATACGTAACCAAAATCTGATATGAATATAAGCCCCATGGAAAGCTCTCCCACCGAGTCTGGTCCTCAACCAATGTCCACCACCACCGGCCAAGAATACGCTTGCCACCATCCACACCGAATATCAAATAGCAGACACAAGACCTTAGCGACCTTCGCCGCATCAGGATGCTCTCTAAAATATCCAGAAGAAATCGATCACGAATACGGTCTAACATCCGCCCCACCACTGAGCAACGGATACCGATCGTACACGCTCCCCTCCGGTGGAACATCGTCCCCGTGTACATCAAAGTCGGAGTCTCCGAATCGCAAGCCGGTGACTAACGCATACTCATATCTAGAAAATCGAATAAATCGATGACCGAGCCTAAACCAAAACTCATCGGCATGTGCATCCGGTCTAATTACCTCGTTCTAGAACAAGGCATGCAATGCGGCATTAGATACAAACCCCCACTCCTGCCGGACAAAGTGTCCAAGACACGACTCTCTAAACTCCCTAATAGTGTCATCACCTACACTCCATGATTCAAAGAACAATCGTCTTAACAATCCCTAACCTAACATACCCATTTATGGAGCATTTCGAACCTCGCATATTCGGCCTCTTCCAAACAACTCGCCGATTCAAATTTATCTTAATTTTAGCTTCATGCGTGTATTGAAGTAATATGTAATCGGGAAAAAGTAAGTGGATAATTCGAGTAATGATGGGATTTATTCGATTTATTTCCATCGAGTTATTCTAATTCAACTTGAGACATCCTAATTCAATTTCAATCATCTAATGCAATTCGAGACATTCTAATACAATCCGAGTCATCCTAATTCTAGTAGTTTTATGTCAATTCGAATAATCATAAATAAATTTGCGTCGTTCTAATTGTGGAAGGCCATTAGTCGATTTGAGTAACTTATAAACTATATTCGAGTAAGACAAATAAAAAAAAAACGAACTAAACTAACTAAACGAAATAAACTAACTAAACGAAACAAACTAACTAAATTCGAAAACATATCCATATTTATAACATTCCCAAATTCGAATTGAAACTTGAATACGAATTACCAAGGTTACATAAATAATCAATTCAACACGACATCAATTCAATCGATATCAATTCATACATAAACAATAGTTACGATATCAACACACGATAAGTATTTGGGGTTGACCGGCGCTACTTAATTCCCAAATTCAAATTTCTCTATTTTAATTTATTTTTTCATCGTGTAAATCGAATGCAAATCTTATAATTCGAATGCAAATCGTGTAAATCAAATATAAAATGTGTAAACCAAAATCGAGCAACGAGCATACTCGAGTGACACGAAAATAAAATCTTACCTGGTTTTCGGTGGCAGCGGCGGCGGCGGAAGCGGAAGCGGCAGCGGCGGCGGAAGCGGCAGCGGCGCTATTCGGGGAAGTCGAATTCGCCATCGAGGATGAGGAAATAATTCGGATTCTTGAAACTAAGATTCGTGAAACTCGAATTCCACAGATTCGTGAAACTCGTGAAGAAGGAAGAAAGAAGACGACTGGGAAGAATGGATTCGTGAAACTCGATTCGGATTCGTGAAGAAGAAGCCCGTTCGAGTATTGTTTTCGTGAAACTCGATTCGTGAAACTCGATTCGTGAAGAATGAAGTCTTTGTTTCGTGAAACTCGTGAAGAAGATTCGTGAGGAAGGAGATTCGTGAGGAAGGAGATGAAGAAGAGTATTCGTGAAGGAAGGAGATTCGTGAAACTCAATCGAGTATTGTTTTAAAGGGAACTCCGATTTTTTTTTTTTCGTATAACCCGAATATTCGGGTTACCCGAATTTTTTTTTTTTTTTTTTTTTTTTTATAACCCGGTATTCGAGTAATAAATTCTTACCCGATTTTTTTTTTTTCGTTTAACCCGAATATTCGAGTAATAAATTCGGGTAACCCGAATTTATTACTCGAATTTATCAGATTTATTTTACATCTCCCGAATTTTTTTTTTCGTATAACCCGAATATTCGAGTAATAAATTCGGTGGCTTTATAATGCTTTTATTCGCGTTAATTAATTATTGGTGGTTCGCGCCACTACAGCAATTTGCATCGACCGACATTTTTTTTTTTTCTGGGTCGCACTAAATTATAAATATCCTAAGTTTGTAAATTCGACACAATTATTGGAGGAATAAAATAATTAGGAGATAAATATTATGTGTATGTAGACACACACTTCTTATTCAAATAATTAAATTTGTCTCCCATATGAATAGACGATGGTAAATTGTAAGTTGATTGGGGTGGAAACACTCCGACATCACGGGTTCGAATCCGTGTGGTGACAATACTTTGCTGAAATATTGTGGTTCGTATCTCGTTGGTCCTCTCCCTTGCAGGGCTGCATATCCCTCGATTTAACATCCGCCTGGTCAAGGGACCTCTGATACAGGTTTGGGAAATTTTTTTGCCCAAATGACCCAAGTCAATCTATGGCGGTCGGATCCTCTCTCGGCAACAAGCTTCGTTACCATGATAAAATTCGCTCCATCTTCATCACGTCAGTTATCCTCTTCGCCAGAATTGCTACCATCTGGCATAAGCTGGGGCGTTGATCGGCGGAGAAGAGAGATCCTTGCATTCATCTATAAGGTACTCTATGTATATAAATATGTATGTGTCTCTGTTATTCACCACATCAAAAAAAGGAAGAACATTACAGAGGAAGAGAAGAAGAAGACATGGGTTGTTGAAGTAAGTTCAAAAAAAAAAAAAAACGATCGAAACAAAAAAAGGGAAGAAGAAATAAGAAAAGAAAAAGACTTAAAATCGAAGAAAGTAAAAAACAAAAACAAAATAAAAGATGCTGAAGGAGGAATAAGAAAATAAAAAAGGTTTTTTTGAAGAAAAAAAAAAGAAAAAAAAAATGTAGTTGACCGCTGGTTGTCGGCAAACAAAACAAAAATTGAATGTAAGAAATAATATAAAATATAAATTAATAAAATAATAAAATATTTTTTTAATTTATTGAATCACATATTCGTTTTTCTTACATATAAGATACATATTTTATCATAATTAATTTTTCTTAATACCATTGTGATCCATTTTACGAGAGCTTCGATTTGGCATTAATATTGATATGGGTATTAACTCTTTTCATACATAGTATTATTAAATTATTAAAATGTATGAATTAATATCCAACTCGCAAATATTTATCAATACATACCATTATATTTGCTATTAACGGCAGTCGATATTTCGACCTATACCTTGACGATGACTATATTTTGAGGAATTGATTGGACGATCCTGCTCTGGTAGAAGCAGTTAATTATTTTGTAATTTAAATTATATCTCTTACTTATCTCAAAGTGTTGGCTTCAAACCACACATTTATTTAGCTTATTTTCTGTAATTACAATATCTCACATGTGATAGTCTAATTATCATAAGATGGATGGTGATACCTCCCATATGATAATTAATTACCACAAGATGGATGGTTTTACATATTTACTATACCTCCTATGTGATGAGTTCAATTATCACAAGACGGGTGATTTTACATGTACGCAATTTATATATTATATATCACCATCGTGGTTGGTTATACCACAAGAATGGTTCATAAATCCTGCTCTGAATAAGCAGTTGAAAGAAATAAATCCTACTGTGAAGAAGTAGTTGATGAATGATTCAAATCCTGCTCTCGACGAAGAAGCAGTTGATGGAAATAATATCCGATCTCCATGATTATTAAACATGAACAGAGAAAATTGAGCAAGTGACACAAGAATCTTTCACGATTAAAGAAAATCCCATGCAAATACACCGCATGGTGGGATCATCTGACAACTGATATGAAGAGTTGTCACTGAAAAGTAATTGCTCAATAAGTCCCATGTTGATTATATCACATGGTGGGATCATTGAAATTATATTGATTGACAATATTTATGGAGAAATATATATCACATATTCGTGATAATAATATATTTGTATAAAAGCAAAAAATGATCTTATTATTGCTGGAAGAAACACACAACAGTCGAAATGAAAATATCGAAACTAGCTGAAAGGCAGTAAACACTCGACAATATGAAACGCGAAAAAAGAAAATACATATGAAACCCATAAAAAGAGAAGGGGTGCGTCTCGAGAGTATAAAACTCCGTAATTTTATCACCCCTGGCATCAGGGTTTATAATGAAAGATCTAAATGATCTAAACTTCTTTTTCGTTCGGCGCCGATACTCTGTGGCTGATGAGCTTTGACTTCCAAATTTTTAACTGAAATATATGCGTGAAACTTTATAAGTAGATCAGCAACAGTGTCAGCACATATTACTATATCTCTTGATGGCTGAGATATAAACTTGTGATCTACTCCTTAATCCAGAAAGGCAAACAAATCGCTGAAGAAATTATTAATATTCAACAAACCTATAGGTTTGGTATGGAAGTCCCGCTCATCGCATGATGTGATGTTGAATATCTCATTGAGTGTGCCATAGCCACCTGGAAGAACAATAAATGAATCACTATTATTCACCACATACATCAAACTATCATGCACAGACTGTGTTTGAAGCATCAACTCAGTTAAACCCCCTATACTATTGGTTCTAACTGTGGGATAGTGTAAACCACTTGTTACTCTTATTCTCCCATTTTGTGCAGCCTCTAAAAGATAACCCAAAAATCTATATTTACTCCCACCATACAATATATCGATTTTGTGTTTTCCTAATTCTTTTACGAATTGATATGCCATATCTATATGCTGGATATGACCTATCAGTTTGGATCCACCTAAAATATATATAGTTTTAATTAGATGAGATCTATATGAGGATTCTGAGAACTCCATCTTTCTACACTAGACTTTCAAAATACTTTTATGAGAGATACATTTTCTGATTTGTAGATCCCAAATTTAAAGAACAAACTTCTTTCTAAACGACAAATGACTTCACTAGTTCATTGGAAAAAAAAAAGCAGTAGATAATTCATTACTTTTGACAAAATTGCAAAAGAAAACGAAAGAGTTGAGATCTTTAAACTATAGGGGTATTAAACTCCTCAGTCATACTATGAAACTTTGGGAAAGAGTGGTGGAATGCAGGGTTAGAAGAGAAGTTGAGATCTCAGAGAACCAATTTGGCTTCATGCCGGGGAGGTCCACGACTGAGGCCATGCCTTATGGAGAAGTTTAGAGAGCGGCGTAATGACCTCCATATGGTGTTCATAGATCTAGAGAAGGCTTATGATAGCATTCCGCGCGATCTTATTTAGAGGATCCTAGTAGAGAGGAGGGTGTCGTTGCCGTTCGTTAGGGCGATCCAAGACATGTACTCCCAAGCTAGGACGTGCGTTAGGACCCCAATTGGTGACACCTAGTATTTTCCAGTTGAGATAGGGCTACACCAGGGGTCGGCGCTAAGCCTTCTTCTCTTCGCTCTAATCCTTGACGTCATTTCGGGTATGTTGAGGGACGAGTTCCCTTAAGAGTGGTTATTTTAAAGTGCATTGCTCGGGACGATCAACGTTCAAGTTTGGGAGCTCCGAATGTTGGGCGATGAAGAAGTCGCTTGAGAGCAAGTTGGAAGTGGCTGAAATGAGAATGTTACGTTGGTCGTGTGGTCGCACAATGTTAGATAGAATTGCGAACGGGGTTTTCAGGAACGCGCTGGAAGTGGCGCCCATTTCAGCGAAAGTTAGGGAAGGGAGATTGAGATGGTTTGGCCACATCCGCAGGAGGCAGGCATCTGCTCCGGTGAGGAGGGTCGAGAGTTTAATGGTTGTCGGGGAGAGGAGGAGAGGCAGACCGAGGAGGACGTGGGAGGAGCAATTGAGATTAGATTTGAAGGCCTTAAACCTTTCCGAGACCATGACTGTTGATAGGTGCGCTTGGAGGCGCCAGATCAGAGTTGTGGATTCTTTTGTAGGGAGCGGTGCTTTAGTTGAGAGCCTCAGGGTTGGGTTGTCTCGGTTAGCTTTGACCTAGAGCATTGCATTTTTACTTTTATTGTATATTTTATCCTATTGTCTTTGCGTGTGGTGTATTTTTGATAGGGAGCTGTGCGCAGAGCCAACCTCTCTTTTGTTAGAGCAGCGTTCATTGGGAGTGAAGTAGCCAAATTCCGCTTAGGTAAGTCCCATGTGGATCAATCCATAGGCTCAGGTATGGTCTCGAGTTTTTTCGAATCATATGTTTTTCTTTGTATTTATCACACAAGATTCTGCTGTGCACTAAGCTGGGGGTCTTCACGGAAACAGCCTCCCTACCGTAATAAGTAGGGGCATGGTCTGCGTACATCTTACCCTCCCCAGACCCTGCTCTGAGCGGGATATACTGGTTATGTTTGGTTTGGTTTGGTTTGGCAAAAGAAAACGAAAGATATGATAATATGCTTTTCAATGAAAATGACGTTATCGACACATGAGAAATTTAAATATTGAAAAATAATATTCATCGACTTGCATTATTTTTCTATTACCTTATACTAACTTTGACATAACGGACTTACAAACTGGATCTCTTGAGACTAATTTTTCATGACTATAACATTCCCGTTCATTGTTAAATTGTATCCACAAAGCCATAAGTTCACGACGAACGTATCCACTGGGATGTGCATCAAGAATCTGTTGGATATCATGATCCATAAATTCTTTACTCAATCAATCCTCGATAAATGCTATTTTATCTTCTCGATTTTTGGATACAAACCCTACAGATTTGCGTCGTGTGTCACATGTTCACCGAGCACATATATAACACCCACCTAATCTTTCTGCTCTCCGTTTTTTTGCAAAACTACGCTTACCTGTACCTGGCATGTACTTAAATGAATTTGAAAATTCACCAGATATTCGAATTTTGCTTCGATCAACCATCGAATATCTTCTGGGATGCCATTTATCATTAGCATCCTTAATCTTTCGAGTCGAGCTCGATAAATTCTTTTTATGATGTTCACTGGTAGAGATGGATTTCCACATCCTCGACGGCCCTGAGATCGCCGGATGGCTTGGCAACCGCCTTCTTGGTTTTGGCGATCATCATCTTTCAGATAGGAGGTGGCGTTCCCTCGTTTAGACGGAGGGTGAGTAGCCTTTGTCTGGCCAGAAAGTCGGCATCTTTAGCACGGAAGATCGCATAGGTTGGGGGGGTATGCTTCGTGAGATACCTAAACATGGGTGAGTGACCATAGAATCCCCCCAGGACCGAATAGAGAGTGAGCTCGTCGCTGATGGGCTCGCCGGTGAGGACGATTTCGTCTACTCGGTCGATGTAATCTGCATCAAATTCGTCTTCCCTCTGCCTGATTTTCATCATGCGGTGGGGGCCTTCTGGTCTAGCGACCTTGGCGGCGAAGTATGACGTGAAGTCACTCGCCAGCTTCTCAAATGAGATGATCGATCGTGATGGTAGTGAGACGTACCACCTATGGGCCTGCTCGCCCAATGTTAACGGGAAGATTCGGCACTTAGTTGCATCTGATGCCCCACACCCGGTCATGTAGATCCGGAACTTGCTTAGGTGGGTTTTGGGGTCCGACCTCCCTTCATATAGAGGTGTTTTGGGAGGAGCGATCCTTGGTTGCATGGGGGCGAGCTCGATGTGGGCCGCGAGTGGCTCGGTCGGTCTGACGATCTTTCTGCTGGTGCTTGCCCCTGTGTTCAAGAGTGCTTTCATCTCGTCGAGCTGGCGTTGCATAGCGGCCATCGCCGCGGCCTGGCTGCTCGCGGCTAGGCGCTCGGAGTGGGAGCCGAGGCGATCAAGTACTGATCTCTTGGCGTTCGTAATGGGAGCCAGGCGACTCATCTGTATTCGGCTGGGAGTTGGGTAGGCCAAACTCCTGGTGACGGACTCGGATTCTGTCGCCTCGTGGTTGGGGCCAGAATGCCTCGGTCGCCATAACGGATCGCTTCCAAGGCGACTGAATATGGAATCGCCCGACCTTGCGAGAGCCCTCTCTCGCGAATTGTGGTTTTCTGACGATCGCTCGCCTAGTAGCCCCTTGAACTTCCGTTTGCCCACGCGGCGGATAGTCGAAGGAGTTAAAGCGGGCGTCGCGCATACTCTCCGTCGCTCCTTTATGATGGCCATAGCCTCCTCGATTTGTTCCGCGGTTTGGAACTGATCGAGTGAGAGGCTAGGGCCACCCCTCAGGCGTGGGATCGAGAGTCTCGCATTGCCGCGACTTCCCTCTGCCGTCGGCTGGGGATCGGATTGAGCCGGGATATGGTGTCCGGCGGTTCAGAGAGCGGCTCTCTTCGATGTAGTGGCGGACGTCATGATTCTGAAGGCTTTCTTTGAAGCGCAATGAGTGTCACTTCAAGTATATGCCCCGAGAACAGTGAGTGTTCTTCGGGACGGTAGGAATAAAAATGAAGGTTAAGATCCCCTTCCTCTAGCGCCAATTGTTGCTACCCAAAATATTATCCGGAGATAGATATTGTTGGAATGGATGAATAGCAAAAAAATGCGAGAACACTTCCGTAGAGAAAGTAAATAACACAAGATTTGTCGGGGTTGTTAGTCCCGGGCTTGAATGCTCTCGCGAGATGTTATTAATACAAATACTTTGAAGTACAAATATTAATGTTAGAATGCTATTACAATGAGTGTAAAGATTCTAGTTATCTTAGCTATAGAGCGTGAAGATTGCCGGAAGAACCAGATATGATGCTCTGTGAGTTCTTGTAACAACGTTTTATGAGCTGTAACGACGGTGAGAGATCGACAGTCTCTCACGGTGTGTATTAGATGTATGTTTGAGTTCCTAGGCATGTGAGTCTCGTTGAATCTGTACTGCAAGGAGTTCTTGCCTCTGCCGACCGTCTTCTGGGTGAGAGGTGCTCAGAGAGAAATCCTGAGGTAGATCCAAGAGAGGAAGCTGAGAGCCTGAAGGAATGTATATGTTTGTATGTATTTCCGTGAATGATACTCTGAATGTCTGGACAAATTTCGGAACCGAGAGGAACCTTTTTCCAGTTGTTGGATGTTCTCTATTTATAGGACTGGGAGATGCCGAGCGATCGCCTCTGCTGTATTATAATAAGCGGGCGATCGTCTTTTAGCACATGGGCTGGTCCCCTTAAAGTCCGCAGGAGTTGCTGGCAGCCAGCTGTGCGGTCCAATGAGAAGCCTGCACGCGTCTGAGTCGCTGTCACGGGCGGTCCCACCTTGTATCTTTCGGCGTGTTTGTCGGTAGGTGAGTAGGTGGTGACAGGCTGTGGTCAACGATCCATGTTATGCGGCGCCTTTCGCGGATTTGCACATCGGCGCTGCTTTGAGATCCAGTCTTCGTAGACTTTGACGAACGAAGGTCTTTGTTCAGGGCACAGAACGGTCATCCTTACTCGGGCACCAGAGTCGGTCGCTAGGTGCCAAAGGCGATCGCCTTGAAAGTCGATCGCTAGATACTCGAAGGTGGACTGTTATCTCCGCTTAGGCGAGTTCGCCGTAATTTGATTGGTTGTGGACTCGGTCGCTCGTCCTTTATCCCGATCGCCGTCGAGGCGTACAAATCGCCGCACAACAGTGTACTTTCAAATATATTTACCAAATAGGTGTAGTTTTCTAATTAAGTGGGTTTTTATTGTTTTTTTATATTTTTAAAATTATTATTTTTTCTGCCTTTTTTAACTGTTTTTTACTACTTTTTTAAACTGTTTTTAAGAAAAAATATCTATAATATTAATATTAAAAGCCGGAAGTTCTTATTTAAATATCGTAAATAAAAAAATAGAAAAAAAGGATTTTGTAATTTATTTGTAAACTATTTTAATAAAAAAACTGGAATATTATTCTACATAAAGAAATAAAAAGTTGAATAATATTTTTAAATATAGATTTTTTTTAAAACCTGCTATTTGTATTTTTCATAAAAAAACTGGTATGTTCTTAAAAAAAATCTAAAAATCTAAAAAAAAAGGAGAAAGGTTTAACTAAAAATCTACAATATTATAGTAAAAAATGTTATTTCTATTTTTGAATTTTGAAATTTTCTAGTAAATGGAAATCTATTTTTTTATTTAAAATAATATTGGAAATTTTAATAAAAAGGGAAAATCCTAGAAAATAAATATTTAAATACCTGAAAATTTATTAAAAGTAAAAAAATCCGAAAATAAAATTAAAATAAAACATTTTTTTGTCTTTTTGTTTGCATAAATAAAATAAAAAGGTTGTAATGTTTGTTTTTCTAAAATAAAAATATATCTAAATTTTTTTCGTAAGAATATTCGGATATTTTTTTATCTTAATATTATTAGTCTAAAAATATAACAAAAAAATAAAATCAAAAAAATAGTATATAAAATCCGAAAATAAGATTTTATCTAAAGTAATAGAAAACTACACATATTTGGTAACTATGTTTGAAAGTACACTTATATGGTAAATATGTTTTAAAATTACACCATTTTGGTGATAACTCACCAAAATTTGTTCAATATTATTTCCTTATAAATCTTCTTCAAGCAACTAGACTTATTTTTAAAAATTTATTCAACAAAAATGTACTTTTACATAATAATTTATGGGATCTCTCTTTTTTAGTACCAAACCATAAAAGTAACAAGTTATATATCCCCATTCATAAAACTATAAGTTTTTGATACCAAAATGTGTTAAAAGACTTTATTACCCTTAAAGTCTACCAATAAGAGAAAAAAAACTAAAAAGAAAAAGGAAGATTATTAAAACTAAACAACAAAAAAAGGTCCCACAACTCAATATTGCAAAAACTCTCCTCCTCTCTCGCAAAAAAGTCTCGTCGTGAAACCCTTCGGCCAGAAAATGTCGACCTCCGACTACCACAATGAATCTGAAGACGCCAGAAGTTCCGCTAGTGGCACTCCATCTGAAGAGCAATTCGTCAATGAGCCGCCGGTTAGTGTATTTCATTCACACACGATCGTGCCACGATGGTTGTTCATCTTCCCACGATCGTGCTGAAGAAGATGAGACCATCGTGTACACGATGGTCTTTCGTGGGCACGATGGCTACACACGACGGTCGGCGATCGTGTGTGCCGTCGTGTGCTAGAAGTGCAAAAGCTCCTGCCTTGCACACGATCGCTGGCACACGATCGTTTCCCGTCGTGTGAACCGTCGTGTGGCACACGATGGTCTTCACACGACGGGCATCGATCGTGTGCATGCGATCGTGTGCAAGGCAGATTTTTTTTTTTTCGTTCTCTTAAGCATTTTATCATATTCTTATGAGTTGTATGTCCATATTGCAGACTGGTTGCGTATGGAAGAGACCGACATTGCGTTTTGTTACACGTCAAGTGAATCTTTACATACGGGAGGCGGTATTTAAAGAGATCATTGAGACATTAAGGAGTATGGGCCGCAATTCCGCTGTTGCTGATCGAGCTATCGAGAGCTTGACCGAGGGGGTCCTGGGGCGCTTGATTAAAGTTAGGAGGAATGGGAGTTCAAATACTGCCCTACATCACTTGATTGCTCGTCAATTGGAGGGTGATCAAATCCCCGCGGATGAGTCGTGGTACCATGTTTGCTGGAGGACCATTCGTTTTACCGCCCGTGATTTCGCCTTGATCACGGGACTCCATTTTGGAAACTCTACCTTCCATCCCCAGGACGACCATCTCCTTCCGTCCGACGGTATTTTCCACAGAATACTCCATGGCAAAAACATTAAGGTTAGTGTTCTGGAAGAGGTTCAATGCTCGAGATTTTGGTAGAGACATAAGAGATTATCTCAAGGTTGCCAATTTGCTTATCTACTACTACTTTATCCTATGCCGTGACGACATGATGGTCGAGACATGGGCATGGGCATTAGTGGAGGATTTCGAGCAGTGGGATATGTTTCCTTGGGGTTCTTATGCCTTTGGGGTTTTATCTTACTACATAGGCAATGTTGCCATGAAGGAGGGACAAGAGCACAAGGACTATCACTTCTATGGTCCTGTTTGGGCTTTACAAATATGGTCGTATGAGATGATTCCTGCATTGGGAGCATTGTGTGGTAGTCGAGATAAAACTGTCCAAGTCCCCCGGTGTTTGATGTGGACTACGAGGAAGATGTTTTGTGATTTCACTCATTTCTTCGACGATAAGGTACATAAATTTGTAAACGTATTTTCTCCTAACTTTACTCATCTCTTCAACATTATGTGATTGCCCATCTAATGGTATGCTTTAATGACTATTGTTGCAGCACAAAGTACTTCCCTCTTTACCGCATCTGGAGGAGGATGAGGCGGAGTATTACTACCTGAGCTTTGAGAATGGCTCGCCTTATGACGTTAAGTTCATTAAGCCTGTAAGAATAGCTGTGAGGAATAAGGAGGATGAGCCTGCGCCGATCCCGAGGAAGAAAGTTATGGATAGGTTGAAGAAGGCTGCCGGAAAATTGATTACATATGAGTCGGCACATAAAGTGTCGAAGCGACGCCGGCAGAGTACCCCACCAGTACATGGTGCAGAGACATCGGACCGGGAGAGGCAGCCAGAGAGGGTGTGTTGTGTCCACGGACTTCCTTGTCCGGACCACACCCAGGACACGAGCAGGGATGAGTACTTCGATCGCCGTTTGAAGGCGATCTTGTACGACGATTCCCGAGTCGGATTTATTGCTCGAGTTTCTCGCCGGTGCTTTCGGGATCGTGGATTTCTTCGTACCTATGAATTGGCGTTTTAGTAGCCGGGTACACTACTCACTGGGAGCCATGATAGGCCTCGTCATTACGCCTCGATAGCGGTGCCCGGCGGAGGATTCCCGACCCTCCACGTCACTCGGTCTCGGGCGCGGACACAGTCACCATTCTCATCGTCGGCTAGTCATCATTCGAGTCACCATTCTCGGCGTCACCGAGTCACCATTCTCGGCATCCGCCTACCCACCATTTCCGAGGTCCAAAGATCACCATTCTCGATTCATCATTCTTTTGAGCGGACTCAGCAGCCCCTTGATTACGAGCATCAGTATGAGCCATTTGAGGCGCCGTTTCAGCAGTATGGGACGATGTTCGACTGGTTTCAGGACGAGCATCATTACAGTGCGATGTTTCGCAGTGAGGGTGGTGGTCCTGAGCAGCAACCTCCATTTCAGATCGAGCAGCCAGTTTTTGAGATCGAGCAGCCGACTGTACAGCTCTCTGATCGTTATAGTTGTGAGAGGGATGCTGAGGGTGACGAAGATGGTGAGAGTGCCGGAACGCAGCATTTGGGTGAGCGTAGTCTTCCACCGAGAGTGAGTCGACCATCTGCTGCTCTTCGAGAGCCTTTTGTGGTTGCGCCTCCCAGAGATAGCGAGGCTCTGAAGAAGTTGTACCTACAGTTTAGGAGGGAGCAGCCACGTGATGCTATTGTCCGGTGTTTGGAGACTGGGCATGCTCTCACCCAGGCGTTATTTGACCGGATAGAGTCTAGCCGTGAAGACTTTGATGCCGAGGTGATAGACTGTTATGTGCTTGCGACTCGAGCGAGGCTTCGGAGGGGAGTCCGTAGTGTTGGTGTCGGTAGAGTTGGCACTGTACTTGCCGGCTCCCTATTTTACGTAAGTTCTATAACCTACTCACTTGTATATCATTGGTTTGATATCGATATTTTTTAATGTGGTGGTTTGGCTTTTTGTTGTTTGTTTTGGCCAACGAGTTTGCAAGACTCCATCCGGATGATCCACTTGGCATCAAGGTGACGGAAGCCGGTTTACAAGGAGTGGAAAATTCCTAAATGCATCGAGGACTACATGACAGTCTTGATACACCACATGCGGTTCCATGGTTAAATTGCAACGAAGTAAGTTTGAAATTTATATTTATAAATAATTGACGATTTGTTGCGATTTGAAATTTATATTTATAAATGATTCGCTATGTTTGATGTGATGATCTTATATGATTACATATTGTGTTTGAACAGATCATTGCCATTTGTTGCCTCGACCAAAGCCACTGGGTGACTATCAAGATTGACATCATAGCATGGACCGTGGAGTTGTACGATTCCTTGTCACACCACCACGAAGATGGTCGCACCGCTTCAACCAATCACGACCGATTATGCGTCGATGCCTCGTGTGCTAGCTCAATCCGGTATTGGATGAACAACCAATCGAAAACGGTATGACACGGAGATGAGTTTCAAAATTATGCCACGAGCTACGGTTCATACGAACGACAATCACGATTGTGGCCCCTTCGCGTGCATGTACTTGGATCGACTGCCTCTCGCAAACCCGTGAGCAAGGCACCAAATCAAGGAACTTAATGAAAAATATATTAAGAAATATCGATGGCCTAGCTGCTAAAATCTTTATGTTGTCTTTAGACATGTAGAATGGTTTATGTTGTGTTGTACAATATTTATGTTGTATTTAGACAGTTTTGGATGAATGTGTGAGTGTTGTTAAATCTGAATGTGTTGGCTCTGTGTTACACACGATGGATGCACACGATCGCCGCCATCGTGTTGCGATCGTGTGCAACCTACCCACGGTCATGCGTCCTGATGCCGCCGTGTGCGCACGATGGTCGGCGTGACTGCGGTGCACACGCATCGCGGGAACGGCCGCACACGATCGTGTGTACAATCGGGGCCACGTTTCAACCCGCGACCACGATTGAACACACGATCGCGTGTTCAATCGTGGCCACGCTTCTTGTGCACACGATCGCGTGTTCAATCGTGGCCACGACCGTACACGATCGTGTGCATATGAACTTTTGAAATTTTTGCAAATTTGAAGTATTGTATTATCTAGAATGATGTTTTGTGATTCAAACATCGCTTGTTCAAACATTAATTACAATATGGCTTCTTATACGAACTCCTATTTGTCATTTCGTTGTAATTCATTAGTATATGAGGTCATTCATCCAGATGATTGAACTTATCCGCACGTACTAATAGAACAATGGACGACACATGATATGCAATATATTATGGTAATTCAATCAATAACTTGTTGTATAAGTGTATCATTAACAAATAATTGTTAATATATAAGTAACAACACCTAAATTGGCGAGTAATTTGAGAAATTGGTGAAAATTCTTGACGTTCTTGTGCACACGATCGCGTGTTCAATCGTGGCCACGACCGTGTACACGATCGTGTGCATATGAACTTTTGAAATTTTTGCAAATTTGAAGTATTGTATTATCTAGAATGATGTTTTGTGATTCAAACATCGTTTGTTCAAACATTAATTACAATATGGCTTCTTATACGAACTCCTATTTGTCATTTCGTTGTAATTCATTAGTATATGAGGTCATTCATCCAGATGATTGAACTTATCCGTACGTACTAATAGAACAATTAGACGACACATGATATGCAATATATTATGGTAATTCAATCAATAACTTGTTGTATAAGTGTATCATTAACAAATAATTGTTAATATATAAGTAACAACACCTAAATTGGCGAGTAATTTGAGAAATTGGTGAAAATTCTTGACGTTCTTGTGCACACGATCGCGTGTTCAATCGTGGCCACGACCGTGTACACGATCGTGTGCATATGAACTTTTGAAATTTTTGCAAATTTGAAGTATTGTATTATCTAGAATGATGTTTTGTGATTCAAACATCGTTTGTTCAAACATTAATTACAATATGGCTTCTTATACGAACTCCTATTTGTCATTTCGTTGTAATTCATTAGTATATGAGGTCATTCATCCAGATGATTGAACTTATCCGTACGTACTAATAGAACAATTGGACGACACATGATATGCAATATATTATGGTAATTCAATCAATAACTTGTTGTATAAGTGTATCATTAACAAATAATTGTTAATATATAAGTAACAACACCTAAATTGGCGAGTAATTTGAGAAATTGGTGAAAATTCTTGACGTTCTTGTGCACACGATCGCGTGTTCAATCGTGGCCACGACCGTGTACACGATCGTGTGCATATGAACTTTTGAAATTTTTGCAAATTTGAAGTATTGTATTATCTAGAATGATGTTTTGTGATTCAAACATCGCTTGTTCAAACATTAATTACAATATGGCTTCTTATACGAACTCCTATTTGTCATTTCATTGTAATTCATTAGTATATGAGGTCATTCATCCAGATGATTGAACTTATCCGTACGCATCTTAATAGAACAATCGACGACACATGATATGCAATATATTATGGTAATTCAATCAATAACTTGTTGTATAAGTGTATCATTAACAAATAATTGTTAATATATAAGTAACAACACCTAAATTGGCGAGTAATTTGAGAAATTGGTGAAAATTCTTGACGTTCTTGTGCACACGATCGCGTGTTCAATCGTGGCCACGACCGTGTACACGATCGTGTGCATATGAACTTTTGAAATTTTTGCAAATTTGAAGTATTGTATTATCTAGAATGATGTTTTGTGATTCAAACATCGCTTGTTCAAACATTAATTACAATATGGCTTCTTATACGAACTCCTATTTGTCATTTCGTTGTAATTCATTAGTATATGAGGTCATTCATCCAGATGATTGAACTTATCCGTACGTACTAATAGAACAATTGGACGACACATGATATGCAATATATTATGGTAATTCAATCAATAACTTGTTGTATAAGTGTATCATTAACAAATAATTGTTAATATATAAGTAACAACACCTAAATTGACGAGTAATTTGAGAAATTGGTGAAAATTCTTGACGTTCTTGTGCACACGATCGCGTGTTCAATCGTGGCCACGACCGTGTACACGATCGTGTGCATACGTGGATACAGCGCCAATTTGACACCTGGTTGCCAACGTGTCACACGATTGGAACACACGATCGCGGCGATCGTGTACACGATCGTGTGCATACGTAGATACAGCGCCAATTTGACACCTGGTTGCCAACGTGTCACACGATTGGAACACACGATCGCGGCGATCGTGTACACGGTCGTCGTGTTTACTTCAAAGGTCATTATTTTATTATAAAATCCCGTCGGTCCCCCCCCCTTTATTATAAGTCGGTCCCCCCCCCTTTATTATAAAATCCCAGGTCCCCCCCCCCCCCCTTTACTTTAAAATCCCATCGTCGGTCGGTCTCCACGCCTTTTTCACTTCAAACCCTAATCAATTAACATCAGTTAAAATTCATTAAAATCAAATACGCGAAATGAGCGGCCGATTACGAGAAACCGATTTAGGAGGAAGCGAAGCACCACCACCAAAAAGAAGAAGGAGGATACCTACTCCCAACCCACCCACCATACGTAACTAGGCCGAGAGGAAGATACTCAATGCTCGAGTAAGTTTTTGATTTTGTTGTATGTGTAGTGACTATCATTGCAAATTAATGTGTTCCATGAAACAGGTCTATTTAAAAACACTGCGAGCACTCCAGTCATACTAGATGGTGATGATGATAATGATTTGGAGATTTCGAGAATAAAAGCAAAAATTTATTTTGAAGAGGAAGTTCATGAAGACGGTGATACAAGACTAAAGATACAAAGCAGATTGGGGAAAAGGGATCCAATTGATTGTTTTTGTTATGTTATTATTAGATATTTTCTCGTGATGGTGATTAAATTTTGTTTTGTAAAGTTATATGCTTTGAATCGTAAACTATTGCTCTTTGAAGTGAGCTACTTTGTTATGGTTAATGTTTGGCTCCATAGTCACCTTTATTTGCTTTACATTACCGAACACTTAAATTTCAATTCAAAGGTAAAGAAAATATACACAAAATTATGCATTTCAACTAATAATCGAATCTTGAATCAATACATGGTCGATCAAAATATCAACACATTATTGTTGCTAGTAAGTCACAAAATATAAAAATACATAAGGAATTTAAGTTTCACGGTATGGACATCCCCTTATGTCATGGTCATCATTACGGCAAATGCTACACTTCTTCTTCACGGCGCCTTTGCCTCGGTTGTGCATCGATTTCTTGAGTTTCTTCGAGGATATTCAAATCCACACCCCTATGGGAATGAATACTTTGCAAGATTTTCTATTGTGGCGGTTCCTTTACACCTACCGCACACCCGAGGCCGTCCACTGCGTGCAAATTTTCAACATGGGACCGTGCGCGACTCATCCTTGGTCGGCCGGCTTGTCGTACCTCCTCTGGAGGTACGCAAACGATGGATGAGATCTCCGGTGGGACATTCCACTCATCAGGATGTGGGATGGGACTAATATGCTCCTTATAAGTCTCTCTAAGGCCTTGTTGCTTGAAATAACGACTAACAAAATCATACACGGACAAACCATTGCCGGCACGCCTGTTACAATAAGCAATTATGTCAAGGATGTTGTATAGGATAATGTATTTTTTATATTGATGAGGTGATAAATCCAGACCATCCCTGTTTTGCAAACGATGGGAAAACACGATCGCGTCGATCGTGTGTTACGATCACGGGGATCGTGGGGTCACGATCGTGTGTTACGATCACGGGGATCGTGGGGTTACGATCGTGTGTTACGATCACGGGGATCGTGTGTTACGATCGTGCCCATTGTGTTACGATCGTGCACATCGTGTGTCCCATCGTGGGTTACGATAAGGGCGATCGTGGTTACGATAAGGGCGATCGTGGTTACGATAAGGGCGATCGTGGTTACGATCGTGCCCATCGTGGGTTACGATCGTGCCCATCGTGGGTAACGATCGTGCCCATCGTGGGTTACGATCGTGCCCATCGTGGGTAACGATCGTGCCCATCGTGGGAAACGATCGTGCACAACAAAGAAAGACATGTACCTTATAGCGGCGGCATGACGACATGGAATCGATCCAAATCAAACTCACGACAACAACATGTCCATGTTCAAGGTCGACCTCATAAGAAACTTTGTTTTCTTCGACTTTATAAACAAGTGGGGTGGTAGCTCGAGCGGTAAGAGTCGAGGCTTGCACAGAGTTAGAAAGCTTTTCAAAAGTGTGCATTGTCAACTCATGGTCTCTTGACGTAGCTTCTCCCCGCTTCTCATCAAACCAATTCTCTAAAATTAAGCGAAATATCTCAAGTAACGAGCAAACAGTAAACGTCTAGCCCACAACATACGATTATTAAAGCATTCAACGGATTGGATGTCAAGAAGTTATAGCGTCGCATCGACACTTCGACCTAGCCCACCTCTCTCGGCCCAATTTCGAAAGGCGCCGTGCGCCCATTGTGGCTTTCGATATGTAGTTTCAAAAGTAGTTTTCAAAAACTTCTTCTCGATGCGTGTAGGCGTAGATTCTAAAGAGTCCTATAGCATGCGCACCATAGGAGGTCGATTTTTGCAAGATGGTGATAGCAAAACCCGTGGAATGCATTCGGATAGACGGCTCGAACAAAGATTCAATGCTCTTATGTTGGTCACTCACAATCGTAAATCTTCCGTCGGATTGTAGCATCTGCGCAGTTATACGTAAAATAAGTCCATGACTCGTCGTTCTCTATCGGACCGAGACCAACAAAGAAGAGGAAAACTTGCTCGTTCCCATCAAATGTGACGGCCGCAAATAGAGTTCCTTTATTCCTTCCCTTTAGGTGGGTCCCATCAACTATAATCACCTGGCCGAAGGCACGTATCAAATGCCCTAATACTCTGTCCGAGTGCAACGAACATGTGGCGAAACACTCCCTCACGAGTCGCTCGCAAATCATAAATTGTCCTGGATTACGCTGTTTTAACAAATACAGATAAGATGGGAGCCTCTCGATACGACTCATCGAAGCCGCCATATGTATTCTCTATCGCTATATTCCTCGTCCGAGAGCAAAGCGTATAGCATGTCAATGCCATACTCCCTACACATCTCTCGCAATCATCTCCTTTGGCCTCAAAGTGACCCCTCACCGGCCGATCTTTTAGCAAAATAATGGGCGGCAACCTCGAAGTGACCGATCGTGCGGCAAAGACGGTTCAAATCGTGGTAACAAATGTGCTCCAATGTCAACTTAGTAATTCTCCAAATAGTTGCACCTCAATAGCACACAACCTAAACCGACAATTTCTTCGCCCACTCTTACAGACAAACACTATACGTTTATCGGCGGAACGATCGGTGATACACTGTAGCATGTTTTCCAAATGATACATTCCTACGGTTATCCTCAACTCGTCTTCGAACGAAAGGTGGACCCCACCTCTAGCCGACCAGAACTTGGAGGCCGCCGACCCAACCCAAAGTCCCGCACTACCGGGTCCTAAATGGAATGATCCAGATACGCATTGATTGTAGATGCTCATGCTCGCTCGCAGATTGATGGTCGGATGAGAAGTTCCGACGACTCATAATCCTATCCATTTGGGCGGTTGGCGAACCCAAGCAAGAAATTCCGCAGATAGTGACTCAAGCAAGTCTTTACAACAATCTTCATCTTCGGATGTATGCACCTCTTCATCTTCCTCGTCTTCCTCATCTTCCTCGTATTGATACTCTTTGGAAGGCATGTCATAATTTATGTTGCCGGCTCTACTCGAGCCGCTACATCCCATATTAACCTCGGGAGTGGAGGGAGCTGTTCTCAACATAGACCTCGGGATCCTCCTTGTATTCTACTAGTAATCGAAGTATCTCAGACGCTCGCCCTTAATAGGACTTTTACTTTGTTTCCTTTGGCCATGTGTGTCAAGTACCATAATTTGTAATCGGACTCATTTGGACCACCCAAGCCCTCTCTGATAACCCCCACGAGGTTTGCACGACTAACTTTGCTCGTGTCGATATAGACAAAAAAGGAGTCCCCGTCTACATATGTCGATCGCTCCCAATGACCACCGTGATGTATCAAAATACGCTGCCACGACATCTGATTACAAAAAGATGAATAACTATTCAGAAAAATGAGCGAACAATATTACGGTCTGCCTTGGACACGACCGATGCACACGGTCGTATACTACCGTGTGCAGTGATCGTGTGCAAGTTTTTGTCTATGAACACGATCGCTGCACACGATTTTATACGATCGTGTTAAACGATCGTGTACACGTTAGTGTTGCGCACGATGTTAAGGTCGCCAAGACGATCGCTGCGATTTATCGTTGCACACGCGGCTTCCCATCGTGTGCAGCGATCGTGTCCGTAAGAACAGATCTGGAATTTTTTTTTCATCGTTCAAATAATGATACATACCTTCTTTATGAACTCAGAAGCACGACAAATGAAGTCCTATTTCAACGTCAACTTTTATTTTCGAACGATCTTGTGATTTCTATAAGATTTTTTGAGAGACCCTTTGTCAAAAATAAAATGGCCGTGTTGTTTTGATGTATATGTTTGTAGTTAAATTTTGGTTCCTGGACATTAATATCGATCGGAGGAGGAAAGTAAAAAAGAAAAAAAGAGAAGAAAAGTAGTTTAAATTAAATAAATAAAAAAAAAGAGAGAAGTCAACTTTTAACACAAAAAGAGAGGACATTTTAGTCTTTTCAATCAAAATGGTACCAAAAACTTATAGTTTTATGAATGAGGATATAGAACTTATCAATTTTATGCTTTGGTATTAAAAAATTGATTCCCACATAATTTATTTCAAAATTTTACAAAAGATAAATTATGGACACGACATGAACTAAAAGACTAAATTAATTGAGATAATCCTCTAATTAATTCTATTTGAACGTTTTTGTTTTTGGAATGGAACTTTGACCATGAACAACATTTTTGATATTTCACTGATAATATAAAAAATGTTACGAGATCCAAATTTTAAATATTTTAATAATATAATTTTTTGATAGTTTTCAATAACATAACTAAAAAATTATTCATGGCTAGTTTGATCATAAAAGCGCAGACATCAATTAAAAAAATTGTAGCGAGCAGCATATGATTGCATTTTTTTTTGGTTGAAAAATAAGTAATTCGTAATGCAGAGAATTTAAGTTATCCACATAGATATAGTTTATCACTGAGTTCGTAATAAATGATTTTCATCATGTATATAATAATAATTATTATAATATCTATGTATTTTGTACGTAATGGGGCAGACGGTTGAATGAGCAGGTGACAGAATTTAAATGCCTTTTAGATAAGTTTATATATTTTTTTATTATTATTGTTATGTAATTAGTTATATGAAATGAGGCTTTACTAACCCGTATGTTGCTTCGGGATTGTTTTTGGTTTATTCAACATGTGCGATGCACCGATTGTATCTAAGATTTCATAGCTAAAATTTAATCATCTTGTAATTTATACTATCATTTAAAAGTTCATTTTAATCACCTTGTGTATTAGAAGGTGCACGTGTTTTGTACGTAATGTTGGGGCAGGCGGTTGAATGAGCAGATGACAGAATTTAAATGCCTTTTAGATAAGTTTATATATTTTTTTATTATTATTGTCTTTTTATTTTAGTTTATGTCTTTTTACCAAAGGGTGTTCAGCCTGATGGTAATTGCAATGAAGATAAGATCCCTTAGACATAGTTGCTGGGGTTCGAGTCCGAGCAAGCGTGGGGTTTTAATCCCATAGCTATCCAAAGAAGGAAACTTGTGTGGAGGCAGACGGTTTCTCCGAACCCGTAGCCTCACTTGTCACCACGTGGATCCTAAGTAACATAACATGCAGGCTAGTGGTGGTTAGGGCCCTCTGTTTGGAGGGTGGTTGAGTCTAAGTTGAAATTCACCGTTCAAAAAAAAAGTTATATGAAATGAGGCTTTACTAACCCGTATATTGCTTCGGGATTGTTTTTGGTTTATTCAACTTGTGCGATGCACCGATTGTATCTAAGATTTCATAGCTAAAATTTAATCATCTTGTAATTTATACTATCATTTAAAAGTTCATTTTAATCACCTTGTGTATTAGAAAGTGCATTTGCATTGTGATTTTATCATGACTTTTGTATTTAAATTAGTTTATTACATTAAAAGTTACAATTAAAATAGTCTCTTCATATATTTACAATTAAAAATTATAATTAAATCACCCTTTCATATTAAATTAAGGGGATAAGTATTATATAGTATAGATAATATCATATGACATGGATACTTTATGACATTCTTATTTTAGGGATGGCTGGGGCAGGTCGAGAATGATACTTGAAGACCTAGACCGGTCCCATGAGGTGAATAGAGCGGGACAGATCAATCCATTGCTGAGCGGAGCGTGTTGACTCGTACAAAAAGAAAACTTTACTTTAAATTAATAAAATAAATATTTTTATGAATTTTTTATCTTGTGTTTTATTTTTATAATATATATTGTTCGAGAAACTTATCAGTATTAATACAAATATATAAGATATATTCATAAATGTGTAAAAACTTATATAAGCGTATATAATATATAAAATATATATATTAAATCTATATTTCTATTAGAATAGAGTCGTGACACATGTCACTCTCTAAGTTTTTTGATTTTTTATTTTAAAGTATAGTTTATATATAGAGATGTATCCTTAAATTTCTTAAATAAAAATTCTAGATATGTATTGTGGGAGTTTTATTACTTACACTCATCTACCGATAAAAAAATTATTCCTCTATTTTTTAGCTTAAAATTTTAAATGTTTATAATTTTTTAAATCAAGTTTATTTTTATTAAAAATATATCAAATTAATTTTTATTTCACAATTTTCAACTAGACATCCATATGAATATAATAAATTTGATGGATTTACAATAATGATCGATTGCACAAAAAAATTACATTATAAAAACTATGAATATTTATTTTCAGTAAAATTAATTGATGCAAAACAAAAATATATTAACTCATTTATTGCTTACATAAAAAATAAATTATAATATTTATTTAATTATAATAATTAAAAATAATAAAATATACACTGCACACACACACATATTAAAACTTAATCACATATTACTTTCGTCTCTAAAATTTGTTCCTACTTTTTTTCGGTATGTCCAGGAAATTTATTCATGTAATGGACACAAATTGACTTAACACTCCGCTAATGTAGTATTCTTTCTTAAATTATATTACACCCCATAATACACTCACGCTAATATGATATTCATGTCGAAAATCATCAAAAATAAATTTAGAAATCGAGAAATTATTTTTTAATAAGAGAAATTTTTATGCGGTGCATCGCACCGGAGAACATCTAGTATGATTAAAAGAATAAAAAATAGGTAGGGCAAAAATGGAGCGGTACCCACGGAGTAAGAATGATATTCAGACTCGTTTTCACTCCAACAATTCATGAATTATGGGTCCAGTGCAAGTCGGATCAAAATTTTCATTCCTACCTAATTTTACTAATCCAACTCACGGTCAGCGGCTATGGCCAATTCGCGGATAATGCATCCTCATAGTTGTATATACCTTATTTTTAATTAAATATATGCATATACCCGATCTCAATATCTGTGGGCTGCGATCGCCAGAAGTTGGAAATACTATTATTTATTTATTCTTGTAATACAAGTTGCATTATTTTTATATATATAAAAAAAAAAAGTCGTGGTAAAGGGATAAAACTATCGTAATTCAAGTTGTCAGTAGTTTATACCCCTTTCACTAAATATAGGTTGTGTATTGATCTTTTTGTTTGAAACCGTCTATCTGAATTTTTTCAAAGTCAATCATCCTAATATTGGCACAATCATTTTCAACCATCTGTTTTTATTGATTTTTAATTTTTTCCCCAGTCGATTAATAGTATAATTTATTTAAGAAATGTTAAATTTTAAAAAAATATTATATATATATATTTTAAACTCCACTCATCCCACTTGAAGAGTTATATTTGATGAATATAATAATTTATTATTGATAATAAGGTTACACAACAAAGTTTTATGTTACCATCTTTCTAGTATATATCTTATTGATTGATTACAATTTTGGACCATATACATATTCATGAAAGTAAGGCTATAAAATGTAAAAAATTAAAAAATGACTATTTTGTTGGGATAAAATTATATTTTGAAAGTGGATTTTTCATATAAGATAGAGAGGGTGGATATTAAGTTTAAGGTGTTATTTTAAGAATGAACTCTGTTAATAGGACAAAATTATATTTTAATTTTTTTTTTTCGAATGAGACAGCAGGTGTGTGTATTGGATATCTCCACCAAACAAAACAAATCTAACAAAACAGATAAAAAAGAAAAAAGAGATGATATTTTATTATTATATACTATTTAGATGTACTAGTGTATAGTCCGTCGAAACTCGACGGGTAATCATTTTACATTGTAATTTATAAGTAAAAACTTAAAAATAATTTATTACTTTGTTAGGGTTCAATCACATGGAATCGTACCGCATCGGAACACACTGTTGTTGTAGATGCTGTAGAAAATGACAAATGATGCAAAATCGAGGCAAGAGTTGGACTCTCTCTCCGTAAGACGAAATTGCCCCGCACAGTACACACGGTTGAACGACAAACATCCCCAAGATACCTTGTACTAGGAATCGAATTCCGAGCGAACTACTGGATATTCGGGACTTGTAGTATGAACTTAGGCTAGTATGAGTGTATTATTATCTTGATTAATTATGTATGTATAGTATAATCATTATCTGCATGGCTTATTTATAGCCTGTAAGTACCCTGTCCGAATCAGTGTGACTTTCTGGCTGGATAAACACCGTGTGGTCCGGTGGGAAGGGCTGTGTGCAAAGTGCGCCTACGAAGCGCCCGTTGCGACAAGTGCGACGTGCACGTGCTCGGACTCAGACTCGGAAGGTGCTTTGCACCTTCCTCGTAGGATTCGGATTTTAGCCTTAAAAATTAATTAAAACCAACTAGGGTGCACCATAATGGAGCACACTTGATTGCTCCTTTATGATTGAAAGCCCTTTATAAATAGCTCAATTTTTCCTTGCTTCTCCAATGTGGAGATTTCATACCACATTCCCAACTATTAAATGGCTTAACTTTGTGCATTAATTACTCATTTATTTCTTAACGAAATTGAACAAGTAAATACACTAAATTAATCTACACAAAATGTAGATTCCAAATATACCACTTAATGCCATTAATTACCATAATTAATTATGGTATTAATTAAGCTATTTTTCCAACACACACCAATAAACATAATTGATGGGGATAAGATTCAGCCGCTCGAACTTATTTAGAATTTATGTACATGTACTCGTCCTAAACTTGATTGAAGATAATTTTACTACTTAGTCGAGTTAAAAACTCGTATAGTAACATATGAAATAATGGGAGTATGGTTCAGCCACTTAGACACGTTTAAAATCCATATACCCGTATTCATCACAAACTCGATTAAAAGATAATTTTATTACTACTTTAAAAACCCAGACCCGATATAATACCCACTAAGTACTAAACATATTAAATTTTATAATTTAAATAACTAAACATAAGTTGCTATAGTAATTGGTTAACGCATCTCAACCTCAACCATTGTAAAGTAAAAGTTAAGAATAAATATCATAAATTATAAAAGATTACAACTTAAATTCCTAATATAAGTTTGAAATTATACAATCTTCAAAAACTCGTTATAATTTATGTAGCTATATTTTGACGTGGGATTCAAGATTTTAGATAAATCAAAATAAAAAATAAATCATGCAAGAGAGATAGAGAGTTAACGTGCTACTCCAAATCCGTAATTGCTTGTAGATACTTTAAGTATTTATTTATAAGTGGAGTATCAAATTAATTAAAAAATAAAAAAATATAAAAATAATAGTTATGCATATATAAATTAGATATTAAAAAAAATACTTACATATTGGGCCAGTGAGGTTTGCTTAAAATATGCCAAATTAAATTTTCTATAAGAATAAAGCCATTCATTTGGCCAACTCAACTAATGACCAAATTAAAGTAACAATGCAAATAGTTAAGGGTGGTAAAATACACATTTATTTTAAATATATATTTAGTTATTCATTCATTAGAGTGCATTGAAAATCAAGGTGAGATAGAATATTCTAATAAATAAGAATCTAAAAAATAAAAAAATATCATGTATGAGAGAGTTAACATGGTGCTCCGAATGTGTAACAGTAATATATATATATATATATATATATATATAATAAAACTATATTTGTTAATTAAATTTATTAATGCAAAAAACTCGCTAGTTATACATATTAGTTAGGTTCAGCCAGTCGGAGTTCCTCACCAAGGCAGAACAAAATAAAACCAAAAAGATGAGGCAAATATTCACCTACTCGAACCCATTTATAATTTATATAACCGTACACGTTCAAAATTTGATTTAAAAATGTATTTACTACGCGTTTTCATCCCAAACTCATATAGTGATACCCGAATTATACAATTAAGGTTCAGCTATCGAAAACCTATTTAGATATTATATACTTATACCCGTTTCAAACTCGAGTAAAGATAATCTTAGTACATGTTCCCCTCGCCAATCCATATATATATATATATAGTTATACGTACTAATTATTCAATTTATTAAAACATATAAAATCTAAATAATCAAATATAAGTTGTCATGATATTAATTGTTACGTCTGATTTCAAAAAAAAAAAATCGCTAAAACTGTCTTGATAAATTAGACAAATTAAATTAACGTCAATAATTTAGCAAATTAATTTTCCTACTAAATATATTTTTTTGGCCAACTTAATGATTGGTCAAATTATATTTTCAGTTAAAATAATACTATTTATTTGGTCAACTCGATAATTGGTCAAGTTAATTTGCTAAGAGATATGATGGTAAAATACACATTCGTTATATGAACTAATTACCAAAATCTTAAAACTTATAAAATCTATATAATCAAATATCAGGTTAATGTGGTGTTCAAAATTTTTGATAAATACAATTAATACAAGTTCGATAATTGATCAAATTAAATTCTCCAATAAGAAATAAAATAATTATTTTGACTAACTTAGTAAGTGATATGATTAATATTGACCAAACTAAAATTTTTAATTACATAAAACTACTAAGCAAAACATATGTGAAATTCAAATTTTATAAATATAATTAATGTATATTTAATAATTGGTCAAATTATATTTTTACTAAAATTAAATTATTTATTTGTTCAACTTAATAATTGGCAAAATTAAAGACAATAAACTAAAATTCTTAAGCTTATGTGTGAAATAATTACGGGATTAAAAAATACACATCTAATTCTAAGCATTTATTTAGGTTCTCCATTGGTGGAGTTCTATTTTTAATCGATGTGTGATTCAAGACACTGAATTCTATTTATTTGGGTTATCCATCGTTTTAGTATTAATTTAAATCAATGTGGTATCCAAGACTTTAGATAAATAAGAATTAAAAAATAAGAGAATGTCACGTAGGAAAGAGAGAGTTAATGTGATGGTTTGGATCCATAACGCTATTTTATATATATATATATATATATATATATATATATATATATATGGGTGGGTTATGGAGTGAAATGGTTTAAGTGTAAGAAATAAGAATGTATCCTAACCTTACATATATAAAGAAGTAAGAGTTCATATTTAACTAGATTTGATGCTGACATCATCATTGATTCACCCGATTTTAACAACAAGGGTATTTGTGAAATGAAATTTTTTTCTCACTCCTTTCCATTCATCTTATCCATCTTTTAAGGGATTCTGAATTTATTTTCAAAATTAATTTTCTCTCCCCTCATTTAAATCTATCACTAATTCCGTCCGCTCATTTTCTCTCCCCATTACTTCTCATTCGCTCCCCATTCCAGTCTGCCGCGTCATTGTATATTAACACGATTATTCGAGTAGTTAGCACAATCTTTGTAATTAGTAAGCACATTTAATATTATTTTGCGGCATAAGTGTGTTTATTATCGACATTTAGTGATTGTTTCTGCACATTTATAATAATTTTTCAGCACATTTAGCTGATGGTTTCTGCACATTTAGAAAAAAAATAAGCAGTAATATTTGTGCTAAGTAGTATAATGTGATTTATCAGTAAGCACAATAAATATAATTTTATTTTATTTTTTGCAATCTGTAAATTTCTTGAGAGCTTAAGTTATTATTATTATTATTATTATTATTATTATATTTTTTTACAGATAATGATATGGGTAAAGCAAATGGAGATAAGGGTATAAATGATGGAGGAAGGATGAAGGATGAAGGAATGAGATAAAAGGATGGAGGAAAGAGAAAACAAAATCACCACGTTGGGAAGAGATGGGAAAGTGGGATATAAAATCCCATGATTATAGGAAATACCAAACATACAATCTGTATAATTACAAATATATCCCCACAAAAATATTTCACAGAAGACACTTGGCTAAATTCTTAGCACACCGTGACCAAATCGCAGCCATTGATCACCAAAGATCAAAGACCCAAAATCATTCTTATTTCTTACGGAAAAAAGCTTTCCTACCTGAACCTATCCCTATATATATATATATATATATATATATATATATTACTCCCTTCATGCATCCACAAATATGCATCTTTTGACACTGATTTTAATAAAAAAATTATTGAGTGTATTGTAAATTATATTGTGAGTGGAGAGTGGGTTTAAGTTAATATAATGTTAAGTTAATTAGTGATCATATGTGGTATAGAATAAATTTGGGAAATGTATCAAAAAAGAAATGTAGTAACAAATCTGGGGATGGAGATTAAAATAAAAAGATGAGAGATACTGTGATATAAAATATGTATAAGATGTGTAAAATATTATTGGCTGTATATTAAAGTTTGAGTCTTAACATAAACGAGTATTGAAATTTAAAATCTAAATTTAGCTTGTCAGGCCGGTCGACCTGTTTTTCAGCTTGTCAGCGTTGGTGGCCCGCCAATTTTTATTCCCTTTTTAAACGCAAGGCTCACCAATCTGCTTTTCGATGGTCGTCCATTTTTTTCTTAACAAGTAATCTGATAATTTAAGTATCTTGATTCAGTTATGACACTATTACTGTGATATTATGACATGAGTAATATCTAGTATAAAGACTTTTTTGGGTGTAGAGAGCTTGCCAAGTATTCTCTCTATCCACGAAGTACCTTCAGTTAATATTGTTTTAAAACGTTCTATTTATATTTTGGGTATGGCCTCCACATAAATTACATTTTTTTTTATTTAGATACAAAAAACTATTAGTGACCTATTTTTCAATCTCACGATTCATTATTCGATTCATTTATAACGTGAGCTTCTTTATATACTTAATTTACACTCACTGTAATTTATTAAAATTTATACTGCTGAAGTCTAGAAATATATACTCCTTCCATTCTGCCTGAAACGTAACATTTGATTCAAAAAGTTTTCTTTCGGGAGTGCAACATTTCATTAAATACAATCACATCAAACAATCACCTTTTACTTTTTAATCTACACCACACTCACCATCAGTATATTTAATCTTATTGAGTAACTTTCCAGCTTCGTCAGCACTAATGACTCTCCAAATACATAAGAATTTACACATTTATTATATCTAATCATTCTTTTAAAATACACTAATTTTAATTTAAATGTTGTACTTGTGCAGGAACGGAAGGAAGTAGGGGTGGGCATGGGACGGGATGGGTCGGGATTGGGCGAATCCCGTCCCGTCCCGAAAATAAATTACCGGGACGGGACGGGATGAGATTGCGTATTTTGAAATTCATCCCGCACGTCCCGATCCCGTTCGGGTTCGGGTCGGGACCGGGACGGGACGGGATATCCCGCACATTTATTGATTTTGACAGAAATTGTGAAAAAAACGAATGAGACACCTATAAATTTTGGAATTATCAAATGAATGAGGTGTAGAAATTAAAAAAAAATCAAACTAGTCATTTCAAAAAAAAAAAAAAATAACCCCTAATATCCATTAAAAACTTAAAAAACACACAGAACAAAATAGATAGTAACGTAAACACGCACAAAGGACACTAGATCAATAATCCAACTGCATAGTGCATATTACATCAACATGGAGATAAAATTCTAATTGAAAGTGCAGAAAACATCAACTTAAGACTGAAAACTTAAAACTGAAACTTTGATGTTTCATACATCATACATCAATTTAGGGTTTACATGATTAAATGATATATATAAAAAAATTGATTATATTAAATATTACGGGACGGAACGGGATTGATCGGGATGGTCCCGATCCCATCCCGTCCCATTTGAATAGTAACAGAGCGGGACGGGACGGGATGGGATTGCCATTTTAAGAAACTATCCCGTCCCGTCCCGCTAGTTTTTGGGACGGGATCGGAACGGGATCGGGATTTCGGGTTCAAGTGCCCAGCCCTAGAAGGAAGTATATGACAAAGAAGTGCCTGTTGAGTTCGATTCCCGGCACGGATGGGTGTATTTTTGAGTGGTGTAAATGGACTCCAAGTAAATGCAATATTTTTATGTGGCGGGCTTTCCTAGATCGGCTTCCGACAAAGGACGCTTTGATTAAACGTAATGTGCAGGTGGATGGGAACTTATGTACGCTATGCGAAGATGGGGAGGAGTCTTCGGTTCATCTTTTTACCGGTTGTACTATTTCGGCTGGTGTTTGGAACGGCGTCTCTCAATGGTGCGGTATTCCAAATGTGTTTGCTTTTTCGATGAAAGATTTGGTTATTATATACAAGCACAGTGGCGTGTCGGATGCAAAGAAGATGGTGCTCCAAGGGATCATCATCATTGCTTGTTGGTATATATGGAAAGTGAGGAACGAAGCGATTTTCTCCAACAAAAGAAGCAAAGTAGTTGATATCATTTCAGATATTAAATCTTTTGGTTATTTGTGGTTCAAATATAGGTGTAATAGGAATTCGATGGATTGGGCTAGATGGTGTAAATTTGACTTCATGTAATGTCGTTTTGGTTTTTTCGGATGAGCTATTCCCCTCTTGGTGATAGCTTTTCCCTATTGTGTTAATGAAAGTCGTCTTTCCAAAAAAAAAAAAAAAATCGGAGAGAGTACTTTATTATTTAAAACATTGAATGATAGGTACAACTAACAAGGAAACCGAGTAACGGCGGCTAAAAAGCATATATCTCCACCAAACTCGAAAAGTAACCATTTTGGCATCTTTCCTTTTAGTTTTATATTGTAAATTAACCCGTCTCACATGTTTATTTGTCATTTGTCTTTTCCCAACTTTAGAAAGATTTATATATATATATATAGAGAATTCGGGAAGGAAGGTGACACCTTCTTTTTTTTGTGAGGTGCCCGCCACGTGTCATGTTCTGATTGGAGGTGATGTTTTAATTATAACACTCACCCACCAAGTGTTAATGGTAGTAGGGTGAGTGTTATAATTAAAACACTCACCTCGAAACATGTGGCGTGGCGCCTCATGAAAAAAAGAAGGTGTCACCCTATATCCCGAACTATATATATATATATATATAATTTTAGGATTATTAAATTTGAAGTCCCAAGGTTTTCCATTTGCTCACTAGGGCCGGCCAATGTTGATTCCTTTAACAAGTGTTTAAAATAGGGATGGCAATTTACGCACGGCTAACGGATAACCGCGGGCACCCGATCCTAATAGGTGCGATTTGGTGGGCATTTGATATCCACGGATAGTTTCGTGGTATGAAATTACTATCCATTAGGTTCGCGGGTATGGATATGGATAACTACTATCCGTACCCGCAAAGCCCATTTACCCGCGAAAAACACCCGCGAAGATACTCGCGAAATACCCATAAAATATTCAAACAGATTTTGAATTCGGTATGATGTACAAGTATTTTAATCTTTTTGTATATACTATATATGAATTTCTGAGTTTGATTTATGGATATTAATTTGTGTGAAATTTTTATTTATATTGAATTCATTTATTTGCATCGCGGATATCCGACGGGTGGCGGGTTGCGGATACCCAACGGGTGGCGGATACCCGCGGGTCGCGGGTGTGGTTGACAAATCATAACCGTCGCGGGTCGCGGGTCGGGTCGCGGGTACATGTTTACCTCGCGGGTACGGATGTGGATAGGCACTATCCGTGCCCGCCGTACCCGACTGTCATCCCTATTTAAAGAGTGATTTTAAAATGTTCGTTTTTTTTTTCAGGTTAAAAATAAGAAATTAATATAAAATATTACTTGCTCTTAATTCATTCTTTACATATTTTTCTTATTTCAGATTTCATTGTTCACTTTTAATTGTAACATTTGATTATTTCACGCTATTTATGGACTACAGTCTATCCTAGTTAATGTTAGCATATAAGATATTGTTCAATTTGTCTTACTGTACTTTTTCAAAATAATTTTTTTTTTATAATTTTTATCAATATAATTAAAGATATTAAGGTTAAAGTTATACATAGAATTTCACATTTCATTCGGTATGTTGCATTTATATTAGTGAAATTAGGTAGTACTCCCTCCTTCCATACTTAACTGCTATCTTTCCATTTTGTTCTGTCCCCTATACTTAACTGCTCCTTATTATAAAAGCAAATAAATCAATCATTCCCTCTAAATATATACCCCCAAATGACCATCTATTTACCATAAAATGCCATTATATACCCACCCAGTTAAATTAATAAAGCCCACTTTAACCAACCATAAACCCACTTAACCCTCCCAATGGAATAAATCAATGCTAATCCGGGTCCAAAATACCCGAAACCCACATATCCCCCCATATAACCCTATTGTGTCTTATCATCTGACCCATTTCGATTCGCCTCCCTCACCTGTGTCCAGAACATTCTTTATCTCTCTCGATCTGTATCTCTCTCTTCCCGAAACTCTAATCTCTCACCCTCTGTATCTCCCCCTATGATTGTCACCGATTCAGAGTGGTCCTCACCGCCGTGTATGACGAATTTCGCCGCCGTTGAGGCGGATCGGCCACTAGATTACTGTTGGGAGGATTCAGAGCTTCTTAACTCCATTTTGATGGACTCTCTTTTCGACAATATAGTCGACGAAGAGCGTCGCCGGTCGTCGCCGGTGACTCAGTCGTTGCTATGCGACGAGGGGTTCATCGATTTTGAGTCGCCGAAGTTGTTGACCGTTGCGGCGCTTGGTATACACGATTCGTCTCTTGGTATTTTCGGCGAAAGCCAGTCGGATCTGGGATGCGATTCATCCATCTCACGCGAGTCCATTTAGTACATTTCATATTCTTTTTTTTTTTTAAATTCCTGATATGTCTTCTAGAGTTTTTGGTTTAATATTTTGATTTTGCTATGATTTACAACAACTTGGGTGAAGTCCATTGATATGGGTCATCTGACCCCTGAACAAAGCTTGTCCGATGACTTATTTGGTTTGGTGAAGCCTGATTTTGGCGGTTGAAATGGGACTGTGTACTGTACTACTTTTTGTACTGTTTCAACTTTTTGAACTAATTCATACTTAATGAAAAGCTCATTTTAAGTACAATTTCAGATTTCCATTAATAGACCTTAAAATATCACTTTGTTACACACAATACTAACAAAAAATTCTGACATTAATACTCGTGCCCAAAAAAAGGTAGCAGTTAAGTCTGGGACGAAGGGAGTACTCTGAATGAGGTTAAGATAGTTTTGAAGAAGACATATTTTCTTTATACACAAAAAAGTATTTACCGACGCTTATGTTTTCTTTATGATACTTTCGAATGTTCACAAGAAAAGTATACAACTATGAAAAATTAATATCGATAAATTAATTATTTTTTTATAATCTCGACCTTATCAATTTATCTTGGTTTTACTATGTTGTGTATGTATCAAAATTATGTTATTAAATCAAGACGAGAACCTTAATAAATTTAATACTTGACAAATTAATAATCTTGAATAAATAATACTCTTTGTATAACACCCCCGATCTATTCAGGGATATTACACGCCGTAGATCCCTTTCCGCAAGGGTCTACCAGGAGAGAAACTACAAAACAAAACCCATACGTGGTCAACTCGACCAAAACGTAAAAACCGTAGACCGATGAGGTCTCTCAAAACCCAACGTAGCAGTACAATCGATAAGTCCAAAAATACAACTCAATCACAAATTACACAACATGTCCATCCTCTTAAGGATGACAACGAAATTAGGAATAAACACTCAAACCGACAGGTCACTGACGGACAACCGACCACAACTGTGACTAGTATCACTGCTTTACATCATCATCTGAGCCGATCCTGTGGTTGCTCACTCTCCAATCAGAACACCTGGAATAAATAACAAAATCCCCAACGAGGGGTTAGCGATGGAATCGCTAGCAAGTAACCAAGCTATAAAGTTATACATCAAGAATACGACCGTTATGAAAATAACCTTTCGACAAGATAGTAACACGATCCCCGAGTCTAAAGTCTTTTCGAAAATAGTTCCCACTAGGGAGGATCATAAAGGTAACTTCAAAACACATTTGAAAGAATAATTGAGGACGTCGGGGGTCTCAGTGTAAAATCATGAAAAGATTTATAATTTCTCCTTCTTCCGAAGGGTTTCCTTTCAGAATCATATAGATGGTTCAATTCACAAACGGCCTCAAAGGCGGAACCATATTCACCAATATAACCGGAATCCAAGATTCAAACATTCACAGTTCAGAGATATGCAATCCAGTACTCAAATCACCTCAATGGCCTTGATGGGACCCACCCGTATTAGCTACCGAAAACAAGCTCAAATCCACCCATAAGTTATCTTGACATCGTACTCACAAGTAACGATTCTCGGAGCCCTCTCCAGACCTACCCGATTAGATAACCTTATGGTCAAATCATATCAACTGGCCGTACTCGCAAGTAACGCGCCGACGGAGGCCTCACGGGTCCCTACCCGGTTAACATCATTCAAACACGCCAACACGTTATTGTGACATCACACTCGCAAGTGACGATTCTCGGAGCCCTCTCCAGACCTACCCGATTCGATAACCTTATAGCTAAATCATATCAACTGGCCGTACTCGCAAGTAACGCTCCGCCGGAGGCCTCACGGGTCTCTACCCGGTTATATCTCAATTCATCGATTAAACAACAAAGGTACAATATCCGCCACAATCACAAACATGTAAAACATAAGCTAACACATCATATAGCTCCTCAAAGGTTCAACATTCACGTCACACCATTATTCAGGAAATATGCTAACAAGCGGACAATACAAATATTCCACGATTCCACAATTCCTCGGATAACTACGCATTTCTAACACTCGTTTTAAGCAAGATACACATGAAATGATTGTTGTTATCCTTAACGAAATTGAAGTTTACGTTCGTATTTACTTTCATAGAATCACATATTCATTTAGAAGTGAGTTACAGTTAAACGTTCAATCACTAACAAGTACACGTTAAATTCACGACGTGTCACATTCTCAAAGTATAAAGATTATAGACGAGATACTCGCCTCAAGTCCAAAGCACGCGAAGCAACGGGAAGGCTCGACCGGAAACCCTCGAACACCTATAATCCCCCGGCCAAAAACAACGAAGATACGATTACAAGGAGAATCAAGGTCAAAACAACGGAAATCCCACCAAACTATCGAAAGGAAACTCATTGGTACATTTAATCGAACACTCAACGTTCGATAACTCCCAAGAACACTCGAATCACCAATCGAGTTAAACAAACTCGAAATGTGGATATACAACACACAGAACACGATTTTTAATGCTCAATAACATCAACCGATTCATCAAAATTGGACGAACAACGAAAATCAAGAAGGAATCTCGAAAGTCCATTCTAGGAGATTTCAAGAAATTACCTCGATCCGACGAAGAACAAGGATTAGATGATGATAATAAACACCAATCAAGCTTCCCAAATGATGCACAAGGAGTTTACCGGCCAAAATTCCGGAAACTTGCCGAAGAATCGCGGAGGAGGGTGAAAAATGGTGAAAAAGGGGTAAATGGCCGAGTGACCTGCTGCCTCGGCCTTACATGGCCGATCACTTACGGCCGTAACCGGCACCCCTTACTGCCGTAACCGGATGTTGTGAAAATTCTGCCCAGCGGGTGCCGATCACTTATGGCCGTAACCGATCACACCTTACGGCCGTAACCGGCCTTCGTCCAGCCCGTGCCTGCCGATCACTTACGGCCGTAACTGGCACCTTACGGCCGTAATTCGGCCAGGCGAGTCTCTGCCCCAAAACGTGCGGCCGTGACTCGGTCTTGGCCACTTCTGACAGCCCGGTTAGGCGTTCGACGACGTCTCGATCGCACCAATGCACATGCTATGATACAAAACAATAACGGGACATCCACGAAACGTAACATACCACATCCCAAGCACACATTTAATCGAAGAACGCCGGCGACACAAGTCTTAGTCGACGATCTTAAGAACATAACACATCATACAGTGCATCATAGAAAACGTATCCCACATAATATAAAAACGTATCCCACATAATCATAACCAAACAAACTAACCGGAACCAAACAACAAAAAAAAATTCAGGGCGACTGGAAAATAAAAATCTCGGGTATTACATTATACCCCTCCAAAAAGAAGTTTCGTCATGAAACTTAAAAAGAAAGGGTGAAGTAAGCAGTCATCAAAGTGAACGAACAATTAAATCTCAGCGATCTACACAAGTCGATCCCGTAAAGGGTGCTGAAGCTCGATTTCGGGAAACCTCATGGAATAATTCACAATACTGAACTCTATGGCCCTCGAGTCCACAGTTATAACAAGTAATCGACGGCGCCAAATTCATAAGTCATTCACTTGGCTACATCAACAAAGACGTACGACCTTTACCAAAGTAATCACGGTCAAAACCACATACATATTATCATGGTCGAATATGGGTAATATTTTAAAAACAAAATTTTTCGAGGTACTTATCCAAATGATAGTGTTGCTACCCAAAATATTATCTGGAGATGATATTGCTGGAATGGTCGAGTAACAAACAAAGTGCGAGAGCACGTCCGTGAGGAAATAAATAACATAAAATTTGCCGTGGTTCTTAGTCCCGGGCTTGAATGCTCTCGCGAGGTGTTATTAATATGAATACTAGTGAGTACAGATATTAATGTTAGAGTACAATTACAATGAGTGTAAAGACTCTAGTTATCTTAGCTAACGAGTTCTGAAGATTGCCGGAAGAACAGAGTTGAAGCTCTGTGAGTTCTTGTTACAAAGATGGAAAATTCTCTGTTTAGTTTGCTGTTTTTGTGAATGTCTTTCACTGTGTGAATGTATGTCTTCGTGAATCGATTTCCCTCTCTTTTGGCCACTGTTGAAGGCCGTCTATTTATAGGAGAAGAGATTGATAGGTCCTCCCTGTCCATCGCGGGCGACCGCCGTTTTCTATATTAGAATAAGGTGGGCGATCGTCCCATCACGTGGGACTGTTTCCTTAAAGTCTGAGGCTGCTGTTGGCAGCTAGATGTGCGAGACAATGAGAAGTCTGCACGCGTCCTGAGTCGCTGTCTGAGGAGGACCCACTTTGTATCTTTCGGCGGGTCTGTCGGTAGGTGTGAAGGTGGTGACAAGATGGGGTCAAAAGGCCTTATCTTGTGGCGCCTTTTGTGGATCTGCACGCGGGTCTTCACCCGAGATTCGGTCATCGAAGACTTTGACGGGTGTCAGATTCATACGTGGCACGGAACGATCGTCTACAGTAGGACATTATAGGCAATCGCCAGATGCCAATAGACGATCGCCTTGGACGTCGACCGCTAGGCGCTTGCCCATCACCTGTCTTCTTGGGCTAGCTCCTGACCATTATGCCGATTGCCATCGAGGCGTATAAATCGCCGCACAACAATTGCCCCCCAGCTCGGTCCGATGTTGAAAACGTGGGGTGAGGTGACACTGCTGGCGATCGCCTGATTTAGACGAGTGACTCATCTATTTATGAAAAAGGACGATCGTCGTCTGGACGAACTGGTTTCGAATTTGTACGATCTTCTTAGGCGCTGGAAATAGCGAGAAGTGGAGGTGGGCTCTCGAAGCATTGCAGGGACACGCGTCGCGCTCCCGTTGGGGGAGTCCGATGGTTTTTGTAAGACTTGTCGCCTGGCGTGCCCTCGAAACGACGCGTACGCGGGTTTCGAGGGCTGCATTTAATGTTCCCCCCCGACGGTTGCACTTCAGCCCTTGGGATTCCGCCTATTTGCACAGAGGTCTCTGCTCTCGCCTATAAAAGGGATAGGGCAATTACATATCAGATCTTTATGCGCCATTGCCTTTAGACGAAGACTCTGCCGAAATTCTTTGAAGCTTCTTGCGCCGACCGACTTTCTTTCTAGGTAAGAATAAAAAATTCTCTCCCCCCTTTTCTCTTCGAAACATGTCTGGAGGAGGATTCAAAGCGTATGAGGCTGGTAGCTCTTCTGCCGCCGCGACTTCGCCTGCTCGGGAAGAAACCTCCGCGGTTCTTCACATGGAGACGGCCGTCGAGGCCATCCGTACGGGAATCGCACCCGCGGAGGTTGAAGAGCTCTTCAACGAGGCCGACGCGGCGAGATCGGCGGCGGCGGGGAAGAAGGACTCGCTGGTAGACGAGGATGAGGCGGTGAGGATATACTGGGAGCAGAACAGTGTGTTCGGCCCTGCCTTTCTGGAATTCATCGGTCTTATGGAGGGGATTGCCGGACCACGTCCTCAGTTTGACTTCAGAGCATACTCGGCCGCCCACCCCTATGAGCCCGTGAAGCGGACGTCGTTCTGGGCCGCGGACTGCTCCCCGTGGACCCTCGGTCAGATCCGGAGCTCGGCGACCAAGAAGGACTTGAGTCGCTGGAGGGCGAAATTCCATATCTCTTTTGACGTTTCATTGTACGTGTCCTCGGAGAATGAACGTGCCGACCAACCTCCCGAGGGTTTGGTCGCTGTTAATGAAATGATCCTGGAGGCCGGTCTGCGATTCCCATAGCCGTTTGCCGTGTCATATCTGCTGTCTGCCTAGAATGTGGCGCCGCTCTAGTTGACGCCGAACGCCTGGCTGCAGATTATTAGCACCTTGACACTTTTTGGCGGTCATCGGTTGTTCGGTCTACCTTCTGTGTTGGAAATGAACTACCTCTTCAAACTGACTGCGCAGAAGGGATCGGTCGGCGGCTACCACATTCAGGGTCACATGGGTAGGGTGGTCCTTGGGGTGCCGAACAAAGTTCGGGACGACCTGGAAAAATGGTGCTGGGTCGGCGGAGCGTGGAAGTCGGCGTCGAGCGATAAGCCAGAGGATGAGTTGGATATCCCCACCAGTTTTCGGGAGAGGAATCCGAGTAAGGGTTTTAACTCTCCCTTTGTTCGGATACACCTTGAACTGATCTAATTTGGTTTCTTTTTTGCAGGCTTCCTTGTTCCAGCGATCGATGACCTTCCTTTTGACTTCTTGATCGTCTGGGAGCGGATCCGTGGTTTGCCGGACAACTACCTCGACGTTCGCACGGTCAACAACGAACCTCATTGGTTGGGCGCTCGATTGTTTCGTTTCCCTCGCCACCTGAAGGTTCCAGGTATAAATTTTTACTCCCTCTTTTATGCTTGACGATCGTCTGATTGAGATAGATGTCTAACTTGGCCGAATTTCTTATTTGACAGAGATCCACTATCCCCGCTACTCCGAGCCCCCGAGAGAGATTTAAATGTCGAACCCCGGTCTTTTAGGTCGTCTCCACCAAGGAAAGAAGGCGGGTCATGCCCCTACAACGACATCCTGTCCTATCCCTGAGAAGAGACCTATTATGGTGCCGGTCGTTGAGCCGGAGGCTCGGGATAAGGAGCAGCTCCAGCGCAACCGCAAGAGGCAGAGGCCGGAGGAGCCCCTGCCCACTGTTGCTGCGGAGGCGTCCATTGTGGTGCCGCCGGTTGCCGCGCCACCTATCTCCGCTGTTCCCATGGCGGAGGGGTCTTCGGCCTCAGCGGCCTTCCTGAAGACTACGGCGATCGCCGATGTTGAGACTCCGCGGGGCAAGCCCTATTTCGGCCGCGACCCCGAGTTGGCCGCGAGGTAAGACTAGTTTGATCTTTCTGAGTTAGGCTACTTGTGTAGGGTGCATACTAACTCCTTCGTTTTTTGTTGCAGGGTCCGCCTTGTTGATCCGAACACCTCGCCGATGGTGCTGGATTTCCTGGCGAGCAAGTCCCCGTGCGATCCTATCGACGTCCCTTCCTACGTCTCCCGGGCCATCACCTCTCTTCATAAGGCTTGGACGACCGACCTTGACGCGATTGCTCGCCGGCGGTCTAGAGATGCCATGCAGGCGACACTTGCCCTGACTCTCCAGGCGGCGACGATGGCCGCCCAAGCTGTTAAAGATTATGAGGGGCGACCCTCTACTGCTCACCTCCACTTGGATCTTGAGGCTGCTCGGAACCAGAATGCCGAGTCCGCTAATAGGATAGTGGCCATGGAGAAGGAGTATATGGAGACGGCCAAGCGAGCCAAACAAGACCTTGACCGAATGAAGCAGGAGCTTGACCGGTCCCGGGCGGTGGTAGATCGGTTTCGTGACCAGATGACGGATGCTCGCCGGTTGCATGCGCTTCGCAGGAGGAGGTGATCGGGCTGAAGGCGGTGGTGGACCAGCTCAATGGCGAGCTGGAGAAAACGAAGGGGGAACTGGCTGCCAAGGTGGTCGAGCTCGCGGATGCGGACAAGACGGCCGCAGGGCTGAAGGAGCAGTTGAAGGCGATCGAGACCGATCCCTACCTCAACGTGGAGTACGTCGGCGAGTTCGCATATTACATAGCTTACGCCGACGCTATCCGTGTTGCCAAGAAGGTAGGGCTCGAGGTCGGCCCTCTGATGAAAACCTTCAAAGCCTATGTGCTTGAGCATCCTTTGCAGCCGGACTTCTCTCTGTCGATCCCCGACCTCACCGACCTAGGGATCGATCTGAGCTGGTATCCATTGCCGAATAAACTGAAGCCGGTGAGGAAGCGCGCGCCGATCCGCCTGCTGGAGGTGAAGGCCAGTCGGGGTTGGCCTGAGTGATGCTGCAGTTGTTTTGTTTTCCTTTGTAATTTTTAGTTTTTTTTCTTGTTTTGCCTTCGGCCGTGTATGTACAACATTTTGAATGGAATAAAGTACTTCTTTTTTTTTTCTGCATCTGATTTTTTATGTGTACGATCACCTCTTCTGGATGTTTGCATACGAATTTATACAAGTGTTTACACAATTGCACCCGATGCCTTGTTTGTATGATCGTATGTCTGAATGTTCCGCACCACTTTGACTTTGCACAATTGTTTGAATAGATCCGAATGCATTGGTACACTTGAAATTCTTACTTGTAAATTTCTTGAATAAAACCGATCGTCATGTGTGTGTTTGAACAAAGGCGATCGTGTATGGTTCCTGTAACACCCCCAATCCGCTTAGGGACATTACACGCCGTAGATCGTTTCCGCAAGGATCTACCAGGCAAGAAACCACAAAACAAACCCACACGTGGTCAGTTCGACCAAAACCTAAAACCGTAGACCGATTAGGTCTCTCAAAATACAACATAGCAGTACAACCGACAAACTAAAATACATCTCGATCACAATTTACACAACAAGTCCATCCTCTTAAGGATGACAAAGAGCTAGAGATAAATACTTGGTCCGACAGATCACTGACGGACAACCGACTACAACTGTGACTAGTATCGCTGCTTTACATCATTCTCCATGCCGATCCTGTGGTTGCTCCCTCTCAAATCGGAATACCTGAAAAACATAATATAATCCCCCAACGAGGGGTTAGCGATGGAAATCGCTAGCAAGTAACCAAGCTATACAATTATACATCAAGAATACAACCGTTATGAAAGTAACGTTTCGACAAGGTAGTAACACGATCCCCGAGTCTAAAGTCTTTTGAAAATTATTTCCTTTAAAACAATTCATGTGAATCCCTCCAGAAATCAGTTTAAGGGATTATTTAGAGACTTCGGGGGTCTTAGTGTAAAATTATGAAATATGAATGATTTTGCTTTCCAAAAAGGTTTTCTTTCAAAATCATACAAATGATTTTATTCTCAACCCGAACCTCAAGACCAAAACCATATTCACCAATATAATCGGGATTTAAGATTCAAACATAAACAATTCAGAGATATCAAATCAACAGTCAAAACGTCTCCGTGGCCCCGAAGGGTCCCACCCAGATTAGCTCATCTAAAATAAACTCAAACACACCCATAAGTTATCTTGACATCGCACTCGCAAGTAACGATTCTCGGAGCCCTCTCCAGACCTACCCGATTAGATAACCTTATGGTGAAATCGTAACGTCTGGCCGTACTCGCAAGCACGCGCCTCCGGAGGCCTCGACGGACCCTACCCGAATAACACCATTCAAGCACGCCCATAAGTTATCATGACATCGGACTCGCAAGTGCCGATTCTAGGAGCCCTCCCCAGACCTACCCGAATTGATAACCTTATGGTCACAACATAACGTCTGGCCGTACTCGCAAGCACGCTCCTCCGGAGGCCTCTACGGGACCCTACCCGGACAACATCTCAATTCGCTAAGATACACAACAACAACAAAGGCACAATATTCACTACAACCGGAAACACGTAACATATAAGTTAATGTAACATAACTTCCACAAAGGCATAATATTCACAGGACACCATCATTCAGGAAAAAGGCTAACGAGCTAATAATACAAGTATTAGGCGATTCCACAATTCCTCGGTTAACTACTCATTTCTAGTATCCACCGTAAGCACAAAATAACATGAAATAGTTGTTATCATTCTTCATGAAACTCAAGTTACGTTTGTAATTACTTTCATAAATTCACATTTTCATTTAAAGTAAGTTACGATTAATTATATCGTCACTAACAACTCCACGTTAGATTCACGACACATCACATTCTCAAAGTATAAAGAATATAGACGAGATACTCGCCTCAAGTCCAAAGCACGTGAAGCAACGAGAAAGCTTGACCGGAAACCCTCGAATCCTCCAACAAATTTCAGAATCCCGTCACCGGAGAAGATTTACTTGAGTCGAAGGAGGCGCGACCCTAGAAAACTGGGCGTTTCCGAAATCGTCACCAAATCAGCCATGATCAGAGGCAAACGAACCGCCTTGACGAAAGGAATTGATTGGTATATGGCACTAGATTGCAGGTTGCCGGAGATGGCCGGAAAAAGCAAACGAACGGTCGCCGGATTTGAGGTGGTGGGGGATACCGGTTGGGGAACCAAAACGGGCTATGTTGCAGTGCAGAATGACCGCCTGGCCGAGAAGAATCTACTGCTGGTGATCCGCGACCATGAGTTGGCCGGAGGTGGCCGGAATTGGGTGTTGACCGATTTGCTTGAAAACGGTCAAAATGGACGTCGGGCTTCAATCAGTCGGAATTAGTGTCGGCGACCATGGGGCTATTGTGCAGAATGATATTTCCGGTCGAACGCAAGTGGTGTGCCGACAAATGGTGACCGGACGGTGGCGGAACGGGCGGCGACCTGGGCGGAGATTTAGTGTGTTTTCAAGAATTTGCAGGCAAGATTTGGAAGGGTAAACAGTGTCGGAATTGGCTCAAATTTTGAGGGTAGACTCAAAAAAAATGAGACGAACAATCTGCAATTCGCCGGAGCCGGAGAGGAGGCCGGACGCGCCTACACGCGCCGACGGGCAGGGGCGAAGAAGTGAAAATCGCCCAAGTCTGCTCCCAACGAGATAGAGATGAAAATGACGAATACGGTCAATCCCTGGGTATTTAAACACGATTACGACTACCGAGGGTTCGAAATACGACAACGGAAGTAATACCCCCAAATTTTGGGAAATTACAAAACAGTCCAAAATGTCCGAAAATCACAATATGACATCAAACAACAAAACCGAAGTTCACAACACGTCTAACAAAGTTAAACGGACTTATATGAAACACGAAATCGTAGTTTCGAACCACCATCACACGAATTGAACCAAATAGCGAAAAAAGTTGCTCAAAACACGGATTCGAGTAAAACAGCCCCGAAACAAACTCGGATGACCAAACACGCAGAAAGAAGAAAAAAAAAATATTATCAAAATATCAAAACGCTCGCAAGCGAGTTCTGGAAGCCAGAAAAAATGTCAAAAATGGAAAATTGCCGAAAGAGAAAATCACGGGTATTACAGTTCCTTCTTCCCGATCGCATGTATGAATAGCTCCACTTTGCCCCTTGTTTTTGTTTACTTAGAGTAAGTAAGGGAACGAAAATAGTACGTTTGGTGAGCTATCTTTAGTTTTGCTGATTCTTCGAGGGAGGACGATTATTTCGACTTTGAGGAACCGTGCATGGTCCCGGAGTTCGATGGACCGACCTCCATAACCGTGTCTTTGTGTGCGAGGGACATTCCACCTGTAGGTCTATTTCGCGACTCACTTTATTGTGAGGTTCCTCCGTTAGGCTGCGCCCGCCTCGTATTTAAACGAAGGGCGAGCAGTCTTGGTCTGGAGGAGTCCTTGCACGGGGCGTCGTCGGTTTAATCGACTTCACGTCCGTGGCTTGTTAGCACTCTTCTACCTCGGATCGCCATGTTAGATGGCAATCCTCGACGGTATACGTTGTGACGGGGGTAGGGACGCGTCGCCTTGTCCGGGTCCATCATGTTAGATGATATACCTTTGAGGGCGAGCGAGCGTGTCCACAGATTTGTTTGGAGGGTCCTTCGGCTACGCCCGCCTCGTATTTAAACGAAGGGCGAGCGATCGCAGCCCAAAGGAACCTTGCATGGACGAAGTTGTCGGTTCCATCGACCTTCCGGCAATCTTCAGCACTCGTTAGCTAAGATAACTAGAGTCTTTACACTCATTGTAATTATACTCTAACATTAATATCTGTACTCACTAGTATTCATATTAATAACATCTCGCGAGAGCATTCAAGCCCGAGACTAACAACCCCGACAAATCTTATGTTATTTATTTTCTCACGGACGTGCTCTCGCACTTTGTTTGTTACTCGACCATTCCAGCAATATCATCTCCAGATAATATTTTGGGTAACAACAGATAGTATTTTAAAATTCCCGAGTTTGAATAATTTTGCTGAAATGAGTTTTTGAAAAAAAATATTTTTAATACCTCGGTCATTTGATCAAAACTATGAACCCATTATCATAACTGTTTCGTTTTGAAAGTCATTTGTAAAACAACATTTTGAAACATCAATCTACTCTACAAACGATATCATCAAAATGGCCTTACCAATATATATCATCATTACTACCAATCAACTATCACATCTGAATAACGTCATAGAATAATACAATTACACCAAACTATGAAATCATAACATCTAGGTGTACAACCAAAACTTGCTAACAAGAAAGGCAACAATTTATAAGACGTCAATAATATCCATACAGTATAGACAACGGGGTGCAGAATTATCGATACAACAGTTAAAGTTCACGATCGTCACAGACGGACCATATGACTAGGTCGACAGGGATTAAACGGCCGATAATGAGCACAGATAGATTTTTAACAACAAAGGTACTGCCGTGACAGTCAGAAGCTTACAGTCGTAACAACTAACTGTAAGGTGGAATAATCAACTCAATAGTCACAGAACGGCTCCGAAGGTTAAGGGTCAACTCCTAACAGTGTACCTCGACATTTAGAAAGTACTATAAAAATTCTCCAACTGGCATAAGAGTATAACATACACATAACGTTCTAAATTTCAAAAACCAAAGTCGTTTGCAAAACAGAATTTTCCAAAATCCTTTCGATCATAACCGAAGATGACGGTAATATTTTGCAATGTCCGAAATACATTAAAATATATTTTCCAAATACCGTCTGATGGTATCATTTGAAAATACAGGAACAACTTGTCAAAACCCAACCGATTTCAAAATCCATACAGACCGTTGTTTAATCGCACCATCAAAATATTTTCAAAAATCGACTTCCACAAAAATGCTCAGACCCCTATAGTCCTTCAGAAACACGTTCTCAAACCTACCCGCAGTTGGTATAATTACGATAGTCCAAAGTAATCGAACTTAAAACCACATGCCCAAATGGCAAACAGAATCACAAATTCAACCAAATACATCTCGTGCGCACCAAGTTAAAACATAAAACGAAACCATCCATCTGAGTTTCTCAACGACTACCGTCGGTACCTTTTTTGAAACCCATCAAGGTTCACAAATTTCACATCATACCACCCCACACGGCGGTTCTGTAATATCCGCAAATTCGATTTCCGGTAATTTCTTTTTTTTCGGCGGAAGTCCGTTTTGATGACTCGCTCATGACCGTTTCGTCATTTTGGGAATGATTAATTCTACACTTTTTGACATCCGAGTTCGTTTCGGTGTCGTTTCGTTGAGTTCCGTGCTTTTTAGCGACTTTTCCGCACTTGAGTTCGATTCTTGCGAATCTCGTTCGAAACTGCTGTTTCGAGTTTCCCGTAAGTTCGTTTAACTTTGTTATAAGTGTTGTGAACTTCGGTTTGGTTATTCGATTACGTATCGTGATTTTCGGGCGTTTTGGGCCATTTGGTAATTTACCCAAAGTTATGGGTATTCGTATCTGTATTCGTTGTCTCAACTCTTTTCTCGGTCGCGTATGATTAATTATCGCATTACATTTTCATTTCGAGTCGTTGATATCGTCCGCGAACTTTTCGTCGTGTTTCGTTCCGTGCGTTTTCGGAAATCGAGTCGTCGAGCCCTGGTGGTCGGGCACTGGCCGGACGGTTGCGGGTTCTGGCCGGACGATGGCGGGCAGCCGAGCGAGCATGGCGAGAACCGGCGTAAGCGCGCTTCTGGCCGGGGCCATCTTGCGCTACCTCGCGATGTAAGCGCCTGCTGTCGTCGACCCGGCTTACGCCATCGGGCACAGGCAAAGGTATTCTAAGGTTACGCACTTTCGGGTAGGATCGGCGGAGTAGCGCCGCGCTCTGCCGGTCGTTCTGCCTGTTGGCCGTGAGGTAGCGCCTGCTGTCGGCCGACTAGCGTGCGTTACGGGATGAGCTTGCTAGTCAGAGGCTCTTTGGGCCAGTCGGCTAGCGCGCCGAGCTTCCGTTCCGTAGCGCACGCTAGCGGGAGTCGGGCGGACGAGTCATGGTCGGCAGGGTGGTCGGTGGTGCCGGGTCATGCGGGCCATGGCGAGAGTCTTTGGGCGATCTTGGCGATAAGCGCACGCTAGTCCAGGAAGGCTAGCGCACGCTAGTTCCGGCCCAGTATATAAATGATAGACCAGGGACTTTTTCATCCATTTTTCATTTCATTTCTCTTCGGTCCGCGGCTGGGGTTTTAGAGGAGACGAAACCATGTTGTTGAACAACAAATCCATGAAGTTTCCTGAGTTTATATCATCGATCAATCATCCGTTAACATCCTTCGATCCAGCGAATCAAGGTTAGATCTTTAGAACCCTACTTTTGGGGAGATTTGGGGATTTTCGCGTTTTTGTCCGATTCTGTCGGTTTTGCTGAGTAATTCATGATGAATATGATTAATCTTGTTGGTATTCTTAGTTTCCCTATGGATTCATGGTATATTTCGTGATTTTTATGGAATCGAGAGGGTTTGGTTGTGGTCCGCCCTCGTTGTCGTTTTTATACGAATATACATGAATCGTAGGCGGGTTTCCGGGTGTATTCCAATTCCATATTCGTTTAGAATCGGTTGTGATTGTATTCTTCGAATTGTTAGGTTCGGTTTCGATGGTTCCTAGCTTTCGTCGGTGACTTTCCATTCCGTTCGTTGCGTCGTCGACTATTCAAGGCAAGTATACATTTATGATTGTACGTTCTCGACTTTGAAAGTATGAAATATTGATGGTATGATTATTTCTAGCCACTCCGGGACGGGCCGATGGTCCTCTGAGGGTTTCGTAGCCTCTGGTGCGATTCCACGGTTGATATGAACGAACCGTTTCTACGGCATTCATATGAAATAATGTTGGCATGTAATGAACGAACCGTTTTGACGGCATTCCTACATGTAACGGCGTATGATATGAACGAACCGTTTCTACGGCATTCACATACGTCTTGAGATTTTAGTCATTCCGGAATACTAGTCTTGAATTGATGAATTGACGGTTACATTTACTTTATTGTCGAGGAGTATTGTGTTTCATATTGATATACTTGCACTAGCTATTCGACGGCTAACCCCTTTATGGGGAAATACCTTTCATGTATTTCAAGTTCGGGAGAGCGGACGGGCAGTGCAAGGTCGGCATGAAGATGATGGGCAAGTGTGATCATGTCTTGTCTCTGGTTATTTTCTTGGATTCCTCCATTCGGTGTTGTCTTGGAATGGATTTTTAAATACTCGAGTATTGTATTTCAGTTTCCTTGATGTTCCGGCCTGTGTTGCCGAGGTATTGATTTGTGCAGTGATGTATATGGTTTCATTGGTTATGGTTTTGAATACCATTTGTATCGTCTTTCTTTCCATTGTATGTAGACCTTCTCGGTCAAGTTTATAGTTCCGCGTATGTTTAGCCTTGTGGGTTCCACGGTGGGGCTCACGGCGCTGTAATATACCCTGAATAACTTGGGGGTGTTACAGAATATGGTATCAGAGCTTAGGTTTATGGATACCTAGGCTGTCGGTCTTTTGGGTCGATTGAGTCGTCTTTTGCCCACAGTATCACTACTCTGCCATCATCACAGTGCGACCGGTACTTGTAAGTCCTTTCACTCTTCTTGTATTTTCTTAATCGTTTTGTTTATAGCTTGGTATTCTTGGGAATTGGTCACTTCGAGAATGCGCGATTTGGATTATACTTACGCATGTGGGTGCCCTTCAGAATGTTGGTTGGAAGTAGGAAGTATCGTGGCCGTGGTCACAGACGTGAACTTCTTCTTGAGATTGTGTTAAATTGCTAATTACGATATTGATGTGTATCGGTATTATGTTGAGACTTTGTTTAGGAGTCACATGCTAGTATCACGGGAGATCTTCGACTTCACGGACTTGTAAGTATGTTGTTCGGATTATTCGATAATTCTTGGTGAATTTGAATTCCCATTGAAATGTTGTTGAATGCGTGTATGTATTCATTGTGCCGTATGATCGTTTGGTATGTCGAGATGTTGGTAGAGAATAGCGCAAAAATGGCTAAGTACAGCTATGTTAGCGCACGCTACAGGGTATGCCTAGCGCGCGCTAAGATATATACTTAGCGTACGCTACGGTGCATACTTAGCGCATGCTAAGAGGTTCGGTTACGTACGCTAAGGAGGACCCCTAACGTACGTAACGACTTGCTGGGTTAGTTCCAGAAGGTGACCGACAGGTAGGCCCAGATTGACTTTTATATTCAGTTAGCGCACGCTAACGCATGTTGGTTAGCGCACGCTAACATCAGATCGCCAATAATAGAATCTTAGCTTTCGGCGGGTGGACCCGGCCATGTTCGACGCGTGTCCAGATAAGGTCAACGAGTGCTTGTCGTGTAGAGCTAGCGCACGCTAAAACCGTATGATTAGCGTACGCTAATTCCATATCGGTCAAAGGAATCCCGGTAATCGCGGGTGCTTTCGGCATGTGAGGGGCACGATACTGTAGCAAGTCAACGTCGATTAGCGCGCGTTAAGGTCGAAGAATAGCGCACGCTACTGAGCATTTCATTGTACCAAGTCAACGCCTATTTGCGTACGCTAATGCATGGGTATTACGTACGTTAGATGAATTTCGAAGAAATGTAGTAGCTTCTGGACTGCCCGATAGCGCACGCTATCAAGGAAGGATAGCGCACGCTAGTCATGTAGCGCACGCTAAATATAAGGTCTAGCACGCGCTAGTGATGTGTTTTATAGAGAGGATAGACGAGTGCTGAGAGGCATTTTGTCCATTCCCCTTCCTTCAGTCAATAGAGAGAACCTTGGGAAGTACTTGAAGTTCCTAAACATTGAGAGATGATTCTCTCAAACAAGATTAAGATGGAGAGCTCGGATTTAAGTATTGTTCATGAAGTTTTTGATGATTCTTGGAATGGAGTTCCAATTATTCTTCTTCGTGGTCCGTTCCATACAGGATAGTTCTCGTATCCTTTTGATAGTGGTTCGTTTTTCTTTTTTTTTTAAGGATTACTACTTGGGAGGGAGTATGTTGGGAATCGTGTATTTTTATGTTCGTCTTATTTCAATGTAAATGCATAAATTGGACTGTACTTTTATCCGCTACGTGAGTATTTTGAAATGGCTTTTGGTATTTTGCCAACAGAATTTTTATTTTGTAAAACCGATTCCCTAAACTGAGTTTTTGGCATTTTGGCCTTGATCGTTTTGACGGTATTTGGAAAGTGATTTTTTTTTAGTATTTGAAAAATATTACCGTCATCGGTCTTTTTGGCATTTTTGAAATGACGTGGAAAATTGTGCTTAGCCTGGTAAATCCTTGTGAGAAGGGTTTACGACGTGTAATGTTCCGAGGAGGATCTGGGGTGTTACAATTGTGGTATCATGTGATAATGGTATACGAGATTTATTGGAATTGTAATAAGAGGTTTCGGATATTGATATGATTATTGAGACCTTCTTCATATGGTGATGACAGTATTGTTGCGACTCTTAAGGTTGTATGAATGGCATGACGAAGAAAATGGTAACATGGAGATATATACCTCAGATATGTTGTTCTGAACGGGATTTCGGATATTTCGTGTTCTTGAGGAACTCTTGAATTATACGAGGTGATGAATTTTTTTTTTTTAAGAAGTGTTGATGTTTTGAAAATGAATATGGAATATTCATATCTAGAGCTAAACTATGTGTTTGAAATAATATTCGTATAGGAATACGAATGTGACTATGAGTTTGATGAGATTATTATTCATCTCCGAATTTGGAAGCCCGTACGTATGGAGCAAATGTTCAAGTCGAACGATTGGACTATTTGATAACCTTTTTAATAGGATTATCTATTATTTTGAACCAGTCGGATGATTCGAATTGATGACGGTCATGAGTAAATTTTAACGATGGATTTACGAGAAGGGAACCTTATCAATTCGTATTTAAAAATTGAGTTTGGAACATTTAGACCCTTATTATTGTTCCGAAATTTGTTGCTGATATGATCATCGGATTTCGGCTCGTATTGTGGACGAGGATTTGTAAGTGTCTGAGTTGGATTGTTCAGACTGTGATTAGGCGAGATATGGTGAAACGGTTGAGTTTGTGGTTGAGGTTGAAGGGTTCATAGATTACTTTGGTCGGGACTGAGGAACTCGTAGATGAAAGCAACTGAATTGGTAACAGTTCGTGGCATTGATATCGAGACAAGTTTTATGCTTGTACAGGTCAACGATATTAATGTTATCGCGTAGGTGTACGAATGCGTGTATCATTTCGAGACTTGGCCTCTTTATGATTTTGTTGATATTCGGGAATTGTTTGATGCAATACCCTTCGGCAATTATGCAAAAAATTATTTTTATTCGTTAACGGCCGGTTTAAGGTATTGAAATTCTTGTTAATACTGATGTTGTCGATCGCCGGTTCGCGGTATCGATGTATCGATTACTATTGTTGACGTTAATGTTGTTCTGAGGCATCGTTGAATTGTTATTATCGAATTGGAACTGTTGCTATTGTATTGACCGATTGAAGGCGTTCGATATATTCTTTATCATCTCTATTTCAGTGGTCGGTTTAAGGTACCGGGACATCTATTCTATCGTATCATTGATTATCGATTGACCGTTCTAAGGTAATCGAGGTATTGAATTGGGACTGTCGAGGATAGTTCCCATCCGTTGAATTATTATTGCCGTGTTGGCCGACTCAAGGCAGCACACTATTATTCTTGTGAACTCGGTAATTTTGTGATCGTTGAGGGTTGGGGATTTCCCGGACTGTTGTGTTGTGATCGTTGGTCGTGTCGATCTTTCATTATTCTTGTGTCATCGTTCACTTGGTGAGTCGTATGATCCGTAATGGGTATTTTATCCTTTGAGTTTCGTTGTCATGTTGTATCATGGCATATCTGGAATCATGTCTGCATACCGATTGGTTATGTGTAGGATTTTTAGCCAGACACTCGATGGTCATGCGTGGATGTTTCCGCATTGGACCGTGCACACGAGACGTAGTTCTTGAGGCTAATTAGGTACATTGTCACACATATATTCTGGATTCCGTATACGGGGTGGACATGTGCACCGACACATTTCCAGATCGGGCGTACTGTGATGTCCCTCTTGAGCTTTATTGTTTGGTCGTTCGTAGTCCATGATGTATTGGATATGCCTGACGATTTGCGACTGGTCGTTCATACGCCAAGGGGTATGTCCGACAGTCAGGTTGGTTTCTTTGAGATCTATTTTGTGATGATTTACAGCTTTGGACTGTTCGGCTTTCAGGCCATTATGATGTATCGGTATTTTCCATTGGAGCCTTTGGGCATTGTGAATTCGTATCTTTTTCGGCATTGGTTTGGTTTACCTTCGGGTAATGTATTGTTGTGTTCTACACTGACGATTCGCTGTTTGGGCGTGAGTTCTCGGTTCTTGTGTATCTCATTGAGTTTTTCCTGGCAGGATAATTCTTCCCCCTACTTGTTTTAAGTTTCGGGACGAAACTTCTTTTAAGGAGGGTAGAATGTAATATCCGCAAATTCGATTTCCGGTAATTTTTTTTTTCGGCGGAAGTCCGTTTTGACGAATCGCTCATGACCGTTTCGTCATTTTGGGAATGATTAATTCTACACTTTTTGACATCCGAGTTCGTTTCGGTGTCGTTTCGTTGAGTTCCGTGCTTTTTAGCGACTTTTCCGCACTTGAGTTCGATTCTTGCGAATCTCGTTCGAAACTGCTGTTTCGAGTTTCCCGTAAGTTCGTTTAAATTTGTTATAAGTGTTGTGAACTTCGGTTTGGTTATTCGATTACGTATCGTGATTTTCGGGCGTTTTGGGCCATTTGGTAATTTACCCAAAGTTATGGGTATTCGTATCTGTATTCGTTGTCTCGACTCTTTTCTCGGTCGCGTATGATTAATTATCGCATTACATTTTCATTTCGAGTCGTTGATATCGTCCGCGAACTTTTCGTCGTGTTTCGTTCCGTGCGTTTTCGGAAATCGAGTCGTCGAGCCTTGGTGGTCGGGCACTGGCCGGACGGTTGCGGGTTCTGGCCGGACGATGGCGGGCAGCCAAGCGAGCCAGGCACGCGAGAACCGGCGTAAGCGCACGCTTCTGGCCGGGAGCGTCTTGGCTTCTTCAGCGATGTAAGCGCCTGTGTCAAATCGGCCATCTGTGCTCGGGCACAGGCGAGTATTACGAGGTTACGGACTCGGGTAGGATCGGCGGGTAGCGCACGCTCTCTGCCGGTCGTTCTGCAATGACCGGCGGGTAGCGCCTGTTGTCGGCCGACTAGCGTGCGTTCACGGATGAGCTTGCTAGTCGAGGCTACTTTGGGCCAGTCGGCTAGCGCGCATGCTTCGGCCGTAGCGCACGCTAGCGGGAGTCGGGCGGACGAGTCATGGTCGCGGGGTGGTCGGTGGTGCCGGGTCATGCGGGCCATGGCCGAGAGTCTTTGGGCGATCTTGGCCGATAGCGCACGCTAGTCCGGAAAGGCTAGCGCCACGCTAGTTCCGCCCGATATATAAATGAGACTGTGGACTTTTTCATCCATTTTACATTTCATTTCTCTTCGGTCCGCGACTGGGGTTTTGGAGGAGACGAAACCATGTTGTTGAACAACAAATCCATGAAGTTTCTAAGTTTATATCATCGATCAATCATCCGTTAACATCCTTCGATCCAGCGAATCAAGGTTAGATCTTTAGAATCCTACTTTTGGGGAGATTTGGGGATTTTCGCGTTTTTGTCCGATTCTTTCGGTTTTGCTGAGTAATTCATGATGAATATGATTAATCTTGTTGGTATTCTTAGTTTCCCTATGGATTCATGGTATATTTCGTGATTTTTATGGAATCGAGAGGGTTTGGTTGTGGTCCGCCCTCATTGTTGTTTTTGTACGAATATACATGAATCGTAGGCGGGTTTCCGGGTGTATTCCAATTCCATATTCGTTTAGAATCGGTTGTGATTGTATTCTTCGAATCGTTAGGTTCGGTTTCGATGGTTCCTAGCTTTCGTCGGTGACTTTCCATTCCGTTCGTTGCGTCGTCGACTATTCAAGGCAAGTATACATTTATGATTGTACGTTCTCGACTTTGAAAGTATGAAATATTGATGGTATGATTATTTCTAGCCACTCCGGGACGGGCCGATGGTCCTCTGAGGGTTTCATAGCCTCTGGTGCGATTCCACGGTTGATATGAACGAACCGTTTCTACGGCATTCATATGAAATAATGTTGGCATGTAATGAACGAACCGTTTTGACGGTATTCCTACATGTAACGGCGTATGATATGAACGAACCGTTTCTACGGCATTCACATACGTCTTGAGATTTTAGTCATTCCGGAATACTAGTCTTGAATTGATGAATTGACGGTTACATTTACTTTATTGTCGAGGAGTATTGTGTTTCATATTGATATACTTGCACTAGCTATTCGACGGCTAACCCCTTTATGGGGGAAATACGTTTCATGTATTTCAGTTCCGAGAGAGCGGACAAGCGGAGTGCAGTCGGCAGGAAGATGATGGGCAAGTGTGCTACTGTGTCTTGTCTCTGGATATTATTCTTGGATAAATCCATTCAGTGTTGTTGTACTGGAATGGATTTTTAAATACTCGAGTATTGTATTTCAGTTTCCTTGATGTTCCGGCCTGTGTTGCCGAGGTATTGATTTGTGCAGTGATGTATATGGTTTCATTGGTTATGGTTTTGAATATCATTTGTATCGTCTTTCTTTCCATTGTATGTAGACCTTCTTGGTCAAGTTTATAGTTCCGCGTATGTTTAGACTTGTGGGTTCCACGGCGGGGCTCACGGCGCTGTAATATACCCTGAATAACTTGGGGGTGTTACAGGTTCAAAGTCAAAACATCAATACGTCCGGTTATATACACATACAATATATCACAAGTATCGAATACAACTCCATTACATGACACCGTGCAAATAAAATTATGCACCACAATGAACTCACATATATGAAATCATGAAATGCAAATACCTCGCATAAAAAAAAAGACTTACATCCACAGACTGCACGGAGATGATGGCTGCACCACGATACTAGTCACAACGAATCACAATTGATCACAACAGGTCACCACGATCACACTTGTTCACAATTGCTCACCCGGATGACACGACAAGACACGACTCAACATGACCCAACTAGACCCAATTTCCAAGGTTTTCGCAAACCTAAGCTCTGATGCCATTTATGTAACACCCCCGATCCATTCAGGGATATTACACGCCGTAGATCCCTTTCCGCAAGGGTCTATCAGGCAAGAAACTACAAAACAAAAACCCATACGTGGTCAACTCGACCAAAACGTAGAAACCATAGACCGATGAGGTCTCTCAAAACCCAACGTAGCAGTACAATCGATAAGTCCAACAATACAACTCAATCACAAATTACACAACATGTCCATCCTCTTAAGGATGACAACGAAATTAGGAATAAACACTTAAACAGACAGGTCACTGACGGATAACCGACCACAACTGTGACTAGTATTACTGCTTTACATCCTCCTCCGAGCCGATCCTGTGGTTGCTCACTCTCCAGTCAGAACACCTGGAATAAATACCAAAATCCCCAACGAGGGGTTAGCGATGGAATCGCTAGCAAGTAACCAAGCTATAAAGTTATACATCAAGAATACGACCATTATGAAAATAACCTTTCGACAAGGTAGTAACACGATCCTCGAGTCTAAAGTCTTTTCTAAAACAGTTCCCACTAGGGAGGATCATAAAAGTAACTTCAAAACACATTTGAAAGAATAATTGAGGACGTCGGGGGTCTCAGTGTAAAATCATGAAAAGATTTGTAATTTCTCCTTCTTCCGAAGGGTTTCCTTTCAAAATCATATAGATGGTTCAATTCACAAACGGCCTCAAAGGCGGAACCATATTAACCCATATAATCGGAATCCAAGATTCAAACATTCACAGTTCAGAGATATGCAATCCAGTACTCAAATCACCTCCATGGCCTCGATGGGACCCACCCGTATTAGCTACCGAAAACAAGCTCAAATCCACCCATAAGTTATCTTGACATCGTACTCGCAAGTAACGATTCTCGGAGCCCTCTCCAAACCTACCCGATTAGATAACCTTATGGTCAAATCATATCAACTGGCCATACTCGCAAATAACGCGCCGTCGGAGGCCACACGGGTCTCTACCCGGTTATATTTCAATTCACCGATTAAACAACAAAGGTACAATATCCGCCACAATCACAAACATGTAAAACATAAGTTAACACATCATACACCTCAAAGGTTCAACATTCACGTCACACCATTATTCAGGAAATAGGCTAACAAGCGGACAATACAAATATTCCACAATTCCTCGGATAACTACGCATTTCTAATACTCGTTTTAAGCAAGATACACATGAAATGATTGTTGTCATCCTTCACGAAATTCAAGTTTACGTTCGTATTTACTTTCATAGAATCACATATTCATTTAGAAGTGAGTTACGGTTAAACGTTCAATCACTAACAAGTCCACGTTAAATTCACGACACGTCACATTCTCAAAGTATAAAGATTATAGACGAGATACTCACCTCAAGTCCAAAGCATGTGAAGCAACGGAAGGCTCGACCGGAAACCCTCGAACACCTATAATCCCCCGTCCAAAAACAACGAAGATACGATTACAACGAGAATCAAGGCCAAAACAACGCAAATCCCACCAAACTATCGAAAGGAAACTCATTGGGACATTTAATCAAACACTCAACGTTCGATAACTCCCAAGAACACTCGAATCACCAACTGAGTTAAACAAACTCGAAATATGGATATACAACCCATAGAACACAATTTTTAATGCTCAATAACATCAATCGATTCATCAAAATCGGACAAACAACGAAAATCAAGAAGGAATCTCGAAAGTCAATTCTGGGAGATTTCAAGAAATTACCTCGATCTGACGAAGAACAAGGATTAGATGATGATAATAAACAATAATCAAGCTTCCCAACTTATGCACAAGGAGTTTACCGGCCAAAATTCCAGAAACTTGCTGAAGAATCGCGGAGGAGGGTGAAAAATGGTGAAAATTGGGTAAATGGCCGAGTGACCTGCTGCCTCGGCCTTATATGGCCGATCACTTACGGCCGTAACCGGCACCCCTTACGGCCATAACCGGCATTCGTGAAAATTCTGCCCAGCGTGTGCCGATCACTTACGGCCGTAACCGATCACACCTTACGGCCGTAACCGGCCTTCGTCCAACCCGTGCCTGCCGATCACTTACGGCCGTAACCGGCACCTTATAGCTGTAACTCGGCCAGGCGAGTCTCTGCCCCAAAACGTGCGGCCGTGACTCGGCCGTGGCCACTTCTGACAGCCCGGTTAGGCGTTCGACGACATCTAGGTCACACCAATACACCTGCTATGATACAAAACAATAACGAGCCATCCACGAAACGTCACATACCACATCCCAAGCACACATTTAATCAAAGAACGCCGACGACACAAGTCTCAGTCAACGATCTTAACAACAGAACACATAATACAATGCATCATAGAAAAACGTATCCCACACAATAGAAAAACGTATCCCACATAATCATAACCAAACAAACTAATCGGAACCAAACAACAAAAAAAATTCAGGGCGACCGGAAAATAAAAATCTCGGGTATTACACTTTGTAGGTCCCAAAATAAAGAATTTAATGTCAAATATACCTTGATCAATTAGTTACCTCAAGTAGTTAATATTTTTTGGGTTCCAATCTTATTAATTTATCGAGGTTCCCATTTCAAAAGAATCTACCAAGTTTGATACCGTCCAATATCATAATGTTTGACCGACACGATCAGATGTCAGAATAACTAGACCGACAAGGTGGAATGATACAATAAATGGACCGCAAGATCCCCCTTTAAAATCAAGACAATACTTGATTATATAGCATACTTGTGCAAGGATCAATTACCACAACAAATTAAAATACAGAATTCGATAATAAACATAAATAAAAGATTCCTATGTGATTAGCATCACAACTTGTCATCTCACATTGATCATGTGACTGCTCCGAATCACGAACACCTGAATATATAAAAAGTATCCAAACCCAAAACAATTAGCGCAGGAATCGCTAGTGCAAGTATAAAGATACATGGGCTACATAAATCATATTCATCACATAAACAAACAAGTCATTTCAATCAAACAATCACCAGCTTCACCTTACAATACTCGCAATCAAGAAAAATATCACATAACATACTGATAAAGACAATAGACAGGCCAAATAATCGAAATTCTCTTTTAAAGATCCCAAGAGGTAATTACTTTAAATAAATAAATATTTCAAAACCTTTGAAAACAACTTTTGAAAGCACTTGAAAATAAAGATCGAAAATACTTTTGATAACTCTTATTGGGAGAAAGTGACACAAATTAAAAATAATGGTGGTTTGGGTTTGCGTACGTCGAGGGAAGCAAATATGGCTTTACTTGCTAAAGAAGGGTGGCGGCTACTTAAGGGAGGTGAGTCTCCTTGGATTGCAATTTGCAAAGCCCGGTACTTAAGGAATGGTGATCTATTGGCGCATAATTTGAAGGGTGGCGAATCTAATAGCTTAAGAGGAGTTGTGAAAAGCTGCAAGGCCATGGAAAATGCCTTCGGTTGGAGAATCGGGAGTGGGAATTCCTTGTCATTTTGGTTTGATAATTGGTTTAAAGGTGGGAACTTGTCGATGCACTGTCAGAACATAAGTGCGGATGAAGTGGGCCTTAGGGTGGCGGATGTGTGGAGTTGGGACATGGGTTGGTGTTTGGAAAATTTGAAAACGGTGGTACCTACACATGTGTGTAATGAGATTCGGCATCTCCCAATGCCAAAGGGACCAGTACCGGAGGACAGTCGTTTGTTTCTGGGTTCGGCGGACGGACGATTTTACTGTGGAGCGGCTTATAGGAATATTACTGACCATAGGCAGCAAGCTTCAAATGCCGAATTCAAATGGATCTGGACATTGAGAGGGCCATCCAAAATCAAGTATTTCTTGTGGTTATGTGTGTTGAATAGGCTGACGACCGCAACTCTATTGTACCGTAGAACTATTGTCCAAGAAGGAGTTTGTGTGCGCTGCACGCAAGGTGAAGAAGACCTTCGACATGTTCTTTTCTCGTGCCCATACGCGAAGGAGATGTGGAGTTTGTGCATTGAAAATAGCGATATTTTCCGTTTTGAGAGGTATGTTGATAATACTAATTTGAGGAGGCTTGCTTCCCCAAATTGTTTTCGGAATAAGATCTTTCCTTCATGCCCTTGGAATATTGTTTTCTATGTTACTCTATGGCATGTCTGGAAAAGACGTAATGAATGGGTGTTCGAGAAGCAAGACAAGCCTTTGCCCACCTGGAGATTACGTATTAAATCCATGATAATTGATTGGCGTGTGGCATTCCCGGTTAGTATGGGCGCACATGGTAATCTGGTGGAAGTGGATCGCGTAGGCTGGAGAAAACCGAGGGCGGGGTGGTTTAAGTTGAACACGGATGGTAGTCTTATTCAGGAAACCAGGGCGGTTTCGGCTGGTGGCTTGTTGAGGAACGAGGAGGGTGAGTGGTGTGGTGGATTCTCTAGGAAGCTTAGTGACGTCTCTATTAACGTTGCTGAGCTCCTGGCGCTTAGACATGGCCTGGAGTTAGCCTGGGAGCGGCGCGTTCCAAAGTTGGTGGCGGAAGTAGATTCTGAAGTAATTTTTAAACTTTTCGGAAAGCGGGATATGAGGGATCACCCGTTACATTTTATTTTGGAGGATTGCAGAAGATTTAAGCGGTTACTTTGGGAATTTAGTATTCAACATACTAAGCGAGATGGTAATACTTGTGCTGACCACCTTGCCAAACTTGGACATGAGATGGATGGACTTCATGTTTGGACGGATCCCCTCCGTCGATGCTCTCTTTGTTGGAAGCTGATAGGAACTTTTACACTTGATTTCGTATTAGCGGTTTTGGTGTAGTGGTTTTGTTTCTTTGCTTAGGTATTTCCTTTCCGTTGTAGCAAAAAAAAAAAAAAAAAAGAATTTACAATCCACAATCCCTAAAAACAGTAGTTTCAAAATTAGGTAGGGTCTTCAACCCAAACATCACTGGGTGTGTAACCCAAACATCACATATCCATCACTCAAATGCCGACACAAGATATCCTGTAGTGTTCTTTCTTTCGACAAAACTAACCTCATGAGAGGGTATTAATCGCAATAAGGCCCGTTGAACAATATTTGCGACTCACAGCACCACTCCTCCAAAGATGTGAACAATCACACAATTCACAACATAATAATTTGACAACTCAAAACGGCCCTTAAGGGCATGTACTCAATTGTCACAGTATCCAATTATATCCCACAGTTCTTTAGGGGATTTCAACTGCAGATATTCCCATCTTAGGCTGGGGTCGATATGTCACCTAAAGAACATTAATGCATTAACTTTGATTTTATCAGACGGTGCTTCGCCTGTTTTTCCAAAGATAGTAGCACTATAGTCCTTAGCGACAAAAGTGGTCTTTACGTCAGAAACCCATCTATGGTACTCAAGTCCTTCTAAGTCCAAGATGTCGAATTCGGGACGAGTTAGATCAGCCATCTTGAAACAAGAAAAGGGAAAATGAGTTTTCATAGTATATCAGTACTTTCCATGATAAAATTTTCAATAATGAGGAGCGTTATTATTTTTCAGAACCAAGACATGGTCAAAAAGTTACTTCCAATGCTTCATCCATGAAATTTCTTTATCATGGTTCTATTTAATATATACAGTAGAAATAAGTCCTCTAAAATCTACTAATATGAAGCCTAATTGCATGTCATATCTATATATGCATGCAAAGGTATATATATATATATATATATATATATATATATATATATATATATATATATATATAATTATAGATATAGTCACATAATCCTATGAATATATCTACACACGCATATATGCAGTCAAAGAGGTGTCTTAGGGCGCAATATACATTAGTTCGTACGGATTAATTTTAGTCTAAGTTGATTTAAGCGATTTGCTTTAATTTAATTAAAATTATTAATGCCTCATGTTTTTTATTCATTTAATTAGGCATAAATAAATTAGGAGTATAATATGCAATCAAAGATATTTAAAAGCATCTAATATCGCACATTGCAGATAGTAGGTTCGTAATGTGTACTTTACTTCGTGAGTAGGGGCAGAAAACGGTCTGAAAACGGGCTGAAAATGGGACTGGGTTGAGTTAGCAACCGGGTCGGGTCAAGTCAGCAACCGGGTCGTGTTCGGGTGCTCCAGAGAACTGAGCTGGATGAACGGCCCGAGCGGGCTGACTGCAGCGACGGATCCGAGAAGATGACTGGACAGATAGGGATTGTCAGAGGCGAGGGACTGGACAAGTCCGCCAGGTGATTCTGGAACTCGGATTTTGGAGGAGGTCCGATCTGTGCAGGCGAGTTGGGAAGACGTTTGGCGGCGATGCGGGAAGAGGGCTCCGATTTGCAGAAGACGGGAGCAGATAGATCGAGGTGCAAACGGGCGGTGGCGTCGCGGTTTCAGTCAGGTTCGGGTCGCGATGATTTCCGGCTGCTAGGGTTTCGGTCGGAGGTGGGGGTCGCGTTCTGGTGGAGTTGCAGGCCGGTAGGATTCCGGGGGGTAGGTAGAGGCGTCGATTAGGGAAGAAGACTGACGGCTAGGGTTTCTAATAGGAACAAAGAAATCTGATTTTTTTTCTTTCGGAATTTTGCAGAAAAACGAGGGAATTTTTCCTTTGCTCAGTTGGGAACTACGTGCTGATAACGTGTTGAAGTGAAAATAACTGAACAGTAAAGTAGGGCAAAACAGTGTATTATTCTCATTGATGATATCCCTTTAAATAGGGAGAGATACATATAAGTAGGCCTAATCCTACCCTAACTAGGAAAGCCCATAAACTAACAAACTTAGGCACACAGTGAGTATTATTACTTTAACATATATATATATATATATGTATAAGTTATTTATATTTATTATTTATGATTAATTGACTAGTCTCGACTGATTTACGACTCGCCATGCCGGACCTCCGTTGACCCGACTCGACTTAGCGCCGTAACAACCATGAATTCAATCCTTTCCTACTAGTCAATCGATTCCAATAAGTATTTCAAACAAGTCACAAAAAAATATATTGTTGTCTTCTCAATTTGTTCAACATAAGCGACCATCGACGTTTTGGTCTCTTTTCTTTTTTCGGCACTCCCCCCAATTGATTCATCAATTCTTCTACGCAATTCATAAGGTGAGATTACTATAGCGTCACTCTTGACACCACCCGTTCATCAGTGCGTGTGGCAAACAACTTGGGGATGGTCGGATCTGATATATTTAATAATGAAAGAGAATGTGATCCTTAAATATTTCATTTCAGACTATAAAACATTATGAAAGAGATTGTGATCCTTGCGACATATAATACAAAGGAAATCTAAGAACTGCTAAAATCATTTAATGGCGAGAGGAAACTCCATACATAGCTTCACAAAGGAACGGATATGCTTGCAAGATCTATGTAATCAACTAACCTTCACTCTTTTCACGGTCTCAAAGATATATGTCAATATAATCCACCATCTCTACACGTATTAATAAAAAAAGGAATGAAGGGACGCGAGGAGATTACTATATACTTTTCCCTGATGATGATTTTTGTTGAACAAATACAAAGTACATATAAATACATAGAGAAGCCACAAAGAATTAATGAGAGAGGATTCTAGAGCGTAGTAATAAGCTCGTTATTAACAATTAGTGGCCCAAGAATTCACGTAGGAATTCTGAACGTTAATAAGTATTCAATACTCCCCCTCAAGTTGGCGCGTGAAGATTTTGAACACCCAACTTGCCTACAAGAAGACGAAGACGATCAGCTCCCAAAGCTTTTGTAAAAACATCAGCAATCTGCATATTTGTTGAAATTTTCCTGGGAAAAATTTCATTGGATTCCACACGCTCGCGTACAAAATAGCAATCCATCTCGACATGCTTTGTACGTTCGTGAAAAACGGGATTATTGGCAATGTGACAAGCCGCTTGATTATCACAATATAACAAGGTGGCATTCTTTTGTGTGATATCGAATTCCTGTAGCAGCCAGCGAAGCCATATGATTTCACTAACGGCGCTCGCCATAGCTCGATACTCGGCTTCGGCAGTGGATCGAGAAACAACGGACTGTTTTTTTGTGCGCCAAGAGATAGGCGCTCCACCAAGTAAAAGACAATAACCTGTGCTGGAACGTCGTGTCATTGGACACCCACCCCAATCAGAATCGCAATATGCTTCAAGTACCAGATTTCCGTTGGAAGGCAAAAATATTCCTTGACCAGCCGTTGCCTTGAGATATCGCAAGACTCGTATTACTGCATCCATGTGAGTTTGCCGCGGTGAGGAAATAAACTGACTCAACACATTTACAGCAAATTGAATATCTGGCCGAGTAACTGTCAAGTAAAGAAGTCGGCCAATGAGATGCCTATATCGACCAGGATCAACAAGTGATGAATCATCCTCTTGAATATGGAGTCGCACGTTTTGCTCCATGGGAACAGAACTGGGGCGACATCCTTGAAGGCCACTTTCTTCCAAAATATCAAGTGTGTATTTTCGTTGGCTCAACATTATACCTTCTTTAGATCGAGCAACCTCAATTCCAAAGAAGTATTTTAATTGTCCCAGGTCCTTGATACTGAATTTTTCATCAAGGTATCTCTTGACAGAATCAATAAGCTCATCGCTATTACCAGTAAGGATAACGTCATCGACGTATATAAGAGCGAATACATGAATACCACCTTTCTTGTACATAAGAAGAGAATGATCAGCTTTGGATTGTAGAAAGCCGATGCTAATAAGTGCCTTTGTAAACTTGTAGTACCAAATTCTTGAAGCTTGTCGTAATCCATATAATGATTTGCGTAATTTGAAAACTCTAGCATCTACTCGCTTTTCAAATCCTTGCGGTACTTTCATGTAATCCTCTTCATGCAAATCTCCATGCAAGAAGGCATTGTTTACATCGAGCTGGTGGATAACCCAATTCTTCTTTGCCGCAACAGCCAACAAGGTTCTTACAGTGACAAGCTTCGCTACAGGAGCAAAAGTTTCGTGAAAATCGATCCCCTCAATTTGTGTGAATCCCTTGGCCACCAAACGTGCTTTATATCGTTCAATTTCACCATTTGGCTTGTACTTAATCTTGTACACCCACTTGGAGTCGATGGCCCTTTTTCCTGGTGGTAGAGTTTCCAATGACCAAGTTTCATTCGCCTCCAAAGCCTCAATTTCTTTCTTCATAGCCTCACACCAAAGTGGGTTCTTAACGGCCTGGGAGAAATACTTTGGCTCATCATGTGAAGTGATGGCCGCAAGATAACATCTATGAGCATGAGAAAATTTTTCATATGAGACAAAATTAGTTAGAGGGTGTATCGTTGAGGTTCCTGTATTGGACTGGGATTGCGAATGGTCTATAGAGCGTGGTAAATCAACTTCACAGTTTTCCAAGTGTTTGGGCTGCCTTCGAATTCGTCCACTCTGCCTGGAAACCTTTTCATTATTAGCCGAACTTGAAACGATAGTTTCTGGGTTTGTCTCGAGTGCATCAACCAAATTAATAGGCGAAGAGGGCTGACTTAGCTGCATATTAGTGCTAGAGGAAGGCTCATGAATGTTTTTGTCATTGCCTAAATTCATCTCAACATTGAACTCATCACTGTTAGAATCCAGGTTCCAATCCTCAATTCTTTGGGCCGCCAATCTTTCAATCTGTGCACCTTTGTTATAAGGAAAAATATTTTCAAAAAATTTTACATCTCTCGATGTATAAATTTTATGACTTAAATAAATCGTAAACTCGATACCCCTTTTGTCCATGAGGATATCCAACAAACACACAAGGCCTCCCCCTTTCGCCAAATTTATCTCCCCCTTTCTTTGTATCTCGTGCATAAACAAGACAACCAAACACTCTTAAATGATCATAACTTGGTTTCTTGTTCAACAAAACTTCATAGGGAGTTTTATGTTTGAGAAGTTTGGAGGGCAATCTGTTTATTATATAAGTGGCAGTTAATACGCATTCTCCCCAAAAATTGATGGGTAGTTCAGCTTGAAAACGCAAAGCTCTCGCCACTTCAAGGATGTGTCGATGTTTTCGCTCGACCACCCCATTTTGTTGGGGTGTGTCGGTGCATGAAGTCTCAAGTAAAATTTCATGTTCAGCAAAATAATTCAACATACCATGAGATTGAAACTCACAACCATTATCGGTACGAATTCTCTTAACAATTTTTCCAAACTGTGTTTTCACCATATTGCAAAATGTTGTCAAATATTGACAAACTCCAGACTTATACTTCATAAAATAAACCCACACTCCTCTACTATAATCATCAACGATGGATAGGAAATAATGTGCACCCGAAAAAGAAGCAGTTCTATAGCCACCCCAAATATCACAGTGAATCAAATCAAAACAAGCACTTGTTTGAATAGAGCTGAGAGGAAAAGGTGACCTTGTCTGTTTAGCTTTCATGCAAGAATCACAATAGTCATCAAAAACTTTACTAAATGAATTAGTGTGCTGAATTTTAAGACGAGAGGCATGTCCCAATCTTCGATGCCAAGTTTCCGGATGAACTGCAGCTGACATGGCGAACCTTTCATTTCTTGTGGTTATCAGGCAATATAGACCATCGCGCTGTTTACCCAGTCCAATCAGGTTCCTCGAAGTCAAGTCCTGCATGACACAAAAATCTAGAAAGAAAATTAAGGCACAATTATGATCTTTTGTTATTCGGCTAACTGAAAGAAGATTGGATCGAAAATTTGGAACATGTAAAACATGATTGATTCTCAATCCATTTGGCAACACCGCTTCTCCAACACCTTTGACATCCACACTTTCTCCATTGGGAATAGTCACTGGACTTCCGTTTTTGATAATAGATTGAGATTCAAGCATGGCATCATCATGCGTGATATGATCGGTAGCACCTGAATCGATCACCCACGTTTTTAAAATAGAATCCTTACCAGCCACATTAGCAATCGGAGAATTGGTAGCCTTTGAAAGTTCACTGTTAGACCCAAAAAACTCCACCAACTTTGTGAATTGCTCTTGAGAAAGTCCAGGTATGGGGCTGCTACTAGCTGCACCGGTGTTTGCATTGATATGGGCAGCTTGAGGGCCTTTTCCTCCTGCCTTGAAGCCACCTTTCTTCTTTTCTGGGAACCCGATGAGGTGATAGCAAGAATCCACTGTATGGTTGTTTCGTCCACAATGTGTGCAACTCCGTTTTTCTTGTTTTCCTCCCTTTTGATCACCTTGCATCTGGTTGGTGGCTCGAGGCTGAAAAATGGTCCCATGTTTCTGGTTACGAGTTGTGTTCGCTTGGAAGGCAGCCGCTTCAACTGTTGGCCTTCTTGAGGATGCTATAAGGCGTTGTTGCTCGTCTTCAGACACCAAGTGATACGCACCTCCAAGACTTGGCGTGGGTTTGGTGCTAAGTATTTGAGTCCTGATGGTATTGAAGGTGTCGTCTAGCCCCATAAGAAACTCATACAACTGCTCCTTTTCACGCATAGCAGCCAACCTTTTCCAGAGGTCGCACGTGCAATTACCACAATCGCATTGTGGTACACTAGATACAGATTGGATATCATCCCATATGCCTTTCAACTTTGTGTAATAAGCTGACACCGACATTTTCTCTTGGCGAGTAAGAGTGAGAGCATGTTTTAGTTCATATGCTCTCGGTGCATTCTCCTTGCCAAATCTTTCTTCCAGATCTGACCAAATTTCTTTGGCCGTTTTAGCGTGCTTCACGTTGTTCCTGATTTCCTTCTCCATGGCTGCAGTTATCCAACCTTTAACCATTGCGTTGCATCGCTTCCATAGCATAAATTCCGACGTGTTTTCAGCCGGACATGGAATTGACCCATCGACAAAACCAATTTTGTTTTTCGCAAAGAGCGAGTTACTCATCTCCTCCATCCAGCCAGCATAGTTTCCATCACGTAAGATTTCGCTAACGAAAATTTGCCCGGGATTATCGGAAGGAGAAATATAGTAAGGGGACATCACATCGACAACAGGATTAATGCCCTGCTTATCTACAACGACCACAGGCGAATCGCCCTGCTCATCATCGTTGTTTTGGGCCATGGATGTATTTTTCGAAAAAAGAATGAGAAAGAAAGGTTATAATTGATTTTGAGCGGAAGACGTTGGATCGCACCGCTCCGATACCATAATAAAAAAAGGAATGAAGGGACGCGAGGAGATTACTGTATACTTTTCCCTGATGATGATTTTTGTTGAACAGATACAAAGTACATATAAATACATAGAGAAGCCACAAAGAATTAATGAGAGAGGATTCTAGAGCGTAGTAATAAGCTCGTTATTAACAATTAGTGGCCCAAGAATTCACGTAGGAATTCTGAACGTTAATAAGTATTCAATAGGTATTTGCTCGTTAGAGTATCCACATCGGTTCATCCATTCCCCCCATCTATTGAATGGATGGATTCTCATTTTCATCCAAACCAATGTGAGAGGAAAGATGGATGGAGAGAGAGTTAAATTTGTCCAATGTATTGGACGAATTATTGAAGCTACCGTGTCAGAAAATGCTGCCCCACTTTTTGAATTATCTGTCTAATTTAATGTTATAGGTTTAATTTTAATTTTGTACTATTTAAATATTAATTGTTCATATAGTGTTTATTTCTTGTATATATTTTTTAATGTTTAATTAAATATGGAACCATTTGAATTTTTTGTCTTTTATTCTTGTATCTTATTTTATAATGAATTATTAATATCATTAATAAGAAATAAGATTAATTATTTAAAATGTAAAATATGAAGAAAGAAAATAATTATTTAGGGGAAATTACAACCAACTACCCTATTAGATGGTCTCTTTACACTTTAGTACTTATTGTTTCATAAATTACAGCGAAGGACAAAAATCTGAATTGGTGTTGACTTCTATAAAAAGACGAAAATGCTCCTTTATTTACTTGAATAAAATATTTCTTTTAAAATACATTTCATATTAAACAAATAGCTTATAAGTTATTAAAGTGTTTGGCTAATACATTTCTTTTAAAAAATATTCTTTTTTCAGAAATTAATTTTTTTTTCGAAATATAATTTTTTCCAGAAAATATATTTTTTTTTCGCAAAAATATTTTATTTTATTTTTTTTTCCAGAAAATAATTTTATTTTTTCGAAAAAATAATTTTTTTCAAGAAAATAATTTTATTTCGAAAAAATATTATTTTGCCAAAAAATATTTTTTCCTTCAGAAAATATTTTTTTAATTTTTTCGAAAAAATATTTTTTTTTATTTTTTTCCAGAAAATAATTTTATTTTTACGAAAAAATAATATTTTTTTCCAGAAAATAATTTAATTTGGAAAAAATATTATTTTGCCAAAAAATACCTTTTTCTCCAGAAAATATTTTTTTAATTTTTTCGAAAAAATATTTTTTTTATTTTTTTCCAGAAAATAATTTTATTTTTTTGAAAAAATAATATTTTTTTCCAGAAAATAATTTAATTTCGAAAAAAATATTATTTTGTCAAAAAATAATTTTTTCTCCAGAAAATATTTTTTAATTTTTCGAAAAAAATAAAAATTCCATAAAATAATATTTTTTTCGAAAAGACAATTTTTTTCCCTGAAAATAATTTTTTTTTTATTTTTTCGAAAAATAATATTTTTTTTCCAGAAAATACTTTCTTTTTTGGAAAAAATATTTTTTTCTAGAAAGCTTGAAAATTTATTACATTGAAGTCCAAAAGTATTATATATATATTACTGATGAGGTTCGGCGTATGCGCGCGTGAGGCGAAAAATAAATGGGTAAACAAGAAAAGGAAAAATAAAAGGGCAAATTCGGAATATCAGTACTTTCTCTCCAGTGACATCATCTGAAAATTTGACTTTTGTCCTTCGTAGTAAATATAGTTTCTGGACAGTGCAAAGTTTGTCATTCATTGTAATATCTGAAACAATAGGGACCAAACTGTAATTAGACCATCTAAAAAGGTAGTCAGATTTAAATCGTCCCAATTATTTAATATAAAAGTAGGACCCGTAAATAATATGGATGGATGGATGAATGGATGAATGATTGTCAGAAGAGGGGTGATAGGGCACACCCTGAATTAGAGATGTTAAACGGGCTCGGGCGTAAGACTAACGTTTAACCGCCAAAAGCAGGTTAGGCCGATATTCTGCTTCGTTTAAATCCGGTTTTTGGCTGGATCGTTTAATCCGGCCGTTAAGACTAAGCCTGAAGCCGCTAAATATTTGGCCCTTAGATATATATATATATACTATATTAATATTATATATATAATATATATTAATATTATATATAATATATATTATTACTGTATTTGTTAATATAGTGTGTGTATATATATATATATACATAAAAGTGTATTTTTTGTTATATTTATTATAGTATAGTTGTTACTATATATATAAAATATATTGTTATTTTTTTTAACTTATAAAATAATAAAAAATAGATTTTTTTAAATATTTAGCCCGAAGCCCGTTAGGGTTAGGGTTAGAGCCGATATTTCCTAGCCAGTTTAAATTCGGGCTTTTTTAGCCCAGACCGTTTAGCCAGAATCCCGCTATGGCTAGCCCGGAACCGCTAGGGCTAGCCCGTTTAACATCTCTACTGAATCACACCCCCATACACACCTCGTGCTTTACGGGTGTTGTACCACATGCTTTACAAATAAAATATTCATAATAATATTATAATAAAATTAATAGTAAAGCGCTGCACAACACTGCAGATGTGTTGGGTGTGGTTAGTGTTCTTCTATCATTTCTCTTGTGAGAATATGTTTAAACATTTAAATATTTAGAAATATATGATGTGGAGATGATATGGAGGAAAGAGAGTGAATAATTCATCCATCCATTGTGGATGCTCTTAGACCACCCACAGTGGGGGGTCATTTCACGCCTAGGGCCACGTGAAGAGGACTTTAAGCATGCAAATGGGACTGTGTTAACATTGTATGGAAGAAGAAGAAAGTGGGCAGTCCCACTACCATGGGCTCGTCCCACTTCAATTCTTTTTTTTTTAATTATTATTTTATTGCTGCATTTCATCTCACTTTGCAGCGATGTACTACTTTTTCAGTTTATAGGTAACGTTAAATTAAACTAAAATTGAATTGTAAAATATTATTTTACTACAAATATAATATAATAAGAATAAAATAGGTCCTACAAAATGGGACAAATGAGTTTATGCATTGAATGAGTTTGGCCATTTTTTCTTGAAATCACTTTACAGTGAGGTGGATTGTACGGGGACCCACTAAAAATGGGAAATGGGACTCCAGCATGGAGGTGCTCTTAGACCTACATCCACCTTGCCACATCTGACAACACAAATGATATTAAGAAAATAACCAAAAAAATATAAAATCAGAAACTCGGAAACCTATCATATACGATAAATGGCCAAAAAGTTTCATTCATAGAAAAATAAGTTGATCATAAAAATATATCTTACTTTTTTGGGTATAAAAAATATATCTTACTAAATGTTGGGTTGGGTTGGGGGGGGGGGTTGCTATAGATAAAGTCTTTTTTTTTTACACCTACACTATTACAAATAGAAGAGAACTCAAGGTCTCTCAAAAGTGCATCCTGAACCTCCATAGGTGGTTCCGACCAAACCTTAACACCAGACAAACTATGCCCCAGTTTTGCAAGAGAATCCGCACAAACATTCGCATTTCGCCTGATATGATGAAACTCCAGCTCCCATGGCAACCTTCTAAAGTTCCTGCAATCTTCCAAAATACAATGCAAAGGATGATCACTTGTATCCCCCTTCACAATGAGTTTATAAATCACCTCCGAATCCACCTCCACCCAAACACGCGGAAATCGCCTATCCCACGCCATATGAAGACCCTCTCGAAGAGCTAAGAGTTCAGCTACTGTAATTGAAACATTACCAAAATTGCCAGAAAAACCGACACACCAACACCCCTTGTCATCACGGACCAAACCTCCACCCGCCGCCATGTTCAAGGAGTTCCACAAACTCCCATCCGTATTAAGCTTATGCCAGCCTGGAGAAGGCAAATACCATCCCAACTGCTGTATAGATCGATTCTTACGCGAGCCTTCAGGAAAGGCTTGCCGCCACTCCACCACTAACTTCTTAATTTTATAAATGAAGCTTGACAGAGGAGGGTCTTGCGCCGCAAAAATGTACTCATTCCTCCTCTTCCAACAGATCCAAGTTGTTGCCAAAAAAACCACCTGCCACGGCGCATCATGCACCAACAAATTGAAAAAAACACCCTTAGTAGCTAAGATCCGCCACTAATCACCAGTCATCCACCGCTCAAAGTCAGCCCACAGCGTTGTAGGAATGCATTCTTGCCAAATCTCCTTTGACCTTGGACAGTAAAATAGCATATGGGAGATTGTCTCGCAACTCGCATTACATCTATCACAACTGCCATTCTCTATAATCCTTCTAGAAAAGAGCAATTCTTTAGTGGGCAGGCTGTGGTGTAAATCCAACCACAAAAAATATTTAATCTTAGATGGGGCTTTAAGCTTCCAAATCTAGCTATCTCTTTCTTGCACTTGAGATGGCAAACCCAACCTATCATATATTGCCTTACAGTTAAACTTCCCATCAGCCGTCCCTAGGAAGATCCTTTTATCATCATTGACACAGGTCTTTTGCATAGGAAAATGGTGAATCTTATGTCTCAAAACCTCAGGGAGTATCGTGTGTAGGCCGTTAAAATTCCAACCAGTGTCCACTGTCCACAAATCGGCGACCCTTAAGTCCATATCACCCCTCATGATCACAGTTTCACAAAGCTCAGCCACCGTATCCCTAAACAACCATTTATCAAACCAAAAGGAAATATCTCTTCCATTACCAATCCTCCAACCCACCAAATTTGACAAAGACGAACAGCTTTAACCACACCTTTAAAACAATTGGATTCACACTTGCGAGGTACATAATCAAGAAGCGACGTACCTTTTAAATACTTAGCCTTGCAAGCATCAATCCAGAGACTAGAACAACCCTTGATAATCCTCCAGCTCTCATTTGCTAACATTGCAATATTCGTTCGTCGCGTGGTGCGTATGTAGAGATGTTAAACGGGCTAGCCCTAGCGGTTCCGGGCTAGCCCTAGCGGGCTTCGGGCTAAACGGTCCGGGTCAAAAAAGCCCGGATTTAAACGGGCTAGGAAATATCGGCCCTAACCCTAACCCTAACGGGTTTCGGGCTAAACGGGCTAAACGGGCTAAATATTTAAAAAATCTATTTTTTATTTTTTATAACTCATAAAAAAAAAGTAACAATATATTTTATATATATAGTAATAACTATACTATAATAAATATAACAAAAAATACACTTTTATGTACATACATATATATATATATACACACACACACACACAATATTAACAAATACAATAATAATATATATTATATATAATATTAATATATATTACATATATAATATTAATATATGTTATATAAATATAGTATTACTGTAAGTTGAAATTAACAATATATCGGGCTTCGGGCTAGCCCTAACGGGCTTCGGGCTAAGCAGTCGGGCCAAAAGCCGGATTTAAACGGGCTAGGAAATATCGGCCCTAACCCGGTTTTTTGGCGGGTTAAACGGGCCAGCCCTACGGGCCCGAGCCCGTTTAACATCTCTATGCGTATGCCAATACCCCCACATTTCTTACTCTTGGTCACCGTTCCCCAATTAATCAAGTGGAGCTTCTTTTTATCCGGATCCCCCGACCATAGAAACTTCCTATTAAGTTGATCGATCCGATTGCAAATTCCTTCCGGCAACCAATGCGATTGCATAATATGCACATGGAGTGCATTGGTCACACTTTGAATGAGTGTCGCCCGGCCAGCAATTGATAACAGCTTGGCTTTCCACCCGGCCAAACGATTAGACACCTTGTCAACCATACTTCTGAAAGTACCCGCCATAACCCTACCGTGAATCAAAGGTGCTCCTAGATATTTTCCTAAATCTGTCGAGATGCCAAATTCGAGGAAAGAACTGATTTGGCGCTTTCGTGCCTTGTCACGGCGACTGGAGAAGAAAATTCTTGATTTAGCACTACTAATCTGAAGGCCTGAAACATCACAAAAGTCGGACAGGACACGCTTCACACATCTGGCATTAGCCGAGTCTGCCTTTGACATGAGGATTAAATCATCCGCAAAAAAAACGTGTGAGAATTTTGGCCCCCCTCTACTCAACTGCACAGGGGTCCAACAACCGTCCTCCACTCTCTCATGAATGAGGTAAGAGAGCCTCTCAACACAAAGCACAAACAGATATGGTGATAAAGGATCACCTTGTCGTAAACCGCACTTTGGCATCAAGGGATTAATAGGGGCCCCATTCCATAGAATGCGCGGTTTCGAACTCCTGACATAGAACATAATGAGACGCTTCAACTTATCAGGCACTCCAAAGAAAGAGAGTGTTTCTTCAACAAAGTTCCAACTCAGCTTATCATAAGCCTTTTCCAGATCGAGCTTTATAATCATACTCCCCGTCACGTTGTTCTTTCGACCCCGCAAAGTGTGTAATATCTCCTGTACAAGCCTGATATTGTCATGTGTTCCCCGTCCCTTGATAAAACTGCTCTGGGTCGGGGCAATAAGGTTTGGCATAAGAGCTTTCAGTCTCATAGTGATGACTTTGGTAATTAGTTTGTAAGACACATTACACAAAGTAATAGGCCTGTACTTACTAATGACCTCAGGATTAGGAACTTTAGGTATAAGACATAGAAACGAGTCACCAACCGATTCCTCAAATTCACCATTCTCAAAAGCAGCATTAATGAAACTCAGAAGCAACTCCTTAGAAGTATCCCAAAACCTCTGGTAGAACTGAGCCTGGAATCCGTCGGGACCCGGAGCTTTAGTAGGGTGAAAGCTCCACAAAACCTCTTTAAGTTCGGATTCCCCTACTCTCCGGGCAATCTGCTGGTTCTCCTCACAACTCAACGACATTTGGAGGTGGGATCTCGGAAGGAAAGTGTGTCGACACCCATTACCCCCAAACACTTTATTAAAATAATCCCACACATGGCTCTTGATCAACTCTTCATCATGACACCAAAAGTCATCGATCTTAAGGACCGATATTAAACTTCTTCTCCGCCGCTGAATAGTAGTTTGGTGGAAAAATTTTGTGTTACGTTCACCCTCCACCATCCACCTTATTCTCGACTTTTGACGCCATAGCTCCTCCTCCTGCCGTAAAGTCGCCGATAACAAACTAATAAGCTTGTTCTCAAAAGCCAAGAGCGAATCAGTGACAACTCGTTCCTCTAAACTCTTCTGAACCCCATTAATTCTAGCGAGGAGCCACCTCTTACGCTTGAAGATGTTGCCAAAAGAGTTCTTATTCCAATCAAGAAGGAGCGGCGGCAAACCGGCCACTGCTGCCTCAAGACTCTCGAACCTGCCCCAATTCTTTTTGATAATATCCACACAACTATCCTCAATCAACCAAGCAGACTCAAAACGAAATGGACGAGGAGCCCACTTCTCACAACCCCCACAAAACGTCAAGATTGGGCTGTGATCAGAGAAAGAACGAGGCAAGTTGACCACAATCCCGTTAGGAAATAAATTCTTCCACTCCAGATTAACCAGGGAGCGATCAAGGCATTCCCATATACGACCAAGTCCACCCCTCTCATTACACCACGTAAAGCACGGCCCTTGGAAAGCAAGGTCCATAAGATCACAACTTTCTAGCCGAGTCCTGAAGGTCGAACATCTGTTCAAAGTGTTTGTGCGACCCCCTTTCTTCTCAGATATGGACAAGATGTCGTTAAAATCACCCGTGACACACCACGGACCCCGATAAGCTTCCCGAATTTCAGCAAACTTATTCCACATGTTAATCTTATCCGGCAAGTAAGGTTTCACATACACCCCAGTTAAAAGCGAGGGAGACTGCCCACGTGGATCAACCATGACATGAATACTTTGGTAATCCCAAGCAATCACCTCTAAATCAACCCAAGAAGCATCATACAACAACCACAAACCTCCAGATGCGCCATCCGATGGACAACTAAATAAATCTGGGAAGTTAAGTCTGTTCCTCCAGGAATTAGAAACCACATTATTAGCATGAGTTTCCAATAAGAATACAATGTCCGGCTTATGCATAGACATTAGCAAATCAAAATTTGCCTTGAAACCATCCTTCATCACCCCACGAACATTCCACGACAGAATCTTAAGGTGTCGAGACATCATAAACAAAAATACGATTTATTGAGTACCTGTATGGTACTCCGTCTCCATCGCACCGTCAGGTGTACAGTCAGAACTAGGATACCGTAAAGCCGAAGCATCCATGCGGGCATCCTCCCCGTCAGTCTCCATATTCCTCCCCACATCCTCCATATTAAAACAATGGTTAGAGCTGGTTGCCGTATTAGAAAAAGTTCCACTAATACTTCTTCCCCGAGACAATAATGTACCCCGAAGTTCAGTTGAGGTGAGATCCATATCATGAGGATGAGGATATAAGTTCTCCTTATCTTGGGAGTTTAAAACTGCAAACCTGTTAGATTGTTTGCGTATTGGTTCCTTTTCCAGATTCTTAGGTACAGCCTTATTAGTAAAACTCCTTGTATTCATCGGGTTGTCCCGTTGAGGCATGCGTGGTACCAGTTGTCTTTCTGTCACTGATGTCTTCTTCTTATCCCGTCCTGGCTGGTTGTCTTTCACTGGACTCTTTTTCCTGTTTGGGCGTTTAAGAAGAGTCCAGGGGCCATACATGTCTTCTGTAGCGGGTTTATCTTCACTAGTATTTGATGCTGGCTCATGTTTGTCATGTTTGTCAGAATCTAATGGCAGTGAATACAAGATTGAAGCACTTTAACTACTGAAGGTAGACAACAAATTGTGGATTTGGGAGTTATTTAACAAAAGAGTGTAGTTTCAAAATATATTTACCATATAAGTGTACTTTCAAACATATTTACCAAATAGATGTACTTTTATATTTAAGTGGGTTTTTATTATTTTTTTTACTTTTTCTAAAATCATTATTTTTTCTGCTTTTTTAACTGTTTTTTACTGCTTTTTTAAACTATTTTTTTAAGAAAAAATATCTGTAACATTAATATTAAAAGCCGGAAATTCTTATTTAAAATTCGTAGATAAAAAAATTGGAAAAAAAGAATTTTGAAATTTATTTGTAAACGGTTTTAATAAAAAAAACTGAAATATTATTCTACATAAGAAATAAAAATTTGAATAATTTTTTTAAATATGGATTTTTTTTAAAACCTGTTAGTTGTATTTTTCATAAAAAAACTGTTAAGTTCTTAAAAAAAATCTAAAAATCTAAAAAAAAGACAGATTAAAGTTTAACAAAAAATCTACAATATTATAGTAAAACTATTATTTCTATTTTTGAATTTTGAATTTTCTAGTAAATGGAAATCTATTTTTTATTTAAAATAAGATTGGAAATTTTTAATAAAAGGGAAAATCATAGAAAATAAATATTTAAATACCTGAAAATTTATTAAAAGTAAAATTAAATATTTAAATATTTCAATTTCCAATCTTATTTTAAATAAAAAAATAAATTTCCATTTACTAGAAAAATTAAAAATTCGAAAATAGAAATAACATTTTTTACTTTACTACAATAGATTTGTAATTAAACCTTAATCTGTCTTTTTCTTAAATTTTTAGATTTTTTTTAAGAACATAACTGTTGTTTATAAAAAAATACAACTAACAGATTTTAAAAAAAATCTATGTGTAAAAAAAATATTCAACTTTTTATTTCTTTATGTAGAGTAATACTCCAGCTTTTTTTTTATTAAAATAGTTTACAAATAAATTCCAAAATTCTTTTTTTATTCAGTTTTTTATTTCCGAATTTCAAATAAGAACTTCCGGCTTTTAATATTAATATTACATATATTTTTTTTCTTAAAAAAAAGTTAAAAAAGCAGTAAAAAAACAGTTAAAAAAAGTAGAAAAATAATGATTTTAAAAAAAGTAAAAAAAAAAAACAATAAAAACCCACTTAAATAGAAAACTACACTTATTTGGTAAATATGTTTGAAAGTACACCTATATGGTAAATATGTTTTAAAACTACACCTCTTTGGTAAATAACTCTGGATTTGGAGGGGTGTATTCAATTGAGATTTTGAGGGATTTTTTTGGATTTTAAAAATCCTAGGGTATTCAATTTGTATTGTTTTGAATCCACTAAAATCTTGAAGTACTCAATTTGGATCTCAGAATGTCATTTAAAATATTGGTATATTCAATTAGGATTTCAAATGTCATTTAAAATCTTGGTGTATTCAATCTGGATTTAAAATAATCCATTAAAATCTGCGGGTATTCAGAAATCCATAGATTTTTTTGGATTCATTAAAATGGTGGATTTCGATGGATTTGTTAGTGTTTTTTTGTATGTTTTGAAATCTCACCAAAATCAATGAGATTTTGACAGATTTTTAAAAATTCATCTGTAAATCCGAAAGACTCTCCATCAACTTTATAAAATTCTACGATGATTATTAATAATTCATGCATTATTTTTAATCCGCCAAAATCTTTAAAATTCCATGGATTATTATTAGTCCACCAAATTCTGAATTGAATACACCTCTCTTGATTGTGGCAATGTTTTAAAAGGCGTGGCACGAGTTTGAGATGTTTTGTCCGAATGAGGCGAGGGTACAAGGGGGTAAGCCTCAACTTATTAGAAAAGTAGAACTATAATACCAGAAAGCTATAGTTAATATTTCTACATGTTTAATTCAACCAAGGCAATGGTTTCAATGTAATATCTATAATGCTCATAATATAGTATTACTAATTGGATTATGATAACAATTCAATGTAAATTATAATGATCAGCCAATTCAATATAATGTCATATAATCTAAATATAACTTAAATGTAAAGATTAAAATTAGATCAAATGACTCTATTTAATTGCTTTAGAATAACATGTTCTGCCTAAATCCATTTCCTTTAAATTTATAAAAGTACACAAAGAAGAATTCAAATTATATGTAGAAAGTTTAAAAGGAAAAAAGAGGAACTGTAAAATTCAACTTTAGCCAATCCAAATAAAAGTAAAATGTAAATTATGTAAATGTGCAAACTGTAAAGTTGGACAGAAAATCAGCAACACGTGTACCCCCACCCTATGAGCACCTCGCAAGGTGCTCATCAATGGGGCAAAATGAACATCTTGCTAGCTGGGGTGTTTGGGGGTACAATTTGGGAAAAAGAAATAGAGGAATCTTAATTTATATAAAAGGAAACCATCAAAAAAATAAAAAGTAAACCGAGTAAATAGTTTGGGAACATAAGTATAGGAATCGAAATCAAGGAAATACGCTGTGTCAGTCTTTGCGAGAGGATGGAAATCGAAAATTCGGGATTTCGCTAAAATAGGGAATCCTGAACCCCTGAAACATACATCGAAGATGTAGTGAAGAACGGACCAACGGCAGGGCTAATTTCCTTTTCACCTCTCCAATTCCGAGGACATGACCCCCCCCCCCCCCACCAAAAAAAAAAAAAGAAAACAAAAAACAAGGTGTTGCTGTAATACCCGGTTGTAATTCAGTCATTATCATTCAGTAAATTCATTCGGTGATTGTCACTCAGTGGATTTTCACTCATTTATAATCATTCATCAATCATATTCTTTCACCGTGTTCACCATTCGGAAAAACTTCGAGTGGTGTATCGTTATTGTTCATTGTTTCAACTTTCCTCATATGAGTTCGACTTTGTTAGATCACCATTAATTTTTGGTAATTCCAAAAATTCTAAATCTTTGCAATATTATAGAGCATCGAGTTAGCTTTCCTATGGTTCAAACGGTGAGTCACTCGGTCAGGACGAGAAAGTTATGGTCGTTTTAGCTCACCCGCTCATTTTTTCAATTTTGGCGATCAACGCCGAGCGACTCGGCCGTGTCGTCCGACACGGCCCGTGCGTACTCGTCGGATAATGCCGCGATGTCTGCCTCGGGACCCGGCCGTGTCGTGCAGCGGCCGAGTCGCACCCCTCGGATAGGCGGAACCGTCGCCCGGAGGCGGCCGTGTGCGGGACACGGTCGAGTCAATCTGAGCGCCGCGAGGCAGGTCCTGTCGGTAGGCCCCTTGGCGCCGCGACCGTGTCATGCCGGACACGGTCGAGTCCCTGCCCGGCAGATGCGCGCCGCGGCCGTGTCATGCCGGACACGGTCGAGTCCGGCTTGCGAGTCAACCCTATAAATTCATTTTTGAGCATTTTGAGCTCATTTATTCCATTTTTCCATCTTCTTCACCGAGAGAGAATATCTTGAGGGAGAGATTTCTTCATCAATTATCATTTGAGTGTGTATTTTCATCACCTTCAATCATCTGGGAAGCTTGGATAGTCGTTTTTACACGTTTTCATCGGATCGAAGTACTTGGATCATCAAGAGGTAATTCCTTCAACACTTTGGACTTCGATTTTGTGTTGAGATATGATGTTTTGGACGTTATAATCATGTTATATGAAGGGATATGTATATGATTATGAGTTTGTATAAGGATTCATTGGATTATTGAGGAATTATTCGAGAACACCTTGAAAATCGAGTTGGAATTGGGGATTTTCGACTAATTGTTGTTATAATCACGTTTTTGGATATTCATAACGGATTATTGATCGTTTTGGAGATGTTTTGTTGGTTTGAAACACTTCTTGGGGATTTGATATTGGTATATTAAGGTTTGATTGTAACAATCGGAGTTTGGATACAACGTGTTTGATTTAATGCCTCTATGGACTTAGTTTAATCGTATCGGCGTTTGAGTTCGTTATATTCGTGTTTGATTCATATATTAAGCGAATTGTTGGTGCTTGTGTAATTCAAGGTTGTTCGAGTGGCGGTATTCCCTATTAAGGGCGTTGTTCGTGGAAGGACTTCCTCGCCTTCGGTTTGAGGCAAGTTTTATACTTGTACTAGTCATTGAGCTAATGTCATCATGTATGTGTATAGATGTGTTGTATCATTCCGAGACTTAGTCTCTTCATGAATTCATTGATATCAAGAGATCGTTCGATCGATACCTTAGGCAATTTTGCCAAGCGTCATTGTTGTTCGTTAACGGCGATTCAAGGCATTGTAATACTCATTATTAATGTCATTGTCGATAGCGGTTCGCGGTATCGATGTATCGATTGTTGTTCATATAGATGTCAATCTAAAACATCGTTGAAATCATTGTTATTCTGTTGGAGTTGTCATTAAAAGCGTATTGGCGATTAAAGGCATTAGCGTATTCATTTCTCATCTTCGGCGTCGTAACCGATTAAAGGTGCGAGGTATCCTTCATATCATTGTTATCGATTGGCCGTTCTCAGGCAAATCGAAATGTTCAATCATTCACTATATCATTATTATCAATTGACCTTTCTAAGGCAAATCGAGATATTCAATCATTCATCATATTACTCTTATCGATTTGCCGTTCTAAGGTAATCGAAACACTCAATCATTCATGGAATCATCCGCTGCATCATTGTTATCGTGTTGGCCGACTCAAGGTAGCACACTATCATTCTCACGAATTCGGTAATCTACGAATCGTGTCATTTGTGGTTTATTATATTTTTGGAGGCTAGTCTCGGCTAGTGCTTATTATGGGTAAGTTTGGGGCTTGAACCTTCGCGGTTGGCTTCCCAACACCTACAACTCAGTAGGTCACGGTCGTGTTTATGATCTTATGGGTAAGCTTGGGGCTTGAACCTTCGCGGTTGGCTTCCCAACACCTACAACTCAGTAGGTCACGGTCGTGTTTATGATCTTATGGGTAAGCTTGGGGCTTGAACCTTCGCGGTTGGCTTCCCAACACCTACAACTTAGTAGGTCACGGTCGCGTTTATGACCTTATGGGTAAGTTTGGGGCTTGAACCTCCGCGGTTGGCTTCCCAACACCTACAACTCAGTAGGTCACGGTCGTGGTTATGACCTTATTAGCCCTCATTAATTATAGCTTCGGGCTATTAGGTTTCATGTGAATGTGATATTTGTGACTTAATTGAGTGGCTTTCGAGGCCTTTGTGATTGTCTTGATAATTTCATTGGGGCCTTCGGGCATTGTGACTCATGTTTAATTCAGTTCTTGATGGATTCATGTTGTGTAATTCATTGCGATATTAAGGATTTTGATTCGCCGTTGGCGGTTATGTTCTAACACATCGAGCAATTATTAATAGTATGCCGTTGGCATAGTATTTCACGAATGCTCGGTTCTTACATTGGTTTGTGAGCATCTCGTACTATTATTATCATTATGCGTTTCATTACGCCTTTGGATGCATATCATGTTATACATGTATTTGATGTTCATTATCTGGATGGTGACCCAGTAGGCGGAACATGTTTTCATGTTTTAGGTGCTTGCGAGGAGAGAGTTGAGACACGGGGGCATGACGTTGGCGGCGAGGCATTCGGCGATACTAGTCCGAGTTGTTCATTGTTGGTCGATCGGTTGGAGTGTACTCCGGTCTTGTCGATTGTTGTCGTGTTGTATTACGAGCAGGATGTTCGTGGATGCTGTTGTATTTCATTTTGGCCATGTAGGCCACTTTTGTCGTTGAAATTCCTTATCGGAATATTGTGTCGGATATCATGGTAGGGACTATGATTTTCCCTTGTTGTTTAATTTAATGTATTATAGTCATGTTTGCCTGGTGGATCTCCTGGTGTGGGGTCCACGGCACTGTAATAACCCAATAGGATTTGGGGGTGTTACAGTTGCACCTCAAACCGCCTCACGAGGCACGTTCTGACATGTACGCCTTTGGACGGTGTAGGGTATCTATCCAGAATACATAAAATTACACAACACAACAGTAAACGAATTACAAATAAATTTCCTATATTTACGGGGATTAAGGGTTACACAACGAATTAAATAACACTGAATTACACAAAAGGAAAACACACGAACTTAACTAGAAATAACCGAACACGAAAACAAGAAAAATTAAGGTCGAAGAAATCCGACCAAACAGATCACTTAAGATCTGAAAGAACGAAACGCGAATCCGGCGTCCAGCAGTCCGATTCGTGCCACAATCCGAAGCGGTTTCAATGAATCACTCAGACTCAGCACCCAGAAACCCCAAAAGCCCAGAACTCCTTCCCCAAAACCCCCGGTCGATAAAGATTCACTCAGAAATCAGGTATTTCATAAAGAATGATTTTTTGCCTCAAGAACACTCAATTTCTCAGTCGTATTTTAGTGTCTCTCACCTCAAAAAGGATCCCAAAATATATAGGGGTGAAAGTCGCAACCCAAGAATCGGTCACCAGCATATGTAGCAACCAATCTTATCATTGGATTGATAAGGGTTGCTTACAAATTGGAAACCGATCGGAAAATCTCAAGGGAGCAGAGAAGCAGAAGCGAGAGAAACGGGAGAGGTAGGTGAGCGGCGCCGACAGGAGAAAGAGTGAATGGGTTAGGGTTTAGGGTAGGGAGTGTTTATATCAGCAAATGGACGGGTGGGATACATCCCACAAAAGGGACGGTCTAAATTTGGTCAAAGGATTTAATATGAAACCGGGCCTGGGCTAGGCTAATCAGACTGGGCTGCCAAATTTATTATTTTTGGTTTTGGACCCAGTTAAAAAACTTATTTCATTTAGGCCCAAAACCAACAAATCTCCACCCGGAACAAATGAGCCATCAGGGTACACTATTTTGAGAGGGAGGTCATCATCGTCGAACGTTACACCACCTGCACAACACACACAAAGTTAGTACAAGTATAAAGACATAAACAATCACTAAGAAAGAAAACTAGGAATCACAAAGAAAACTAGAAGAGCTATCACAAAGATAGTAAACAGGGAGACTAGAGTGTCTTCAACTAAGGGAGTCGATATTTAGTATCGACTTGCAAGATTTGGTTTTCTCGATCGGTAGGCACTTCGTGCCCATATCTGCAGGATTAGAATGGGACGAGATTTTCTTCAAATCAATTATGCCTTTTTCCACGATATCACGGATGAAGTGTCGCCTGACGTCAATATGCTTTGTACGATCATGGAAAACAGGATTTCTGCACAAATGTATGCTAGATTGACTGTCAGAAAAGACCACAATATTATCACAAAGAACATCAATTTCAGTAAGTAAACCTTTCATCCAGATAGCCTCTTTAAAGGCTTCAGTTGTGGCAATATATTCAGCTTCAGTAGTAGACAGTGTAACTATATGCTGAAGTTGAGATTTCCATGAAATGCACAAGTCACACAAGGTAAACACATATGAAGTTGTGGACTTACATTCATCCCGGTCATTGGCATAATTAGAATCAACATATCCTTTTAGGTTAACCACATCATCAGATTTAGAGAAAATAAGACCATCAGAAGCGGAATTTTTCAAGTACCGCAGTAACCACTTAAGGGCCTCCCAGTGAGGTTTTCCTGGATTAGCCATGTACCTACTTAAACAACTCACAGCATAAGCAATATCTGGTCTAGTACTAACCATAAGGTACATGACAGATCCAATAGCATTAGCATACAGGACAGATTTCATTTCACGAATTTCAGTTTCAGTTTTAGGCGACTGAGTTTTGGATAATAAGAAATGAGAAGCCAACGGCACACTAGCAATTTTAGCATCAGTCATTGAAAATTTTTCAAGAATTTTACCAATGTAAGAGGACTGATTTAGAAATAAAGTGCCTTTAGATCTGTCCCGAATGATATTCATGCCAATATCTTTTTAGCATCCCCTAAATACTTCATGTCAAATTGTTCACCTAAGCAACTTTGAACATGATCAATAGATTTAATGCATGAACTGATCAAGAGCATATCATCTACATAAATAAGTAAGAACATAGGAACACCACAGTCATTCTTGAAATAAAGGCATAGATCATAAGCACTACGACGAAATTTCAAGGATAGCATGCAATCATTGAATTTTTTGTTCCACTCTCTAGGGGATTGCTTGAAGCCATATAGGGTTTTATTGTGCAAGCACATATGATCTGGATGGTTACTATCTATAAAACCTTCCGGTTGTTTCATGTAGATAGTTTCTTTCAATTCACCATGCAAAAATGCCGTTTTAACATCTAATTGTTTCATCTCCCAATTATGATGTGCAACTAATGCAAGCATGATGCGAACAGTGGTGAATTTAACTATTGATGCAAAAATCTCAGTATAGTCAATAACTTCTCGTTGAGTAAAACCTTTAGCTACTAACCTTGACTTAAATCTGACGTTATCCTCATCCTTTTTGACTTTAAACAACCACTTACAATCAATCAAAGAACAATTTCTAGGTTTTGGAACAAGTTTCCAAGTATCATTCGCATGCAAGGATGTAATTTCTTCATTCATTGCATTTAACCATTCATTTGAATTATCAGACAACAAAGCATCATTGTAAGATTTAGGTTCATTACCATCAAGCATATCAAACACATTGAAAGCAAGAGAAGCCATATGGAAATCATCTAAGTGTATAGGTCTCCTAACATTCCTTTTAGGCCTATCCCTAGTTAGTTGATAATCAGACAAATCTGGAGCAGATTCAGATTCATCCCCATTATCAGACTGATTATTAGGTTCAGGATTTTCCATATTATCAGATTCAACAGTTAACTCATTATCACTAAGATGCTCCACCCTAATCTGAACAGGGTGGGGAGAATTTTCAGCAGCTAACACAGGAGCAGGTATAGGATTATCAAGACAAGAAAATTCAGTTTCATTAAACACCACATTCCTGCTAATAATCACCTTCAATCCGGGTTCAGATCTGACCCATAAACGATAACCCTTAATACCATCAGGATATCCACGAAAAACACATCTCAAGGATCTGGGTTCAAGTTTATCAACATTTTGATGCACATAAGCAGCACAACCAAACACACGAATGTTTGAAAAATCAATAGCATGACCCGACCACAGACTCGGGATAATTACCATTTAATGGTACAGAAGGTGATCTATTGATAAGATATGCAGCAGTTAAAAGAGCCTCACCCCAAAACTTTTAGACAACCCAGAAGTGGCGAGCATGGCCCTAACCTTTTCAAGGAGGGTTCGGTTCATTCGCTCAGCCACCCCGTTCTGTTGAGGGGTATAAGGGATTGTCTTATGCCTAAGGATGCTATTTTCAGAACACGTTGCAAAATTCAAGGTCGTTATCGGTCCTTGTATTTTTAATCCGTTTTCCGGTTTGATTTTCCACCAAAGTTTTCCAAGTTTGAAATTTTTCAAACACATCAGATTTTAATTTGAGTAAAAATACGAAAACTTTTCTCGAGTAATCATAAATAATGGACAAGAAATACTAGTTTCTGCCATGAGTCGTAACACTGGCAGGACCCCAAACATCAGCATGAACATAATCAAGCACATTGGAACTCTTACCAGATTTCTCAAAAACGGGGTTAGGGGAATCGGGAGGTTTTGGAAATTGAGTTTTATGTTGTTTGCCATACATGCAGGAGTCACAGAAAGACAACTTAGAGATTTTATCCTTTCCAAAAGACTTTTGTTTATGCAAGATATCTAATCCCTTCATGCTCATGTGTCCTAACCTATTATGCCACAATTCGGTTTTATCCGCACAAACCAGGTTAGAACATGCAGCAGTTTCAGTTTGGCAAATGTATAAATTAAATTTCCTGATTCCTTTAAACAACATTAAGGATCCTCTGCAAATTTTCATGCAACCATTCCCCCAACAACCCCGAAGGCCCTCATATTCCAAAGTAGTACAAGATATCAGATTATGAGATAAATCAGGGATATGTCTGACATTTTTTAGAGTAAACGGAGTACCATCAGCAAATTTCAAACACACATTTCCTACTCCGGCCACAACCCATTTCACCTTATCAGACATGTAAACATACCGATCACCAAGATTAGTATAACTCGTAAAATGCTGTTTATAAGGTGTCATATGATGAGTGCATCCAGAATCCAGCAACCATTCATTTTCACACAGACCAGAAAGCACAGAATTCACAGAGAGACACAAATCATCAATAACCATAAAGACATCGCCCACAGTCAAATTAGCCTGATCATTTTGCAAGTTCTTTTTAGGCTTGGTGCACTCTTGTATATAATGACCAAGTTCACCACAGTTATAGCATTTGCGATTCTTAGACCGGAGCTTAGTTGTAATATCCGGATTTATTACTGTGATTTTTACCTGTATTCGAACCCTGTATTATTCGGATTTGTGGTTTTGATTATTGGAGTATGATATTTCTTGCATTGGCATCCTTGTACTTAAGTATAACAACATGCAAATTTTCTCATGCAAACTCGTGATAGCGCACGCTAAGAATGTAGCTTAACGCGCGCTATCGGCTATTACTAGCGCACGCTACATATGTAGGAGTTGCGTGCGCTAGACACTGAATTATTGAGGTAGGTGGCTAGCACATGCGCCAGCCGGGACATGGGTCCGGGTAAGATTCCCGCGGACGAACCTGGACAGTTTTGGAGTCAACTCTTATTAGCACGCGCTAAGGAATACTTAGTAGCGTGCACTAATTAACTAAAGTGCAGAATATTATAAATGAGACAACCACCCGTTTTGGCTTACATTTCCTTCGTCCATTCTTCTTTCTTGAGAGGCCATAGAGCTTTAATCATCCCTCTAACACACTTAGAACACATCTTAGTGATCCTTGAATATTGGTTATCACTTGTGAGTGATCATTGAAGAGAAGTAACACCTTGGAGTGGCACATAACCAACCGGAGTCGGATTCTACCTTGTGGTTCAGTGATTTCATCATATTAAGGTATGTTCAACCTATCACCAGCCTTAGATTTGGATTCCAAAGGATTAGATGATCATGCTAACGTGATATTGAATTTCATTAGTGAATTATTCAACAAACATCATGTTTTAAGATTGGAATGTCTATGCTTATGATATTATCGTTGGAACCTCGTAATTGGAATCCTAGTACTTCAAGTGATAAGAGAACATTCTGAAGTTTATTATCCGTATTATTTATGTTATCTTAGTGATCATAAATTGGAGGTGGTATTATTTTCGGTTATAAGGACTTAAGGGAAGAATCGTCTTAGGGAATATTCTTCTGTATAAGTTGGAATTGTTAGTTCACCTCCTGATAAAGTCTGAATATGTATAATGATAGTAGAATCTAATACATCAACCGGAGATCACCAACTCCGCATGAGAATTGTAATCAAGACGGATTATGGTGTTATGATGATTATACGTATACTTGCACCTCGAAGTTGTTAGTATCCATGAGATCATTCATAAAGGTTATGATCATAACATGAAGCCGGATAACAAACATTAATTACTGAGGGATTCACTTACTTCATCACCATTTGTATAATTTGCTGCCCTCCAGTGAACTGCCATGCACTCTTAGCGTGCGCTAAGCTTCGAGAATTAACGTGCGCTATCGAGTACGTTTAGCGTACACCACGAATGGGACTTAGCGTGCGTTAAGTCATCGGTGATCGATCGGTGATCGGTGAGGCACGACCACGCTGGTTAGCGTCGCTAAGTGTGTGTACTGCGTGCGCTAACGAGTAGCATTAACGTACGCTACATAGGATTCGTAGCGTGCGTTAAGCTATCCAGACAGATTACATATTAAGGACTTTCTACCGTAATTGTTGAATTGTTAGACGTTCATTCGACATGAAATGAATTCTATGCTATTTCTTTTGTTAAGGTTCGAGCTTAACACGTGATTGATCGAAGGGGACGACCTTCGAGTATTTTGATATTCGTGGAAGTTTATTCTTGTCAACGAACCGAGGCAAGTACTCTAATTAGAATTGTTTATATTATGACAATTATGATGTGATTGTATCGTGTAAATATGTTGTGATTATATGTCCACCATGCGTTGATCGGGGCGGGAATCATCATGGGAATCTATAGGCTGTGTCTTGTTTGGATCGTCGGACAGTAGTTCCACCATGTGTTGGTTCGACGGATCATCATGGGAATCTATAGTTTGTGTCTACTGGATCGTTGGAATACCATTAGTATGTTGAAACTGTTATAATATGATATGTGTTGTGTATATTTCTCATTGGAGAAACTTGTTAAGATATAATTGTTGATTATATCACTGTTGTATGATTATTGTACTTGTACTAGCATCGTTGTGCTAACCCCTCCGGGGGTGATCATTTGTGTATTTTCAGGATCCAGAAGAGCGGGGAAACAACCACTGGAGATGCATGACGACGAGGGTGCAGAGTGATGTTCCGGCGGGTTTCTTTGCATCGTTGTTAGTTGGTTATTTCAATAAAGTACTCGAGTACGTCGTCAGTTTATAATGTTTGGATTTTAGTGATGTAATAATAACTCTTCATTGGATATTTGTAATCTCGGTTTTGAACCAGTCGGTTGAATTTTATTTCAGCAATTTCATAAATTGGTATCTGTTATTGTCATTTCCTTTTATTCAGCCTTGTAAATTCTTATGTAAAGGATTTACGGCGCTGTAATATTCCTGAATATATAGGGGGTGTTACAGAATATGGTATCGGAGCTAAGATTATGGATATCTGGGCCATTGGGTTAAAATAGGGGTCATTTACGTCTTTTGAGGTAACCGGCCGTGAATGACATCACTGTACTGCCTACGTCTTCATTCGAACGGTGGTTGTAAGTTCCTAAACTCTATCTCGTTCTTTACATGTTGTACCTTTTTATACTTGAACATTAGAATGATGTTGTTTCCTGTATATTAAGTATTTGTGCTTACAGTATGTTGAGAGGCGGACGTGGACGTGGTCGCGGTTGTGGGCCTTGGCGAAGGAATCTTTGAAAGGGAGGCGTCGCCTTCTATTCAGGCTAGTCATAGCTCAGGCGAGCCGCAACAATCCATCAATAACAAACCGGAACCTGCGGTACCAGAAATCCTTCGCCAAGTGGTGAATCAGATGACTCAGTTCGCTCATGTCGTGGACCGAATGCAGATGGCAGTGGGACTTCAGCAGGGAGATGGACAACAAAAGATCCCAGAAATGGGAAATCGAGGTGACCGATGGTTGCAAGAGGTAGCGAAAATGCAACCGCCCAAATTTGACGGCTTTTCCAAGACTCCCACTTGGGATCATTGGTTGAAGGAATTGGAGAAAATTTTTGCTTGAATTAATTGCCTAGATGACAGGAGAGCTCCTATTGCCCAGTACTTTCTGATTGGGGAGACATCCGAGTGGTGGGAAGCTATCCGACCTACAGATCATGATGCTGATTGGACAGAATTTAAAATGATGATGGAAGCTCGATCGCCCTCGTCACTGTGAGGAAGCGAAATTCGGGAGTTTTTCTCCGCTCAACCATCAGACGAACCCGTATCCCAGACGATTAAGACGTTTAATCAGCAGTTAGCATTTGTTCGGCATCTGGTCAGAACAGATGCGGAGATGATGATTCATTTTGAAATGAGAATGAAACCAGAAATCCATAGGTACATATCCGATTTTGAATGTACCACTCTCCACCAATACCAGTGTTGTGCGGCGATTAATACGCCTCGATAGGCGATCAGCATCACAATCAGAGAAGCCAACCATAGAAGACTTACTCTGGACAAACGCCCAGAGTTCGGCACAATGCGGCGACCGTCTTTTGGTACCCAGCGATCGTCTTTTGATGTCTGACGATCGTCTTTAATGAGCGAACCAGAGGCGATCATCTCGTGCCACGAATGGATCCGGCATCCGTCAAAGTCGTCGAAGACCGAATCTTAGACGGTGGCCCACATGCGGATCTTCAAAGGATACCGACAGATAGGACCATTGACCCCAGCCTGTCACCTACCATACCTACCGACAAGGTCGCCGAAAGGTACAAAGTGGGTCCTCCCCGGACAGCGACTCGCAACGCGTGCTGGCTTCCCATTGGTTCGCCCAGCTGGCCTCCAGCAGCAACCTCGGACCTCAAGGGAACAGGCCCACGTGACGGGACGATCGGCCGTCTTATTCTAATATAGAAAACGGCGGTCGCCCGCGATCGCCCGAGGAATCCCAGCTACCTTGTCCCCTATAAATAGAGAACTCACTGCTATGGCAAAGAGGACGCGAATTTACTACGAATTCAGTGCAAAATACACACCAAAGAGAGAATCAAAGGCTCTTTTGGCAACCACTAATACATTCATAGTGATATTCATACACATTCATCATATATCCCAAGCAAGAACTCACAGATTTATCCATCTGGTTCTTCCGGCAATCTACGCGCTCTAAAGCCTAGATAACTAGAAGTCTTTACACTCCTTGTAATAGATTCTAACATTAATATTTGTACTCGACAGTATATTTATTAATAACATCTCGCGAGAGCATTCAAGCCCGGGATTAACAACCCCGGCATATCTTGTGTTATCTATTTTCTCACGGAAGTGCTCTCGCATTTGTTTGTTACTCGATCATTCCAGCAATACTATCTCCGGATAATATTTTGGGTAACAACAACCGGGATAAGGCGTTGGCGTACGAAATAAAAGAAGCGGCAATGGAGAAGTTTATGGAGTCGAAGAAACAAAAAGTCTCTGGTACGTTTACAGAGCACAAGAACAGTGGGTCCTGCAAGGCCCAGTCTTCTTCTTCTTTCAAGAAACCTCCGCACCCATCTAAGAGCGGAAAGAATTACGGAACAATGTTAGCCACGATGGATACAGTTAGGAAGTGCTTTAACTGTGGTCGCCCAGGCCACCTTTGCCGTGATTGTTTGCGCACTCCAGTTACATGTTTTGACTGCGGACAGGAAGGGCACCGTGCGACGTTTTGCAAGGACACCACCAAGTACAATGGAACCCGTTCATCGCAGCCAGTTCAGAAGGAAGCTAGTATCCAACAGACGCAGCAAAGTGTTCAGATGCCTCAAAATTTTGGCCGCGGACGAGGCAGAGGACAATGGGACCGAAAGGGGACATCGAGTGCCGGATCTATTCCCCCACGTCTGTATGAGATGAGGAGGACAGACGATCAGGATGCTGCTGTCGCATCAGGTACTGTCCAGATCCTTTCCCAGCCAGTTAGCGTTTTATTTGATACAGGAGCTACGCATTCTTCTATATCTTTATCTTGTGTAAATCGTTTGAATATTTCTGGTTTTCATACTTGTGAACCTTATGTTGTTGGTTTACCGAGTGGAGAGAGGATTGTCGGGAATTTAGAAACTAGGGATTTCCCTGTAATATTTGGAGGCAGAGAGTGGCTCTCAAATCTGATCGTGATAGAAATGCAAGGAGACGACCTGATACTCGGAGACAATTGGCTTAATCGATATGGAGCAATTGTAAACTACCGAAGGAGGAATATTTCGCTAATCGCCGACGATGGCTCTGAAGTACTGTTTGAAGGATGGAAACCAGGAAGCTCAGGAAAATTGATCAAAGCAATGAAAGCTGTCAAATTGTTGAAACAGGGCTGTACCAGGTACTGGTGCTATGCAATGAAGAAAAAGGATGAAACCGTGGAACTTTCATCCATTCCTGTTGTGAACGAATTTCCAGATGTATTTCCTGATGAGTTACCTGGACTACCTCCATGAAGGGATGTAGAATTTACCATTGAGCTGGAACCCGGAGCTACACCAATTTCCAAGGCGTCGTATCGTATGGCACCTACTGAGATGTACGAACTGAAGAAGCAGCTGGAGGAGTTACTGGACAAGGGCTATATTCAGCCAAGCGTTTCACCACAGGAGCGCCAGTTCTTTTTGTCCGAAAGAAGGATGGATCGCTCCGACTGTGTATTGACTACCGAGAGCTGAACAAGATAACGATTAAGAACAAGTATCCATTGCCACGGATTGATGATCTGTTTGACCAGTTGCAAGGGGCAACCGTATTTTCTAAAATCGATCTGAGATCAGGGTATCATCAACTGAGGATTAAGGAATCTGATATTCCGAAATCAGCATTCAGAACTCGCTACGGACACTATGAGTTTGTAGTGATGCCGTTTGGTCTCACTAACGCACCTACTGTATTCATGCAATTGATGAACCGAGTGTTCATCGAATATTTGGATAAATTTGTGGTCGTGTTCATTGATGACATTCTAGTGTATTCTAAGAGCCCGGAAGAGCATGCTCAGCATTTGCGGATTGTATTGGAACTTTTGAGAAACGAACAACTGGACGCCAAACTCTCTAAGTGTTAATTTTGGCTGAAGAAAGTAATGTTCCTCGGCCATGTGGTATCAGCTAAAGGAGTCCGATTTGACCCTCAGAAAATCGAAGCAATTATGGATTGGAAACCTCCAAAGAACGTGAAAGAAGTCCGAAGTTTCTTAGGACTTGTTGGGTATTATCGTCGGTTCGTGGAAGGGTTTTCCAAAATCTCCCGCCCACTTACTCGACTCCTGCAGAAAACTCAAAAGTTTGAGTGAAACGAGTCGTGTCAGACTAGTTTTAATGAATTAAAGAAGAGATTGACGACGACACCGATTCTATCACTTCCACAGGGGACTGGAGGATTCATAGTTTACAGTGATGCTTCGAACCAAGGACTCGGATGCGTATTGATGCAGAATGACAAGGTGATCGCTTATGCTTCACGACAGCTGAAACCTTATGAAGTGAATTACCCAACACATGATTTGGAGCTAGCAGCAATAGTTTTTGCTTTGAAGATCTGGAGGCATTATCTGTACGGGACTCACTGTCAGATCTTTACGGATCACAAGAGTCTCAAATACATCTTCAGCCAGAAGGAATTGAACATGCGGCAAAGAAGATGGTTAGAGCTGATCAAGGACTATGACTTAGAGGTTTTGTATCATCCAGGCATAGCGAACGTAGTGGCCGATGCACTCAGCCGCAAGCCTGTTTCTATTCAGATGCTGGAGACTCTGACCTCCCAACTTAGCCTTCAACGAGAGATTATTCGAGAAGGAATTGAAGTGTGGTTACAAAGAGTCCAAGGACAACTGTGCGTGATGGAAATAACTTCATCACTAACCGAAGAAATCAAATCTAGACAGGCTGATGATCCTCTGATGATTCGGTTACGTGATGAAGTGATCAAGGGGAAGGCCCCCGGATTCCTAATTCATGATGATGGAGTTTTGAGATTCCAGAACCGACTCTGCGTTCCCGATGTCAATGTTCTGAAATAGACGATTATGAAGGAAGCTCACAGTTCGCCCTATTCTATCCACCCGGGCACCAGTAAAATGTATAAGGACTTGAACCAGAATTTCTGGTGGGGCAACATGAAGAAAGATGTAGCGGACTATGTTTCGAAATGCTTGACTTGTCAGCAGGTGCCGGAATGTTGAAGCCGCTTCCAATCCCTGAATGTAAGTGAGTGGACATATCGATGGACTTTATCACCAGTATGCCGAGAACCAAGACAGGAATGAACATGATTTGGGTGATAGTTGATCGTTTAACCAAATCAGCTCATTTTCTAGGCATTAAGGACACGTGGGGACCAGAGAGATTGGCACGAGTATTTATATCGGAGATAGTTCGATTGCATGGTACGCCGAAGACCATTATTTCTGATCGAGACGGCCGTTTTGTGTCTCACTTTTGGAAAGCAGTTCATAAGGCCTTGGGGACCGAATTGAACTTCAGTACAACTTATCACCCACAGACTGACGGACAATCCGAGAGGACCATTCAAACGGTGGAGGATATGCTGAGGGCTTGTGCCTTAGATTGGTCAAACGATTGGGAAATTCATCTACCATTGATTGAATTTACCTACAACAATAGTTGGCATGCTTCCATTAAGATGGCACCATTCGAGGCATTATACGGGAGGAGATGCAGATCGCCCCTATGCTAGGACGATTCATCAGACTTGATCGGAACAGAACCAGAGTTGATCGTGCAGACTCGAGAGAAGATAGCCTTGATTCGTGAAAGGTCATTGGACCGCCCCAGTCGCCGAAATCTTACGCAGACGTACGTCGTCGCCCATTGGAGTTCAGTACTGGAGACCACGTACTTTTGAAGGTTTCTCCTACTCGGGGAATCTTTTGTTTCGGAAGGAAAGGAAAGCTGAGTCCAAGATATATCGGACCATTTGAGATCCTTGAGAGAATTGGAGAGCTGGCATACAGATTGGCATTGCCGCCGTCATTGTGCCATGTTCATAACGTGTTCCACGTATCCAGTTACGGAGGTATATACCAGATCCTAGTCATGTCATTGATTTCGGCGAGATCGAAGTCGCTCAAGATGGGACGTTTGAAGAAAGACCGGTCAAGATACTCGATAGTCGAGTTAAGCAGTTGAGAAACAAACCCATCGTTTTGGTCAAAGTTCAATGGTCACGCCATGGAGTGGGAGAAGCCACATGGGAAACGGAAGATGGCATGAAGTCCAGATATCCCGAGTTATTTTCGTCTTGAGTTTCGGGACGAAACTCCTTTTTAGTAGGAGAGTATGTAATATCCGGATTTATTACTGTGTATTTTACCTGTATTCGAACCCTGTATTATTCGGATTTGTGGTTTTGATTATTGGAGTATGATATTTCTTGCATTGGCATCCTTGTACTAAGTATAACAACATGCAAATTTTCTCATGCAAACTCGTGATAGCGCACGCTAAGAATGTAGCTTAACGCGCGCTATCGGCTATTACTAGCGCACGCTACGTATGTAGGAGTTGCGTGCGCTAGACACTGAATTATTGAGGTAGGTGGCTAGCACATGCGCCAGCCGGGACATGGGTCCGGGTAAGATTCCCGCGGACGAACCTGGACAGTTTTGGAGTCAACTCTTATTAGCGCGCGCTAAGGAATACTTAGTAGCGTGCACTAATTAACTAAAGTGCAGAATATTATAAATGAGACAACCACCCGTTTTGGCTTACATTTCCTTCGTCCATTCTTCTTTCTTGAGAGGCCAGAGAGCTTTTGTCATCCCTCTAACACACTTAGAACACATCTTAGTGATCCTTGAATATTGGTTATCACTTGTGAGTGATCATTGAAGAGAAGTAACACCTTGGAGTGGCACATAACCAACCGGAGTCGGATTCTACCTTGTGGTTCAGTGATTTCGGAATATTAAGGTATGTTCAATCTATCACCAGCCTTAGATTTGGATTCCAAAGGATTAGATGATCATGCTAACGTGATATTGAATTTCATTAGTGAATTATTCAACAAACATCATGTTTTAAGATTGGAATGTCTATGCTTATGATATTATCGTTGGAACCTCGTAGTTGGAATCCTAGTACTTCAAGTGATAAGAGAACATTATGAAGTTTATTATCCGTATGATTTATGTTATCTTAGTGATCATAAATTGGAGGTGGTATTATTTTCGGTTATAAGGACTTAAGAGAAGAATCGTCTTAGGGAATATTCTTTTGTATAAGTTGGAATTGTTAGTTCACCTCCTGATGAAGTCTGAATATGTATAATGATAGTAGAATCTAATACATCAACCGGAGATCACCAACTCCGCATGAGAATTGTAATCAAGACGGATTATGGTGTTATGATGATTATACGTATACTTGCACCTCGAAGTTGTTAGTATCCATGAGATCATTCATAAAGGTTATGATCATAACATGAAGCCGGATAACAAACATTAATTACTGAGGGATTCGCTTACTTCATCACCATTTGTATAATTTGCTGCCCTCGAGTGAACTGACATGCACTCTTAGCGTGCGCTAAGCTACAAGAATTAACGTGCGCTATCGAGTACGTTTAGCGTACGCCACGAATAGGACTTAGCGTGCGTTAAGTCATCAGCTGAGTCAGTCGGCTGATCAGTGAGGCACTGACCACGCCTGGTTAGCGTACGCTAGGCTATGTGTACTGCGTGCGCTAACGAGTAGCATTAACGTACGCTACATAGGATTCGTAGCGTGCGTTAAGCTATCCAGACAGATTACATATTAAGGACTTTCTACCGTAATTGTTGAATTGTTAGACGTTCATTCGACATGAAATGAATTCTATGCTATTTCTTTTGTTAAGGTTCGAGCTTAACACGTGATTGATCGAAGGGGACGACCTTCGAGTATTTTGATATTTGTGGAAGTTTATTCTTGTCAACGAACCGAGGCAAGTACTCTAATTAGAATTGTTTATATTATGACAATTATGATGTGATGGTATCGTGTAAATATGTTGTGATTATATGTCCACCATGCGTTGATCAGACGGGAATTATCATGGGAATCTATAGCTGTGTGTGCTGGATCGTCGGACAGGTAGTTCCACCATGTGTTGGTCCGACGAGATCATCATGGGAATCTATAGCTGTGTGCGCTGGATCGTTGGAATACCATTAGTATGTTAAAACTGTTATGATATGATATGTGTTGTGGATATTTCTCATTGGAGAAACTTGTTAAGATATAATTGTTGATTATATCACTGTTGTATGATTATTGTACTTGTACTAGCATCGTTGTGCTAACCCCTCCGGGGGTGAACATTTGTGTATGTTCAGGATCCAGGAGAGCGGGAAAACAACCACTGGAGATGCATGACGACGAGGGTGTAGAGTGATGTTCCAGCCGGGTTTACTGTCTGTTGGTTGTTGGTTATTTCAATAAAGTACTCGAGTACGTCGTCAGTTTATAATGTTTGGATTTTAGTGATGTAATAATAACTCTTCATTGGATATTTGTAATCTCGTTTTTGAACCAGTCGGTTGAATTTTATTTCAGCAATTTCATAAATTGGTATCTGTTATTGTCATTTCCTTTATTCAGCCTTGTAAATTCTTATGTAAAGGATTTACGGCGCTGTAATATTCCTGAATATATCGGGGGTGTTAGATTAGTTTTATCCTTCCATTGCCCCTTTTTCTTATTAGACTTCTCAGAATCAGTTTTGACAATCGGTTTCTTTTTAAGGTGATGCTTAGACCTTACAAAATTAACACCAGACACAGGTTTAGAAACCTTATTAAATTTCAAGTCTAATTCCTTACTCTTTAAGCCACTTATAACAGTGTCTAAAGTAACAGAATCCCTCTCGTATTTGATAGCAGATTTCCCATCATTATAAGCATCAGGGATAGCATTCAAGAGCACAATAGGGGAATAATCATCAATGTTTTTATCACCCGTTTGTTTTATATCTTGTACTAACTTTGTAAAGGCATCAAGATTACCATCAATATCTTTATTCAAATCCAGCTTATAGCGAAAAAATTTTTCGAGAAGGAATAATTTATTCGGCAAAGATGTTTCGGTAAACGTTTCCTCAAGTTTATCCCAAAATTGTTTAGCATTATCAGTTTTGCCTATTCGTCAAATCACAGAATCAGACAAGTTCAAGATTATAGATGAATGTGCAAACTCAATCAATTCCTCACGTTTTTCAGGAGTCACATTAGACTGAAAAGTACCTTCAATGGCCTTAAAATATTTTTGTTGGACAAGTATTGATTTCATTTTCTGTTGCCAAATTTTAAAATCTCCTTTGCCGTCAAAAGGTGCCATTGTAAATGAAATAAGAGAACCCATTTTAGTATTTCTAAAAATCACACAAGATTTAAAATACCAGCACGAGGTACTATTAATACGGTAAAGGCTGAGATGACAGTTAAATATCACGCAGATATCACAAAGAACAAAATCACACCAGATTTTAGAATAAAATAAGCTGGAATCGAATACCAGTATCACGCAGATATCACAAAGACCAAAATCACACCAGATTTTAAAATAAAATGAGCTGGAATCGAATCCCGGAGCCCCCACAAGATCCGAGGAACACTTACGGTCCAGGCAAGGGGGTTTGGTATGCTCGGAGATTGCGACTGCAACAGTCTCAACACAGAACTAGTATAACGAAGCGGTCACAAAGACAGTACGAGAGGCGGAAGCAGTGAGAGTAAACAAATTACTTCTAAGCAGTAAAAAAACTATCAATCACACAGAACAGTAAGTAAGTGCAGTAAAGTAGAGGAAGTAATACCTGAGCGGATCCCTCGGTCGGAATCCGTATGCCCTTCCGAATAGAAACCTCGTTTAGAGGCTCCGATACCACTGTAGGGTATCTATCCGGAATACATAAAATTACACAACACAATATTAAACGAATTACAAATAAATTTCCTATGTTTACGGGGATTAAGGGTTACACAATGAATTAAATAACACTAAATTACACAAAAGGAAAACACACGAACTTAACTAGAAATAACCGAACACGAAAACAAGAAAAATTAAGGTCGAAGAAATCTGACCAAACAGATCACTTAAGATCTGAAAGAACGAAACGCGAAGGTGGTGAATTTCAGACACAGAGTCGGCTCAATCCTCTGCTCTCGTGTACCCGCGTCCAGGGCTCCAAAATCCGACGTCCAGCAGTCCGATTCGTGCCACAATCCCAGGCGGTTTCAATGAATCACTCAGACTCAGCACCCAGAAACCCCAAAAGCCCAGAACTCCTTCCTCAAAACCCTCGGCCGATAAAGATTCACTCAGAAATCAGGTATTTCACAAAGAATGATTTTTTGCCTCAAGAACACTCAATTTCTCAGTCGTATTTCAGTGTCTCTCACCTCAAAAAGGATCCGAAAATATATAGGGGTGAAAGTCGCAACCCAAGAATCAGTCGCCCACATATGTAGCAACCAATCTTATCATTGGATTGATAAGGGTTGCTTACAAATCGAAAACCGATCGGAAAATCTCAAGGGAGCAGAGAAACAGAAGCGAGAGAAATGGGAGAGGTAGGTGAGCGGCGCCGACAGGAGAAAGAGTGAATGGGTTAGGGTTTGGGGTAGGAAGTGTTTATATCAGCAAATGGACGGGTGGGATACATCCCACAAAAGGGACGATCCAGATTTGGTCAAAGGATTTAATATGAAACCGGGCCTGGGCTAGGCTAATCGGACTGGGCTGCCAAATTTATTATTTTTGTTTTGGGCCCAATCAAAAAACTTATTTCATTTGGGCCCAAAACCAGCAGACGGTTGGGCCGAGTAAATAGTTTGGGAACATAAGTATAGGAATCGAAATCAAGGAAATACGTTGTGTCAGTCTTTGCGAGAGGATGGAAATCGAAAATTCGGGATTTCACTAAAATAGGGAATCCTGAACTCCTGAAACATACATCGAAGATGTAGTGAAGAACGGACCAACGGCAGGGCTAATTTCCTTTTTACCTCTCCAATTTCGAGGACATGACCCCCCCCCCCCACACACACACACCCCACCAAAAAAAAAAAAGAAAACAAAAAACAAGGTGTTGCACCTCAAACCGCCTCACGAGGCGCGTTCTGACATGTACGCCTTTGGACGGTTTGCCGGTTTGGCTTCCGCTTCTAACTGGAATGGAATGTCACAACTTCTAGGCCATTTTTCAATGGCTCGCCACGAGTGGCACCTCAAGGCGCCGCTTCAAAATGCCTTTTTAAAACAGTGATTTGTAGTTGACACGCTTTTAGTGTAACTATCGCAAGTGCACGATATCGTATCAAGTAGTAAAGTGGACTTTTTGAGTCCGGTTTATCGATCCCACAAGGAAGTTTTGTTATAATTTGAATTATACACTATTAGTCTATTTTTATAGATACTAAGATGAGTGAAACACACAATTTAAAGAGTTTGGTTTAATTGTTGCAAAGTAAATGCAATAATAGTTCTAATATTTTAAAGAAATAAAAATATAGCAATAATAATAGATTGAATAAATGATAAAATGAAATAGTTGGGATTACAAACTTAGTTCGTCATTAGTTATAAAAGATGTATTGGAGATCATAAGATGAATTTACTTATTATGTTGTGTAGATTCGATTTTCCTTAAAAAGACGGTTTCTCTTTCGAACTATAAAACGTCCCTTACATATTGAATCAATCCACTATATTTCTATGTTGATTGGCTTCAATACATAGCATTAGGATTTATGAAAATAACTCAAAGAATCATCTAAGGACTAGGGGTATATTTCTATCCCCTAGAACAACTTAGAGTGAAGATCATTTGATCTAATCAAACATATTTTCTTTCGAAACATATGAAGACCATAAATATCGTCATTTATTGGCCAAATAAATAAAGATTGTTCAAACAATGAAAATCACACACAATAATAAGTAATTCATAATAGATCTTTATACAAACATAAATAACATGACTAACCTTGTTTATAATCCCAACTAAAGATTACTTAGCCCATTAAGGGTTTATTACACATATTACTAGCTTTGGTGGTCATGTTTAGTTGAATCAAGAGAAAGAATTGATCCTAACTCACTTAGTAGATAAAGGAGATAGAAATAATAAACTCTCTGAACAACATATGTTATACCACACTTACAAAGATCACTCAAAAACACAAGTGTGTTCTTCACACAAAAAGAAAAGTTTACAAGAAAATGGAAAATTATAAGATGAATGCTGAATGATGAGGGATCTAAGGGTCTATTTATACACCTAAAGTCGTAATAGCTCAAAACTCCATCATTATTACATTAGATCGGATCAATGCGGCCATCCCTCAATAATACACAAAAGTATAAAAATTAGACAAATCATAGTAATGTCATCAAGAGTTACGGTAGTAACATTCAGAATTACGGTAGTAACTAGGTGACTTCTGGTAGTAACTCTGAATGTTACGGCCGTAACGTCTTCGTAAATGTGCTCATTTGAAGCTTGGATGAATTCGTTTTAGCAGAATTTCTCAAACTTTGCGTTTTGCGGAATCTTCTTCGGATAATAACTTTTGATATATAACTACGATTTTGAATCGGAATGACTAGAATTCGTCTCGGAAAGCCCTACAACATGAATATATCAAAATTCAATAAAGAGAATATTTATTAAACATGTTGTTTCTTGAGTAATTATTATTTAATCGATCATCATCCGATAAAAATAAAATTATTAAAACAAATAAATTAAAAGCAAAAAGCAGTAGTAGCTCGATTATGGGTGAATTTTATCGTCTGACCAATGGATAAGTGTCTGAAAGCGACACTTATCAGTAGTGTAACTGTATTAAACTATCGATTCACACGATGTATGAGGTACAATTGATCGCATTTTCTTTAACATAATAGAAGATGAGGTAGACGTCCAAAACGAACACCTGAAGTCACACAATAAAAAGTGAAATGTTCTTTAAAAAAGAAAAAAGGAACCATGCATGTCAACTACCTGGTAAATCATTGTATCCCATAAAACAGCGACTAGTTCGACTATATTACATTCTGAAGCAACTTTGGGAAGAAACTCACGTTCAAACAAATGACTACAAGGACCATGACTTGTGTTATGCAAAAGCCCTGTCAATTAGCAGTGAGAAATTATTCAATGTGTGTCATCCCTACAAAATAAATTACTTAATGCAAGAGCCTGAAATTTAACAGTGAGAAATTATTGGTTGTTCTTTACCCCCATTAACTTTTTTTATCGAGCCCAGCCCACATCGAAACCTTTAAAAAAAGCAGGTAACACGATCGACTTAACAGAGAAACAAATTTCTTACAAAGAAGAAGATGTCAGATATAGCAGAGAAAATTAGAAATTCAGAAAAAAATATAAGGAACAAATTAGTGCCAACGAGAAAAATATATTAAGAAAACTTAATCATCACCTCAAGATGTTTTGAAATACAAATCGAAAGTAAAAAGTGGACCCAAAAAAAAAAAAAAAAAACATACCCAAGAAGACAGCAAAGATAGCAAAACAAGAATTGTACGGAAGAAAATTTAACAAAATTAACATAACAAACCGCGAGGATAAAGATGCAAATGAGGAGAAGCCTTCTTTCTGGCGCAGAACCAGGAAACCAAGAAATCAATTACAATTAGCGACTCCCCAAAAAGAAATTATTGCACATTTAAGAGCATAAACCCAAACCTCCACACGTCCGTGGCTATTAGGGTGCTTTGGTACGCACGCAGAACAGAACAGGATAGAACGGGAAAAGACATGACATAACAGAACAGCTGTTCAATGTTTGATAAGACATAACGGCCGGCCTTGGTACCGGACGACGGCCGAGGGCAGCAAACTTTTGGGTATCAAATTTCAGGTTCACTGATATATTGGGTTCTCATATTTTTTTCTGGAAAAATGATACAATCACAACTCGGTTGTGTTTGTTTTGAACCATTGATGATGCGGATGGTGGGGTAGGTGATAGAATAAATAATGAATTTAGTGATAAATGTATGGTGAGATGATGTGTTGTAAAGTTTGATTGTGTAAATTGATTGTGCATGTAGCATTATTGTTTTTTCTGATAAGACTGGAGGAAAAAGATATAATGGTGGAGGAAAAAAATATGACGGTGGAGGAAGAAGATGATACATTGAGGAAAGAGAAAAATAAAATAAAAAATATATTAAAGTAAATACACATTGTATGCCTTAGTCTACAATTTATTGAACTATAGAAACTTGTATAGAAATTTAGGCATGTTAAAATATTAGGAATATGTAATCTCTCCCTATTTAAAGGAACCATATGAATGATAATATACATCTTCAGCCCTAATTCTTGTCTTGTTTATATTTACTACAACACGTTATCAGCACGTAGTCTACCAATAGGGCAAGAAAATTTGTCCAAAAATTCTAAAAATTTCGAGAAAAAAAAAGAGAAAATCTGAAAAAAAAAATATCGCCTAAACCCTAGTTTCTGACTTCGACCAGCCTACCGCCGCCTCCGTCCCATCCTCCAGACCACGTCCATTAGATACCCTCCCTCCCAATCGCAGCAAACCCGACCTTCTTCACCCCCCCGGTCGACCATATGTCTGACAATCGCCCACGACGCAGCACCACCTTTCTCAGCCTCCAACTGCGACTTACAGCAGCCATCTCACACCAAATCGGAGCCACTGTTATCCCACAATCAGATCCAACCCGCGACCGTTGCCTTGTTTTTCGCTCCTCCATCTCCGCCGCCGTTAATTCACAAATTGGGTTCGATGCACTCTGAATCGAAATTGGATGGGACTGGTGTCAGGTAATTACGATTACATGGAGGACGAGGAAACGGAGGAGCATGACGAGAAGGAATTTGGTCAATTTCAGGAGTTAATATATTTCTCGCCGTCGGAGGATTATTAATATACTAATGTTATAGAGGACACAATTGGGATTACCAGGGAAGTGTTGACCTTGACGAAGGATATTGTGCATCATCTAAAGACGTTGGCTAGATTTTCCACTGCCTGAGGAGGAGGAATTTGACGAGAACCCTATTGACTTCATTGCAGAGGAATTAAGACGATTCAGAGAGCGATTCAGACGACGAGGACAATCGGAATCAGGAACACGATTTTATCCAAGAGAAATTAAAGGTAGGGCTTTTCTACCGTCAGGCCAGGAAAACTTGACCTGACGTTAGGCCGGTGTTAAAATTACATATTTTTTTATATTTGTCGATTCCAATCCGTAGAGTTCAATCCTAACAAGAAGAATATACAACTTGAATCGACAAATATGAAAAAATATGTAGTGTAATTAAGATGTATTTTCTTATCGTCAGTCGGAAAACTTGGTGCTTGTATTAAATTTGGTACTAAAATTGCATTTTTTCATATTTGTTGATTCCAATCCATGTGACTCAACTCTAATAAGAAGAATATACAAATTGGAATCGCAAATATGAAAAAAATATGTAATTTTAATACAACGTCGAGCCAAGTTTTCTGGCTTTAACGATAAGCCCTTAAAGGTATGCCCTAGGAAAGAGTCGTGTCTTTCCCGCAAGATAATTCGTAAAATCCTACTATTTGCAACATGCGCTATTTTACATGCTTTAATATATTTTGTTGCATATCTATATTTCATAAATTTGTTATATTTGTGTCGAATTAAATCAATTAAAGCATCCGCTGCACTACAACTAATCAGAATTGCGCCATAAGAAACTTATGTGACTGCATAATGTGTATATAGATATATAATAAGATTATGTGTCTATATTTATAAATATACATATATTTTGCATACATCTATAGATATTACATGCAATTAGGCTACATAATTAGCAGATAATAATGTCTAATTTCTACTCCCTACATAATATCATGATAACGAAAGGGAGAAAGCCCCATAAATACAACTTGAATATTATTTTGCCCATTAACACATCCCTTAAGCATATAATTTTGTATATATTAAAGTAAATATGGCTTTTACCATTGTGCCCTTCATATCCCTGCACCGCCAAATTCCCGCTGGTCACTTCTCCTCTCCATCCCATCCTAAATGTCGATCGCGCCCACGTGAAGGTGAAGCATCTGCAGGACATTTTGAAACCACAACCCATTTCTCAAATTATACACACAGAGGAACCCTTCTAGTAATTTGGAGCTGCGATTTCAAGTGCGATTTCAAGTGGTAGGATCTCCATTTTGAAGGCTGCGATTTCATTCACGAGGTTGGATTCATCAAGTTTCGCGAAGCGATAAGACTATTTTGTCATTTGAGTGCGATAAGAAATCTCCACAGGACCACGAAAAGGTAATATGGAAGGCGATATACTCGCGTTAATTCATGTTTATGGTGTTTATTATTTGAGTTTTTGTTTACTCGTTGAAAAATTCGAAATTTTATCGAGTTTTGTTTACTCGTTGAAAGCGATAAGACTATTTTTATGCAGAGAATAGTGAAAAGGCATCTAATTTAAGAAATTATTCATGCCCATTGGTTCATTTGGTATGCATAATATGATGTTTATTCTCCTTTGTCTTAGTAGTGTTAGGTTTTGTTCAGTTTTGTTTCATAATAGTAGGTGGGTGGGTGTCCATTCTTAGTACTGTGTTGTTAGTGGAATTAAAAATATATTGTAGATTACATTGGAAAGCACCATTATTTGAACAAATAACAGTAGTATGAACTTGTTATTACTGGAACTCATCATTATTTGAACAAGTAGGTGATGAGTTTTGTTGCAGAGTACTAGGTTGTGTTGTATCCATCATTAAGTATTTGAAACTGTAAAGGGTATAGAAGACAATGTGTAATTTTATATCATTATCTGAACAAGTAATTAACAATAGTATCAATATGTAATATCGTGGAACTCATCATTATTTGAACAAGTAGTTGACGATTTTTGTTGCATAGTACTAGGTTGTGATGTATCCATCATTAAGTATTTGAAACTGTAAAGGGTACAGAAGATAAGTTTTAATTTTATATCATTATCTGAACAAGTAATAAACAATATTAGCACTATGTAATTTAATGGAGCTCATCGTTATTTGCACAAGTAATTGAAGAGTTGTGTTGAATAGGGTATACATCTGCATTATTAAATATTCCAAAGCTAGTGCAGTATGAAGATAATGTATGATTTTCGGCAACGGAAATTTGCAAAAGCCATCTCATCGGTATTAGAACAAGTAATTGATGACTTACGTATTGATGGTCATGTATTATGTTTGGAGCAGGATGCGAGAAGAGGAAAAGAACACAGTATGCAATTTCTTTGATGTTTCCGTTTGATTCTAACGAGATCTGGGACGAGGAAAAAACATATCTTTGCATCTTGTTGATGTTTAAATCTTGATTGATTTTGAGCAGGATCTTTGAATCGGTGAAGAGGACACTGTGGAGAAAGCAGAAAAATACTCGTGTATCAAAGAGACGAGAGAGGAAGAGATCGCAAATCCAGGAAATTGGGCGGAAAAAGTTAACGCCAAGAAAGACAAAATGATGAAGAAAAAGGGTGTTTGATCGAAGTTGTCGTACACGCAACAACGTGTAACCATTATGGTGTCCTTGATCAAATTAACATACATAAAGAGCGCATTCCCAAAAAAACGTGGGAGATACTTGATGAGACACCATTTGGTCCCATGTTAGCTTGCTTCAGAGATGGTGTTGTAAGAAAAAGTGATTGTTATAAACAGGAGATGGATTTTGAAGTGATAATGAGGCATTACGGCCAGACGAGGAGTGGGTGTTTGGAGACATTAGGAAGAAAATATCTAGGGAAGCAGTGGTGGAGTTGTTTGGGTTAGATGGTAATTTAGAGGGAGATTTGAAAAAATTCAGACCAGTAGTCTCGTTGGAGCACCGTACATTGGCAGCTGGGCTTTGGTTTCGTAGAAGTAAGGAAGCAATCGGTGTCACGCGTGGTGTATTAAGAGAAGAACTATGGGACGAGTTGGTTTTCGAAAGATAAGAAGGGGAAAAAGAAAAGCTGGATTGAGAAACCCCAAAAAAGTGGCATCACTTTTGTTGATGTACCTCATGTCGACGGTTTTCTTTTCTAGAACGGGTGTTAACGTTACATGGGATTTGGTTAGAGTGTGCATGGACATAGATAGTATAAATCAATACGACTGGGCGGGGATGACGTTGGACTTCATGTACGAGTGCGAAAAAACATATCGTTGGTCAACCTAGTTCGCAATGGTACATTTGTTGGTGGTGCAATATTGGTTCTTGGAAATGACGAGTTCGGCTACCACGTGAAGGGAGACTCGTGGAAGGGCGGCGAGGTTTGTTGTTTGGTCGATAGATGAAATGTTCAATGGACCCGAGCTTGACGCCAATCCAAATCTGCTAGTGGTATTTACAATTTTTCTGGTGAAAAACATATTATATGTACTTGTTTTGGTGTGCAATTTTGTGTATGACTTTAACTTTTTGATAGGATTTGATTCTTTGGAGGTCGTGGCACAAAGGATATGGCGAAGATGGGAAAATGCCTTCAATAGATACAAAATTTGACGTTGCGCCGATTGAATGGGAGCTGTCAGAGGAAGAGAACACGAAATGGATTTACGTCAAGCGACACACCGAATCCCAGTATAAATCACAGCATGAAAGGGAGCGTAGATGGGTAAGAACTTGTGTGAAAATTATTCTCTTTAATAATGAAGCAAATATTAATGAAGTGAATTCCATAAGCTGCATATATCTAACTTTAGTAATAACAAAGACCAGTGTGTTACTGGTGTAACACCCCCAAATCCTTTTGGGTTATTACAGTGCCGTGGACCCCACGCCAGGAGATCCACCAGGCGAACATGACTAAAATACGTTAAATTAAACAACAAGGGAAAATCATAGTCCCTACCATGATATCCAACACAATATTCCGATAGGGAATTCCAACGACAAAAGTGGCCTACATGGCCAAAATGAAATACAACAACATCCACGAACATCTGTTCGGGTAATACAACACGACAACAATCGACAAGTAGAGTACACTCCAGTGGCCCGACCAACGATGAACAACTCGGACTAGTATCGCTCGAATGCCTCGTCGCCATCATCATGCCACTGTGTCTCAACTCTCTCCTCGCAAGCACCTAAAACATGAAAGCATGTTCCGCCCCACGAAGTCGATCATCCATATAATGAATATCAAATACATGTATAACATGATATGCATCAAAGCGAATGAAACGGTACAATGATAATAATACGAGATGCTCACAAACCAATGTAAGAACCGAGCATTCGTGAAATACTATGCCACGGCATACTATTAATACTGTCAACGAGGTTAGAACATAAGTGCCCAACGGCGAATCATAATCACAGAGTACCACAATGAATTACACGACATGAACCAAACTAGAACCGAATTAATTATGAATCACAATGCCCGAAGGCTCAATGAAATTACCAAGACAATCACAAAGGCCTTAAAGACACTCAGTAGAAGTGTCAAATATCACAATCACATGAAGTCGAAAGCTTGACCATTTTTATTGATTAGGGCGAAGCCACGGCATGGCAACCGTATCACAATTAGGGCGAAGCCACGGCATGAAAGCCGTATCACAATTAGGGCGAAGCCACGACATCCGGTAGTATCACAATTAGGGCCGAAGCCACGGCATGGCAACCGTATCACAATTAGGGGCGAAGCCACGGCATGGAAAACCGTATCACAATTAGGGCGAAGCCACGGCATGAAAGCCGTATCACAATTAGGGCGAAGCCACGGCATGGCAACCGTATCACAATTAGGGCGAAGCCACGGCATGAAAGTCGTATCACAATTAGGGCGAAGCCACGGCATGGAAAAGTATCACAATTAGGGCGAAGCCACGGCATGAAAACCGTATCACAATTAATGATAGTGTCTTTGCCTTGAGTCGGCCAACACGATGATAGTAACACGGATAGACACCGATCCCAAATTAACACCTCGATTGCCTTAAAGCGGCGGCCAACCGACAACAATGATCGTGGATGATTGATACCTCGATTGCCTAAAGCGGTCAATCGACAACAATGATACCATAAATGATTGAACACTTGATTTGCACGAGAGCGGCGATCGATAACAATGACACGATGAATGAGTGAATACCTCGATTGCCTTAGAAAGGTCAATCGATAACAATGATGCGATGAATGATTGAACATTTCGATTTGCACGAGAATGGCGATCGATAACAATGATACGATGAATGAGTGAATACCTAGATTGCCTTAGAAAGGTCAATCGATAACAATGATTTAGTGAATGATTGAACATTTGATTTACACGAGAAGCGGCAATTCGATAACAATGATATGAAGGATGCCTCGGCACCTTTAATCGATTCTAAGCAGCGAAGGCGAGAGATGAATAAGCCAATGCCTTTAATCGGCACATGCAGGTTTTAATGACAATCCCAGCGGGAATAACAATGATCTCAACGATGTCTTTAATTGACATCTATATTAACAACAATCGATACATCGATACCGCGAACCGGCTATCGACAATGACATTAATAATGAGTATCACAATGCCTTGAACCGCCGTTAACGAACAACAATAAACATTTGGCAAAATTGCCGAAAGGTATCGTATCGAGCGATCTCTTGATATCAATGAATTCATGAAGAGACTAAGTCTCGGAATGATCTGACACATTCATACGCATATATGATAACATTAATCTCATTGACTAGTACAAGTATAAAACTTGCCTCAAGAAGGCGATGGAATCCCTCCACGAACAACGACGGCGTCCTCAGGTAAACACAAGTACTCGAACCACCTTGAATGAAATACAATTCATTCAATAACACAATATCAATCGAAAACAACATAACGGCCGAAAGAAACTCTTTGAGGCATTTAATCGAACACTAAATGTTCAAAGTTTCTCAAGAGCCTAAAAATCATCAATCGGGTTGAGCAGATCGAAAATATGGATATACAATCCATAGAACATGATTAATAATGTTTACTAACATCAACCGATTCATCAAAATCGGACGAATCGAAAATCAAGAACAAATCTCGAAAAATCGATCTAGGAGATTTCAAGAAATTACCTCGATCCGACGAAGAACAATGATTTGATGATGATATAATCGATAAGGATCCTCAAAAACGCTTAGAAATCGAGTGGAATCGACCAAAAACTCCACTTCCGATTTTCCGTCGCCACTTTTGGGTGCGAGAAAAGTGATGAAATGAAGGTCAGCCCGTCCACGGCCTATATATGGCCGGCAGGGTTCTGGCCAGTAACGGCGAGCCTTACGGCCGTAACTCGGACACCTTACGGCCGTACTCGCGAGCCTTACGGCCAGATGCGGCATTCGTCAAAATCGCCCGGCCTGGCCGGTTCACTTACAGCCGTAACTTCGCACACCTTACGGCGTAAGCGCCCGTCAAAATCCGCCCGGCGCTCGTGCGGCCGTACCGATCACGCTTACGGCCGTAACTCGGGCACCTTACGGCCATGCTTAGGCACCGTAACTCGGCGAGGCGAGGCCACTCGTAGTGACTGGCCGTAGCCACTCCGACGGCCGGACGACCGAAACCGAACTGAGTAGAAATCGAAGATACGGTTCTGAAGTACACGCAAAGACGAATCGAACACTAAGAGAACACGATTGACCACCCGAAGGCTCGAAATTCGACAACGGAAAGTAATTACCCCAAACTTTGGGAAATTACGAAAATGGCCCAAAACGTCCGAAATGCACGATACACGATCGAAACACCAAGCCAAAGCTCACAAAATGAATAATAACATTAAATGAACTTACGAGAAACTCGAAGCAGCGATTTGGACGGGATCGCAAGAATCGAACTCAAGTGCGGAAAAGCGCTAAAGAACACGGATCTCAACAAAGCGATACAAAGCGAACTCGGATGACAAAAGTGCGAATTAATCATTCTCGGAATGACGATACGGTCATGAGCGAGTCGTCAAAGCAGGACTTCCGCCATAAAAATAAAATTACCGAAAATCGAAATTACGGGTATTACATACTACCCCCTTAAAAGAAGTTTCGTCCGAAACTTAAAACAAGTAGGGAGAAGCAATATCCCGCGGGAAAAATTGACGAGATACACACGAACAAGAATGATCACAATGAATGATAATGAATCGAAATCGACAAGGATCAAGAATGACTCACCGTTGTGAAATGATAGCATGTAGTGACTCAAATGAAATGATTGGAACCATAGTTCCCGTGAATTGAATGATTAGTTTGATAATTATAAATCTCAACGTGTTTAATATACGATGAGTGAATTATATGAATGAATGAGCAGCGATGAAATGAATGATTATCCTCTTACCGAGCAAGAATTAACTTGCTCAAAACCGGTGATGATCACAGTTAAAGCAAACAACAGTCGAACTCATCGTCTGAGATGAAGATGCTCTCCCAGCACGAAGACGACTAGAAAACAATCTCTTGGATGTCGGAGTCCGATGTCCCTCTAACAGCTCTTTCCATACCGAGGCAGGAAAGTCACGTGATAATTACAGATCTCGTATGAAGATCGCATTATGATTATGAGACGGAATGATAAGAATGAGCATACACGCTCTAACACAATGAATGCATTAATAATGCAATGAAATGATAAATCGACATGGCCAGGAATATGATAAGATCGCATGAAAGATCAAATGAGGTAACATGATTATCGATGAAATTCTGAAATGATTACCTTGAACAAGTTAACAAGGTTGAAAATTCGATCCACAAGATCAACAATTGAGCGAAGTGAGATGGTGGATGATTAATGAATTAAGCTGAACAATTAGATAGGCGAGTGATGAATGAATTAATTGAGCAATGAGATTGGTAGTGACGAATGAATTAAGCGAACAATGAGATTGGTGAGTGATGAATGAATTAACTGAACGATGAGATTGACTGAGTGATGAATGAATTAACTGAACGATGAGATTAACTGAGTGATGAATGAATTAACTGAGTGATGAATGAATTAACTGAGTAACGAAATTGACCGAGTGATGAATGAATTATCTAAGTGATGAATGAATTAACTGAGCAATGAGATTGACTGAGTAATGAATGAATTGACGGAACAATGAGATTGACTGAGTGATTAATGAATTAATATGAACAATGAGATTGACTAAGTGATGAAGGAATTAACTGAGTGATGAATGATATTGACTGGGTGATGAATGAATTAACCGAGTGATGAATGAATTAATCGAGTGATGAATGAATTAACCGAGTGATGAATGATATTGACTGAGTGATGAAGGAATTAACTGACTGATGAATGAATTATCTGAGTGATGATATTGACTGAGTGAGGAATGAATTAACTGAGTGATAGATGAATTATCTGAGTGATGATATTGGTGAGTGATGAATGAATTAAGCGAGTGATAGATGAATTATCGAGTGATGATATTGGTAGTGACGAATGAATTAAGCGGTGATGAATGAATTATCGAGTGATGATATTGGTAGTGAGGAATGAATTAAGCGAGTGATAGATGAATTATCGAGTGATGATATTGGTGAGTGATGAATGAATTAAGCGAGTGATAGATGAATTATCCGAGTGATGATATTGGTGAGTGATGAATGAATTAAGCGAGTGATAGATGAATTATCGAGTGATGATATTGGTAGTGACGAATGAATTAAGCGGTGATGAATGAATTATCGAGTGATGATATTGGTGAGTGAGGAATGAATTAAGCGAGTGATAGATGAATTATCGAGTGATGATATTGGTGAGTGATGAATGAATTAAGCGAGTGATAGATGAATTATCGAGTGATGATATTGGTAGTGACGAATGAATTAAGCGGTGATGAATGAATTATCGAGTGATGATATTGGTAGTGAGGAATGAATTAAGCGAGTGATGAGATCAAAATGATGATTGAAAATTATTAAGCGATAAATGAGTTGATCCTTAATGCTTACACAAGTCACACGTGCTCAAAACAATTAATCATGAATCAATTATAGCACTAATATCACATATAGGTTTGACAAAGCATGAGCGATTAATGACATGATGGATGTATGAACATAAAGAGAATCGAGTCCTTACGGGTCATACGAAGCTTCGAGGTCTCGCGATACTAGTCTTCACCGCGACGACTCGATGAATGAATGACTCGTGCGGTCGCACTAATATTACGACTCACAAAACTTGATCGACTAGATTGTCATAACCTGACAATCCCACTACTACCGCGTCGGTAGGACCACATAACTCACATCTCGGGGTATTCCACAACCCGATCTACGATACCATTTACGTAACACCCCCAAATCCTTTTGGGTTATTACGATCTTGTGGACCACGCCGGGAGATCCACGGCGAACATGACTAAAATACGTTAAATTAAACAACAAGGGAAAATCATAGTCCCTACCATGATATCGACACAATATTCCGATAGGAATTCCAGCGACAAAAGTGGCCTACATGGCGAAATGAAATCTGACAACATCCACGAACATCATTGGGTAATACAACACGACAACAATCGACAAGAGTGAGTACACTCCAACCGATCGACCAACGATGAACAACTCGGACTAGTATCGCTCGAATGCCTCGTCGCCATCATCATGCCCCTGTGTCTCAACTCTCTCCTCGCAAGCACCTAAAACATGAAAGCATGTTCCGCCCCAAAGTCGAGTCATCCATATAATGAATATCAAATACATGTATAACATGATATGCATCCAAAGCGAGAATGAAGCAGTACAATGATAATAATAATACGAGATGCTCACAAACCAATGTAAGGCAAGGCATTCGTGAAATACTATGCCCACGGCATCTTATTAATACTGTTCAACGAGGTTAGAACATAAGTGCCAACGGCGAATCATAATCACAGTACCACAATGAATTACGACATGAACCAAACTAGAAGCGAATTAATTATGAATCACAATGCCCGAAGGCTCAATGAAATTACCAAGACAATCACAAAGGCCTTAAAGACACTCGGTAAGGCACAAATATCACAATCACATGAAGTCGAAATGACCAAGTCGTTATTGATTAGGGCAAGCCACGGCATGAAAACCGTATCACAATTAGGGCGAAGCCACGGCATGAAAGCCGTATCACAATTAGGGCGGGCCACGGCATCCACCAGTATCACAATTAGGGCGAAGCCACGGCATGAAAACCGTATCACAATTAGGGCCGAAGCCACGGCATGAAAACCGTATCACAATTAGGGCCGAAGCCACGCATGAAAGCCGTATCACAATTAGGGCGAAGCGGCATGAAAACCGTATCACAATTAGGGCGAAGCCAGCATGAAAGCCGTATCACAATTAGGGCGAAGCCACGCATGAAAACCGTATCACAATTAGGGCGAAGCCACGGCATGAAAACCGTATCACAATTAATGATAGTGTCTTTGCCTTGAGTCGGCCAACACGATGATAGTAACACACGGATAGACACCGTCCCGTGATCCCAAATTAACACCTCGATTGCCTTAAAGCGGCCAACCGACAACAATGATGCGGATGATTCAATACCTCGATTGCCTAAAGCGGTCAATCGACAACAATGATACCATAAATGATTGAACACTTGATTTGCACGAGAACGCCAATCGATAACAATGACACGATGAATGAGTGAATACCTCGATTGCCTTAGAAAGGTCAATCGATAACAATGATGCGATGAATGATTGAACATTTGATTTGCACGAGAATGGCCGATCGATAACAATGATACGATGAATGAGTGAATACCTAGATTGCCTTAGAAAGGTCAATCGATAACAATGATTTAGTGAATGATTGAACATTTCGATTTACGAGAACGGCAATTCGATAACAATGATATGAAGGATGCCTCGGCACCTTTAATCGATTCTGAAGCACGAAGGCGAGAGATGAATAAGCCGATGCCTTTAATCGGCACATGCTTTTAATGACAATCCCAACAGAATAACAATGATCTCAACGATGTCTTTAATTGACATCTATATTAACAACAATCGATACATCGATACCGCGAACCGGCTATCGACAATGACATTAATAATGAGTATCACAATGCCTTGAACCGGCCGTTAACGAACAACAATAAACATTTGGCAAAATTGCCGAAAGGTATCGTATCGAGCGATCTCTTGATATCAATGAATTCATGAAGAGACTAAGTCTCGGAATGATACAACACATTCATACGCATATATGATAACATTAATCTCATTGACTAGTACAAGTATAAAACTTGCCTCAACCGAAGGCGATGGAATCCCTCCACGAACAACGAACGGCGTCCTCCGGTAAACACAAGTACTCGAACCACCTTGAATGAAATACAATTCATTCAATAACACAATATCAATCGAAAACAACATAACGACAAAGAAACTCTTTGAGGCATTTAATCGAACACTAAATGTTCAAAGTTTCTCAAGAGCCTAAAAATCATCAATCGGGTTGAGCGAATCGAAAATATGGATATACAATCCATAGAACATGATTAATAATGTTTACTAACATCAACCGATTCATCAAAATCGGACGAGAATCGAAAATCAAGAACAAATCTCGAAAAATCCAATCTAGGAGATTTCAAGAAATTACCTCGATCCGACGAAGAACAATGATTTGATGATGATATAATCGATAAGGATCCTCAAAAACGCTTAGAAATCGAGTGGAATCGACCAAAAACTCCACTTCCGATTTTTCCGTCGCCACCGCACTCGGTGCGTAAAAGTGATGAAATGAAGGTCCAGCCCGTCCTCGGCCTATATATGGCCGACAGGTTACGGCCAGAAACGGCAGCCTTACGGCCGTAACTCGGACACCTTACGGCCGTACTCGGCGAGCCTTACGGCCGTAACCAGCATTCGTCAAAATCGCCCGGCACCCCGGACACTTACGGCCGTAACTCGCACACCTTACGGCCGTAATCGCCAAAATCCGCCAGACGGCAGACCCGATCACGCTTACGGCCGTAACTCGGGCACCTTACGGCCGTAACTGCACCTTACGGCCGTAACTCGGCCAGGCCAGGCCCTGCTCCGGCCGTGACTCGGCCGTGGCCACTCCGACGGCCCGGACGACCCCGAAACCCGAACCTGAGTAGAAATCGAAGATACGGTTACGAAGTACACGCAAAGACGAATCCAAACACTAAGAGAACACACGATTCCGACCACCCGAAGGCTCGAAATTCGACAACGGAAAGTAATTACCCCAAACTTTGGGAAATTACGAAAATGGCCCAAAACGTCCGAAATGCACGATACACGATCGAAACACCAAGCCAAAGCTCACAAAATGAATAATAACATTAAATGAACTTACGAGAAACTCGAAACGACAGTTTCGGACGGGATTCGCAAGAATCGAACTCAAGTGCGGAAAAGCCGCTTAAGAACACGGATCTCAACAAAACGATACCGAAACGAACTCGGATGACAAAAAGTGCAGAATTAATCATTCTCAGAATGACGATACGGTCATGAGTGAGTCGTCAAAACAGACTTCCGCCAAAAAAAATAAAATTACCGAAAAATCGAAATTACGGGTATTACAACTGGTTCAGATAATGCTATATACACCCGAAGATGTGTTAATTTTGACATTATACTAGTAATTGTTGAGATATTTACTAAAATATTCATTTGCCCAATGTAAAAAGCTGTAGTTTAATTGTTGTTGGCTTTTCACTATATGTTCAACCCCTTACACATCAGTAGGTAAAAGTGAGTATAGGGATGTAAATTACTAGAACAAGTAATCTGCAATAATGGTAGGAGGAATGCAGTTTATGATTTTCATTTCATCAGTATTTGCTTCATTACAGTGCTGCTATTCATTACTATTTGCTTCACAACATTGTGGATATCATTTTTTACTTGAGGTAATGCAGGTACCTCAATGTGATGACAAAAGGAAGAAATTGAGAAGGATGCTACTACAAATGAACAAAATCCTAGTTGATGTTTGTGAGAGAGTGCCTAGGGACGATAAAGTTGTAGTTGGTGATAGTCTGGCAATCTACAAAAAGTTGATGATGGATGTGGATGCAGACGTTGGTCGTGCGCTGATGGATGCCGACGAAAAAATTGATCAGTTGTATGAAGTGTTAGATAGGAGATGTGATGAGGGTGAGACATCTGTAAGGGTTGATATGTCCGTGCATACGGACATGCATGTTCCTAACGAAGACATAACTCTGTCACACGATGATGTGGAGCAATTTGCTGGCTCTGAAGAATGCTTGGGAAGACATAACCCAGATAATACTGAAACGATGGTCGGTGTAGACGAAGAAATGGTTGATGTTGACATTGCTGAGGATGCAGATGAGGTCTTGATCGGTACCGACATTGGTGGTGTGTTTGATAAAAATGGTTTAGGTAAAGGGAGCATGGAGGGAAAAAATACAGTAGTTGTGGATGAAGATACCCCAATTGGTTATCAAGTTGGAGGCGATTGATGACTGGAGAGGATTTAGGAAGCATGGAGGGAGCATCTCGTGGTAATAGTGGCCCGGATGATGATTTGCCCGAAAAGTCATGTGATAAGCAGACCAGTTCTCCCGATCTGTTGAGAAACGCGGATATTCTGGAGAAAGAATCATCATTGTCTCCTGGAATAGATATTACTGAAAATGATGGACTGGAGTCCCCTATCGGTGATCTGATTAGATCGATTGTTGCCGATATTTCTCGTGACAACAAGGAGGGCATGTTGGGTGGTGATCCGAGTGAGAATAGTTCAGAAGGCTGTTTGGATCTGAGCGTTGATAATGATCATATTGCACGTGCGATAGAAGCGTCCGAGCACGAGGTTGAGTCGGTGCATGAAGAACCTAGCGGCCCATTAGATATTTGTAAAGAGATTGTATTGTATATACACTTTGTGGATAATTTGGATGAAAGTAAGGTGAGAGCTCTCCAACAAGGTGTGAAATTCTGTGAATTACCGGTTAAGCCATTGAAAAGTGTTCCATTTGCAAATGTTGATGTTGATGAGGACTGCATTTATGATACGCCGTTTCCCGCTGAAGTAGGTGAAGCTGCAGGGCATGCAGAGAAGAGATTTAAGGGAAAGAAAAAAGTGAAGTTGGATCGATTGAGAGGAGCGTGAAGATCGGAAACCGACATGCGCCAAAGGTCTTGTTCCCAGTACTTGTGCGATACGACACTGAAATTGCCAAGAGCTTGGATCGGGAGAAAGGTGTACCTGGAAAGAATGATTCAACCTACACCTTTGTGAACGTGGCCCGGATAATTTTAGCACGAACACATGGTGTAGTTTGTCTTTGCTGCCCAAAAGAAGTATAGGGATTTGTTTAAGACGACAAAGTAAGGCAACGACATTAAATCCATATATAGTTTCCAACATATCTTCCTGTTTCTAATATTTGTGTTCATCTTTTTCGATAAAGCAGACCAACAATATACGAAGATATGGTGAACAGACCTAATGCAGACGCAATGCTGAAATCAGAGGTAGCTAATCTGATATTGGAAAGAGCTATCGATAAAGAGGTATTAGTCAATCTTAAATTTCTTCACATAAATATTATTCATCTTTTGTTTGTGATCTTCAATTTGTTCACATAAATCCGAAATTACTAGTTGAAGTGTTTTCTTGCTGAAGTAAATACTTAGTTATTGCAATTACTGGTTCAAGTAATTACTTATTGAAACCAGTACGTGGCAAATTAATAACTTGTTGCGGTAATTACTTGTTTAAAGAACACTTATGGTGTTATATATGTAGTCTATGTAAGCTCATAAACGATATATTTACTTGAATGACTACTTCAAGTAATTCTTGCTTATTAAGATCTCTGAACACTGGAGACACGTTACTCGTACAAATAATTATTATAAATATTTAAGATATGTTTATTATGTGCTAGTACAGTAAATACTACTTCACATAATCGGTAATTCAGCTAGTTGGAGTAATTACTTGTTGAAATAATTATATGTTCAACGAATAGTAAATGGTTACCTGAATATTTCTGAAATTGTGCATGTACAAGTACATGAATTACTACTTCACGTAATAGGCAATTCAGCTAATTGCAGTTATTACTTGTTGAAATAAATTCTTGTTATTTGAGTAATAAGTAGGATATACTTGAATATATCGTTTATTCAAGTTGTCATTCAAGTAAAGCAATATTTGATGGTTTTTGGCAAAAAATGCAGCTCATGCAAAAATACATTGATGTGTTGGAGGATCAATTGCCTACCGACCTGATGGGCGATTTTTGTTTCATTAATGTTGATGGATGTGTAAGTGTTTCATGTACCCCAAAATGCGTATACTGAACGTGAATTATAAATGTTTACCATAATAATTTAATAATGCTTTTGTGATTAACCTCTATGCAGCAAATGATAAAAGAGCATGAAAGGATTAAGGCGCATCGTGATAACCTACAAAGCGATAATGAGTACAAAGGTGGAGTACATGGTGTCGAAACTGGTTACGGAAGAGCTATGGAAAAAGTTCGGGTCGTGTAAGGTTGTACTATGGCCACTGCATCACTTGCCAAGCAATGAATATACACTCCTGGTTATTAGAAAGCGTGACAAGAGATTTATACATTACACCTCCTTCAAGAATAGCAACCACCAAAATCTGGCAAGGCAAATGGTAATATTTGTTCTTATTCGTTTCGTAATCTTAAGTTCATGGATATTCGGGGTGTGGTGCCCTCCATTGTGAGGGCAAGAGATTTTCCATAAGTATTTGTAATACATTAATAAATATAACGTTTCTTATTAGGTATTTTGTTGATAGGCGAATACGTCATCAAGCTGGATGGATGAAATTTTTGTGGGAAGCGCGTTTGAAGCTCTTGCAACTCGTAACCCCAATGAATGGCGGAGCGAATTACTGGTCACGATGAGCTAGGTCGTGTTAGCATAGAATATGCACGTATGTCAAATGCGGAGAAGACGACCAGAAACTACATAATATCTAAAAAGCTTAATCGTGATGCATTCAAATTCGAGCAGAAAAAAAGTGTCTTGCCCATAGAAGAGTGTATGTACATACCATTTTTGGTATTCAACTACAATGATATGTGGTTGTTTTGTTTTGGTATTCAAATTACATTGATTCATACGAAACATTACTGAATTTACTTTATGTTTACTTTTGCAGGGAAGACAGTGGCTGTTTTGTTTTGTACTTCATGGAATGCATTATATACAAGATGAATATGAACACGGCCGGGGTAGTGCGCGAGACTTGAGATCTTGGAAATGATCGCAGGGCTAAGCAACTACTATGGTTAATCTGTTGTCAGTTTATGTGGGTTTAATTAATTTTTGGTCAATACTATATTCGTGGGGCATGAGGATGATTTGCTACATACTATATCCGTGATTTTGTTACATGTAGTACTGAAGTTCTTCCTCTAACTTTAGAAATTTAGGGTTCAGGTGCGTTGAGTGTGATGTATTTTCTATGCCTTTGAAATGAATACCTAATTTTTTTAAAATGTTTACCTAAGCATGCTATTCAAGTAGATCTCTCTCATAAACGATATATTTACTTGAATGACAACTTCAAGTAATTCCTAGTTATTAAAATTTGTGAACACTGGAGACACGGTACTCGTACAAATAATTATTATAAATATTTAAGATATGTTTATTATGTGCAAGTACAGTAAATACTACTTCACATAATTGGTAATTCAGCTAGTTGGAGTAATTACTTGTTGAAATAACTATTTCTAAACTTGTGCAAGTTCAAGTACACGTATTACTACTTCGCGTAATAGGTAGTTCATATAATTGCAATAAATAGTTGTTGGAATCAATACTTGAAAAATAATTTCAAGTTGAACGAAAGCTGGTTATGTGAAAAATACTAGTACAAATTATTAGTATTAATAGTAAGGTTGTATGCAAATTGTGGAAGTACCGAATTCTTGATTCACATAATAAGAAGTACTTGGGCAAATAATTAATTTTTTAGTTTCATACACGAATAACAAAATTACAAGATTACTAGTTCAAATAATACTAGTACCCGATACTAGCTATACCTTCATTACCGGTTCTTCCAGTAGCCGCTACAATCTGACCCTTGTAGACACTCTCACCAAATGTCCCATCAACATTTAACACAGGTAACACATGTTGAAATACCTCCTCGCATGCACCATATGCAACAAAAACCCTTTGGAATCGATTACTGACCGGGTCAATTTCCCATATTGTACCTTGAGTCCTTGTTTGTTTCCATGACAACATCCAAATGTCCTTGTTAGTTGAAATAATTATAGGTTCACCGAGTAGTTAATGATTACCTGAATATTTCTAAAATGTGCAATTACAATTACACGAATTACTACTTCACATAATAGGTAGTTACTATAATTGCAGTTATTACTTGTTGAAATAAATACTTGTTCAAATAAATACTTGCGCAAATAATTCATATTTTATAGTATAATACACGAATACTCAGTAATGTGCACCCGATAGAACTTCGCATAGTGTGTTACTAGTTGAAATAATCTAGTAATTATCACAAGAGAGCACCAAAGGAAACTTGAATACCCCGATGAGTCGGTGAAGTAATTGCTTAAAATTTAAAAACTGATACCTTCTGGAATGCGAATCACCCTTCCAGCGAGTAGTGGTTGTATTACTTGGTGAAGTAATTACTTGTTAACATAATTACTTGTTGAAATAATTAACAGTTGTCAGACTATGTAAACATTGAGCAAGGACACGTATTTGAGTAAAGTGTATGTAGTTGAGCTATTAACTACGTAAATTAAATACACGTGTTAGTAGTTGAAGTAGTCTTTTAGTTATAACAATAGAACACCAAAGGAAATGTGAATACCCCAATTACTTTTTGAAGTAATTGTTTAAAATGAAAAAGAACTGATACCTGCTGAAATTAGAATCACCCACAAGTATTGGTTGTACAAAAGTGGTCACATCTTCTTAATTGGTGATTTATACATATTGGTGTACAAAAAAAGAACAGTTCGCAAGCGTACTGGTCAAGTACCAACTTGTCAAGTAAGAAAATGAACTGAACCCAACCATTTGTTTAAGTACAGGAAATAGTAGATTAAAAAACCATCATTCAATTTAGTCGTCTGACTAAAGTAGAACCTCTGTGCAAGTCAGTTTATTGTGATGGCCGCTGACCCCGCACCTGCCACATATAATGGACTTCTTCATGAACTCGCCGGAAGATTTAAAGCGCTTTGTTCTACGTCTCCCTGGGGGCCTCTTAACAGCTGGTGGGAATATGGTATTTGATTCTTTCAACGCTATTTCTTGATCTAGATTGCTAATGGGACATATAGGAAAACTATAAGATTTCCTATATGTGTCAGTATGGAAATAAGGATCAATAAAGTCATATACATCTGCTCCTCGTTGATTTCCTATGGCAGCTAGCGCATGGGAGCAGGGGAAGCAGTTAATTTGCCATTTCAAGCAAGAGCATGTTCGCTCATCAAGTCTAACAATATATGCAAATTCGGACTTCACCAGAAACACACCCGGTTCTGAACAATGCACAGTATAAGATGATGCGGCCTTAATACCTTGTGTTAACTTTTCCTGCTTCGATGGTGTCAGTCTTGTTATCCACGTAGTAGCTTCTCGTCGCCTGGATGATATCATATCCATAACCTTGATTCTAATCAGATCTAACATACAATATACAGGCATCTGGCGCTCAACTGAAATCCAATTGTTAAATGACTCTGCCATGCCGTTCGCCATAATACCATGTCCCCAACAAAAAATGCACGGCACCAGTTCTCAATTGGCAGGTCAAGTAGAAATGCATTAATAATTTTTTCACCACCAACTTTTCTTAGAGCAACGAGGTTAAATCGATATTGTATCTCCGAAGATGAATATGCAAGTTTCCAGAAATAATGTCGGACACTGGCAATACACACCGAATTCCCTAATCCTTGAAATCTTTTCATCAAGTTCATTTGAAGATGTTTGTAGCAAAAGAAATGAGGGTTACCGGGGAATACGCTATCAAATGCACTAAGCAGGCCATGTCCCCGGTCACTTATGAATGTTATCGTTCTCCCATGACGAGCTATCAATTTCTTCAAGTGGGAAAAAAGAATAACCAATTATCTTCAGTTTCAGATGAGCAAACGCACATAGCTAGAGGAAACATACCTGAGGTAGTTAAAATCACAGTTAGGAAATGGATGAAGTTATAAGTATAAAATAGCAAGATTACTAGTTCAAATAATACTAGTACAACAACATAAAATCCCATTACTTTGACAGGTAAACATAAAAGACTTTAACATGTTAGTAGCAAGTGGGTTGATATTATGTAACATTTACTGAGAAGTTACTAGTTGAAGTAAGTCGATCTAATCAGCATTACTATTTCAAGTAATTCATACCCAGTACCCTGAATGTTGAAAATAAGGTTTGAATCAGAACTAGTTGTACCTTCATTACCAGTTCTTCCAGTAGCCGATAGAATCTGACCCTTGTAGACACTCTTACCAAATGTCCCATCAACATATAACACAGGTAACACATGTTGAAATCCCTCCACGCATGCACCATATGCAACAAAAACCCTTTGGAATCGATTACTGACCGGGTCAATTTCCAATTCAAATATTGAGTCCTTGTTTGTTTCCATGACAACATCCTTATACCACGACAGCTTGTTGAAGGAATCAGCCTCATGCCCATACATCTTGTTCTTTGCCTTTTCTTTTGCTTTCAAAGCCACCTTGTACGATATGTCAAATCCATACGATTCCTTGATCTTATTTTGGATATCGTTTGGGCGTAAGGCACTATTATACATAATATCTTTGTCAATGTAATTCATAATGACTTCTGAATCCAACTTCGGATGACTAAGTTTTCGCCCAACATTGAGGCAAGTATGTACTAGGTCTTTATCTCGGATAACAAATACACCACTAGCTGAGTTAACGCTACCTTTAACAAACCAGTTGCAGAAATGTTCTCCCTCCAAGCTAACAAAGTCGCTGCAGTAAGCATGAAGGCGCTTCCCGTCATTGCGAAGAAATTTATAATCAAAACCGTGGAATGCCGCATACTTTTTCAAATTCGCCCTAAACTCATCTATACCTTGATTGAACTCTTGACCTACAAATCGAATTACATGAGCCCACTCATCCGATAATAAAGTTTTCGGTTGCTCTGTCCGGTAAGCTTTTCCTAGATGACATTCCTCCTCCAGCTCAATTTCAACAACATTAGTATCACTTTGTTCTTTTTGTTTGATCACGGTTATATCAACAACTTTCATCTTATATATCATAGCACCCGAGATCAACATATGAAGGTCTTGTTCGCTCTCTAATAAACAACAAGCACAACTTGGTGTACAATATGTGAACCGGAATACATCATCTCGTCGAAATTTGAACCTACGGCGCACTTCATCTTGCAGTGTACTTAAATTGATTGTCGAACTCAGCGGATACATAAAACAATAACTCTCCCATTTTCACCTAAGAATCAAGTTTGTATTATCACGCCTGCCCAAACACAAAGTATTTAGTTCACATAAATGAAAAACACTTTGCAAACGATAAGAAGTATAAACAAACAAAAATGCACTCCACTTTAGAAAAATTGATGTTGCAAAATATAGTACACACGCCTGCTCAAACACAAAGCAATTACTTGTTCAAGTAATTGCTTGAAATGAAAAAGAACCCATACCTGCTGAAATCAGAATCACCCCACAAATAAGTATTGGTGTACAAAAAAAGTACAGTTCGCAAGCGTACTGGTATAAACAAATTTGAATTGACGAACTTCATCTCGGATAATGAAAACAAAAAAAGTAAATAAAAAACACTTTGCGCAAACAATAAGAAGTATAAACAAAACAAAAATGCATTCTACTTTTGAAAATTTGATGTTGCAAAAAATAGTACACACGACAAAATCACAAAATCGTCGAACCTTAACGGAGAGATGGAAAATTTATCACTTTTCACAAAATTCCCACAAATTATGAAAAATATGAAAACTTCAAACCTTAATGGTATCGGAGTCGTCGAATGTTCGGGAACCATATTTTTCCTGGAAAATTATGAACCTGGAAAATTGAGAGCTGGAGCAAGAAGTTGAGAGGAAATAGCACTCTGCGCAAGAAGTTTCAATTTGAATATTGAAGGGCATATTTGAATCTCTATGATGTTGATGGAAGGAAATCATGATGCACTGTCGATGAAAAGAAAGAAAGCAAAAAGCAGGAAAAGAAAAGGCAAGAGTAAAGAGGAGAATTGCGCAGAGAGGGAGGCGCGTGAAAACTGAAAATGTAGTAGGTGGGAAGTATTTTTTGCGCGTGAGTGTTAGTGAGCAAAAATAGAGTTGACATTGTATTTCTTGGTCATTTTTCCATAACGAAACTTCATATGTATTCCTAAATCGCATCGAAATCATGACCATATCTTGGTTCTAAATAAAATAACCCCATTGTTGAATAATTTATCATGGACTAACTCATGATTATGTGAAACGTATTCGCTTCCTTCTCTTGTTTACGGATATGGCTAATCCAGCTCGTTCAAAATTCGGCATCTTGGACTCGGAAGGACTTGAGTGCCATAGATGAGATTCTGATTTTAAGACGTCAGCGCCACAATTTCTGTTCATACAGATGACGAACCATTTTAAAAGGTGAAAGAAAGTGCGCTGATGTTCTTAGGTAAAATAACGGCCCCGACTTATGGTAGGAATATCTTTATATGAGATCCCCAACGAACTATGGGATGCTCTTAAGGGCTATTTCGAGAAAATTATTTCTCGAGTTGATCGTACAGTGGGACGAAATCCACTTGTTTTGATATAACGAGTCAACAACTTCAATAAAGATATGCTCCGCCTTAAGGTGCGTCTTATTTTTTTTGTGTGAAATAAACTCACATAACACGACATGATCCAGAAAAAACTTTCCAATTCCCCTACTTAAGTGCTTATACTAACGAATCAGTATATGCTAGAGTACGATAATGCTAGGCCTATCGAGATAAAGCAAATTTTCGAGGCCAGTAATGGCAAAATAAAATGTGGAAATAACCCCGACAAAAAGGGGACTGGACGTGCCAATTCCAAACCACATGGAACGAACTCACATGGTGGAAAGGTATGTGGCAGTCGTAGACGTGGTCGTGGTTACGGAGGCTCTTCCAATCTTCCAAAGTAGCGAGAAGAGATGATGCTCCCGGCTCCCAAGAAACGAGTTGATTCCTAATGTGAGATTGCTGTCATTGGTATACGAACTACCATGCAAGCAAATATTTCACAGCCAGCTAGAAGAGATATTGAGATTCCGGCGAATAGGATACTCACTATATAGAGGAAGGCGACCATGACATGACACCCAATGTCACTTTCGCATTTACCGATGGCAGTATTGCACCATACGTGCCAAAGTCATTAGACGCCCCTCCTCTATGACTAATTTTATCGGTAGACGTTTTAATATTTTTTAGTAATGGTCTGATGTATTTTGGTTTCAAACAAAATATTATTTTTGCTTACGTATACAAGTGATTGACTTTATTCAAAACACCGAATATTGTTCATATGCTTATGGTTCAGAGTTTTTATTACTCGTGTTCTTGTTTGATGAATGAATTGAGGAACACTCGAGTGATAGGCTGATGGTAATATCCTATAACGTATCAGTGACTAGGATGATTGGATCATCCCACTTCATCCAAGGACGCGGCACCCCCGGTTCTTGGTGCCTAGCGGCACAGTTTTACAGTAACTGACACTCTATATGCATTGAGAGTGACTAACTAGAACCTTACAAGGCTCAATGATATACGTATCAATGACTTTCATGTTGAAACTCATTGTGAGAATGGAATAGAGTATCTTGATATCATCTCTAATGAATGCGGCCGAAAGCGCATCTTAGAGAAACTTACGAGTCAATCTAGTGGACTGTACGTCACTGCAATTAGGGTTGTTGAATCCTATGCGATTACCGATAACAAACTTTGGGACGCTGACTCGTACAGGCTTTGGCATGACTAATTGGGACATCCAGGTCATGACATGATGATCTGCACTGACATCTTTCGCGTGAAAAGTAGAAGCGGGCAATGAACCCACATAACGAACTTTGTTGGTGTTCCTCAAGCTACGTCGTCCAAAGCATCGAAGACATCCGCCCGTTCTATACATTTGACACTATGTGATAGTGAAAATTCTCGATCTTCGAAACGTAGCAGATTCGATGCCTGATGTGTTTACTGATATCATGAAAGTGACGAGATCATATATACCAGTTGTAGCCTATAAGGTTGAAAGTCCTCAGTAAGAGACGCAGGCTGGATGTGCGATTTAGGCCATAGCTCCCTAAAGGAAGAGGTGGAAGCTACATGGTTTGATTTAACACTCACCTAAGGAGGAGGTAGAGTAAGGCACAAACTTTATATATTAGTCATCAATGAACTCGTTTCATGAGATCGTACTTGATTTTACTATGTCCATGAGTCATGATGAGAGGGATGCCCCGAAGATTGATATGATTCAGAAAATCAAGAAATCTCGATGAATCGCGAGAGTGTGGACTGATCATCCACACACTTTGATGATCTATCGTTGCTCAAAGCATAGAGCAAGACAATGTCAAACCTTGCTCTGTTGTATGATATCAACATTGAGTTGATTGGCCTTAAAGGATAAAGCATTCCACACAGAACTAGATTCTTTGACAAAGAGACAGGTAATTGGTAGGTAGTGCTAACCTCACCAAGTGTAAATCATGTAGGACATAAAATAAATCTTTGTCAGTAAGCACAATGAGAAGAATGAAGTCCTGAAGTACAAGGCTAGAAGGTTCTCATAAATGCCGTGGAATTGACTGAGGAGACGTACTCTCCCCTAAGCTACTTCATTAGCTTAGTAATTTCCGAAGGACTGGAAATGCAGCTCATAAATATGGTTAGTGATATCTCTATGGGGATCTTAATATATATATATATATATATATATATATGAAAGTGGTCGATGGCATTTCATTACCCAAGTCAAGTGACTCTAGACCACGGAGTGCGTTTGCAGTACGGTTGAAACGCTCACTTTACGGATTAAACAATCCGGACGGATGTGGTATACCCGCCTAAGTGACTACTTGATTGGAAAGGGATATAAGAACGACGAATTGTGTCCCTGCGTGTTTATTAAGAAAACAAGTTTGGGATTAGGGATTGTAGCTGCAGATGTTAACGATATGAACATAATCGGTACTCTTGACGAATCAAGAGAAACCGCAACTATCTAAAATCCGGATTTGAGATGATGATCTGGGAAGACTCGGTCTTATCTAGGCATTGAGCTAGAACATGGAGCTAGTGGAATCCTCATCCACCCGTCTGCCTATATCCAAAAGAAAATCAGGAATTTCAACATGGACAAGACACATACGGTTAAAATTCCCATGATCGGTCGTAGTTTGAACTTGAAGAAAAATCCATTTCGTCCGAACGAATGTGACGAAGAGCTTTTGGGAGACGAAATTCCTTATATAAAGTGCAATAGGTGCATTATTTTACTTGGCTCAGTATACTCGTCCTGATATAGCTTTCTCAGTGAACTTGTTGGCTAAATATAGTTCTGGAACCCACGCAACGTCATTATAATGGTATCAAGAACATCTTTCGATACCTCAAATGAAGCATTGACTCGGGACTTTTCTTTTCCTATCAGGCTAACGAAACTGCCCATGAATGGGCAATCACTAAAGTAAGTGTGAATGCCAAGGAAACTACCCCGACGAATGTATTGATAGGTTTTGCTGATAATGGGTATCTTTCAAATCTACATAAAGGTCGATCCCAAACTGGTTATGTATTCACCGTTGGGGACACCGCTATATTTTGGAGATCAACTAAGCAAACCCTTGTTGCTACCTCCTCGAATCACGCTAAGATTATCGCTCTACACGAGGCGGTACGTGAGTGTATATTGTAACACCCCCAATCCACTCAGGGATATTACACGCCGTAGACCCCTTTCCACAAGGAGCTACCAGACGGAAGACTACAAATCAAAACCCACATGCGGTCAACTTGACCAAAACATAATACCGTAGACCGATTAGGTCTCTCAAAACATAGCATAACCGTACATCTGATGAAACTAAATTACAACTCGATCACATAGTACATAAAATGTCCATCCCCTCAAGGATGACAAGAACTCAAACTGACATATCACTGACAGACGACAGACTACAACTGTGACTAGTATCGCTGCATTGCATCATCCTCCGAGCCAATACTGTGGTTGCTCACTCTCCAGTCAGAACACCTGGAATAAATAACAAAATCCCCAACGAGGGGTTAGCGATGGAATCTCTAGCAAGTAACCAAGCTATACAATTATACATCAAGAATACAACCGTTATGAAAATAACATTTCGACAAGGTAGTAACACGATCCCCGAGTCTAAAGTCTTTTGAAAATTTATTCCTTTAAAACAAACCATGGGGATTACTCCAGAAATCATTGTAAGAGATTATTTAGAGACTTCGGGGGTCTCAGTGTAAAATCCTGAAATATGAATGTTTTTCCTTTCAAAAGGATTTCTTTCAAAATCATACAAATGATTTTATTCTCAACTCAAACCTCAAGACCAAAACCATATTCACCAATATAATCGGGATTCAAGATTCAAAACATAAACAATTCAGAGATATCAAATCAACAGTCAAATCGTCTCCGTGGCCCCGAAGGGTCCCACCCGGATTAGTCATCAAGAATAAACTCGAACACACCCATAAGTTATCTTGACATCGCACTCGCAAGTGACGATTCTCGGAGCCCTCTCCAGACCTACCCGATTAGATAACCTTATGGTCAAATCGTAACATCTGGCCGTACTCGCAAGCACGCGCCTCCGGAGGCCTCGACGGACCCTACCCGGATAACATCATTCAAATACGCCCATAAGTTATCATGACATCGCACTCGCAAGTGTCGATTCTCGGAGCCCTCCCCAGACCTACCCGAATTGATAACCTTATGGTCACAACATAACGTCTGGCCGTACTCGCAAGCACGCTCCTCCGGAGGCCTCGACGGGACCCTACCCGGACAACATCTCAATTTGCTAAGATACACAACAACAACAACAAAGGCACAATATTCACTACAACCGGAAACACGTAACATATAAGTTAATGTAACATAACTTCCACAAAGGCACAACATCCACAAAGAAACCATCATTCGAAAAAGGCCAACGAGCAAATAATACAAGTATTACGCGATTCAACAATTCTTCAGTTAACTACTCATTTCTAATATTTATTTTAACAAAATAACATGAAGAGGTAGTTATCATTATTCTTGAAACAAAAGTTTACGTTGGTAATTACCTTCATAAAATCACATCTTCATTTAAAGTAAGTTACGGTTAAATATACCGTCACTAACGAGTCCACGTTAAATTCACGACACATCACATTCTCAAAGTATAAAGAATATAGACGAGATACTCGCCTCAAGTCCAACGCACGCGGAGCAACGGGAAAGCTCGACTTAATGACCGCTACCGAACACTCCGAAGAACACGATTCAACCGGGAAGCTCGGACCCCGAAGAAGACAACGAACGGGAGGGTTCCGACTCGAGTTCTTCACAAGAATTCGACCCTAACAATATATAATCCATAAATAAACAATCATACGATGAGGAATAATCGTAGAACGCCCGAAAACCCCTCTATAACATTTTACCGGACACCTTCAAGGCGTCGGTCAAGAACTCGACCCAAATAACGAATCGATACGATCCAACCATGGACTAACAAGGGAAATGATATAATACATCTAAATAATCATCAATCCATCATAATCCTAAGTTAAATCGGATTAATCGGACGAAAACAACCAAAATACCAAAATTCCCCAAAACTAGATTTCTAGGAAATCTGACTGGTCGGTAGATCGTAGGATGTTATAGGACGGATGATTGATGATATGAACCTCCAAACTTCATGGATTTATTGTCCAACAACATCTCTACATGATTAGCACAACATAAGCCTCGGAAGAGAAGAAGAGAAGTGATAAATGGCTGAAGAAAAACGCCGCAGCCTTAAATAGCCGATCACGGTTACGTTACGACGTATCGGCCAAGGGTTACGTACGTAGCCGAGCCACTGCCCTAAAACTGCCGGCCCGCTACGTACGTTACCGGCCAGGGCCTTACGTACGTAACCGGCCTTACGTACGTAACGGCCGAGCACTAACGTACGTTACTCGGCCAGGGCTGGCCTGGCCCGAGCACGCCCGGCCATGACTCGGCCGGGACCAATTCCGACGGCCCGAACGACCCCGAAACCCGAACCTGAGTACGAATCGAAGATACGGTTACGAAGTACTCGCAAAGACGAATCCGAGCACTAAGAGAACACACGATTCCGACCACCCGAAGGCTCGAAATTCGACAACGGAAAGTAATTACCCCAAACTTTGGGAAATTACGAAAACGGCCCAAAACGCCCGGAAATCACGATACGTGATCGAATAACCAAACCGAAGTTCACAACACGTCTAACAAAGTTAAACGGACTTGCGGGAAACTCAAACAAATAGCTTGGACGAGATTCGCAAGAATCGAACTCAAGTGCGGAAAAACCGCTAAAAAGCACGGAACTCAACAAAACGACACCGAAACGAGCTCGGATGACAAAAAGTGCAGAATTAATCATTCTCGGAATGACGAAACGGTCATGAGAGAGTCGTCAAAACGGACTTCCGCCGAAAAAAAGAAATTACCGGAAATCGAAATCACGGGTATTACATTCTACCCCCTTAAAAGAAGTTTCGTCCCGAAACTTAAAATAAGTAGGGAGAAGCAATATCCACTGTCAGGAAAACTCGACGAGATACCCAAAAAACGAAAACTCGCGCCCGACGGCGAAACGCTGCAAGAAATGCAAAGGAACATACGGCGTGAAAACACGCTCCACGACGACCAACACAACGCCACCGATAGAGAAATAATAAAACCAACAAGTGACAAGCGTCATCAAACAGGTAATACAACCAAGTCGATTATCCAAACAATCACAAAACACAACGAACGAAAATCAATATGATTGACCACCCCAACGGTACATCAATCAAAACGCGAGCCAATCGCTGAAGAAATACGGAATTCCACCGCTCAAGGGTTGGAAGATCGAAAACGAGACAAATTTCCCGAATACAAGGAAATTAGGAAGGAGTCTGAATGCTCAACAATCACGAAATGAGATCAATAAAAACCGAACAATCAAGCGATCGAACCACAACGGTCGAGACAACAAAAATCGAACAACCATGTTCGAATCACGAAGAACAATAAAATTCAAACAACAACTCCCAGGTTCACGTCTCGGCTCGAGACAATATATGATCCGGTAAAAGCAACAAGATGTGCATCACATAAGATCCATAGGAAAGGGAATAGCAATTGAAAAGTCACAACGACAAACGAGTAATTTCAAAACACCACACTCGTTCGATCAATAAAAGAAAGGGATAGGGCAAGCTCAGAAAATGTTAACGAACATAACGAGTCGATAGAGTCGAAAATATAGAAATTCAAAATCTGATCCACTTCGAATAAAAGGACTAGTAAAACCAGATGATGTCACTTTCGAACAAGGTTCACAAGAATCGAACCGAACTCGAAAAAGTCACAGCGATAACCCGATCGACCCACAACAAGATCACAGTTCGTTCGAACGATGAAACCGAAATACGGAACAAGTTCAGAAAGTGTCAACGAACACGAGCGAGTCGATAGACCTGAGAAAGAGGAAATGCAGGAGTCCAAAAATAATACGGGTATTATATTCGACCCCTTCTAAAAGAAGTGTCGTCCCCGAAACTCGCAACAACGAAATCAATGTGACAACACAACAAGCAACCGATAGAAACATCCTTCGAAGGCCTCTCAAATTCGATTCTGATAACTGTGCTGAAGCGCGAACTCCGAAAGTCTCGGTAGCCAATTCACAAAACTGAATTCGGTGTCCCTCGAGTACACACTTGAAATGTGTTACCGACGAGAAGGACAATTTACACGTGCATGCCCCGGCACATCACGGTTGAAACGTCTCGGCTTGGCATACCGAAAATACAAATGCTCGACACAATGGAACCTAAGATCACAAAGCAACAAACCTGAGATGCCAATACCACACAACATATCAACGTATAGAAAAATCACCACAACAACAGCATCGTTCGACGATTACAACGGCCCGAACGATAGCCAACACACAATCACAAACATCATGAAACAAACACTCATGTGCATAAACGCACGAAAATCCAAGCTTCAACAGCTCACACTCGTGCGACAACACGCAAATCACCACGAGGCGACAATTAGTAAATACCAGTTCACACCTCTCACAGAGGGCTAGTACAACAAATGCGGGGCAACGCCTCGACGTTCATGCCACCAATTCGATCATACTCAGGAGCAACCATTATAACGACAAAGCAAACATCATACATACATTCCAAAACGAAAACGGTAATTGATAGGTTTTTTTAAAAATGAAAACCACCTTTTGAAAATAATTTAGAAAAACACCGGTTTATCTTGAGTATCACCTTTAAAAAAAGTACAAACGTGAAACATCGTTATCGAGACTTTGGAAAACTATTTCGTATTTGAAAAAAAAACGAGGACTCCTTCTCTTAGTGAAAAACTTTCAAAAATATTCGACCCTTGGGTCTAAGCAATCGCATTTGAAAATATCTCAAAATATTTTTGGTCCTCAACCGAAATTTTTTGAAATGTATTGCGGCATTAGAAAACACTTTGAAAACACCGCAAGAAAATAATTCGTTTTAAAAGTACGTCTCGAATTTTAGTTTTCTAAGATACTCAAGGTTTTCAAAATCATTCAATGGGCTAGAATGCCCAAAAGTTTAGGTACTTACACGGAACATTATAGCGCCGTGTGTCCCGCGCCGGAACCCACCAGGCTAAAAACCATTTACAAAAACGCCAAAAAGGCCGATGACGGTAGTATTTCAAAAACTCACAGAAGCCATTTAGAAAATAATAAATACCGTCATAAGAATTTTGCCAAAACGATCAAGGCCATAATGCCAAAAACTCGGTTAAGGGAATCGGTTTTCGAAATAAAACTCAGTCGGTAAAATACCGAAAGTCATTACAAAAGAACTCACGCACGGGTAAAAGAAATACGATTCAACATGCATCCCAAAGAACAATACTCCTCATATGAACGAAAAATGGGAGTCAAATAATTACATATCACGAAATCAAAATCCATAAGAGGATTCCGTCAATTAACTCATAATCATAAAAATAGCTCGTGTCACACGAGGCACAACACAAAGAAGAGAGACTTACATCCACAGGTCGCACGGAGATAATGGCCGCAACACGATACTAATCACAACGAACCACAATTGATCACAACGGATCGCAATGATCTCGCTTGTTCACAACTGCTCACCGGGTGACACGACAAGACACGACTCCGACAAGACACGACTCGACAAGACCCAACTAGACCCAACCGCCTAGGTTTTCGCAAACCTAAGCTCCGATACCATTTATGTAACACCCCAATCCACTCGGGGATATTACACGCCGTAGACCCTTTCCACAAGGAGCTACGGGCGGAAGACTACAAATCAAAACCCACATGCGGTCAACTTGACCAAAACATAATACCGTAGACCGATTAGGTCTCTCAAAACATAGCATAACCGTACATCCGATGAAACTAAATTACAACTCGATCACATAGTACATAAAATGTCCATCCCTCAAGGATGACAAGAACTCAAACCGACATATCACCGACAGACGACGGACTACAATCGTGACTAGTATCGCCGCATTGCATCATCCTCCGAGCCAATACCGTGGTTGCTCACTCTCCAGTAACACCGGAATAAATAACAAAATCCCCAACGAGGGTTAGCGATGGAATCGCTAGCAAGTAACCAAGCTATACAATTATACATCAAGAATACAACCGTTATGAAAATAACATTTCGACAAGGTAGTAACACGATCCCGAGTCTAAAGTCTTTTGAAAATTTATTCCTTTAAAACAAACCATGGGGATTACTCCAAATCATTGTAAGAGATTATTTAGAGACTTGGGGTCTCAGTGTAAAATCCTGAAATATGAATGTTTTTCCTTTCAAAAGGATTTCTTTCAAAATCATACAAATGATTTTATTCTCAACTCAAACCTCAAGACCAAAACCATATTCACCAATATAATCGGGATTCAAGATTCAAAACATAAACAATTCAGAGATATCAAATCAACAGTCAAAACGTCTCCGTGGCCCCGAAGGGTCCCACCCGGATTAGTCATCAAGAATAAACTCGAACACACCCATAAGTTATCTTGACATCGCACTCGCAAGTGACGATTCTCGGAGCCCTCTCCAGACCTACCCGATTAGATAACCTTATGGTCAAATCGTAACATCTGGCCGTACTCGCAAGCACGCGCCTCCGGAGGCCTCGACGGACCCTACCCGGATAACATCATTCAAATACGCCCATAAGTTATCATGACATCGCACTCGCAAGTGTCGATTCTCGGAGCCCTCCCCAGACCTACCCGAATTGATAACCTTATGGTCACAACATAACGTCTGGCCGTACTCGCAAGCACGCTCCTCCGGAGGCCTCGACGGGACCCTACCCGACAACATCTCAATTTGCTAAGATACACAACAACAACAACAAAGGCACAATATTCACTACAACCGGAAACACGTAACATATAAGTTAATGTAACATAACTTCCACAAAGGCACAACATCCACAGCAAACCATCATTCAGGAAAAAGGCCAACGAGCAAATAATACAAGTATTACGCGATTCAACAATTCTTCAGTTAACTACTCATTTCTAATATTTATTTTAACAAAATAACATGAAGAGGTAGTTATCATTATTCTTGAAACAAAAGTTTACGTTGGTAATTACCTTCATAAAATCACATCTTCATTTAAAGTAAGTTACGGTTAAATATACCGTCACTAACGAGTCCACGTTAAATTCACGACACATCACATTCTCAAAGTATAAAGAATATAGACGAGATACTCGCCTCAAGTCCAACGCACGCGAGCAACGGAAAGCTCGACTTAATGACCGCTACCGAACACTCCAAGAACACGATTCAACCGGAAGCTCGGACCCAAGAAGACAACGAACGGAGGGTTCCACTCGAGTTCTTCACAAGAATTCGACCCTAACAATATATAATCCATAAATAAACAATCATACGATGAGGAATAATCGTAGAACGCCCGAAAACCCTCTATAACATTTTACCGACACCTTCAAGGCGTCGGTCAAGAACTCGACCCAAATAACGAATCGATACGATCCAACCATGGACTAACAAGGGAAATGATATAATACATCTAAATAATCATCAATCCATCATAATCCTAAGTTAAATCGGATTAATCGGACGAAAACAACCAAAATACCAAAATTCCCCAAAACTAGATTTCTAGGAAATCTGACTGGTCAGTAGATCGTAGGATGTTATAGACGGATGATTGATGATATGAACCTCCAAACTTCATGGATTTATTGTCCAACAACATCTCTACATGATTAGCACAACATAAGCCTCGGAAGAGAAGAAGAGAAGTGATAAATGGTCAAGAAAAACGCCGCCGGGCCTTAAATAGGCCGATTGCCGTGCCGTTACGTGCGTAATCGGCCAAGGGTTACGACGTAACCGAGCCCGCCCAAATCGCCCGCTACGTGCGTTACGGCCAGGGCCTTACGTGCGTAATCGCCTTACGTGCGTAACGGCCGAGCACTAACGCACGTTACTCGGCCGTGGCCCGAGCACGCCCGACCATGACTCGGCCGGACCAATTCCGACGGCCCGAACGACCCGAAACCCGAACTCTGAGTACGAACCGAAGATACGGTTACGAAGTACTCGCAAAGACGAATCCGAGCACTAAGAGAACACACGATTCCGACCACCCGAAGGCTCGAAATTCGACAACGGAAAGTAATTACCCCAAACTTTGGGAAATTACGAAACGCCCAAAACGCCCTAAATCACGATACGTGATCGAATAACCAAACCGAAGTTCACAACACATCTAACAAAGTTAAACGAACTTGCGGGAAACTCGAAACTAGCGGTTTGACGAGATTCGCAAGAATCGAACTCAAGTGCGGAAAAACCGCTAAAAAGCACGGAACTCAACAAAACGACACCGAAACGAGCTCGGATGACAAAAAGTGCAGAATTAATCATTCTCGGAATGACGAAACGGTCATGAGCGAGTCGTCAAAACGGACTTCCGCCGAAAAAAAGAAATTACCGGAAATCGAAATCACGGGTATTACATATATGGTTGAGAGCCATCATCATACATATTCGAGGTAACAATGGACTAAGTAATGTCACTGATGCGCCCACATGCATATACGAAAATAATGCCGCTTGCATCGAACAAATGAAGCTTGGGTATATCAAGGGGGATAATACGAAGCATGTCTCTCCAAAGTTTTTTCTGCAATCAACAACGGGCCCTCCTCAACATCCAAGTTAAGCAAGTAAAGTCTGAGGAGAATGTGGCTGATTTATTCACTAAATCATTGCCCAAGGCCGTATTTGAAAAATATGTGAGAATCATCGGAATGCGTAGGATTTCCGAACTCCCGAGATCGAAGTAAGGATTTGATGGGAGGGTGAGGTATAACGAATTTTATCCACCAATGTTGTACTCTTTTATTTGTCCAACATTTATTTTGTCCCAATGGGTTTTGTTACTTGACAAAGTTTTTAACGAGGCAATGACACATGCACTGTTTTTCAAATTTCTTGATTGACGGACTAATCAGGGGGAGATGTAGACTTGAAGGGGAGTCTTACATCCACGTCACAAGTTACACTCTTTTCCTAAACCAAGGTTTCTTTTTTTCACTGGTTTTTATTACTTGGAAAGGTTTTTAACGAGGTAACTAGACATTTAGCTCACTGATCGACGAACTGATCACGTTCTTGAGCACACATTGATCGACGAAATGATCAATAGAGGTTTTGGCTTAGCGAAATTAGCATAACCTACGATCAAGGCATTTTCCCATGTGGTTTTTACTTGACGAGGTTTTAACGAGGCAATTTGGCATGCTTTGAAGACTCGACACAAGGGGGAGTGTCAAAGTAAATACACAGTATGTGCCTTAGTCAACAGGCTATTGGGCTTCTCCCAACTAGTATAGGGCTAGGCCTGTTAGAATGTTCCAGAATATGTGATCTCTCCCTATTTAAAGGTACCATATGAATGAAAATATACATTTTCTACCCTAATTCTTGTCTTGTTTACATTTACTACAAGAAAATAATATTTATTTAAGGTGTTGTGTTGGATTACCCACGTGGGTAAGTGGTTAACATGTAACCAATAGAAATAAAGTTTTTTTAAAGATTATTGTAATCAAGGGGTAGTTCTGCGGTCCACCGTACTTATATTTAGTGAACTTTCTCTAAATTGGATGTACTCAGTATTGATCGTTAGATTAGTTTGTACAATTTAACAAAATCAGATGTACTACATCAGCACCATTAAATTATGTACAGCAGAAAAAAATTATAAATAATTTAAATTTTTTACAAAAATATTAATTCATTTACCAATATACCCTTATTAACTAAATAAGAAATAAGAAAAATAGAAAAAAGTAGTAAATAAAAGTAGATAGAAAATTGTCTTCTCTCCATCATATGTCCTCTCCTCTCCTGTATCTTCTTCATCGCTGTCCACACACGATTCTTATATAGGTTAATTTTTTCTCTTTGATTCATCAAAGAGATCTAAGTGTTTCAGATATGCACTTAAGGCTTCTTATGCTTTCTTGATTTTTAGGGTTTAAAGGCCGATTCCTGAAAAAAAAAGTCAAAATTGAATATTAACAACACTATGTTGCATGGTGAATAATTGAGAAATATGGTGATATTTTACAGACTCGATTGTAGAAAATTCTGCCAAACTTGTTTCGTTTCCTTGAGCTGTTTCATTTTCTGGGCATCCCTGCAGTATTCTCTAACTCCCAATCACTTTGATCTTGGGAAAAGCTCAGCCCATTTTCCTCACCGTGGACCGGGCAGTAATGACGATATACATTCAGTAACAATTTTTTTTACCTTTTTCTAATAAAAAAGTAAGGAAAATACAGCTGGAGATAATAAAGAGTAATTAATCTTTGTATTGGTGGTAGGGAGAGGGGAAAAGGCCGCCATCAACATGTGGAAAGAAAAATATGTGCAACATATCTAAACAAGCTGTTTTTATTTTTCTCATCGATCCTAGATAACTTCCCAAAGTGAAACGGGTCGAACATAACGTGGCGATATAAAATGGGACAAAAATTACGTTTGGATGCGAAATAGGTCAAAAATATCATCACGAGCCGAGACTGAGTCCAAATGACAATGCACGGTGAAATTGGTCAAAAAAACTTCCCGATGCTAAATGGATCGAAAATGACGTCTTAAAAAGAAATTGGTAAAAAATAACGTCTCAGGGTGATATCGATCGGAAATAACTTCCAAAGACGAGGCGGGTCAAAAATGTCGTTGTTAGGCAGAACGTGTCGAAAATATCATCTCGACACGTAACGAGTCGAAAATTACGTCCCATGATGAAACGGGTCAAAAATAGTCGAAAATAACGTCCTGTGGTGAAATAAAAATAACATCCTAGGGTCCGTCGTAATGAATTATGTTTAGATGTTCACCAAGAGGATGGTCAGGGCCGGCCTTATGGGTGGGCGAGCCGAGCGACGGCCCAGGGGATCAAAGCCCAAGGGGCATCAACTTTTAGTCCCAATGATGTTATTACAATAAAAAATTAACTAAAGTGTTGCCAACAAGACTCGAATCATGAACCTCTAGGCAGTGTTCTAAAAAACGGCCTAGGCGGCCGCCTAGGCGCTAGAAGGTGGCCCTTCGCCCCGACTACCCCCTAATCGGTTCTGCCAGGCGGCTCGGCGGGTCCTAGGCGGGCTAGGCGGGTCCTAGGCGGGCTAGGCGGGTCCTAGGCGGGCTAGGCGGGTCCTAGGTTTCCTTTTCTGTCCAGATTTTTTTTCCATCTGTCCATATTTTTTTTCCTTTTCTATTTTATTTTTTAACGTTTTGTCCAAAAACATCGTAACAAGAGAGCTCCATGAAGAAGACTTTGTGTCGGATGATGACTCGGAAGAGGAGGAAAATGATGAAGAGTATGACTATGAGTCCGATGGAGAACATATATTGGAGGAAGGATATAGAGATGAGGAAGACATGGAAATTTGACTTTAATTTGTGACTTTTGCTGTTTGAATGTTTTTTTTTCAAGAGTATTGGAATGTTGTTTTTTTCCAAGACTACTTTTGAAAAGAATATTATTATGCATTTTGTATGCATATATAAAACTAAATAAAATATAAAATATATAAAAAAAATACCGCCTAGCGCCTAGCCGCCTAGGCGCCGCCTCCAAGGCCTAGGCGCTAGAAGGTCCCCGTCCGCCCGCCTACCGCCTAGCGCCTTTTAGAACATTGCCTCTAGGATAGATAAGCACTTTTTTACCATTAGGCTAATAATGCCCTTTGATGTTTTTCTTGTCTAGTTAATTGTATTACTATTTTTGTCGATTCATTTACTTTTCTATATATTTTTTTTAATATTTGTCTTGTTTTCATCACAACACTTATTTATCTGAAATAAAATAAAATTAGACATATTCAATAATTAGTACTTCTTATCTTTGCTTTGAAAAACCTTGTGATAATATTTAAACTCTACATGAAATAATTTAGATTACAAGCTAATTTCAACTCGGAACCACAAATATCTTTTATTTTATTTTCTAAAATCAAACCATGTATGAAATAATTTTAAATTACTACATAGTTTCAACTAATTTTAGTGATTTTCACAGTCATAAAATATGATTATTGGAGGATATTATTTATTTTATTTTGTATTTTTTAGATGTAGAATCTTGTGAATCCAGTTTTTGTGCTTTTTTGTTTGTAATTTTCAAATAATATGGCATTTTTCACCTTTTTGCCTAGGGCATGAGAAACCCTAGGACCGGCCCTGAGAATGGTTTCCCATTTTTATGCCACTTATCTACTTTAAGCTACCAGAAGATATTTAGATTGAAGAATGGATATACTACCTCTGTGGTATAAGTTTTTTTAACAAATCATGACTGCATTGGAGAAACTCTAATATCTAATTGACACCAACTCCTGCATTCATCTAAGATAAATTTACATTACATTGTAGCACAAAAAGCAAACAACTAAGATGAATTCTGTAACACCCCGAAATATTCGGAATAATTCCAGCGCCGTAAACCCTTTATATAAGAATTTATAAGGCTAAATTAAAAGAAATGCTGAACAATACGAAAGTACCACCTATAGTTGAGTAATTTAATAACCGGTTTAATGAACCCAAAACAATCCATTTATTACAAACTTCTCAAATCATCAAAAGAACACACGTACTCGAGTACTAAATACCAAACCAGAATACCAAAATAATACAACGGATAACATCACTGTGCCCCTTCGTCATCATGCCGGTACTGTGGTTGCTTCCCCGCTCCTCGGCTACCTGAACATTAAAACAAATGTCCACCCCCGCAGGGGTTAGCAAAACGATGCTAGTACAACTATCATAATATACAAAATCAGATATGCAACAACGATGCATAGCAAGATACAATACGCGGACTTCCTCTACCGAAATCCAACAATGCGAATCCACATGATTCCATCAACACAACACAGGATAATACAATGATCCAGCGCCCTCAACATAGATCCCAAGATGATCCCGTCGGACCAACACGAGGTGAAAAACCCGTCCAATGATCCAACGCCCTCAGCATAGATCCCAAGATGATCCCGTCGGACCATCACGAGGTGGACAACTGATCCAGCGCCCCCAGCATAGATCACACGATCCCTTCGGATCAATACAACATATACAATACAACTATGCATACACATATGCAAATCGATATGTCCATCAACATGAACAATATATGAATCAATAACCTGAACGATATTATGACAATTCAACTTGGATGATCTCATGTTCAACAACATGAATAACAACATGCATTATCAAAATTCATCAACATTAAACCAATAGTCAAAATACGATACTTGCCTTAGAAAGATGGCAAGAATTAAATACTTCAACGACTGTCAATACACCCGAAGGTCGCCGCCCCTCGATCAATCACCTTGCAAGGCTCGGACCTTATTCAAAAGAAATAACAAAGGGTTCAACTTACTTCACAAAGTTAACGTACGAACATCTAGTGCCTTAAGTTATATCCGAGTTAATATTAACGTAAGGCCGGTTTACGGTTTATCAACTCGATGAAAGCTAAGCCGGAATAATGACATATCATACGAATCGAATGACCATATCGGAGATGAAATGTCGATGTCTACGGATTCATGGATATACATGTCACCACAATCCAAACCTCAATCTTGATTTCGACTTCCAATATATATATGGTGCGGCTAATCTTACAATTCATATCAAAGGTGTGATTCAAGAAACAAGCATACCAAGCGTACTTCGAAAGGGGTCGATACAACAGTGTTCCGGGTTTGATTCTATCAACATAGCCGATTCGTTTTAACCATGAATATGAAGAAGATTGTTAAATCAAACACCTCAATCAAAACATGAACTATCCACGGTGAAATACCTTAGTAATCTCAGAAAAGTCATTAGAATCATGCTCAGAATCCATAACAAACTCATGTCACTACATTCTAGGGTTCTATCCCAACAAGGTTCGATTAATACTCTTAACAACGAAGGAGAACCGAAGTATAACTGAATCTATTCTTCTAAAAACATGGTGTTCGACTCCTCATGATAATAACGAACTTGGTAATCTCAAAAAAAGGTTCAAAACGTCAATAAGAGCATGTATTCTAGTTGGTGAAGGATCAACATACCTTAATATAGAGAAGAACAACGAAATACTTGGTGAAACTCAACACCGGGAGCTTGAACACCAATCCACAAGGGTCTACGATCTTCTAAACCGAGCTGGGATGATGATATAAGAGATTTTCGGGGCTGAGGAGTTCTCAAGTTACACAAATCGGCCAAGGAGTGAGGAGGGAATGAAAAGGAGGTTGAGGTCTATAAATAGAATTTTAAACATTACGTACGTTAACGGCAAAGCCTTACGTACGTTATCGCCTTAGCATATGCTATTCTCAATCCCTAGCGTACGTTAACGTCCGACAGTAGCTCACTGCCTCGATTCTGGATTCTCTTATTTACGCTATCCAAACCCTTTACGTACGTAAAACCATGTACATAGTGTAACGCCCCGATTTCGCATATACATTTATTGTGAATTATAGAAATTATATTCAAATTTTATTAAATTAATGCCCGAATAATTTATCGTTTAATTTATTATCATGCAAATTCATTTTTGTCATTTAATTCATGTCCAGTCATGTATTTCATATTGTGTCATTTCTCGTTTTATTTCATCGTGTTTCATGTTGTCATTTCTAGGCCCAAGTCAAATTTTAAGCGATATTAATCGTTACCCAAAAGATTTTACAAGATAAATAATAATATTATTTATTATTTCTATTATTATTAATATTATCTCTATTATTTATTATTATTAAAAGTAATATTATTATTATTATTATTTAATATTCAGCCCAAATCCTATAATTAATTTAGTGGTCCAATTAACAAATATATATTTTCAGCCCAATTACCATCTTAGTACTATTTGTTTCTCCAGAGAACATTTTGGCTGCAGTTCTTCATTCATTCATTTGTAACCTCTCAAATAACACATTTAATTGGAAATACATTCTCAAACAATTGTCATAATTAACACAAATAAATAAAAACCCTTGAAATCATTTCAATATAATATATAAACTAAAACTCATAAGTGATTATACGTACAAACACCAAATCTCATTTACAGCCAGAATACAGAACACACAAACATAATCTTTCCTCTGCCTCCAGCCGTTCACTTTCTGCAATTTTTCATCTTCCGCAACAAAGGTAAACTCATAATCTTTTAATTTCTGTTGTGTAAATATTAATCAATATTTCCTGCTATCATCCCACCGCTTGAGTCTGAAGAACCACCAGTAAATATCAAAACATGTTTCTAAACCAAGTCCAGAATTTAGAAATCTGACGGCCTGACACCAGAATTTTCACAACCTTTATCCACCACCATGTTTTCAGTAGCCTTCAAACCCGCGGCCCGAACCCGCAAGCACAGCCCGAATCCAAAACATCATGTTCAGAACCAGAAATCTGATCTGGACCGAGTCAACCCATTTTCAAACCCAATTCCAACCCAAAAAAGGGGGGGGGGGGCTTACCTTCTTCCCAGCCAAGCATATTGCTGCAAATTCGAATCAGACTCCATAACAATCCTATCATCTTTACCAATTGTTTCCCCACCATCACAAATCCACCACCCCAGTTCCAAACCGAACCCAAAATTAATTCCAGGCGGATCTTGAAACCCAAAACCAGGGCCGTACGAACCCAACCCTATTCCGCCGTGCGCCGCGCGCTGCACCCTCGTCCGGCCACGGTTCTTCTTCCAATGTGTGAGTGTGCGTTTTAGAGAGAGAACAGTGAGATTTGAGAGATAAGCGACCGATTCGTATGACTGTGTGTTTGTGTGTGTGTGTGTGTGAGTGTGTGTGTGAGAGAGAGAGAGAGAGAGGGGAGCAGAGAATTAGAGAGAGATATTTCGTAGGGAGATGGGGAGAGAGGGTGTCGGCCGAAAGAGGAGAAGTGAGGAGTGTTCGGCCGACTTCTTTGGTGGAAGGGTTTGTTTTATACCCAATTTCTTTTAGGGTTCTTCAATTTAATCCCCAAGTTTTAGTCCCTCTCAAATTGACCCCAAATCATTTTCAGGGTATACTAATTTCAGACCCTAATTTTTAGTTTCTTCATTCTTGCCCCAGTATGATTTATAATTATTTCAGTTAGCCCCAATCAGAATTATAATTTCTACAATTTCAGTCTCTTTCGGCCAAGCTTTTAACATGTTGACATTTTTAATTTATATTATTATTCACTCGTAATTTAATTCTCAGTCATATAATAATAATAATTTTCTATTATTATTAATTGTAGATAATAACAATAATTTACGGGCCTAGAATTGTCGAGTCAAGCATTTCATCACATTCAAGTTCAGAACTGTAATTTTATCCAGGTGTGGGGATTTATTACGCTTTTGTTTATTTTAATTGCTTTATATATTGTCTCGTATGTGCACGTGAAATCAGTGAGAAGCACTTAAATGTGCAATAAGTCAGAAGCACTTAAATGTGCAACCAGTCAGAAGCACTTAAATGTGCAAATCAGTCAGAAGCACTTAATTGTGCATAAAGCCTTCGGGCTAGTCGACGGGCTTCAGAATTTATCAGTCATGTTGTTTATACTTGCTAATATATTTAGTAATTAACATAGATATATTGCGTACTCTCCACATTGAGCGAGTTGGAAGCTCACCCCACTATTTTACCCCCTTTCACGTTGAGGAGCTCGATGTGGCATGGGCTTGAGTGAGGGATGATCAAGCTTCATGAGTTTTTATTTATTTATTTATTATTATTTTCCTCAAGCTACGCTTTATGAACAATTGTTCCATTTGTATTATTTAAACGTCAAAATATGTTTCTATTTAATGGTGACTTGGGATTATTACTTGCGATTATTAAGTTTATTTTTTTTTTAAATGTATTTCCGCTGCAAATTTTTTTTATTTATCCTTCGTAAAATAAGACGAATTATTATTTAAGAAAAGTGGTCGCTACATAAGTGGTATCGGAGCAGGTTTACGGTTTTGTAGACTCGTTGAAATGTTTTCTTTTTCAAAACTGAAATTTTATTTCGCAAGTAGTCAAATATTTTTAGCAATTATGATCATCCACCTCTGCCGCTCCACGTCGACTCCAAGGTACATTAAGTTATTAGGGGAAATTACAACCAACTACCCTATTAGATGGCCTCTTTACACTTTAGTCCCTATTGTTTCATAAATTACAACGAAGGACAAAAATCTGAATTGATGTTGACTTCTATTAAAAAGACGAAAATGCCCCTCTATTTACTTGAATAAAACATTTCTTTTAAAATACATTTCATATTAAACAAATAGCTTATAAGTTATTAAAGTGTTTGGTTAATACATTTCTTTTAAAAAATATTCTTTTTTCAGAAAATATTTTTTTTCGCAAAAATATTTTATTTTATTTTTTTTCCAGAAAATAATTTTATTTTTTCGAAAAAATAATATTTTTTCAAGAAAATAATTTTATTTTTTCGAAAAAATAATATTTTTTCAAGAAAATAATTTTATTTCGAAAAAATATTATTTTTCCAGAAAATATTTTTTTAATTTTTTCGAAAAAATATTTTTTTTTATTTTTTTCTAGAAAATAATTTTATTTTTTCGAAAAAATAATATTTTTTTCAGAAAATAATTTAATTTCGAAAAAATATTATTTTGCAAAAAAATAATTTTTTCTCCAGAAAATATTTTTTTAATTTTTTAGAAAAAATATTTTTTTTATTTTTTTTTCAGAAAAAAGTTTTATTTTTTCGAAAAAATAATATTTTTTTCAGAAAATAATATTTTTTCCAGAAAATAATTTTATGTCGAAAAAAATATTATTTTGCCCAAAAATAATTTTTTTTCCAGAAAATATTTTTTAATTTTTTGAAAAAAATAAAAATTCCATAAAATAATATTTTTTTCGAAAAGATAATTTTTTCCTAGAAAATAATTTTTTTTATTTTTTCGAAAAATAATATTTGTTTCCAGAAAATACTTTCTTTTTTGGAAAAAAATATTTTTTTCTAAAAAGCTTGAAAATTTATTACACTGAAGTCCAAAAATGTTATATATATTACAATGAGGTCTAGCATTTGCCACCCACGTGAGGCGAAAAATAAATGGATAAACAAGAAAAGAAAAAATAAAAGGGCAAATTCGGAATATCAGTACTCTTTCTCCAGTGACATCATCTGAAAATTTGACTTTTGTCCTTCGTTGTAAATATAGTTTCTGGACAGTGCAAAATTTGTCCTTCATTGTAATATCTGAAACAATAGGGATCAAACTGTAATTAGACCATCTAAAAAGGTAGTCAGATGTAAATCGCCCTAAGTTATTATTATTCATTACGTGATGAATGCAGTGTTGTGTCAAGATTTATTCATCCCGACAGGCGATCGACTATAAGGCCGAGCGACCGAGTCAACACCAGTCAAACTATGGCTAACTCGCCTAATCGAAGATACCAGACCACCATCAGGTACCTAGCGATCGACTTCCAAGGCGATCGCCCTTTGGCATCTGGCGATCGACTCTAGTGTAGGGGTGGACTCGGTTCCATTCGGTTCGGTTTTTGACCGAAACCGAGAGTCGAACCAAATATTCGGTTTCGGTTTGGTTCGGTTCTTTTTGAAGTTCGGTTCTGTTAAGTTCGGTTTTATAAATATTCGGTTCGGTTTTGATTTGGTTTGATGTTTTTTCGGTTCTTCACAATATAAATTCAAATATTATATGCAATAGAATAAGTTATATATAACAACAAGCCAACAAGAGTTATATATATATATATATATATATTCAAGATAAAAGCTAGAGTTCCATAGCAATTTCCAAATATCTCAAAATATATAACAATCGTAAATCATAGTAGCTCATTCTCTCAACCTAAATTAATTAAATCACAAATTCATGAGCATATTATCGGTCCTTCTTGGACCCATGAGGGTCTTACAAAAGGAAAACGAATTATACTAAAATTCGAAACACACCAAAATCACAAAAACAAGGTCATTTTAGTATGTTGAAATTTGACTTCGGTCCATTTCGGTCCGGTTCGGTTCCGCTCTACCCCGAACCGAGAACCGAACCAAATTAGTTCGGTTCGGTTCTGTTTTTTTATTTTTCGGTTCGGTCTTCTTCGGTTTCGGTTTTTCGGTTATTTTTTCGGGTTTTTTCGGTTCAGTTTTGGATTTTCGGTTCCGAAATGCCACCCCTACTCTAGTGCATGGCTAAGGACGGTCGACCTACGCCCCGAACAGAGACGATCGCCCGGTAAAGTCATCGAAGATTGGATCTCAGAACAGCACCCACGTGCAGATCCACAAAAGGCGCTGACAGATAAGACCTTTGACCCCAGCCTGTCACCTACCTCACCTACTGACAAGTCCGCCGAAAGTTACGAATTGGGACCGCCGTGATGACTCGGGGACGCGTGCGAGCTCCCATTGGACCGTACTGGCCATCAATCGGCGTGCATGAGACTTTAAGGGAACAAGCCCATGTGCTAAAAGACGATCGCCCGATTATTATAATATAGCAAAGGCGATCGCCCGACATATCCAAGTCCTATAAATAGAGAACCTCCTCCTACTGGAAAAAGGTTCCCAGCTCATTCACTTACATTCCGAATTCATTCACGGAAATACAGAAGAACATACATACCATCAAGCTCCCATCTTTCTCGCTGGAATCCATCTCAGGATTTCTCTCCCCGAATCACTCATCCAGAAGACGATCGGCAGAGGCAAGAAGTCTCCACAAGGCAGATTCCAAGAGATTCATAAGCCCAGGAGCTCGAGCATACTACTAAGATACGCCGTGAGAGACGATCGATCTCTCACCGCCGCCACAGTTCATCCCCGTTGTTACAAGAACTCACAGAGCATCACATCTGGTTCTTCCGGCAATCTACACGCTCACTAGCTAAGATAACAAGAATCTTTACACTCATTGTAATTGTATTCTTACATTAGTACTTGCATCCCCGAATATTAGTATTAATAATATCTCGCGAGAGCATTCAAGCCCGGGACTAACAACCCCGGCAAATCGTGTATTATTTATCTTTCTCACGGAAGTGTTCTCGCATTTGTTTGCTATCCATCCATTCCAGCAATATCTATCTCCGGATAATATTTTGGGTAGTAACAATTGGCGCTAGAAGAAGGGGATCTATACCTTCATTTTTCATTCCTACCGTCCCGAAGAACACTCACTGTTCTCGGGGCATATACTTGAAGTGACACTCACTGCGCTTCAAAGAAAACCTTCAGAATCATGACATTCGCCGGTACATCGAAGAGAGCCACTCTCCGAACCGCCGGACACCATATCCCGGCTCAATCCGAACCCCAGCCGACGACCGGGGAAGCCCCGGCAACGCGAGACTCTCGATCCCGCACCTGAGAGATGGCCCCAACCTCTCACTCGACCAGTTCCAAACCGAGGAACAGATCGAGGAGACTATGGCCATCCTAGAGGAGCGACGGAGAGCATGCGCGTCGCCCGCAATAACTCCCTCGATCGTCCGCCGCATGGGAAAACGGAAATTCAACGGGCTACTGGGCGAGCGATCGTGAGAAAGCCCCAATTCGCGAGAAAGGGCTCTCGCACGACCGGACGGATCCGTATTCAATCGCTTGGGGCGCGACCAATCCTGGCGACCGGGGCATTCTGTTTCCAACCACGAAAAGACGGAATCCGAATCCGTCACCAGGAGTTCAGCCTACCCAACTCACCGGCCCGAGCAGTCGGTGTCGACTCGCCCGATCGCCGAGATCGGTGCTCGATCGCCTCGGCTCCGCTCAGCGCCCGAGCCGCGGCGGCCACGGCGATGGCCGCTATGCAACGCCACTCGGCGAGATAAAAGCACTCTTGGACACTGGGGCAAGCGCCCGTGAAGATCACCGGCCGACCGAGCCACTCGCGGTCCACATCGAGCTTGCCCCGTGCAACCAACGATCGCTCCTCCCAAAACACCTCTGTATGAAGGGAGATCGGACCCCGAAACCCACCTGAGTAAATTCCGAATCTACATGACTGGGTGTGGGGCATCTGATGCAACCAAGTGTCGGATCTTCCCGTTAACATTGGGCGAGCTGGCCCATAGGTGGTACGCCTCACTACCACCACGATCGATCATCTCCTTTGAGAAACTGGTGAATGACTTCACGTCATACTTCGCCACCAAGGTCGCCAGACCAGAAGGCCCCCACCGCGTGATGAAAATCAGGCAGGGGAAAGACGAAACTGACGCAGATTACATCGACCGAGTAGACGAAATCATCCTCACCGGCGAACCCGTCAGTGACGAGCTCGCTCTCTATTCGGTCCTGGGGGGATTCTACGGGCATTCACCCATGTTTAGACATCTCACCAAGGATATTCCCCAACCTACGCGATCTTCCGCGCTAAGGCTGCCGACTTTCTGGCCAGGCAAAGGCTACTCACCCTCAACCTAGGCGAGGAAACGCCACCTCCTGTCCAGAAGAAGGCGACCGCCAAAACAAAGAAGGCGATCGCCAAGCCACCCGGAGATCTCAAGGCCTTCTAGGACATGGAAGCCCATCTCCTCCATACGTTCAACCGAACTCCGGCCCACATTTTCTATGCCATCAAGGGGCACGAACCGCTAAACAAGCCAAAGGCGATAAGGGACCACGGTCACCTGGACAACAATCAATATTGTGCCTACCATAAGAGTCCCGGCCACAGCACCAACCAATGCCGCGACCTCCTCAAACAGCTCTGGAGATTGTTCGAGGAGGGAAAGTTGGACAGCCTATTGTCTTAGCCGAAGCCCCTATCAATCTCTATACACGATCGTCCGAGTCGAACACAAACAGGTTGGGAAGCTCATACGAGCCGACCCCTAGATCAACCTCGGCGATCGTCTCTACATGCTTCAATCAAGAGAAGGGAACCTCGGAAGTCTCTCCCCGATCTCCCTCCTCATTGAAGAAACTGGAGGACTCGTTCGCCATCTACAGTTCACCATCTAACGTGATGGACTAAGGCACGAGATCGCCTCCCCCACACAACGTACACCGTCGAAGGTCGGCATCTACATGACGATCCGAGGTATAAGAGTGCAGCCATGGTCCTGGTGGTCGATGGAACCAACTGCTTAGGCCATGCAAGGTCCCTTTGGGCCAAGATCGCCCGCCCTTCGTTTGAATACGAGGCCGGCGTAGTCTGAGGGCCCTCCAAAACTAATCAGTGGATACGATCGCCCGCCCTCAAAGTTTCATCATTCAACATGGTGAACCCGGACAATGCGACGCGTCACTACCCCCATCTCAACGTACACCGTCGAGGGTCGCCATCGTCATGGCGACCCGAGGTGGAAGCAGAGCTAACAAGCCGCGGGCGTGGAATTGAATCATCCGACGCTGCCCTGTGCAAGGACTCCTCTAGACCAAGACCGCACGCCTTTCGTTTAAATACGAGGCGAGGCGCAGCCTAACAGAGGACCCTCACAATAAAATGAGTCACGAGACAGACAATGTCGTTCGCGCAAAAGACATGGTCATGGAGTCGGTCCATCGAACTCCGCGATCGTGCACGGTTCCTCAAGACGGACGACTGTCCTCGAGGATTCGATAAAATTGAAGACCGCTCACTCAACGAATTATTTTCATCCCCTTACTTTCACTAAGTGAATAAAAACAAGGGGGAAGAGTGCGGACTACCTAAACGACGATCGTCCCTATTCAACCACATACGGATATCGCCATTTTTAAGATGTTGTGCAGTGATCGAATTTATCGTAAAAGTTATCTTTATGAGTTTATCAATTCATTTGGAACTACCCTCGCAACGATCTCTCCTCACACATTTGTACAAAGTCAAACAAAGTCTCAAAAATAGCAATCATTCAAGTGATAAGTCAGAAAATCAAACATTCATTTCATTGCTTGAAGGATCAAAATACATGGTCGCCCGAAGGCCAAAATGCTACAAAGAGAAAACAACAAAACTACGAGACAAAAAGCTAAAACAAACAAGCAAGAGTGAAGAGCCTCAGGCCCCCGCCTGGCCTTCGCCTTCAGCTGTCGGCTCGACCTGCGACCCTTCCCCAGTGTCCGGATCGGCCTCCCCGTCCTCCGGATCATCAGGATGAGCGAGGTTCGCCGGAGTCGGATACCAGCTCAGATCCACGCCAAGCTCCGAGAGATCCAAAATCGGCAAGGAGAAAGCAGGATGGAGAGGTTGCTCCAGCGCATACGCCTTGAAATTCTCGGCAAGAGGGCCGACCTCCAGCCCTCCCTTCTTGGCAGCTCGGATTGAGTCAGCGAACGCCATATAATAGGCAAACTCGCTGACAAACTCCAAGTTAAGGAAGGGATTGGCCTTGGTCGCCTCTACCTTTCCTTTCAGCTCCGCCATCGCCTGTTGCGACCCTTGGAGCTCGAACTCCCTCGCAGCTATCTTCTCCCTCGACTCCGCCAGCTTGCTAGTCAACCGAGCGATCGTCACCTTCTGACGATCGACCTCCTCCTCAGCAACCTTCTGCACCCGGACGGCATTCATCATCCTGTCCCGGAATCGGTCAACCGCCAAACGAGACATCTCGGTTTCCTTCCTCGCCAGCTCAAGCTCTTGGCTCGCCCGCTTGGCTGCCTCCAAAGAGTCCTTCTCCATTGCCGCGATCTTGTCGGCGAACTCGGCGTTCTCTTTCCGAGCCGCCTCGAGATCCGCCTGCAGGCGAATAGTGGAAGGTCGCCCCTCAAACTCCTGCACAGCCTGGACAGCCATGGTCGCCGTCTGGAGAGAAAGGGCGAGAACAGCCTGCATCGTACTCCCCGATCGCTGACGAGCGATCGCATCTAGATCGGTCGTCCAGGCCTTCGATAGAGCATAAGCGGCCTTGCTGACGTATTGCGGGATGTCACTAGGGCTGGGACTTTTGGAACTGGGAACCGCAGAACCGATCTGAACCGCATCGAAACCGACGGTTCGGTTCGGTTCCTAGCAACAAATTTTTTTTTTCGGTTCGTACTGTTAGTATTCGGTTCGGTTCGGTTTGCGGTTCCTGTCTGTTTTAAAGAGGAACCGATCTGAACCGCAAGGAATCGTCCGAACCGCACCGAACCGGGAAACCGACCCTCTGAATATAATATAATATAATATATTCTTATTAAACGTAATTAATATAATATAAAATAATATAATATATTCTTAATAAAATATAATATAATATAATATATTTCGTCCAAACCATACAAAATCCGTTCCGGTTCGGTTCGGTTCCTATGCGGTTCGGTTCCTGTGCGGTTCGGACAAAAAAAACTGGAAAAACCGAACCGCGAAAAAACTATGCAGTTCAGTTCCGGTTCCTGTATTTTTCTCCGAGGAACCGAAAAGTCCCAGGCCTAGATGTCACAGGACTGGCGAGGAGATCGGCTCGCTAAGAAATCCAACACCATCGGCGGGCAAGATGGATCTGTGCGACGGATCCTACATCAAAACAACAAAGTTAACACAACTCCTACGCAAATGCAAGTTTCAACGTAAAAATGCAACTCCTACCTCTCAGCCCTCTCGGGGTCGCGACCGAAGTACGGTTTCCCTCGAGGAGTCTCAGCGTCAGCGATCGCCATCTATCACATAAAAGCCGCAGAGGTCGGCTCATTCTCCGGAGAGAGAACGGTGATCGGAGGCGCGGCGATCGGCACCTCATTGGCGGGGGCAGGAACCGGATTTTCTTCTGGCCTCGGCCTTTTACGATTTGTTCGAAGCCCCTCCTCAGCCACGATCGGCTCCACGCGGGGCTCCGCCTCCGGAATAATTGGCAGCGCAACAGGTGGGGCCCGAGACGACTTCTTGTGGCGGAGACGGCCCAGAACTCTAGGATTCGACATGGCAATCTCCGGTGGGGGCTCCAAAAAGCGAGGAAAGCGAACCTCTACAGTTAATACGATCGATCAACAGTTAGATATTTTCCTCAAGTAAGGCGATCGCCTAGAAAGTGAAGGTCGCAGAAACTCATACCTGGTACCGAGAGATGTCTCGGGAAACGAAATATCCGAGCCGACAACCAACGACTTTCCTTATTGATCCGGCTAGCGTCAAGGTCGTCGTCTGACAAGCTCCGTATCCGCTCCCAGACAACCAGGAAATCAAAGGGCAGCTCCTCGACCGCCGGAATGTGGAAACCTGCAAAGCTGAAATCAAATTAGATCAGTTCAAAACACATCCGAACGAAGGGAGAGTCTAAACCCTTACCGGGATTCCTCTCCCGAAACTCAGTAGGGATATCCAGCTCACCCGAAGGATTGTCGCTCGCAGAAGGCCTCCACGCGCCGGCGACCCAGAACGACTTCGACGGGTCGCCCCGCGCCTTATTCGGGACTCCGAGGATTACCCGACCAGATCGGCCCTGAATATGGTGACCTCCGACCGACCCTTTCTGAGCCGTCAGCTTGAACAAATGGTTCATCTCCGACGGCGATGGGAGGCGGTACAGGCGGTGACCGCCGAAAAGAGTGAGAGTGCAGATTATCTGGAGCCAAGCGTTCGGCGTCAGCTGAAGTGGCGCCACGTTCCAAGCGGCCAGCAGGTGGGAGACAGCAAAAGATAGAGGGAAGCACAGCCCGGCCTCCATAATCGCCTCATTCACGGCGAACATACCCATCGGAGGTTGATCGGTACGCTCATTCTCCGCCGGCACAAATATTTCCACATCTGAAGGAACGTGGAACCTCGTCCTCCAGACGGCCAGATCTTTCCTGGTCGCCGAACTCCGGATTTGGCCAAGCGACCACAGAGATCGCTGCGCAGCCCGGTACTGCGACCGTTTGGCAAACTGGTAAGGGTAGGCGATCGAGTAACCCCAGAAATCGAATCTCGGAGACGGACCGGCCAACTTCTCCATAATCTCAGCAAAAGCCAGATGGGCCCGTTCGAAAGCGCTATGCTGCTCCTAGTAGGCCCTAATCGCCAGATCTCTCTCCATCTGCGATCGTCTGTCTTCAGCAGCCGCTTCCTTAGCGACGTCGGCTTCATTAAATAAAGCCTCGATTTCAGCAGGGTCAATTCTGGCCCGAATAGCCTCAGCGGCCGTCTCCAGGTGGAAGTCAGAAGAAGGTCCTCCCCGGACAGTCGATGTCCCGGCGGCGTAACTGGTACCCACTCCATGTGATGATGACGTTCCTGTAACACCCCGAGATATTCGGAATAATTACAGCGCCGTAAACCCTTTAGATAAGGATTTACAAGGCTAATTTTAAAAGAAGTGTAAAAATAATCCAATCGAACAACTGAAGTTCAAATACAGATTTGATTCAACCGATCAAATGAGTTAACTTATACAACCATATCGAAATGACCTTATTAAAACAGACGTACTCGAGTACTAAACGAACCAAGAAGACAAATCACAATAACAATAACATCAACCACATCACTGAGCCATTTCATCATCCTGTCGGTACTGTGGTTGCCTCCCCGCTCCTCGGCTACCTGAACATCAAAACAATGTCCACCCCCGAAGGGGTTAGCAAAACAATGCTAGTACAAGTATCATCATACAATAAATCATCAATACATCATAAAACATGCAAAACGGACTTCCGCCACCGGAATCCAACGATGCGAATCCTCACGATTCCATCAACACAATACAGGGTAATCCAGCAATCCAGCGCCCTTGGTATAGATCCCCATGATGATCCCGTCGGACCAACGCATGGTGGAAAACCCGTCCAACGATCCAGCGCCCTCAGCATAGATCCCCATGATGATCCCGTCGGACCAACGCATGGTGGACATTCGATCCAGCGCCCTCAGCATAGATCCTCATGATCCCCTCGGATCATTTATACCATAAATCAATCAACTATGTATACACATATGCATTTCAATATGTTCATCAATACGAACAAATAACAACGAATATCACGAGAATTTTCAGAAATACATCTCATATTCAACAATATGAACAAAACCACAAGCATGATCAAAGTTTCAATATAAATCGAACTCGACATATGATACTTGCCTCGAAAATGGCAAGGACGAAACACCTCGATGATCTCAACACACTCGAAGGCCGCCTCCTTCGATCAACGTAACAAGCTCGAACCTTAACAAAAGGAATGATATACAAATCATCTCAAGTCGAACGATGGCCTAACAATTCGTTCTACGGCCCAAAAGTTCAAAATAAACAATGCTGGGATCGCTTAGCGTGCGCTACGTATACTACGTAACGTGCGCTAAGATCGTTAGCGTACTTATCGTGTAAGACTAGCGTCGCTAGCCACGAATCGACGCTTGATTCGGCCGATACATAACGTCGCTACGTCGTATTGTGCGTTAATCAACCCCGATAGCGCACGTTAACTCACATATGTTAGCGTGCGCTAATCTTGCATGGCAGAATACTGCTAACGGAAAAACTGGGTTGAAAGGTGGTGAATTTCATGAACTCTATGGTGATAGTACAAATTACCCTCGGGCATATCATGCTAATAAGGTTTGTGGAAGTTCTATGATTATGAGATACAAATATACGGATAATTATCTCAACATCATAACTCATCCAAGATCTTCAAGAAATATTCTAAGTTCCGATTATTCCAAGTCCCAAAACATATGATTCCTTACGTAAAACATACGAACTAGGTAATCTTCATATACTGGTCGATTGGTTTTGAAGATACATAACATGCTCAGGAATCCACATACTAAAAGGTTCAATGGATCATACGATGAATAAGTGTCGAAACGTCGAAAATATCCTTCTAACACATGATGCACGATTAATAACGAATCTAACTGACTAGCTGAACATGATCAACATCCTATAGAACACTACTAGTATTGGTGAAGAATCACCTACCTCAAGGTAGTGAAGAACACGGAGGAAATTGAAGCAATCCAACACCGAATGCTTGAACACCAATCTCCAATGATATACGATCTTCAATCACGAACTAGGATGTTGATATGAAGTGTTTAGGATGAAGGAAGTTATGTTCTAAGTGTAAGAATTCGGGTAATGGGAGAAGAAAGAACTGAAATCACGAATAGGGTGTTGTCCTATTTATAAGAAATGGCTATTAGCGCGCGCTAGACCCTGCTCGTAGCGTGCGCTAACGGCTCACTGACTTAACTGTACTCATCACTTAGCGTGCGCTACGCATATACCTGTAGCGTGCGCTAAGGTGTTGACTCGGCTTTTCCCGAAAGCCGTCCAGGTACATCCCGACACGATCCGACAGGGGTCCCCCGACCAGATCTCACCTACCGTACGTCTCAATCAAATTGACCACGCATAGCGTGCGCTAATGACCCTCAGTAGCGTGCGCTATGAATCCTACGTTAGCGCACGCTAAACATAGCCGATAGCGTGCGCTACATGCGCAGAATTACAATCTTTAAATCACAAACACGAAATTAAACGCTCGACAACATCGAATTATGAAATACGGAGAATAGTACTCAGACAAAAGTACAATCATTACAATATCACAAGTTCCAAATACAAGTCAAAATTCTCGGGTATTACATCCTTCCTCCCTAAAAATAAGGTTCGTCCCGAAACTTAAGATGAAAACAACTCTGGATATCTAGCCTTCATACTGTCCTCCATTTCCCAAGTGGCCTCTTCGACTCCATGTCGTGACCATTGTACTTTAACCAAGTGTATTGGTTTATTCCTCAATTGTTTGATCCGGCTCTCAAGTATCTTGATTGGTCTCTCTTCGAAGGTGCTATCATTAGCTATCTCGATCTCGTCGAAATCAATGACGTGACTGGGGTCCGGTACATACTTCCGCAATTGGGATACGTGAAACACATTGTGAACGTGACTCAGCGATGGCGGTAAGGCCAACCTGTATGCTAAATCCCCAACTCTCTCGAGGATCTCGAATGGTCCGATATATCTCGGACTAAGCTTGCCTCTCCTCCCAAAACGGAAAATCCCTCGTGTAGGAGACACCTTCAATAGTACATGGTCTCCAGCGTCGAACTCTAGAGGGCGACGACGTACATCTGCATAAGACTTTTGTCGACTCTGGGCAGTCAACAGTCTCTCTCGAATCAAGGCTATCTTCTCTTGAGTCTGAATAATCAATTCCGGTTCCGTCCCGATCAAATCCGAAGAATCATCCCAACATAGGGGTGATTGGCATCTTCTCCCGTACAAAGCTTCAAATGGTGCCATCTTAATTGAAGCATGCCAACTATTATTGTAGGTGAATTCAACTAATGGCAAATGAACTTCCCAATCAGTTGACCAATCCAAAGCACAGGCTCTAAGCATGTCTTCTACAGTTTGAATAGTCCTTTCGGACTGACCGTCCGTTTAGGGATGATAAGATGTGCTAAAGTTGAGCTCAGTCCCCAGAGCCCTGTGAACTGCTTTAGAGAAGTGTGACACGAAGCGACCATCTCGATCCGAAATAATGGTCCTCGGCGTCCCATGCAATCTGACTATCTCCGCAATAAATACTCGTGCCAATCTCTCGGGTCCCCATGTATCTTTAATTCCTAGGAAATGAGCCGACTTGGTTAGTCGATCAACTACAACCCAAATCATGTTCATTCCCGTTCTAGTCCTTGGCATACTAGTGATGAAATCCATCGAGATATCCTCCCACTTCCACTCGGTGATCTAAGCGGCTTTAACATTCCGGCAGGTCGTTGATGTTCAATCTTAACCTGCTGACAAGTCAAACACTTCGAAACGTACTCCGCTACGTCCTTCTTCATATTCCCCCACCAGAAGTTTTTCTTTAAATCCTTATACATCTTACTGCTGCCTGGGTGAATATAATAGGGCGCGCTATGAGCTTCCTGTAAAATTGTCCGTCTCAAATCATCATCCTCGGGAACGCAAAGTCGACTCTGAAATCTCAGAACCCCATCGTCTTGTATCACGAATCCTGGGGCTTTTCCTTTCTTTACTTCGTCACATAATCGAAGGATCAGAGAATCGTTCAATTGTTTAGACTTGATTTCCTCGACTAGTGATGAAGTCAGTTCCATCACATAAAGTTGCCCTTGGATTCCTGGTGCCCATACTTCAATCCCCTCGCGGATCAGTTCTCGTTGAATACTAGTTTGGGACGTAAGTGCTTCCAACACTCGAAGAGAAACAGGTTTACGGCTCAAAGCATCGGCTACTACGTTCGCTTTCCCCGGATGATAGAGAATCTCCAAGTCGTAATCCTTGATCAATTCCAGCCACCTTCTCTGCCTCATGTTTAATTCCTTCTGACTGAAAATGTACTTGAGGCTCTTATGATCTGTAAAGATCTGACAATGAGTGCCGTACAAATAATGTCGCCAAATTTTCAAGGCAAAGACCACAGCTGCTAGCTCCAGATCATGAGTCGGGTAATTAATCTCGTACGGTTTCAATTGCCGAGAAGCATAAGCAATCACTTTATCCTTCTGCATCAACACACAACCCAAACCCTGATTTGAAGCGTCGCTGTATACCATGAATCCATCAGTTCCCTCTGGCAGCGCTAATATAGGTGTTGTCGTCAGTCTCCTCTTAAGTTCGTCAAAACCAGCCTGGCACTTCTCATTCCACGTGAACTTTTGAGTTTTCTGTAACAGCTGAGTGAGCGGACGGGCAATTTTGGAAAATCCCTCTACAAAGCGGCGATAATATCCAGCAAGTCCTAAGAAGCTTCGGACTTCTTTCACGTTTTTAGGAGCTTCCCATTCCAAGATTGCTTCGACTTTCTTCGGGTCCACCTGAACTCCGTCGGCTGATATCACATGACCAAGGAAGGTTACTTCCTTAAGCCAGAACTCGCATTTTGAAAGTTTTTCATACAGTTGTTCCTTCCTCAAGGTGCTCAAAACCACACGTAAATGTTCAGCATGTTCCTCTGCGTCCCTCGAATATATCAGGATGTCGTCAATGAAGACGACCACAAATTTATCCAAGTATTCCAAGAATACCCGATTCATCAATTGCATGAATACCGCATGAGCATTGGTAAGTCCAAACGGCATTACTACAAATTCATAATGCCCGTACCAGGATCTGAAAGTAGATTTCGGTCTATCCGACTCCTTAATTCTCAACTGGTGGTATCCTGATCGCAAGTCAATCTTCGAGAATACCCTTGCCCCTTGCAGTTGATCAAACAAGTCGTCGATCCGAGGTATAGGATACTTATTCTTGATCGTCATCTTGTTGAGCTCCCTGTAATCAATACACAGTCGGAGGGATCCGTCTTTCTTCCGGACGAAGAGAACGGGCGCTCCCCAAGGAGAAACACTAGGTTGGATATAGCCCTTCTGTAACAATTCCTCCAGTTGCTTCTTGAGTTCATACATCTCGGTTGGCGCCATGCGGCATGGTGCTCTGGAAATAGGAGCTGCTCCAGGCTCTAATTCGATAGTGAATTCCACTCCCCTCTGCGGAGGTAACCCAGGTAGTTCGTCAGGAAATACATCTGAGAACTCATTCACAACTGAAATAGACGAGAGCTCTACTCCTTCCTTTTTCCTCATGGCATAGCACCAAAGTCCGTGACATCCCTGCTTCAGTAATTTCACGGCTTTCATTGCCTTGATCAATTTTCCCGAGCTTCCCGGTCTCCATCCTCGGAATAAGTGTTCAGATCCGTCATCAGCAATGATGGAAATGACTCTCTCTCGGTAATTCGTAACGGCTCCATAACGGTTGAGCCAATCATCTCCGAGAATTAAATCGTCATCGTATATGTCAACTACAATGAGATTCGATGGCCACTCTCTTCCTTCTATAGATACTGGAAATCCCTAGCTTCTAGGGTTCCCACAATTTTCTCTCCGCTCGGTAATCCCACAACATAAGGTTCACAATTATACAAGCACGAGATTTTCAAACGATTAACACAGTTCAAAGATATAAAAGAATGCGTAGCTCCCGAATCGAACAAGACACTAACTGGTTGCAAAAGGATCTCAATCATACCGATGCAACAAATTGTTCGATCATCAAATTTCCTCATTTCGCAGTAGCGGAGGAACGGACCCGGACTGGATGTCTCTCTTTTCCCAACGTTACGCTGCTGAAATCCACTCTGCTGCGTCTGGTTCACACTCGTCTCCTTCGGCCCCGGAGTGAGTGCAGTACCAAAAGATCAGGTCGCATTCCCACAAAATGTTGCGCGATGTCCTTCTGTCCACACTCGAAGCAGTCACGCGCAGCGAAACAATCACGTCGAACATGTCCCGCTTTGCCACAGTTATAACACTTCTTCCCTGCGTCCGAAACAGTTGGTGCTGCCCGGAACTTATTTCCACCTCGAGAAGGATGCGGAGGTCTCCTGGATGAATGAAAAGAGGACTGACCCCTGCGAGGCCCGCTACTCTTATCCTCCGTGAAGTTGCCAGACACCTTCTGTTTCTTTGCTTCCGTAGATTTCTCTACTGCTGCCTCCTTCATATCATAGGCCAACGCCTTGTCCTGATACTGTCGCAAGGTGGTACATTCAAATCTGGACATATACTGCTGAATTTCCGGCTTCATTCGCATGTTAAAATGAAAAATCTTCTCCGCCTCAGTCCTGACCAAGTGGCGCACATAAGTCAGCTGGTGATTAAAAGTCTTAATCACGTCCGTCACAGATACTTCCGAATTTTGTGGTGAGAAAAACTCCCGAACTCGGGCTTCTCTAACTGGGCGAGGACAATACTGCGCCTCCATCATCAATTTGAATTCCGTCGAGTCAACATTGTGCTCCTCCGGTCGAATGGCCTCCCACCAGTCGAAAGCCTCCCCGGTCCAAAAGATCTGGCGGCCGAACCTTCCTATCGTTGGGACAGTTAATCCCTGCAAAAATCTTTTCTAATTCCTTCAGCCAGTGATCCCAAGAAAGCGTCTCGGCAGAACCGTCAAATTTCGGAGGGTGCAATTTAATCACTTCGGTAAGCCATCTATCTCCTCGATTTTCCACGTTATGCTGCTGTCCCATCGCCGTCTGCATGCGATCCACAACTTGAGCAAACTGGTTTATCTGGGCAACCACCTGCTGAAGCACTCCCGGCACGTTAGGATCTGCATTATTATTTGCCGATCCCTGCTGTCCCCCGGAATGGGAATCCGTTCGACTAGCGGTTATCTCTGGGGTAGATACCGACTCTTCTTGCCTCGCATTTCCACGTCCGCGTCCACGACCGCGTCCGCGTCCACGACCTCCTCTCAACATACTGTAAACATAAATACTCAATATCCAGGACAAACTTTCTCAAAGTACATCCATCAATGTTTACAAGACATGAATTAAATAAAACGGTAGTATTCGAGATTAGGAAACTTACAACCACGGTCCACACGATGATGCTGGCTCAGCAGTGATGTTACGAACGACCAATAATCAAATAACGTAGACAGACCCAACTAACCCGACTGCCAAGATATCCATGAATCTTAGCTCTGATACCATATTCTGTAACACCCCGAGATATTCGGAATAATTACAGCGCCGTAAACCTTTTAGATAAGGATTTACAAGGCTAATTTTAAAAGAAGTGTAAAAATAATCCAATCGAACAACTGAAGTTCAAATACAGATTTGATTCAACCGATCAAATGAGTTAACTTATACAACCATATTGAAATGACCTTATTAAAACAGACGTACTCGAGTACTAAACGAACCAAGAAGACAAATCACAATAACAATAACATCAACCACATCACTGAGCCATTTCATCATCCTGTCGGTACTGTGGTTGCCTCCCCGCTCTTCGGCTACCTGAACATCAAAACAATGTCCACCCCCGAAGGGGTTAGCAAAACAATGCTTGTACAAGTATCATCATACAATAAATCATCAATGCATCATAAAACATGCAAAACGGACTTCCGCCACCGGAATCCAACGATGCGAATCCTCACGATTCCATCAACACAATACAGGGTAATCCAGCGATCCAGCGCCCTTGGTATAGATCCCCATGATGATCCCGTCGGACAAACGCATGGTGGAAAACCCGTCCAACGATCCAGCGCCCTCAGCATAGATCCCCATGATGATCCCGTCGGACCAACACATGGTGGACATTCGATCCAGCGCCCTCAGCATAGATCCTCATGATCCCCTCGGATCATTTATACCATAAATCAATCAACTATGCATACACATATGCATTTCAATATGTTCATCAATACGAACAAATAACAACGAATATCACGAGAATTTTTAGAAATACATCTCATATTCAACAATATGAACAAAACCACAAGCATGATCAAAGTTTCAATATAAATCGAACTCGACATATGATACTTGCCTCGAAAATGGCAAGGACGAAACACCTCGATGATCTCAACACACTCGAAGGTCGCCTCCTTCGATCAACGTAACAAGCTCGAACCTTAACAAAAGGAATGATATACAAATCATCTCAAGTCGAACGATGGCCTAACAATTCGTTCTACGGCCCAAAAGTTCAAAATAAACAATATGCCTGGACTTCTTAGCGTGCACTACGTATACTACGTAACGTGCGCTAAGACTGCCTGTTAGCGTACGCTATCGTGTAAGACTAGCGTGCGCTAGCCACGAACTGACAGTTTGATTCGGCTGATACATAACGTACGCTACGTACGTATTGTGCGTTAACTGAACCCCGATAGCGCACGTTAACTCACATATGTTAGCGTGCGCTAATCTTGCATGGCAGAATACTGCTAACGGAAAAACTGGGTTGAAAGGTGGTGAATTTCATGAACTCTATGGTGATAAACAAATTACCATCGGGCATATCATGCTAATAAGGTTTGTGGAAGTTCTATGATTATGAGATACAAATATACGGATAATTATCTCAACATCATAACTCATCCAAGATCTTCAAGAAATATTCTAAGTTCCGATTATTCCAAGTCCCAAAACATATGATTCCTTATGTAAAACATACGAACTAGGTAATCTTCATATACTGGTCGATTGGTTTTGAAGATACATAACATGCTCAGGAATCCACATACTAAAAGGTTCAATGGATCATACGATGAATAAGTGTCGAAACGTCGAAAATATCCTTCTAACACATGATGCACGATTAATAACAAATCTAACTGACTAGATGAACATGATCAACATCCTATAGAACACTACTAGTATTGGTGAAGAATCACCTACCTCAAGGTAGTGAAGAATACGGAGGAAATTGAAGCAATCCAACACCGAATGCTTGAACACCAATCTCCAATGATATACGATCTTCAATCACGAACTAGGATGTTGATATGAAGTGTTTAGGATGAAGGAAGTTATGTTCTAAGTGTAAGAATTCGGGTAATGGGAGAAGAAAGAACTGAAATCACGAATAGGGTCTTTGTCTATTTATAAGAAATGGCTATTAGCGCGCGCTAGACCCTGCTCGTAGCGTGCGCTAACGGCTCACTGACTTAACTGTACTCATCACTTAGCGTGCGCTACGCATATACCTGTAGCGTGCGCTAAGGCGTTGACTCGGCTTTTCCCGAAAGCCGTCCAGGTACATCCCGACACGATCCGACAGGGGTCCCCCAGCCAGATCTCACCTACCGTACGTCTCAATCAAATTGACCACGCATAGCGTGCGCTAATGACCCTCAGTAGCGTGCGCTATGAATCCTACGTTAGCGCACGCTAAACATAGCCGATAGCGTGCGCTACATGCGCAGAATTACAATCTTTAAATCACAAACACAAAATTAAACGCTCGACAACATCGGATTATGAAATACGGAGAATAGTACTCAGACAAAAGTACAATCATTACAATATCACAAGTTCCAAATACAAGTCAAAATTCTCGGGTATTACAGTTCCAGCCATTCTCAAAGAAAGAAAGGAGAAAAGGATTTTTTCTTACCCAAAGATGAAATTGATCGACGATCGGCAGTCGAATCTCTCAGAAGCGTTCTTCAGCAAAGTCCTTCTTTCTCCAGTGATGAAGCGCGTAAGAGTTTTGACGCTGCGTCCTCACGTCCTTTTATAGGAGGCGAAAAGGACTCCTGTGCAATTAAGAAGAATCTCGGGGGTCGGAAGTGCATCCATCGCATTTATTGACCCCATCGAGACCCGCGTACGCGTCTTTTCAAGGACGCGTCAGTCGAGGAGTCATTAATGACCATTGATATCCTCCAACAGAAGCCCGACACGTGTGCAGAGACTTATCCACGCCCATTGCCGTTTTCCCGCGCAGTTTAGCGGCCAACCAGGTCGTCCAAATTCAGTTTCAATCAGCTCAATGACGATCGCCAGTTCAGTAAAACGCAGAGTCGCTCGTCAAAAGTTCAGCGATCGCCAGCAGAACCACCTCACCCCACGTTTCCAACATAGGAGCGAGCTGGGGGGCAATTGTTGTGTCAAGATTTATTCATCCCGACAGGCGATCGACTATAAGGCCGAGCGACCGACTCAACACCAGTCAAACTATGGCTAGCTCGCCTAATCGAAGATACCAGACCACCATCAGGTACCTAGCAATCGACTTCCAAGGTGATCGCCCTTTGGCATATGGCGATCGACTCTAGTGCATGGCTAAGGACGGTCGACCTACGCCCCGAACAGAGACGATCGCCCGGTAAAGTCATCGAAGACTGGATCTCAGAACAGCACCCACGTGCAGATCCACAAAAGGCGCTGACAGATAAGACCTTTGACCCCAGCCTGTCACCTACCTCACCTACTGACAAGTCCGCCGAAAGTTACGAAGTGGGACCGCCCGTGACAGCGACTCAGGACGCGTGCAGGCTCCCCATTGGACCGTACAGCTGGCTGCCAGCAGCAGCCGCGGAATTTAAGGGAACAAGCCCATGTGCTAAAAGACGATCGCCCAATTATTATAATACAGCAAAGGCGATCGCCCGGCATATCCAAGTCCTATAAATAGAGAACCTCCTCCTACTGGAAAAAGGTTCCCAGCTCATTCACTTACATTCCGAATTCATTCACGGAAATACAGAAGAACATACATACCATCAAGCTCCCAGCTTTCTCGCCGGAATCCATCTCAGGATTTCTCTCCCCGAATCTCTCATCCAGAAGACGATCGACAGACGCAAGAAGTCTCCACAAGGCAGGTTCCAAGAGATTCATAAGCCCAGGAGCTCGAGCATACTGCTAAGATACGCCGTGAGAGACGATCGATCTCTCACCGCCGCCACAGTTCATCCCCGTTGTTACAAGAACTCACAGAGCATCACATCTGGTTCTTCCGGCAATCTACACGCTCACTAGCTAAGATAACAAGAATCTTTACACTCATTGTAATTGTATTCTTACATTAGTACTTGTATCCCTGAATATTAGTATTAATAATATCTCGCGAGAGCATTCAAGCCCGGGACTAACAACCCCGGCAAATCTTGTATTATTTATCTTTCTCACGGAAGTGTTCTCGCATTTGTTTGCTATCCATCCATTCCAGCAATATCTATCTCCGGATAATATTTTGGGTAGCATCATGCAGTTTACCAGATCAACCGTGATTCATGCATTATAGATGTATCTTCATTATATTTTGTACATAAGAATTTTATGATAAAGTATTTGGGCATGAAATTGTTTTCTTATAAATTCATAAGTATATGTGTGACATGCGTAAATCAGCATTGCTAGAGATGTAATATAACTCTCCATTTTATTTTCTCCCTGTCGTTGGGTAAGTACTGAAGGGTCGTTGCGTGTGGTATGCCATAGGATAATGGCAACTCGTGGACGTGGACGCCTAGCTAACTGAGGTGCAGATAATCTCGGTGGTCAGAATGCCAACCTTGGTGCTGGTGGTGGTGGTGACGGAGGTCAGGATAACCACAACAATAACGTGCCAGCTCCTACTCAGGCACAAGTTGTGCAACAGTTCCAGCGTTTCACCCCACCAACATTCAACGGTCGAGAAAGACCAGCTTTTGTTGATGAATGGTTCATGTCGCTCGAGCGCACCTTTGAGCTCATTGGGTGCACTGATGCGCAAAGAATTCTTTGTGGCCAATATCAAATGGTGGAGGATGCTGGACGCTGGTGGATAAGCTATTGGCGTTTGAGGCCGGTGGCCGAGCGTGCTGCATTGACTTGGGATCGATTCAAGGAAATAGTGATGGAATAGTACAACCCACAGCATTACCGAGAGAAAATGGCGAGAGAGTTTTGGAATCTCGAACAAGGAGGGATGACGGTTGAAGAATATGAGAGTAAATTCAACCAAATCAGCTTCTTTGTGGAGCACATGGTGGATACAGACCGTAAGAGGGTCCTTAAGTTTCGGAGTGGTTTACGCCCGAGTATTCGTCACATCGTGGCTGGTCATGGAGTGTTACCATATACCGAGACAGTGTTTCGAGCTTAAGAGGTTGAGGCTAGCCATAATCTGGATCAACAACAGTCAACTAAGCCTAATACCGGTAAGAGGCATTGGAATGGGAACCAAAATAAGGTTGTGGATTCTAATAAACAGAAGAAGGTAGATGAGAAATCTGGACCGGGTGCACCGATCACTAGGCGTGCATGCCCAAACTGTGGTAAAAATCATGGCGGAGAGTGTTTGTATGGAAAAGGTGTCTGCTATAGATGCAAGGAGCGAGGACATTCATCTTCGAACTGTCATCTCCAAAGGGCCAAAGGTCAAGGTTCTGGAGGAAAAGCTCGCATTTATACTTTGACCCAAAGGGACACAGATGAGAATCCCGGCACGGTGTCAGGTATGCTTATGATCTCTAATGTGCCTGCTTTCGCTTTATTTGACACTGGTGCCACACATACTTTTATGTCTGCAAAGTTTTATCATTCCATTGGTCATAAAAGTGTTATAACTGTTGAGTCTCTCGAGGTTAGCTTACCGTCAGGAAATACGATCCTCACTAATACAATGATTGACGGGAATATTGAGATAGGAGGTAGAGAATTTGATGCTAGCCTGTATTTGATTAGCTCGATGGATTTTGACGTGATCCTTGGTATGGACTGGCTCGATAGACATGATGCCGATATAAGGTGCCGTGAGAAGAAGGTGACATTGAGGTGTTCCGAAGGCTAGTCGATCACTTTTTATGGTACTAAGAGTAGGACGGTACCCAGAGTAATCATAGCCATGAAAGCACTAAGAAGCCTAAGGAAGAAGCGATGCCAGGGTTACTTGGTGAGTTTGGTCGACACTCGTACTAATGAGGTGTCCCCTACAGACATACCTATAGTGCGGGAGTTTTTGGATGTGTTTCCAGAAGATTTGCCGGGAGTCCCACCCGACCGGCAAGTGGAGTTTAGTATTGATTTAGTCCCTGGGGCGGCCCCAACGTCCAAAGCGCCATATAGGATGGCTCCGAGGGAACTTCAAGAATTGAAGGTCCAAATTCAAGAGCTGTTGGAGCTCAGATTTGTTCGTCCTAGTGTGTCACCATGGGGTGCACCAGTACTATTTGTAAGAAAGAAGGATGGGTCACTTCGGATGTGTATAGATTACCGAGAGTTGAATCGACTCACGGTGAAGAACAAGTACCCACTATCGAGAATCGAGGATCTATTTGATCAATTGAGAGGAGCCGGAACCTTTTCGAAGATCGATTTGCGGTCGGGATACCACCAACTGAAGATTAGGGAGTGTGACATTCCCAAGACGGCCTTCAGGACTCGTTATGGACATTTTGAATTTGTAGTGATGCCAGTTGGTCTGAGTAATGCACCAGCAGTCTTTATGGATTTGATGAACAGGGTGTTCCAACCTTACTTGGATAAGTTCGTGATCGTTTTCATAGATGACATTTTGGTGTATTCCAAGGACAAGAAACAACACCAAGAGCATTTGAGAATTACATTGAAGACACTTCGCAAGGAGAAGTTGTATGCCAAGTTCAAGAAATGTGAGTTTTGGTTGAACAGAGTTGGATTCCTTGGACATGTGGTGACTTCAAAAGGGATTGAGTTAGATCCCGATAAAGTTGTAGCAGTGAGTAGTTGGGGAGTACCCAAGAATACGAGCGAAGTTCGCAGCTTTCTGGGCTTAGCTGGCTATTATAGAAGATTTATCGAAGGATTTTCGAAAATCGCCACTCCTATGACCCAGTTAACAAGGAAAGGCGTGAGGTTTGAATGGAGTGACAAGTGTGAGGAAAGTTTTCAAGAGTTGAAAAGGAGACTAACCTCGGCACCAGTATTAACGATTCCTGATCCGACGGAAGACTTTGTTATTTATAGTGATGCCTCAAAGCAGGGGTTGGGTTGTGTTCTGATGCAACATGGTAAAGTAGTAGCCTATGCATCGAGACATCTTAAACCACATGAGTTGAACTATCCAACACGTGATCTGGAGTTGGCTGCTGTAGTACATGCGCTGAAGATTTGGCGTCACTATCTCTACGGAGGGAAGTGTGAGATATACACTGACCATAAAAGTTTGAATTATCTTTTCACACAGAGGGATCTTAACATGAGACAAAGGAGATGGTTAGAATTGGTGAAGGACTATGATTGTACCATCCATTACCATCCGGGTAAGGCGAATGTAGTAGCTGATGCCTTGAGTCGGAAGACTAGAGGCGAGTTAGCTTGCTTGACCGATCAGGAGAGTTTGATAAAGGAGTTCTCCCAGTTGAGGATTGAGGTAGTTGAGTCTTCAAAACGTTCGAAAGTAATCTTATCATCTTTGGTATTGCAACCAAACTTGAGGGATAATATTAAGGGGGCTCAACCATGTGATAAGTTCTTGTGTAAGATGAAAGATCGAGCACAAGATGGGAGTATTGAGAAATTTGTCATTTCCACAGACGACGTTTTGACTTACGATGGGAGGTTGTGTGTTCCTAAGGACACATCCCTTAGGAGGCAAATCCTTGAAGAAGCTCATAATGCACCATACTCTGCTCATCCGGGAGGTACAAAGATGTACCACGACCTGAAGAAGTTCTTTTGGTGGAGAGGAATGAAACAGGACATTGGTGTATTTGTAGAGAGGTGTATGATATGTCAGCAGGTGAAGGCAGAACACCAACGGCCAGGAGGTTTACTTCAACCGTTGGAAATTCCAGAATGGAAATGGGAGCATATCACAATGGATTTTGTGGTTGGTGCATCCTGGCTTGATGAGGAAGAACGATGCTATCTGGGTGATAGTAGATCGCTTGACGAAGTCATCTCACTTTCTACCTGTGAGGATGACTTATAATATGGAACAATATGCACGGATTTATATTCGGGAGATTTTGAGGCTACATGGTGTTCCAGTGTCGATCGTTTCTGATAGAGATCCGCGATTTACGTCGAAATTTTGGAAGAGTCTTCAGAGTGCGTTGGGCACTAAGTTGAATTTCAGTACTGCATATCATCCGCAAACCGATGGTCAATCTGAGCGGACTATCAAGACACTTGAAGATTTGTTGAGGGCGTGTGTTCTTGATACTGGTGAGAATTAGGAGAATATTTTGCCGTTAGTAGAGTTTGCTTATAACAATAGTTACCAAGCAACTATACAAATGGCCCCGTATGAGGCTCTCTACGGAAAGAAATGTCGATCGCCTCTTTATTGGAGCGAGGTTGGAGAATGAAAGATTTTGGGTCCAGAATTGATCGAGCAGACTGTAGAGAAGATAGCCGAAATCAGAAGTAAAATTAAGACTGCTCAGGATCGACAGAAGTCTTATGCTGATAAACGACGGAAAGATATACAATTTGAGATTAGAGAGAAGGTGTTCCTGAAGGTAGCGCCGATGAAAGGAGTAATACGATTCGGTAAAAATGGAAAGCTACAGCCTCGTTATATCGGACCTTTTGAGATTTTGGGTCGCGTTGGTGATCTTGCTTATAGTTTGGCATTGCCGTTAGAGTTATCGGGAGTGCACAATGTCTTTCACGTCTCCATGCTGAGAAAATACATACATGATCCTGGTCACATATGCAATTTCAAAGAGTTGCATGTAGCCAAGAACCTGACTTATGAGGAGGTACCTACAGCTATTTTGGAGCGTAGGGTACACCAGTTACGAAACAAAGAGATTAAATTGGTGAAAGTTCAATGGAGTCGTCATGGACCAAATGAGGCAACTTGGGAACGTGAAGAGGAGATCCGTTCTAAGTATCCAACATTCATTTTTCAAGGTACGAAACTTAATTTTCGAGGATAAAAATTTGTTAAAGGGGGATAGGTTGTAACGCCCCGATTTCGCATATACATTTATTGTGAATTATAGAAATTATATTCAAATTTTATTAAATTAATGCCCGAATAATTTATCGTTTAATTCATTATCATGCAAATTCATTTTTGTCATTTAATTCATGTCGAGTCATGTATTTCATATTGTGTCATTTCTCATTTTATTTCATCGTGTTTCATGTTGTCATTTCTAGGCCCAAGTCAAATTTTTAAGCGATATTAATCGTTACCCAAAAGATTTTACAAGATAAATAATAATATTATTTATTATTTATTATTTCTATTATTATTAATATTATCTCTATTATTTATTATTATTAAAAGTAATATTATTATTATTATTATTATTTAATATTCAGCCCAAATCCTATAATTAATTTAGTGGTCCAATTAACAAATATCTATTTTCAGCCCAATTACCATCTTAGTACTATTTGTTTCTCCAGAGAACGTTTTGGCTGCAGTTCTTCATTCATTCATTTGTAACCTCTCAAATAACACATTTAATTGGAAATAAATTCTCAAACAATTGTCATAATTAACACAAATAAATAAAAACCCTTGAAATCATTTCAATATAATATATAAACTAAAGCTCATAAGTGATTATACATACAAACACCAAATCTCATTTACAGCCAGAATACAGAACACACAAACATAATCTTTCCTCTGCCTCCAGCCATTCCTCTGCCTCCAGCCGTTCACTTTCTGCAATTTTTCATCTTCCGCAACAAAGGTAAACTCATAATCTTTTAATTTCTGTTGTGTAAATATTAATCAATATTTCCTGCTATCATCCCACCGTTTGAGTCTGAAGAACCACCAGTAAATATCAAAACATGTTTCTAAACCCAGTCCAGAATTTAGAAATCTGACGGCCTAACACCAGAATTTTCACAACCTTCATCCACCACCATGTTTTCAGTAGCCTTCAAACCCGCGGCCCGAACCCGCAAGCACAGCTCGAATCCAAAACATCATGTTCAGAACCAGAAATCCGATCTGGACCGAGTCAACCCATTTTCAAACCCAATTCCAACCCAAAAAAGGGGGGGGGGGGTTACCTTCTTCCCAGCCAAGCATATTGCTGCAAATTCGAATCAGACTCCATAACAATCCTATCATTTTTACCAATTGTTTCCCCACCATCACAAATCCACCACCCCAGTTCCAAACCGAACCCAAAATTAATTCCAGGCAGATCCTGAAACCCAAAACCAGGGCTGTACGAACCCAACCCTATTCCGCTGTGCGCCGCGCGCTGCACCCTCGTCCGGCCACGGTTCTTCTTCCAATGTGTGAGTGTGCGTATTAGAGAGAGAACAGTGAGATTTGAGAGATAAGCGACCGATTCGTATGACTGTGTGTTTGTGTGCGTGTGTGAGTGAGAGAGAGAAGAGCAGAGAATTAGAGAGAGATATTTCGTAGGGAGATGGGGAGAGAGGGTGTCGGCCGAAAGAGGAGAAGTGAGGAGTGTTCGGCCGACTTCTTTGGTGGAAGGGTTTGTTTTATACCCAATTTCTTTTAGGGTTCTTCAATTTAATCCCCAAGTTTTAGTCCCTCTCAAATTGACCCCAAATCATTTTCAGGGTATACTAATTTCAGACCCTAATTTTTAGTTTCTTCATTCTTGCCACAGTCTGATTTATAATTATTTCAGTTAGCCCCAATCAGAATTATAATTTCTACAATTTCAGTCTCTTTCGGCCAAGCTTTTAACATGTTGACATTTTTAATTTATATTATTATTCACTCGTAATTTAATTCTCAGTCATATAATAATAATAATTTTCTATTATTATTAATTGTAGATAATAACAAGAATTTACGGGCCTAGAATTGTCGAGTCAAGCATTTCATCACATTCAAGTTCAGAACTGCAATTTTATCCAGGTGTGGGGATTTATTACGCTTTTGTTTATTTTAATTGCTTTATATATTGTCTCGTATGTGCACGTGAAATCAGTCAGAAGTACTTAAATGTGCAATCAGTCAGAAGCACTTAAATGTGCAACCAGTCAGAAGCACTTAAATGTGCAAATCAGTCAGAAGCACTTAATTGTGCATAAAGCCTTCGGGCTAGACGACGGGCTTCAGAATTTATCAGTCATGTTGTTTATACTTGCTAATATATTTAGTAATTAACGTAGACATATTGCGTACTCTCCACACTGAGCGAGTTGGAAGCTCACCCCACTATTTTACCCCCTTTCAGGTTGAAGATCTCGATGTGACATGGGCTTGAGTGTGGGATGATCAAGCTTCATGAGTTGTTATTTATTTATTTATTATTATTTTCCTCAAGCTACGCTTTATGAACAATTGTTCCATTTGTATTATTTAGACGTCAAAATATGTTTCTATTTAATGGTGACTTGGGATTATTACTTGCGATTATTAAGTTTATTTTTTTTAAAATGTATTTCCGCTGCAAATTTTTTTTATTTATCCTTCGTAAAATTAGACGAATTATTATTTAAGAAAAGTGGTCGCTACACATAGCGCACGTTAACACCCATATATAACGTACGTTAAGCCTCGTTGACCTACTTTATTGAAATGCCGTCCAGGTTCACGCGGGGCAATTCGACGAATCTTCCTCTGGCCCCCACACGCCAACCATATATGATCTGCCTTTGACTGAAGCTTACGTACGCTACGCTACAACTATAACGTACGTTATATTCAACACTTAACGTACGTTATGCTCAACGTCTAGCGTACGTTATAACGCGCAGATGCATGCATGCATGAATGTGTTGGAAACTCAAGAACGCAGGAATACGAATATGGGAAACCACACTTCGATGAATAATACCACATAATCAAATGTTACAAGTTCGAATACAGGTAAATTATCTGGGCATTACATACTACCCCTCTAAAAAGAAGTTTCGTCCCGAAACTTAAAACGAAAACAATTCTGGGTATCTCGACTTCATACTATCCTCAGTCTCACAAGTTGCTTCTTCCACTCCATGTCGAGACCACTGGACTTTGACTAAGGAGATTGGTTTATTCCTGAATTGTTTGACTCAACTCTCGAGTATCTTGATTGGCTTTTCTTCGAACGTGCCATCATTATCTACTTCAATCTCGCCAAAATCGATGATATGACTGGGATACGGTATATATTTTCATAATTGGGATACGTGGAACACATTATGAACATGACTCAGCGATGGCGGTAAGGCCAACCTGTATGCCAACTCCCCAACTCTTTCAAGGATCTCGAATGGTCCGATATATCTCGGACTCAGCTTTCCTTTCTTCCTAAACAGAAAATTCCCCGAGTAGGAGAAACCTTTAAGAGCACGTTGTCCTTAATTTCAAACTCTAATGGGCGACGGCGCACGTCTGCATAAGACTTCTGTCGACTCTGGGCAGTCAACATCCATTCACAAATTAGAGCTACCTTCTCTTGTGTCTGTACTATTAACTCTAGTTCCGTCCCGATCAAGTCAGACGAATCATCCCAACACAGGGGTGATCTGCATCTTCTCCCATATAACGCTTCAAAAGTTGCCATCTTAATGGAAGCATGCCAACTATTGTTGTAGGTGAACTCAATCAACGGCAAATGAACCTTCCAATCAGGCGACCAATCTAAGGCACAAGCTCTTAGCATATCTTCTACTGTCTGAATAGTCCCTTCGGACTGTCCGTCAGTATGAGGATGATAAGCTGTGCTAAAGTTCAGCTCGGTTCCCAAGGCTTTATGAACTGCCTTCCAAAAGTGTGACACAAAGCGACCATCCCGATCCGAAATAATGGTCTTCAGCGTACGCAATTGGACTATCTCGACAATAAACACTTGTGCCAACTTATCTGGTCCCCAAGTATTCTTAATACCCAGAAAATTAGCCGACTTGGTTAGACGATCAACTATCACTCAAATCATATTCATCCCCATTCTGGTCCTTGGCATATTGGTGATAAAGTCCATCTATATATCCTCCCACTTCCATTCAGGAATCGAAAATGGCTTCAACATTCCGGCAGGTCGCTGATGTTCAATCTTAATCTGTTGACAAGTTAAACATTTGGAGACGTATTCTGCTACGTCCTTCTTAATATTTCCCACCAGAAATTCTGCTTTAGATCCTTGTACATCTTACTGGTGCCCGGATGAATAGAATAGGGTGCGTTGTGATCTTCCTTTATGATCGTCTGTTTCAAAACATCGTCATCACGGATGCAAACTCGACTATGGTATCTCAGAACTCCATCATCATGTATTATGAATACTGGGGCCTTTCCTTTGTCCACTTCATCACGTAACCGAATAATCAGAGGATCATCTAACTGTTTAGATTTAATTTCTTCGATTAACGACGAAGTTAATTCCATCACACACAGTTGCCATTGGACTCCTTGCACCCAAACTTCAACTCCTTCGCGAATCAATTCTCGTTGAATGATGGACTGGGACATAAGCGTTTCCAACATCCGAATAGAAACAGGTTTGCGACTTAGTGCATCATCTACCACGTTCGCTTTGCTTGGATGATAAAGAATTTTCAGTTCGTAATCTTTAATCAATTCCAGCTACCTCCTCTTTCTCATGTTTAATTCCTTATGAATGAAAATATATTTGAGACTCTTGTGATCTTTGATGATCTGACAGTGAGTGTCGTACAAATAATGTCGCCAAATCTTCAGGGCAAAGACAACGGCTGCTAACTCTAAATCATGTGTTGGGTAGTTAACCTCATACGGTTTCAACTGTAAACAGGCATAGGCAATCACCCTATCATTCTGCATCAACATGCAACCCAGACCCTGATTTGAAGCATCGCTGTAAACCATGAACCCATCTGTTCCATCTAGTAGTGATAATATTGGCGCCGTTATCAGTCTTCTCTTAAGTTCATCAAAACTAGTCTGACATTTCTCGTCCCACACGAATTTCTGAGCCTTCTGTAACGGTTGAGTAAGCGGACGAACAATTTTGGAAAATCTTTCCACAAAACGACGATAATATCCAGCAAGTCCTAAGAAACTTCGGACTACTTTTACGTTCTTAGGGGATTCCCACTCCAAAATTGCCTCAACTTTCTTCGGGTTTACCTGACTCCGTCGGTTGATATCACGTGCCCAAGGAATGTTACTTCCTTAAGCCAGAACTCACATTTGGAAAGTTTTGCATAAAGTTGTTCATTGCTCAAAGTATTCAAAACAATACACAAATGTTCTGCATGCTCTTCTGGATCATTCGAATAAATCAATATGTCGTCAATGAAAACGGCCACAAATTTATCCAAGTATTCTAAGAATACCCGATTCATTAATTACATAAACACAGCAGGAGCATTAGTAAGTCCAAATGGCATCACCACAAACTCATAGTGCCCGTACCGGGATCTGAAAGCGGATTTCGGTATATCAGATTCCTTAATCCTCAACTGATGGTATCCTGATCTCAAGTCGATCTTCGAGAATATCACCGCCCCTTGCAGTTGATCAAATAAATCATTGATCCGAGGCAATGGGTATTTATTCTTGATCGTCACCTTGTTTAGCTCCATGTAATCAATACACAATCGGAGGGATCCGTCTTTCTTTCGAGCAAAAAGAACGGGCGTACCCCAATGAGAAACGCTAGGTTGAATGTAACCCTACTGCAACAATTCCTTAAGCTGTTTCTTTAACTCATACATCTCGGTTGGTGCCATACGGTATGGTGCTCTGGAAATAGGTGCGGCTCCTGGTTCCAATTCGATATTAAACGCTACAGCTTTACGTGGAGGTAACCCAGGTAGTTCGTCAGGGAATACATCTGAGAATTCGTTCATCACTGGAATAGATGAGAGCTCTACTCATTCTCCCTTATTCGTGGCATAACACCAAAACCCGATACAACCCTGTTTCAACAATTTAATCGCTTTCATGGGTTTGATCACTTTCCCTGAGCTTCCTGGTCTCCATCATTCGAATAAATCCGATAATTCAAAATAGACCCATAACGATTGAGTCAATCGTCTCCAAGAATTAAATCGTCACCATGGATGTCGACCACAATAAGATTTGACGGTCAATTTCCCTCCTATGGACACATGAAAATTCCTAGCTTCTAGATTTCCCACTCTCTCCACTCGGTAGACTCACAACATAAGGTTCACAATTATGTAAACACGAGATTTTCAAACGATTAACACAGTTCAATGATATGAAAGAATGCGTAGCTCCTGAATCGAATAAGACACTAATTGGTTGCAAAAGAATCTGAATCGTACATGATGCAACAGCAGTGTTCTGATCATCTGACCTCCTCATCTCATAAAGGCGCGGAGGAACGGACCCAGTACTGGATGCTTCTCTTTTTCCAAAATTCTGCTGTTGAAGACCACTATGCTGTGTCAGGTTCACACTCGTCTCTTTCGGAACTTGTGCTGAAGTGCGAGCTCCAAACGATCTAGTCATATTTCCGCAAAGAGTCGCTCGATGCCCTTCTTGTCCACATTCAAAACAGGTCACAGAAGGAGCGGAGCAATCACGCCGAACATGTCCTGGCCGTCCACAGTTATAACACTTCTTCACTGCAACGGTAGCCGTCGATACCGTTCTGAACTTCTTTCCGCCTCGAGAAGGATACGGAGGCCTCTTGGATGAATGGAATGAGGGCTGGACCTTGAGAGTCCCACTACTCTTGCAATCAGTGAAGTTTCCAGACACTCTCTGCTTCTTCGATTCTGCAAATTTCTCCACTGCCGTCTCTTTCATCTCGTAAGCGAGGGCTTTGTCCTGATACTGTCGAAGAGTAGTACATTCAAATCCCTACATATATTGTTATATCTCCGGCTTCATCTGCATGTCGAAGTGAAAAATCTTTTTTGCCTCGGTCTGACCAGATGTCGCACAAAGGTCAGTTGGTGATTAAAAGTCTTAATCATATCTGTCACAGATGCCTCCAGATTTTGCGGTGAGAAAAAACTCTCGGACTTTAGCCTCTCTAACTGGACGAGGACAATATTGTGCTTCTATCATTAATTTGAATTCTGTCCAGTCAGCATTATGATCCTCAGGTCGAATGGCTTCCCACTAGTCGAAAGCTTCCCCAATCAGAAAATACTAAACGATCGGAACCTTTCGGTCATCGGGACAATTAATTCCTGCAAATATCTTCTCCAGTTGTTTCAGCCAGTGGTCCCATGTAGGCATATCTGAAGAAGCGTCAAATTTCGGTGGGTGTAATTTGACCACTTCTGAAAGCCACTTGTCTCCCCGATTGTCTTCGTTATGCTGTTGGCCCATCGTCGCTTGCATGCGGTCAACCACCTGAGCAAATTATGTCATCTGAGTGACCACTTGTTGAAGCACTCCCGACATGTTAGGATTTGCTTCTTCCTCCACATTTCGCGCTCAATCATTATTAATTGATTCCTGTTGTCCGCCAGAACTGGAATCAGCTCGATTAGCCGACAAATCCGGGGTAGACGACGAATCTTTCTGTCTCGCATTACCACGTCCGCGTCCACGACCTCCTCTCAACATACTGTAAACACCTCAATACCAGAGCAAGATCTTCTTAAATTTGTCAATATCCACAAAACACGAAATAATTAAAATGGTAGTATATGAGATTAGAAAACTTACAACCACGGTCCACATGACGACGCTGGCTGTACAGTGATGTTATACGCGACCGATAAATCAAATGACATAAACAGACCTAACTAAACCCAACTGCCAACATATGCATGAATCTTAGCTCTGATACCATATTCTGTAACATCGCGAGATATCGAAATAATTACAGCACCGTAAACCCTTTATATAAGAATTTACAAGGCTAAATTAAAAGAAATTCCGAACAATACGAAAGTACCACCTATAGTTGAGTAATTTAATAACCGGTTTAATCAACCCAAAACAATCCATTTATTTCTCAAATCATCAAAAGAACACACGTACTCGAGTACTAAATACCAAACCAGAATACCAAAATAATACAACGGATAACATCACTGTGCCCATTCGTCATCATGCCGGTATTGTGGTTGCTTCCCCGCTCCTCGGCTGCCTAAATATTAAAACAAATGTCCACCCCCGCAGGGGTTAGAAAAACGATGCTAGTACAAGTATCATAATATAAAAAATCAGATATGCAAAAACGATGCATAGCAAGAAACAATACGCAGACTTCCTCTACCGGAATCCAACGATGCGAATCCACATGATTCCATCAACACAACACAGGGTAATCCAATGATCCAGCGCCCTCAACATAGATCCCAAGATGATCCTGTCGGACCAACATGAGGTGGAAAACTCGTCCAATGATCCAGCGCTCTCAGCATAGATCCCAAGATGATCTCGTCGGACCAACACGAGGTGGACAACTGATCCAGCGCCCTCAGCATAGATCACACGATCCCTTCGAATCAATACAACATATACAATATAACTATGCATACATATATGCAATGTCCATCAACATGAACAACATATGAATCAATAACCTGAACGACATATGACAATTCAACTTGGATGATCTCATGTTCAACAACATGAATAAAAACATGCATGATCAAAATTATCAACATTAAGCCAATAGACAATTACGATACTTGCCTTAGAAAGATGGCAAGAATTAAGTACTTCAACGACTGTCAATACGCCCGAAGGTCACCGCCCCTCGATCAATCACCTTGCAAGGCTCAGACCTTTTTCAAAAGAAATAACAAAGGGTTCAACTTACTTCATAAAGTTAACGTATGAACACCTAGCGCCTTAAGTTATATCCGAGTTCATATTAACGTAAGGCCGGTTCACGGTTTATCTACTCGATGAAAGCTAAGCCGGAATAATGACATACTTCATACGAATCGAATGACCATATCGGAGATGAAATGTCGACGTCTACGGATTTATGGATATACATGTCACCACAATCCAAACCTCAATCTTGATTTCGACTTCCAATATATATATGGTTCGGCTAATCTTACAATTCATGTCAAAGGTGTGATTCAAGAAACAAGCATATTAATCGTACTTTGAAAAGGGTCGATACAACGGTGTTCTGGGTTTGATTCTATCAACATAGCCGATTCGTTTTAACCATGAATATGAAGAAGATTGTTAAATCAAACACCTCTATCAAAACATGAACCATCCACGGTGAAATACCTTAGTAATCTTAGAAAACTCATTGGAATCATGCTCAGAATCCATAACAAACTCAGGACACTACATTCTAGGGTTCTATCCCAACAAGGTTCGATTAATACTATTAACAACGAAGGAGAACCGAAGTATAACTGAATCTATTCTTCTAAAAACATGGTGTTCGACTCCTCGTGATAATAACGAACTTGGTAATCTCAAAAACAGGTTCAAAACGTCATTAAGAGCATGTATTCTAGTTGGTGAAGGATCAACATACCTTAATATGGAGAAGAACAACAAAATACTTGGTGAAACTCAACACCGGGAGCTTGAACACCAATCCACAAGGGTCTACGATCTTCTAAACCGAGTTGGGATGATGATACAAGAGATTTTCGAGGCTGAGGAGTTCTCAAGTTGCAGAAATCGGCCAAGGAGTGAGGAGGGAATGAAAAGGAGGTTGAGGTCTATAAATAGAATTTTAAACATTACGTACGTTAACGGCAAAGCCTTACGTACGTTATATCCTTAGTGTACGCTATTCTTAATCCTTAGTATACGTTAACGTCCAGCAGTAGCTCACTGCCTCGATTCTGGGTTCTCTTACGTACGCTATCCAAACCCTTTACATATGTAAAACCATGTACATAGCGCACGTTAACACCCATATCTAACGTACGTTAAGCCTCATTGACCTACTTTATTGAAAAGCCGTCCAGGTTCACGCGGGGCAATTCGACGAATCTCCCTCTGGCCCCCACACGCCGACCTTATCTGATCTGCCTTTGACTGAAGCTTACGTACGCTACGCTACAACTATAATGTACGTTATATTCAACACTTAACGTACATTATGCTCAACGTCTAGCGTACGTTATGACGTGCAGATGCATGCATGAATGTGTTGGAAACTCAAGAACGCAGTAATATGAATACAGGAAACCACACTTCGATTAATAATACCACATAATCAAATGTTACAAGTTCGAATACAGGTAAAATACACAATAATTATCTAGGCATTACAAATTCCTCATTGTGGAGGGGGATTATATATATATATATAGAGAATTCGGGATATAGGGTGACACCTTCTTTTTTTTGTGAGGTGCCCGCCACGTGTCATGTTCTGATTGGAGGTGAGTGTTTTAATTATAACACTCACCCTACACTTAACACTGGTGGGGTGTTATAATTAAAACACTCACCTCCAATCGTAATACGACACGCATGCAAGACTACAAAAAAAGCATGTCACCTTCCTTCCCGAATTCTCAGTATATATATATATATATATATATATGCTCATTCCTATCCCTGCTTCAGTTCATTATAACTATCTGACATCATACAAGAAACCCCCCCTAAAGTCAAAGACAAACGACGAACAATCACAAAAACATGAATGGACAAATTAAACCCGTTTACAGCAAAAAAAAAAGAACATATGGAGAAGGGGCAAAAAACAATCCGACCAAATTCGCACCAGCATCGAAATAATTTATTAGCATAACACGAAAATGCTGTGTCCATCATTCTTCAACTTCCTCGGCAACAGGCGGAAGAACGCCGGGGCTGAGAAACTTGGCCACAAAAGCCCACAGTTTGGACGCATCGTCAAGAAGCTAAGCGAAGCAGTAACAACCCCAACCCTAATAAACCCGCTCTTGCCGTCATGCCTACCATTTTCCATCGGCTTGCAAAGCGTTTTGTCGTCGAGACTCAAACCTCCGCGCTGATGGTGTTTAGGACTTTCCAAAATCCGTATGTGACTCAGTATTCCAACAGCAAGGGAAACACCGTGCTACTCTCGCAATTTCTGAACCATTTCCAGACTAATCATCCCCGGTTTCTACCCCTCACATTGAACGCAACAGCCGCCCCTCACATTGAAACAAACAATATTTTCTTAACTAAAGTAAAAGTTCCGACACACAAATGAAAGTTATGCTCATATATCTTTAAAATAACAAGCAAGACAATAAGCTTATGTAGTGCAACACAAGAAAGGAAAAGAAAACATCATTAGTTTAAAAATAAGGTTCAAGAATAAAGCAGTAACCAATTTACGAAGCTAATACCCTATAAAATTACTAAAAATAGAGAGAAAGAATTATGCCTTCTAAACTATATTACACATAGAACTTCAAATATGCTGTATGAGATAAGATATAGGGGTGGCAAGAAACTTCTGATGCATCAAAATATTTTAATCCACACATGAATTGAGTTTTGAGAAGCCCCCCAGGGGTACGAGATCTCTTTTGTTTGGTTTATATCTGCTAATCCTTTGTTACATAGACGGTCGAAGAAGATGGAGAGAAGGAGAAGTCGATCCTTCTTGTGCCCTAACGCTGGAAGGGGTGGTAAGAAGATGGAGAGACTTGAATCATTTTTTTTGTTTGTTCCTTTTCTATGTTTTGTAAATTATTTTAATTTAATTAAAGGGTCATACTATAATTACAAATTTTCTACATGGATTTCCATAACACTATTGTACAATTTATAATATTGTACGTATGTTAGGATTTAGTACAACAGATTTTATTTATACAACTGATCCAACGACTATTAATTAGTACGATTGAATAGGATGAACGTTCACCCAGTACAACATTGGATGAGCCGTAGAAAAACCCTTGTAATCGAACGTATTTGTTTGTACTTTTACTTTTTCCCAAAATTTCACTTGTCTGCTTCTTGAGTTGTGTGCTTTTATACTTGTACAAAAAATCTAATTCTTTGCAAAATACTTGTAGAATATATGAATTCACCATTATTCTCATGTGTAATATGGATTAAAGATGTCAAAAAACTCAATCGTATTAGTTTACACATTACATATTGATATCTTAGAGTATGTGCTTACTATGTTATTAATTTTATAGTGTTAGAATTCATAAGATTAATTTTCATTTACGGTTGATTATGATATTTATTTTTCATGATATGGTGATATTATTTTAGCGAATGTTGATTATGATGAGATAATCGATGGTTTTTTCTCAAGATACAAGCGACAATATCGTTTTAAGTGTTGTATTTTGAAATTGAAATTCAAAGTTTATATCTTGTACCGTAACATTTTATTTACTAATGAAAAAATGATGTGGGGATGAGCGGGTAACTTGCCGAGGTTGCAAATTTCTAAAAAATAGTGTGTTGTTGGCTTACGAGGGACATTTTTCTATCGTCTCGCGCAAGGCATCCGAAAACTCTGGACCAGCCCAGCATAACAGGTAGACCCGGCACACAACACGAAAATACGACACGAAAACGGTACAAAAATTTAGTGTTTGTGTTTGCATTCTTAGTACACGACATGAAAATACACGAATACGAAAGTACACGACTGGTCGTGTCGGTTTTGTGTTTACTCCTTGGATACACGACACGACATGAGGTACACGAAATAAATAAATAAATATTAATATATATATATATATATATATAACAAAATTTAAATTTCTGCACCTTTGGCTTCTGTTTAAACTAGAATTTGAATATAGAATGTAAACATTAAATATTTCGTGTACCGGTTCCTATTCGTTTCGTGTAAATTTCATGTTCTTTTCAATCGTTTCAATTTCGTGTATCAGTTCGTATCATTTCATATTTGTGTACATGAAAAGTACACGAAAATTTTCGGGTACTTAGTTCGATTCGGCTCGATTTTTCGAACCGTTTAAAATTACATAGTCTCAGTATTAACAAGTTCAAAATCCAAAGTAAAATTACATTCCCAAAATGAATTCATAATTCCATAATTAACAAATTCAGAATTCAAAACAAAATTACATTCCCAAAATAAATGAATTAATAGGGAGGTTATGTCTTTCATTATTGGGCCAAAGCACCGAACCGAGCCGAACGGTTCGGTCCGAACACCGAACCCTATATTATAGGGTTCGACTCTACATTTGGTGTCCCGAATCGAGCCTCGAGCCGAGCTTTTTCGAGCTGAATATTTCGAACCGAATCGAACCTTCAGGTTTGTTCAGAGCCCTAACCTCGAGTATATATGTAGGATGAGGCTTTTAATAAAAAAATTCTTCATTTTGATACGAAAGGTGTACTTATTTTGCATATTGTTGTATAATCTTTGTAATTGTAGAGCAGTTCTTTTGCTATTATATTTCTATGTATCTATTTTGCCGGTTTAAGAAAAAAATAGATTGAGTAAATATTAATGATAAATGTGCGGTTAAAATTAAAAAAGTACTCTTTTCAATTTTTTAGATGTCATTTTAATCTTGTACATATAAATTAAAAAAAAATTATTTGCCAAAAATCACCCCTATAAATGATGAAGTAAAGTGTAATGAAAAGTGAAGAGCGTGTATTTATTTCAATGTGAGTTATTAGGGGTAGGAGTGTTCAAAATCGGATATCCGGAGTTTTGGATATTCGAAAATTCGGATATCCAAAAATTCGGATAGTAGATTTTGATATCCGATATCCGTATCCGAAATTTCGGATATCCGAAATCGAATATCCGAATATCCGGAAAAAAATATAAATTATATCCGGATATCCTTATATTCGAAAAATATTCGGATGTGGATATCGGATATCCGAATATCCGAAAAAAAACTACGGATATGGATATCGGATATCTGAATATCCGAATATATTCTATTATTTAAAATATAAAAAATAAAAATTTTAGGATTTTTTGGATATCCGAATATCCGATTTTTCTGAAAAGTACTATCCGATATCCGAATCCGAAGTTCCAGATATCCGAACTTGGGATATTCGAATAATCGGATATCCGAATTTTCGGATATCTGGAACTTCGGATTTTTGGATATTTCGGATCGGATATCGGATATCGGAAATATCCGAAAAACTTTCATATCGGATATCGGATATTTCGGATCGGATATCGGATATCGGATATTTTGATTTAATTATATAAAATCTGGAAGGATCTGAAGGGTGAGAAAACGGCAGTATTCAAGGAGTCTCTGACCCGCGAAGGAGGTTTTTTGCAAGGGGGCGATGCTAACCTTATGTGGACCAGCATGGCCAATGCTATTAGGAGGGTGGGCGAGAAGGTGGTGGGGGTTTCTTCGGGCAGGTCTAGTGGACCTAGGGAGGCTTGGTGGTGGAATGAGGAGGTCCAAAAGAAGGTTAAAGCTAAACAAGCGCTATTTAAGGAGATTTTGTCGGTTAGTGCTGGGGATGAGAGAATCTTGAAGATTGTAGCGTACAAGGTGGCGAAAAGAGAGGCTAAGAAGGCAGTGGCTAAGGCTAAAGGGAAGGCTTACAAGGAGATGTACAAGCGCCTAGACACCAAAGAAGGAGCAAATGCTATTTTTAAACTAGCGAAAGCTAGGGAAAGAGGGCGGCACGACGTGGGTCCCGTTAAGTTTATTAAGGATGATTTGGGCCAAGTTTCAGTGAACGATGTGGCTATTAAGGAGAGGTGGAATAGGTATTTTTTTGAACTTTTCAATGAGGCTAGGGGTAATGACTCGGTGGTGCAAGGAGTTAGTCTATCTTCTGCCCGTTCGTTTAGTTCCTGTGTTAGCATAAGCAAGGAGGAAGTAAAGGGTGCTCTTATGAAAATGGGTAGAGCTAAGGCGGTAGGCCCGGATCAGATCCCTATTGAAGTTTGGCTTTGTCTGGGGGAAGTCGGAGTTCAGTGGCTAGCAGAGCTGTTCAACATTCTCCTCAGAGGTTCTAAGATGCTGACGGAGTGGAGGCATATTGTCGTGCCGTTTTTCAAGAACAAAGGCGATGCTCAGAGTTGTAGTAACTATAGGGGTATTAAACTCCTCAGTCATACTATGAAACTTTGGGAAAGAGTGGTGGAATGCAGGGTTAGAAGAGAAGTTGAGATCTCAGAGAACCAATTTGGCTTCATGCCGGGGAGGTCCACGACTGAGGCCATTCATCTCGTCAGACGCCTTATGGAGAAGTTTAGAGAGTGGCGTAAGGACCTCCATATGGTGTTCATAGATCTAGAGAAAGCTTGTGATAGCATTCCGCGCGATGTTATTTGGAGGAGCCTAGTAGAGAGGAGGGTGTCGTTGCAGTTCGTTTGGGCGATCCAATACATGTATTCCCAAGCTAGGACGTGCGTTAGGACCCCAGTTGGTGACACCCAGTATTTTCCGGTTGAGATAGGGCTACACCAGGGTTCGGCGCTAAGCCCTCTTCTCTTCGCTCTGATCCTTGATGTTATTTCGCGGGGGATACAAGATGGCGTCCCGTGGTGCATGCTTTTTGCTGACGACATTGTGTTAGTGGCGGAGTCGAGGAGGGAGGTGAACTCGAAGTTGGAGCTATGGAGGTCTAAGTTAGAATCCCAGGGCTTGCGTGTGAGCTGGTCTAAGACAGAGTATCTCTGGTGTAACTTTAGTGGTGAGGCCAACGAGGAAGATGTAAAGGTTATGATTGCGGATCAGATCGTTCCCCGTACGGATAAATTCAAGTATTTGGGTTCGATCATTCAGAAGAAAGGTGAGTGCGAGGATGATGTCACTCATCGCATCAAGGCGGGGTGGCTAAGGTAGAGAGCAGCGACAGGGGTCCTGTGCGACAAGAAAGTCCCTCTAAAGTTGAAGGGTAAATTCTATAGAGCAGCAATTCGACCTGCAATGTTGTATGGCTCTGAATATTGGGCGATGAAGAAGTCGCTTGAGAGCAAGTTGGAAGCGGCTGAAATGAGAATGTTACGCTGGTCGTGTGGTCGCACAATGTTAGATAGAATCTCGAACGGGGTCTTCAGGAACGCGCTAGAAGTGGCGCCCATTTCAGCGAAAGTTAGGGAAGGGAGATTGAGATGGTTTGGCCACGTCCGCAGGAGGCAGGCATCTGCTCCGGTGAGGAGGGTCGAGAGTTTAGTAGTTGTCGGGGAGAGGAGGAGATACATACCGAGGAGGACGTGGGAGGAGCAGCTGAGATTAGATTTGAAGGCCTTAAACCTTTTCGAGACCATGACAGTTGATAGGTGCGCTTGGAGGCGCCAGATCAGAGTTGTGGATTCTTTAGTTGGGAGTGGTGCTGTAGTTGAGAGCCTCAGGGTTGGGTTGTCTCAGTTAGCTTTGACCTAGAGCATTGTATTTTTACATTTATTGTATATTTTATCCTATTGCCTTTTGCATGTGATGTATTTTTGACAGGGAGTTGTGCGCGGAGTCGACCTCTCTTCTGTTTGAGCAGCGTTCATCGGGAGTGATGTAGCCAAATTTCTCTTAGGTAAGTCCCATGTGGATTAAGCCATGGGCTCAGGTATGGTATAGAGTTTATTTTCATATCATATGCTTCCCTTTGTATTTTTCACTCAATATGTTGTTGTGCACTGTTCGAGGTCTTCACTGAAAATGCCTCCTACCGTAATAGGTAGGGGCATGGTCTGCGTACATCTTACCCTCCCCAGACCCTGCTCTGAGCGGGATATACTGGGTATGTTTGGTTTGGTTTGGTTTGGTTTACAAACTAAGAGTCCGATTCAGCTCCACGGGAATGGTTCTTAAAGAACCTCCTTACGAAGGGTAAAATAGTACAATCCTTCAAATATAAAAAATTCTGCCATGATAATTAGAAAAAAAATAGGAAAGTTTTGATCACATTAATTATTTGAATTTCTTAAATCTTGGACACAATCAATATCCCAAGAAAGTAGTCGTCATCCCATATTAATTTCCTTCTTCATGTCTTAATTCCTTTATTCGTCACAAAATTCGAATTCTTCTCGAACTCCTGCAAAAAATCAATTCGAATTATGATAATAACTTCTACAACATAGTTCGAATTACTGAAAATGTTGTAACCCGATATGTACTTGTAGAAATACTTTCATACCTAAATGAGGCACTAATAATCGGGTGACAAACAACTTTAAATGTTATCATCTATAAGGAATAACATGTGAAAACAAATTTCCTGCAACTGAATAAATTTGAAAATAATAAATATCACAACATGCACACAGAAGTATGAAAATATTTGCATAAAATATTACCCCACATGCAAACATAATAATGAAAACTTTTGAACAAAATATCACTAGAACAATGCATATGTGTGGAACACTGACATGAGGAAAGTGAGAAAAAACTATTGTCAGTGTTGTATACTAATACTCTGGTGACAAATAACTCTAAACATTACCATCTACATGATAATATGTGAATAAAACTAAAAGTAGAATGTGTCACACATTCAAGCAAAAGTAGGAAAATACGTGCTAAGAAATGTCACCATCTCTATGCTCAAATATGGGAACAAATATAACACACATGAATAGTTTAAAATATATTATGTTTAAAACATAATATAACACACTTTTCAAAAAATGTCACCAAAATTATGCAAAAAGATGACAGCATGTTTATATGACAGCATGTTCATAAATTATGCAGAAATTGGAAACGTTTGAAATATAGCAACACTAAGATGACAAACAATTATAAGTGTCATAAAATATATGCAAAAAGGTGAAATTAAAAAAAAAAAACATGAAACGAAAAAAAAAAAAGCGAAAATGCCATGAACATAAAACGAAAATGAAACCTGCAATAGCTTATGAAAACATTCAACCCCTTGTAGCAAAAGGCGAAATCCCTCGTTCCCACGACTTCCACCCCCGATCCGACAGGGATTGGTGGAGGAATTAAAGAACCTTCAACCCCTGATCCAACTATGCAGTGGTTAGTTACTTTTGGGATATTGTTGCATAGTTATTGATTGAGCGAAAAAAAATTGCAAACTATGTTCTAAACTCGCCTAAGTGTAGTTGGTATGGAGATCATTGTTTAGTATATTTTGAGTAATATTTTTATTAGTATTTTATGTATATAATTGTGTGTTTTATGTGATAATTTATTCATTTTACCATATATTTATATTAGTTCATTTTGTTAGAATTTTCTATAATTTTATGTCATTTTTGGATAATTAATTGGAATTAAATTATATCTGCAGGTTAACCAACCGGTACAAGACAGAGCAATTGGTTCAAGGGCGATATTTTTACAAAATTCAAATATAGTCATGACTGGTCTCACTTTATTCGTCTCGTCGAGACGATCGTTTTAAAAAAAAATTCATCCGAATCCGAGTTCGTATGAAGAAGTTATGACCGTTCGAAGGACAATTAAATAGACGGACCATATTGTGCCACGTGTCAACACCTGATTGGACCGGAATTTTAACTCTGTGCTGATGTCATCCATGACATCAGCACCTCATGATCAGCCGTGAATTATTAGGTGATGGAAATTTTTAATTGTAAAAATTATTATTTTATTAATTTTGAAGTAGTATAAATAGGGGATGAATGTGTAGTGTTTTAAGGGGAGAAAAAAGGAGAAAAAAATAGAGAGATATTATTGTAAGTGAGAGAAATAAAAATATTGTGTAATAAAATTGTATTTGTGTAATAATATTATGGAATATTTATTTATTTGTGTTGTTATTATAAGTGAGTAATTTTCTTTTACTGGGGTTATGTTATGATGAAACCATGTCTATATTATTATTAATATTTATATAATAATTCCAAATAAATGTTTTTAACGGTTATGATTTTCGCTTCAATAGGGGAATATTATTTCATCAATTATATCACGTATTTTCGATAGTTATAAATTTCTCATTGCTTTGTGATTATTGATATTAGTTAATTTCTTTGATTATTTGTTTTCCATTAAATTGGATACATATAATGCTTAGAAATTACATTTTTCAAGCGAAGGAAAATATATATTTGAATTATAATTTTGTACTTATTGTCAGATCTATATGGAAATAGTGAGATTGATTTCAGAATCTATTCCCTGAATTTCTTGGAATTAAAATATAAAATAAATAATAAATAGATATTGGTGGACTCTAAACCCTAGTAAATTATTTAAAATCAATTTATCTAAAATCTACTTAAAAATTACTGTTATTTAATGCAATTATTATAACCATTCAAAAATAAAATTATTTGGGACTAGGTTAGAATTTAATATAATTTGGTTCAAAACGATAGAAATAATTTGACTTCACTATTTTAGTCATCCCTGTGGAATCGACCTTGCACCGCATATCTACATCGAACAAATCGTGCGCTTGCGAGTATTAGACTAAAGAATCAACCAACAACAAGTTTTTGACGCCGTTGCCGGGGAGGCGCAAACGAAGTACAAGAAGACCGTCGTCACCAAGTTAGTTGAATTCTTCTACTAGTTATTTATTTTACTGCTTTTCTCTATTATTATCTGTCTTTTTTAATATCCGTTAGTAGTAGAATTAATTTTCTTTTTATATTAAAAAAAAAATCTGAAAAATAATAAAAACTTTTAATAATAAATATAAGTAATAATAATAAAATCTACTGTTCATTTTCATAAAAATAATAATAAAATAATAAAAAAAATAATAAAAAGTCCAAAAATATATAAAAATATAAAAAAATCTGAAAAAATTTAAAAAATTCAGAACTTATTTATTTTTATTTTAAAAAAAAGCTCTGGAAAAAAAAAAAAATTTTCAGACTTGAAGGTAATCTTTTTGTAATTTTTGAATATTAATATTTAAAAAATCAAAATTTTAATTTAAATTCGAAAAAATAAAAAATAATAAAAATAAATTAAAAAATAATCTGGAATATTATTTTTTGTAATAAATAAAAATCTGAATTATTTTATTTTATTTTTAAAAGTAAAACCTGCTAGTTTTATTAAAAAAAATCTAATTTTCATAAAAAATCTTAAAAAAAATCAGATTAAGAATTAATAATTTAAATAATCTGGAATATATAATAAAAAAATTCTGAACTTTGATTTTTTTTAATATAAACAGAATTTTTCTTTTTTAATAAATAAATTACAATACTTTAATAAAAAAACTATTTTTATTGTTTGCATAAATAAAATAAAAGTTTGTAATTTTTATTTTTTTTTCTAAAAAAAATCTGAATTCTTTTTTTGTGAAAAAAAGTAAATAATATATCTGGATATATATATATATATTAGCTCAATATTATTAGTCTAAAAATATAATAAAAATATAATAAATATAAAAATATAAAAATTAAAAAAAATATATAAAAATAAAAAAACAAAAAAAAAATCAGAATTTATTTTTTTAATTTTTATATCTTGTCTTTAGTTTTAATAGAATCTTGTAGTGGTAATTTAGATTGTGTTTTTAGTTGTTATTTTCTATTTACATTATTCTTAGACATTTAGTTTAGTTGTAATATTTCTCATCGTACAATTTAGTTTATCAATAGATATTGCTTCCGTAGATCAATTAGTAAATTTATTCCTTTGCAATCTATTACATCCTATAATTTTAGTAATAATTGTAATAACTATCATTGTATTATTAATAATAATAAAAATATAAAAACTCAAAAAAAATAATTAAAACAATAAAATCCTTTAAAAGATTCAACAAGGGATTGATATTTTTCACTCACTACTTTGTTCGATTTGAATAGAGAAAAGCTAAATATCAATCTTGTACAAACTGATTTTGAAAATCGATTGAATTTTGGCAAAAAGGCCTCTGTTGTATATGTCGAAGAAAATTAGATTTTAAGTGCGACCGTTGTGACGCCTCCAACGATCTGGAAGTTCGATCGACTATCATAATTTGGTTTGTATGCAAAGTTAAAAAAATTGTAATATCGGTGAATGCAAGTTTGGCAACGAAATAATAAAGGTCGATTAACGAGAAGAAGATTGTCCTTAACTAAAATTGAAGTTCAACAAACGAACCCGATACAAAAAATGGACGAAATCGAAAATCGGAATAATCAAGTTGCAAAAGAAAAAACTTTAATAGAATATTTTTCTCCAGTGAGTGCTAATTCTCCCTCTTGCATAGTGTTGCCTACGACTAATGCAACTCATTTCGAACTTAAACCATCAATAATTCAACTTCTTCCATCTTTTCACGGTTTGGAAAGAGAAGATCCGTATATGCATGTCAAGGAATTTCTCGACATTTGTTCTACTTTCCGATTCCAAAATTTCTCTGATGAATCTGTCAAACTTAGATTATTTCCATTTTCTCTCAAAGATAAAGCAAAATTCTGGCTAAATTCTCTTCAAGCAAGAATAATTACTAGTTGGGACCAACTAGTGAATAAATTTCTCGCAAAATTTTTTCCAATGTCCAAAACTGATAGTCTTAGAAGAGAAATATCCGAATTTTTCCAAAAAGAAAATGAAGAATTTTACGAGTGTTGGGAAAGATTTAATGATTTAATCCTTAAGTGTCCCCATCATGGTTTTGAAATATGGCGTTTGGTAAAATATTTTTATGATGGTTTAACTCCAAACAATCGCCAATTAATCCAATCAATGCATGGTGGAAAATTTCTTCACCTTATTGGAGACGAAGCTTGGAATGCACTAGAAAATATGTCAATTAATTCACAACAATGGAATTCACTCGACTCTAGAGCCAAATCGATGCATACGACCCCAAAAAAAGGTGGAATTTACGAGGTTAAACAGGATGTTGAAATAAAATCTACTATAGATGATTTAGTACGAAAAGTGGATGCGTTAGTCTTGAAACAATCCATCCCCTCGTCAAACTCAAAAAATGAATTTTGCATTTCATGTGCGGAATCATTTCATTCATCTCAATCTTGTCCCTCTGGTCCACAAAATCAAGAAATTTTTAATGAAGAAGTCAATGTGTTACATTTATATGGAAAATCTTCTGATACCCATTTGCTCCAACTTATAATTCAAATTGGAGGAATCATCCAAATTTTTCCCGAAGCAAAACATGCCTCCAATGAATCAAGGAGGACATCAAATGAATATGTCAAATCAACAAAATGTCTGTCTAATCAATATCCTCCAAATACTTATCGATCCTTCTATAGTGCCAAAGAAACCATCTTTGGAAGATACGTTGCAACAATTCATGCAATCTACTCAACAAATGTTCCAATCAACTCGGCAAGTCATGCATACCAAACTCGCAGCTATTTCTAACCTTGAAACACAAATTGGTCAACTTGCAACAACTTTAGTTGAAAGAGAAAAGGGAAAATTTCCAGTCACCATCCCTAATCCTAAAAGACAATATGAAGTAAACTCTTCTAACGCAGTAAATTCACCCATAACTACCCTTAGAAGTGGAAAAGAAATACAAAAGCCCACATATGATCTGAAGAAAAATCAAATGAACCACAAGTTTCAAAACCAAAAGATTCTAAGGAAAAAGAAAAGCCTTACGTTCCAAAAGCTCCATTTCCTGAAAGACTTATTCCAAAAGATAAAAGTGCGCAATACAAAGATATAATGGAAATATTTAAACAAGTTCGAATAAATATTCCATTCCTTGATGCTATTGAACAAGTGCCTGCTTATTCTAAGTTCTTGAAAGATCTTTGCCGTAAAAGAAGAACAAATGTTCCAAGAAAGGCATTTTTAGTGAACATGTTAGCTCAATAATCCAAAATAAAACTCCCGTTAAGTATAAAGATCCCGGTAGTCCTACAATATCTTGTGTCATTGGAGATCACATAATTAAACGAGCCTTTCATGAAATAGGAGCCAGTGTGAATTTATTACCATATTCTGATTATACACAACTTGGATTAGGGGAGCTAAAATCAACATCTGTGATACTTCAACTAGATGATAGATCTATAAAAATACCTCGAGGAATCGTAGAGGATGTTCTGATTCAAGTAGATAAATTCTACTTTCTGTTGATTTTATAGTCATAGACATCGAACTGTTGAGAATACCAAAGATCTAATCACTGTCATTTTTGGAAGTCAATTTTTAGCTACTTCAAATGCATTAATTAACCGTAGAAATGGTATCATAAAATTTTCTTTTGGAAATTTTAGTGTTGAAATAAATATGTTAAATATTTCTCAACAACATGATGATCTTGATGATGTCCGTGAGGTAAATATGATAGAGAGTATGGGTCCTTATTTCTTTCCAAAATGGATGATGATGATCTTTTTGAAAGTCGTCTTGCTCATTTTGGCTCGATTTTGACATCGACAATTCAATTAATGAAGTAAATTCTTTACTAGAGTCTACACCATTATTGGATAATGATAAATGGAAAGCTAAAACCGAACCACTTGAGAGCCAAATGAATAATGAAGTAACTATTGAGGATTCAAATATAGAGCTCAATCCATTACCTGAATCTCTAAAATATGCATTTTTAGGACCATCAGAAACCCTGCCTGTCATCATAGCATCTGATTTAGATGAAGAACGAGAAGATAAGTTAATAAATGTTCTTAAAGAACATAAAGAAGCAATATTTGGACCATCTCCGATATTAAAGGTATTAGTCCTTCTATATGCATGCATCGAATTCACCTTGAAGAAAATGCGAAAACTTCCCGAGAATTTCAAAGAAGACTAAATCCTAATTTGAAAGAAGTTGTAAGAGCTGAAATAATCAAACTCTTAGATGTAGGGATCATCTACCCTATTTCTGATAGCTCTTGGGTCAGTCCTGTTCATATAGTTCCAAGGAAATCTGGCATAACTGTAATCACGAATGAAGAAAATGAACTTGTTCCAACCAAAATTCAAACTGGATGGAGAGTCTGTATTGATTACAGAAAATTGAACTCTGTTACAAGAAAAGATCACTTTCCACTTCCTTTTATTGATCAAATGCTAGAAAGGTTAGCCGGCCATGCTTATTATTGTTTTCTTGATGGATATTCCGGCTATAACCAAATTCCCATTGCTCCTGAAGATCAAGAAAAAACCACTTTTACCTGTCCTTTCGGAACTTTTGCTTACCGACGAATGCCATTTGGTCTGTGTAATGCACCTGCTACTTTTCAGCGGTGTATGATGAGCATTTTCTCTGACATGGTTGAGCGTTTTTTGGAAATTTTTATGGATGATTTTTCTGTATTTGGGTCTAGCTTTGATGAATGTTTACACCACTTAACCCAAGTGTTGGTTAGGTGTAAGGAGAAGAATCTTGTCCTAAACTGGGAAAAATGTCATTTTATGGTTAAAAAAGGAATTGTCTTAGGACATGTGATTTCTGAAAAAGGAATTGAGGTGGACAAATCTAAAGTTGATTTAATATCCAGTCTTCCATCCCCACAAACGATTAAAGAAATTCGGTCATTCTTAGGCCATGCTGGTTTTTACCGTCGATTCATCAAAGATTTTAGCAAAATTTCAAGGCCATTATGTAACTTACTTTCAAAAGACACACCTTTCGTATTTGATGATCATTGTCTAAAATCTTTTAAGACACTCAAATCTATGTTAAGCTCTGCACCTATCATCAAATCTCCAAACTGGAATCTTCCTTTTGAAATAATGTGTGATGCATCCGACTATGCCGTCGGTGTAGTATTGGGTCAGAGAGAAAATAAATTGCCAACTGTAATATATTATGCAAGCAGAACTCTAAATGATTCCCAATTAAATTATTCTACAACTGAAAAAGAATTGTTGGCAGTCGTTTTTGCCTTAGACAAATTTCGACCTTACTTGATTGGTTCGAAAGTCATAATTTACTCCGATCATGCTGCATTAAAATATCTTCTTTCTAAGAAAGATGCTAAACCTCGCTTGATCCGTTGGATTCTATTGTTACAAGAGTTTGACTTAGAAATTCGAGATAAAAAAAAGGTGCTGAAAATGTTGTTGCTGATCATTTGTCTAGGCTAATCGTGAATTTTACTGATAAAGAACCTCCCATTAATGAAACTTTCCCTGATGAACAACTCATGTCTGTTTCTCAAATACCTTGTTATGCAGACATTGTCAATTACCTTGTTACTGGTAACATGCCATCTCATTGGAATAACCAAGATAAAACAAAATTTTTAAATGAAGTAAAAAAATTCTTTTGGGATGATCCATATTTGTTCAAATATTGTCCTGACCAAATCATTAGGAGATGTGTGCCAGAACATGAACAACAAAATATCATTTCCTTTTGTCATGATCATGCATGTGGAGGTCATTTTAGCTCAAAGAAAACAACTGCTAAAATTCTGCAATGTGGTTTTTATTGGCCAACACTTTTCAAAGATACACATTCATATTGCAGCACATGTGATAGATGTCAAAGGTTAGGTCGAATTTCTAAACGAAATATGATGCCTTTAAACCCAATTTTAATTATTGAAATATTTGATGTTTGGGGCATAGATTTTATGGGACCTTTTCCAATTTATTTTGGCAATCTTTACATCCTTGTGGCCGTCGATTATGTTTCAAAATGGGTAGAAGCAATTGCTTGCAAAACAAATGACCACAAAGTTGTGGTAAAATTTTTGAAAGAAAATATCTTTTCCAGATTTGGAACACCACGAGCAATTATAAGTGATGGAGGAAAACATTTTTGTAATAAATTTTTGAATCATTTATTTAAAAATATGGTGTTACACATAAAGTTGCTACTCCTTATCACCCTCAAACAAGTGGACAAGTTGAAATTTCAAACAGAAATCAAACATATTCTTGAAAACCGTTAATTCTACAAGGAAAGATTGGTCTTTGCGATTGAATGATGCATTGTGGGCTTACCGCATCGCTTTAAAACTCCCATCTAATGTCTCCATTTAGGCTTGTCTTTGGAAAACCATGTCATTTGCCTGTTGAATTGGAACATAGAGCATACTGGGCCATAAAACGATTAAATTTTTCATTAGACATGGCTGGAATTCATAGGAAACTTCAACTAAATGAATTGGAAGAAATCAGAAATGATGCGTACGATTGTGCAAGGAAATATAAGGACAAAATGAAATGTTTTCATGATAAACACATTTTGAGAAAAACTTTTTCTCCTGGTCAAAAAGTCCTTTTTAACTCTCGTTTGTTATTATTTCCAGGCAAGTTGCGTTCACGATGGTCTGGTCCATTTATTATTCATATGGTCTATCCTCACGGAGCTGTAGAAATTGAAAATCCAAAAAATGGTAATATTTTCAAAGTAAATGGTCAACAGTTAAAACCATATTTGGAATTAAAATCTTTTGAGGTAGAAGAGATTCTTCTTAAGGACCCCGATATTGTGGATTAAAACTCCATTGTGTTTGCCCGGTCAAGTGGCGGATAACGGTACTTCGTGGCTAGTAAAGTCGGATTTTTCAGTTTCCCACAACAACTGATTTTGTAGATATTTTTATTTTATTTTTAATTATGGAAGAAACTTTGAAAACAATTGAAAAAAGATTTCCCTTTCTTAGTAAAAAAGTCATTTTGAAACTTTACCAAGCCAGAGTTGAAAGAATGAGGTTGCTTATGAATAACGGCATACCTTTTGATATTCGATTCATTATTGAAGCCAAAGTGAGAATAGCGAGTGAATTCACGGAAACACCAACTAGATTTTTACCAGGGCTTGGAAAAAGTTCATATGCCAAGAAACGACGAGCAAAGAAAATCGCCGTTTGCTACAAATGTGCTAGGTGGAACTGTGATTCAAGATGTCGATCTTTAGTAATTCCTTCCACAAACAGAGAAGATAAAATTCAGTTCATCAAGGATGGTCTGAATAAGGAGAATTTAGATGATATCGAAATTTCTCTTGACACACATCCTAGTGGACTCGTACATTATGGGATTCGATGTTTGTGGAATAAATTCAAACCAGAATATTAACAACGTCTTGGGAATCTGACGTTAAAAGACCCTGTTTGCCAATTTGTAAGAAAATTGGATGGGAAGCTTCTCCCCGACTCATAGAAGGCGTTTAAGCCGTTTCTGAACGTAAAATCAGAGGAAGATGTGAGCCACAATCACAACTACTGTACATACATGTGAGTATCTTTACTTTTTGTCGTTTTTTTAGATTTTCTGAATAAAAAATGTGATACGCAATAAATGCATTCATTATTCTATTAAGTAGTTGAAGCGCAATTAACGCGGTCACAGATTTGATAAATCTTTTTATTTTATTTTGCATCTATAAATAAACATTGCAGTTGTTTCTTTTCTGCATCCCTCAAACTTGTATTCTTTTCATTTTCTCTCTAAGTAATTTCTTTTCAAAAAATGGAATCATCATCTTCCACAAAAAGATTTAACTCCATCTGCATTTTTGGTGGAGCTAGTCATGGGAAAGAGGCTTGCTTTACTGAAGCAGCCCACAACTTGGGTCGTACCTTAGGACAAAAATGCATTCATGTAGTTTACGGAGGAGGAAGTCTAGGATTAATGGGACGTCTTCCGCTTCTGCCTATATGGAAGGAGTAAAAGTGTTGGGAATCATTCCAAAACCTCTGGCTGAAAGTAAAATCACCGGAGCAACTATTGGAGATGAGTTCAGAGCTGTGAATATGCAAGACCGCATAACTCACATGATAAATAATGCTGATGCCTTTATCACCCTTCCCGGTGGTTTTAGCACTCTTGAGGAACTTTTTCATGTGGTTACCAGAGCCCAGCTAAATGTTCATACGAAACCAATAGGTCTGCTAAATTTCAATGGTTTCTTCGATGGTTTACTATCTTTCATCAACTACTCTTCTGAAAAAGGTTTTATTTCTGAGCGTGCTAAACGAATTATAGTTGTTGCAACAACACCAGAAGAGCTGATCAAAAAACTTATTGCATTTGTTCCTGAACCAGACCCAGCTCTAGCTAATATTGTTTGGATGGAAGATTTCACCGCATTTTAAACGCAAAATTGATACATTCCTTTCCCTCTGATATCCCACTTCATCCCTCTTGTTGTTTTTACTTTTTAGCGAGTGTAAAAATCGTGAAAATGATGGTAGCTTAAGGAGTTTTCTTTTCGATCTCTTAACGCGCATCTATCCACGATTTATGTATTGTTATTTCTATTACTGTACTTTTTCTGTTTGTTTTTAATAAAAGCATTGATGGCAGCGTAAGGCGACTCTTCGGACTCTCTTGAAGTGCATCTAGGTTGTTTGTGTTATACTTCCGGGTATATATTTTCTTTTGTTGTTTGCCACACTTATTTCTTGCAGGTTCAAAAAAAAAAGGCTTGAGCAAAGCGTCGTCTTTCATAAACAGGGAAGCCTTATTTAAACCCTTACTCCATTGTTCTTTTTACACAATAAGGATATTGTTTATCATTAAGTGTGGGGGAAGGTGTATATCTATATCTATATATATATATATATATATATATGCAATATTAAATAAAAAAAAGGCTGAAAATCACGGCACCATTTTCTTGAGAAAACGTTAGTGAAAAAATCATTTTTGGGATGTTTCACTGGTTTTGATAATGGATTTGGATGAAGGTGTATGGGATTCAGTACACAACACCCTTTTGTGAGTTTTGAGCCTTAGAGCAATCCTTATATATACGCTCTATATTTTTTGTTGTGTGGTCAAACATATTGTGTTGATTCTAGAACATGCTCATTTATACATTTCGAGACTACATTCATAAACTCTTGCATTAAGATGATAAAGGCAATTAGGATTAACCCTTGTTGGCTTATATTTTTCCCACCCATTACATTTTATCCTTAGAAGCCCCATTGAGCCTGAGCCTATTTCTTTGATCAAGCACATTACTTTAGCCATTATCCATTCTTGTTGATGACTCATCCATTTGCACCCTCTAGTCAAAGATTTAATTGTGAACTAGATGTGTGATAAATAGGGGTTGATGTTCATAAGAGTATTGTGGAGATTAAGAGCTTTTGTTGAAAGTGAAAGGGTGTGAAGTAAATTGGAGTATTGAACAAAAAAAAATATATAAATAAAGGCCAAAAAAAAATCTAAAAAAAAAACGGCCTAATAAAAAAAACGGGAGGTCAAGTGCGAAAATCATCACTATATATACAAAAAATTGCATTTGAACTATCCCTTAAGTGATACATAAATCCTTCCAGAAGATCCATTGCATACTTTTCCTTACACAAGAGTATGACCTTACCAGATGAATATTCAAATACTATGTACAGAATAACTTGGGGATGATGGGTTGAGAGTTTTCATTACAGAAGGGGGGTGTTGATTGTTATTTGTAGGATTTGTTATGCATCTAAATTCACAATTGATCTTGGCTAGCAAACCTCATAATTTTCCCTTTATCCTACCCATACCCAAAGCCACATTACAACCAAAAGAAAGACCTTTTGATTTATGCATGATTTTATTTTTAAGTAGTGGAGATTTGATTTTTGACCAAGCATATGGTAATGACACATTATGCTTTGATATGAGTGAACTCTTCTCGAATATCCCGTATATACACTTGAGTGAAGAGTGATATCCACTGTGAGGGTACTGAATCTTTTGGCATTCGATTCTCAATGAAGTTGTTAGAATTTGGTGCGACATCCTATTTTTCTCTAATCTCACTTGGGTCATGATCACTTATTCTCTCTTAATATTGGTTTTGTCATGATTTTTTCAGCATATGAGTATTATAACTCGGGTATAAGATTTGCCCGAGGACGTGCAAAAGATAAGTGTGGGGGAATTTGTTTAGTATATTTTGAGTAATATTTTTATTAGTATTTTATGTATATAATTGTATGTTTTGTGTGATAATTTATTCGTTTTACCATATATTTATATTAGTTCATTTTGTTAGAATTTTCTATAATTTTATGTCATTTTTGGATAATTAATTGGAATTAAATTATATCTGCAGGTTAACCAACCTAGATAAGATGATCAATTGGTTCAAGGGCGATATTTTTACAAAATTCAAATATAGTCACGACTGGTCTCACTTTATTCGTCTCGTCGAGACGATCGTTTTAAAAAAAATTCATCCGAATCCGAGTTCGTATGAAGAAGTTATGACCGTTCGAAGGACAATTAAATAGACGGACCGTATTGTGCCACGTGTCAACACCTGATTGGACCGGAATTTCAATTCTGTGCTGATATCATTCATGACATCAGCACCTCATGATCAGCCGTGAATTATTAGGTGGTGGAAATTTTTAATTGTAAAAATTATTATTTTATTAATTTTGAAGTAGTATAAATAGGGGATGAATGTGTAGTGTTTTGAGAGGAGAAAAAAGAAGAAAAAAATAGAGAGATATTATTAAAAGGGAGAGAAATAAAAATATTGTGTAATAAAATTGTATTTGTGTAATAATATTATGGAATATTTATTTATTTGTGTTGTTATTATGAGTGAGTAATTTTCTTTTACTGGGCTTATGATGAAACCATGTCTATATTATTATTAATATTTATATAATAATTCCAAATAAATGTTTTTAACGGTTATGATTTTCGCTTCAATAGGAGAATATTATTTCATCAATTATATCACGTATTTTCGATAGTTATAAATTCCCCATTGCTTTGTGATTATTGATATTAGTTAATTTCTTTGATTATTTGTTTTCCATTAAATTGGATACGTATAATGCTTAGAAATTACATTTTTCAAGCGAAGGAAAATCTATATTTGAATTATAATTTTGTACTTATTGTCAGATCTATAGGGAAATAGTGAGATTGATTTCAGAATCTATTCCCTGAATTTCTTGGAATTAAAATATAAAATAAATAATAAATAGACATTGGTGGACTCTAAACCCTAGTAAATTATTTAAAATCAATTTATCTAAAATCTACTTAAAAATTACTGTTATTTAATGCAATTATTATAACCATTCAAAAATAAAATTATTTGGGACTAGGTTAGAATTTAGTATAATTTGGTTCAAAACGATAGGAATAATTTGACTTCACTATTATAGTCCTCCCTGTGGAATCGACCTTGCACCGCATATCTACATCGAACTAATCGTGCGCTTGCGAGTATTAGACTAAAGAATCAACCAACAACAATCATTCTAGATTTGTTTGTTGAAGAAAGAAAATCAGAAAGGGTTATTCATCAATTTTCGCTTTTCAAGAAATAAAAATATCCGAAAAGTTAGAGCGGTGGGAGTGGGTGCGTGAGAGTACGGGGCGGGATCCCTCACTCACGGGAACACCGCCGCCGGCCTCTCCTTACCGCACGGGGAGCCCCATTTGAGTGAAGAACTCACGCACGGGATCCCTCACTCACGTTTCTTTTTTTTTTATTGTATATAAATGAGTTTTTGTTGAGGGTGGAAAACACAAAACCAAAAAAAAAAAAAATACATAGAGAGCAAAAAAAAACATCCGATCCAAACCAAAAAAAAAAATAATCAACTATATGGAGCATAAAAGAATAGGTTCGACTATATTGTTAGACGAGCCGTTTGAGTGGTCTAACGATAGTAGTCTCGAATTTTTTGCTAACGCGATTGACGCAGATGAGGAGGAAGATACGGCAAGGTCGACACAACATGATTCTACATGACTCCAGTACCGCAATCTCCCCAGTTCATATTCGGGATCCTCCGATCCAACCGGTGTTTGACGAAGCAGCCTTAGTCGAGATATGAAATGAGGACACTGTTAGAAAATTCTTCAAAGTTAAATACGTCGAGGCTTGAATCACGCATGGAAGCGCTTTCCTTATAGTATTTCTTGCACCCCGAAATGTGTCTTAAGGTCACAAACAAGAATACCGCAGGATACGACAAGCCCTAATTTCGGACTGCACTAAGACAAAGTGAAATCCGAAAATAGGCAAGAATAATTTTTCTGGATTATAAGTATTCAAGAAAAGAGAATAGGTGATTCGAAAATCTGTATTCACTTATGAAACCGAACTCGGTTTTATAAATAAATCATACCTATTCGCGAAAGGGAGCACCATTTCGTTCAAACGACACGACCGTTGGCCAAACAACCGTTCGTTTCGAAATGACATGACTTTTCATTTAAGCAGCAAAAATAACCACCAAATGAAGAGGCATGACTTTTCATTTAAGCAGCAAAAATAACCACCAATTGAAGAGGCATAACCGTTGGCGGGAATCGCCGCGAGAAACCCGCGGACCGCGCCGTTTCGCCGGACTCGCCACGAGCCCACGTGACCGGCGTGCCGAAGTGCCAAAGTGCACCTACGAAGTGCCACTAAAGCCTCTAAGCCCAAGCCGGACGCCGGACACCGTTGTCCACCGGCGAGCGGCGATGTGAGAGTGAAAATTGGCATAGATTTGCCACCTCACCTCCACCTCACATCTACATGGCACTACCACATGTTATTAATGGTTATTTAATTGCTCACACTTATAAGGTGCTCATTTCCTTTATTTTTGTTCCATGTGGGATTCTTTTCCACTCACAAAATACACTATTTTGTCTTTTAATGAACAATCAAATAAAAGCTTTACAAAATTAAATCTCTTATTTAATTTTCTAGCTTTTTCCAACAATCCTCCACATGTTCAGAAAAGACAAAATAGAATCCAGAAGAAAAAACAAAGAGTGTTAGTACAGATAAGTATCTTTCGATTTGAACTAATCCTTAGTATAAGCAACACAAGACTTTATCGAAAATTAGGTAGCTAGGCTTTGAACCTTTTATTCTTGTGATAAAGTCGGTATTACTCAACACACACTCTTTAGTGTTCTTGCCTACATATCACGCTTAGCACCGTTAATGGCCATGTGCTCATCCTGTCTCTTGAATTTTTCATGAGAGAAACTCCAACTCTCACTTTGGGACGGCACCATCCTTAAATTCACATAGGTGAAGTTCTTACAGCATCTCTGTTACTTACAGATACTTATCCTCATGACTGAACTTTATTAAGAGTTAAGAAAAAAACTCAACCTCCAATAGTAACAGCCAACATTATTGTATAATGTTGTGAACATCCAAATCAATGACTTGTTCTTACCCATTGAACCTAATGTTAGTCAATTCCTAACGTTAGGTTGGGTTGCCATCATAGTCGGATCACTACTCAAGGAGTTTAAGACCCATCCCTCTCGAGGTCGATTTCACCAAATCTCTAGCAAGAGGTTTTGTGAATGGATCAGCAATGTTAAAGCTTGATCTCACATATGTGAGCGAAATGATTCCATCTTTGATCAATTTCCTCACATAGTTATGTCTAAGACTAATATGTCTAGACTTTCCATTATACACTTCACTGTATGCTCTTGCTAAGGTTGATTTACTATCACAATGTATCGACACGGTTGATATATTGTCTTTAGCCAATGGAACTTCTAAAAGAGGATCCCTTAACCATTCAGCCTCTTGACCTGCGGAAGCCAGAGCCACGAACTCTGATTCCATGGTCGAATGAGTAATACACGTTTGTTTCTTTGATTTCCAAGAAACTGCTCCTCCAGCAAGTGTAAATACCTATCCTGTCGTAGATTTGTTATCTCCGACACTTGATATCCAACTTGCATCAGTATATCCTTCTAGTACGGCAGGAAACTGATCGTATTGAAGTCCAAGATTTTTTATTTTTAAAAGAAATCCAAAAATTCTTCCAATGGCCTTCTAATGCTCGACACTTAGATTGCTAGTAAATCTACTCATTTTACTAACGGCGAATGCTATGTCTGGTCGAGTACATTGCATCAAGTACATAAGACAACCAATAGCACTAGCATATTCCAATTGAGCCACAGCTCTTCCATCATTCTTTTCAAGTTTTACACTGGGATCAAAAGGGGTGTTCACCTCCTTGAATTTTAAATGTTTGAACTTGTCAAGCACTTTTTCAACATAGTGTGATTGACTAAGTTCATAACCCCACTAGTTCTATGAACCTTGATACCTAAAATAGTATCAACTTGTCCAAGATCTTTCATTTTGAAAGTGGAAGATAAAAACCTATCCGTTTCTAATATTCCTTCCATCTCGTTGCTAATGATCAACATATCATCAACATAGAGACATAGGAAGATTACAACGTTACCACGCACTTTTGTGTACAAACACTTGTCACAAACGTTAGGAATAAATCCATTCGAAAGTATGACCGAGTCAAATTTTTGATGCCATTGTTTGGGTGCTTGTTTTAATCCATATAAGGATTTGACAAGTTTACAAACTTTTTGATCATTACCCGGAAGCACATAGCCTTCTGGCTGCTCCATGTAAATCTCCTCATCGAGATCTCCATTTAGAAATGCCATCTTGACATCCATTTGATGAACATTTAGGTTATATAAAGAAGCCAAGGCGAACAATACTCTAATTGTTATTGTCCTTGCTACCGGTGCATATGTGTCAAAATAATCGATTCCTTCCCGTTGTCGAAATCCTTTGGCTACCAATCTAGCCTTGTAAGCGTTAAGAGTGCCATCTTTGTATTTTTTTCGAAACACACACTTACATCCAATGGGTCTCGACCCATTGGGTAGATCGACAATCTCCCAAGTGTGATTTGCCATAACAGAATCCATTTCATCTTGGATAGCATCCTTCCAAAAAGTGGAGTCCCGAGAAGCCACTGCTTCATTATAAGTCTTAGGATTATCTTCAACAAGAAGAATAATCGGAATCTTTCGGGCAAAATTCTCTTTATTTTCTTCTACTATGTAAAAGGAAATAAGTTGAGAATCTATTTCATCAGGTCCCAAATCCTTAGTCTTACGGACTCTCTTGCTAATCCGAGGTTCTGGTTGTTCTACAACAACCCTAGAGAACTCTCCTCTCGAGGTTCTTCATTTGTGGAATTTTGAGATTCCTTTACCTTAGAATTAGAGTTTTCAAAGAATTCCACGTCTCGGGATTCTACTATGACATTAGATTCTAAATTTATAAGTCTATATGCCTTGCTATTCGTAGCATAGCCAATAAAAGCACTTCGTATCCCTCGAGCACCCAACTTGGTCCTTTTAGGATCTATGTTTTTATAGTAGGCTAAGCACCCCCACACTTTGAAATACCCAATATTCGGCTTTTGCCCTTTCCATACCTCATACGGAGAAATTTGGGTTTTCTTTAAAGGTATACGATTTAAAATATGATATGCAGAAAATAAAGCTTCACCCCACAAACTAAAAGGTAATTCATAATGCATTAACATGGCATTTATCATCTCTTGAAGTGTTCTATTTTTACGTTCGGCTAAACCGTTTTGTTGTGGTGTACGTGGTGCGGAACACTCGTGAACAATATCATTTTCTTCACAAAAGGCATTGAAATCACTAGAAAAATATTCACCACCTCTATCGCTTCTAAGAATTTTAATTTTAGTTCCTAATTGATTTTCAACTTCAGCCTTGTACATCTTAAAGGCATTAAAAGCATCATCTTTATGTTTTAATAAATACACATATGTAAATCTAGAGCAATCATCAATAAAGGTAATAAAATACTTATTACCCCCACGGGTTAACATCCCATTGAATTCACATAAATCGGAATGTATAAGATCTAACAATTTAGAGTTTCTCTCTACACCATAAAAGGGTTTCTTTATCATTTTAGATTTCACACATATTTCACATTTATCTAATTTATCAAATTTGCACGAAATTAAACCACATTTAATTAATCTTTTCATAGTGCTAAATCCTATATGTGCTAATCTACTATGCCATAAAGAAACGGAATCAATCATATAAGGAGAAGGAGAAATCTTATTAATAACATTGTCAACAATACATAATTTGACCATCCCTTCACTCGAATAGCCCTTTCCAACAAATACACCATTACGGGTCAAGATAAGCTTTCCGGACTCATACACAGATTTGATCCCCGGTTTACCTAAGAGATCACCACTAACAAGGTTCCTATTCATTTCCGGAACATGGAGAACATTGGTCAAAGTGACCTTCTTTCCGGATGTGAAATTGAGTTCCACGTTTCCGATGCCGACGACCTTTGAGCGTTGCTCGTTTCCCATCTGAACTTCTTGTCCTCCTTCGACTTCAGAATATGTGTTGAAAGCAGTCCTATCATAGGATACGTGGACGGTAGCACAAGTGTCGTACCACCACCCTTGAATCTTTCCCTTGACCGCCATAATTTCGCTCACCGTAGCGATTATGTTCCCATCGGTCATAGTGGCGTCGACTTCTTTTTCCGCCGTCTTACGGAGTCGACAGTCTCTAGCATAGTGACCGGGTTTTCCACACACATAGCAGCCCCCGTTGGATCCCTTGGACACGGACTTGTTGCCGGACTTGAATTTGCTGGAATGCTTGAATTTCTTTGAATCCTTTTTGGGACCCGAAGAACTTCCTTTTTCATTCCACTTCCTCTTGCCTTTTGCGCTCACCGCGTTGGCCTTGAAAGTACCGGTATCCGTCGTATTCTCTCTCATCCTCGATTCCTCCTCGATTCGAAGATGTTTCTGATTTGTTCCAAAGAGAAGTCCTCGGTATTGTGAAGAAGTTTCTTCCGGTAGCTTTTCCAGGAATTGGGCAACTTCGCAATAATTGCACCAACTTGGAAAGTCTCCGGAATATCAATCTTCACAGCCCTCAATTTGTTGACAATAACTTGCAATTCATGTACTTGAGCAAGTATGGGCTTATCATCAAACATCTTAAAATCGAAGTAACTAGAGACAAGGAATTTTTTGGTACCTTCTTCTTCGGCCTTGAATTTGTACTCGAGTGCCTTCCAAATCTCCATAGCTGATGGATTGTCGGTGTAGAGATCGTAGAGACGGTCGGAGAGAGTGTTCAAAATATGGCCACGGCACAAAGAACTCGTCCTCTTGACGTTTCTTCCGTTCTGCCTTGAGTTCTTCAGAATCTTTCTCTGTTGGCTCTGAGATAGGCTTCAACGTTGGGTCCAACACGTAGAAGACCTTCATGGCAGTGAGGAAGAAACGCATCTTGTCCTGCCAGCGAGTGTAGTTGGTTCCATCGAAGCGGTCCAACTTGACGAAGTCTTGGTTCATCACCTTCAAACTCGAAACAGTAGCCTCGGTCGCCATTGCAACAGATACTATAAGATTGTTAGAAAATTCTTCAAAATTAAAGACGTCGAGGCTTGAATCACGCATGGAAGCGCTTTCCTTATAGTATTTCTTGCACCCCGAAATGTGTCTTAAGGTCACAAACAAGAATACCGCAGGATACGACAAGCCTTAATTTCGGACTGCACTAAGACAAAGTGAAATCCAAAAATAGGCAAGAATAATTTTTCTGGATTATAAGTATTCAAGAAAAGAGAATAGGTGATTCGAAAATCTGTATTCACTTATGAAACCGAACTCGGTTTTATAAATAAATCATACCTATTCACGAAAAGGAGCACCATTTCATTCAAACGACACGACCGTTGGCCAAACAACCGTTTGTTTCGAAATGACATGACTTTTCATTTAAGCGGCAAAAATAACCACCAAATGAAGAGGCATGACTTTTCATTTAAGCAGCAAAAATAACCACCAATTGAAGAGGCACAACCGTTGGCGAGAATCGCCGCGAGAAACCCACGGACCGCGCCGTTTCGCCGGACTCGTCACGAGCCCACGTGACCGGCGTGCCAAAGTGCCAAAGTGCGCCTACGAAGCGCCACTAAAGCCTCTAAGCCCGAGCCCGAGCCCGACGCCGGACGTCGTTGTCGCCGGTGGCAACACGGCGAGCGGCGATGTGAGAGTGAAAATTGGCATAGATTTGCCACCTCACCTCCACCTCACATCCACATGGCACTACCACATATTATTAATGGTTATTTAATTGCTCACACTTATAAGGTGCTCATTTCCTTTGTTTTTGTTCCATGTGGGATTCTTTTCCACTCACAAAATACACTATTTTGTCTTTTAATGAACAATCAAATAAAAGCTTTACAAAATTAAATCTCTTATTTAATTTTCTAGCTTTTTCCAACAGACACACATTTTCGTCTCTGATTTGATCTTATGGAGCATATTGACGCTCAACAATTGTAACACCCCCGATATATTCAGGAGTATTACAGCGCCGTAGATCCTTTACATAGGATTTACAAGGCTGAAGAATTGAACAGACATTAAGAAATACTACGAATAGAAATATCGGAATTAAGATACAGCTTCGACCAAATCGAAAGTACAATTGTTCAACAGGAACTTAATAATACATCACCAATTTCAAATTCAACATAAATGACTTCGTACTCGAGTACTTATTGAAATAACCAATAAACAACAGACAAATGAACCCGGCCAAAACATCACTCTGCACCCTCGTCGTCATGCAGCTCCAGTGGTTGTTTTCCCGCTCTCTTGGATCCTGAACATAAACAAAATGTTCACCCCCGAAGGGGTTAGCACAATGATGCTAGTACAAGTACCACAACATATTATTCATATCTCACGAAGAATGATAACGTAAACGACAAAAATACCAACGAGTCTTCTCTTACGAGAACTCATAAATGACATACACAACTGATAATCACAACATGATATCATAACATACACATGGTAATTCCGTCGATCCAGCATTCACTGCCTAGAACCCACGATGATCCCGTCAGACCAACCCGTGGTGGAAAACCCGTCCGATGATCCAGCGCACGCTAGCATAGATCCCCCGATGATCCCGTCGGAACAACACGAGGTGGACATACAACAACGACATACATGCATGACAATATGTATAACATCAATACATAAAACAATTAAAGTACTTGCCTCGATTTGCAGACAAGAACAATACTTCCACGAAAACGAACACTCGAAGGTCGTCCTCCTCAATCAATCACGTAACAAGATCAAACCTTAACAAAAGAAATGATATAGGATTTATCTCACGCGATTTAATGTTTAACAATTCGATTTACGGCCAAAAGTTCATAAAATGTAATCTGCCTGAACTGCTTAGCGCACGCTAAGTACTATGTGTAGCGTGCGTTAAGTCTGCTCGATAGCGCACGCAAACAACAAGGCCTAGCGTACGCTAACTATGTATGGTCAGTACTTCACTGATCAGTCGACTGACTCGTCTGATGTCCTAGCGTACGTTACGTACCAAACGTAGCGTACGCTAACTCGTGCTCGATAGCGCACGTTAATCTTCATAGCTTAGCGTGCGCTATCTATGCATGGCAGTTTACTGCTGGGCAGTAAACTGTTCTCATCATGATCAAAACAATGAAATTTTCCGTGATAATTCATGTTACCTCCATGACTATCATGTTCATACTCTTATGAATGATTTTACGGATAATAACAACTTCGGATTCAGGGATATGTATACCATTATAAAACCATATTCCATTTCGACTACAAATCTTCATACGACAATTCGAAAGGCTTAACGGTTGATTTCAACACTTTTATATCAATCAATATTATCATGCTGAAGTTGTTTAACATACCATCTATACTTGATAAATCCTTCCATGATCAATCCTTTAGATTTATCCAACAATAATGATGTTAAAGTCAAGTCCATGATTGCTATGAAGTCATCTACTAGATTCGGATTACCAATGATAGAAGCTTCCTTTACTTGTTCAATGTAATAAGATTCGAATCATGATGATCATAATCAAGGTACTTAAGGCTTAATCATCTCAATATTCCAAACATGATGTATTTTGGATAATTCACTAATGAAAATCAACATCTCGTTACTATGATCATCCAATTCTTTAGAATCCAACTCTAAGTCTGGAGATAGGTTGAACATACCTTAATATGATGAAAATCACTGAACCGTAAGGTAGAATCCGACTCCGGTTGGTTGTATGCCACTCCAAGGTGCTATTCCACTTCAATGATTACTCCCAAGTGATAACCAACATACAAACACCAACAAGATGTGTTCTAAGTGTGTAAAAGGATTAGTACAGCTCTCTGGCCTCTCAAGAATGCAGAATGGACGAGTAAAATGTAAGCCAAAATGGCTTGTTGTCCCATTTATAATATTCTGCATTTTAACAAGTTAGCGCACGCTACTAAGCTTTCCTTAGCGCGCGCTAATAAGAGTTGACTTAATCGTCGGTGTTCATCCGCGGGAATCTTATCCGGACCCATGTCCCGGCTGGCGCATGTGCTAGCCGTCCCGCTCAATAATTGAGTTCTTAGCGCACGCAACTCCTACCTGCATAGCGTGCGCTAGTAGTAACCCGATAGCGCGCGTTAAGCTACATTCTTAGCGTGCGCTATCACGAGTTTGCATGAGAAATTTTGCATGTTTCTATACTTATATACAATGATATCAATGCAAGAAATATCATACTCCAATAATCAAAACCACAAATCCGAATAATACAGGGTTTGAATACAGATGAAATACACCGTATAACTCCGGATATTACATACTCTCCTACTAAAAATGAGTTTCGTCCCGAAACTCAAGACGAAAATAACTCGGTATATCTAGACTTCATATCAGCTTCCGTTTCCCAGGTGGCTTCTTCCATTCCGTGACGTGACCATTGAACTTTGACCAAAACGATTGGTTTGTTCCTCAGCTGCTTAACTCGACTCTCGAGTATCTTGACCGGTCTTTCTTCAAACGTCCCATCCTGCGCGACTTCGATCTCGCCGAAATCAATGATATGTCTGGGATCTGGTATATACCTCCATAACTGGGATACGTGGAACACGTTATGAACATGGCACAATGACGGCGGCAATGCCAATCTGTATGCCAACTCCCCAACTCTCTCGAGGATCTCAAATGGTCCGATATATCTCGGACTCAGCTTTCCTTTCCTTCCGAAACGAAAGATTCCCCGAGTAGGAGAAACTTTCAAAAGTATGTGATCTCCAGTACTGAACTCCAATGGGCGACGACGTACGTCTGCGTAAGATTTCTGGCGACTCTGGGCGGTCAACAGCCTTTCACGAATCAAGGCTATCTTCTCTCGAGTCTGCACGATCAACTCTGGTTCTGTTCCGATCAAGTCTGACGAATCGTCCCAACATAGTGGCGATCTACATCTCCTCCCGTATAATGCCTCAAACGGTGCCATCTTAATGGAAGCATGCCAACTATTGTTGTAGGTAAATTCAATCAACGGTAGATGAATTTCCCAATCGTTTGACCAATCTAAGGCACAGGCCCTTGGCATGTCTTCCACCGTTTGTATAGTCCTCTCGGATTGTCCGTCAGTCTGCGGGTGATAAGCTGTGCTGAAGTTCATTTCGGTCCCCAAGGCTTTATGAACTGCTTTCCAGAAGTGAGACACAAAACGACCGTCTCGATCAGAAACAATGGTCTTCGGCGTACCATGCAATCGAACTATCTCCGAAATAAATACCCGTGCTAACCTTTCTGGTCCCCATGTATCCTTAATGCCTAGGAAATGAGCTGATTTGGTTAAACGATCAACTATCACCCAAATCATGTTCATTCCTGTCCTGGTTCTCGGCATATTAGTGAAAAGTCCATCGATATGTCCTCCCACTTCCATTCAGGAATCGGGAGTGGCTTCAACATTCTACAGCCGTTGATGCTCGATCTTAACTCACGACAAGTCAAGCATTTCAAACATAGTCCACTACATCTTTCTTCATGTTTCCCCACCGTAAATTGCGGTCCTTATACATTTTACTGGTGCCCGGGTGGATAGAATAGGGCGAACTGTGAGCTTTCTTCATAATCGTCTGTTTCAGAACATCATCATCGGGAATGCAGAGTCGGTTCTGAAATCTCAAAACTCCATCATCATGAATTAAGAATTCGGGAGCCTTTCTTTTGATCACTTCATCACGTAATCGAATCATCAGAGGATCATCTTCCTGTCTAGATTTGATTCCTTCGGTTAATGATGAAGTTATCTCCATCACGCACAGTTGTCCTTGGACTCTTTGTAACCACACTTCAATTCCTTCACGAATCATCTCTCGTTGAAGGCTAAGTTGGGAGGTCAGCCTCCAAAGATCTCGAATAGAAACAGGCTTGCGGCTAAGTGCATCGGCCACTACATTTGCTTTGCCTGGATGATACAAAATCTCCAAGTCATAGTCCTTGATCAGCTCTAACCATCTTCTTTGCCTCATGTTCAACTCTTTCTGACTGAATATGTACTTGAGACTCTTATGATCCGTAAAGATCTGACAGTGAGTCCCGTACAGATAATGCCTCCAGATCTTCAAAGCAAAAACTACTGTTGCTAGCTCCAAATCATGTGTTGGGTAATTCACTTCATAAGGTTTCAGCTGTCGCGACGCATAAGCGATCACCTTATCATTCTGCATCAATACGCTCCCAAGTCCTTGGTTCGAAGCATCACTGTAAACTATAAATCCTCCAGTTCCCTGTGGAAGTGATAGAATCGGTGCCATCGTCAATCTCTTCTTCAATTCATCAAAGCTAATCTGACACAACTCATTCCACTCAAACTTTTGAGTTTTCTGCAGAAGGCGAGTAAGTGGGCGGGAGATTTTAGAAAACCCTTCCACGAATCGACGATAATATCCAGCAAGTCCTAAGAAGCTTCGGACTTCTTTCACGTTCTTTGGAGGCTTCTAATCCATAATTGCTTCGATCTTCTGAGGATCTACTCAGACTCCTTCAGCTGACACCACATGGCCGAGGAACATTACTTCTTTTAGCCAGAATTCACACTTAGAAAGTTTGGCGTACAATTGCTCGCTTCTCAAAAGTTCCAATACAATCCGCAAATGTTGCGCATGTTCTTCCAGGCTCTTAGAATACACCAGAATGTCATCAATGAACACGACCACAAATTTATCCAAAAATTCAATGAACACTCTGTTCATCAATTGCATAAATACAGCAGGTGCGTTAGTGAGACCAAACGGCATCACTACAAACTCATAATGTCCGTAGCGAGTTCTAAACGCTGATTTCAGAACATCAGATTCCTTAATCCTCAGCTGATGATACCCTGGTCTCAGATCGATTTTAGAAAATAATGTTGCCCCTTGCAACTGGTCAAACAGATCATCAATCCGTGGCAATGGATACTTGTTCTTAATCGTTATCTTGTTCAGCTCTCGGTAGTCAATACACAGTCGGAGCGATCCATCCTTCTTTCGGACAAAAAGAACTGGCGCTCCCCAGGGTGAAACGCTTGGCTGAATATAGCCCTTGTCCAGTAACTCCTCCAGCTGCTTCTTCAGTTCGTACATCTCAGTAGGTGCCATACGATACGACGCCTTGGAAATTGGTGTAGCTCCGGGTTCCAGCTCAATGGTAAATTCTACATCCCTTCATGGAGGTAGTCCAGGTAACTCATCAGGAAATACATCTGGAAATTCGTTCACAACAGGAATGGATGAAAGTTTCACAATTTCATCTTCTTTCTTCATTGCATAGCACCAATATCCGGTACAACCCTGTTTCAACAATTTGACAGCTTTCATCGCCTTGATCAATTTTCCTGAGCTTCCCGGTTTCCACCCCTCGAACAATATTTCGGAACCATCGTCAGCGATCAGCGAGATATTCCTCCTTCGGTAGTTTACAATTGCTCCATATCGATTAAGCCAATCGTCTCCGAGTATCAGGTCGTCTCCTTGCATTTCTATCACGATTAGATTTGAGAGCCACTCTATGCCTCCAAATGATACAGGGAAATTTCTAGTTTCTAAGTTTCCGACAATCCTCTCTCCACTTGGTAAACCAACAACATAAGGTTCACAAGTATGAAAACCGGAAATATTCAAACGATTTACACAAGACAAAGATATAAAAGAATGTGTAGCTCCTGTATCGAATAAAACGCTAACTGGCTGGGAAAGGATCTGGACAGTACCTGATGCGACAGCAGTATCCTGATCGTCTGTCCTTGTCATCTCGTACAGACGTGGGGGAGCAGATCCGGCACTCGATGTCCCCTTTCGGTCCCATTGTCCTCTGCCTCGTCCGCGGCCAAAATTCTGAGGCATCTGAACACTTTGCTGCGTCTGTTGGATACTGGCTTCCTTCTGGACTGGCTGTGGTGTACGGGCTCTAAAAGACTTTGCAGTCTTTTCACAAAACACTGCCCGATGTCCCTCTCGTCCACAATCAAAACAAGTCACGGCAGGAAGGGGGCAATTCCGTCGATAGTGCCCCGTCTGGCGCGCGATTAAAGCATTTCTGGTAACATCGGTAATAGTTGATGTTGCTCAGAAGTTCTTTCCGCTCCTAGCGGGTGCGGAGGTTTCTTGAAAGAGTGAAAGGATGACTGGGCCTTACGGGGCCCATTTGTTCTTGTGCTCGTAAAAGTACGAGAGACTTTCTGCTTTCGATTAGAAAATTTCTCCATAGCCGCTTCCTTGATCTCATACGCCAACGCCTTATCCTGGTATTGTGAGTGTGGTACATTCAAATCCGACATGTACCTCTGGATTTCTGGTTTCATCCTCATATCGAAATGGATCATCATTTCGCATCTATTCGACCGGATGTCGAACAAATGCATTCTTGGTTAAACGTCTTAATTGCAGGATCGGCACATCAGAAGGCTGAGCGGAGAAAAACTCCCGAATTTTGGCTTCCCTCACAGGGCGAGGGCAATACTGAGCTTCCATCATCAATCTAAACTCTGTCCAATTGGCATCATGGTCTACAGGTCGGATGGCTTCCCACCATTCGGACGCTTCCCTTATCAGAAAATATTGAGCGATAGAGGCTCTCCGGTCGTCTGGGCAGTTAATTCCGGCAAAGATTTTCTCCAGTTCCTTCAACCAATGGTCCCAGGTGGGAGTCTCATAAATACCGTCGAATTTGGGTGGTTGCATCTTCGCCACCTCTTGCAGCCACCGGTCACCTCTATTTCCCATGTCTGGGATTCCTTGTTGTCTCTCTCCCTGTTGTAGTCCCACCGCCACTTGCATTCGGTCCACGACTTGGGCGAACTGAGTCATCTGGTTCACCACTTGACGAAGGATCTCTGGTACAACAGGATCTGGTTCGTTATTAATAGATTGTTGCGGCTCGCCTGAGCTATGACTGGCCTGGTTAGAAGGCGACGCTTCCCTTTCAGCATTTCTCCGTCCGCGTCCACGACCGCGACCACGTCCACGTCCGCCTCTCAACATACTGTAAGCATAAATACTCAATATACAGGAAACAACATCGTTCTAATATTCGAGTATAAAGAGACACAACATGTAAAGAACGATATAGAGTTTAAGAACTTACAACCACCGTTCGCATGAAGACGTAGGCAGTGCAGTGATGTCATTCACGGCCGGTTACCTCAAAAGACATAAATGACCCCTATTTTAACCCAACGGCCAATATATCCATAATCTTAGCTCCGATACCATATTCTATAACACCCCCGATATATTCAGGAGTATTACAGCGCCGTAGATCCTTTACATATGATTTACAAGGCTGAAGAATTGAACAGACATTAAGAAATACTACGAATAGAAATATCGGAATTAAGATACAACAGTTCTGACCAAATACTGAAAGTACAATTGTTCAACAGGAACTTAATAATACATCACCAATTTCAAATTCAACATAAATGACTTCGTACTCGAGTATTTATTGAAATAACCAATAAACAACAGACAAATGAACCCGGCCAAAACATCACTCTGCACCCTCGTCGTCATGCAGCTCCAGTGGTTGTTTTCCCGCTCTCCTGGATCCTGAACATAAACAAAATGTTCACCCCCGAAGGGGTTAGCACAACGATGCTAGTACAAGTACCACAACATATTATTCATATCTCACGAAGAATGATAACGTAAACGACAAAAATACCAACGAGTCTTCTCCTACGAGAACTCATAAATGACATACACAACTGATAATCACAACATGATATCATAACATACACATGGTAATTCCGTCGATCCAGCGTTCACTGCCTAGAACCCACGATGATCCCATCAGACCAACCCGTGGTGGAAAAACCCGTCCGATGATCCAGCGCACGCTAGCATAGATCCCCCGATGATCCCATCGGACCAACATGAGGTGGACATACAACAACGACATACATGCATGACAATATGTATAACATCAATACATAAAATAATTAAAGTACTTGCCTCGATTTGCAGACAAGAACAATACTTCCACGAAAACGAACACTCGAAGGTCGTCCTCCTCAATCAATCACGTAACAAGATCAAACCTTAACAAAAGAAATGATATAGGATTTATCTCACGTCGTACGAATGTTTAACAATTTGATTTACAGCCAAAAGTTCATAAAATGTAATCTGCCTGAACTGCTTAGCGCACGCTAAGTACTCTGTGTAGCGTGCGTTAAGTCTGCTCGATAGCGCACGCAAACAACAAGGCCTAGCGTACGCTAACTATGTATGGTCAGTACTTCACTGATCAGTCGACTGACTCGTCTGATGGCCTAGCGTACGTTACGTACCAAACGTAGCGTACGCTAACTCGTGCTCGATAGCGCACGTTAATCTTCATAGCTTAGCGTGCGCTATCTATGCATGGCAGTTTACTGCTGGGTAGTAAACTGTTCTCATCATGATCAAAACAATGAAATTTTCCGTGGTAATTCATGTTACCTCCATGACTATCATGTTCATACTCTTATGAATGATTTTACGGATAATAACAACTTCGGATTCAGGGATATGTATACCATTATAAAACCATATTCCATTTCGACTACAAATCTTCATACGACAATTCGAAAGGCTTAACGGTTGATTTCAACACTTTTATATCAATCAATATTATCATGCTGAAGTTGTTTAACATACCATCTATACTTGATAAATCCTTCCATGATCAATCCTTTAGATTTATCCAACAATAATGATGTTAAAGTCAAGTCCATGATTGCTATGAAGTCATCTACTAGATTCGGATTACCAATGATAGAAGCTTCCTTTACTTGTTCAATGTAATAAGATTCGAATCATGATGATCATAATCAAGGTACTTAAGGCTTAATCATCTCAATATTCCAAACATGATGTATTTTGGATAATTCACTAATGAAAATCAACATCTCGTTACTATGATCATCCAATTCTTTAGAATCCAACTCTAAGTCTGGAGATAGGTTGAACATACCTTAATATGATGAAAATCACTGAACCGTAAGGTAGAATCCGACTCCGGTTGGTTGTATGCCACTCCAAGGTGCTATTCCACTTCAATGATTACTCCCAAGTGATAACCAATATACAAACACCAACAAGATGTGTTCTAAGTGTGTAAAAGGATTAGTACAGCTCTCTGGCCTCTCAAGAATGCAGAATGGACGAGTAAAATGTAAGCCAAAACGGCTTGTTGTCCCATTTATAATATTCTGCATTTTAACAAGTTAGCGCACGCTACTAAGCTTTCCTTAGCGTGCGCTAATAAGAGTTGACTTAATCGCCTGTGTTCATCCGCGGGAATCTTATCCGGACCCATGTCCCGGCTGGCGCATGTGCTAGCCGTCCCACTCAATAATTGAGTTCTTAGCGCACGCAACTCGTACATGCATAGCGTGCGCTAGTAGTAGCCCGATAGCGCGCGTTAAGCTACATTCTTAGCGTGCGCTATCACGAGTTTGCATGAGAAATTTTGCATGTTTCTATACTTATGTACAATGATATCAATGCAGGAAATATCATACTCCAATAATCAAAACCACAAATCCGAATAATACAGGGTTTGAATACAGATGAAATACACCGTAATAACTCCGGATATTACAACAATTACCATACCTCGAGGTGGACGATGAAGCCGATGAATACGATGAAGTTTAGTTTTTTAGTATTATGAATTTTAGTATTATGTAATGTTATTTTATGTTTTTTAATAATATTGTGTAATGTTTATTTAATTTTAATGAAATTTTAGTCTTTAATAAATTTTAATAGAATTTAAAAAAGATAAAAGAAAAAAAAAGTGAGTGAAGGGTGAGTGAAGTGGCGCCTCTAAAAATATGAGTGGGTGATAGAAAAAGTGGGGAATGATTTGGCGTAAGGGGATTGATTGGGAGTGAGTGAACGGAGTTAGGATGAGTGAACCACTCACTCCCCCTTTAATTATGGAGAGATTCTTTTTTTTTTACAATTTTGTCCTTTCGCTTCAAAAATAATGGTCATCCGTTGACAGAGATCAATTAGGACCGTGTGGAAGTAATTAATGTAATAAGGAAGCTTCTTAAAGCCTTTGTTCCAACTTTTGAACGCGCGTATTTCCTTTCCTCCTAGAAAAAAAAAAAAAAAAAGTACAATCTAATCTCATAGTATCAACCCAAAATCTCCATAGTCAATTACCAATCCCGTAAATTGTGTTAAATCTTTGATTCTAATTAATTGAATATTACACAGTCAATTAATTAATATTCTTCAATAAAATCCCAAAAAGTGTGCTCACAGTTATGACTTGTGAGCACAAAGCCGTATTTTGAGGTTGGCACTATGGGCAGCCATCCACGACTTCGACTACGACCAGTGTTTTCTCTTCTTCTATTAATAATTAAAAGCTGTCCTGTCTGCAGCGATCTTCATTATCATTTATATTACAAATCAATAGTAGTAGTATTAGTTTTGTACGTATGGGAATGGGGAATTGGATGGAAAGAGTGTGCATGGTGGTGTGTTTGATATCGGTAGTGCATCCACTGAGGTGCATTCATGCTAATGAGGAAGGTGTGATTTGCCATAACAGAATCCATTTCATCTTGGATAGCATCCTTCCAAAAAGTGGAATCCCGAGAAGCCACTGCTTCATTATAAGTCTTAGGATTATCTTCAACAAGAAGAATAATAAGAATCTTTCGGGCAAAATTCTCTCTATTTCCTTCTACTATGTAAAAGGAAATAAGTTGAGAATCTATTTCATCAGGTCCCAAATCCTTAGTCTTACGGACTCTCTTGCTAATCCGAGGTTCTGGTTGTTCTACAACAACCCTAGAGAACTCTCCTCTCGAGGTTCTTCATTTGTGGAATTTTGAGATTCCTTTTCCTTAGAATTAGAGTTTTCAAAGAATTCCACGTCTCGAGATTCTACTATGACATTAGATTCTAAATTTAGAAGTCTATATGCCTTGCTATTCGTAGCATAGCCAATAAAAGCACTTCGTATCCCTCGAGCACCCAACTTGGTCCTTTTAGGATCTATGTTTTTATAGTAGGCTAAGCACCCCCACACTTTGAAATACCCAATATTCGGCTTTCGCCCTTTCCATACCTCATACGGAGAAATTTGGGTTTTCTTTAAAGGTATACGATTTAAAATATGACATGCAGAAAATAAAGCTTCACCCCACAAACTAAAAGGTAATTCAGAATGCATTAACATGGCATTTATCATCTCTTGAAGTGTTCTATTTTTACGTTCGGCTAAACCGTTTTGTTGTGGTGTACGTGGTGCGGAACACTCGTGAACAATACCATTTTCTTCACAAAAGGCATTGAAATCACTAGAAAAATATTCACCACCTCTATCGCTTCTAAGAATTTTAATTTTAGTTCCTAATTGATTTTCAACTTCAGCCTTATACATCTTAAAAGCATTAAATACACATATGTAAATCTAGAGCAATCATCAATAAAGGTAATAAAATACTTATTACCCCCACGGGTTGACATCCCATTGAATTCACATAAATCGGAATGTATAAGATCTAACAATTTAGAGTTTCTCTCTACACTATAAAAGGGTTTCTTTATCATTTTAGATTTCACACATATTTCACATTTATCTAATTTATCAAATTTGCACGAAATTAAACCATATTTAATTAATCTTTTCATAGTGCTAAATCCTATATGTGCTAATCTACTATGCCATAAAGAAACGGAATCAATCATATAAGCAGAAGGAGAAATCTTATTAATAACATTGTCAACAATACATAATTTGACCATCCCTTCACTGGAGTAGCCCTTTCCAACAAATACACCATTACGGGTCAAGATAAGCTTTCCCGACTCATACACAGATTTGATCCCCAGTTTACCTAAGAGATCACCACTAACAAGGTTCCTATTCATTTCCGGAACATGGAGAACATTGGTCAAAGTGACCTTCTTTCCGGATGTGAAATTGAGTTCCACGTTTCCGATGCCGACGACCTTTGAGCGTTGCTCGTTTCCCATCTGAACTTCTTGTCCTCCTTCGACTTCAGAATAGGTGTTGAAAGCAGTCCTATCATAGGATACGTGGACGGTAGCACAAGTGTCGTACCACCACCCTTGAATCTTTCCCTTGACCGCCATAATTTTGCTCACCGTAGCGATTATGTTCCCATCGGTCATAGTGGCGTCGACTTCTTTTTCTGCCGTCTTACGGAGTCGACAGTCTCTAGCATAGTGACCGGGTTTGCCACACACATAGCAGCCCCCGTTGGATCCCTTGGACACGGACTTGTTGCCGGACTTGAATTTGCTGGAATGCTTGAATTTCTTTGAATCCTTTTTGGGACCCGAAGAACTTCCTTTTTCATTCCACTTCCTCTTGCCTTTCGCGCTCACCGCGTTGGCCTTGAAAGTACCGGTATCCGTCGTCTTCTCTCTCATCCTCGATTCCTCCTCGATTCGAAGATGTTTCTGGATTTGTTCCAAAGAGAAGTCCTCGGTATTGTGAAGAAGTTTCTTCCGGTAGCTTTTCCAGGAATTGGGCAACTTCGCAATAATTTCACCAACTTGGAAAGTCTCCGGAATATCAATCTTCACAGCCCTCAATTTGTTGACAATAACTTGCAATTCATGTACTTGAGCAAGTATGGGCTTATCATCAAACATCTTAAAATCGAAGTAACTACAGACAAGGAATTTTTTGCTACCTCCTTCTTCGGCCTTGAATTTGTACTCGAGTGCCTTCCAAATCTCCATAGCTGATGGATTGTCGGTGTAGAGATCGTAGAGACGGTCGGAGAGAGTGTTCAAAATATGGCCACGGCACAGCAACTCGTCCTCTTGACGTTTCTTCCGTTCTGCCTTGAGTTCTTCAGAATCTTTCTCTGTTGGCTCTGGGATAGGCTTCAACGTTGGGTCCAACACGTAGAAGACCTTCATGGCGATGAGGAAGAAACGCATCTTGTCCTGCCAATGAGTGTAGTTGGTTCCATCGGCGGTCCAAATTGACGAAGTCTTGGTTCATCACCTTCAAATCAAACAAGAGCCTCGGTCGCCATTGCAACAGATACTATAAGATTGTTAGAAAGTTCTTCAAAGTTAAAGACGTCGAGGCTTGAATCACGCATGGAAGCGCTTTCCTTATAGTATTTCTTGCACCCCGAAATGTGTCTTAAGGTCACAAATAAGAATACCGCAGGATACGACAAGCCTTAATTTCGGACTGCACTAAGACAAAGTGAAATCCGAAAATAGGCAAGAATAATTTTTCTGGATTATAAGTATTCAAGAAAAGAGAATATGTGATTCGAAAAGCTGTATTCACTTATGAAACCGAACTCGGTTTTATAAATAAATCATACCTAAGGGAGCACCATTTCGTTCAAACGACACGACCGTTGGCCAAACAACCGTTCGTTTCGAAATGACATGACTTTTCATTTAAGCGGCAAAAATAACCACCAAATGAAGAGGCATGACTTTTCATTTAAGCAGCAAAAATAACCACCAATTGAAGAGGCACAACCGTTGGCGAGAATCGCCGCGAGAAACCCGCGGACCGCGCCGTTTCGACGGACTCGTCACGAGCCCACGTGACCGGCGTGCCAAAGTGCCAAAGTGCGCCTACGAAGCGCCACTAAAGCCTCTAAGCCCGAGCCCGAGCCCGACGCCGGACGCCGTTGTCGCTTGTCGCCGGTGGCAACACCGGCGAGCGGCGATGTGAGAGTGAAAATTGGCATAGATTTGCCACCTCACCTCCACATCACATCCACATGGCACCACCACATGTTATTAATGGTTATTTAATTGCTCACACTTATAAGGTGCTCATTTCCTTTGTTTTTGTTCAATGTGAGATTCTTTTCCACTCACAAAATACACTATTTTGTCTTTTAATGAACAATCAAATAAAAACTTTACAAAATTAAATCTCTTATTTAATTTTCTAGCTTTTTCCAACAGACACATTTTCGTCTTTGATTTGATCTTATGGAGCATATTGACGCTCAACAATTACCATACCTCGAGGTGGACGATGAAGCAGATGAATACGATGAAGTTTAGTTTTTTAGTATTATGAATTTTAGTATTATGTAATGTTATTTTATGTTTTTTAATAATATTGTGTAATGTTTATTTAATTTTAATGAAATTTTAGTCTTTAATAAATTTTAATGAATTTAAAAAAGATAAAAGAAAAAAAAAGTGAGTGAAGGGTGAGTGAAGTGGCGCCTCTAAAAATATGAGTGGGTGATAGAAAAAGTGGGGAATGATGTGGCGTAAGGGGATTGATTGGGAGTGAGTGAACGGAGTTAGGATGAGTGAACCACTCACTCCCCCTTTAATTATGGAGAGATTCTTTTTTTTTTTACAATTTTGTCCTTTCGCTTCAAAAATAATGGTCATCCGTTGACAGAGATCAATTAGGACCGTGTGGAAGTAATTAATGTAATAAGGAAGCTTCTTAAAGCCTTTGTTCCAACTTTTGAACGCGCGTATTTCCTTTCCTCCTAGGAAAAAAAAAAAGTATAATCTAATCTCATAGTATCAACCCAAAATCTCCATAGTCAATTACCAATCCCGTAAATTGTGTTAAATCTTTGATTCTAATTAATTGAATATTACACAGTCAATTAATTAATATTCTTCAATAAAATCCCAAAAAGTGTGCTCACAGTTATGACTTGTGAGCACAAAGCCGTATTTTGAGGTTGGCACTATGGGCAGCCATCCACGACTTCGACTACGACCAGTGTTTTCTCTTCTTCTATTAGTAATTAAAAGCTGTCCTGTCTCAGTCTGCAGCGATCTCCTTCCACGGCTGCTGATCTTCATCACCATTTATATTACAAATTATTAATAGTAGTAGTATTAGTTTTGTGCGTACGTATGTATATGGGAATGGGGAATTGGATGGAAAGAGTGTGCATGGTGGTGTGGTTGATACTGATAGTGCATCCACTGAGGTGCATTCATGCTAATACGGAAGGTGTGATGAATATATGTAACTTTTTTTTATAGCAATTCTATTTCTTCTCTCTCTCTCTCTCTGTCTCTCTCTCTCTCTATATATATATATATATATATATTGTTCTGCAGTTGTGTGGTGTTGTAGATTTTTATTTTTTATTTTTAATTTTTCATTTTCGTTTCCGGGCTAATAAAGTATGAATTCCCATTGGTTTTGTCTGGATAGGTGATGCTTTATATAAGCTTAAGAATAGCCTAACGGATCCTAACAATGTTCTACAGAGCTGGGACGCCTCTCTTGTCACCCCCTGCTCATGGTTTCATATCACCTGCAACACCGATTACAATGTAACAAGAGTGTAAGAATATGTGATATTAGTAACTAATTAATGTTTTAAAATTAATTAGCTTGCTAATTATTATACTACTATTGAAGTGCCAATGATCTAACCAATTAATATCCGTTTCTCCTCGAATTTTTGTTGCCAGTGATCTTGGGATTGCTAATTTAACAGGTGTATTGGTCCCGGAGCTTGGTCAGCTGACGAAATTGCAGTATCTGTACGTTTTTGTTCTCGTTGTTGTTGTTGTACTTTTTGCAACCAATCCTCTCTTCCTTAATTTTCCGATTAAAGATCAGTCTTTTCTGTTTTTTTTTCTTCTCGCCATTGGCTTGATTTTAAAGCAGCAAAAAGAACAAAATAATACCGCTTAATTCCATGCATATTCTCTTATGTTTTGTAAATTGTAAGAAGTTCCCGAGAAACTATTTACAAAATCCCATACCCTTAAAAAAAATCTAATATCAAGATAATTAAATAGTCTGAAGCTACTTTTAAATTCGAAGATTTAATTTAAAATATCTGAATAAAATTAACTGAAAATTCCAAAAAACTTATTTTTCAAAAAAAAAAATGATTTTTTTATATATTTTCTATTATTTTAATTTTTAAATTGGAATTAAGAATTTAAGTTTTTTAATTTAAAATAATATCTAATTATTTAATAAAATTATATTTTCTTAAAATTTTATTTTCTGCATTTTAGATATTTTTTATATAGTTTAAATTCTTTTAAGAAAATTGACCTTTTAAAAAATACTTCCAATATCTCATAGATACTCTCACATATCTTAAATGTGTCATATTTATACTTCAAAATAATTTTCAATTTTTTTTAAAATACTTATAAAGTGAGAACACTTTCCGCTGATTTTGGAAGAAAATGATTTTTGTGCAAGATTTCTTACAACAGGAGTTGATTTTATGGAACTAGATTTTGTCTTCATACTTTTTTTTTAACCGAGGTTCCAAGTTTACTTTTTTTATGCAACTAGATTTTGTCTTCATACTTACTTTGAAGGAATCTTGTTGAATTTGTTTACGGTGACAGGGAGTTATACTGCAATAACATAAGTGGGACAATACCCAGCGAACTTGGAAATCTTGCTGAGTTGGTCAGCTTGGATCTGTATAAGAACAATATCAATGGTTCAATTCCAGACACGTTCGGCAAATTATCGAAACTGAGATTCTTGTACGTGAACTTACTCTGGCCAAGTTAAATTAATAGTATAATAAGATATATATATATATATATATATATATATATATATATAAATGTGCAATTTCTTCTTATCGTCATCGGCCTTTTATTTAATTACATTTTTTTTTTGCAAGAATAGGCGGCTGAATGAAAATCGGTTGACAGGCAACATCCCTATGACATTGACCGACATCACGACTCTTCAAGTTCTGTGAGTATCCAATTAAGTTATCATTGTTGGGGTACTATCTTGATCATTCCAGAAGTGTAATAGGGAGGGTACGTACTCATAATAGTTCTTTCATGTAGGGATCTATCAAACAACGATCTTTCTGGTGTAATTCCAACAAATGGTTCATTTTCATCATTTACAACTTTAAGGTACGTAATTGATATGTTCAGTGGCGTGCATGGTAAATTACATTCATAGATTCCTACATAGTACTATAATACTTTGCAGTCCCCAAAGTGCATTCTCATTTTTTCTTTTTAGTCCGTTCCCAAAATGCATACTCGTTATATTTTCAGTAAGTATGCCCCACACACAACTAATCACTTTATTACTATAATAAAAATGGAAGACTTATTCCGCCCATAACGCTCATCAATTTCTTAAAACTCGTACCATTATCAAATGAGAATGTACTTGGGGGACACAGGGAGGGAGTACATTATTAGTCTGACACAGATTATTTGTCCATTCTCAGTTTTTCGAATAATCCCAAGCTTTCCGGCAGTGTCGAGAAGAAGATTCCGCCGATTTGCTCCGTTGGGTAGTGTGAGCGAGCGGCATTCTCTAACATGGGCGTTCGATAACCAACCTGGTAGTCGGGCGAGCATGGTGCGGGTGCCGCTTGCTTGTGCAAACATCGCAGTAGAGAAGCTAGATTTTTTATTTGAGATGTTGTCCGTGAGTTGGTTCTTCCCGTTCGTTGATGCTGCATAAATTAGCATATATGTGGAACTCTGGAAGAACAATCAATGTATACTACTACTTCTGTTTATATGTAATGTACTTTTCATCGATTGTTGAGATGATATGCCTGGAACGATAGGATTTGTGGTTTAAAGTTCCAGGACATGCTCTATTATAACTACCTATATATCTCGACCTAATATTTGTAGTCTGCATATAGTTAGAAAAAAAAAATCAATTTCAACATCCCATTCACAAGTTTTATCAGTCGTACTTTATCCCAAAATCAAAATCTTAGCACGTATGTACAAATTGAAGGTACGGTTTTTTTTTCTACTCCTGTTGAAATTGGAATTTAAATCCTATTTTTAGGTTTGTTTGTTTCTTATTGTGGATAATGCAAAATGGATGATGATTCCCACTGATTGTATTATCTTATACATTGAACGAGTGTTTACATGGGATCTGGATACGAAATCTACTATTGATAATTTAGGGCTTGTTTTCTTTTTTTCCATTAAGTTCTGAATGGATTAAGCTGTCTGAGTGGATTAATCTGTCTGATTTGAAAAAATATCTTGTTATTTCTTTCTTTTCTGAATGAACTATCTGAATGACAGAAATGACCATTTTACCCATCAATATGAATTAAGTCATTTTTGATAAAATGTTCTTTATTTTTTAAGTTGAATGGTATTCACTACTACAGAAAAGATATTTAACATCGTCCGTTTAAAATCGATTCTGTAAAAACCGATGTTAAAAAATGCGGTGACATAATTGAAAATTTTAAAGCTAATTAACATCGGTTATGCTAAAATCGATGTTAAAAATAAAAAAAAAATTATTTAACATGATTCTAATAAAAATCGATGTTAAAAAAATCTTCGATTTTCAGTTTTATTATATAATATAACATAATTAGAGAATATCTTAATCTAAAAAAAATTCGATTTTCAGTTTTATTCTAATACCAAATTGAGTATATATAATATAACATAATATATATATTTTAATTTATATTATAATATATATTCATAAATCATATTATAATTTTCAGTTGTATTTAAATAATCAAACAATATTTTATAAATATATTAAGTTATATTTTAATATGTATATAGTTATATTAATTTTTTATCAATAAATAGTTTATATTTTATGACTTTTAAATATATAATATTAATATATATTTTAAATTTATATGATATATACTCAATTATAATTAAGATTATATGATAATTTATATTATATATACTCAATTCTTTTATTATTAGAGAGGGTAATTTTGGTATATTGGGGAAGTATTTCTATCTTAATGGTAAGGACACCCCAAAAGTTGCTTAATGAAAAAGACATTATTAAGATCATTAAGTTGAAAGTAAACAGCAAGATATAGCTGACCGATTAAGCTGATTAAGCATTATTAAGCTGATTAAGTAAAAAATAAATAGGCCCTTACTCCGATGTAACTTAAGTGTGTCGATTATCCTCTATGTATTTTTAAAAATAAGTCGATTACTTTCCTGTATAAATTAAAGAGGCACACTATCCCTCTTTATTTTCAAATAACTGCATCTTGCCCCCTCTATCATATCATGTACAAGGGATGATTTGCAACGTCCATGGGATAATGTACCTAAGTTTTTAAAATTCATGGGAAAATTGTTGTATTTAATTTACACAATGGGGGATAAATATAGCTCATTTTATAAAATACTAGATGTCCTTCCGTGCGATGCACGGTATAAAATATTAAATATTTTATTATATTAGTAATATGTGATTGAATTTCTTTAATATTGTAAATTTATTTGAAAATATACGTGGGCCAATATACACACACATACACATTAAACTATATTTTGATTTTCTTTAATTTATAAATCTAAGGGCACATAAAAAAACCATAATTTAATTAAGTATATGAATTTATTTTTCATGTAGGACAATATGAGTCTTATATCTAATTTTATGAATAATAAATTAAATTATATTTATTATTATCAACTTTCATTAAAAGTATTTATCCCATATTCTTGCTAATATAAATTTCTTTTATATGATTTGGCATTATTTTAATTATATTATTATTTTACAATCAGAGCAAAATAATTCTGAAAAATCAAATAACTGTTGAAGTACAAAAGTATGAAAATAAACTAAAAATATATATTTTTTTTCAATATTCTTATATTTTTATATGGTAATATTTTAATCATCTAATATATCATTATTATATTTAAATTACTTTATATGTATTTATATGGATGTCAAATTAAAGAGTACGAAGTAAGAATTAATTTGATATATATTTTTATCAAAATAAAATTGATATGAAAAAAGTTATAATTGTTTAAAGTATTAAGTTAAAAATAAAAGGAATAAAATGAGAGAAATTTTTAATTGATAGATATTATATATGGAATAACCCTCTAACTTCCCTCCCAAACTAAATATATATTTTTTTAAGATTTTTAGAAAGAGAAATAATATGGTGATGACACAATTTTTTTAAATTTTCTTGCTGACTCTTTTTTAATATTAACTATGGATGGAGGAATTTAAATTAGTATGTTAAGTCTGTTTGTTTTCTATTGTGGACAATGCAAAGTGGATGATAATTCTTGCTCAGTGTATTATGTTATATATTGAACGAGTATATACACGGATCTAGACAAAATCTACTACTGATAATTTTATACCGGAAAGGGGTTTTTGACAGATTCTCTCCTGCGTTCTATATAATAGGTCATTTACCTCCTGTATAAATTAAATATGCCGATTACCTCTTATGTATTTTTAAAAATGGGTTGATCCTCCCTGTGTTTTAAAAAATGTGCATCTTGCCCCCCATATCATGTATTGTGTATAAGTGGGTGATTTGCAACGTCCAGATAAAATACAATAGTTAATCTGCAATTTTTTGAGAATACAAAGAGTATTGTGCTTATTTAATATGTCTATTTTTTAAAAACACAAGGAATAATCGTAAATAGCTCCTTTTATAAAGCAGAAGGGGAGAATCGGCCCTTAAACCCTTGGAATGGTGACAGAACTCTAATGTCCACTTTTGTGTTTTGACATGTTTTTCTAGGAAGTGGTGATTTTTTATACTCATATTTTAGTTAGCTTAAAATTTATGGAACTTAGCCCCTTCAGGCTACATCTCTACCTCCGCCATTAAAAATTCAAATGGAATAAAGAGCAGAACAGGAGGTTCTAATTATGCTTGAAGGATTTTTTTTTTTTGGTAAGTAAATTCTTTTTTTTTTTCGGTAAGTTAAGGGGAAATATTTTGAAACAAACAAAATAATTAATATACGAGGCAGCTGTTACATACTCTTTCCATCCCGTCCGAATTTTACCAAAAAAATCGTCCTTCTAGAAGTGTCAACCACATCAAACCATCACTCTATTGAATCTCCACCATACACCAATCATCAATAGATTTTACATTTTAATCTACATTACATAATCAATATCAGTACTTACAAAACTAAGCTTGCGCAAACATGATGTTGAGACTAGGGGTGGACTCGGTTCCATTCGGTTCGGTTTTTGACCGAAACCGAGAGTCGAACCAAATATTCGGTTTCGGTTTGGTTCGGTTCTTTTTGAAGTTCGGTTCGGTTAAGTTCGGTTTTATAAATATTCGGTTCGGTTTCGATTTGGTTTGATGTTTTTTCGGTTCTTCACAATATAAATTCAAATATTATATGCAATAGAATAAGTTATATATAACAACAAGCCAACAAGAGTTATATATATGTTCAAGATAAAAGCTAGAGTTGCATAGCAATTTCCAAATATCTCAAAATATATAACAATCGTAAATCACAATAGCTTATTCTCTCAACCTAAATTAATTGAATCACAAATTCATGAGCATATTATCGGTCTTTCTTGGACCCATGGGGATCTTACAAAAGGAAAACGAATTATACTAAAATTCGAAACATACCAAAATCACAAAAACAATGTCATTTTAGTATATTGAATTTGACTTCGGTCCATTACGGTCCGGTTCGGTTCCGCTCTACCCCGAACTGAGAACCGAACCAAATTAGTTCGGTTCGGTTCTGTTTTTTTGTTTTTCGGTTCGGTCTTCTTCGGTTTCGGTTTTTCGGTTATTTTTTCGGGTTTTTTCGGTTCGGTTTTGAATTTTCGGTTCCGAAATGTCACCCCTAGTTGAGACGATGTACGAGAGTAGAAGAGAACTTTCTCCTTTTGTGGTTGTAGTGTAGGGAGCTCTACAAGATTGCAAGCAATTAGCTTCTACAGTGAAAGGCAAAATAGCTCTACATGAATTGAAGTTTGTCATTTTTATCACTTAAGCGACTAAAGTTTTAAATGTTTCAAACAAGGGACTAAAGTTTAATCCGTTCACCCGTTAGGGACTCCGTTAGTTTGGTCCCGTTAAGTTTTAACGGATTGATGACATGGCAGTTAAGTGCCACGTGTCAGCATTTTATTGATCGGTAATAATAAAATAATAATAAAATTTTTCAGATTTTTGTAATAATAATAAAATAATAACAAAAAATATAAAAGTCTAAAAAAATATAAAAAAATAAAAAAATCTGTATTTTTAGAAAAATTGAAACTTTATTTTTTTTTTAAAAAAAATCTGGAATATTAATATTAAAAATCTAATGCTTTTATTTAAAGTTAAAAATAAAAAGTAAAAATTAAAAATATTTAGATCTGATTTATAATTAACCTTAGTTTGTTTTTTTAGATTTTTAGATTTTTTGTAAAATAATATTTATTTATTAATATTATAAAAAATTAGATCCAGTTTTCTATTTATTTATGAAAAATAATATCTCAATTTTGAAAAAAAAGTTTATAAATTAGATCCAAATTTTTTAATTTTTTTATTTTTTATTTTCAAATTTTAAATAAAACAATCCGATTTTAAGTACTAATATTTTTTTAGACTTTTATATTTTTGTTATTATTTTATTATTATTACAAAAATTTGAAATTTTTATTATTATTTTATTATTACCGACCAATAAAATGCTGACGCGTGGCACTTAACGGCCATGTCATCAATCCATTAAAACTGAACGAGACCAAACTAACGGAGTCCATAACGGGTGAAACGAATTAAACTTTAATCCTTGTTTGAAACACTTAAAACTTTAGTCTCTTAAATGATAAAATAACAAACTCCAGTCCCTAATAAAACTATTTTGCCTTTCACTGTATAAGCTAATTGTTTGCAATCTTGTAGAGCTCCCTACACTATTGCTACAAAAGGGGAAAGTTCTCTTCTACTCTTGTACATGGTCTGAACACCATGTTTGCGAAAGCTTTGTGGGGGTTCTGTTTGCTACATGAGAGAACCATAATGCAACATAGAAAAACGATAATAACATGATATACGAGAGAACCATAAAATATGTCACAAGGGAGTTGCAAGAATACGATACATGGGACCAACAACATTAAGTGCATTTTTAGTAGCAAATTAAAATTAAACCATCGAATTTTACCTGTGGATTATCGGTGGGTTACACACTAACTTATTGTCATATATATGTGATAAAAACTCTAATGCAAAGGTTTTAGGTTTTAATTCATAATTGGAGAGTTGGATATTTATACAATATAAAAAAAAAAATCGGTAACCTCGATTCACCACGGGGCTTCTACTTTGTTGTGCGACGATTAACTCGCCACGATAGGCGATCGGCGACCTCCCTGAAAAGTCAACCATAGAAGCCAAACTCCGGACGAACACCTAAAGTCCGGCATAATATAGCGATCGTCTTTTGGTAACCAAATGATCGCCTTTTGATACCGCGATCGTCTTTGTCTAACGGTTCGAGGCGATCGTCTCATGCCACGTGGGGATCCAAAGATCCGTCAAAGTCGTCAAGACCGAATCTTGGACGATGGCCCACCCGCGATCTTCATAGGATACCAACAAAAGGATCATTGACCCACTGTCACCTACCGCACCTACCGACAAGGCCGCCGAAAGGTACGGTGGACCCTCCTCGGACAATGACTCGCGGCCGTCTTGGCTTCCCATTGGTTCACCCACCGGCCTCCAACCGCAACCTCGGACCTCAAGGGAACAGCCCACGTGACGGACGATCGGCCGTTTATTTTAATATAGAAACGGCGATCGCCCGCGATCGCCCGAGGATCCCAACTACTTAGTCCCCTATAAATAGAGAACTCACATTGCGGCCAAAGGGGGGGATTCTACCACGAATTAAGTGCAAAATACACACCAAAGAGAGAACAAAAGGCTCTTTTGGCAAGCACTAACATATTCATAGTGACATTCACACACATTCATCATAAATTCCAAGCAAGAACTCACAGATTCATCCATCTGGTTCTTCCGGCAATCTACGCGCTCTAAAGCCTAGATAACTAGAAGCTTTTACACTCATTGTATTAGATTCTAACATTAATATTTGTACTCGACAGTATATTTATTAATAACATCTCGCGAGAGCATTCAAGCCCGGGACTAACAACCCCGGCAAATCTTGTGTTATCCATTTTCCCACGGAAGTGTTCTCGCATTTTGTTTGTTACTCGATCGTTCCAGCAATACTATCTCCGGATAATATTTTGGGTAACAACAATTGGCGCTAGAAGGAGGGGGTTTCCAAACCTTCATTTTTATTCCTACCGTCTCGAAGAACACTCACTGTTCTCCGGACATATACTTGAAGAAACACTCACTGTTCTTCAATAGAAAAACCATCAGAAAATGACATCAGCAACAACCTCCAAGAGGGCCACCCTGAGATCTGCCGGAAATCTTATTCGGCGAGGACCGAATCGGCCCACGGCGGAAGGCGACCTTTGCGACGCTAGGCTCTCACTCGCGCCACCTAGGGACGGTTCTTGCCTCTCTCTCGATCGCCCAGACATCGAGCAGTTGAGGAGGCTATAGCCATCCTCGAGGAACGGCAGAGGGCCCACGATGCGCTCACCATCACCCCGTCACCAACCGCCGGCAAGCAAACTAAGCTCAAGGGGATCTATGTTGAGAAATCGACAAAGCCCCGAGCCGGAGAAGGCTCTCGTAAGGCGGGACGATTCCGTCTTCACCGCCTAGGAGCGATCCCTCATGGCGATCGGGCACTCCGGCCCAAATGGGAGACATCGATATCCGAATCCTTTACCAGAGTTCGCGTATCCGACTCCCAAGAGACAGACCGGTCAACGAGCCCCTGCTCGCCAAGAAGGGAACCCTCCGGCGGGGAGATCGTCGTTCACCACGGGGCGGGGATCGCACACGATCGCCTTGGTTCACGCTACGAGAGTCAATCGGCGAGCCAAAGCGACGGCGATAGCCGCCATACAACGCCAGCTCGACGAGATGAAGGCGCTCATGGAAAATGGGGCAGCGCCAGAGATCGATCATTGGTTCAAGCGAACCACTCACGACTCGGTCGAGCTCGCCCACCCAACCAACTATCAATCCCCACAAACACCTTTATACGAGGGAAATCGGATCCGAAACCCACTTAAGCAAATTCCGGATCTACATGACCGGTGCGGAGCTTCGATGCGACGAAATGTCGTATGTTCCCGTTAACTCAGGCGACCTCGCCCGGATGGTACACCTCACTACCATCTCGCTCAATCAATTGCTTTGAGAAGCTAGCGAACGACTTCAGTCATACTTCGCCGCCAAAGTCGCTCGCCGGAAGGTCCTCACCGCATGATGAAAATCGGCAGGGAAGGACGAATCGGATGAGGATTACATCGGCCGGTAGACGAGATAGTCCTCACCGGTGAGCCCGTCGGCCGAGATCGCTCTCAACTCGATTATGAGCGGATTCCACGGACGCCGCCCATGTTCGGGCATCTCACAAAGATATCCCCCCGACCTATTCGATTTTCCGCAACAAGGCCGCCGGTTCTGGCCGACAGAGGATGCTCTCACTCCGCTTAGAAGAGGGACCATCCGAAGAAGGAAAAGCACCCTCCCATGTCCAGAATAAGGCGGTCGCCAAGCCCAGAAAGGCGATCGCCAAGCCGCCTGGCGAGTTCAAAGCCTTCGAGGATGTAGAGGTCCACCTTCTTCACAACCTCAACTTATCTCCGGCCCACATCTTCAACGCGATCAAGGGTCGCGAGTGGCTTTCCAAGCCAAAGCCAATAAGGGACCACGGTCACCTAGACCGTAGCAAATTCCTGGCCTATCATAAGAGTCCCGGCCACAACACTAGCCAGTGCCGCGATCTCCTCAGGCAACTCTGGCGATTGTTTGAGGAAGGCAAACTGGACAACTTGGTCACCAAGCCGGAACCAAGGACGGAAAGGACCGGAGGGCGCGAGCGTCGGCAACACGAGAGAACTCCTCCCAATCCGGTCGCCAGAATTGAGCATGAGCCGGAATACTCTGATGATTCGGTCCCACCGATCAACTCTGGCGGCCGGGTCAACATGCTTCAAGCGGGAGGTGGAAACCTCGGGGGTCTTTCCCCGGTTTCCACCATGTCGAACAGGAAACGAAAAGCCGAGCTGAGGGCATTCGCCGGGGTCCACGTCGTTGTACCCCCGGAACCGACCATCTCTAGAGACGCGCTCATCACCTTTTCCAACAAGGACAGGGAAGGAGTGCAATGTCCCAAGGAGGATGCACTAGTGATCTCCGCTTGCATCCTTGGGAAGACGGTCGATCGCGTGTTGGTCGACAATGGGAGTTTTTGCAACATCATATTCAAATCCGCCCTAGACCAACTCGGCAACCTGATCAAATTCATCAAGCCTTTCGACACCGTACTTCAAGGGTTCGGCGACAACACACCCGAGCCTACGGGAGGATCAAGCTCTCCGTCGAGCTAGTATGCTTTTATGATCCCAAGGTTAGGATTACTAGGAACCTAAGCTTTGTAATCATAGATAGGCCCGGATCTATAATGGGTTCCTAGGTCGCCCCTTTTTAGAAACCTTTGAGGCGGTCGCCTCATCTTTCTTTTTGTATCAAATTCCCCACCGCCGATGGGACGGTCGGTCTTGTAAAAGGAGATCAACTAATGGCAAAGAGATGTTTGAGTTACTCCTATGTTGTTAATTCTTTCAATACTTCCCGTACTGTATGTAACATTGAAGCGACCGACGATCAACCCATGGAGATCGACGAGCCTGAGACTTCGTACCAACCCGACTCGGGGACGCCATCTCTCATCGATCGACGGACGACATCGAGCCAAGGATCGGTTTCGAGCCAAGTCTCGACATCGATCCAAGGACCGAGTCCAGAGATCGTACCAAACGAGAGGCGACCGTTCCTGTCGAAGAGTTAGAAAGCATTACGATGGATCCGGATCATCCGAGCGGGAGGTACAGATCGGCGCGAGCATCGACCGCGAATTAAAGGGAGATCTGATCAACTTGCTACGTAAGAACATCGGTGTCTTTGCACGGTCGCATCAAGATATGGTTGGCATAAGTCCCGAACACGCCGCCATTATCTCAAGATCGACCAGGACAATGAAACTGTTCACCGAAGCGTAGGAAGTTCGGTCCCGAGAAATACGCAGGCGCTCGACATAGAAGTCCGTGGTTACTCGGCAGATCGATCGGAGTAGCAATCGACGAACCACGGTGGGTCGCCAACGCGGTGCTCGTCAAAAAGCCGATCGCTCTGGAGATTATGCATAGACTTCACCGACCTCAACGCGCATGTCCAAAAGATCACTTCCCAATGCCTCATATCGATCATCCGTCGATAGCACGGCAGTTGCGAAATGATGTCGTTTATGGATGCCTTCACGGATATCATCAAATCCCAATGGCAGAGGAAGACATAAAACACACATCTTTCCACACGAGTAAAAGACATATACTTTTGGGTCGAATGCCGTTCGGCTTGAAAACGCAGGGCGACCTACCGGCGATTAGTCAACGGGATGTTCGCCGATCAGATCGGCAAGACCATGGAGGTCTACATTGACGATATCGTGGTCAAAAGCCTCAAGAAGGAAGATCACCTCAACGATCTTGCCGAGACGTTCGCCATCCTTGAGAAGTTTAACATGAAGCCGAACCCCAAGAAATGCAACTTCGGGGTGGGCTCACGGAAGTTCTTGGGGCACATAGTGAGCGAAAGGGGGATCGAGGCGAACCCCGCCAAGATACGAGCGATCCTTGACATGCAGGAACCGCGAAACATCAAGCAGTGCAACGCCTCACAGTGTCTAGCCGCCCTCAACCGTTTCATATCACGGCTCGGCGATAAAAGCAAGCCTTTCTTCGCGACCATCAAGAACAAGAAGTTCGCATGGACGAAAGAAAGCCAGATAGCATTCGCCAAAATAAAGGAATATCTATCCAACCCCCGGATCCTGGCAAAGCCGATCCGGTGAAAAATTATTCCTTTACTTAGCGGCCTCGGAGGTCGACCGAGTGCCGTTCAGTGCGAGCAGAGGGGCAAGCCCACTTGCCGATCTACTATGTTAGCCAGCGCTCCACGACGCGAGACACGTTACACACCATTGGAGAAGATCGCCTATGCCCTTGTCATGAGTGTACGAAACCGAGAGCTTACTTCTTCGATCACGGTGGAGGTCCTAACCACTCTACCTCTAAGACAAGTCCTGCACCGACAGGACACCAACGGACGACTCCTCAAGTGGTCGCCGGAGATCGCACAATACGGTATCACTTACGCTCCTCGCACGGCGATCAAAGGCCAAGCTCGCGGACTTCGTGGTGGAATTAACGTTCCCTCACAGTCAGGCCAGTCGGCCGACCTGCTGAAATTATACGTGGATGGCTCGGCGACCAATGCGAAGCGAGCGGTGGATTGTCCTCATTAGCCCAGACGGTCGAGTTTCACAAATGCCGTGCGTTTCGGTTTCGTGCGACCAACAATGAAGCCGAATACGAAGCCCCAGTAGGCGGGCTTGATCTAGCCTCGCCCTAGATGTTCGACGCCTCCATATCTACATGGACTCCCTTTGGTCGTGAACCAAGTCAAGGGGGAATATGAGGCACGCGGCGAACAGATGGTCAAATACCAAGAGCCGGGTCGCGAAATGTGCACAAAATTTGAAGAAGTACTAATCGAGCAAGTCCCGAGAGAGCACAACTCCTGTGCCGATGCACTTTCCAAACTAGCATCATCGGATGCGGCAAGACTTCTCCAACATCCAAATCACTAAGTCGGCAAGGCCGGCGATCGGCAGAATTTGGTTACCACGGTCGCCATCGCCGAAGAGAATTGGATGACTCCGTTCATCAAATACTTAAAAGACGGAGCGGTCCCTCGACGGCCGTGCTAAAGCTCGCCAACTCGGCCGTGCGACCAGATATACCCTATCGACGATCGGCTTTACAAGCGAGCTTTCGGCCTTCCTCCTCAAGTGTATTACAGGAGGAAGGTCGGCTCGTTTTAGCCGAAATCCATGACGGATTTGTGGGAACCACGCGGCGGCGAGCCCTCCTCCATAAGACGACTGCACAAGGATTTTTCTGGCCATCACTTCGGAAAGACGCGATCGCTTATGCCAGATCTTGTCATAGATGTCAGATAATGGGCCCCAACATAAAACTATCACCCGAACAGCTCACCTCCATGTATAGCCCTTGGCCATTTGCGCAATGGGGCATCGACCTTATAGGTCCCTTGCCGACGGCTCCAGGGGGCTGTAAGTTCGCCATCGTTGGGGTCGATTATTTCACCAAATGGGCTGAGGCCGAACCGCTCAACAAGATCGGCCAAGAACAAGTGATCAAGTTTATATGGAAAAACATAATATGCCGATTCGGTTTGCCCCAGGCCATCATCTCCGACAACTGATAACAGTTCGACGTCTTAGATTTCATGAAATTATGTGATAAGTTGGGAGTCAATAGGTTATTCTCGGCGCCTATCACCCTCGGACGAACGGGCGGGTAGAGGCGGTGAATAAGATCCTCAAACACACTATCAAACCACCACTCGAAACCAGTCAAGGAAGATGGGCGGCGAGCTCCCAGACGTTTTATGGTCCTACCGAACGACGACCCGCAATTCAACCGGCGAAACCCGTCGCCTTACCTTCGAACAAGCGGTGATTCCTTCGAGATCGCCGTCCTCGGCCATCGAACCGAACAGAGATGACGACCGACAACGATGTAGCCCGGCGAATCGACCTAGACATGCTTGAAGAAAGACGGTGACCTCGAAATGAAGAACACAATCCACAAAAGGAGAGCCGAGAAGTTCTTCAATTCAAAGGTCGAGAGAGAAGATTTCAAGTGGGCGATCTCGTCCTCAAGAAAATCCAAACCCATACAGACGTCTTTGGTCCAAATCGGGAAGGACCTTTCGGAGTATCCAGATGGTTAACTAAAGGAGCCTACGAATGGAACATCCTGACGGTACTCGGACCAATACCTGAACGCCGTGCATACGAAAAAATACTATCGGTGAAAAATTTGTATTCGATTTCAATGATGTACAAGGAATATAATGAGATTTTTGTTATCCCATCTGTTATGGCGATCGCCCCACTGTGCATCGCATATCACCGACGATCGCCGATCACGACGATCCTAGGTAAAATTATTGCACCATGGTCCACGGAGGTCGATGGAACCGACAGCTTCGCCATGCAAGGTTCCTTTGGGCTAAGATCGTCCGCCCTTCGTTTAAATACGAGGTCGACGTGGCCAAGGACCCTCCAAAATAGTCGATGGCGCGATCGCACGTTCTCAAGGTACGTCATCTAACATGGTGAACCCGAACAATGCGACGTGCCGTTACCCCGTCTCAACGCACACCGTCGAGGATCGCCATCTTCATGGCGGGCCGAGGTGGAAGCAGAGCCGACAAGCCGCGGACGTGGTGTCGAATAAGCCGACAACACTCCGCGCAAGGACTCCTCCAGAGCCGAGATCGCCCGCCTTCCGTTTTAACACAAGGCGGCGTAGCTAACGGAGGACCCTCACAAAAAGTGAGTCGCAGGGTACTAAATATCCCGCGCACACGAAGACACGATTGGGGAGATCGGTCCATCGAACACCGCAACCACACATGACTCTTCAGAATCGGCGAAATGAAGATAGCTCGCCAGACAGACTAGTCTTTGTTCCCTTACTTACAATAAGTGAACAAAAACAAGGGGGCGTGGATAGCCGAGCTACTCTCAAATACGATCGAACAAAGAGAAACCATATTCGATCGGCTTCGCTCAAAAACATGCGGGCGATCGAGATCGTCCGACGAAAATTACAAGTAAGAATTCCAATTCAAAACATGTCAATACTTTCAACACTCAGACAATCGGCCGGACGAACAAAAAATCGAAAGCAAATATACGCGTACTCGAAAAATTGCACACAAATAGTCAAAGGCGATCGCATATAATGCATTACGCGGAATGAGAAAAGGAGTATTTTATTCATAAACACAAGCTTCATACATTTCAAGGCTGAAGGCATTACAACAAAAAGTACAAGTTACAGAGGAAAAACAAAAGCCTCTCAAAGCCCGCTCTTTGGTCTTCGCCCTCGGGTCGCGGATCGGCTTGGGCATCGGCCTCGGGATGAATGAGTTTGCCGGTATACCAACTCAAGTCAATCCCGAGGTCGACCAAGTCAAGGATCGGCAGAGAGAATTCTGGATGCAGAGGATGCTTGGAGACATAGGATCAAGCTTTCCATCGAGGACCGGTCTCGACCCCCGCCTTTAGCAACTCGGACGGCGTCGGCATAGGCCAAATAGTAAGCGAACTTCGCCGACGTGCCCGACGTTAAGGTAGGGATCGACCTCGATCGCTTTACCGCCCTTTCGATCCGCCGCCGTCTTCTCGACCTCCGCCGATTCGGCCGCCTTGGCAACATTCTCGCCTGGCCTTCTCGGCTCTCTCTTCGCCGCCTCCGGCTCACCACCGAGCCGATCCACCGCAGCCTTGGCCGTCGCCTCCTCTGCGAAGCCTCGAGCTTCGCGAGTCTCCTTCTCCTTATTACAGATCGATTGGCGCTTCCTTGGAGCGACTCGGCTCTGCTTCAATCGATCCACGTCCCGCTTAGCCCGCTTGGCGGTCTCCTCATACTCTTTCTCCATCGACCGAATCCGGTTCGCATCCTCGATATTTACATTAGGCGGTCTCGAGCTCGCGATGGAGATGAGCGGTGAGGGTCGCCCCTCAAAATCCCGGCACTTGACGGCCATCGCGCGCCGCTGAAGAGCCAGTGGCAACGGCCGCTGCATGGCATCTCCGGATCGCCGACGAGCGATCGCGTCAAGGTCGGTCGTCCAAGCCTTGGGCAGGAAGTGATTGCCTGGCGAGCGTAGCGGGACTTCGGCGTAACCTTGTGGAGCCTTGCTCGACAGAAATCCAAGACCATGGGGCGACGTCCGGTCGGCGAGGCGAACCTGCGGCGCAAACCAAGGAAATCAAGGAGTTAGCCCATACCATGCTCTAATGCCTAACTCGAGAGAAATTTTTGACCCACTCTTACCTATTGACCACTCGGGTCGCGTCCAAAAAAGGCTTGCCCGGTGTCTCCGCATCGGCGATCGCCATCTTCTTCGCCGAGCCGGATGACCGGGTCCGGTGACCGAGGGCTTGGCGCGAGATCGCTCCATCATCGGGATGGCGGAGATAGGAGCCGCAGCCGACCGGAGGCTCAAGAATCGATACGTCGCCTCGAGATCGACGGGGACTCCGACCTCGCCTCTTGCGGCGTTTGAGCTTCCTCTCCTCGACCACCGGCTTGGCGGCCGGCGCCTGCCGGTCTCACACGGGCGAGTTGTGACGCTGTCGCAGAACGCGACTCACCGCTTGCCCAAATTAAGGCGACCAAGAACTCCCAAGTCCGATATAGCTATCTCTCGCGGAGGTTCGGCGATTCGGGAAAGTAAGCCTCTCACAAAGAAAAGGTGCAAACAAGTTAGATAAAATAAAACAACATCTTGGAGACGATCGTCAAAGAAAGGAAACACCATTTAACCTCATACCTTGAACTTTCAAGTGACGAGGGTAGCAAAACAAACGAGCCCCCAACCGATGAGCTTCGATGCAAGCGATCGAGCGTTAATAAAGGAGTTCGGCAACGCACGAATACGCTCCCAAACGATCAAGAAATCAAGCGGGAGGTCGGGTCGTGTACGAGAGGTCTGCAAAAGAAAACAAAATTAGATCAGTCAAGACAAGCTCAATCAAAGGGAGAGTTTAAATCCTTACTCGGATTCCTCTCCTAGGAAAATAGTGGGAATCTCCAACTCTTCATTCACCCTTCACTCAACGCCGATCGCCATGCCCGCCGACTGACACCATTTTGCCGTGTCGCCCTTGGTCTTATTCGGCACGCAAGAACCACTCTCCCAGTCGGCCTGGATATGATAACCGCCGATCGTCCCTTCTGTGACGATTTAAGCAGATAATTCATCTCCGGTAGCGCTAAGGTAGCGAAATAACGGTGACCGCCGAACAAGGTCAGCGTGCGGATGATCTGCGGCCAAGCATTCGGCGTCGATTGAAGAGGCGCCAAATTCCAGCGATCGGCAAATAGGAGACGGCAGTGGCAGGAATCGCAGACCCGCCTCCATAATCATCTCGTTGTGGCGACCATATCGAGGCGGTTGGTCGGCGCGCTCATTCTCCAAAGGCACCGGAAGGGAGACGTCGTAGGGGATTTGATATTTTGCCCTCAGGCTCGAGGTCATGCAGGTCGCCGTACTCCGGATCTGGCCGAGAGTCCACGGAGACGGGACGGCGGCCTGAAAGACCGTCCGATTCACATGTTTGTAAGGGTGAGCGGCGGAGTAGGCCTCGAAATCGAATTCCGGGCAAGGTCCAGCGATCGTTTCCATCATCTGAGCAAAAGCCACATAGGAGGGGCCGAATCTGCTCTCTCTTTCCCAGGCCTCCCGCACCAGATCGTCTTCATCCACCGGCGAACCCCCCTGCTCCGCCGTCCTCGCCACCTCGGCCTCGTTGAAAAGTTTTTCGAGTTCTTCGGGTGCAATCCCGCTCGAATAGCCCAGTGCCGTCTCCATATCCACTCTAACGGGAACCTCCTCCCGTTCGAGCAACGCGCGGCGTGAAGGACTTCGGTCTCGAAGGTTTTCGATCCTCCCGACATATTTGATAGTAAATTTAAGGAGATGTTTAAATTTTATCTTACCTAGGAAAAGAAGAAGATCGGCACTCAAGGCTCCGAGAAATTTCTGCGAAATTCGGCTATGGATCTTGGGGTGCGTAAAAGTGAAGGAGAAGAAGCCCCCTTTTTATAGATGGGAACGAGGGCCTAAGTGCAAAAAGGAGAAACCTCGGGGCCGAATCGGAACCGTCACGTGGGGACGCATTAAATGCGGCCCTCGAATCCCGCATACGCGTCTTTTCGAGGGCATGCCCGGTAAGCCAGTCGACAAACCGTCGGATTCCCCAGCGGCGGCACGACGCGTGTCCCGGCCGCTTGTGAAAGGCCCGCCTTCTTTTCACCGCTCGACGCGAAAGAAGGTCGTCCATATTTGAATTCGGATCGGTGATCGTCTAAACATCGGCGATCGCCAACGGTGCCACCTCACCCGTGTTTTCAACATCAAGGCGAGTGAGGCAATTGTTGTGCGGACGATTAACTCGCCACGATAGGCGATCGGCGACCTCACTGAAAAGTCAACCATAGAAGCCAAACTCGGGACGAACACCTAAAGTCCGGCATAATATAGCGATCGTCTTTTGGTAACCGGCGATCGTCTTTTGATACACAGCGATCGTCTTTGTCTAACAGTTGAGGCGATCGTCTCATGCCACGTGGGGATCCGGCATCCGTCAAAGTCGTCGAAGACCGAATCTTGGACGATGGCCCACCGCGGATCTTCATAGGATACCAACAAAAAGGATCATTGACCCCGGCTGTCACCTACCGCACTCTGACAAGGCCGCCGAAAGGTGCAGTGGACCCTCCTCGGGACGGCGACTCGCGGCAGCGTCTTGGCTTCCCATTGGTTCACCCGGTGGCCTCCAAGCGCAACCTCGGACCTCAAGGGAGCAGGCCCACGTGGCAGGACGATCGGCCGTTTATTTTAATATAGAAAATGGCGATCGCCCGCGATCGCCGAGGATCCCAACTACTTAGTCCCCTATAAATAGAGAACTCACTATTGCGGCCAAAGGGGGATTCTACCACGAATTAAGTGCAAAAATACACACCAAAGAGAGAACAAAAGGCTCTTTTGGCAAGCACTAACATATTCATAGTGACATTCACACACATTCATCATAAATTCCAAGCAAGAACTCATGATTCATCCATCTGGTTCTTAGGCAATCTACGCGCTCTAAAGCCTAGATAACTAGAAGCTTTTACACTCATTGTATTAGATTCTAACATTAATATTTGTACTCGACAGTATATTTATTAATAACATCTCGCGAGAGCATTCAAGCCCGGGACTAACAACCCCGGCAAATCTTGTGTTATCCATTTTCCCACGGAAGTGTTCTCGCATTTTGTTTGTTACTCGATCGTTCCAGCAATACTATCTCCGGATAATATTTTGGGTAACAACAATTGGCGCTAGAAGGAGGGGTTCCAAACCTTCATTTTTATTCCTACCGTCTCGAAGAACACTCACTGTTCTCCGGACATATACTTGAAGAAACACTCACTGTTCTTCAATAGAAAAACCATCAGAAAATGACATCAGCAACAACCTCCAAGAGGGCCACCCTGAGATCTGCCGGAAATCTTATTGGCGAGGACCGAATCCCGGCCCACGGCGGAAGGCGACCATGGCGGCGCTAGGCTCTCACTCCCGCCCCCGAGGGACGGTTCTAGCCTCTCACTCGATCGGTTCCGGACATCGGAGCAGTTGAGGAGGCTATAGCCATCCTCGAGGAACGGCAGAGGGCCCACGATCGCCCACCATCACCCCGTCGGCCAACCGCCGGGCAAGCAAGCGAAGCTCAAGGGGATCTATGTTGAGAAATCGGCAGAAAGCCCGAGCCGGAGAAGGCTCTCGTAAGGCGGGGCGATTCCGTCTTGACCGCCTAGAGCGATCCCTCATGGCGGCCAAGGGCACTCCGGCCCAGTAGGAGACATCGATATCTGAATCCTTTACCGGGAGTTCGGCGTATCCGACTCCCGAGACAGAGCCGGTCAACGAGCCCCTGCTCGCCCGAAGGGAACCCTCTGCAGCGGGAGATCGTCGTTCACCACGGGGCCGAGGATCGGTACACGATCGCCTTGGTTCACGCTCGAGAGTCAATCGGCGGCGATCGGGCGGCAGCGATAGCCGCCATACAACGCCCGACTCGGCGAGATGAAGGCGCTCATGGAAAATGGGCGGCGCCGGAGATCGATCATTGGTTCAAGCGAACCACTCACGACTCGGTCGAGCTCGCCCGATCCAACCAACTATCAATCCCCACAAACACCTTTATACGAGGAAATCGGATCAGGAAACCCACTTAAGCAAATTCGGATCTACATGACCGGGTGCGGAGCTTCGGATGCGGCGAAATGTCGTATGTTCCCGTTAACTCTGGCGACCTCGCCCACGGATGGTACACCTCACTACCATCTCGCTCAATCAATTGCTTTGAGAAGCTAGCGAGCGACTTGAGTCATACTTCGCCGCCAAAGTCGCTCGCCGGAAGGTCCTCACCGCATGATGAAAATCGGGCGGGGAAGGGCGAATCGGATGAGGATTACATCGGCCCGGGTAGGCGAGATAGTCCTCACCGGTGAGCCGTCGGCGGCGAGATCGCTCTCAACTCGATTATGGCGGATTCCACGGGCCTTCGCCCATGTTCGAGCATCTCACAAAGATATCCCCAGACCTATTCGATTTTCCGCAACAAGGCCGCCGGGTTCTGGCCGAGACAGAGGATGCTCTCACTCCGCTTAGAAGAGGACCATCCGAAGAAGGAAAAGCACCCTCCCATGTCCGGAAGAAGGCGGTCGCCAAGCCCGAAAGGCGATCGCCAAGCCGCTGGCGAGTTCAAAGCCTTCGAGGATGTAGAGGTCCACCTTCTTCACAACCTCAACTTATCTCGGCCCACATCTTCAACGCGATCAAGGGTCGCGAGTGGCTTTCCAAGCCAAAGCCGATAAGGGACCACGGTCACCTAGACCGTAGCAAATTCTGTGCCTATCATAAGAGTCCCGGCCACAACACTAGCGATCTGCGATCTCCTCGAGCAACTCTGGCGATTGTTTGAGGAAGGCAAAGTGGACAACTTGGTCACCAAGCCGGAACCAAGGACGGAAAGGACCGGAGGCGCGGCGTCGGCAACACGAGAGAACTCCTCCCAATCCGGTCGCGGAATTGAGCATGAGCCGGAATACTCGATGATTCGGTCCCACCGATCAACTCTGGCGGCCGGGTCAACATGCTTCAAGCGGGAGGTGGAAACCTCGGGGTCTTTCCCGGTTTCCACCATGTCGAACAGAAAGCAGCCGGTGAGGGCATTCGCCGGGGTCCACGTCGTTGTACCCCGGGCAGGACCATCTCTAGAGACGCGCTCATCACCTTTTCCAACAAGGACGGGGAAGGAGTGCGATGTCCCAGGAGGATGCACTAGTGATCTCGCTTGCATCCTTGGGAAGGCGGTCGATCGCGTGTTGGTCGACAATGGGAGTTTTGCAACATCATATTCAAATCCGCCCTAGACCAACTCGGCAACTTTGATCAAATTCATCAAGCCTTTCGACACCGTACTTCAAGGGTTCGGCGACAACACGATCGAGCTACGGGAGGATCAAGCTCTCGTCGAGCTAGTATGCTTTTATGATCCCAAGGTTAGGATTACTAGGAACCTAAGCTTTGTAATCATAGATAGGCCCGGCATCTATAATGGGTTCCTAGGTCGCCCCTTTTTAGAAACCTTTGAGGCGGTCGCCTCATCTTTCTTTCTTGTATCAAATTCCCCACTGCCGATGGGACGGTCGGTCTTGTAAAAGGAGATCAACTAATGGCAAAGAGATGTTTGAGTTACTCCTATGTTGTTAATTCTTTCAATACTTCCCGTCTTGTATGTAACATTGAAGCGGCCAAACGATCAACCCATGGAGATCGGCGAGCACGAGACCGTACCAACCCGACTCGGGGGCGCCATCTCTCATCGATCGACGGACGACATCGAGCCAAGGATCGGTTTGAGCCAAGTCTCGACATCGATCGAGGACCGAGTCCGGAGATCGTACCAAGCGAGGCGGCCGTTCTGTCGAAGAGTTAGAAAGCATTACGATGGATCGGATCATCGAGCGGGAGAGTACGGATCGGCGCGAGCATCGTTCGCGAATTAAAGGGAGATCGATCAACTTGCTACGTAAGAACATCGGTGTCTTTGCACAGTCGCATCAAGATATGGTTGGCATAAGTCCCGAACACGCTGCCATTATCGAAGATCGGCCGGACAATGAAACTGTTCACCGAGCGTAGGAAGTTCGGTCGAGAAATACGCGCTCGACATAGAAGTCCGAAGTTACTCGGCAGCGGTGATCGGAGTAGCAGGCGACGAACCACGGTGGGTCGCCAGCGGTGCTCGTCAAAAAGCCGGCGGCTCCTGGAGATTATGCATAGACTTCACGACCTCAGCGGCATGTCGAAAGATCACTTCCCGATGCCTCATATCGATCATCAGTCGATAGCACGGCGAGTTGCGAAATGATGTCGTTTATGGATGCCTTCGCGGATATCATCAAATCCCGATGGCGAGAGGAAGACATAAAACACACATCTTTCCACACGAGAAAAAGACATATACTTTTGGGTCGAATGCCGTTCGGCTTGAAAAGCGAGGCGACCTACCGGCGATTAGTCAGCGGGATGTTCGCCGATCGGATCGGCAAGACCATGGAGGTCTACATTGGCGATATCGTGGTCAAAAGCCTCAAGAAGGAAGATCACCTCAACGATCTTGCCGAGGCGTTCGCCATCCTTGAGAAGTTTAACATGAAGTGAACCCCAAGAAATGCGACTTGGGGTGGGCTCAGGAAGTTCTTGGGGCACATAGTGAGCGAAGGGGATCGAGGCGAACCCCGCCAAGATACGAGCGATCCTTGACATGCGGGAACCGCGAAACATCAAGCAGTGCAACGCCTCACGAGTGTCTAGCCGCCCTCAACCGTTCATATCACGGCTCGGCGATAAAAGCAAGCCTTTCTTCGCGACCATCAAGAACAAGAAGTTCGCATGGGCGAAAGAAAGCCGAGATAGCATTCGCCAAAATAAAGGAATATCTATCGACCCCGAGATCACGGCAAAGCCGATCCCGGTGAAAAATTATTCCTTTACTTAGCGGCCTCGGAGAGTCGCCGAGTGCCGTTACAGTGCGGCGGAGAGGCAAGCCCACTTGCCGATCTACTATGTTAGCCAGCGCTCCACGGCGCCGAGACACGTTACACACCATTGGAGAAGATCGCTATGCCCTTGTCATGAGTGTCTGGCCCGAGAGCTTACTTCTTCGATCACCGGTGGAGGTCCTAACCACTCTACCTCTAAGACAAGTCTGCACCAGGACACCAACGGGCGACTCCTCAAGTGGTCGGCGGAGATCGCACTGTCACGGTATCACTTACGCTCCTCGCACGGCGATCAAAGGCCAAGCTCGGCGGACCGTGGTGGAATTAACGTTCCCTCACGGTCAGGCCAGTCGGCCGACACACTGGAAATTATACGTGGATGGCTCGGCGACCAATGCGAGAGCGAGGCGAGATTGTCCTCATTAGCCAGACGGTCGAGTTTCACAAATGCCGTGCGTTTCGGTTTTCGTGCGACCAACAATGAAGCCGAATACGAAGCCACAGTAGGCGGGCTTGATCTAGCCCTCGCCACTAGATGTTCGACGCCTCCATATCTACATGGACTCCCTTTTGGTCGTGAACCAAGTCAAGGGGAATATGAGGCACGCGGCGAGCGGATGGTCAAATACCAAGAGTCGCGAAATGTGCACAAAATTTGAAGAAGTACTAATCGAGCAAGTCAGAGAACCTGACTCCCAGGCCGATGCACTTTCCAAACTAGCATCATCGGATGCGGCGACTTCTCGACATCGAATCACTAAGTCGGCAAGGCCGGCGATCGGCAGAATTTGGTTACCACGGTCGCCATCGCGAAGAGAATTGGATGACTCCGTTCATCAAATACTTAAAAAGGCGGAGCGGTCACGGCGGCCGTGTTAAAGCTCGCCAACTCGGCCGTGCGACCGGATATACCACATTGGACGATCGGCTTTACAAGCGAGCTTTCGGCCTTCCCTCCTCAAGTGTATTACAGGAGGAAGGTCGGCTCGTTTTAGCTGAAATCCATGGCGGGATTTGTGGGAACCACGCGGCGGCGAGCCCTCCTCCATAAAACGACCGAGACAAGGATTTTTGGCCATCACTTCGGAAAGACGCGATCGCTTATGCGAGATCTTGTCATAGATGTCGAGATAATGGGCCCCAACATAAAACTATCACCCGAGCGGCTCACCTCCATGTATAGCCCTTGGCCATTTGCGCAATGGGGCATCGACCTTATAGGTCCCTTGCGAAAGCGGCTCCGAGTGTAAGTTCGCCATCGTTAAGTCGATTATTTCACCAAATGGTGAGGCCGAACCGCTCAACAAGATCGGCCAAGAACAAGTGATCAAGTTTATATGGAAAAACATAATATGCCGATTCGGTTTGCCCAGGCCATCATCTCCGACAACGGGAAAGCAGATTCGGCGGCTTAGAAGTCATGCGGTGCAGCGAAAAGTGGGAGTCGAAGGTTATTCTCGGCGCCCTATCACCCTCGGACGAGCAGGCGGGTAGAGGCGGTGAATAAGATCCTCAAACACACGATCAAAGCACGACTCGAATCCGAGGCAAGGAAGATGGGCGGCGAGCTCCCGGGCGTTTTATGGTCTGCGAGCGGCGACCCGCAATTGGCCGTGAAACCCGTTCGCCCTTACCTTGAGCGAAGCGGTGATTCCTTCGGAGATCGCCGTCCTCGGCCATCGAACCGAGCAGGAGATGACGGCCGACAACGATGTAGCCGGCGAATCGACCTAGACATGCTTGAAGAAAGGCGGTGACCTCGAAATGAAGAACACAATCCACAAAGGAGAGCCGAGAAGTTCTTCAATTCAAAGGTCGAGAGAGAAGATTTCAAGTGGGCGATCTCGTCCTCAAGAAAATCCGAGCCCATACAGCGTCTTTGGTCCAAGCCAGGAAGGACCTTTGAGTATCCGGATGGTTAACTAAAGGAGCTCTGCTGGAACATCCTGACGGTACTCGGACCAATACCCCTGGACGCCGTGCATACGAAAAAATACTATCGGTGAAAAATTTGTATTCGATTTCAATGATGTACAAGGAATATAATGAGATTTTTGTTATCCCATCTGTTATGGCGATCGCCCCACCGGGCATCGCATATCACCGACGATCGGCGATCACGGCGATCTAGGTAAAATTATTGCGACCATGGTCACGGAGGTCGATGGGCAACCGGCTTCGCCCATGCAAGGTTCCTTTGGGCTAAGATCGTCAGCCCTTCGTTTAAATACGAGGTCGGCGTGGCGAAGGACCCTCGAAAATAGTCGATGGCGCGATCGCACGTTCTCAAGGTACATCATCTAACATGGTGAACCCGAACAATGCGGCGTGCCGTTACCCGTCTCAACGTACACCGTCGAGGATCGCCATCTTCATGGCGGGCCGAGGTGGAAGCAGTGACAAGCCGCGGACGTGGTGTCGAATAAGCCGACAACACTCCGCGCAAGGACTCCTCCAGGCCAGAGATCGCCCGCCTTCGTTTTAACACAAGGCGGCGTAGCTAACGGAGGACCCTCACAAAAAGTGAGTCGCGGGTACTAAATATCCCGCGCACACGAAGACACGATTGGGAGATCGGTCCATCGAACACCGCAACCACACATGACTCTTGAGAATCGGCGAAATGAAGATAGCTCGCGAGACAGACTAGTCTTTGTTCCCTTACTTACAATAAGTGAACAAAAACAAGGGGCGAGGATAGGCCGAGCTACTCTCAAATACGATCGAACAAAGAGAAACCATATTCGATCGGCTTCGCTCAAAAACATGCGGGCGATCGAGATCGTCAAGCGAAAATTACAAGTAAGAATTCCAATTCAAAACATGTCAATACTTTCAACACTCGGACAATCGGCGGACGAACAAAAAATCGAAAGCAAATATACGCGTACTCGAAAAATTGCACACAAATAGTCAAAGCGATCGCATATAATGCATTACGCGGAATGAGAAAAGGAGTATTTTATTCATAAACACAAGCTTCATACATTTCAAGGCACGAAGGCATTACAACAAAAGTACAAATTCTGAGAGGAAAAACAAAAAGCCTCTCAAAGCCCCGCTTCTTGGTCTTCGCCCTCGGGTCGCGGATCGGCTTGGGCATCGGCCTCGGGATGAATGAGTTTGCGGTATACCAACTCAAGTCAATCCAGAGGTCGACCAAGTCAGAGATCGGCGAGAGAAAGTCTGGATGCGAGAGGATGCTTGGAGACATAGGATCTGAAGCTTTCCATCGGAGGACCGGTCTCGACCCCCTGCCTTTTAGCAACTCGGACGGCGTCGGCATAGGCGAATAGTAAGCGAACTTCGCCCGGCGTGCCCGGCGTTAAGGTAGGGATCGACCTCGATCGCCTTGGTGCCCTTTCGAGATCCGCCGCCGTCTTCTCGACCTCACTTGATTCGGCCGCCTTGGCAACATTCTCGCCCTGGCCTTCTCGGCTCTCTCTTCGCCGCCTCCGGCTCACCCAGGCCGATCCACCGCGGCCTTGGCCCGGTCGCCTCCTCTGCGAAGCCTCGAGCTTCTGGCGAGTCTCCTTCTCCTTATTACGAGATCGATCGGCGGCTTCCTTGGGCGACTCGGCTCCTGCTTCAATCGATCCACGTCTGCTTAGCCGCTTGGCGGTCTCCTCATACTCTTTCTCCATCGGCCGAATCCGGTTCGCATCCTCGATATTTACATTAGGCGGTCTCGAGCTCGCGATGGAGATGGCGGTGGAGAAGTCGCCCCTCAAAATCGGCGGCTTGGGCGGCCATCGTCGCCGCTGAAGAGCGAGGCAACGTCGCTGCATGGCATCTCGGATCGCCGGCGAGCGATCGCGTCAAAATCGGTCGTCAAGCCTTGGGCGAAGTGATTGCTGGCGAGCGTAGCGAGGACTTGACGAGAACCTTGTGGAGCCTTGCTCGGCGGAAATCGGCACCATGGGGGCGGCGTCCGGTCGGCGAGGCGAACCTGCGGCGCAAACCAAGGAAATCAAGGAGTTAGCCCATACCATGCTCGGAATGCCTAACTCGGAGAAATTTTGACCCACTCTTACCTATTGACCGGCTCGGTCGCGTCAGAAAAAGGCTTGCCCGGGGTGTCTCGCATCGGCGATCGCCATCTTCTTCGCCGAGTGCCCGGATGGCCAAAGTCCGGTGGCCGAGGCTTGGCGCCGAATCGCTCCATCATCGGGATGGCGGAGATAGGAGCCGCGGCCAGGAGGCTCAAGAATCGATACGTCGCCTCGGAGATCGGCGGGGACTCGACCTCGCCTCTTGCGGCGTTTGGTATTCCTCTCCCTCGACCACCGGCTTGGCGGCCAGGCGCCTCGGCGGGTCTCGTCACCGGGCGAGGTTGTGGCGTCGTCGCGAGAGCGCGACCGATCACCTTGCCCAAATTAAGGCGACCAAGAACTCCCAAGTCCGACATAGCTATCTCTGGCGGAGGTTCGGCGGTCGGGAAAGTAAGCCTCTGTCGAAGAAAAGGTGCAAACAAGTTAGATAAAATAAAACAACATCTTGGAGACGATCGTCAAAGAAAGGAAACACCATTTAACCTCATACCTTGAACTTTCAAGTGACGAGGGTAGCAAAACAAGCGAGCCCCCAATGATGAGCTTGATACCAAGCGATCGAGCGTTAATAAAGGAGTTCGGCAGCGCACGAATACGCTCCCAAGCGATCAAGAAATCAAGCGGGAGGTCGGTGGCTGATACGAGAGGTCTGCAAAAGAAAACAAAATTAGATCGGTCAGACAAGCTCAATCAAAGGGAGAGTTTAAATCCTTACTCGGATTCCTCTCCGGAAAATAGTGGGAATCTCAACTCTTCATTCGACCCTTCACTCAACGCCGATCGCCATGCCCGCCGACCCAACACCATTTTGCCGGGTCGCCCTTGGTCTTATTCGGCACGCAAGAACCACTCTCCCGAGTCGGCCCTGGATATGATAACCGCCGATCGTCCCTTTCTGCGGCCAATTTAAGCAGATAATTCATCTCGGTAGCTAAGGTAGCGAAATAACCGGTGACCGCCGAACAAGGTCAGCGTGCGGATGATCTGCGGCCAAGCATTCGGCGTCGATTGAAGAGGCGCCAAATTCCGAGCGATCGGCAAATAGGAGGCGAGTGGCAGCGGAATCGCGAGACCCGCCTCCATAATCATCTCGTTGTGGCGACCATATCCACAGGCGGTTGGTCGGCGCGCTCATTCTCGAAGGCACGTGAAGGGAGGCGTCGAGGGGATGTGATATTTGGCCCTCCGGGCTCGGGTCATTCTTGGTCGCCGTACTCGGATCGGCCGAGAGTCCACGGAGACGGACGGCGGCTGAAAGGCCGTCCGATTCACATGTTTGTAAGGGTGAGCGGCGGAGTAGGCCTCGAAATCGAATTCGGGCAAGGTCAGTGATCGTTTCCATCATCGAGCAAAAGCCACATAGGAGGGCCGAATCTGCTCTCTCTCTCCCGGGCCTCCCGCACTGGATCGTCTTCATCCACGGCGAACCCCCTGCTCCGCCGTCCTCGCCACCTCGGCCTCGTTGAAAAGTTTTGAGTTCTTGGGTGCAATCCCGCTCGAATAGCTTCATTGCCGTCTCCATATCCACTCTAACGGGAACCTCCTCCCGTTCGAGCAACGCGGCGTGGAAGAACTTCGGTCTCGAAGGTTTTCGATCCTCCCGACATATTGGAAAGTAAAGATAAGGAGAAGGTTAAATTTAATCTTACCTAGGAAAAAGAAGAAGATCGGCACTCAAGGCTCCGAAATTTGCGAGAAATTCGGCTATGGATGCTAAGGGTGCGTAAAAGTGAAGGAGAAGAAGCCCCCTTTTTATAGATGGGAGCGAGGGCCTAAGTGCAAAAGGAGAAACCTCGGGGGCCGAATCGGAACCGTCACGTGGGGACGCATTAAATGCGGCCCTCGAATCCACATACGCGTCTTTTCGAGGGCATGCCCGGTAAGGTGTCGACAAACCGTCGGATTCCCCCAAGCGGCGGCCACGCGTGTCGGCCGCTTGTGAAAGGCCCGCCTTCTTTTCCCATTGCTCCGACGCGAAAGAAGGTCGTCCATATTTGAATTCGGATCGGTGATCGTCTAAACATCGGCGATCGCCAACGGTGCCACCTCACCCCGTGTTTTCAACATCAAGGCGGTGAGGGCAATTGTTGTGCGACGATTAACTCGCCACGATAGGCGATCGGCGACCTCACGAAAAGTCAACCATAGAAGCCAAACTCCGGACGAACACCTAAAGTCGGCATAATATAGCGATCGTCTTTTGGTAACCGGCGATCGTCTTTTGATACAGCGATCGTCTTTGTCTAGCAGTTCGGGCGATCGTCTCATGCCACGTGGGGATCCGGCATCCGTCAAAGTCGTCGAAGACCGAATCTTGGACGATGGCCCACCGCGGATCTTCATAGGATACCAACAAAAGGATCATTGACCCGACTGTCACCTACCGCACCTACCGACAAGGCCGCCGAAAGGTACGAAGTGGACCCTCCTCGGGCAATGACTCGCGGCGCGTCTTTGGCTTCCCATTGGTTCACCGGTGGCCTCCAAGCGCAACCTCGGACCTCAAGGGAAAGCAGGCCCACGTGTGGGACGATCGGCGTTTATTTTAATATAAGCAGCGATCGCCGCGATCGCGAGGATCCCAACTACTTAGTCCCTATAAATAGAGAACTCACATTGCGGCCAGGGGGGGATTCTACCACGAATTAAGTGCAAAAATACACACCAAAGAGAGAACAAAAGGCTCTTTTGGCAAGCACTAACATATTCATAGTGACATTCACACACATTCATCATAAATTCCAAGCAAGAACTCACAAATTCATCCATCTGGTTCTTCCGGCAATCTACGCGCTCTAAAGCCTAGATAACTAGAAGCTTTTACACTCATTGTATTAGATTCTAACATTAATATTTGTACTCGACAGTATATTTATTAATAACATCTCGCGAGAGCATTCAAGCCCGGGACTAACAACCCCGGCAAATCTTGTGTTATCCATTTTCCCACGGAAGTGTTCTCGCATTTTGTTTGTTACTCGATCGTTCCAGCAATACTATCTCCGGATAATATTTTGGGTAACAACATACTTCAAGTGGGAGGCTCAGGTTCGAGTCCCTCTTAGACAAGAATTTTCAAGGATTTATGACTCTTTAGTCTATGATTAAAGAAGAGACCCTATCTCTCTGGAATACGCTGGTGGAATAACTAAATATAGAGGGCTTCAAGCAGCAGTGTGGGATGTCAGAGCTCGGTGGGACCCTGCAGTAGGATTTGAGGGGGTCCAGTATGGAGCAATCACTTGGGGGACGACCCTTTGTGCGTGATAGTTGAGGATATTTAAGAATCTGAGAGTCGGATACACATCTCGCGATTTAACTGGTAGCAGTTCTGTGGAGCCGGGACTGTTATCCCGAGGACTAGTCAGGTATAAGCTTGGAACCTCGGTATAAAAAAAGGAATGATCTAGGGGTGGGCCAACTAGACTGCAGCCCACCTCTTCACGAGCATATTACTGCTACAACGGGTATTTTATTAGAAGTGGCAAAAATTTTGAAATGTCGAAATATTGAGCTATCGTACCAAAAAATTACTGAAAATTTCGATGTACTATCATTTCGTACCGAAAATTTTTGATACCGAGAATTCAAGGATGTTGCATGATTCAATTTCTATATTAACTTTCAATTTCATTGGAAGCAAGATAAGTTTTTCTTTAATTGTTCTTCAATAGTTAATTTCTATATTTACTCTCTCTACCTCAATTTCATCATGGAACTTCCTTCTTTTTTGACTATTCTCTTTCATTTTACTTTTCACCACCACGAGTGGCTAGAACCCAAATTCTAGAAATTTGGGTGCAATTGACCTAATTCACGTAAGGTTAGATTGACAATTGAATCACTCTAATTTGGAATTTTAGTTTTTTTTTTATCCCAATTTCGGAAAATTCAATTGAAAGCTTATTGCCCCAAAATTTTCCCAATTAGAATTAAATATAATTCGATAGAACATCATCATCCGATTAAGATTCATTTGATGATTCCGGCTAAATTCTAGTGTAGTTGAGGCAATTACTATATCCTTAGACTTCAAATTCCAAAGTTTTTTCTCTTTGTTAATTTTTGCATTTTATGTCCAATTAATTGTCTTAAAGTTAACTTTTTAGTTTATTTTGTCAATTTCTCAATCATATTGTTCTTGCTATTCCATAGTAATAATTCTTTACTTGTTTTTGTTAATTTTGCATTTCAATAGTTATCTCCAAAAAATAAATTTGAAGTGACGCGTTGATCAAATTAAACTCAAATATACTTAACTTTACATTGGAGACTGAAGATATTCATTGTTCCTTTGAGATAAAAACACATCTATTTCAACTCATATAAACATAGGTGATCCTTATCATTCAACATGCACTCGATCAATTTTCTAAATTGCTGCTTCACAACATGAAATATCATCTCTTCAATAGTTAAAAAATTTCCTCCTTATTTCCATATATATTTTCTTTTTGGGTTCTGTCTTTTTTGCTATAATTGATTGTAAAAATACTAACTTCTCTTTTTGGCCTTTGTACACAGACGTATAGAGTCATGTTCATATAGCCAGTTTTTCTTTTGCCTAAAAGAATAAACATGTATGAGCTACAAGTTAAAATATTTACTAGTAAGTTTCTTTTTCACTTTCTATTTTAACCGATGTATCGACACTAACGAAAATTAACATAATACATGTTTGGTCACTACAAGAAAAAAGGGTTTGAGTGACGGTGAGATTTATTGATATTTTGATGGAGATAACTATCACCGACAGATTTTGTCGTGGAAAATTTGTTATTGAAAGTGGCGTGGCTAAACAACTGCAAAGAAACAGATTTTTGTTGGAATATATAGCGACAATACTTTTTTGTTGGTGAAATGTTGGTGTTTTGTTGGTGATGATGTATTTCTACAACAAAATTGTATGTCGGCAAATTCGTCGCAATTTTATCAACAAATTTTAGCAACCACTTTCTTGTTGAAAAGTCAACTACGAAAAATTGCAATTTTACCAATAAATTTTAGCGACCACTTTTATGTTGGAAAGTCAACTACGAAAAAATTGTTGGTATCTTGTTACAACGGTATGGAGTTATAACAACAAACTTAGCAACAAGATCGAGTGTTGGAAAGTTAGCAACGCATTTTGGCGTTGCAAATCTATTATGGATTTTAAAAAATTTGCAACAATCTTGTCGCTAATTTGTTAAAGAAAAATTAGAAAGCTACCAACGATTTGTTGATTATCAAACTGGATTTGTTACAAATATTTGTCGTCGCTACTTTCTTGTTGTGATTGCCAGTTACTAATTTAGCTTCAAACTAGCAATATGAGAAATTGTAACATATAAGCATTGAAAAAAATATTGCATTCATGACAAAAATTACCATAAAATGCAAAATAAAAACATTGTTCTAATGATATTCAAAGCTGAAAATACAATTAATACTAATCAAAAAGACAAATCAACTATTCAAATAACAATAACTATGACCAAGATCGCCCATCATCAAAGACATCAACTACTTCTACTTACGGGCCTTCTTATGCTTCTGAGACCTCTCATGTTTGTAAGATGCATGATTTTTGCCATACTTCTTTGCGTAAATGTAATGCCAGCTTGAATTATCCATTTTTATTTCAAAATCATCTTCATAACTGTCATAAGAGTCGTAAGAATTACTATGTTCTTCATCTTCCAAATCATTTTATCGAAGACATTCCAATACATTGCACACCATATCTGGCAAAATGGTCTTCAAATTTCCAGCCACCTCCTTCGTGCACTCATCAATCTTCATTTTAATCATATTCTCCAAGGCTCCTTGGTCTAAACTCCTTCCTTCCACATTTGTCAATCCATCATGTACATCACTATGGGATTTTCGAGTATGTCCAAATCCATATAGTCCTTTTCTCTTGGCTCCTCCCGATGCATCATTCCAAGCCGTGACGTCAAAATTTGGACGTGATTATGGATCAGGATATTTTTCTTCTATAATTTTTTCACACGTCTCCTGTATAATGATGATACAGTTAACAAATGTCACCATTCAAGCATTTCATAATTTCATTCTTAACTATTCTTGGAGTACATGTAGCCTCAAGCAACATGATACATGTAGATTTTACACATAAATGCAAAAATTTATCATATTGGACAAAACTCCATGTTTATGCCAACTTTTCGACTGTATCTTTTTTTGCCTATTAACTATATAACTATCATTGTTAGGTCATACAATAATAAGATTGCCATGTACAGACAGCCACACAAGTTAAGAATTCCACCATTAGTTAACTTATTTGCTGAAAAATGAATATATAGATTGTCACTATGATATATTATTTCAACATCAACAATACTAATCAATATGTTGACTTCCATAACATAAGAAAAATAGACCAACACTTTAAAAATTAGAATCTTTAAGCATCTACTAGAGTCAGGGCAGAAGAGAGAATGAGATTGAGATTTTATAGAATAAACTACAACAAATTAGAATTACTTACCCGCACTTTTTTAGCTTTTGGATATACATATTCTCCATCCATCTTGTGTGTACGTCAAATAACTCTAGTTCAATTGTATTGCGTTCAAGCTCTTTCCACTATAAAATGTAGTAACAATGTAAGAACATTTCTAAGATGAAAGAGTGAAAAACAAACATATCGATGTTATACAAAATTACTTACCAGCCTATACTCATGTGCCGAAATTGGGATGGAACCACCCGTGTAGGTCGGCGAAGCCTTATCATTTCCACTCAAACGATTCTTAGTTCCAGAATCAGACTTCTTCTGCCATTCAGGTTTGGACCAAACATCTCTAATTAACTTATTCCATATCGTACTATTCATCCATTCGTGATTCAACTCAATCCAATCCAATCCTTGGGATTTTTTGAACCCGAGACTTGTTTTGCATTCTTTCTGGCCGAGCCAAGTATGTCTCTAAAGCGACCAGGGGAAGTCTCACACCATGCTCTATATATCTAATTTTCTCCCCGCAAAGGCCATTTGAAATGTTTTTACAATAATAGACATGATATCACAAACACAAACATATGACATCTTATTCAGAATATTTAGTGTTGTACAACTCATGTATCTTCTAACATCAACTAATCTTGAACCACTAATCAAGTAAGCAGTAACAGACAAATTGTATAATATCTAATACAAGGTTATTCAAGAATTACTTATAAAAAGATATGTTTCCTTAGTTTACCTTTAATTTGTCCAAGGTATAGGTCCCTAATATTTTGAGGTACTCCATGTTGTCCATGCATCCTCAAAATTTTCCTTTATAGTAACCGAGATATCAGAAGTCACACGAGTATCAGGAATCCTGTTGAAGCATATATTGAAGAAAAAATATCAGCTTGCACATTTAAACAAAGAAAACAAAATTAAACTCCAATTGTAAAGATTAAAAGAACTGAAAAGATAGAACAAGGGCGGGATTAAACTCCAATTGTAAAGATTAAAAGGAAACATAAATTACTACTGGTCACTATTAATATTTTTGTATCTCTATTTTTTGTTATTAAATATAAAAATTTAACTACCAGGAATACTTGTTGTCCAAATATAATACAAGTAACTAAATTACTACTTGACACTATTTGTAATTTTGTACATTTATTTTTCATTGTTAATATATAAATAAAGTAATGAACACAAATAATCGGTATCCAAATGCAATATTGAGGTAGCCAAATGACTACTTGCAAGTACCTGATTGAGATGTATTCACAAATTTAATAAAACCAACCACACAAAGGTGCAGCCTGCCACCATTTTCCTCTGCACGTCAACCACTATGAGCCGCATCTAAATTAAAGAACGCTATTAAAAAATAAAAACAAGACAAAGGTTCTAAATAAAAAACTTGAAGATTAATGGGCCAAACACAATGAAAAAATAGAAACACCAATTCATGAATAAAAGTAAATCGGGAAGAATATTCAGCATTGCCCAAGCCACCAATATATGAACCTGCCACTGCGGTGACATTCCTTCTTAATCATCGTTTAATTAAGAAACAGAAAGAAGAACAATGTGTTGTGTGTATGTGGCAGTAAATAAGGGGAAAAAATGAAAGAGACTTATTGTTGCATCTTTTGTGGATGACGGACTTATGCTCTCTTACGTGGAAGGGTTGTTAGTTTTGTAATTCTTTTCTCTTAGTTTGATTTATGTAATTACTTCCTACCTATCACACACACACACATAATGAGATTTAAGTTATGAAATAAGAATGAATCTATAGACATTGGTTAAATGGATGACCTATATTTATTCTCACAAAAACGTATGCATGTAATGCAGTATTATAGTGCATCGATATTTTGATGCATATAATGCATAGTTTTAATGCATTGCAATTTTGGTGCACGAAATGCATTTATTGTATGCATAAGCCATTCTTGACCGTACATCACACAAAAATCAATGATTCTAATTTATTTTTATTTCTTACTCAAAAAATCATTCTCATTTGGTCCACACACACACACACACACACATATATATATATATATATAGGGTGGGTTATGGAGTGAAATGGTATAAGTGTAAGAAATAGGAATGATTGTGAGCCATTAATACTTGGAGATTAATGACTCAGATTTCGTTACAGTGTCTTACACGGAAACTAGAGTCTTGCGAATTTAATTATTGGGGGTACCAATGTAATTTGATTAATTTATCTTATGGGAAGTTACTAAAATTATGGGAAGTTCCTATATTCATGGGATTTCATATTTTAGGTTAATATCTATTTTTTTATGGGATTTCATATTTTTTAGTCGTTCAAATATTTTATATTTTTGGTGTATTTATTTTTATTTTTTTAAAAACTAACATTATCTTTTTTTCTATTTGATTTTTATTTTTAAAAATCGGAACTATTGTGCTAACCATTTGTTTTGTGTGTCTGCAAATTGGAAAACAGTGCGGTTACGGTTATATTTCAATTATGTGATTTTTTTGTTATGCTTTGTGTATGCAATCTGATCGATTTTGATCTGATGTGTTGTCTTTATTTTTTGGAAGATAAATAATCATACTCGTTTTCAAGTATAGGTACAAAATGATTTTCACGTCATTTACTAAAAATACAATAAATACAATAAGACTCCATTTGTAAATCCCATAAACTCTATGCTGGCATTACATACCATATATCTTTAGTATTACCTATTAAATGTGCTAATACAAATAACATTTTAATGCTAAACTCTACTATTAAAACATTAACGAAATAAAATGTATTAACAATGCAAAATTTTACAGATTTAAGTGTTAACTATCACACAAATGACATCACAATAATTATCAAAACAATATTATCAAAGGTGCTAAAATTTGGGAAGAGATAAGAAGTGGGATATGAAATCCCATGATTGTAGGAAATACCAAACATAAAATCAGTATAATTACAAAAATATCCCCTCAAAAATATTCCGTAGACACTTAGCTAACTCTTTAGCACAACGTGCACAAATCGCACCATTAATCACCAAAGATCAAGGCTTAATCATTCTTATTTCTTACGGAAAAAACTTTCCTACTCCGAACCTCTCCCTATATATATATATATATATATATATATATATATATATGATCAAGTGAGAATGGTTCTTATCTGCGAATTGCGAATATGCATGAGTTTTGTACTAATTATGCATAAAATATATGTATTCCGTGCATCAAAATTGCAATGCATTAAAATATGCATTATATTCGTCAAAATATCGATGCATTAAAATATTGCATTATATGCATCAAACTTTTGTGAGAATAAATCTAGGTCATCTATTTATCAAGATATATGGATGAAATTCATTCTTATTTTATATATATATATATATATATATATATATATATATATATGGGTACTGTGTAACTCCCCGTAAGTGAAAAAAGGTGAGTCCTACAAATTTGGCCCAGGAAGACATGATAATTGAAAACAATGGTCCCGTTCGATAAACAAATTTTTGAGTTAAAATTAAAGGTTTGAAACAAATTAGAGATCATACTTTATAAACTCTAATTTTAATATTTGGTTGGGAACCTTTTGAATTAGATAATTGAGTTCAATCATCTAATTTAAAAAATCTCATTTTTGGAGTTTTTTAATTAGCTTATTCAATAAATGAGTTGAAAAGACTTATTTATTTCTATATATCTGTAAAATTATAATATTTTTTTAATCATAAATCTCAAATCAAAATTTTAACTAATAAATTAATATAACACGAATATGATTAAATGGTTGTGATATATTTATATCGCAATTTTATAGAGTTGTATTATTACAATAATTATTAAATATTTTATTATTACTACATAAAAAAATTATATATTAGGAACAAACCAACATATTACCCAAGAGACCTGGGGGGCCCGCCAGAGCTCTCACCTTGATTCCCATATCCTTTATATACTTAAAATAAAATAATATTTTGTTTCAGGAGAAAGTAAAAAGACTGTAAATAGAGTCAATCAATTGTATTCATAACACTGATAGAGAGGCTTTTATATAGGCATTACAATGAGAGTCCTTTCATACATAGGATTCCTAGATAAGGTAAGACATCTAATAGGATCCTACTACCTCTAGAATGATCTAGAACCTTCAATCTATGTATCTACAACCAGTAATAGGTAAGACACATCACGGGAATAATAATTCCCGGAACACTCCCCCTGTGTCGAGCACTAATACAACAATGGTGCAAAAGATGTTGCCTTCGTAAAAACCTATTCCAAGCCAAAACAAAACCTCATGGGAAAAATAAAGGCTTGATGAGGAAAAGAATGCAACGCACCAACAAAACATGTCGTGTATACTCCCCCTGATGTATACATAACGACTCTCCCTGATGAGTACCTCAAATCATAGGAGTCGGATGCCAAGTTGCCCTCACAACTATACCAAGGAAAAACCCAGTGGGGAAAATACCTCTTGGTCTAAGTTGAACAGAAGTACAACGCATCATTATATGGATATTCTCATAGGTCGCCTCGTTAAAAACCTTACCAAGTGAAAACCCAATGGGAAAAACAAACCTTGGTCTAAGGACAAAAAGAGCGCGACACATCCAAAGTGCAGAGTCGCTAAAGACTTATCAAGTTTTCTAAAGTCTTGACCTCCATGCACTAAATCAGTCATAACTTCTTCGATTCAATAGGTATCAACGAAACTGTAAGAGCTTATGAAAACTAGACACCCATAGCTTTTCATTCACATACAGAACGTAACCTAGATCGATCTGAGCAGATCACAAAGCTCTATCGAAGTTGACTCAGCAAATTACCGGACATATCCTGTCCTACTTTGCAACAATAGTCATATGTCACTCAACATGATGGATGTGATCAAATGGTTGGTTTCCTTGGAAAGTAGACACAAACCTTTCCAATGGCACCAATTTCACCATTTTCCATCAAGTGGGCTGCCCTGTAGGTCATATGGGAAATAGACCAATACATTCTAGGCAATTCCGGGTATCAATATTCAAGTGTCCTTTTATCGAAATAGAGCGAGCTTCAAGCTTCTTGTCAATCACAAACATTGCGTGAGCGCATCCTAGGCCATCATCACAGTGGCTTTACCGGATTATTACGAATGAGTACATCGAGTCAAACATGAGTACATAATACCGTACTTTTCAAGATTGCATCATCACTTAAGTGAGCCAAGTCTTATGATGACTTACTAATCATTGGGAATCATATAGGCATTACTTTATCGTCTCTTAGGGAAACCGTCCCTTAGATTGCCTTAAACCGATTGATGAATACGCATCATCAAGTGTCCCCAAGATCCTTTCATTCTTAACTTTGGATTTAGCGGAATCTCTTAGTCTCACAAGAGTACATCACTATAAACCCTTAGTTTTACACGCAAAAGCTTCATATCTCTTCCAAATCAAGTATATACTTAGTATGCGTTCCCGACAATCACTTGTCGACGCGCTTTAGGAGCCACTTGATTTGAGTCTGATCCACCATGAGATCCTTCCATCACTTAACTTAGTTCCCCACTAAGATAAGATTTAACCACAAGCTGCACGTCAGTTTTTGGGAAACTATCTAACTGAAAAGATAGTGGATGCTATAACATTCATTAAAATAACACAACTAAGTTTCGTGTCATCATAGTCGATTCCAGTGCGTTCAGGAGAAACCTCGCGCCATGAGGTGAGTTTAACTCCTTCTCTCACTCACTTTAACAAAGTATACGGATAGATCTTATCTTTGGAGTGTCGGCACCACTTCAACAAAGGGCTATGACTTTGTTTATACTGGAATCGCATATATTTCCATTTTAGGCCAAGGCTACAACGTTGTAAATTTTCAACGAAGTATGGTTCGATTAAACTCACATTCCACGTCCTCATGTACCGGCTTTATTCATAGAGTACTCTTTATGGATTGGCATTCATTGAGGCGTCCCCCAATGATGACTATAATCCAGAATCACATGAGACGGATGAGTTCATTTGATCATATGATCAAGTTTCATGTACCAAACTCGCATACATTCTTAGCGAGAGTATTTATCGAACCAAGTGGCATCCCAATACTCGATGAGATCAACGGCCTAGTAACACCATCTACCACAATTTGTGGTGTTACCATATCACCATTTATAGGTGACGAACGTCCATGACCGGACACAATCATTGCAGACATGTTTGCAGCATGTATTTAATCTCGTCACTTTAGGGAACTTGGTGAGGCACAGTAGGGACAAACTACGACAATTTCAAGTCGTTCTACTCGAACATGATCGTTCGCATCTCCCCCTATCTGTAACACCCCAAACTAGGCGGATATTACAGTGCTGTGGACCCCCGACTGGGACCCACCAGGCGAATGAAAATGAATGAATTACACAGGTAAATGTAGTACCGAACCACATTACAACATCAATTACTCCGATGAGGAGTTTTATACAACACACCCAGGATAAAATAGAATACATGTGTATCTTATGTGACGATAAAATACACAACACTGAATGAAATGAGCATTCAAACGGAATGTCTGCAGCGGAATAGATAAAGGAAACACAAATGACTGAATAAATGACTGAGCAGACTGGGGCCCCCTACTAGTATCACTGGGACTCGTCGCCGTCAACATGCTCTTCCCGTACCTTTGCCTTGCCGTGACCTGAAAACAAAATCCCCCAACGCGAAATCGATTTACAGAACAACAATCCTCAAGAGTTGAAACTACACAATCATGAATTAATCAAGTGATGAAATATTCTTAATTATGAATTACGCTGAAGAGGAGCATCATAGTACGCCCGTAATGTCCTGTGCAAGTGTACAAGACGAATGTCCGGACACACCCGTCCTTGTACCTAATTAGTCTCACGGAGGTAAGCGTTACCGTGTGCACGGTCCAATGTATCGGTGAACCCAATACATGACCATCGTGTGCCCGACTAAAAATTCCACACAGCCACACCCGGCCACGCAATATGAACCCGGAAGGTCACATGAACGAGAATGACCGTGATGAATATCAATGAATAATAATTAAACAAGGCCAAGATGACTCACCGATATGATAGTGATAGTGACGTGATTGATAATCCAATGAAATGATTTGGAACCGCGTTCCTCGTGAATGAAATGATTACTCGACAATTACAAGTCTCGAAATGATTAATATTATGATGAATGAATTATGATTATGAGCAATCAACAACAAAAGGAATGAGTATCCTTTTAACCGAGTAAGATTTAAGTTACTCAATACCGATGAAGAATGTCCGTCCACGAACAACGTCCTAACCAAGATACCGATCGCTCGAACAACCTTGAATAACAATAATTACCAACAATCGTTCAATACACGAATCAAACAACAAAACACGACTAACCCAAAGGTCGAAACAACGATAATCAAACTCATAGGCATTCCAACGCATACATAACCGACCGCACAACTACGAAAATATCCAATCCCGAATATGTCGAAACCCACACCAAAATGAGTATTTCGAACTAACAAAACACTTCAATGATATCAATAATCCATTAGGAATCCACAATTCATGATTATAACGACATCAATCGGAAAATCCTCAATTAACCGAAGTCAACCCCAAGGGTTCTTGAAAACAATTCCGAAAATAACCATTAAATCCGTAGGAATATATTTATCCAAGTAGATAATCCATAACTTAACATATCCCAATGATAATCCAAGCTTACACGAAGAAATCGGAAGGAAAACCCAAAATCCAAATTCTAGATCCAAGAGATTAATACCTTTGATTCGACGTTTGGAGATGAAGAAGTGCTGATAAATGCAACACAAAGACTTGAAGATGATGATTGATGATTACACCTCGAAGAATCCTCCGGATCGCTTCTAATCGCCCAAAAATACCGAAGGAATGAAATGAGATGAGAAATGACGAACTCGACTAAACTGCCCAATTTATACTCGATCCAGGTTAGCGTGCGCTAGCCCTTGTGCATAGCGTGCGCTAACGAGTAGTTTGGGTAGTCCAGTACCCACTGTCCGAACACGGTAGCGCGCGCTACGTACCTCTTTGTAGCGTGCGCTACGGCCATACTACTAGCGTGCGCTAATATCCATTGTTAGCGTGCGCTAGCGAAATATTTGACGCCCAGTACTGGAGTCCAGAAAACCATCTGCCCTCTGATCTAACCTCGATAGCGTGCGCTACAACCATTATTTAGCGTGCGCTAATATGTCGGTTGCGTACGCTAACAACAATGCATAGCGTGCGCTATGAATAAACCCGGTGCAGTCCAGTAGCCACTGGACTCAACCTGATCCGCCCCTAGCGCGCGCTACTCCACACACATAGCGTGCGCTACTACGACCCGATAGCGCGCGCTACTTACCACTCGTAGCGTGCGCTACCAATATTCTCACCTGCAGTCCAGTACCTTCTGGACTGCAGCCAAGGTAGCCTTAGCGTGCGCTAAGGCTGAGCGGTAGCGTGCGCTACCTATACCCAATTAGCGTACGCTAAAAGGAGTATGTAGCGTGCGCTACTCCTCAAGCACAGCTTGCAACGAAAATGACAATGATGATAAACACGGCACGAAACTCCAATCAGATTAATGATGAATGACGATCGATACTCGATACAATTACTCTGAATGATGAATACCATGACTGAATCTGAGTGACAAATGATCAATAATGAATGAAATCACTGAGTATCAAATACTGAATGATAATTACTGAGTGATAATTACTGAATTACAACTGGGTATTACATACACCCCCCCTTAAAAGAGTTTCGTCCCCGAAACTAAGGGTCAAACAACTCGGGATAACTCTCCCGCATACTATCCTCGGTTTCCCAAGTAGCCTCTTCGACTCCGTGTCTAGACCACTGAATTTTAACCAAAGGAATCGTCTTATTCCTCAACTGCTTGATTCGCCGCTCTAAAACTCGTATAGGACGCTCCTCATATGAATGATCGTCGGCGATCTCGATTTCATCGAACTGAAGTATGTGACTCGGGTCGGCAACATACTTCCGCAACTGAGAGACATGAAACACATTATGAATTCGGCTCAACGCCGGAGGTAAAGCCAATCGATAAGCTAACCCGCCCACTCGATCTAAAATCTCAAACGGTCCAATGAATCTCGGACTCAACTTTCCCCTCTTCCCAAAACGGAAGATACCACGACTCGGGGATACCTTGACCAACACATGGTCACCAGCCTCGAACTCTAATGGTCGACGACGGTTATACGCATATGATTTACGCCGACTCGGCGGTCAACAAGCGACTCTGATCAAAGCTACCTTCTCACGGCTATAAGCATATCGGGCTCGGTGCCGATTGATTCGATAAGTCGTCCCAACACAACGGAGATCGACAACGGCGACCATACAAGGCCTCGTAAGGTGCCATCTTGATCGAAGCATGCCAACTATTATTATACGTGAACTCGATCAATGGTAGTTGGGCTTCCCAATCGTCTTTCCAATCGAGGACGCATGCCCTCAACATGTCCTCTAATGTCTGAATGGTCCTCTCTGATTGTCGTCAGACTGAGGATGGAAAAGCGACGAGATTGAGCCGAGTTCCCATAGCACGATGGTCGATTTCCAAAATGCGACACAAACCGTCCGTCACGATCGGAAGCGATACTTTTAGGAGTGCAAATGCGATCGACTATCTCTTTGATGAACAGTTGAGCAAGTCTCTCGGGACCCCACGTTTCCTTGATCTCAAGGAAATGAGCTGATTTAGTTAAGCGGTCCACGATCACCCGGATCGTGTTCATGCCACGACGACTCGTCGGCAAACTCGTGATGAAATCCATAGAAATGTCTTCCCACTTCCATTCGGGAATAGGAAGAGGTTTGACATACCCGGTCGCCGATGTTCAATCTTAACTTGTTGTGAGTTAAGCATCTCGAAACAAATTCTGCGACTTCTCGCTTCATATTACTCCACCGGTAATTTTGTTTCAAGTCCTTGTACATCTTGCTAGACCGGATGGACGGAATAAGGGGTAGCATGAGCTTCTTTCAAAATCGAGTTTTTCAACTCGTCATTTGCCGTACGCACAACCGATTCTTAAACCTCAAAAGTCCATCCTCGTGGACCACAAATCCGAGGGCTTTCCCTGAGCCACATCCTCTCGGATGCGCAACAATGATGGGTCGAACCACGATTCTCTCGAATTGCCTCCTCGAGTGATGATGAAATCTCTAACATACAAAGTTGCCCCCTGAACTCGCTGAAGCCGGACCTCGATCTCGGGTCTAAGGAATTCTTTGAAGCTCCTTCAACGAATTAAACGGGCAAGCATCTGCTCTGAACGGACTTACGACTCAAGGCGTCGGCGACAACGTTCGCCTTGCCGGAGTGGTAGAGGATCTCAATATCATAATCTTTGATTAATTCCAACCACCGTCTCGCGCATATTTAACTCATACGAGTAAATATATACTTTAAGCTCTTATGATCGGTGAATATCGCGGTGACGCCATAAAGGTAATGACGCCAAATCTTCAAAGCGAACACCACATTTGCTAGCTCCAGTGTCGTGGGTCGGATAATTAACCTCGTAAGGTCTCAATTGCCGTGAAGCATAGGCAATGACCTTCCGTTACGCATGAGCACACATCGAGACCTGTCCGGACGCATCACTATAAACCACAAATCCTTAGTCCCTGCGGCAAGGAAAGTACAGGTGCTGACATTAATCGGCTCTTGAGTTCCTCAAAACTCCGTTGACACGCGTCGGACCACGTGTATTTCTTATCCTTCCTCAAAAGGTTCGTTAAGGGTTGAGCGATTCTAGAAAATCCTTCTACAAATCGCCGATAATAACCCGCTAATCCGAGGAAACTTGGATTTCCTTGGCGTTCTTCGGAGGTAGCCAATCTCGAATAGCCTCCGTCTTCGAGGATCGACACGAACTCCGTCGATGAAATTACATGTCGAGAAAAGTCACTTCGGACATCCAGAACTCACATTTAGAAAACTTCCCATAAAGTTGTTCTCGTCTCAACACGTCGAGCACTTGATGAAGGTGAAACTCGTGCTCCTCCCGGTCACGAGAATAAATCAAAATGTCATCGATGAAGACAACAACAAACCGATCCAAAAAGTCGATGAAGACCCGATTCATTAACTCCATGAATACCGCAGGTGCATTAGTCAATCCGAACGGCATAACCACAAACTCATAATGACCATAGCGTGTTCGAAACGCCGTCCTCGCGATATCCGACTCTCGAATCCGCAACTGGTGATATCCAGATCTTAAGTCGATCTTGGAGAATATTGAAGCTCCCTGAAGTTGATCTAAGAGATCATCAATACGGGGTAAGGGATACTTATTCTTGATCGTCACCCTGTTCAGCTCCCGATAATCAATACATAAGCGGAATGAACCATCCTTCTTCTTGACAAATAACACTGGCGCTCCCCACGGGGACGCACTCGGTCGAATATAACCTTTCTCGAACAACTCTTCAAGTTGGTTCTTTAATTCCTGCATTTCGGTCGGGGCCATCCGGTACGGTGCCTTCGATATCGGGGACGTACCAGGCTCCAACTCAATCGTGAATTCCACATCCCTCTGTGGAGGCAAACCAGGTAACTCGTGCGGAAAAACATAGTCATATTCCCTCACCACCTCAATATCCGTTAACATTATTGATGACTTCTAGGTTTTGGCCATATAGCACCAATAACCGACACATCCCACGATTGAGTAACCTTCTTGCTTTCATTGAATTAATGACCTTACGAGCAGTAGGATTACCTCCTGAAACACACATTCAACTCCATCGTCTGAAATGATAGTGACCATACGCTTACGGACATTAATGATGGCATCATGACGATCCATCCAATCAATACCCAAGATGACGCGTCGTCCCTCGGCAAATCTACCACGATTAGGTCCACGACCATACACGACCATGGCCCGAATCGGACAATTTTGAATCTCACGATTACCGATAATTCGTCTACCATCGGGTAAGCCAATGACATAAGGCTCACAACTAGTAGCACTACCCAGGCGTAGTCTACTCAAACATGACTCGGAAATGAATGAATGCGATGCACGGTATCGAAAAGAGTACACAGTTGAGATAGAATATCGAGTGTACGAGATCATTCGCGCCTCTGGATCATCGGTCTTCTTCATCTCATAAATCAGGGCTTGCTAGTCCGGACTGGACGCTCCGTCTGGCTAAAAGCTCCACCTTTAGTCGCTCCGTCGTTTTAAAGCAGCCCGATTGAAGTGCTTTGATTACGCACTTTGCTTAGGGGCACTGAGATGACGTCGAGTAGGTTTGGAGTCCCTACGGCAAAACGGGCCTTATGCCCGGCAATTCCACAATTATGACATGTGATAGTACGCCGGACACTTGGTACCGAGGTGACCAAGTTCCCATGATTATAACAGTGATGGCGAAGCGGCCGCTCGAGACCGAGATTCGCGGGTTTAGACGACACCGAAGGTCGCTCGAAAGCGAGCCATGCGGGGTTTCTTGAAGGTTGTCGGCCGCCTTGGTGATTACGATTCTTCGATTTCTTGCTAGCACGAAGGTTGGTGCTTAGCAATTTCCTTAGCGATAAGCTCATAAGTGAGAGCTTTCTCAATGAATTCACCAACGTGGTGCAATTATGATTAAATGGCGAAGTCTCATACGGGGTTTGACCTCTTCTTTGAAATACTTGATCTTATCCGCCTCCGAATGAATGATAGATGAGGCGAGACGGAAGAAGTTCTGAAATTTCTCGGCAATGGCGAGAACATCCTCGTCGATGAGGGGTCGGGGTGAGCAATTCGACACTTGGCCTCCCGAGTGGGGCCGGATAGTACCTCTCCATCATGAGAGTCTTGGGCGATCCCAAGTACAAGATCCTTCGGTGGGCTTCAACGACAACCACCAAGAATGTGCGCTCTTACCAAGGTAGTAAGCCGCAGAAACTTTGTGTCCCTCGGGACACTCTACCATAGCAAACGGCTTCTCGAAATGCTCGAGCCAATGAATGATATCTGCCGGCTCGACGAGCCCTCAAAAGTAGGTGGCCTCTGGCGAGATATCGCCGATGATGTTACTCACATTCCTCTCTTGCCTCCGAGGTGGCGGCGGAGGAGCCTGCGGTCCCGATTGACGGAGTTATGCATCGTCTCCATCAAGCGAGCCATCCGAGTCATTTGGGCCATCATGCCCCCTGCATAAATGCGAGTGGATCAACCCGGACACCCTCGACCGAGCCGTGTCCGTGCGACTCCCGATAATGAATGATCGCGTCGGTGAATGAGTGGCGGCGTCATTTGCTCGGCCGAATTAGCATTATTCTGGCATTTGCACGGGTATTCGCACGAGTTCTCGGGATTCGGCCCGCTCCACGGCCTCGTCCTCCACGTCCTCTGCCCGGCCCTTTCCATCTCAAGTGGAAAGTCATATGATGATTATACATCTCGCATGAGTATCACATTATGATTATATTATGAAATGATGAAAATGAGCATACGCGCTCAAATACGCGATTACATGAATGATTGATTGACGTGACATGATTATCGATGAAGTTCTTGAAATGATTATCTTGGATGAGTTAACAAGATTAATGATCCGATCTTCACGATCAACAATGAACAATGAAATGAATTGGTGATTAATGAGTTAACTTTGGCCGTCGGTCAAAATGACAATGATGATTGAGGATTGTTAAGCGATGAATTATGAATGAATGATTAATGCGAGAAATTATACCATGGCATTAGAAATCTTACAGTTCTTGGTCTGATTGGCTCGGCATTTGCACAGGTCACACGTGACGCGAAAGTCCAATGATACTAGTCCGATGATGATGATTTCAAATGAGACATGACTTGGAGGGTAGTATTCAAAACCACGCTCCGATACCAACTCTGTAACACCCCAAACTAGGCGGATATTACGGTCTGAAGTGGACCCCAGTAGGACCCACCGGGCGAATGAAAATGAATGAATTACACAGGTAAATGTAGTACCGAACCACATTACAACATCAATTACTCCGATGAGGAGTTTTATACAACACACCCAGGATAAAATAGAATACATGTGTATCTTATGTGACGATAAAATACACAACACTGAATGAAATGAGCATTCAAACGGAATGTCTGCAGCGGAATAGATAAAGGAAACACAAATGGTGAATAAATGGTAAATGAGCGAGGGCCCTACTAGTATCATCAGGACTCGTCGCCGTCAACATGCTCTTCCGTACCTTTGCCTTGCGTGACACGAAAACAAAATCCCCAACGAAGTCGATTTACAGAACAACAATCCTCAAGAGTTGAAACTACAATCATGAATTAAGCAAGTGATGAAATATTCTTAATTATGAATTACGGCGAAGAGGAGCATCATAGTACGCCGTAATGTCTGTGCAAGTGTACAAGGCAGATGTCCGGACACACCCGTCCTTGTACCTAATTAGTCTCACGGAGGTAAAGCGTTACCGTGTGCACGGTCCAATGTATCGGTGAACCCGATACATGACCATCGTGTGCCCGACTAAAAATTCCACCATGACCACACCCGGCCACGCAATATGAACCCGGAAGGTCACATGAACGAGAATGACCGTGATGAATATCAATGAATAATAATTAAACAAGGCCAAGATGACTCACCGATATGATAGTGATAGTGACGTGATTGATAATCCAATGAAATGATTTGGAACCGTCGTTCCTCGTGAATGAAATGATTACTCGACAATTACAAGTCTCGAAATGATTAATATTATGATGAATGAATTATGATTATGAGCAATCAACAACAAAAGGAATGAGTATCCTTTTAACCGAGTAAGATTTAAGTTACTCAATACCGATGAAGAATGTCCGTCCACGAACAACGTCCTAACCAAGATACCGATCGCTCGAACAACCTTGAATAACAATAATTACCAACAATCGTTCAATACACGAATCAAACAACAAAACACGACTAACCCAAAGGTCGAAACAACGATAATCAAACTCATAGGCATTCCAACGCATACATAACCGACCGCACAACTACGAAAATATCCAATCCCGAATATGTCCAAACCCACACCAAAATGAGTATTTCGAACTAACAAAACACTTCAATGATATCAATAATCCATTAGGAATCCACAATTCATGATTATAACGACATCAATCGGAAAATCCTCAATTAACCGAAGTCAACCCCAAGGGTTCTTGAAAACAATTCCGAAAATAACCATTAAATCCGTAGGAATATATTTATCCAAGTAGATAATCCATAACTTAACATATCCCAATGATAATCCAAGCTTACACGAAGAAATCGGAAGGAAAACCCAAAAATCCGAAATTCTAGATCCAAGAGATTAATACCTTTGATTCGACGTTTCGGAGATGAAGAAGTGATGATAAATTCAACTCAAAGACTTGAAGATGATGATTGATGATTACACCTCGAAGAATCCCCTCTGGATCGCTCGGAATCGCCCAAAAATACCGAAGGAATGAAATGAGATGAGAAATGACGAACTCGACTAAAGCATCAATTTATACTCGGTCCGAGTTAGCGTGCGCTAGCCATGCATAGCGTGCGCTAACGAGTAGTTTGGGTAGTCGGTACCCTGTCCAGAACACGGTAGCGCGCTACGTACCTCTTTGTAGCGTGCGCTACGGCCATACTACTAGCGTGCGCTAATATCCATTGTTAGCGTGCGCTAGCGAAATATTTGACGCCTTGATCGGAGTCGAGAAAACCATCGCCCTCGATCTAACCTCGATAGCGTGCGCTACAACCATTATTTAGCGTGCGCTAATATGTCGGTTGCGTCGCTAACAACAATGCATAGCGTGCGCTATGAATAAACCGGTGCGATCCGGTAGCCACCTGGACTCAACACGATCCGCCCTAGCGCGCTACTCCACACACATAGCGTGCGCTACTACGACCCGATAGCGCGCGCTACTTACCACTCGTAGCGTGCGCTACCAATATTCTCACTGCGATCCGGTACCTTACGGGTGCGGCCAAGGTAGCCTTAGCGTGCGCTAAGGCTGAGCGGTAGCGTGCGCTACCTATACCCAATTAGCGTACGCTAAAAGGAGTATGTAGCGTGCGCTACTCCTCAAGCACAACTTGCAACGAAAATGACAAAGATGATAAACACGGCACGAAACTCCAATCAGATTAATGATGAATGACGATCGATACTCGATACAATTACTCTGAATGATGAATACCATGACTGAATCTGAGTGACAAATGATCAATAATGAATGAAATCACTGAGTATCAAATACTGAATGATAATTACTGAGTGATAATTACTGAATTACAACTGGGTATTACACTAACGACGGGAAGACTGGCTCATCAAAGTGACTTACGAGATCGTCTGCCAAGGTATATTTTAAGCGGACTATGAGTGAAAACGCATGTCATATTCATCATTTATAACCCATCATAATGCGTTGTGGTGACGCACTTTGGCACATGAACATGTGGACGATAAAGGTTTTCATTGTTAACACAATCCAGTTAACAAAATGCATATGGTTACACTTGTAACTAAGCATTTGAATGATGATAGATATAGGTGAATATGACATGTTGACCTATGCTACATAACCGTAGCTACTGGTCTTGAGAATCCAACAAAACCGCCACCATGCACCACCGAGATCGAACATAAAGAAACGATTGAACCGATGATAGGCCGTTGGTTTTATCAAACTTCTAGTGCTTTCTTGAAGAGTTCACTCCCTTCACCAGCCCCAAACACCTCAAAATTTCGTGAGCATGTATAAACAGGTGTTGGGATTCCAAAACCATCAACCTTGTGGTTAAAAACCGGTCGAAATGATATCGAACTGGTTGATAGGATGGCTGGTGGTATGTGAAAACTTCATTTAAGTGGTTCACCTCCTTTCAAGTTTCCAAATGGCATCAAAATTTGTGAGAAGGTAGCCTTGGATGTTAGGAAATACTTGTTAAAATTTCACTTTAAGACTTGGTCCAAAAAGTGGGTGAACCGACCTTTACAATGACTGGTCCGCAAGTTAAACAACCATAAACTCAGGTTTCATCAACTTATCAATCATTGTCAAAGGAACAACATAACATATAAATGTTATCACTTGAGTACGACCATTTTTGAACACCATCATAGCATCATAAGCCACCCAGGCTAATACTTATGATCATGTATGTATAAGGACTCGGTGAAAAGGGAGGACTCAGCACAATGCTTATGTGAGTCGCTACATTATTCTCTTTAGCATAGGAGGGTGTCATCTCCTAATCGTGCCAAAGAATATGCTTAAATCAATGAACATGGCGAAGAAGGATCATTGAGGGGGTCTTTGGCGTCACACATGTTTATGAAAACAAGACGCGGATGACATAAATATCATCATCGGTCATGAGCCCTGCTCACAACTCCACCAACGTACTTTGGTGTCTTTGATCCAACTAGTTTTTTTGTTCAAAGAAAATGATGTCCATGATAATACCGTGGTATATGGATCATCAAACTGTCCAAACTTCGGACTATTAAAGCCTAAATGTGTCAATGTCCCAATACATCTTCTGGTTACAAAAACCGATGCAAGCCGGACCATATTGACCCATGAATATTTTTCCTTTTCACATATCCAATACAAGTGATGCATAAGATTTTATTTCTCACAAATTAGAATGAGATGCTATGAGTGATACACTTTTGGCATATATGTCATCGAGTCATAACATGGTTCAATTGTTACGGAACATATGTGACTAGAAAACACCATTCGGCATTCAACAACTTGAGCATTATTCCACTCATTGATTGTGATGACCTAGTCATCATAGTCACGATGGATTTATAAACCGAAATCCAAAAATATCGTGTTCCTTGAAAATAGCTTAATACGCACTCAATTTCGCTTGTAAAATTTTACAAATATGAGCATAGCGAACACTCTAACAACATAGAGATTTTATACCAGATACGATCAAAATGATCTATCATATTGAGTGCATAACATGGCAAGGTTATATGCCTAAGGGGCAAAATTACGACACACGCATGGTGTAACACTACCATGCACACGCTCGACCTTCTTATAAGGGTGCGTATTTTGGGCTTCCCCAAGGAAACTGTTTTTCAACATTTGAAAGATGATAGTTTAGCGTACAACGCATACCAAAAACCGCATCATTTGTGGCAAATTCGGCCAAAAAGAGGTTGAAAAATATGTGTCATAAGACCACTTGTAAATTTAAGATGGGAACCAAGTTGGTAGGGACAAAAGTTAGCACAATCGCTGGAAATAAAATTCCGCGCAGCTTGACTTTTGTTCAATAAAACAGCGATAACTCCCTTGTTAGGAAGGTTATGGACAAACGGTCAGATGTTCTGGAAACTAGACTTCCATATATTTCTATCCACATGTTGTGCACCACGCGGATCATTAAACTCAGATCACAGTGCATGTTTTAATTGACTGCTTTAGTATTTCCCAAGTTTAGTGAGAAAACAAGGTTGAGACCATATCCAATGGCATAAGCGTTGATGCAAAAACATGGCAATAACAGCCATAGGTGCGTCTAAACGCAGCAGGGTGTTCGATTTCTTATCTCGACTAATGATCCTTTCGGTAACTCCAACTTGGTAGACTTGCAGAGAAAGTAGGAATGTCGGTACAGCTAAGGCTGTTTAAAAACCACTAATTCCGTTTGAACTTTCAAAGCATAAATAAATATCAAGGAGGATGCGCCTAGTCATGATCAAAGTGTAGACAAAATCCACCAAAGTGCATCAAATCGACCAAGTATTTTAATTCTCAATTTGTAAGTATACGTTATAATAGCCATGTTATATGGATGCAACGCGGTGCATCAATATTAAGCATTTTGAACCATGAGACATAATGAATATACCATAACCAACTCGTCTTGACCATCCAATAAGATCGACTAAACATAGTCAAATGTATAAGGCACATACCTTTACAAATACTTGGAAAAATATTCGGACCTATAGTCACACGAACTATAATCGAGGTCAACGAATTCATGTATTTACCGCAATATGCCATTGCTTTACATGTTAAAATTCATGAGAATTACTCTTACACTCTTTCATATATTATATTGCAAGGAGACGGTGCATGACTACACCCACATGCAATATTTTATTTTAATAGGATGAAAGATGGAGTTTTCCAAGTATGAGATTGGGTCAAGACCAACGTGTTGGTCGCTCAATTCATCGTGACAAATCCGTCACAAATCGATTTTAACCACGACATATCTGTCGCAATCGATGTTTGTCCCATTTGTACGTCACAATTCCATGACTAATCATGAACAAGTCATAACTTTACCGTTACCGACAATATTCATTTTATTCAATTGTTGGTTTAAAATCGACAAAACGGCGACGTCAAATCACACCCAAAACGTGGTGTATGCAACAACCACAAATATCGACTTTCAACAATTATCCGTGACTCCCCCAGGACCGTCACACAGTTTACTTCGACATACGAGATTGATACCACCTCTCATAGTCTCATCCACCGCAAAGTAGCGTGGGAGATAAAGAACCCAATTCCCCAATTCCCAAAAAAAATTCCCAAAAGAGAGAAATTGAAAAATGGGAACTTTAATAAAGTCTTACGGGTACTTGGTTCCATATTTGCTTTGATCCTTGAACGGGAGATTCTCTCCATATGAGCAATATTTTCGTGGTACTCGGTTCCATATTTACTTTGATCCTTGAACGGGAGCTTCTCTCCATATGAGCAATATTTTCGTGGTACTCGGTTCCATATTTACTTTGATCCTTGAACGGGATAATAAATATGGCTTCTCTCCATATTTTGCACATCATCATGAGCAACATATTTTCCTATATTCATGTAAAACATAAACATGGTAAGATTCATAAGTGTACAAATTAATAAACAAATGAATCATTAATTAGGGAAAGATGGAGAGTTGAGAAACGCCCGGATAGGGCTACTGGGCTCGATAATTCGGCCGAAAAAGGAATCGAGCACGGCGATGCAGCAGCTCGGTAGTGGATGAGGTCGGATCACCAAATTTCCTTATAAAAAATCTACTTCTCTGCCAAGCTTTTGGGCATTGGTTTCCCTTCTGCTTTAAGCTGTTCAATCTTTCTCTGGGCTTATTTTGCCCAAGTGAACTTTGCCAAGGCATTTTCAACATCAAGTATGGTGCAATTATAATGTTTTGCAGCATCCTTTTTGGGATTGCTTTGAATGTTCTCCCCAGTAGGATCAAAACCCCCTAGGTGACGAATTATGGCTTCTTGCTTCTCAAAGTCATCGGTGAAAGTGGCCTCACCGCCCCTCCCCACCACGTACTACTTCAATTTCTTCAACTTCCTGGCTTTGCTCATCTCCTCCGCAAACCGGAGAAGGGTAAAGGAGTCGTCGGTTTCGGAGGGCTCGGCGGTGGTCTTCCTGCCTGTAAACATTCCTTTCATCTTGTCCAGCCATGATGCGCTAAGATGCGACGTGGATGAGATACAATGGGGAGTAGATGGATCGATATTGCGGCGGCGGGCACGACAATGAGATGTGACGAGTAATTGAAGCATTATTACTTGGCAGCGATTTCAGATCGGAAATCGGAGGGGCGCATAAGGTCCGATCTGGTGCGGTGGGGAGGGAGGTCGCACCAGATTTTTTTTGGGGGGCTGGGTCCGTCTGGTTCACGATGGGGTCGAACGGAGCAGGGCGGTGGAGACGGAGCTGGAACTCGCCGCTGGATTGGATGTGAACCTCGATCGGGGGTGGGGTCGCGGTCCCGGGGGGGTTGCAGATCGCGACAGAGGAGGAGGAAGGAGGCGATCTGGTATGTGGCCGCTTGGGGAAGATGACGGCGGACGCGGAGCTAGGGTTTTCGGCGGTGTTTTTTTTTTTATTATTATTATTTTTTTCGGGATTTTGGACGAATTTGTCCTACTCAGTTGAGATACTACGTGTTGATAACGTGTTTCAGGAGAAAGTAAAAAGACTGTAAATAGAGTCGATCAATTATATTCATAACACTGATAGAGAAGCCTTTATATAGGCATTACAATGAGAGTCCTTCCATACATAGGATTCCTAGATAAGGTAAGACATCTAATAGGATCCTACTACCTCTAGAAGGATCTAGAACCTTCCATCTATGTATCTACAACCATTATTAGGTAAGACACATCACGGGAATAATAATTCCCGAAACATATTTAAATTTTTATAGTCCAATTGTATTTTATTCAAATTGAACGATTTTTTTCTACTCCACTAAAGTTCCCAATTTTAAGAATAAATTCATATTAATGAAATATATAATTAGATTTATACAATAGTTTTAAATAAGTAGAATATAGAAATCATCAAAATAATGAAATTTAGTGAACCTCATTGTTGATCATTTTACACAATTAAATATGTATCAGTTATTAGTTATTTCCCAAATAATTTTATATAAACAGCTAATATAAAATGCTAGTCATGTAATATCCGCAAATTCGATTTCCGGTAATTTTCTTTTTTTTTTTGGCGGAAGTCCGTTTTGACGATTTGCTTGGGACCGTTTCGTCATCATGAGAATGATTAATTCTACACTTTTCAACATCCGAGTTCGTTTCGGTGTCGTTTTGTTGAGTTCCGTGCTTTTTAACGACTTTTCCGCACTTGGGTTCGATTCTTGCGAATCTCGTTCTAAACTCCTGTTCCGAGTTTCCCGTAAGTCCGTTTAACTTTGTTGGACGTGTTGTGAACTTCGCTTTGGTTATTCGATCACGTATCGTGATTTTCGGGCATTTTGGGCCATTTTGTAATTTATCCAAAGTTATGGGTATCTGTATCTGTATTTGTTGTCTCGACCCTTTTCTCGGTCGCGTATGATTAATTATTGCATTACCCTTTCATTTCGGGTCGTTGATGTTGTCCGCGAACTTTTCGTCGTGTTCGTTCCGTACGTTTTTCGTAAATCGAGTCGTCGAGCCCTGGTGGCCGGGCCCTGGCCGGACGGTTGCGTGACTGGCCGGACGATTGCGGGACTGGCCGGACGGATTTCGAGTTCGCCGAACGATGTCGGGCAGCGGCGAGCACAATGCGAGTCATCGCCAGCGGCACACTGTCGGCCGCGGCACACTCGTGTTCAATTGTTGGCCGCAATCGTACAGTGCCGCGGCACTGCTGCCAAGTCACTTCGCGGCACACTTGGCCGGCGCGCTGCCGTCGACCACCGGGAGCCATTTTTGGGCTCGTGCGCGGCACACTCGGCTGGGCGCGGCACACTGGCGATCGACCTATATCTGCGTTTTTTGGGCGAGATCAACCCATTTCTTCCCTTTTCTTCAACCTACACGAGAGAGAAGGCTTGAGAGAGAGAAGTTTCATCATCTATCACTTGAGTGTTGGATTTTCATCATTTTCATCCGGTTGTGAAGCTCGGATCATCGATCTATCGCGTATTCTCCGGATCAAAGTACTTGGATCTTCAAAGGTAATTTCATCAAACCTCTTGGATTTCGATTTTGTATTGAGTGATGATGTTTTGGATGTTAAAATCATGTTGTATGAAGTGATATACGCATGATTATGGGCATGTTTGATTATTCATTGGATTATTGAAGGATTATTCAAGAACACTTTGAATATTGTGTTGGATTTTGGGGTTTTTCGTAAATTCGTCCGATTTATCCGATTTGAAGCTTGAGAACCTTGAGATTAGGATGTATCTATACCGTATGCATGTGTTTCCTTCGATTTTACGGATTTTGATTGTGTCGTTTTCGGACTTGTGAGAGGTTGGGCGATTTTCCAACCTCTAGTTGTTTAGGCGTGTGTTGTCATGAATCGTAGACGGGTTTCGGGAATTTCTTCGTGTACTTTGAGTATGGATAATTGATTATCATTTCCTTGCGAATCGTTTAGGTGCCGGAAGCGCGTTCTTGGACCTACCGAACTCATACCCTTTTTCCGTTCGATTCCTCGATGTCTCAAAGGCAAGTATATATTTATGATTGTACGTTCTCGACTTTGAAAGTAAGAAATATTGATGGTATGATATGAACGAACCGTTTCTACGGCATTTAGGGCTGGGGGCGGGGCGGGTTGGGGCGGGGCGAAGGTAAAACCGCATCCGCCCCGCAATTTTTGTGCGGTGCGGGTTTTTGCGGGGCGGGGCATTTTTGATATTGAAAACCGCACAAAATCATAGTTTTGCGGGGCGGGGCGGGGCAAATACAATATTTATATAAATATCTAAGTGTTTTCCCTTGTTATATGCGGGGCGGGGCGGTTTTTTGCGGGGCGGTTGGGAAAAAAATAAAACCGCATTCGCCCCGCAATTTTGGTGCGGTGCGGGTTTTGTGCGGGGCGGGGCGAAATCAACATTTGAAACCGCCCCGCCTCGCTATTTTGCGGTGCGGTGCGGTGCGGGGCGGGCGGGGCGGTTTGTTTTGCCCAGCCCTAACGGCATTCATAGATATATTGATGGCATGATATGAACGAACCATTTCTACGGCATTCATATATGTATTGATGGCATGATATAAACGAACCGTTTCTACGGCATTCATACATGTATTGACGGATAATATGAACGAACCGTTTCTACGGCATTCATATACGTCTTGATGTGACGCTATGAGATTTAGTTATTCCGGAATACTAGTCTTGAATTGATGAATTGACGGTTACATTTACTTTATTGTCGAGGAGTATTGTGTTTCATACTTGATATACTTGTACTAGCTATTCGACGGCTAACCCCTTTATGGGGGAAATACTTTTTATGTATTTCAGGTTCCAGAAGAACGGACAGACGGGTATCGGATCGGCATGAAGATGATGGGCAAGTGTGATACTGTGTCTTGTCTCCGGTTATCTTTTTGGATTCCTCCATTCACTGTTGTTGTACTGGAATGTATTTTAAATACTCGAGTATTGTATTTTCAGTTTCCTTGATGTTCCGGCCTGTGTTGCCGAGGTATTGATTTGTGTGGTGACGTATATGGTTTCATTGGTTATGGTTTTTCATACCATTTGTATGGTCCTTCATTCCATTGTATGTAGACCTTCTCGGTCAAGTTTCATAGTTCCACGTATATTTAGCCTTGTGGGTCCCACGGCGGGGCTCACGGCGCTGTAATATACCCTGAATAAGTTGGGGGTGTTACAAAATATGGTATCAGAGCTTAGGTTTATGGATACCTAGGCTGTCGGTCTTTTGGGTCGATTGAGTCGTCATTTGCCCACAGTATCACTACTCTGCCATCATCACAGTGCGACCGGTACTTGTAAGTCCTCTCACTTTTCTTGTATTTTTCTTAATCGCTTTGTTTATAACTTGGTATTCTTGGGAATTGGTCACTTCGAGAATGTGCGATTTGGATTATACTTACGCACGTGTGTGCCCTTCAGAATGTTGGTTGAAAGTAGGAAGAATCGTGGCCGTGGTCACGGACGTGAACTCTTCATTGAGATTGTGTTAAATTGCTAATTGCGATATTGGTGTGTATCGGTATTATGTTGAGACCTTGTTCAGGAGTCGCATGCTAGTATCACGGGAGATCTTCGACTTTACAGACTTGTAAGTATGTTGTTCGGATTATTCGATAATTCTTGGTGAATTTGAATTCCCGTTGAAATGTTGTTTGTGCGAGTGATTGCAAGTTTCGAGGACGAAACTTATTTTAAGGGGGGTAGAGTGTAATACCCCGATTTTTCGGATATATTTTTTTTCGTTTATATGTTGGATGTCGTTGATGGATAATTATGCTTGAGGATGATGTGAACGTATGACAATGTTGTTGAATGCGTATATGTATTCATTGTGCCGTATGATCGTTTGGTATGTCGAGATGTTGGTCGAGGAATAGCGCACGCTACTGAGCATTTCACTGTAGCAAGTCAACGCCTGTTTGCGTACGCTAATGCATGGACATTACGTACGTTAGATGAATTTCGAAACAATACAGTAACCTCTGGACTGCCCGATAGCGCACGCTATCAAGGAAGGATAGCGTACGCTAGATCTGTAGCGCACGCTAAATATAAGGTCTAGCACGCGCTAGTGATGTGTTTTATAAAGAGGATAGACGAGTGCTGAGAGGCATTTTGTCTAATCTCCTTCTTTCAGTCAATAGATAGAGCCTTGGGAAGTACTTGAAGTTCCTAAACATTGAGAGATGATTCTCTTAAACAAGATTAAGATTGGAGAGCTCGGATTTAAGTATTGGTCTTGAAGTTTTTGATGATTCTTGGAATGGAGTTCAATTATTTTTCTTAGTGGTTCATTTTTTTTTAAGGATTACTACTTGGGAGGGAGTGGGAATCGTGTATTTTGATGTTCGTCTTATTTCAATGTAAATGCATAAATTGGACTGTACTTTTATCCGCTGCGTGAGTATTTTGAAAGGGCTTTTGGTATTTTGCCAACTGAATTTTATTTTGTAAAACCGATTCCCTAAACTGAGCTTTTGGCATTTTGGCCTTGATCGTTTTGACGGTATTTGAAAATTGATTTTTTTAGTATTTGAAAAATATTACCGTCATCGGTCTTTTTGGCATTTTTGAAATGACGTGGAAAATTGTGCTTAGCCTGGTAAATCCTTGTGAGAAGGGTTTACGGTGTGTAATATTCCCAGGAGGATCTGGGGTGTTACAATTATGGTATCATGTGATAATGTTATACGAGATTTATTGGAATTGTAATAACAGAATTCAGATGTTGATACGATTATTGAGATCTTCTTCATATGATGATAATGGTTTTGTTGCGATTCTTGAGGTTGTATGAATGGCATGATTAGGGCTGGGGGCGGGGCGGGTTGGGGCGGGGCGAAGGTAAAACCGCATCCGCCCCGCAATTTTTGTGCGGTGCGGGTTTTTGCGGGGCGGGGCATTTTTGATATTGAAAACCGCACAAAATCATAGTTTTGCGGGGCGGGGCGGGGCAAATACAATATTTATATAAATATCTAAGTGTTTTCCCTTGTTATATGCGGGGCGGTTTTGCGGGCGGTTGGGAAAAAAATAAAACCGCATTCGCCCCGCAATTTTGGTGCGGTGCGGGTTTTGTGCGGGGCGGGGCGAAATCAACATTTGAAACCGCCCCGCCTCGCTATTTTGCGGTGCGGTGCGGTGCGGGGCGGGCGGGGCGGTTTGTTTTGCCCAGCCCTAGGCATGATGAAGAAAATGGTAACATGGAGATATATACCTCGGATATGTTGTTCTGAACGTGATTTCGGATATTTCATGTTCTTGAAGAATTCTTGAATTATACGAGGTGATGAAAATTTTTAAGAAGTGTTGATGTTTTGAAAATGAATATGGAATATTCATATCTAGAGCTAAACTATGTGTTTGAAATAAAATTCGTATAGGAATACGAATGTGATTATGAGTTTGATGAGACTATTATTCATCTCTGAATTTAGAAGCCCATAAATGCGGAGCAAATATTCAAGTCGAATGATTGGATTGTTTGATAACCTTTTTAATATGATTATCTATTGTTACGACGGTCGGAAGGTTGAATTAATGATAGTCATAGGTAAATTTTAACGATGGATTTACGAGAAGGGAACCTTGTCAATTCGTATTTAAGAATTGAGTTTGGAATCGATAACATTTAGACCCTTATTATTGGTCGAATTGGTTCTTTGATATGATCATCGGATTTCGGCTCGTCTTGTGGACATGGATTCGTGAGGGTCTGAGTTGGATAATTCAGACTGTGTTTAATCGAGATATTGTGGAACCGGTGAGTTGGGGCCTTGTTGTATTGATATTAATCGTCATCGAACCTGTTGTTTATTAACACTTCGTTTTACAATAAGATATGATGTTTGATCATGGATTATGACTGTTATGTTGCGGTTGAGGTTGAAGAGTTCGTAATCAGCTTGGTCGGAAGTGAGGAAATCGTAGACGAAAGCAACTGAATTGGTAACAGTTCGTGGCATTGATATCGAGGCAAGTTTTATACTTGTACTAGTCAATGAGATTAATGTTATCGTGTATGTGTACGGATGTATTGTATCATTTCAAGACTTAGCCTCTTCGTGATTTATTGATGTTCGGGAATTGTTTGGTTCGACACCCGTCGGCAAATTATGCCAGATGTTACTGTTGTTTGTAAATGGCCGATTTAAGGCATTGCGATACTTCTTGGTAATATTTGTCGATAGCCGGTTCGCGGTATCGACGTATCGATTGTTATTATTGATTGATGTTCCATCAAGATATTTTTTGTGATAAATCGTTATTGATATCAGTGTTTTTCTATTGATGTCGTTTTGGCCGATTGAAGGCATTGACGTATTCGATTATCATCTTCGTTATCGGTAACCGATTAAAGGTGCTGAGACATCCGTTGTATAATTGTTATCGATTGTCCGCTCTAAAGGTAATCGATATATTGAATTGGGATTATCAAAGATAATTCCCATCCGTTGTCAAAAATATTCTCATCCGTTGTATCGTTGTTATCGATTGGTCGTTCTACGGTAATCGAAGTATTGAATTGGGACTGTCGAGGATAGTTCCCATCCGTTGAATTATTATTGTCGTGTTGGCCGACTCAAGGCAGCACACTATTATTCTTGTGAACTCAGTAATTTTGTAATCGTTGAGGATTGAGGGTTCCCGAATTGTTGTGTTGTGATTGTTGCTCGTGTTAATCGGTCCTTATGGATTTTGATCCCAGGATGGTTGTTTTGAATATTGTTGGTCATGTCGATCTTTCATTATTCGTGTGTCATCGTTCACTTGGTGAGTCGTATGATCCGTATAGGATATATTATCCTTTGAGTTTCGTTGTCACGTCGTATCGTGGCATATCTGGAATCATATCTGCGTGCCGATTGGTTATGTGTAGGATTTTTAGCCAGGCACACGATGGTCATGCATGGATGTTTCCGCATTGGACCGTGCACACGAGATGTAGTTCGTGAGGCTAATTAGGTACATTGTCACACGTATATTCTGGATTCCGTATACGGGGTGGACATGTGCACGAACACATTTTCGGATCGGGCATACTGTGATGTCCCTCTTGAGACTTATCGTTTGGTCGTTCGTAGTCCATGTTGTATTGGATATGTCCGACGATTTGCGACTGGTTGTTCATACGCCGAGGGGTATGTCCGACAGTCAAGTTTGTTTCTTTGAGATCTGCATTGTGATGATTTACAGCTTCGGGCTGTTCGGCTTTCAGGCCATTGTAATGTATCGGTATTTTCCGTTGGAGCCTTCGGACATTGTGATTCGTATCTATTTCGGCATTGGTTTGGTTTACCTTCGGGTAACGTATTGTAGTGTTCTATGTTGATGATTCGCCGTTTGGGCGTAAGTTTTCGGTTCTTGTGTATCTCGTTGAGTTTTTCCTAGCGGGATATTTTTCTCCCTACTTGTTTTAAGTTTCGGGACGAAACTTCTTTTAAGGAGGGTAGAATGTAATATCCGCAAATTCGATTTCCGGTAATTTTCTTTTTTTGGCGGAAGTCCGTTTTGACGACTCGCTTGGGACCGTTTCGTCATCCTGAGAATGATTAATTCTACACTTTTCAACATCCGAGTTCGTTTCGGTGTCGTTTTATTGAGTTCCGTGCTTTTTAACGACTTTTCCGCACTTGGGTTCGATTCTTGCGAATCTCGTTCTAAACTCATGTTCCGAGTTTCCCGTAAGTCCGTTTAACTTTGTTGGACGTGTTGTGAACTTCGGTTTGGTTATTCGATCACGTATCGTGATTTTCGGGCGTTTTGGGCCATTTTGTAATTTACCCAAAGTTATGGGTATCTGTATCTGTATTTGTTGCCTCGACCCTTTTCTCGGCCGCGTATGATTAATTATTGCATTACCCTTTCATTTCGGGTCGTTGATGTTGTCCGCGAACTTTTCGTCGTGTTCGTTCCGTACGTTTTTCGGAAATCGAGTCATCGAGCCACAGTGGCGAACGCTGGCCGGACGGTTGCGTGTTGGCCGGACGATTGCGGGGCCCAGTCGGACGGATTTCGAGTTACGGCGAGCGATGTCGAGCAGCGGCGGCGAGCACAATGCGAGTCAGCTGCCGCACACTGTCGGCGCGGCACACTCGTGTTCAATTGTTGGCGACCGTCATGCACACTGGTGCGGCTGCTGCCAAGTCACTTCCGCGGCACACTTGGCCGGGCGCCTGCTTGTCGACCACCGGGAGCCATTTTTGGGCTGTCTTGCGGCACACTCGGCTGGGCAGCACACACAGCGATCGGCCCTATATCTGCGTTTTTTGGGCGAGATCAACCCATTTCTTCCCTTTTCTTCAACCTACACGAGAGAGAAGGCTTGAGAGAGAGAAGTTTCATCATCTATCACTTGAGTGTTGGATTTTCATCATTTTCATCCGGTTGTGAAGCTCGGATCATCGATCTATCGCGTATTCTCCGGATCAAAGTACTTGGATCTTCAAAGGTAATTTCATCAAACCTCTTGGATTTCGATTTTGTATTGAGTGATGATGTTTTGGATGTTAAAATCATGTTGTATGAAGTGATATACGCATGATTATGGGCATGTTTGATTATTCATTGGATTATTGAAGGATTATTCAAGAACACTTTGAATATTGTGTTGGATTTTGGGGTTTTTCGTAAATTCGTCCGATTTATCCGATTTGAAGCTTGAGAACCTTGAGATTAGGATGTATCTATACCGTATGCATGCGTTTCCTACGATTTTACGGATTTTGATTGTGCCGTTTTCGGACTTGTGAGAGTTTGGGCGATTTTCCAACCTCTAGTTGTTTATCCGTGTGTTGTCATGAATCGTAGATGGGTTTCGGGAATTTCTTCGTGTACTTTGAGTATGGATAATTGATTATCATTTCCTTGCGAATCGTTTAGGTGCCGGAAGCGCGTTCTTGGACCTACCGAACTCATACCCTTTTTCCGTTCGATTCCTCGATGTCTCAAAGGCAAGTATATATTTATGATTGTACGTTCTCGACTTTGAAAGTAAGAAATATTGATGGTATGATATGAACGAACCGTTTCTACGGCATTCATAGATATATTGATGGCATGATATGAACGAACCGTTTCTACGGCATTCATATATGTATTGATGGCATGATATGAACGAACCGTTTCTACGGCATTCATACATGTATTGACGGATAATATGAACGAACCGTTTCTACGGCATTCATATACGTCTTGATGTGACGCTATGAGATTTAGTTATTCCGGAATACTAGTCTTGAATTGATGAATTGACGGTTACATTTACTTTATTGTCGAGGAGTATTGTGTTTCATACTTGATATACTTGTACTAGCTATTCGACGGCTAACCCCTTTATGGGGGAAATACTTTTTATGTATTTCATGTTCCAGGAGAACGGACAGGCGGGTATCGGGTCGGCATGAAGATGATGGGCAAGTGTGATACTGTGTCTTGTCTCCGGTTATCTTTTTGGATTCCTCCATTCAGTGTTGTTGTACTGGAATGGATTTTAAATACTCGAGTATTGTATTTTCAGTTTCCTTGATGTTCCGGCCTGTGTTGCCGAGGTATTGATTTGTGTGGTGACGTATATGGTTTCATTGGTTATGTTTTTTAATACCATTTGTATGGTCCTTCATTCCATTGTATGTAGACCTTCTCGGTCAAGTTTCATAGTTCCACGTATGTTTAGCCTTGTGGGTCCCACGGCGGGGCTCACGACGCTGTAATATACCCTGAATAACTTGGGGGTGTTACAAGTCAAACCAGCTAATACAATCAGATAGTCAAAACAGCTAATCAATCAATTAATAATTAACACCTAACCGCTGATTGACAAACATGATCAATATTTTGTGGTATTTGTAAATACCAACTTTTGATTTACTTGTTGATTTATTTCATCAAAAGGAAAGACGTACTACCACTAATTCAGTCTAGGGCGGGCCGTGGTGGCCCCTGCTCCTAAAAGTAAGGAGATGATGTGTTTTTGCTTTTAAGATAGGTGTTTGTGGTCTTTTTTACAATTAAATAATTTAAATATTTTTTTGTAATATTAATATTGTTTGAGGAGAAAGTAAAAGACAGCAAATCAATTGTATTGATAACAATGAATAGAGGGGCCTTTATATAGGCATTACAATGAGAGTCCTTCCATACATAGGATTCCTAGTTAAGGTAAGACATCTAACAGGATCCTACTACCTCTGGAAGAGTCTAGAACCTTCCATAACTCTATCCCCCTACAACCAGTATTAGGTAAGACACCAATAAGGAAAGGATTTCCCGGAACACTCCCCCTGTGTCGAACACTAATACTAACATGGTGCATAAGGTGTTGCCTCGGTAAAAAACCTTTCCAAGTCAAATAAAACCCCGTGGGAAAAACAAAGACTTTGGTGAGGAAAAAGAGCACAACGCACCAACTACAAATGTCAGAATCATGTGAAGTATACTCCCCCTGAGGTATACATGACAGCTCATTCCATCGAGCTATCATTAGTTGAGCTCGGATAATCGACACATGCCGATGCTTCTCACATGTTTCTCAAATGTAGATTTCGGCAGAGACTTAGTGAACAAGTCTGCGATATTCTCATCGGAACTCACTTGTTTCACTTCGATATTCAGCAATTTCTGCTGCTGCTGATTATAAAAGAACTTCGGCGCGATATGCTTGGTATTGTCACCCTTTATGAAACCTAACTTCATCTGCTCAATGCATACCGCATTGTCCTTAAAGATGCAAGTAGGGGTTGCTGTAGTGGGATCTAATCCACACGTTCCTCGTATATGGTCTATGGTGGCCAGGAGCCAAATGCACTCCCTTACGGATTCGTGCAATGCAATTATCTCTGCATGGTTCGAGGAAGTAGCAACCGAGTGCGCTTGGAAGATCGCCAAAATAACGCCGTATTCCCAATGGTGAACACATAACCAGTTTGGGAACGTCCTTTATGCGGGTCAGAGAGATAACCGGCATCAGCAAATCCAACTAACGTGTCGTTAGGATTCTCTGCATAAGGGGTAAGCTTGCTCGCATTAGCACTTCTGGTAGTCAAGCTACCATGCTTAGCTGCAATATAAGAGGAAGATCGACGGTCGGTATGCATCGTCTTAACCTCAACAGTTCCTTTCGGAATATCACTCTCTTTTGCGTAGGGAAAGAACAATCCAAGATCACTGGAGCCTTTCAAGTATCGAAAGATGTGTTTTACTCCATTCCAATGCCTTATCGTGGGAGCGGAGCTAAATCTCGCTAAAATATTCACAGAGAATGCGATGTCTGGACGAGTACATTGAGCCAGATACAACAACGCACCGATTGCGCTAAGGTACGGTGTTTCTGCTCCAAGGACCTCTTCATCCTCCTCTTTGGGACGAAACGGATCCTTGTTCATTTCTAGACTTCGACCAACCATGGGGGTAGCAAGAGGATGTGCCTTGTCCATACTAAATCGCCTGAGCATTTTGTGGACATAGGCAGACTGATGAATGAATATGCCGTCATCTCGATGTTCTAGCTCTAAGCCCAAGCAGAATCGAGTACTCCCCAGATCTTTCATCTCGAATTCGGATTTAAGGTAGCGGGCCGTTTCATTGACCTCATCTATGGTACCGATAACATTCATGTCATCTACATAGACGGCTACAATCACGAATCCTGCATCTGTTCTTTTCACGAAAATGCATGGACAGATGTCACTGTTCTCGTATCCCTTCCCAACCAAGTATTCACGTAGGCGGTTGTACCACATCCTTCTGGATTGTTTCAACCCATACAGTGAATGACGCAATTTCACAGCGTAAGCGCTCCGTGGTTTAGAGCTACTTGATTTGGGCAATGAAATCCCTTCGGGGACTTTCATATAAATATCCGTATCTAGATCCCCATAAAGATACGCTGTAACCACGTTCATAAGTTGCATGTTCAGTTTTTCGGACACTACCAAACTGACTAAGTAGCGGAAAGTGATGATGTCCATAACGGGAGAATACTTATCCTCGTAGTCAATGCCAGGGCGCTGCGAGAAGCCTTGGGCAACTAGTCTCACTTTGTAACGCATGACCTCATCCTTATCATTGTGTTTACGAACAAAGACCCACTTATGTCTAATTGGTTTAACGCCCACGGGTATTGGCTCGATACGACCAAATACCTCACATTTAGCCATTGAGTCTAGTTCAGCCTGCATTGCATCTTTCCATTTCGGCCAATCGGCTCGTTGTTGACATTCAGCAACCGAGCGCGGCTCAGCATCGTCGTCTTCAATAATATCTTGAGCGACGGAGTAGGCAAGAGCATCATCGACTAGCGTGGACGACCTGTCCAATAGTACGTATTCACTCGTACATTGCATGGAGATTTCTTTATTTTCTGACATCAACAAAGTTTCCGACGCGTCCGTCGATTGTTCCATTCTTGATTCGAGGACATATCCGTAGTCAAAGATAATCTCGTGTGATGGAGTCACTGTGTCGATGATGAGAGGATTTTGTGTCTCCGTTCCTCTTCTCTTTCGAGGTTCGGTATCCTTTCTACCCACTGGCCTCCCCCTCTTTCGAGCAGGGATAAGAGCAGCCGAAGCATCCGTCCCACCACTAAGGTTGACGCCGGGGGAATCATTCTTTTGGGCAGCTGAACCTTGCCCTATAACTGGGACTTCTAACCTTGCAGGAACATTCGCAGCGGGAATGGTAGATCTTGTCACTTTCGCAGTATCAGTAAAGTTGTCGGGCATCAAATCCGCAACTTTCTGAAGACTGAGAATACGTTGCACTTCTAGCTCGGATTGAGCTGTGCGGGGATCTTGATGAGGCAAGGAGGGAGCACACCAGATAATTTCCTGGCGTTCAACTGGAATCTTTCGATTCCTCTCTCCCCCAAACGACGGGAAGTTTGTCTCATCAAAGTGACAGTCTGCAAATCTTGCAGTAAACAGATCTCCTGTCAAAGGTTCCGAATAGCGGACAATTTTAGGCGATTCATAGCCAACATATATACCTAATCGTCTTTGCGGACCCATTTTAGTACGCTGTGGAGGCGTAATTGGCACATAGACTGCACAACCAAAAATGCGTAAGTGTGAAATATCAGGCTCATATCCAGTTACCAACAGGTACGCACTAAACGGTTGATTGGCAGTGGGTCGAAAGCGAATAAGTATAGCTGCATGCAAAATTGCATAACCCCAGACAGAAATCGGCAAGTTGGTGCACAATACCAATGCTCGGGCGATAAGCTGTAACCGCTTAATCATAGCCTCAGCAAGGCCATTCTGCGAATGAATATGGGGGACGGGATGTTCAACTTCAATCCCAATCGACATGCAATAGTCGTCAAAAGACTTTGACGTAAACTCACCAGCATTGTCCAATCTTAATGACGAGATTGGGAAGTCGGGGTGGTTAGCCCGTAGCTTGATGATTTGTGCTAGGGGTTTAGCAAATGCAACGTTTCTCGTGGATAGCAGAGCGACGTGTGACCATCGCGTCGATGCATCAACCAGAACCATAAAGTATCTGAATGGTCCGCACTCTGGCTGAATAGGTCCACATATGTCCCCTTGAATTCTTTGTAAGAAGCGAATGTTTTGTGTTGAGTCTTTAGCAAAGGACGGAGAGGGTATCAACTTTGCTAGTAAACAGGCTTTACAAAACAATTTATGGGCATTGGAAATTGCCACGGAAGCCTCGAGATTTACGAGAGATGCACCATCAACCTTATCAGGGCGTGCGATCTTTAATCCCGGTGATACGGTATCAAGCTCACTCACATCAATGCCGATATCGAGTGGTGCTTCCAATCGTTTTCTGGACTTGAAAAACGGATGACCATGTGAGTTTTTCAAAATGCGAATCATCATGTCGCGTCCAGGGTGACCGAGTCGGTCATGCCATAGTTGGTATGCTTCGGAATCACACAGTTCGTGACTCACAGCATAGGATTCAATAACCCTTATTGTAGTTTGGTATAAACCACTACTTAGACTCATTAGTTTCTCGAGAACGCGGCGTCTTCCGCATTCCGCCAGAGTAACACACAAAAATTCTGTCTCATTCTCACAATGTGTATCAAGGTGATAACCGTTGGCACGGATGTCCCTAAAACTTAGCAAGGTTCGGTTTGCTCTTGGGGCATAGAGAGCATTTGTGACATTAATATGCGTACCATTAGGTAGCAAGAAATGAGCAGGTCCCCTCACTTGAATTACTTGGGAGGAACCAATCATTGTTGTCACTGAGGATATATATGGCACAATATCCTTGAATAATTGCCTATTCCGAAGAATAATGTGGGTTGTTCCACTATCAGCAAGGCACTCAATTTCGCCACGAGACATCTACAATAAGACATGAAACTCGATTAGTCTTATGATGAAAGACATAGCGAAAACTCATTAACTTCGAGTTTGGGGAAATTCGACCAAGTCGATTAGGATCAAAGTTAGCACAATCGCTGGAAATAATTTCTGCGCAGCTTGACCTTTGTTCACTAAAACAGCAATAACTTCTTCGTTAAGAAGGCTATGGACGAACGGTCAGTTGTTCTGGAAACTAGACTTCCGTATATTTTTGTCCATAGATCGTGCACTTTCTGGATCATTAAACTCAGATCTCAGTGCTCGTTTCAAGTTGCTATTTTGGTATTTCCCTATTGTTGAGTGGTAGAGCAAGGTTGAAGCCTTTTTCAAAGGCATTATTGTTGATACAATACTATGGTAATATGGCCATAGGAGCGTTTAAATACTAAAAAACGCATCTTGGTGTTCGATTTATATCTCGACTAATGATCCTTTCGGTAACTCCAACTTGGTAGACTTGCAGAGAAAGTAGGAATGTCGGTCTGACTAAAAATTTGTTTAAAAACCACTGATTCCGTTTGAACTTTCAAAACATAAACAAATACCAAGGAGGATGCGCCTAGTCTTGATCATAAGTTTTGATGAAATCCACCAATGTATCAATTTAACCAAGCAATTCATTTACTGAGCAATTGTTTTATAATAAATCAAACATGCTTTCGAAGGGAAAAATAAAATTCGTTTTTGCACAATCACAGCAATTAAAAGAATTTTATTCATCATGGCCAACTTTATTACATTCATGAAAATCCAAAGTAGTTCTCGGAAACTAGAAACAAGACAAAACATAACCAAAACATAAAACTAGTCAAAATACAATGATCTAGTCAAAGTCGGCAACATTCATATGTTGGTCTTTGTCCACAATGGTGAGAGGAGGGATCTCAGTCGGGATCTCAGTATGGTTCACCTCCGTATTCTCATTATCTTCTTCCATGTAATTTGACTCTTGAGTCAAGTACTGTTTATAGTGCTTGTAGTAAGCTTGGATGTTCTTTGGCGCCTTGCAATTGCGGTAAGTATGCTTCTTCGATCCGCATGTATAGCAATTCCGGCCTTCCTTTGGAGTGGTTCCAATCCCGGCGGCAGGAGACGGTCCACGTGGTTGGGTTCCACTAGGTCCCGTGGCCGAGCCATCTTGCCTCTTCCACACATTGGAACAACGACCTCGTCTTTTCCCTCGCTTGCTCGAGTCATGCACCCGTGGTGCTTGCAAAAACTGAGTAGCGTTGCCTTTTCTATTTTGTCGTGGTGCCTTCCTGTGGGTAGCCTCATTCACTTCCGGAATCGGCTTCGTACCAGCTGGGCGCGCATTGCTATTGAGAATAATCTCATGGTGCCTTTCTTTTTTCGCGAGGTGGGAGATAAGGTCACTAAAATTTTTAATTCTCCCTTCCTCATAGGCAACGCGCAGCTAATGAGCAATCACACTTGCTCCCACGGGAAACGTGTTAAGAGTCTTCTCGATCAAATCTTGATCAGACTTCTTGACACCACAAAAACCAAGATCAGCGCGAAGATTGAGGATGGCTTGATTATAGGCCTCCACATTCGCATAATCCAAAAATTGGATTTGTTCCCACTGAAGTTGCAATTCGAGGAAGCGCTGATCATGCACATTATTAAATCGTTGTTCGAGTGTATCCCATAGTTCTTTGGGGGTTTGAAAATTTATATAAAACTTTTTCAACAACGGATGTATATGTCTACGCAAGTACATCAGTGCATTAGCCTTGGTTTCCTCGCTCGGTTCTTGAGCGGTAGGCTCGTTAGAGGGAAAGATTGTGGTGGTAAATCTCTTACCGACGAACGCCAAGCGAACGTCTGAGACCCACCTATGGTACTCCTTACCAGCATGGTCAAGGATGTCGAACTCCGGATGAACATTGGAGCTTTGTGCCATCTACAAGATATAAACAAGAGGAAGTTAGTCTTGTTGGATTTTTAGTGACAATGTAAACGGTCACAATCGATGCTTTTAAAAGCGTGTAACATAACCGTTACTCGATTTACTTCCCTTAATTATTGTTTAGTAAAGTCAACAAAAAAAACGGCGATATCAGATCGCACCCAGATACGTGGTGTATGCAACAACCACAAGTATCGACTTTCAACAATTTCGTGACTCCCCCAGGACCGTCACACAGTTTTCTTCGACTCGCAGAGATACCGACTTCTCTCGCGGTCTCATCCACCGCAAAGTAGCGTGGGAGATAAAGAACCCAAGAACCCATGTCCCAAAAGAAAAATTCCCAAAAGGAGAGAATTGAAATAGGGACAAGTCAGATAATTACCTCGATTATAAAATTAGGTACGTGCTGAATTTGTGGTGTGCTTCGATCTACCGGTTGGTACTCGATGCGACGACGTGAAACCAGAGGCGCAATTTTGGCGGCTTCCGAAGATAAGTTGATGTTCGGGTTTGGTCCGAGATTCGAGAATCGGGTCGGACTTGGTTGGAGCTGGAGCCGGCGCGGTGGTCGATGACGGTCGGCGGCGGCAGTTAGCGCGTCGGCCGGCGGCGATCCGTGGTGATGTTCGGCTGACTGGATCGGCGGTGGCTTCATTTGGAGCTGGATCGGCGCAATTCCATGAGCGGTGGCGGTGGTCGCGGCGTGGCGGCGCGGGTAGCGGCGACGGGCCGGTGCTCGGCGGCAAGGCGGCCGGCGGCTGGCCATGGCCAAGCGGCCATGGTAGGCAGTGGCGGCGCAGGCTGTGGCGGTGGCGTGGCAGCCGATGGCAGTCGCGGCGGGCAGCGGCGTGGCGGTAGCGCGGCCGGCAAGTATGTGGCGTGATGGTAGGCTGCGGTAGCGCAGCTGAGATGGTGGCGGCGGTGGAGGGCTGGCCGAATTTTTTTTTTCGTTCGAGCTACGTGCTGATAACGTGTTTGAGGAGAAAGTAAAAGACAGCAAATCAATTGTATTGATAACAATGAATAGAGGGGCCTTTATATAGGCATTACAATGAGAGTCCTTCCATACATAGGATTCCTAGTTAAGGTAAGACATCTAACAGGATCATACTACCTCTGGAAGAGTCTAGAACCTTCCATAACTCTATCCCCCTATAACCAGTATTAGGTAAGACACCAACAAGGAAAGGATTTCCCGGAACAAATATTAAATTTAAAATTTTTATTTTAGACTTAATTTCAAATTAGGATAATCCAAAAAAACAAAAACTCAAATTGCATTTTGAAGTTTTTTTGTTGAAACACACACAAAATGCTCAAAACGAGGTTTTGGGAATTTTGCGTTTTGTGTACAGATTTTTTTTTGTTTTCCAAAATGCATTTTTGAAAATGATAAACACATTTTTAGTGTTTTCGAAAATAAAAACAGAAAATGACCTCAAAACAGGAAAGAGAATAGGGCCTTATACTCGCTCCATTCCATTTTCAATTTTTCAGAAGTATTGTATACTACATTTCAATTGTGTTCCCACTAATACTAAATGAAATATGATTTTGTAATAATATTCAGAAGCTCATAATCGAAGTATATTTTTAGAACACTTAAAGTTTTATTTTTTTCTTTTATTTAATTTTTAGCTTCTATTTACAGATATTTCATACTTGTGATTTTCGGTCAATCATGGTTCTCTTACCTACAAACACTCTCTTAATATTATGTAAAAGTTATAAAAATGACTATTTTCCCCATGTTTAGTTGTTTTAGAATAATACTCCATTAGTCATTTTATATAATATCATGGAGTATTAGCTTCTCTCGCAAAAAATCTGACAAAAATGTATATATAATATTCTCTCTCTCAAATCCATACTCCAAGAAATGTCGTCTATTTCTTGTCCAATAAATTATTTTTTAAAATATAATTTAATTGTAAATGAAAATATAAATGATTATTTATGCAAAAAAAAAAAAATCTCTATGGAGTCTATATCATATGAATCACGATAATTACTTTTTCATCTACATTAAATCATACTGTGTGGAAGTGTATTCATTTCGATCTCTTAAAAATAATTTGAGATTATTGTATGTATGAGACTTTTTTTTAAGTTCTCTTTATTTCTATTTATTTTTTCGGATTTTTTTTAAGTCCATAAATGTGAATGTGATTTTTTAAGACTTTTATGAACTTTATATAAGGACATTTAGAGAGTTTGATGGGTTTTCTACCATTTTTTTTTCTGCAAAGTTATTATGCATTTAAAAACTGAGATAGTTTATGGCAAATTTGATGAACATAAAACTTATCATTTGTAATAATTTCAAATAAAAATAAACATATTAAACAATTCAAAATTTTGATTTATAGCATTGCCTCTATTAATGGTGTATTTGGTAATTTAGCTGATAAGCTAACTGATGACTGATAAGTCAACTTATTGAAATACTACTTTGAGCATTATCTCAATAAGCTATCTTATAAATTAACGTATAAGTCAGTTTATGACGTAACAGAGCTTTTTAAATAAGCTAAAAAAATAAACCAGATTATAAGCTAGATACTTTTTACTAAGGCCATGTTTAGCACTAGCTTATAAGCTTCAGAAGCTTATTTGACCATTGACTAAAAAAACCTCGTTTCGTAAACGACTAACTTCTCAAATCAGCTAGCTTATTAATAAGCTAATTTTTCAAGCTTATGTAAAAAGAAGGTAGTTTCTCATCTTTATATATTCCATATATGCGTGACCTAAATAAAAAACATAGAGTTTTTTACATAAGCATCCCCTGAGTAATTGACATATTACAAATAAACCCACCATCCGTTAACTTTTCAGGAAAAATTAAGGCTTCAGATGAGTGGTGGACGCGAAAAATTATGGTTAGTCTGATCATCACTATATTACACTTGCTAATGAATTACTTTGTTATAAACATAATACAATAATTTCGTTTTCGATTTATCTTTTATATTTTACGGAATCTTTTTGATACCTATTGTTTTTGCGAACTTGTTCGTAACTAAAATTATACACACAAGTCCTATTCAGCGGCAATTTTAAACCATCAAAAATAAATTATCAATGACTTTTGAAAGTGATAGTGAACTGTGAATAGTACATAGTATAATTTTAAGGTAGTATATATTAAAATAATAATAAACAAAAACATCATTTATTTTATTTTATAACAATTATTGTTAGAATATAATGAGAAAGTTTAAAAAATAATAAAAAAATAAAAGTGATGTCATTTTATGTAATTTTATAAAAAAACAGATAGCTTATTAGCTAATTTGCTAAACATGTACATTAAAATCAGCTAGCTTATCAGCTACCTAATCAGCTACATGATCAGCTAGCTTATCAGCTACCCAATCAGCTACCAGCTACAAATAGTTTTGCTAAACACAGCCTAAACATATAGACTGTGTTTGGCAAAAAGTAGAGGATAGCGGATACGCTAGTTTATAGCGGATGAGATAGTAGACAGCGGATAAGCTATCTGATTAAATTTAAACTGTCTTGTAAAACTAGCTGTTGAAGTAGCTTATAAAATAAAATTACGTAAATAAACATTTATAATTAATGCTTAAAAATGAGAGATAAATTTATTTAATGGAGGATAAATGGGGAATTTAATTAAAGTAATGAGAGTAAAATTGAGAGGAAAGAATGAAACGCGATAAATCATAAGCTCAAAGACTACTTCAAGTAGCGTTTCAAAAAAATACTATAAGATACTGAAAAACGCTATAAACTACCTTTGCCAAACACTTATCATTAACTTATACGCTATAAGCTATCCGCTATAAACTAGCGGATTGACGTTACCAAACAGAACTATACTAAAACTCCTGAAGATATTTCTTATAAGAGGGGTGATGGGCAACACACTGAACCATACCCCCATACACACCCCGTGCTTTATGGGTGCCGTACCGTATGCTTTACAGATAAAATATTTATAGTAATATTATAATAAAATTAATAGTAAAGCACGCGGTACAACACCCATAAAGCACGGGTGTGTTTGGGGGTGTGTTCAGGGTGTTGCCCTATCATTTATCTTCTTATAATTCTTAATAAATTTACGTTTCATTTACCTTTTCATGCTAAAAAATATTATAACAAGTTGATTGCATAACAATAACGTGTTAAAGGAATAATACTCATTGTGTGCCTAAGTCTGTTAGTTTACGGGCTTTTCTAGTTAGGGTTTGGCTAAGGTCTGTTTGTATGTATTTCTCCCTATTTAAAGGGATGTCATCAATGGAATAATACAACAACTTTTGCCCTACTTTATTGTCTCAGTTAATTTTCCTTCAACACGTTATCAGCACGTAGTTCCCAGCTGAGCAAAAAATTTTCCCCGATTTTCTGAAAAATCCCGACCGAAAAAAAAAGAAAAAAAAGAAAAAAAAAATCGGAAAAACCCTAGAAACAGTGCGCCGCCGCCGCCTTCTTCCCGCGACCCGTCCGCCGATTCACAGCTCCGGCCTCTTCCCCACGCAACTACCGCGACCGGTCACCTTCCCCACCGCGATCGGTCATCCCTTTCGACCAGAGAACGTCGCCTCCAACCACCGCAACCGAACCCAACTGGAACAGATCGCTGCCCGTCCGCGACCCAACCCGCCGTCTCTCGCACCAGACCTGTCGCGACTCCGATCTTGTCCATGCACACCGGCGCGACCCTGCAACACCCGTGTCGCCGCCGAACGTTTCTCCCCAACTCACCTGCACAAGGACCTCCTCCAAAATCCGACGTGACCAGCCCGGTTGTCCAGCCCGACCCGTGCCTGCAGCCCAGCACTCGGCCCGCGATCCAGACACGGTTGCTGACCCGGCCCGACCCGCCAGCAGTCCCGTTTTTGAACTTTCCAGCCCGTTTTTCTGCCCCTATCCACACGAAATAAAGTACACAAATACGAACCCTACTATCTGCAATGTGCGAATTTACATGTTTTTAATTACTATTGATTGCATATTATACTCCGAATTTATTTATGCTTAATTAAACCAATTAAAGCATGATACATTAATAACTTCAACTAAATTAAAACAAATTGCTTATAGCAACTTGAATTAAAATAAATTCACGTTAAATTAATAATTATTGCGGCATAAGACACCTCTTTGACTGTATTTATACGTGTATAGATATATTCATAGGACTATGTGATTATATCTATAATTATATATATAATTTGCATGCATCGTTAGTTACGGCATGTGTATTAGGTTCAGCATTAGTAGAACCTAGAGGACTTATTTCTACTGTCTATATCAACTCGAACCGTGATAAAGTAATTTCATCTGTAACTCCAATAGCATCGAAAATAATTTTGACCATATTTTGGTTCTGAAAAATAATAACCCTCCACATTATTGAAAATTTTATCATGGAAAATACTCATGGTAAACAGTGAAAATCATTTTCCTTTTTCTTGTATTAAGATAGTTGATCCAACTCGTCCCGAATTTGATATCTTGGTCTCAAAAGAGCTTGAGTACCATAGATGTGTCTCCTACGTCGAGACCACATTTGTTGCTAAGGACTATAGTGCCACAATCTTTGATACCGCAGGTGATGCACCGTCTGACAAAATCAAAGTTAGTGCATTAATGTTCCTTAGGCGACATATCGAACCCAGCTTGAGATGGAAATATCTACAGTTGAAATTCCCTAAAGAACTATGGGATTCCGGTAAGGGCTAATTTGGGAACATTCACGACACTTTGCTCCCAAAGTTGATCGTGCAGTGGAATGAAATCCGCTTGCTTGATTATAAACGGATCAACGACTTCAACAAAGATATACTCCGCCTCAAGGCACGCCTAAATTTCTGTGGAAAGGACGTCACAGAAGATGACATGATCCAGAAATCTTTTTTCACATTCCCTACTTTCGCTCTTATACTAACGAACCAGTATAGGTTGGAGTATGATAATAAACGCATCACTACCTTCAGTAAGCTAATCAACCTACTGCAAGTGGCTGACAGGCACAACGAAGTGTTAGTGAGCAATAATGCCAGGTCGTTTGGGACAAAGAAAATTCCCAAGGCCAATTATGGCAAAGTGAAGGATGGAACTACCCCAATGAATAGGGGACGGGACATGATAGGCTTCGTGGTCAAGGACGTGGGGGTTCTTCCAATGTAATGCGAAGACTTGGTGCTCCCAGCTCTACTAGCTAAGGGAACCAAAAAGCACCTACCCAACCTACCGCATCTGAGGCTCAAGTTTACAATGAACCGTGCTATCATTGTGGAGATGCTGGACATGGTAAAAGAACTGCCATGCAAGCAAGCAAGTCGCATCTCACTACAAGAAATATAGAGAGTCCAAAGAAAGGAGAACTCACTGTATGGAAGAATATGATCTAGACAAGCCCCCCTATGTCAATTTCACAGTCACCAATCGTCTAATTGAGTCATACGAGCCACAGTCTATAGACTGAATCTTAGTATTATGTTTACTTTCTCGTTTACATTTGGTATAGTTGCCTCAAGCCGACTGTGTTAGTGTTTTATTTTCAATAATGGCCTGAGGCAACATTGTTTTACGAACAAGATATTAATATTGCTTACGTTAGATTCTTAGCTTTATTCCGAAGTACTGAATATTGCTTGAATGCTTATGGTTCGAAATTTCTCTCTGTTATAAGGAATGAATCGAGTAGAACTTGAATGTTCTTAGAATTAGGCTTCTATTCATTGAATAAGTCGCCTTCCAAACCTCGGTAACTACGATGATTGGGTCCTCCCAACTCATCAAAGGGCGAGGTAATGCCCAATTCTTGATGCCTAAATGGCAGTCTTCTAAGTTACCAATGCTCTGTATGCATCTAGAGCCCTTCGAACCTTACTTAACTTCAATAATATATGTAGCAATGGTTTTCAGATTGAAACCTACTGTGAGAATGGAATAGAGTTTCTTTTATTAATTCTAACGAATGTGGACGTAAACGCATTTTTGAATAACTGGTGAGTCGATCTAGTAGATGTACCTCACTATATTAGGTTTTTAAAATCCTATGTTGTCACCAACAATGTACTTTAGGACATAGACTCATATAGGCTTTGGCACGATAGACTAGGTCATCCTGGTCGAAGTATAATGATCCATACACTAAAGAACTTGTACGTACATCATTACTTTTCGAGCGAAAATGGGCAACAACTCGACATAAAGAACAATGTTGATGTTAATCATGTTATGTCATCCAAAGAACCAGATGCATATCAAATGCCCACCACTTAGTGTTGCAAAGCCTGCTCTTTAACCAAAGTAGAAGCGAGACCTTCCTACGATAAAGAAACATAAGCAAACATTCTATTCTTACGCTGAATATAAGGAGATATTTGTGGATCCATCCACCTAATATACGGACCAATTATGTATTTATGATTTTGATGGATTCTCCGACATGTTGGTTACATGTCGCTCTCTTGTCCACTCAAACTGCTGCAGAACTTCCAAAATTATTTATAAGGACTCACCTCCCTTATCACATCTAAAGGACTCGATGATGTTGGAGAGTTCACATCAAAAAGTACTTGATATTTATTGCATGATAGAGATCAATGAATATTATCTCGTCCCATGTGCATATGCAAAGGTCTCACATAAACCACCGTCGAAATAATATGTATGGTGATTATGTAATTGGTTATGCGCACCAATTTGCATATATTTGCTTGGGATTATGCAATATTGCATGCAACTTTACTTAAATCGTTCATTCTTAGACCCTCTGCTAACCAATTAATTTATGCGTACCAGTTGGTAACTGGATAGCCTGATTTTTGTATTTTGGACCTAGACGGACTTGAGTGCCAATTGCGCATAATTGGTTACGCATTATATGTGCCTTCTGTGCCCCACAGCGCAGTGGTCTTTAGATACGATTAAGTATTTACGTTGGATAAGAATCTCCAGACGTTTATCCGCTATTTAGAACCTTCACAATGATCTCTTTACCGCATGATTTGCGGATTGTCACTTTAATAGTACAACCTTCCCGTTGTTAGGGGGAGGAGAGAAAATGTAATTTCTCGAGGAACGACAGGAATTGTCATGGTGTCTCCACTTTGTCTCATTATGATCCCCGAACTTCACAATGTTACCGTGAAGCATAAAGAATACTCTATCTTCAGGATGTAGCAGATTCGATGCCTGATGCATTTACTGATATTGTTCAAATGAAAAGATCTCACATTACAGTTGCAAATGTGCCTGTAAGGTTAGAATTCCCCTATAAGGGGCACATCACCAATGAACCAGGTGACGCAACCGCACTTGGTGGAGGTGTGGTTGAGGCCGTGGCTCCCTGCGAAGGAAGGGGTGGAAGCCACATGGTTCGACTAAATACTCACCCAAGTAAGAGGTAGAGTATGGCACAAAAATTACATGTTAACCATCAATGAGCTCGTTTCATGAGATCATGCTTGATTTTATTATGTCCATGAATCATGACGAGGGGGACGCCCTAAAGATATGGTTCAGAAAATCAAGAATCTCGATGAAATTATGAGGGTGTGGCCTGATCAACCACCCACTTTGATGACATGTCATGAATCATAAAGTACGATGATGTCGAACCTCGCTCAGTTGGATGAAATCAACATTGGCCTATAAGAAAAATATTCCAGGTAGAACTAGATTCTCCGACAAAGAGACAGGTATTTGGTGTAGGTAGTGCTAACCTAACCAAGTGTAAAGCTTGAAGGACATAACCGAACCTTTGTCGTAAATCATAGTGAGAATAGTAGAGTCCTAATGTACTAGGTTCACGAAGTAATGCTTCTCACAATGCCCTGGAATTGGTTACGAGGAAATGTACGCCCACGTATACGTTCCGCTATTTGATTAGCGTAGTAATTTCTGAGGGACTGTAAATGCAGCCAATAGATGTGGTTACTACGTATCTCTATGGGGATCTAGATACGGAGATATATATGGAAGTGCCCGATGGCATTTCATTACCCAAATCAAGTGACTCTAGACCACAGAGTGCATATGCAATTTGATTGAAACGCTCAACTTTACGGTTTTGAAGCAATCCTTAAGGATGTGGTATAACCGTCTAAGTGACTACTTGATTGGTAAGGGATATAAGAATGATGAACTGTGTCCCTACATCTTCACAAATAAGTTCCGGGTTCACGATCATCGCAATGTACGCCGATGACGTGAACATAATCGGTCTTGATGAAATAAGAGAAACCACCGGATACTTGAAAATTGAGTTTGAGATGAAAAATCTTGGGAAAACTCGGTTCTGTCGAGGCATTGACATAGACATCGAGTTTGTGGAATTCATTCCACCGGTCTACCTATGTCCAGAAGATTCTCAGGCACTTTAACATGGACAAGGTAAACCCGACTAGCACCCCATGATAGGTCGAACATTTGGATGCAAAAGAAAGATCTATTTCGTCTAAAGGAAAGTGATGAAGAGCTTTGGGAGCTGAAATTCCCTATTTAAGTGCAATAGTGCATTATTGTACTTGGCTCAATGTACACGACCTGATCTCACTCCTCAGTTAATTCGCTGACTAGATTTAGTTCAGCATCGACGCAACATCAATGGAATGGTATCAAGGATATCTTTTGATACTTAAAAGAAACCATTGACTTGGGACTATTCTTTCCCTACGAGCAGGCAAAGGAAGCTGCTTACGAAAAGGCAAATGCTAAAGTAAATGATGGTGCCAAAGCAACTACCACAAAGTATGTGTTGGTATGAATTTCTTATGTCTTGGAAATCAACTAAGCAAACCCCTCTTGGCTACCTCCTTCACGGCAAGATTATTGCTTTGCATGAATCAGTCTGTGAGTGTACATGATTAAGAACTATCATTCTACACTTGTGAGGAACTAGCGGTTAAGTACTGCCACTGATGAGCATACTTACATTTATGAACATGATGTAATTTGTAAATCCCCTTGATTGATGTAATGATCATAATGGGAAATATGTGAGATATAATGGAACATACTTACATATGTTGCACTCTTTTTTCCTTAGGCCAAGGTTTATTTTTCCCACTGGGTTTTGTTACTTAAGGTTTTTAACGAGGCAACGATATATGAATGTAAGCATTATGGGGAGCCGTAGAGTTTTCCAACTTCCGAGATTGATGTAAAGATCACAAGGAAATAGTGATTTATAAAGAAACTTAATCACATGTGTTGTACTCTTTTCTTTGACCAAGGTTCATTTTATTCCATTGGGTTTTGTTACTTGGTGAAGTTTTTAATGAGGCAACAACTACTTGATTGATGTACAAATCAGGGAGAGATGTGGACTTGAGGGGGAGTCTTACATCTACAACGTACGTTATACTCTTTTCCTTCCAAGGATCATTTTCCCCACAGGGTTTTTATCACTTGGAAAGGTTTTTAACGAGGTAACAAAATGTACGGTTTTAGGGATCGATGGAATGGTCACCTTAGTGGCGCTATGATCAAATGTAACGATCATATGAGAGGATAGATTGAAAGGACGAAGTCTAAACTTGATGTGTCTAGATGTTGTACTCTTTTTCCTACGATCAAGGCATTTTTTCCACTGGGTTTTTGCTTGACGAGGTTTTAACGAGGCAACATGACATGCGCTTGTAGACTAGGCACAAGGGGGAGTGTTAAAGGAATAATACTCATTGTGTGCCGAAGTCTGTTAGTTTACGGGCTTTCCTAGTTAGGGTTTGGCTAAGGCCTGTTTGTATACTTCTCCCTATTTAAAGGGATGTCATCAATGGAATAATACAACAAATTTTGCCTTACTTTATTGTCTCAGTTATTTTCCCTTCAACATAACGATCATTTTTTCGTTTTATATATTTTTTACCTATTGATTTGATTTGATGGGTCTTAGTTTGTAAAATTTTCTTTTTAAGACTAAAAAATTGCACAATAAATCTAATTCTCATCCAAGAAGATAGATTAACTTTGTCCCCGAAATTTCTCATTTAAAATTAGGGTTTGACAGTGAGATTTATAATTATATTTTTTCCTTCAATACAATAAGAAATTTGGTCAAATTGTAAATCCCATATATTTGAAAAATTGGGATATAATTTTTTTACGTCCTATAACTTTTTAATTTTTATAAAAACGTCCCAAAAAAGTTAATTTATCCAATTACGTCCCAATTTTACGCTAACTTTACAATTTACATCCCAAAGAACACCGGCAAGCACGAAACGACGTCGTTTCTGTAATATCCGGGGATAATTTTTTTCGTGTTACTGTTGAGTTGTACGTATTCATTTAGAATTGTACAAGTGTTGTTGTTTCGGACTGATACAATGTATATTGTATTGGAATATTTCGGGAACGAAATATTTATACTTGTCGTCGGGTTGGTTTCGTCGTTTGAATGTTGGTTGGAGAGTTTGGATTTTTTGGCTAAGTATACTAGCCATAACGTACGCTACGGATGTAGCATTACGTACGCTAGCGTGTTGCCATTACGTATGTTATGCCTGTAAGGTTACGTACGTAATGCTTGGTAGGTGGTAGGAACCTTCCTCGTAGTCACTTTCGGCCGGTAGGTCCCGAGCATCTTCCAATCGGATCTCACTATTGCAGTCAATGGACCCTTACGTACGTTAAGAGGTGAACCCTATGTACGTAAGTCAGATAGCTTGTTAACGTACGTAATAGCTTCTAGTTTACGTACGTTAAGGTCTTCGTGTTTTTGGACAGTTAGTTCTGGATTTACATTACGTACATTAATGTCTTGACATAGCGTACGTAATGTTTACTACGTACGTTAACCATTGTGTATAGCGTACGTAACGAGCTTGTCAGTCTATTTATGTTGGCTTCGTATTTCATTTCCTCACGAATCAAAAATCATTTTCTCTCCCTAGAACCGTCCCTCTGGATTTGTTCTTCATATTTAGCCTCTTCCAACATATTTTTGATCATCCTAACTTGATTTGGAGCTTGGAGTTGGAAGCTTGTTGGTGCTCCTTTGGTGTTTGGAGAGTTCTTCTTTTTCCTCTTTGGTAAGTTCCCTCAATCTCTTGTTCTTCAAGTGATTTTCGAGTTTGATGGCGTTGTTGTTGTTGTTTTCTTCGGGTATTGTTCGATTGATGGAGTATATCATGATTCTTGATGAGTTTTTGTGAACTTTTGATGAAGAACATGATGGTGTTGCTTGAGTTGGATTATGTTCTTGATGTTTTAGATTGTTTGGAGGTTTTAATCATGTCTAGGAAGGATTATGTTAAGATTGTTATACGATTAACATAGTCTTGAGATGATTATTGTTGTTGGTGGTGTTCTTGAAAGATATAACCATTTTAGTAAGGATTTATGATGATTTAAGGAGGTGATTATCATAATTTCGAAATGGTTAAATTAATCTTGTTGATTAATCTGAATTCTTGAAGAATTAGTGATTGATGTTAGTAGAGACATCATGTCTATTGAGATGATTGTTGGGAAAACAAATACCCTGTATCGAAACAGCCAGGATAATCAATCCCTGTATCGAATTGTGTTGATAAAAGGTTTTGACATATATGCCAATCCTCAATACAGTAAGGAAACTGTATCGAAGAGTTGAAGTGTCAACCTGTATCGAAGACCTGTCTCGAATCCAGCATATAATGGATATTCTCAGTACAGCAAAGAAGTCTTATAAAGACCAAGTATGGAAACTGTCTCGAATCACCAATACAGTGATCTTCCATACAGCTCTCAACAGGACAAAGAAGTAATCTTCACAAGTCAAGTCCCGTTGATGAAGAAGTATTTAAATACTCAAGGATAAAGTATTTAAATACTGTCAGTCAAAAGATCTTCAAATCCCGTAAATTCCGGATCGTGTTTTTCATCCCGTTGGAACGGAATCTTGCTCAACGGATTTATCTCAACGGATATATTTTCCAGAAGACTATATATATATCCCATCAAGGCGTTGAAGATCAGTTACCCAAGTGACCTAATTGACTGAAATTATCAAAGCTATCAAAGTTATCATCAGAGCAAAACATATCTCCAAAGCTTACTGCAACTCAGATCTAAGAGATATACAGTGCTCAACATCTTGAACAACACTTCATCAGCTAGAAGCTCATAAAGTCAAAGTTGTTGTTCATACCTTGTTCTATACTTTGAACAAACCCAGATCAGCCCTGTGTGGACTGAGTAATCTGTGCTTCTCCGGAACTGTGTGTGAAGGATTTGCATTAAAGAAGACAAAGCTTCAGAACTGTGTGTGAAGAAGCAAGTCAAAGCATTAGCTCAAACCAATCTGTGTGAACGGTTGAAGCTAAGATCTTTATATCAATCTGTGTGAACGATATATTGATTGTGTGTTGTTATAATTACGTAGTTGTGTACGTAGTAATTATAATAAACTTTTTACTCCTGTGTGGAGGACCAGTGGACGTAGAGGGGTTTACCTCGAACCACTTTAAATATTGTGTTATTTACCTTCTGCCTTACTTGTTTTAATTACTGTGATTATTTAAGTATACACTGCACATCGAGTTGCTGTATCCACAGCAACTTACTGTATTTAAGACTTCCGCTACGCACTCAGATTTAAAATCAGTACAGCTTGTAGTTTAAACTACTTCCCAAGCTGTATCCAGTATACTTAGTGGCCAACAAGTGGTATCGGAGAGGTTGATTCTAAAAAGAATCAGTCGTATTTTTAACCGAATCAGATCCAAAATCACTTAACCTTTAAAACAGTCTCTTTCATTTCTTTATTTTCACATGGATACTTTTATGATCAACAAAGTGCCTATGTTCTCTATTAACGAATTTGATGATTGGAGAATTAAGATGGAGGCTCATCTTGCAGCAATGCACGAAGAGATGATTTTTGTTATACGGGATGGACCTATCAATATCATGAAGGTAAACACGGCCGCAAGGATTGAAGGCCAAGCCCATGCTGAGATGCTCGAGAAGGAACGCGAGCAATGGACCACAGATGAAAGAAAGCGAGCCAACCTCGACAATGTGGCTAAGAACGCGTTATTTGTCACTCTTGACAAAGGCACGTTCTCAAAGGTAAAGAGCTGTAAAACAGCCAAGGAAATCTGGGATAAACTCAAGATGATTTGTGAGGGAACTGAGCTCTCAAAAGAAAACAAAATTTCAAAACTGACTCAGCAATTTGAATCTTTCGAAATGAAACCAGCTGAGACACTTGAGGAACTTGACCTCAGATTCACTGGTATTGTTGGTGAACTTGAAGCTTTGGGTAAAATTTATAACCAAAAAGAGAAGAACTTAAAAATTTTCAGATCTCTCCCTGCCCGATGGTACATTAAGACCACAGCTATGCGTGTATCTTGCAATCTTAATGAAATATCTACATTTGATCTCTTCTCTGACCTCAAAGCTTTTGAGTATGATATTGACAGAAGAGAGAAAGCTGAAGAATCTCCTTCAAAGGTTACAGCACTATCCGCTGTATCGAACCGTCGACACAGCATACCCAGCTCGTCGAAGTCTAGTCACAAGAATGCTGACAGTGACGACGACATCTTGTCTCAAGATGAAATGGCGCTTCTCATGCACAAATTCAAAAAGTTCATCAAGCAGTCTGGAAAGACTCCCTACAGGCCCAAACCTGTCCACAAGGTAAGTACCGAAACATCATCCGGTGATGCTAACCTGTGCTATAATTGCAGGAAACTAGGGCATTATGCAAATAAATGTCCTCATCCCAAAGTTCAAAGGTTGCCAGAGGCCGAGCAACAAGAGAGAGATGAAAGAAGATGTGCTTGGAAAAACAAGCTCAAGGCCCTGATTGGAGAATCAGAAGCCGCGCATGAGTTGGTAATTGCTAACTCTGTTTTTCAGAAGAGATCTGAGCACCTCATCACCTTCAGTAATGGGGGGCACAACACGCAAATTGACTACCTTCTTTTACGCAGTCGTGATGCTAGGGCGTGCGTGGACTACAAGGTGTTCCGGAGCGAGGCCTGTGCTTCTCAACACCGGCTGCTGGCTATGGATTTATCCATGGGAGGTTGTGTTGTTAGCAGGGCTAGAGTAGCTACCCCACACCATCCAAATCAGAAGAATGTCTTCAGGTGGTCACTGAAAGTGATTCATCTGACGATGAGTTCGATGATAAAGCATATATGTGCTTTATGGCCAAAGACATTCCGGAAGGTGAAGATAGCGATGATGAGGTAAGCTCAACCTCAGCTATTCCATCAAATGCATCTCATACGTTTGAAAACATGATGAATGAGTTTAAAAACATTCAAAAGGCCCATGAGACATTGAAAAATGAGAATATACAGCTCCAACTGTCTAACCTAGAGCTGAAATATGAAAATGACTTGCTGAAAATAAATTATGAAAATATGTCTCTTGACTGTGAAACCAGCAAAGTCGATTTTGAAAAACTCATGGAGAGCAATCATCAACTTGCTCATGAACTAAGTGAGGTTAAAACTCACAACGAGAGCAAAACAAATGATTTGGTTCTACTTCAAGCCAAAGTCACAACTCTTGAAAAATGAGAAATTGAACTTGAGACCACTCTAAAATCGTTCGAGAAATCGTCCAAAAGAATGGAAGAAATTCTGAGCACTGGGCAACATGCTCATGATAAAAGTGGGTTAGGATACAGCTCATGTTCAAACAAAGGGAAAACTAGTACAGTGTTTGTCAAGAGTGTGGAACACATTCCTGTGTCGAATGAAACTCCAAGTCCTGAGAAGGAACCCTCTGCACCGCGAAAACCGAAGGCTGTCATTCCGCCCCCGCAATCCTATTCCAGATAGCGGAATCATAAGCCGTTCCAACCTGTGAGTCGCACTCAACAGCATGCTCCCAGAGCATATCAACAGCGCCAACAACCGTTCAGAAGGAAGGCTGTATCCAACTACCAAAGGCCCGCACGGCAGTACTATCAGTACAGCACGCCGAGGTATTGGATACAAGAGCCCCGTTATTCCTCGAGACAGCAGGTGTCCGCACAGTATCAACAACAGAGTTGAGAATCCAACTGGAGACCCAGAAGGCAAGCTGTTATGCCAAAGAAAATGGCTCCACCTACAAGACGGCACTCGTACTGGATTAATAATAATAACCCTGTATTTTACATGCATAATAATTATCATGGTTATAGCGACTACGGATATGCCCCACGTAGATATCGCAACACTGTACTGAGTGTGACCTACAGTAAACCAATTGCTGCCAGGAAAACTTGGGTACCTAGAGGAACTAACATTTATGGACCCAAAAATCAAAGTGGACCTAAATCTACTTAATCTCTTTGCATACAGGACATCCTAGAGGAGGACACCTGGTACTTCGATAGTGGATGCTCTCGGCACATGACCGGAGATAGAAGCAAGCTATCAGATTTTTTAGAAGGTCGCGGTCCAAAAGTTCATTTCGGTGATAAATCTAAAGGAAGAAAAAGAGGGAAAGGAAACCTACTTGTCGGAAAATTTAAACTCACCGATGTTGCATATGTTGAAGGCTTACAGTACAATCTACTTAGTATTAGCCAGTTCTGTGATAAACAGTTCTCGGTGAAATTCTATATAGATCGCTGTAGAGTCAAGAACATCCAAACCAAAGAAGTTGTGCTTACATGAAGCAGATCAGGTAACATGTATATTGCTGACTGGAAGCCTATGAGCTCCTCTATTCCATGCTTTGTTGCCAAAGGCACTGCAGATCTTAGCTGGTTATGGCACAAGAGGATGTCTCACGTCAACTTCAAGACGATCAACAAACTCTCAAGACAGGGAATGGTTAGAGGATTGCCAAATGTATCATTCAAGAAGGATAGCGTCTGCGGACCATGTCAGAAAGGCAAGCAAATCAAGTCAACCCTGAAGAGCAAATCCTACCTTTCAACCCAAAGAGTGTTGGAAATGATACATATGGATCTCTACGGTCCTGTATACCCAGTAAGTTTGGGAGGTAAGAAATACTGTCTTGTTGTTGTTGATGATTACTCTAGGTATGCTTGGACAATTTTCCTAAGCAAGAAGAAGGAAACAACATCAAAGCTGCCCGAGCTCATGAGAAAGCTTCAAAATGAAAAGGCAATGAGTATCGTGTCCATTCGTTCCGATAGAGGTACATAATTTACTAACCGCTTTATAGAGCAATACTGTTCGGAAAATGGAATACAACACGAATACTCAGCTGCCCGTACACCTCAACAAAATGGTGTTGCCGAGCGAAAGAATAGGACGTCGAAAGAAGCAACAAGGACAATGATCGCCGCAAGCAAGTTGCCACAGCGTTTCTGGGGTGAAGCAACCAATACAGCATGCTACACTCAAAACCGCTGTATCGTCAACAAGCGCCATAACAAAACAGCATATGAGGTATGGAACAACAAAACTCCGTTAGTTTCATATTTTCACATATTTGGATGCAGGTGTTATGTGTTGAATAATGGGAAGGATCAACTGAGAAATCAGATGAAGGAATATTTGTAGGATACTCCTCCGTTAGCAAAGCTTAGAGGATCTTTAATAAAAAGAAGCTGACGATTGAGGAATCAGTTCATGTAGTGTTCGAAGAACCTCACCATGACCCTACAGGAGTAGATGATATTACCCAGAACATCCAACAACTCTCTATCTTGGATCCTCCAACTCCCATAGAACCTGTCGTTGATCTATAAATCAACCCCGTAGCTGTAAGAATTGACGTAGATGAAGCCGACGCTGTACAAGCTGAAGCTGTATCTACAGAAACTCTCGATACAGTACGGGACCCTGAATTAGAACCCGACCGAAGATGGTTGAGAGATCACCCGCAAGAGCTGATCATTGGAAACATAAATGCTGGTGTTTCTACTCGTAGGAGAATACAGAGTACACAAGAAAATGTACTTTGTGCACAAGAAGAACTTGATACTGAGATATCACAGTTTCCTGAATGGAAATCTCAATCCGAGCTTAGAAGACTCAATATGTGCACTATCGCCGTATTCTTAGCCCAGTCCGAACCTGTTTCGACCATAGACGCTCTTAATAATTCTCATTGGATAACATCTATGGAAGAAGAGCTTAACGGTTTCGAAAGAAACAATGTATGGTATCTTGACCCAGACCTACACATCAATCGGTTATAGGAACCAAATGGGTGTTTCGAAACAAGAAGGATCGAAATGGACTTATTATAAGGAACAAATCAAGACTAGTTGCACAAGGCTATAGTCAGGAAGAAGGCATAGACTATGATGAAACCTTCGCCCCTGTAGCCAGACTAGAAGCCATTAGGATATTCTTAGCCTTTGCCGCCCATAAGAGCTTTATTGTATACCAAATGGACGTCAAGAGTGCATTCCTGAATGGAGACCTTGCCGAAGAAGTTTATGTTGAACAACCACCAGGGTTTGCCAACACAGACGGCATCGACCTAGTATACAGGCTAAGGAAAGCACTGTATGGACTTAAGCAAGCCCCTAGAGCCTGGTATGAGACCCTGTCCCAGTATCTAACCAATAATGGATTCGAGAAAGGTGTTGTGGACAAGACCTTGTTCAAAATACAGGAAGGTGATGACCTTCTTATGGTACAAATTTACGTAGATGATATAATTTTTGGTTCAACTAACCTTGCTCTGTGTCAAAGGTTCTCTCATCTCATGCAAAGTAAATTTGAAATGAGTATGATGGGAGAACTTAGTTATTTCCTAGGTTTACAGGTAAAGCAGTTGCCTACAGGTATTTTCATCAACCAGGAAAAATACAGCAAGGAGCTTCTCAACAAATTTGGAATGAACACTTCCAAATCATCGCCAACCCCCATGAGCACTTCTGTGCAAATTAGTGCTGATGAAGCCGGAAAGCCGTTTGACCAATCACTCTACAGGAAGCTCATTGGTTCGCTCCTGTACCTAACGGCTAGCAGACCCGATATCCAGTTTGCTGTTGGAGTGTGTGCGAGATATCAAGTAGCACCTAAGGAATCACACTTCAATACAGCTAAACGAATCCTGAAGTACATTAAAGGAACAGTCGATGTAGGACTATGGTATCCTAAGAAAGGCGGATTCGATTTAGTTGGATACAGCGACTCGGATCTCGGAGGCTGCAAGCTAGATAGGAAGAGTACAAGTGGAACTTGTCACTTTCTTGGACCTAGACTCGTTTCTTGGTTCAGTAAGAAGCAATTGGCTAACTCTCTTTCCACGGCTGAATCAGAATACTATGCTGCTGGTAGTTGCTGTATGCAGATCCTTTGGATGCAGCAGCAGTTGTCAGATTATGGAATTGAAGCCAGAGAGACTCCAATCATGTGTGATAGCACGAGTGCAATTGCAATAACGCACAATCCTGTCCTGCACTCGCGCACTAAGCATATCAACATGAAGCATCATTTTATAAGGAATCATGTCGAGAACAAGGATGTTCGCCTCGAAAAAGTTCATACAGACATTCAGTTGGCCGACATCTTCACCAAGCCGCTCGACACAGCCAGATTCAACATGCTTAGACAAGAACTGGGAATGCTACAGTTCGATCCCTGTAAGTAATTTACTGGTTTTACTCAATAATTGAGGGGGAATGCTGTAAGACCCAAGAATACAGTATCCACCGTTAATTATTTGTACATTCAGAGCCTTCAATACAGCACTGTAGGGAACGAAGCAATATGAATCATCCTACAGCTGACATGTGCAATAATTAAGGGGGAATACAGTATGACCAATGAATACAGCATTAATCCAAAAATTGTTGTATGGAATTTAAAACCTATATGTACCTTTTAAGGGGGAACGCTGTATCGTCGCGGATACAGCACATACTATAGGATTTCGATTCAGTATATATATTATATTATTTCATTTTTAAAATGATTTTTGTCCATGTGCCCTGTTTTTATGTCAAACGTCATTTACATTAAATGCCTTACACGACATCTGGACAACTGAATCTCAAAAGCCGCGATGTTTTCAAATTGTTTAATATTTTAAAACCGACGTTTCAGGCATTTTGGGTGACAACAAATATCAGAAGTGGGACCCACTCATATTTTAACATTTAATGGATAAGTGTGCCAGTTACACTCAGTCCATCCTGATCGCTGAATTCAAAAACCGGCTCCCATCCCTTAAAATCTGACCATTCGTACACTGAAAAACCCTACTTCGCCGCCCATTATAAAAGGACCGATACTGCCATTAGAGACTCTTTACGCTTTCTGCAAAAATTAAGAGTTCTCAAGCAAATACAGCCTACATACTTTTCTGCATTTTACTGCAAATTTCGGTTATTCTCTTTCATACTTTCTTGAGAATCATCAATGGCTGGTCAGACATCTTCGCCCGCACTCAAGAAAACCGCTAACATCATCGATGGACGGATCTTCTCAAGATCTGTCGTCATCGAACGCATTCTCGCTGAAACCAATGACGCCGAACCCATGGAGTTCATTATCACTCGTCTCCGTCAACAAGGCCTCTACCGCCTTGGAAGTCAAACCGCTGAGAAGTACGATGTTCACTTGGTTGAGGAATTTTACCTCAACGCCGCCGTTCGATTTTTTTTGCTGGCCCAAGGAGGTCACGTTGCTGATATCACTGCTACCATTCAAGGAGTAGAGATCTGTATTGATCGAGATCTTCTCCAGAATATTTACAGGCTACCTGCTGATGGCCTGACAATGGATCAACTTGAGACGTTTGGGTCTCAAGAGCTGATAACGAAGTATTATGGGTTGTTCACCGGCTCAAAAGTTGTTGACATGGTTCAAACCACATGTCACAAGAAGAATTTTTGCCTGCCATATGTGTATTTACATGGTTTTTGCTGCAGGATCATCGAGAATCGAACTGGTGCATTCAAAATGTGCACAAATCTGAGATTTAGGATGATGGTTGCGATTTTGACCTGTGAAAAGGTCAATTGGTGCCAGATAATCTTGAAGCGCTTGCAGGAGGAAGTATGCAAGCCTACCACCCAGAAGAAGTCATTTCGTTTAATTTTAAACCATATTTTGACGAAATGCGGACTTTCACAATCCGCTGATGCAAAGAAAAACAGCTCCCGGATATACTTAGGAGCGTCAAGCCTTCGGCGTATAACCAGAGCACTCTAGTCTGCAATGACCCTAAAATCGGAAGTATGCCCGTGTCTGAAGACCCAAGGGATGTTTCTTTGAAGTCCCAGGATGTGGAGTCTTCAAAGAAGAGGAAAAGATCTCAAAGCAAGACACCGACTGCTGGTGAGAAGCCGAAAATGAAGCTAAGGAGGCTTTCTAAAGCTAAAACCACCAAAACCTCCGAAGAAGTTTCCACCGTGGCGCAACCCACTGAAGAACTACCCCAGGGCCCAACCCCTGTGGAAGAGGTGCCCGCTACTATATCGACAGTAGATTCTGAGCCTTTGGCGGCTAGAACGGATGATCGGACATCTGCCAACGTAGAAGACTCTGGCGAGTCGGCTGCCCCTTTGGAGCCAACAGCTACTTTTCCTATGCGAGATTCCACACCCGTACAGGATCAATCTTCCTTCGGGGCACCATCCCCTGTAAGGAATCCTACTTCCCTACAGGATCCCACACCTGTAGAGGAATCCCTCACTACAGCGGATTCAGACGTTGTACGCAGTCCCTCCCCGGACACCATTATCAACAAAACCCTTCTCTCCGTACAGATTGACCATGCTTATGAAAGATTCCTTAAATGGAAAAGCTACAGGCTAACTCCGTATGACACTTTATACAACTGGAGCGAATGGAGCCATGAAGAGAAATTTGTATTGGAAGTGACGGACTCAACACAGATTGAAGCCCTGATCCAATGGGACAATCTCAACTGCAAGGAACTGATTGAAAGCCATTTATTGCAAAAATCTGACGCCAGGGGAAAAGGAAAAGATAAGTCCGAGGACTCTCCTCAAAATCCAAAAGATGATGATGACTCAGACGACGATGGCGACGCTTTACAAGCTGGTCTGGGAATGAGTCGTGAAGAGGCTCAAGACAGAGATGCCTCTCAACCCAAGTATGACGAAGGGCCATCAAGTCGAAGTGAGCCCCCTTCACCACAGCAAGAGAACATTCCTGATGACGAGGAATAAGTCCCTCAAGTCGAGGAAGAAGAAATAATTTTGGAACAGGCACCAGAGCCTGCCGCCGCTCAAGAAGAAGAAGTTGTTGCTGAGAGACAACAGGAGGAATCAGTCCCTCCTGTATCCATGTCTACAGACGCACCTTCACAACAGGAGGACACAGCACCACCTGCCGCCGAACCCGAAAATGCTATTCCCGCCCCATCAACCGTGGAATCTGAGGACGGTATTGTACCTGAGGATGTACAACTCAATTAACGCCCTACCATGAATCTGAGGAGGTTGAACGGTGCCGAAGACTTTGCTAAGCCAGATTCTCCAAGCACTGCTGCTAGGAAAGAGCGCCTGCGTGCTCTCGGTCTTCAAACTGTCTTCATACAGGATGCAGTTAATGCCCTGTACTCAGTCGAGAAAGCTCTTAATTGGATGTACACTTCTGCAGTCGAAGAGATGACTACATTACAGCATGAAGTTTCTCGTGTTGTCGAGGTCTTCTCTATATTGCCAGAAGTATTCAAGCAAGCACTGAAGATCATGCAAGAGAAACAAGAGCAACTCCTGAGAGAAGAAGCATCCAAAACGCGCATTGCTGAATCCAAGACCGTAACTGCTATGATCGAAGCCATTTCTCACTTGAGAGCCCACGACAAAAGTATCAAGGATATGTCGGAGGTGCTTTCCACCCTTCTAGAAAGAATGACAAATATTGAGACGAAACAGGATGCCGCACTTGAAATCCTAGGATGTCTTGATGACGCCAAAAAAGGGGAAGAAGCAAGAGAAGCTTCAAGGAGAATAAGGTTACAGCATGAAAGGGAATTCAATGCTGCTCAAGACAGCATTACCGCTGAATTGAACAAGCTAGCCCCTCCCTCTCAAAGTTTTAAGATTTCAGGCTCCCGACCTGAATTTCATGATCCAAATGTCCCGTGGCAAAACTTAATTCAAAGACCTTCTGAAATTCGTCTGCCAACCAACCGCCATCCAACTGCCGATGAGGTGAAGCAATGGAGGAAGAATGAACTGATGAGATACTTTGTTAAACTCATCAGGGAATCTGCCATCTTCAAAAGCTATAAGACTTTAGCGGAGGCTGCAGACAAATTCACGAAGATGTTAGAAGAAGGAAAGCTCCCTCTCCAACTAGATATGAAATCCAAGCATTGAAGAGGAGATCGGATCACCCATCCAGAAGACTGGATTCTTGCCTTTGACAGATCCTATGAAGGTAGAGCAATATACCAAGATCGAGGCAACGATTCCCTACAGAACTGGTGGCGTGGAACCGAGAATGATCCAGGGAAAAAGCCATGGAGACATGCGGACTATAGGAGCTGAAATCCTTGTAATAGTGTTTATTTGTAATTCTTCTTTCGAAACAGCAAACCTTGTATCTTTCTTTTGAATATCAATAAAAGTGTTTGTTTGTCTTGAAAGATTACAACTCGTAATCTACTGTGTTGATGTATGATTACATAAACTTAAATTGTTGAGATAACAATCACAAGTATAAAAACTTGTTTGAAAATTAAACTGTACGAACTTTTCTACGAACAGTTCATAAATTTCAGTTGTATGCATTTAGAATACATTGTAAGATTGTGCCTGCGCGCCAATCATAAGCTTAAGTTGTAAAAATTCTTAGCTGTATCGAACTCGCCTGCGAGCAGTTCATAAATTAGACTAAGTTGCTGAAAGACAGACCATTTGACAGAAGACCAAGAAATCTGCCAGAAATCATCAAAGAAAGTAATTCGTTTCATGAAGAAGGTTTTGGCATCATCAAGAAGACTTGAAAGTTTTACAGTCTTGGCAAATTGTCAAAAAGGGGGAAATTGTTGGGAAAACAAATACCCTGTATCGAAACAGCCAGGATAATCAATCCCTGTATCGAATTGTGTTGATAAAAGGTTTTGACATATATGCCAATCCTCAATACAGTAAGGAAACTGTATCGAAGAGTTGAAGTGTCAACCTGTATCGAAGACCTGTCTCGAATCCAGCATATAGTGGATCTTCTCAGTACAACAAAGAAGTCTTATAAAGACCAAGTATGGAAACTGTCTCAAATCACCAATACAGTGATCTTCCATACAGCTCTCAACAGGACAAAGAAGTAATCTTCACAAGTCAAGTCCCGTTGATGAAGAAGTATTTAAATACTCAAGGATAAAGTATTTAAATACTGTCAGTCAAAAGATCTTCAAATCCCGCAAATTCCGGATCGTGTTTTTCATCCCGTTGGAACGGAATCTTGCTCAACGGATTTATCTCAACGGATATATTTTCCAGAAGACTATATATATCTCATCAAGGCGTTGAAGATCAGTTACCCAAGTGACCTAATTGACTGAAATTATCAAAGCAATCAAAGTTATCATCAGAGCAAAACATATCTCCAAAGCTTACTGCAACTCAGATCTAAGAGATATACAGTGCTCAACATCTTGAACAACACTTCATCAGCTAGAAGCTCATAAAGTCAAAGCTGTTGTTCATGCCATGTTCTATACTTTGAACAAACCCAGATCAGCCCTGTGTGGACTGAGTAATCTGTGCTTCTCCGGAACTGTGTGTGAAGGATTTGCATTGAAGTAGACAAAGCTTCAGAACTGTGTGTGAAGAAGCAAGTCAAAGCATTAGCTCAAACCAATCTGTGTGAACGGTTGAAGCTAAGATCTTTATATCAATCTGTGTGAACGATATATTGATTGTGTGTTGTTATAATTACGTAGTTGTGTACGTAGTAATTATAATAAACTTTTTACTCCTGTGTGGAGGACCAGTGGACGTAGAGGGGTTTACCTCGAACCACTTTAAATATTGTGTTATTTACCTTCTGTCTTACTTGTTTTAATTACTGTGATTATTTAAGTATACACTGCACATCGAGTTGCTGTATCCACAACAACTTATTGTATTTAAGACTTCCGCTACGCACTCAGATTTAAAATCAGTACAGCTTGTAGTTTAAACTACTTCCCAAGCTGTATCCAGTATACTTAGTGGCCAACGATGATGATGCTTGAAGTTTTTGAGGATGGCATTGGTAGTATTATCATCTTGGAGATGTTGTTTTAATGTTGTTCTTAAGTGATTCTTGTTGAATTGTTTCACAAGTGTTAAGAACATTTGATCATGTCGATTTTGAGATTTTGGAGGATGTTTGGATTCATAGTTGAGAACTATGACATTCGTTGGTAGAGTTTAACCGATTCGGGTTTGAATCGGGTTTGTCCTTGGTGTTGTTTTCCATTGATTTTGTGATATTGAATGAATCGTTTTTCATTCAAGGTTGTTCAAATGTTTGTGATCGTCGGTAGGCGTCGTTTGACGTTTCGTGCCAGTACATTGATCGTGGAAGGACTTTCTCGCCTTCGGTTTGAGGCAAGTTTTATACTTGTACTAGTCAATGAGATTAATGTTATCATATATGTGTATGAATGTATTGTATCATTTCGAGACTTAGTCTCTTCGTGATTTGTTGATATTCGGGAATTGGTTGATGCAATACCTTTCGGCAATTATGCTAGATGTTATTGTTATTCGTTAACAGCCAGTTTAAGGCATTGAGATTCTTGCTGATACTGATGTTGTCGATAGCCGGTTCGTGGTATCGATGTATCGATTATTATTGTTGACGTTAATGTCGTTCTGAGGCATCGTTGAATCGTTATTATCGAATTGAAACCGTTGCTATGATGTTATATTGGCCGATTGAAGGCGTTTGATATATTCGTTTATCATCTCTGTTTCGGTGGTCGGTTTAAGACGTCGGGACATCTATTCTAACGTATCATTAGTTATCGATTGACCGTTCTAATGTAATCGAGCTATTGAATTGGGATTATCTAAGATAATTCCCATTCGTTGTACTATCAGTTATCGAATAACCGTTCTAAGGTAATCGAGGTATTGAATTGGGATTATCTAAGATAATTCCCATCCGTTGTACTATTTGTTATCGATTAACCGTTCTAAGGTAATCGAGGTATTGAATTGGGATTATCTAAGATAATTCCCATTCGTTGTATCATTGGTTATCGATTGACCGTTCTAAGGTAATCGAGGTATTGAATTGGGATTATCTATGATAATTCCCATCCGTTGTATTATTGGTTATCGATTGACCGTTCTAAGGTGATCAGTGTATTGAATTGGGACTGTCGAGGATAGTTCCCATCCGTTGAGTCGTCATGGTCGATTGGCCATTCCAAGGCAGTCGAGGTACTTTGAATTGGGACCGCCGAGGACGGTGCCCATCCGTGAGCATTTTTATCGTGTTAGCCGATTCAAGGCAGCACACTATTATTCTTGTGAATTCGATAATCTTGTAATCGTTGCCGTTTGCGACTAATTGTGGAGGCTAGTTCGGCTAGTGCTCGATGGGTAAGTCTGGGGCTTGAACCTTCGCGGTTGGTTTCCCAGCACTGCGGTCGGAGTCACGGTCATTGGATGACCTCATTGTGATACGGCTTCGTGCCGTGGCTTCGGCCCTCATTGTGATACGACATCGTTTCGTGGCTTCGGCCCTCATTGTGATACGGCTTCGTGTCGTGGCTTCGGCCCTCATTGTGATACGGCTTCATGCCGTGGCTTCGGTCCTCAGATGTTACAGCTTAATGTTTGGCTTGAGCCATTGTGATGGATCGCGCTTTGGTGAGTGGCTTTCAGGCCATCGTGACGTATTGGTATTTTCGTTGGAACCTTCGGGCATTGTGATTCGTATTTATTTCAGCTCTGGGTTGGTTTATCTCCGTGTAGTTCATTATTGTTATCTGTATTGATGATTCGCCATTGGGCACTTGTGTTCTAACCTGTTGAGCAGGTACCGATCGTATGCCGCGGGCATAGTATTTCACGAATGCTCAATTCTTACTTTGATTTGTGAGCATCTCGTATTACCATTGATGTACCATTTATTCTGCCTTTGGATGCATATCATGTTGTACATGTATTTGATATTCATTATCTGGATGACTGACCCCGTGGGGGCGGAATATGTTTTTCATGTTTTAGGTGCTTGCGAGGAGAGAGTTGAGACACAGGGGCATGACGATGGTGACGAGGCATTCGAGCGATACTAGTCCGAGATGTTTTGGTGTTCATGTTGGTCAGACAGTTTTGGAGTACTACAGTCTTATCAGTCATTGTCATTTTGTACTATCCGAGCAAGGCTCGTGGATGTTACTGTATTTTATTTTGGCCATGTAGGCCCATTGTTGTCGTTGAAATTCCATATCAGAATATTATTGTTGGATGTCAGTGTAGGGATTGTGATTCCCCTTTTGGTCAGTCTGTTGTATTTTAGTCATGTTCGCCTGGTGGATCTCCTGGCGTGGGGTCCACGACACTGTAATAACCCAATGGGATTTGGGGGTGTTACAGTTTCGCCCCCTGTGCCGCTCACGTGTTTTTTTAATTAGGGATTTCCGGTGACCTAGCCTATGTGGATTTACGTGGCACCAGTTGACCAATGAAATAATAGGAGATGGACACACCATTAATTGTAATAGATATTAAACTAAAAAAATAAAAAAAAAAAAAAAGAAAGAAAAGAAACTATTTTTCGCATGCTAAAAAATGATGCCCAACATTCCCATCGGTGAAATTTAGGGGTGTTAAAAAATATCCGATATTCGATTCGAAATATCCGAAAATCCGAAGTTCCGGATATCCGAAAATTTAGATATCCGAAGTTCAGATATCCGGAACTTCGGATTCGGATATCGGATAGTACTTTTCAGAAAAATCGGATATCCGAAAAATCCTAAAAATTTTAATTTTTTATATTTTAAATAATAAAAGGTATTCGGATATTCGGATATCCGATATCCATATCCGAAGTTTTTTTCGGATATTCGGATATCCGATATCCAAATCCAAATATTTTTTTCGAATATAAAGATATCCGAATATAATTTATATTTTTTTCGGATACGGATATGGATATCAAAATATACTATTCGAATTTTCAGATATCCGAAATTCCGGATATCCAATTTTGAAAACCCCTAGTGAAATTAGGACGTAATTGGATAAATTAACTTTTTTGGGTACATCTCCTATTATTGGGACCCCTAAAAAAATTATGGGACGTAACAAAATTCTATCCTGATGTGTCCATCTCCTATTATTTCATTGGTCAATTGGTGCCACGTAAATCCACATAGGCTAGGTCACCGGAAATCTCTAATTAAAAAACACTTTGGGACGTAAATTGTAAAGTTAGCGTAAAATTGGGATGTAGTTGGATAAATTAACTTTTTTGGGACGTTTTTGGAAAAAGTAAAAGTGATGGGATGTAAAAAAATTCTATCCCTTGAAAAATTATACTTAAGATGTTGTTAGATGGATATATTCTAATTCAATACCTTAAAATTTTCAACGACTTACGGAATCTATACTATATAAAACTTATCCCCTTTAATTTAATGTGGAAGGGGGATTTATGTCACTTATTCGGGGTAGGATCCTCTGCAGTGCACAGCATGGTGCTGTGCACTGCCGGCCGTTAGATCGGACACATACACACACACACACCCGTGCGGGTGTGTGTAATCTAACGGCCTACAGTGCACAGCACCATGTTGTGCACGGTAGAGGATCCTACCTAGGGGTGTTCAAAACCGGATATCCGGACTTTCGGATATCCGAAATTTCGGATATCCGAAAGTTCGGATAGTAAATTTTGATATCCGATATCCGAATATCCGGAAAAAATATGAATTTTATTCGGATATCCATATATTCGAAAAAAAATATTCGGATTTGGATATCGGATATCCGAATATCCGAAAAAAACTTCGGATATGGATATCGGATATCCGAATATCCGAATATTTTCTATTATTTAAAATATAAAAAAATAAAAAATTTAGGATTTTTCGGATATTTCGGATATCCGAATATCCGATTTTTCTGAAAAGTACTATCCGATATCCGAATCCGAAGTTCCGGATATCCGAACTTCGGATATCCGAATTTTCGGATATCCGAATTTTCGGATATCCGAATTTTCGGATATCCGAACTTCGGATTTTCAGATATTTCGGATCGGATATCGGATATCGGATATTTTTGAACACCCCTAATCCTACCCCCACTTATTCATATTAAAGGGGTGAAGTTGTAATAATGTGTAGTCTCATTATTAAATAGTAGCAAATTCATTTGATGAGTCGAGCAAATGTGCTGAACATATAGCTGCGGCCAAGAGAGAGAAAAGAAGAGAGGAAAATGAGGAGAGGAAAATAGTTCTCGAGAAAATTATCAAATTGGTCCCGTATGTGGGACTAATTGGCCAAAAAAACCCATCTGTCTTCGGCGTACCAAAAAACCCCACATCTCCCCCCTACTTTAGCCAATTTAGTCATCCGTCGCTGGCCGGAGTATTTTCCGGCCACCGGAGCTGATGTGGACGACATGTGGCAAAAAAAAATATAAAAACCTAAATAATATAAAAAAAATCTAAAAAAATTGAAAAATCTGGAATATTAAAAAATATAAATTTAAAAAAAATTAAAAAAAATCTAAATAAATTAAAAAAACTTAAAAAAAAATAAACAAAATTTAAAATTTAAAAAAAAATATAAAAACCTAAATAATATAAAAAATCTAAAAAAATTTAATTTTTAAATTAATTTAATAATAGAACCTTAGGTAATTATTTTTAATTCTGAAATATTAATATATATATATATATTAGAATTTTTTATTTATTTTTTAATTTTATAATTCTGAAAAGATTTTTTTTTCAGAAAAATATCTTTTTAATTCAAAAGATTAATTTTATAATTCTGAAAACAAAAATCTTTTTAATCTTTTTAATTTCTGAAAAAAAAATTATATATTTTTTTTAATTTTAAAATTCTGAAAAAAAGAATCTTTTTAATTTCTGAAAAGATTCTGAAAAAGATCGTTTTGATAATGTTCTCATTTTTTTTTTCAGAAATTAAAAAGATTTTTTTTCAGAATTATAAAATTAAAAAAATATATTTTTTTTTTTCAGAAATTAAAAAGATTAATTTTTTTTTCAGAATTATAAAATTAATCTTTTGAATTAAAAGGATTTTTTTTCTGAAAAAAAAATCGTTTCAGAATTATAAAATTAAAAATAAAATAAAAAAAATCTAATATATTTATATTAATATTTTAGAATTTAAAATAATAACCTAAGGTTCTAATTTTTTAAATTTTTTACGATTTTCAGATTCTTTAAATTTTTTTAGATTTTTTAAATTTTTTTAAATTTTTTTATATTATTTAGGTTTTTATATTTTTTTAAAATTTCTTTAGATTCTAAATTTTTTAATTTTTTTAATTTTTTTAAATTTAGGTTTTTTAATATTCCAGATTTTTTAATTTTTTTTAGATTTTTTTTATATTATTTAGGTTTTTATTTTATTTTTTTGCCATGTGTCAGCCACGTGTCGTCCACGTCAGCTCCGGTGGCCGGAAAATACTCCGGCCGGCGACGGAGGACTACATTGGCTAAAGTAGGGGGGGTGTGGGGTTTTTTGGTCCGCCGGAGACAAATGGTTTTTTTTGGCCAATTGGTCCCACATACGGACCAATTTGATAATTTTCTCAATAGTTCTCTTTCAATTTTATTTTTTAGATAAATTTTTATCTCCAATTCTTCTCTTGGAGAATTAGAATTAATAAATATCACAATGCAAATGCACCTTCTAATACACAAGGTGATTAAAATAAACTTTTAAATGATAGTATAAATTACAAGATAGTTAAATTTTAGCTATGAAATCTTAGATAAAATCGGTGCATCGCACGGGTTGAATAAACCAAAAACAACCCTGGAGCAACATACGGGTTAGTAAAGCCTCATTTCATATAACTAATTACATAGACTAAAATAAAAGGACAATAACAATAAAAAAAACATATAAACTTCTCTAAAAGGCATTTAAATTCTGCCATCTGCTCATTCAACCGTCTGCCCCAACATTACGTACAAAACACGTAGATAATCAACCAAAGACCGTGCATCGCACGAGTTGGATAATGCCTCGTATTTTTAAAAGTCTTAGGGGAGTATTCAATCTCGATTTTAAAGGATTCTTTTGGATTTTAAAAATTCATGTGTATTCAATTTGTATTTCAAAAAATCCATTAAAATCCGGTGGTATTCAATAAGGATTTTAAAAAGTCTTTTAAAATCTGGGTATATTCAATCAAGATTTTAAATTATTCTTTAAAATCTGATGGTATTCAAATACTCATGGATCTTTTTAGATTTTATAAAATGATGGATTTTAGTGGATTTGCCAGTGTGTTTTGTACTTTTTGAAATCCTGCTAAAATTTATGAAATTTTGAAGGATTTGTCATAAACTCTACCTATCAAATATATTAGACTTGGGGTGTCATTGGGGGCGTGTTACGAAATGAAAAAGGAGATTGGATTTGTGGATTTAGCAGCAAAATTTCTACACCCACAGTTGATGGCGTAGAGATCCAATCCCTTAAGGTTGGACTGGAAATGGCAAGGGCATATGGTACAAGGAAGTTGGAAGTAAAGATTGATTCCCAGAATGTTTGGGAAATGATCCAAGGCACAAGACCAGTTGAGCAAGCCGTAGCAGAAGCAATTTAGAACTGCTGCATGCTTATCCAGGGGAGTTGGGAAATCAAATTCAAACATATACATCGGACGAGTAACGGTTGTGCGGATAAACTTGCAAAGCTGAGTTATGTTCAAGATCTCGGAGAAGTTTCTATGGAATCACCACCGGATGAGATTAGGCCATTTTTGTCTTTTGATGTAATTTACTTTTACTAGTATTCGGATGTACCAAAAAAAAATATATATTAGACTCTATACGATTTTACGTCAACTCTGCGAGAATCCACATAGAATTAAAATCAACTACAATCTTTTAAAAGTCATAGATTATTATTAATCCGTTAAAATCTTTTAAAATCTGAATTGAATATACCCCCTAATTAAATATCCACAACTTTTAAGAATTTATAAAATACCTCAAAAACAATTTTTTAAAATCTTAAAATATCCTTAAAAATCCGAATGAATGAAACCCCATTTATTTTCTTCCACCTAAAATGATAATTTAAAAAATAAAAATTAAAGGAATGAGAAAGTTCATCCAACTCTTTGAGTGCGAAAAAGAAAGCAAGAAATAGAAAATTAGACTCAAAAAGTGCGACGCCGTTTTGAGGTTAAGCCTACGATCAGCCGGAGTAGGCCTACACTACGCCGTTTGGGCAGGTCTCGAAGGAACTGCTCACAGCGCACGCACAAGCCCAAAAATGAAAATTACGATAATTAAACCACACTTCCACTCTCGCGCACTTCCGCGCTGAGTGCTCGCTCCACAATCGAGACAGAGGGGGTGAAAATTTCTAGAGAGAGAAAGAGGGGAGTGAAAAAAGAAGAGTACGAGCAGTCAATCACATTACCGTTTTAGTTTCCTGGGTTATTTTTGCAGCAACAATGGAGTTGTAGTTGGAAAAGCTGAGGGATATTATCGTCTGGGCTTTGTGGATTTTTTTTATATTTAATTAATGCTGTGTCTGTCTACCATTATTTCGGATCCGAGGCATTATCATTCTAAACAATCATACTAATTTCGTATGTTGGAATGGAAAAGTTTTTGGTCTTGTGGTTGATCTTTGTAGTGCATCATCTGCGATGTATTTATGCTAATTTGGAAGGTTTGTATATATTTATAGTACTTCGATATTTTTCCCCATGATTCTTTCTTTTCTTCTCAATATTTTTTGTAGGAATTTATGTTTTGCTCAGCCGGTGCAGTGTTTAGATTTTGATTTCCCCCCCTTTTCGGACTTGTAATGTTTGAGAATTTCTAGTTGGAATTTGAAGCTTCTGGGTTCATAAATATGGAAGAGAACTTGTACTTGATTTTGTATTATTTATGTCTATTTTTAGCATGTAAATTGGAAAATTCAGTGGTAGGCATTTTACTGGAATCTTTGAAGTGGTAATAATAATGCTATTATGGGTTATTGTTTCACACAGTATTGATAATATCTGGCTCCGGATTAAGTTCCTTCAGATATCAAAATTATTAATATTGAGAATTCTTGTCAAACACTGATACAAAATTTAGTGAGAAAGATGGTATAATTCTTGAAATTTGTGATCAACGAGTTTCGGTTTTCATATTGTAACTGGATAGAGCCCGGATCAAATTTGAATAAATATATATTGGATTTGTTTAAGATTCGTTCCATGCGTACAATTTACCTAATTTTGAGCTCTCTCTTTTCTCAACTTGTTTTGCTTTGATGCCATTGAGAGGTAATAAGACTCTGTCCAAGTATTTCCACAGAATCTTATATTTTTAGTACTTTATCAAGTGCGGCATCTGAATTCCCATTGGTTTTGTCTGGATAGGTGATGCTTTACATAGTCTTAGGACGAGCCTAAAGGATCCTAACAATGTTCTACAAAGCTGGGACCCTACTCTTGTCAACCCCTGCACATGGTTTCATGTCACTTGCAACAACGATAACAGTGTAATAAGAGTGTAAGAGTATGATTAATGGTTCTCTTCTCATTTTCATGTCCATTGACTTAGGTTGTTAAATGAAATGCTAACTAATTTTATATGTTCTCTCATCAATTTGTGTTGTGTTGACAGTGATCTTGGGAATGCTGCTTTAGCAGGTCAATTGGTCCCGGATCTTGGAAAGTTGAAGAATTTACAGTATCTGTATGTTATGTTTCTATTGTTAGGAACCAGTATTCTAAATCTGCCGTTTAGATCTGTTTCTTTTTTTTTTTCATTTGTCATGAGCCCGGCATGAAAGCAGCAACCAACTATAATGATTGAATAGATTAGTGAAATGCGATTATTGCTCAAAGTAATTTCGATACCGTTGGATTGCCATCATATTTTGCTGTAGATGTTTTAAAATGATGTCTGCTTATAGCCAATTTCTTAGAATTTGTTTATGGCTAATAGGTTTATGGGAATCAGAGAATGCATAGTAAGGAAAACGTAGAACTCTGCATCATTTTCATTTTAGAGTGTTACTTGGGGGGGGGGGGGGGTTAACTCCGACTTTCCTTTCATTATAGCAGCGTTAGAGAAGGCGGGGTGGGTGTGGGTTATGGACTTTGTATAAATATAAATAGGTACTACTAGGATTTTCTAATGGAAGAGACAAGAAGATAAATGCAATAATCATATATTCGATAAAAATGTAGGTAATTCCTGTATAATCTCGTTGTCATGGTATATGAATAACGATTGACATGCTGAAACCATTTGGTAACTTGTTAATTGAAGAAACTCGCATTACCTAGCACAAGTTGATTGAATATTTGAGAGTAACTTGTGTTGTATCTACTTGCTGTTATATAATCCCAAAGTACGACTTTCCGTTATCAACATCTTGGCATTCTTGCCTTCGGTGGGAAATATCTTTGCATTCTAATTTCTCTCTCATTTTTTATTCCATGAGAATCCGTGGAGGAGAATGTTTTTTCTGATTCAGATTACATTAAAAAATATCTATTTTATGCTACATCTCCTATGAAGGACTGTATTAGCTTCATGCTTCAATATGTTCTAGAGAGTAAAATATTAGGCATTTTCTTATTGCACTTATAAATTTCAAGTTTCTTGTTAATATTGCATAGTGTGTTATGACTAGATTTTTTCATACTTGAACTAACACTGTTTCTATTGATTCTTTTTTGGTGATAGGGAGTTATACAGCAATAACATAAGTGGGCTAATACCCAGCGATCTTGGAAATCTTACTAACTTGGTCAGCTTGGATCTGTACTTGAATAGTTTCACTGGTCCCATTCCAGACACCCTGGGAAAGTTATCAAAACTGAGATTCCTGTGCGTGAAGTTATTTTGGGCTCACAAAATAGTGTTATAAATTTTGATACATGGTTTTGTCTCTGCCTTTCAACGTGTCATGCAATAGGCGTGATATGTTGATGTTTGTAATATTTCTTCAGAGATCAGGACTTTTATTGTAATTCTTGTGTCTTTGCAAGGATAGCCGGCTCAATAATAACAGTATGACTGGCCCCATCCCCATGACATTGACCAACATATCATCTCTTCAAGTTCTGTGAGTATCCAAGTTCAAATATCGGGATCAATGCAAAAACTACATCTGAGGTTTAACCTAACTACAAGAAACTTCAGTCATCTTTCGAAATTACAAGTATCACCTTTTGTATTTACCCAACAAAAATACTCCTTTCTTGAAGGTGCATTTTATAATGGAGAAACTACTGTCAAGAAGTTACTTGTAATTTTTAAAGAGCTTTTTTTTTTATAAAAATTAATTTAAACCTCGGAAAGTAGTTTTGTAATTAACCCTTAAATATATAATTTTTGACGTACATTCCCCCTAGAAATGTCGTAGTAATTCTCTTATTATACATTCTTATGCGTTATGCAGGGATCTATCAAACAACCGTCTTTCCGGTGCAGTTCCAGATAATGGCTCATTTTCTTTATTTACACCTATAAGGTATATTGATATATGCAGTGGCGTGGTACCTTATATCTCATGGATTCCAAGTGAGAACCGACATGGATAATTTGCCCATTTGCAGTTTTGCAAATAACTTGGATCTGTGTGGCGTTGTAACTGGACGGCCATGCCCTGGATCTCCTCCGTTCTCTCCACCCCCTCCTTTTGTGCCACCTCCCCCAATTTCGTCCCCAGGTTTTTTTCCTACTTGCACATTACTTTTCTTTTCATGTTGCTTAATGTGTTGCCTATGTATTTCTGTAGTCGGATATTGCCTACTTTGACTATTGCTTCCTGCGCTTTTACATCAGAAAGGTGCAATTGCATTTGTTTATTCTGTTTTCTAAAAGGGCTTCCCAAAGTAAACTGGTAACATAGACCGACCATAATATTTTTCCTTTTAGTTTTAGTACAGATCACTATAGTTTAATCATATTGCTCTGGTGAACCGTCTGGGTAATTTTTAATAGGATGCTGATGTTTCATGTAAACTATTGGAAATATTCTTTCTATTGTGATTGCCGACAGGCTTGGTTGGTGCAAATTATGCTCTATCGAGATTCTGATTATAGTTTTTATGTAATATCGGTTTTAATAAAATTCCAATAATTTATTTCAATAAACAGTTTTCTTTTAAATCACTTAATCTAATAATAATAATAATAATAATAATAATAATAATATTTGGTTACAAGATAATGTTACAAAAACTTCTGTTTTTGGTCTTGGAGTTTTTAGGATATTCATTCGAAAGGTTAGTGCTTTGGAAATAACTTAATGGCTTTTGTATTAATTTTGAATGTCCAGTCCAGGATGGTAGTAGTAATTGATTTTGCAGTAATCTTATACCGTGGATCTGTGCTCTACGATTTCTTAATTGGCTGCTCTACTCCCAAGTGAACTCTGCCCGACTTGTTTTATCTGTTTCGAGGAAATGTTTTGCAGTATTATTATTTATTTATTTTTTTGTGATTACTTAATTGAACTATATGGAAATAACTGCAGGAGGAAATACTGCAACTACAGCAGTTGCTGGAGGGGTTGCTGCTGGTGCTGCTTTGCTATTTGCTATACCCGCCATTGCATTTGCATGGTGGCGTCGAAGAAAATCTCAAGATATTTTCTTTGATGTACCAGGTTGGTAATAGTAGTTTGATTTTGACAATATCATTAAGGGATAATTACGAAAAAGTACGCTTGAGGCTTGACCTAATTACAGAAAAACTCAGCTAACTTTCATAATTACAAAAAAATACCCTTGGGATTCTATCTTGTCTTATGTTAACCCCATTCATAAGCGAGAATCATATCAAAACTGATTTAAACGTCAGGGGTATCTTTTGTAATTTTTTAAGAATTAACTGTTTTTTTTTTAATTAGGTCAAACCTCATGAGTACTTTCTTTAATCATCTCTATAATCAATATTTGTACCTTTTAGTCTCCTTGATAAAATTTTGTGCATAAACTTGCAGCTGAGGAGGACCCCGAAGTCCATCTGGGGCAGCTTAAGAGATTCTCTCTCCGAGAGCTGCAAGTCGCGACCGATAGCTTCAGCAATAAAAACATTTTGGGAAGAGGTGGGTTCGGGAAGGTGTATAAAGGACGGCTGGCTGACGGTACACTGGTTGCCGTTAAAAGACTTAAGGAGGAGCGCACACCTGGCGGAGAGCTTCAATTTCAAACGGAGGTTGAGATGATCAGTATGGCTGTGCACCGTAATTTACTTAGATTGCGCGGCTTTTGTATGACCCCAACCGAACGGTTGCTCGTCTATCCGTATATGGCTAATGGAAGTGTTGCATCATGTTTAAGAGGTGATTTCTTTTCTTTAATAAAGACAGGATAGTTATGGAAAGTGCTCTACCCTCTTGAGGTTTGTATGAACAAATACCTCCACTAGTGTGGGTGTAATTTGCAAAATAGAAACAAAATTCTTGTTGGGTATCTGTAATTATGAGAGATAAAAACAAAATATTCACTAGGTTAGTATGAAAAAGTACCTCTACTAGTGACGGTGCACGGCTCTGTTCTTTTGAAATTTGAATTTTCTTTGAATCGAATCAATTTTCTTTGGAATTGAAGCTGTACTCTTGAGTTCTTGAATAATAATAATAGTAAATAATAATAACAATAATAATAATAATAATAATAATAATTATAATAAAAACTATATATAAAATTATTGATAATATTAATATAAAGAATAATAATAATATCACATAAAATTAATACAACAACAAAAAAGTTATTTATATTACAACAACAACGACAATAATAATAATAATAACAATAATAATAAAACTATTCATAATACTACAAACTATATGTAATACTGTTGATAATATTGATATCAATTAATAATAATATAATTATTAACAGTACTAAAATTTATATATAATACTATTAATAATATTGATGCTATTACTACTAATAATTAATCGCACAATTATTAGAATTATAATATATATTACAACAACAACAATAATAATAGTAAGATTAATATTAGTAATAATAATTATATATAATATTATTGATAAAATTAATAATATTATCAATAATACTCCTAGTAATTAATCATACTCCCTCCCTCCATGACCAATTGGCCTAATTTGACTTTTTTGGTCAACCGTCTCCGACTTTGACTACAAATTAATCTTAAACCGCAAATGTAAAATTTTCAATTAAATTATATAATGAAACTTTAGTACCTAAACTTTCATTATATAATTTAATCGAACATTTAACATTTGCGGTTTAAGATTAATTTGTAGTCAAAGTCGGAGACGGTTGACCAAAAAAGTCAAATTAGGCCTATTGGTCATGGACGGAGGGAGTATTAAAAAATAACATATACAATAATAATATTGTTATTTATATTACAACAATAAAATAATAATAATACTAAAACAAACAATTATAATAATTATTATATATAATATTATTGATAATAATAATAATAAAAAATAATGATAATAATTAATAATATTGATTCTAAAGCTGAATTGAACTTTGTGAGCTGAGCTGTGCTGAACTCTGCTGAAATTAAGCCCAAAAGAACAGGGCCAAATTTGTTCTTTTTTTCGTTTGGTAAATACACTAAACCTCATGGGTTGTTTTTGTGATTACCTCTTTTTATTCTCTCTCCCCCTAATTTAGTTGCACCTTGTTTACTAGCAAGGGCCACAAGCTTTAGAAATATATATATATATATATAAAGAGCTTGGTTCGAGCATAACTGACTATAACAGTTACTCGTAGTTGCAGAGCGTCCACCGGATGAACCGCCACTCGATTGGCCCACGAGGAAGCGCATTGCTCTTGGATCCGCCAGAGGATTATCTTATTTGCACGACCACTGTGATCCTAAAATTATTCACCGCGATGTAAAAGCTGCAAATATACTACTGGATGAAGAGTTTGAGGCCGTTGTTGGAGATTTCGGTTTGGCTAAACTTATGGATTATAAGGACACCCATGTGACGACTGCTGTGCGTGGCACTATAGGACACATAGCTCCGGAGTACCTCTCCACCGGGAAATCTTCCGAGAAAACTGACGTTTTTGGCTATGGAATTATGCTTCTTGAGTTGATTACTGGGCAGAGAGCATTCGATCTTGCTCGACTTGCTAATGATGATGATGTCATGTTGCTGGATTGGGTAAATCAATTTTTTTTGCTTTCCTTCGTATGACTACTAACTCTGAGGTTTAGCGTAATTTCAAAAAGAAAAAAAACAGATCTTTCAGTTACCCCCCCCCCCCCCCCTCCCCCCTCCCCCGGCATGGGTATCAGCTGCAGAATTACCCCTCTCAAAAGGTGGAAGTTGCAAAGCAGAAACAATTATTTTGGTGGTATTTGTAATTTTGATATGGGGTTTGCTTTGTAAGTGGACTTCATCTTACAGGGTAATTTTGCTTTTGTAGCCACATATCTCTTGGGCTTATTATGCTTCTGATAATTACTCTCTGGCTTTCTCTCTCTGCATCTGGCTTTCTTGTATGATGTTTCTTGAGTTCCAATATGGACTTGCCTTTGTTAATGCTTTCTACTTTAATATGGCTAAACTGAAACCCTCTTAAGTCTTAGGGATAGTTACAAAAAATAACCCTTGGGGGTTTGACCTAATTATAGTTATAACCAGCTAACTTTCATAATTACAAAAGTAATCGTATGGCTTACTTAAATATAAGGGGCTAATTGAAATATTTCTTTAAATATGAAGGGGTTTTTCTGAAATGCTTTTCTGCTTATAGGTGTAAATATAAGAGAACATACGGGGTGTTTTGTCTAACTTTGAAAGATAACTTTTCTTTATGGGTAATTTGGTCAAACTCCAAGGGTTGTTTTGTTATTGGCCTAATTCTTATGGTACTTCCTTTAAAATTGAGCTTGTAAAATTTCCTGTTGTCTTGTTAAAGATTTCAACACATTGTTTTTCGGCATCTTTTTTTTTTTTCAGGTGAAAGGTCTACTAAAAGAAAAGAAATTGGAAATGTTGGTTGATCCGGATTTGCAGAACAACTACGTGGACTCAGAAGTCGAGCAGCTAATACAAGTTGCTCTGCTCTGCACTCAGAGTTCTCCTATGGACCGTCCCAAGATGTCGGAAGTTGTGAGAATGTTGGAAGGCGACGGCTTGGCTGAGAGATGGGACGAGTGGCAGAAAGTCGAAGTTCTACGCCTTGAGGTGGAACTTGCTCCACATTCCACCTCCGATTGGATCGTAGACTCTACAGAAAATTTACATGCTGTTGAATTGTCGGGTCCGAGATGATTTTTCTTTCATGGAAATCTTACTTTTTTTTGGGCTTTTATAATTTTCAAGTTTTATTTTCTGGTGGGAGATCCCACTGTGAACTGTTTGCATTCACACTTATATTTTGTACATAGGCCTTTGCCCTGTTCTTTTGGATTTATTTTTCAGTTTTTCTTTTCAGTTCAGTTCAGATCCATGTCTTGTAGTGCCATGTTTTTATTGTGTTTATACATATATAGGAAGTTTACACGTCTACAAATTATACAAATTAATTACAAAAATAAAATATACGAACAAAGGCAAATTATACAAATTAATTACAAATTAAGAGAGTCTACTAGATTGATGCATCTGGATCATCGGAGACGCAATACGAGAAACAAAATGGTTTGAAAATAAATTATTGTAAGTTCTTACTTTTTTTTTTTTAAATTATTTATGTTATTTTTAGTTGCTCGTTATGCTCTCTTTATTTATTTGTCTACTAGAATTTTTATGATTTTCAATCTCACTTTGTATGGATAAATAGACTGAGGCTTCTCATTACAAATTAGAAAAGATAAAAACACTCGTCCGTCTTGTTGACGTCTGATTTGGTCAACGTCACGTGTACTGACCGGGACAAATGGGTTGAAGACACGTAGAAAATAACAAATAGAGAGGAAGATATTTGATCACTAAATTTTATTAATGACCTTTCGACAAAGAGCGAAAGCGAATAAAGTGTCTTGCCTATCCAATTTGCTTGTTAATTACAAGTCTTTTTATTCTTTTTCCGTATATCTCTTATCTCTCTTTTTTCTCTCTCTTATTAATGCTCAGAATCCCAAAAGATCCTTTTTTACCGTACATTTCTCCTATATATAGGCATTAGCAGGTGGGAGGTGGCGCATGTTTGGGAATACGCCCATAACACTTGTCACCGCATTTACATATTGGACACGTGTCGGCATATAAGGAGTGTCTTGGGAAGGGCGTGACTGCATGCGTTAATTGGCATGCGGAGTGCATTTGCCGACTTAGGAGATGTCTATCCGACAGGGTCGGTCCTCGGGTCCCCGCCGTTGTGTCGGCTTAGTCTGCCGTCGTTCGGGCGGCCGTTGTAATCTTGAACGGGACATTTTCGTCCTTCCTCTGCTCGGCCTTCTGGATCGAGATCTGGGTCGGCCTTGGAGTCACCGTCCGGTCCGGTTTTTGGCGAGCCCGGTTGGAAATCGAGTCTTTTGTCCGGTCCGACTTCGGACTCTGCTCGGCCGGTTTAGTTGCCTGGAGTGCCTACGTGGATTCTGAGTAGGATGGGCTACCAACAAGTGCCCCGAGTCCAGGCCGTGCCTTAGCTGGCCAGAGGAGTCGTTCGATGTTGAGACCGATCCGGTTTGTGGGAGGATAAGACCTTTCGAACAGACGTCTCTTCGGGAGTCGCGTCGCACCGCCTCCCTGGTCTTTAGGTGTCATCATGTGGGGGGACGCGTGGCGCAAGAATACTGGGCGGCGCGCTCACGCGTTCTCGAATCCTGCGACAGTTCAGTAGAATTTCTCACTTCACGCGCCTGGCATTTAATGCCTACATTTCCCTATAAATAGAGGTTGTCTTCTCCTTCAGTGTTTCCTCCGCCATTTTTACGTAGTGTTGCAGAGAGAGAAAAATTTTTTTCGGCGACTTTTTTCTTCTTTCCCGATTCCATCGACCTTCCCGGTAAGCTTGCTTTTCTTTCTTATTTATTTAAGATGTCGGAGACAAGGGACGAGACGGAGGTGGTTTTGACCGTGTCGCCGGACCGCACGGGTGTGGCGGATCTATCGATTGGCGAAGCTCCCATCGATTGGAGTGTTGAGGAAGAAGGAGATGAACTAGTGGGGTCGCCGGGATCTGGAGAAGTGGAAATGGCGGCGCCATTGACGGTTGTCGGAGAGACTCCGGTGGAGAGAGTCGAGCCGGTGGTGGCCCGGGCTCGCCCCCGTCCGGCCCCTTTGGTGGCGGCGAGTTGGGACTCAGCTTCGATTCGGAGTAACGTTACGGAGGAGCAATTGGCGGCCTGGCGGCTGCGTTTTAAAATTCCGGCGAGGGTGCGGATGTTCGTTCCGAATCCCGAGGAGAGGCCCCACAATCCGCCCGTTCGTTGCACGGCGGTGTATTACCGCTCTTTACTGGCCGGGCTTCGGTTTCCGCTTCCGTTGACTCTTTCCCGGTGGTTAAGGCAGTGGGGCCTTCCTGTCCCTCAGATTCATCCGAATTTCTGGGCTCGGGTGGTGGGCCTTTTTCTCCTTTTCAATCAGCACGGCTGGCCCGAGCCCAGCTTTGAGGAGTTCAACAGCCTCTATCTATGGAGGTCGGTTGGTAGGTCCTACTGGCCGGTTTTATGTGTGACGGCATGCTATGCACAAGGAGCTAGTGGGGGTACCCGAGACCATTCATAGCTGGAAAGAACAGTGGTTCTTTATCGGGGGGACGTGGAGGAGTTCCTTGGATGAGTGGGAGCCGGGGGTGATAGATGCCGAGCTGCGGATTCCTGTGCTTTTTACGGCCAAAATGAGTAAGTGTGGTATTTTTGTTTTTGTTCCTCTTTTGTCTAACGCTCATCATTTGTTGCCTGTGCAGAACGTATCCCGGCGTCAGAGACTTCTGCCGAGTTTGACGACCGGGTCGAGCAGCTTTTGGGCCTTCATCTGGAGCAAAGGAAGTCTCACCTTTTAGTGTCCGAGGAGAACCTTTGGGCGGCCGGACTTAGAGAGACCGATCCGAGCACAATGTCTTCTTCAGGTATTTCATTTTTTTTTTTTTTTTTGATATGTCTTCCTTTTCCAGCTCCTCAGGCAAAGACTTCATCCGGTAGGAAGGAGACGCCCGCTCAGCGTGTGGCCGGTGTTGCCGAGGCCGCGATCGGAGGGAGCGGGCCGGCAAGCGCAAGAGGGTGGAGCCTGTTTCTGCGAATAAGGCCGAGGGTTCGTCGGCCCCTGAAGTCATATTGTCCGCCCCTACTCCTGTCCGGGCCGATCGGGAGGAGCCCGTTATTGACTTGGAGGGCCATTATCTTCCGGTCAACCAGGAGCGGGCGGAGCCATGCGACCAGATGAAGGGGCGGCGGCCGCGCTGGTTCATGGATTACGTCCGGGCCGCTACTCCGACTCCTGAGATGCTCAGTCGGGTCCCTCCTGGGGTGGCTGTTTCTAGCCATATTCCGATCCGGGGTTGGACTCCCAAGCTGGAAATGATGACCAACGATATGGATCCGGCCGAGCAGATCCAGTTCGGGAATGCCCTGGTCGGCCGGGCCATGTGTACCTATGTGAAGGCCTCGAATGAGTTTAAGCCGTCCGAGAGGCACAAGAAGATGGAGGCCGACCTTAAGGCTTTGCAGGAGGAGCATCACTTGTGCCCCTCTTTGATCAAGTCTCTCGAGGGGGAGATAACCTCCCTGAGGGGCGAGATGGAGCTTTTGGACGGTCGGGCTCTCCAAGCCGACATATGGAGGTTGAAGGCCGAGGAGCTGACCGATGCGGTCGATCAGCGCAGCAGGCGTGGAAATCCGGGCCGAGCGCGAGGCTTATTTGAAGGAGGCCAAGGCCCAGGTCGAAAGCCTGACCGAGCGCCTCAACACCTGCGAGGCTTCGAGCTATGCTAGGGGCCGTGCCGAAGGGGCGGAGGCCTTCAAGGAGACGCCTGCCTTTGAGGAGCTGATCAATCTGAATTACGTCTCCACTTGTTTCGAGATTTTAGATCTTATGAAAGGTGGGAAGACCGTTCAGGAGATTGAGGCTTACATCACCTCTCACGCGGCCGACCTTCATGTTGACATTGCTGGGGCCGATGAGCCGAAGGCGGCCGAGGGTGAGGATGCCGGTCGGGCTCCGCAAGGCGAAGGCGAGGGGCCATCTTTTCAGGCGGCCGGCCAGGATGACGGGGCCGAGTAGTTTCTTTTAGATTTCGCTTCCAACATGGCCTGCGTGCCTATTTTTGTCTTTCATTTGTTTCATCTGATGCTCGGCCTGCGTGCCAACCTGGTTCAGGTTTTTTGTAATCGTCTGTATTTTGTAACAATGACTTGATGAAATAAGATCTTTTTTTTGCCGTTTTCGTTGTGCTTTTTTATCGTTCTTGGTTGATCGCGCCGAGACGAGCTCGGTCTTAGAGTGCCGGAGGAGCCGGTCTTATGAGGTGCCGAGACGAGCTCGGTCTTATAGCGCCGGAGGAGCCGGTCTTATGAGGTGCCGAGACGAGCTCGGTCTTATAGTGCCGGAGGAGCCGGTCTTATGAGGTGCCGAGACGAGCTCGGTCTTATAGTGCCGGAGGAGCCGGTCTTTCGAGGTGCCGAGACGAGCTCGGTCTTATAGTGCCGGAGGAGCCGATCTTATGAGGTGCCGAGACGAGCTCGGTCTTATAGTGCCGGAGGAGCCGGTCTTATGAGGTGCCGAGACGAACTCGGTCTTATAGTGCCGGAGGAGCCGGTCTTTCGAGGTGCCGAGACGAGCTCGGTCTTATAGTGCCGGAGGAGCCGGTCTTATGAGGTGTACCAGTATTGAGACAGGGAATAACATCAAATTCTTATTGATAATACCTTTTTAGATACATAGCGTTCCACGGGTGAGTTAATCTTTGGCCGTTCAGATATTCCAGCCGGTAGGCTCCATTCTGAAGGACTTCGCTAACTTTATATGGCCCTTCCCACTTGGGCTTGAGCGGCCCGGGATCCGGACACAGAACCCTCTTGAGGACTAGGTTGCCGACCTGGAATCTTCTCGGGTGAACCTTGGAGTTGTAATATTTTTCACTCCTTCTTTTGTATACGGCGTTTCGCATTTCTGCCTGAGCTCGCTTTTCGGCAAGGAGGTCCAAGTTTACTTGGAGGGCCAAGTCGTTATCCTGTTCTTCAAAATGTGCTACTCGGTAGGTAGGTGCCCCGATTTCGACCGGGATAACGGCTTCAGAGCCGAAAGCTAAGGAGAAAGGCGTTTCTCCTGTGGCGGATCTATGCGTTGTTCGGTAGGCCCATAGGGTCCTGGGGAGTTCTTCTGGCCAGGAACCCTTGAGTTCCTCTAGGCGAGTCTTGAGATGTTGCTTTAAGATCTTGTTGACTGCCTCCACCTGCCCGTTAGATTGAGGATAATAGGGCGTGGAAAAGTTATTTCGTATTTGGAGACCGTCGCAGAAAGATCGGAATTTCTTGTTGTCAAACTGTTTCGCATTATCCGAGACAATGGATTGGGGGATTCCGAACCGGCATATGATTGACTTCCATATGAAGTCGACTATCTTCTGTTCGGTCGTGCTTGCCATAGGTTCGGCCTCGGCCCATTTCGTAAAATAATCGACTGCGACGATTGCGTATTGCACTCCTCCCCGTCCCCTAGGCAGAGGGCCGATCAAGTCTATTCCCCACTTGGCGAATGGCCATGGACAATATACAGACGTGAGGGTCTCCGGGGGGGATCGGATCTGCGTGATGCCCTATGCTGACCTCATCCATATGCTCGGCCCCGGCGCTGGATGCGAGTTTGGCCAACGAGTCGGCCTGAATGTTTTCCGTTCGGGGAATATGTTGTATAGTCCCCTGAAAACCTTGCAGCCGGTCTCGGGCCAGGTTGAGGTACTTAACCAGTTTAGGCTCTTTGGCTTCGTATTCGCCGTTGATCTGGTTGACCATCAACTGAGAATCACTTAGGATGGTGAGGCGGGTAAGGCCGAGAGAGGTTGCCATTTCTAGACCAGCCAAGAGAGCTTCGTATTCTGCCTCATTATTGGTGGTTGGGAAACTCAGGCGAATAGCCGAAACAGCAATGTGCGCCGGGACCGACGAGGACTATTCCGCACCCGATCGGTCGGTGAGGACCCATCTACATAGAGTGACCATTCTTCTGATCGGTCGTCCTCCTGGGCAATGGCGGGCGTGAACTCTGCAATGAAGTCCGCAAGGGCTTGTCCCTTTATAGCAGTGCGCGATTCGTAAGTTATGTCAAACTGTCCTAGTTCGACGGCCCATTTTACCATTCGGCCGGAAACATCAGGTCGGTGCATAACCTGTTTTAATGGATAGTTGGTTAAGACGACGACCTGGTGTTCCAAAAAGTAGGGCCTCAACTTCCGGGATGCCATTATGAGCGCATAGGCCAGTTTTTCCATCGGGGCATATCTGAGCTCGGCATCATGAAGGGCCTGACTTACATAATAGACCAGGTGTTGTACCGCATTCTCCGTTCGAATTAGAGCGGCACTGATCGCGGAGTCGGAGACTGCGAGATATAAGTTAAGAAGTTCCCCTCGGGACGGTCTCTGCAAGGTCGGGGCTTCCGCCAGGACTTTCTTGATAGCTTCGAAGGCTTTTTGGCAAGGTTCTGTCCATTGAAAATCCTTGTTCTTTTTTATCGCCTCAAAGAAAGGTTTGCACTTATCCGTTGAGCGGGAGATGAAACGGCTCAGTGCGGCTAGGCGGCCGGTTAGGCTTTGCACTTTTTTGACCGAGTTTGGGGGAACAAGCTCGGCTACTGCCTTAATTTTATCGGGGTTGGCTTCAATCCCTCTTTGGCTTACCATGTAGCCGAGGAATTTTCCAGAACCTACCCCGAAGGAACATTTCTTCGGATTTAGCTTCATCTTATACTCTCGCAAAATAGCAAACATTTTATTGAAGTCATGTACATGGTCGGCCGAGTGCAGGGACTTAACTAACATGTCATCTACATATACCTCCATAGTATGACCTATCAGGCTATTGAACATTTTATTTACCAGGCGTTGATATGTTGCGCCGGCATTCTTGAGCCCGAAAGGCATCATCCGTGCGAGATAAGCCACGGGCCGAGTAGAAGGAGGTATTTTCTTCATCGGCGGGGTGCATTGGAATCTGGTTGTATCCAGAATAGGCATCCATGAAGCTCATTAGCTCGTGCCCGGCCGTGGCATCTACCATGTAATCGATATGGGGGAGCGGGTAGCTATCTTTTGGGCAGGCTTTATTCAGGTTGGAGAAGTCAATGCAGAGCCTCCATAGCCCGGTCGGCTTTTTTACCAGAACCGGGTTGGCTACCCAGGTCGGGTATTGGGCTTCCCGAATAAACCCGTTATCAATTAGCTTTTCTACCTCCTCTTCCAGCCCTTTCTGTCGCTCGGGCCCCATCTTTCTTCTCTTCTGGACGACCGGTTTTGAGCTGGGGTCGATGTTCAGTTGGTGGCATGCCAGTTCCGGATCGATCCCCGGCATATCAGAATGGGTCCAAGCAAAGACATCCAAATTTTGTCTTAGATGGAAGACAAGCTCGGAGCGGATCGGTTCTTGGAGGTTGTGGCGATCTTTGCTTGGCCGGGCGGGATTAGATGAATCTACGTCGACCAGGTCCAATTCTTCTGTTGGCTCAGCGTGGCGGATTTTCCCTTTTGGATTTTGATACCGCGGGTCAACGGGATCTTCCTCTAAGATCGGCTCTTTCTCGGGCCTGCGGCCGCGGTCCGCCGTCTGCCCGATTCTCATTCCGGGGGTTTGCGCGACCCCGGGACCGTCGGGCCCCCGGTCAAGCAGGGTGTTTCCCGTCTGTTGCTCGGAGTTGGTAGTCTCCATTTCTTCCGGCAGATTTTCAGGGATGGCCTCTGCGGCGTTGATCTCGCGAGCCCGGATGCTGAGATTGCATTCCCGGGCCGCCCTTTGATCCCCTCTGTGTACCCCGACGCCGTCCGGGGTAGGGAATTTCATGCACAGGTGGTAGGTGGAATGAGTGGCTCTCAGTCTCGACATCACAGGTCGGCCTACTATGGCATTGTAGTCGCTGTGCACGTCGATGATCTTAAAGGTTGTGATCATCGTTCTTCTGATCGACCCCTGACCAAATTCCAGGGCGAGGTCAATTTCCCCTAGCGGGGAGGTGCGGCAGTTGGCAAATCCCCGGATGTCCTCGTTGCAGGGCCGGACATACGATTGGTCTACCTTCATCCTACGAAGGGTATGAAGGTAAATGATGCTTGCATAAGCCCCGGAGTCCACCAATACCCTATGGACTGGGATCCCCATTATGGGCAGAGTGATGACAAGTGTGTCTGAATGGGGATGGTCCAAGCCGCCTGCGTCGGATTCCTCAAAAGTAACCGCCAGCTGGGGGTTTTTGGGGGCTTCTTCGGCCACCGATAGAAACCCTTCTGCTCGGCGCTCGGTCCGCTGATAGGAAGTGGTGGCTTCTCGGATGGATGCTTTTTTCTGGCGCTTGGACCGAGGATCATCGACCTGGCGGTGCCCATAATCGTCGAATTTCCTGGGATTTGGGGCGGAGGCACCGATCATTCTTGGCTCTCGGGGTCGGCCCTATCTTGGCGATCCGAGGCGGGTTCTGATAAACCGCCTCAAGCCCGTTTGCCGCATCTTTGCGATCGGGCGGCAACGAGGTCCCGACACTGCTCGGTGTTGTGACCCGCCGACTCGTGATATTTACAAAAGCGGGTGCAGTCCATGTCCTTCGATCTTTATAGATCGGTAGGGATTGGGAGCAAGTTTTTGCCTTTTATTTGATCGAATATCGCCGCGGCTCCAATGGAATATATTTCCGCGAAATTGGCCATGAGCTCGGGCCGCGATAGCTTTGAGTGGCCGGAGGCTGAGGAAGAGGCGGGGTTTTATTTTCCGTCGAGGTTCTTGGACGGTCTCTTGTAGTCACGCCTTTCTTCTTTCTTTTTATACGATCCTTTCTGATCGGAGGGCATGACTAACATTGGCGCCGGCATGGCTTCCTCAGCAGCTATGTGGGAGCTGGCGCGCTCCAAAAATTCTTGGTAGGTGTGTGGGACATTCTGGCACACCGTCCAGCGAAAGAAATAATTTTTGTGAAGGCCGGCCTGGGCAATAATGGCCAGCGCATCATCGGACATGGGCTCCGTCTCTAATATCCGTTTATTAAAACGGGATATATAATCTTTAAGGGACTCGTTCGGCCCCTGGATCACGGAAGCAATGGATGAGCGCGGGGCGACCCGCACAAGGGACCCCATAAAGTGGGACCGGAATGTCGCCGAAAGCTGGGCCCATGTCTGAACCGAATGATGGGGCAGCGTCCGATACCACCTCTGGGCCCTTTCCCCCAGAGTTAGGGAAAACATGCGGCATCGGAACGCGTCCTGAGATCCATGTAGATCCATCCAAGAATTATAATGCCCCAGATGGGCGTTAGGGTCTGTTTCTCCGTTATATGGCGGAATTTGAGGAATTTTGAACTTCTCCGGGAGAGGTTCCGCCAGAACGCTAGGGGCCAGGGGACTCTCCTGGCTGTTGAGCCCTTCCGAGCTTTGGGATGGCGGGAGTTGTTTATTTTCGAGCTCCGTAAGGCGCTTTTTTAGGAACTCGATCTCGCTTGAATTATCGCCCGGAGTGGGAGGCAATATTTGCGTTGGATTTGGGGACAGGTGGTGAGCCTTCTCTTCCTTGCGGCTCGACTGCGGAGCCGGTAGGAGCAGTCTTGCCTTCTCGATTTTCCTTCCCGCCCCGAGGCGATCAAAAACGGACGGGGGGCGTGAAGGCTTACTTTTCCGGGAGGGATGTGAGCTTTCGCCGTGGCTCTCAGCCCTTTCGCCAGCGGCCTCAGAGGCCGCCCTTTTTCTGCTTCGCCCCGAGGCAGCAGGGCGGGCCGTCTGAGATTCTGCCTCGAGTTGATCCTCGGGTTTTTGAAGGGTCCCGCCCCCTGTAACCCTCGCCATAAGGGCTGCCATGCCTTGGAGGAAGGCAGGGTGTTTAAAGCATTCAACCACTTTAAGGAGGTTTTCTTCCTCCGTCGCGAGTGAGGTTTTTGAATCATTGTGAGACATTCTTTGGTGAAGGGTCTATCTATACCTTTTTTTATCGAAGGTTGCGGGCCCCCCTTCCTCTAGCGCCAATCTGTTAACGTCTGATTTGGTCAACGTCACGTGTACTGACCGGGACAAATGGGTCGAAGACACGTAGAAAATAACAAATAGAGAGGAAGATATTTGATCACTAAATTTTATTAATGACCTTTCGACAGCATAGAGCCGAGCAGAATAAAGTGTGCCGGTCTATCCAATTTGCTTGTTAATTACAAGTCTTTTTATTCTTTTTCCGTATATCTCTTATCTCTCTTTTTTCTCTCTCTTATTAATGCTCAGAATCCCAAAAGATCCTTTTTTACCGTACATTTCTCCTATATATAGACAGTCTGGGCCAGTGGGGAGGTGACAGCTGGCGCATGTTTGGGGAATACGCCCATAACACTTGTCAGTCTGCATTTACATCTTGGACACGTGTCGGCCTATAAGGAGTGTCTTGGGAAGGGGCGTGACTGCATGCGTTAATTGGCATGCGGGTCTGTTTTGCCGACTTCCGAAGATATCTATCCGACAGGGTCGGTCCTCGGGTCCCCCGCCGTTCAGGTCGGCTTCCGGTCTGCCGTCGTTCGGGCCGGCCCCGCCGTAATCTTGAACCGGGACATTTTCGTCCTTCCTCTGCTCGGCCTTCCTGGATCAGATACCGGATCGGCCTTGGAGTCACCGTCCGTTCCGGTTTTTTGCGAGCCCGGTTGGAAATCGGGTTTTTTTGTCCGGTCCGACTTCGGGTTCTGCTCGGCCGGTTTAGCTGCCTGGAGTGCCTACGTGGATTCTGAGTAGGATGGGCTACCAACACGTCTGTCTTTACTCCCCAACCGGCGCCGGTAGCTAGCGCGCCAAAGAGGTTTTTATTTTTGGGCGGCAGTTCTTTCGCTGGCCAGTCGCCAACCGACCGTCGATGTAGGCGGTTTTTTTGACTGCATGACAGTACCGTCGCCGATCGCTGGGCATTCGCCGAACGAGAACTTGAAAGGATTTTTTTTTTTTTTTTTAACTTGCTGCTAGTTTGCTTTCTTACGCAGCTACGCTGCATTGTCGAATGGCCTACAATTTTTTTTTTGGCAGGTTGTACATTATTAAATTCAATATTCAATATAGATAATATGGAGCCCAATATTGTTTCTAAATTAGTATGTAATTCTCTATGCATATAGAATTTCATATTAATATGGAATATCATGTGAAATTAAGTATAAAATTTAATATGCAATAACAAAAATCCACATTAAGTCTGTATTTCATGTAAGTCAATATAAAATTCTCTATTTACTATTAAACTCGTATTAGTATAAAATTCAATAAGAAATCTTGTATTAAATATTACTAATGCCCAACCAATGCAGGAGTCCTTTAGCCAACATTCTATCGCGTTGTCGTAAAGACTTAAAACTATTAAGATTATATACGTATACATCTATACTTACAAAAACCTACCCATTTCAATAAAACTCTTTATATAGATGTACATACAAATACTAATAAGGTTTTATTGAAATATATATAATATATATACAATTATATATGTCATAAAGCTTATCCACTAAGTAATAAATGTGCATTATAGTACTAATGAATTTCATATATTATGGCATTATGCTTGTTAACTGACAATATGAATAGACAAATTGTATATTACAATGCTCATTTTGATATATTGAGATTGATATTATCTCATTGATAGTGATATAGTCTGTACAAATACACATATCACTATCTCAATATGTACCAATGTGAATACTTTGTTAGTCTCAGGGTGCATGATATAATTGCTGGCGTGATTAATGTAAAATAGTGAATCTGTTGTAATTAATGTATTTATTAATAAATGACCTTTATACCCCCGAAACCCTAAATGTGTACCTATAAATAAAGGTCTTTGGCCCTCATAAGAATACACACTTTCATTGTTGGTGTCTCCATATTCTCTCATATTTTCCTCTTTATTTCGATGTTTATAACACGTTATCAGCACGATACTCTACGAGTATTTTTTTTCTCTTCGATTTTTGAAATAAAAAAAAAAACGAGAGCAGCTTTTCTGCACTGCGAGATCGCGCTAAAATCGCGATTCCCGCTTTGTTAACCGTCGGATCATCATGAAATTTTTACAGTATCTTCCTGATAAGCAGATCTACAAATTCAACGGTGGAGATCGGATTCTAAAACGTATTGCATGCATAAAAAAAGTCCGAACAGAAATAGTCTTTTTTTACATTGGTGAAATGTATTAATTCTATTTACTCCTTCAAAAACTTTCTTGCATATGATGATTTTGAGAAAAAATATATTATATTTAGTTATTAAATTTTATATTTTTGTGTGCATCATATATAAATAATATATATGATGACCTCAAAATTTATTATCAAATCATATTCCTCTTTGTTTCCGGAAGAAACACGATTCAACAATACTTAATAATCCAGAAGATTATTAAGATAAAAGATTTGTTGTAGTCCTTGAAGAAGGACAACGTTATCTCGTCATATTCTAGTTGAATATGATGTGTTCATGAAGAACACTATGAGATATAATAATTTGTGCAATTCCTAATGAAAAATACAAAATAATATTCCTGAAGAATATTGTAAGTGCTCTTGAAGAAGCAACTATTTTAGTTTAGTTATTTCGAGCATTGATTAATTCTCGTACTATTTTTTTCCCTTTCTATATTCAATTATGGATCTTAAAATTATTGCTCCTGAAGTAGCACAATTAATTGTAATATTCTTGAAGAATATTACTATTCTAAATGAATAATTTTTATTTATACATGAATTATGTGATGATACAATATTCCTGAAGAATAGTGATTTGTTACTTATAAATATAATAGCATAATTAAATCATTATGCTCTTGATGTAGCATGATATTATCCCTGAAGGAAAATATAACTTATATCTCAAATAAAAAAATGTTAATATAATTTGAGAATATCCTTTATCGAGATTGTACAAGATATGATATACACCACAATCATAATCCGACTTTGCTCCAATGATAGCAAGATTAGTAAGTGGTCGAATATTCCTATCAAGTTGTTCCCGGAAGTGAACAATATTAAATTAAAAACTTCAATATTACATGGCTCAAATTTTATCTCCCGAAGTAGATAAAATTTAGAGTTTATGTAGAGGATAATTACTTATAAATTTTATCTCCTGGATTGGATATTATCAATTGTTAATGATGAGGACACAAAAATGATAATCTTAAGATTATATGTCAATATCTAATCTTATATATTGTGTGGTTGAATATTTTATTATCTCTTATGATATATAATGAGCTTTTATCAATATGAGATATGATGTCATACCTGAAGTATGATCTGAATTGATCATTGCTATATAATTTGTGACAAAAATGTCAAATATCCTGAAGATATTTGCATTATTCAAATTCTTGGCTTATCTTATTTATTCTGCTTATGAATCGAATGCCAAGTTCTTGGGATTAAATCGTGGTCATAATTTATTGTCTCATCAAAGTGCAAATATGCGTATCTTTATAAATAAATGATACTTTTCGTGTAAAAAAAGTAGTGCTAAATTTATTGTGATTCTCAAGAACTACTAATTAAATTCCTCCTGGGGTTGAATATTATGCACTATTATCTTCTAAGTATCGATAAATTTATGGATTTCTAAACTATCGCTTGATATATGTATGATTCCGCGATAACAAGTGAGACAAATGTATTAGAGAAATTATCAATGTAAATGACGTATAAAATTCACCACTTATTAGACCAGAAGTCTACTAATCCCAATACTTTCAATATTTACATGTGTAAATTTACGTGTTTGGTGTTAAGTCTATTTATATTATTTTTATATATTATTTAACTATATATTTATTTATGATATATATCCTGAAGATATATTAATACAAATTCACACATATTGTATGATAAATAACACAAATTACTAGTAGATATCATGAAGTACATTTATACACTTAAAATTGTATTATTTTGAGTTGACCAATTTTCATCAACATCTTATAGATGTTGGATTAATTGCATAATAATTATTGCACTTTCTTTATTATATATTATATTGATGATGATACTTGTATCATTGGTATAAAATTATTTGTAATGATTCTTTTAATACATTACATTAATATATTTTCATGGTTTCCTGAAGAAACATGAATTTGTAATTTTAATAATCCAGAAGATTATTAAAAAGAAATTGTTGATGTTCTTGATAAAACACAATATATAGTCATATTTTTATGATAGTATTTATGATAAACACATCAGTTAAAGTTAATATTCCCGAAGAATATTAAACAAAAAAAGGCATTATTTTGAATATTTTCTATATGACCTTGTGTTATTGAATTGCTTTTATTATCACCACATTGATATAAATTGTTGCTCATGACGTAGCACAATTAATACTTTTAATTAATATTTACATACTCTTTAGAGTAATTTATATTTTGGGTGTTATATGCTTATAAATTGTTGCTCCCAAGGTAGCATAATTGATACTTTTGAAAAACATCACATACTCTTGATGAGTATTTCATATTTTCGGTAATATATGATTGTTTTTTTTATTTAAATTATTGCTCCTGAGTTTAGCATAATTAATATTTTTGAAGAAAAATACATGCTCCTCGAGAGCAATTTACATTTGAAGTTGCATGTATTTATTTCAAATGAAAAATACATAACTTTATGTCATATTGATTTGTTCAATTTCTACTAGAGGAATGGAAAGACAATCCCCGAAGGATTGGTATAATTTCATATGGCAATATTCTTATTGTCGGTCTAAAAGGAGCTTTATTCAATGAGTATCGAATTAATTATAAGCGATATAATATTATATCCAATGATCATGTTGCGATGAATTTCAAATTCAAGTATCCATATCAAAGGCACAATATTTGGGTCACGCCCTCTGTTATTAGTGCACCTCCTGAAGAGGATTGATTTTATAATCCAATTCCAACTATCTCCGACATTAGGGGGAGATATAAAATATAAATAAGAGAAAGTCGGAAAATTCTCGTTGAGTTGGATATTTAAATTTACGCACTATGAACTCGAAGTTCAACAAGTTATTGATTGCCAAAGGAGTGATGAAATCTCATATACCAGTTGTATATGTACCATAAAGAATTAAAGTCGAATGTGAACGAAATATATTTGTTGATACTCCTCGACGCCAGAAGCGTGAGAGACGTATTCTTTATTGGTATTAAAGATAAAATCCGCGGAATACAAATAGATTAAACTATAACATCACTTCAAAAACCTCCTGAAGAGGATCGTCCCGAAAATGAGAATCTCAATACCTTAATTTGCACGTGCACTAAATAATTACGGTATTGGATTATGGGACGACCAAATCAAATGTTATGGGAAATGTTGAATATTTGATTTTGTTGAAGTTGTTATTGACTTTGTGAATATGGGAGAATTGTTTATAAGAATGATAGTTGTCGACAACACTTTGTGTCTCAACAATTGCTAGTGGAGTGTCTGAAGCACTAAATAAAATATAAGCAGTTGAGATAAAGCTTAACTCGCAAAATAAAATAAAGTGGTGAAAGATAAACGAGATTAGCATATCAAGGGTTTAAGCGCATACCCAAAACATATTCTCCCGTTGGCACTAAATTTCGTCATTTAATATACATATGACAATTATTATGAATATAGATATTCAATTAGTGATGTCATCACCACATTTTTCTATGGGTCATTGGACTCGAATATCTATATGAAAGTCCCTGACGGACCTGAGGTTCCTAAAGTAATAGGAACGTGAAATTCACAACATGTACTATTTTGAGTTATAAATATTTATACATTTTGAAATAGTCTGGTGGATCAACCGACTAAGTGAATTCCTCCTGAAGAGGATATATGTGAATTATTTGAACTCGTGTCTAAAGACAAGTTCAAAATGAAAAACTTAGATAAAACTAAGTATTAGTATTGTCTCGACTTGTAGATCGAGCATATATGATGGAAAGTTTTTATCCATTTAGCTACCTAAAGGTTGTCTTACCACTTGAAGTGGATACCGACTCATATAGATCTCAAGAAAATAACAAAGATATAAGAGGACCAGAAGTTCCGTACTTGTATGCTATTGAAGGATTACATTATCAGGCCTGATATACAAGTTGAAGTTAACATGCTAGCAAAATTTAATATTTCTCCAGGAAGGAGAATGTGGAATTGTGTTAACCAAATTGGTTTATTACATGAAAGAGATCGAGATTCGATATTGGTGGCTATTAGGGATTATGATCTCATATTTGTTCTCATACTGCCTATTTATTATGATGATAAATATTCTCCATTTATGTGTTGCATATAATGTTTGGGCAAGTAAGATGAAATCTATTTCCACACGAGCTTCAAAAGAGCAATAATGATAATCTAGCAGATTTATTTACTAAATCTCTCCATGTCTGAAAATTATATTCATGGTATTGGAGTGCAAGATTGTTATCTTGAGGGGGAGAAGTGATAACTTTTAAATCAGTTTGAAGATTATGTCGACCCTGAAAGTCAAAAGGTCCTGAAGACCAAATGGTTGTACTCTTTTTCCCTTTCTAAGTTTTTTCCCACCGGGTTTTCTTAGTTAAGGTTTTTAACGAGGCAACCAATGCAACACATGAGCAAATTTATACTATGTACTCTTTTTCTCTATCGGTTTTTTCCCACAGGGTTTTTCCGAAGGAGTTGATGAGGCATGAACATCTTAATATTCAAGAGGAAATATTGTATGAAGACGATGTCACTTGTATCTCAAAAGGTAGATACATCAATATTCACTTAAGTGATTAGTCGGCGAACTTATTCACAAAGGCGTTGCCGACATCAACATTCATAAGACTAGTATACAAGATCGGAATGCGTCAACTCAAAGATCTTATGTAATCGATTTCAGGGGGAGTAGCTGTACTCTTTTTCCTTCGATCGGGTTTTTTCCCACTGGGTTTTCCCGACAAGGTTTTAATGAGGCAGCATGTATTAAAGGTCATTCAAGGGGGAGTGTTGTAATTAATGTATTTATTAATAAATGACCTTTATACCCCCGAAACCCTAAATGTGTACCTATAAATAAAGGCCTTTGGCCCTCATAAGAATACACACTTTCATTGTTGGTGTCTCCATATTCTCTCATATTTTCCTCTTTATTTCGATGTTTATAACAGAATCAACATAATAAAAAACAAACAAATTATTGATGATTATTTACTTATTATCTAATGAACATTTTAATAAAAAGATCAATAATTCTATGTGGGTCGGTTCCGATCCAGCTCGGTATCGATTGGAAAAGAAATTTGTATAATTTAGTAAAGAGATGGCTAAAATGATCATGGGGTCCCTTAACTTAATTTCAGATAACAATTTAGTCCTTTATCTTTTTTTTTTTGTCCCAACTAAGTCCTTTATCTCTCAAATTTTAAGCAAAGTTAGTCTTTTCCGTTAGTCTCCCTTACAATAATTAATCAGATGCTGATTTTATACCTATGTGGCTATAAATATTCCTACGTGTCAAATCCCTAACCTACGTGTCTATTTCCTAACCTACGTGGATTAGGGTAACCAATAGGAGCTTGTCGTCCAGCCTTCTCACCTCCTTGATAAGGCCTGAAAGGAGACCAAGTGCTTCTGAGTATTCTTTATTTTCCAGCGATAGGGCAGCAAGTCGGGCTTTGATTCTTTGACGGAGAAAGGTTCGTATTTCAGCACGGGTCCATTGAACAATTTCTTTGCAGAGAGAAGTTTGGAGATTGGAGGTGCCGGATATTTTAGCAACTGCATTGACTATCACGCGGACGATTTTTGCAGTTTTTGCCTTTGGGATCAAGGAAAAAAAAGGTCGGAATTTGGTTAGGAGGTCTTGAAGGTCTTGGGCCTGACCCTCTTGTATGAGGAGATAGAGATTGCTGATGGCTTGTTCTTTGATCCGCAGGCCTTCCGAAGAAGACAAAGGGTTTTCGAGGATCCCGTAAAGAACGGATATGAGTCGAAGATATTGTTATGGATTTTTGGATCTGAAATTCTGCAAATTTATTATACTCGGCATTAATAGCCATTCTGTATTATTACCATTAAAGGAGAAAACAATAAGGATTCACACTATATTGCAATTCCGTAGACGATTAACAGGAACGTTGACCAACACGCCGCACCGATTTGAACCATCAAACCCGCACGCCGCTGAAGCGTCGTTTGAGGATGGAGCCGAAAAATTAAGGGGGGGGGGGGGGTGGAATTTTGTTACCTGCACTTGGGAACCGGAGGATTTTGCTGCGTGCTCTGATGATGGCTTGATTAGTGGAGACGATGAATGTAAGAAGATTGACATGAAATCGAGAAAATTGATTAGTCAACATCTGATTTGGCATCAATGTAATCAACTTAACAGCCACTTGGACAACAGTTAACGACGTTACAAAAAAAGCAGAACCAAGGCTAACTTTACTTAAAATTTGAGAGATAAAGGACTTAGTTGAGACAAAAAAAAAAGATAAAGGATTAAATCGTTATCTGAAATTAAGTTAAGGGACCTCACGAGCATTTTAGCCTAAAGAGATCTAAAGTAAATTTGTTAATTTTATAATTTTACATTCTTAATATGATGTATATACCATTCCGATCTGATCGTCCGAATTAAATGGCACTACTATTCACTTTCATAAATCAAATCAGTTATGGAGACTTGGGCGGGAACTAAGTTGATTACAAAAAAAGGTTTTATTCCCATGACTTGACATATACAACTGTTGCGCAATATATAGTAGTAACATTGATGATCTATTATCTATGAAAAGCACATTATCTTCCCAAATTAATTATGAAAACTTTCCAAGAACTCGTGAATGTATAATAATTCACTTACCAAATTTTAATAGGATTTTATTGATAGCGCCATTCTAGAATAAAAACTAATGGCAAGTTAAAACTTTTCCTAGTAAGTGTTTTTCTAACCCCATATAAATATACCCACACATTAAACACAAAAAACTCCACATCAGATTTACCTATTGAGTAAAGCCATGGTGTTTCAAATCCTCTATTCCACCAAAAAAGCATTTTATTACAACTTCTTCCCGACCAAGGCAGAAGAAGATTTCTTCAAGTCGAGAAGAGACCCGATACGGATATCCCATGACCGAATGCTGTTCGAGATGAGAGACATCTATCCGCCACGCGCCGCGGATCCCGACGACCCTTGGGTTATCAAGAAAACCCTAAGTCGCTACGAATCGGTTTTTGGCAAGCTCATATTTTCATGCAACGACACGTTCGAGCACGTGATCCGGTATTGGGCCCTCGGCATAGCCAATTACATTGCTCATGGGCAAAGAGTTGGGGTGACCTTGTGGGATGTCACAGAGGAGGAAAACCCTAGGAAGTATCAGAATTATGGTTTTTATTTGCAGATGATGGTTAACAATGAATGCGTTCTTTCGTGCATGGAGTTGATGAAGGATAGGGAGTTGAAGGTTGATGATGTTGTTTATTTGTACTGGGATATCAAGACCTCCAGTTTTAAGTTCAAGGTGGTGGTGTGTGAATAGACCCTAATTTTGATGATACTGAAGATTCAATTCATATATATATATATATATATAGAATATCTGTAGTTAATTTTTGTTTTTTAACTCTAGATTTATTTTTATTGTTGATTTGGTTTACATACAATATGTAGATGTTATTAGGACATTATTTCAATTTGAAGTAGCTAGGGATGATAATTTTAGCCCGACCTGGTCGTTCCCGTCTTGACCCGAGATGTGCAGGTCGCCCCATCCCTCCTGCATTGGACAGCTTGGATTTGGGTATTACTTTCGCCCCAATGTTATCCGGCCCGTTCGGCCCTGTTTTTTTTAAAAATATATTTAATATATATTTTACATATACATTATATATAATTATGTAACTTTTTTGGATTTATTAATATATTTTATATAGTTATGTTAATAATGACAAGTTTTATATGTATAATTATAAAAATACAATATAAGATAAAAAATTCGAAAATATTTATTAAATTAATAATATAATATTTTTCTATGTGGTCGACTTGCCCCGCCCCGCCATATTCACCACATGGGGCGGGTATCTATTTCAAGTATTCGTCCCGACCCGCCTCGTTGCCATCTCTAATTTGGAGCTCAATTAATTTTTTTTAATTAAATGCACATGTTATTTAAGTATGATGACATGTTAATTGTTGTGCAAGTACCAACAAGTTATATGGTAATTTGATAATTTTGATTTTCAATTTATTTTAATTAATTTAGTATGAGAGAGTTGCGGATGCTGCATCAGAATAGAAAAGCACAAGTTATATAGTGGTAATAATAAAAAAGTTCGGTTGGGAGGGAGTGAAATGAGTTTTAAGAAAGTAGAGGAGAAATGTATTCTTTAGCGGATAAAATGGAGGAAATATGTATTTTTGAGTGAAGAAAGAATAATATTTTAAGTGAGTCATTTTCGTTTATAGAAAAACCACACTTTTTGTGGACGATTCAAAGAGAAAATAAGATCACGTTTTTCGTGGACGGGGGGAATAAAAATAATCAAATTCTCACTTTTGAAACTTATAAAGCCATAGGATTTTACAAATACACTGAAGCTTTAATTTTGTGGTCGTTCAAATGTTTTCTTCTATTTGTTACTCTTTTTGTTCCACCTGAAGATGCTAATTTATTTAAGGTATAATTTTTTTAATTTTTAATCATTTTAACGAAGGTTCAACTTTTTTAAACCATCTATTCTCAGAACTAATATTCTAATTTATACAAAAATATTATGTTTTAATTAGATAATAAAATTTTATTTTCAAAAAATATCCTATTTTAATTTTAAAATCACCCACTTTAAATGAAACGGAGAAAATACGAGATTTGTTTTGAACCTTCTTTGCTCCAGAACTATAAAAACACTTGTCTTGGATTTACAACAGAATATCTTTTCATGTGTGTTTTCAAATGTTCCAAATTGTGCTATGCCAAATTGATAGCCACTCTTTCTTAATATTAGAGACCCATCGAATGTGATTGACTAAATGTTGCAACAATGTTCCACGATTCCCGCCTTCTATGTCAAGCTAACTACAGTCTACGAACCATATCGAATAGCCGGTAGGATCGGCAAGACCATCGAAAGTCATACACGGTCATTTAGGGCTTCGATTTGATCGTAATTATGGAGGCATATTCTATAGACCGATCGAGGCTAATAATTTTAAGTTGAAACCGTTCTTGATCTTAATGGCCCAACAGATCAGAGTATGCGAACCCAACTCGCACCTCGTACAATTCATGCAAATATAATTAAGTGTAATTGTAATATTTCGAATTTTGAAATAGTATTTTATCATTGACTTTGCCACTAATATTGATGTTGAGAATTATTTTCGGTTATTATTGTGAGATTTAAGCTTGAATTTAAGATATCCGATGATACTTTTCAATCCCATCGATAATCGTTGGTGTAATATGGCAGTGTACAATCTTGTGCTCTCATCGTTGTATTTTTTAAAAAAAGATTAAAGAAACTATCCAAACTAAATATAGAACTTGTGAGTTACATGCATGGATTGTAGATACAATATTGGTCTTGAAACTGTTTAAAATATGAACGGACTACCGAAAGTGGTAGTGGATATATATAGGGGTGTGCATTCGGATCAATCCGATCCGATCCGATCCGAATTCGGATTGATCCGAAATTTCGGATCACCTTTTGTCCAATCCGAAATCCGAACCGATCGTTCGGATCGGATTCGGATCAATCCGAATCCAGATCGGATCGGATCGGATTTAATCCGAAAAATCCGAAAATTTTAAAAACTAATAAAAATAATAAAAATTATAATCCAAAAATAATAAAAATTTCATTTTTTTTATATATATATTTCGGATGGATCGGATTAATTCGAAAATCCGCGGTTAATTCGATCGATCCGAAGTTTTTTCTGGCGTTTTACCTAAAAATAATAAAAAAATTCTTTTGTTTTTATATATTTCGGATCAATCGGATTAATCCGATCCGATCCGAAATTTTCGGATATGTAAAATTCTAATCCGAAATCCGATCCGAAGACATCGGATCGGACTGGTTCAGATCGAATTTTCGGATTTTCGGTTCGGTTTTTCGGATTCGGTTTTTCTGCACACCCCTAGATATATAGTTGGATATTTTCTGAAAAGCGTATGCACAATGGTCGACTTTTGAATGGTCACAGCTGATTCTTGGAAAGTTCGATTATTCCGAAATTAGTAGTATGAGAGAAAAGTGAGTTAGATTTTCAATAGTTCAAACAGTGAGTCATGCCGAGTTCGGACGAAAGAGTTATGATAGAAATAGTAGAGACATTTGCAAAAATTTAATTTTGTCCACGGCCATGGCCCCTGACCATCCCGACACGACCGTGTCGCCCGACAGCAGTATAAATAGGAAATTCAAAGTAATATGTCAAGATGAATCGTTTTGTTCATATGACATGCAAAGTGTTTGATAAAATAACTAAGAGATTGATTTGGTTAGTAAGTTGTACTTGTAGGAAATAATGTTGTTAGAATGTAAGGGGAGAATTTTGGTATTTTATATGTTGAGTTATGATTATTGACCGTAGATGAATTTTAGCCTAAATTATGTTATTGTATATTGATGTTGGATTGAATGTTAGTATTGTTGAGAATCCGATTTTATTTGGCAAAGTTGATGGATTTTATATAATCAGTTTAACAACTGATATGTTGATTATTCAAAGTTGTTGGAGAATCGAGTTTATGGATATGTTGAAATATTTCTATTATTTGGTTGTGGTAATTCGGATATTTTTGGGATTCAAAAGTAGAATTTCTGATGATTGTTGTTTATGTGTTAATTAGTATTTGGACAAATAAATTACATTTAGATTGTATACGGTATGTTCATATCCTAGCGACTTCTGTGGTTGATATTGGGTATTCGATCAGCGGATGGTATTGAGGTAATTGGCAAATTAGTATTTGTTCAGTTATAATGTTTTGATGAATAATTTCAATTGCATTTCATAAATAGTTCATGTTGTATCGCATATTGATAAATGAATAAGTGTATTTACATAAAGATTTAGTATATAGTGTGGTGATGGCGAGATGTTGGATATTTTTGGCACATGGTATTGGATTAGTGCAAATCGAGGTTGTCTTATGTTTTAGAATTGATTATGGCCTTTTTTGGTTTAGTTGTTATCGATGGTTTGAGTGTGAATTAAGAACTAGTGGCTATGAAAGTGTGATAATGATATGGGGATTAAACATGTTGATTGAGGAGACCAATCTAACAAGTACATTGATTTATATGTTATAGTTCCTTGCATTTGAAATCTTGCATTCTTGTGTATATATAAATATGTTCACCCAGGACGGTTTGAAGAGACCTCCGTGAGATCCGTGGCTTTCGGTGTGGGTTATCGAATAATTGGGTTAACCACTACGAGACTGTCTGATAGGACCTCTGAGCATTCGTGGCCTTTGGTGCGAATCCAGTTAATCACGCATATTTTTTAAATGCTTGTTATACTTAATATTTAGAATATATTATATATTTATCAAATGTACTTCACAAGAATAGTATTGGTATAATAATGTATGTGATGATGGAATATTATGATGCTGAACATAGGCCATAGGGTTGCGTGTGGTATTGAATTATGGGTATGGGTTGATGTGTGCTCATCAGATTTTTTTTCGAATTGTCGTTGGAATAAGAAGACGTAGTGAGGTTTGGATTTAGTATTGTCATCCATGATGCATGGCATACATATATTCATGCTAATTGTGATTATGGTTTTGTTGGGCATTATGAATAACACTGTGGTAGGACTACTTTACAGGTAATTAATGGTAATCGAGTGGGTAGCGATCGTGAAGAAACGAGGATCCAGAGTGATACTATAATGACGTAACTAACAAGGAATCATTTTTTGAAATGTTTTGTGCCACCACTACATTTATATTTGTGTGTTTGTAACAAATTGATTATCGTGTTTAATTTGTGAAAGGCGTACTTGTTTGCATTTGTCCTGCATTTTTGGAAAGGAATTTTATACGACCTTCGGACATTCTTTGAAATGAAGTTTTAAAATATATTATTTTATTTTCGTGAATTCTGATGCCGGGCTCATGGCACTGTAGCACTCTGGACGATTTTTTGGATGTTACAATAATAGTTGTCTGGTGATGCTATTCGGGTGAGATTGTTTTTGTTTTGTCGGGAGATAAGGCGAGGAGTTGGTTGGGTACGTTGGCTCACGATAGTATTATCACTCGGACGAGGGATTGGACGAGAAATTTTTATTCAAGCCCCCCCAAGAAAAATGATACAGTTTAGAACTTGATACCTAATATCATGCGTTTGGTTCGTACTGTGGTATGCATTTGGATACCAGAGTGGCATGAGTTTGTTACTTGATACATTTTTTGTTTATTTTAAGAATGATATAGTCCTCTTACATATTGTTTGGTTGAATTTTTTGATGGAAAAGTACCTCCAATATGTGACACAAGGAATTTAAATAATAAAAAAAAATATACTTACAACAAAATCAAAAAAATATAAATTAACAAGATAAATAAAAATTCTACAACTCATATAAATTAATTTAAAAGATTTAAAAGTAAAAATAAACAAAACTAATAATATTATGACATAAAAAATTATTGGATCATTTAATAAATATAAAATTGTACAAACCCAAATACTTATTTGGAAATCTAAAAAATAAAAAGTAATTACATAATCCTAGTCGATTTCTATTAAATAGATATATAATTTCAATTGCTTGTCAACTTATTACTTAGAACTATAAAATTTATATTTATTAGTTAATATAATATTATTTCTATTAATTAATTTAATACTTCTAAGTTTATTTTATAATATTTTTTAAGTGTTTAGTTTATGTTCGTTTTTTCAATAACTATTTAGAATTATCATTTTTTATATTTATTAGTTATTTTGATATTTTTTAAGTATATGTTATATTATTTTATAATAATTTATTTCTCTCTCTCACTTTTTTAATTTATTATTTTATGAATGTATAGTATGGGAAAAAAATCATCTTCCACGAAAGTTTCTCAACTCTATACCATATGTGTTTGATGTATGATTTTAGAATTTCTATCTTTATCAACCAAACACATGTTATTCCAAACTCCTATCCCATCCATATCCATATTTTATATTAAAAGAGAGTCGCAAAAAAATCTAAAGAGACATGTGTCATTTCCACATTATTTTTCATTTTAAAAATCTTAAAAAAATGGATATTTAGTTTGGGAGAGAAGTTATATGGTTATTCCATATATAATATCTACCAATTAAAAATTTCCTCTCATTTTATTCTTTTTATTTTTAACTTAATAGTTTAAACAATTATAACTTGGGCTTTTCTACCGTCAGGCCAGGAAAACTTGGCCTGACGTTAGACCGGTGTTAAAATTACATATTTTTTTCATATTTGTCGATTCCAATTTGTATATTCTTCTTATTAGAGTTGGTACATGGATTGGAATCAACAAATATGAAAAAATGCAATTTTAATCAAATTTAATACAAGACCAAGTTTTCCTGACCTGACGATAAGAAAATACATCTTAATTACACTACATATTTTTTCATATTTGTCGATTCAAGTTGTATATTCTTCTTGTTAGGATTGAACTCTACGGATTGGAATCGACAAATATAAAAAAATATGTAATTTTAACACCGGCCTAACGTCAGGTCAAGTTTTCCTGGCCTGGCGGTAGAAAAGCCCTTATAACTTTTTCGCATCAATTTTATTTTTGATAAAAAAATATCAAATTAATTCTTACTTCGTGCTCTTTAATTTGACATCCATATAGTGTATATATGTGAAGTAATTTAAATATAATAATGATATATTAGATGATTAAAATATTTCCATATAAAAATATAAGAATATTGAAGAAAATATATATTTTTAGTTTATTTTCATAGTTTTGTACTTTAACAGTTATTTGATTTTTCAGAATTATTTTGTTCTGATTGTAAAATAATAAAATAATTATATTAATGCCAAGTCATATAAAAAAAATTATATTAGTAAGAATATGTGTTGGATACTTTTAATGAAATTTGATAATAATAAATATAATGTAATTTATTATTTATAAAATTAGATATAAGACTCATATTGTCCTATATGAAAAAATAAATGCCTATGCTTAATTAAATTATTTTTTCCTATCATGTGCCCTTAGATCACACGATAAGAATTTATAAATTAAAACAAATCAAATAATAGTTTATGTGTATGTGTGTGTATATTGACTCATGTATATTCTATAATAATTTTACAATATTATTGAAATTCAATCACATATTACTATTATAATAAAATATTTAATATTTTACGCCGTGTATCACACGGGAGGACATCTGGTATCCGAAATATACGAACCAAACACCCTTTCAGCGGGGATTGTTGTTGTAGTTAGCACAATTCTTTTTAATGTATATGCATGAACAAGTGCAATTTCAACTATAGTAGAAACTCCATTTACTAATGTTTAGTAAATAAATAACATTTGCTAAACATTAACTTTTGTTGATCCACTTCTTAAATTTATCTTAATTATATAATAATTTCAATTAATAATTACTGTTCGTGAATCCTAACATTAGTGTAAAAAAATTCATACATTGTTTCAAGAATTATTACAGATTAAAAAACCAAGTTTTAAAATTTAGGAAAAAGAGTGATGGGCCGACCCATCTAACTGAGGCTTAAGATGACTGCCATTTTATGAGTCTCTTATTTTTTCGTATTGTATCATCGCGCCATTTAACAGTATCCATTAATTTGAAACTTAATTGAAGAGCATATTTCGATTCGGATATTTTTGGATCTCGGTAAGAATCAATGAATGATAATTGTAGATCTAGGCCTGTAAACGAGTTGATCCGAGTCGAGCTTTCACAAAACTCGGTTCGTTAAGCGTTAAAATACACTGGCTCGAGCTCGAGAGTTTGGCCGAGCTTCACCACTCGAGCTCGACATAAATTTTTCCTATTCAAGCTCGGCCCGCAAGCTTCAATTCTTTTAAATTTTTCCTATTAGAGCTTGGCCTTGACTCTTGAGCTCGAAAATTACTAAGCTCGAATTAGGGTTAGATTATATATATATATATATACACATATATAAATTAATAAATATATATTAATAAATACATATTAATAAATATCGAGCAGCTCGTCGAACTTTCGAGCCGAGTATATATATATATATATAAGTTAATTACATAAATCGTCCTTGTAGTTTGTCGGGTTTTACAGGTTTAGTCCCTATACTTTTTTTTCAGCGGGTCATGTCCTTGTGGTTTTTGATCCGTTGCGGGTTTAGTCCTTGTGGTTTGTCGGGTTTCACAGGTTTAGTCCCTATACTTTTTTTTCAGCGGGTCATGTCCTTGTGGTTTTTGATCCGTTACGGGTTTAGTCCTTGTGGTTTGTCGGGTTTCACAGATTTAGTCCCTAATGCCCAAATACTTCCAGAGTTTACACATACGGTCGACATTCGAATGGTGGACGTAAAACAAAGGGTCATACCCCGCGGAGTAGAAGTTACCCATGTCCTCATTATTAGGATTTGGCGAGTCACCAACCCATCTTTGCAATGGCACGGTGTCCGACCGATCCAATCGACTTGGCACCATTTGCAACAGGCGCATCCCCAACTACGTATGTTTCATGGGTTTTTGTAACAACCAACCGCCATATAAGATAAGATAAGATAGATAAAGCTTTACCAATCAAACATGTTGTGCTTATTTTCAGTAATTCAAGCCTTTAATATCAATTTCGGGGTGTGGCAAGCTAAAGAAATGTATGTGTTATTTATAGGCCCCATTCCATGTAACTTATGAATGATTGTAATTAACTATCCTCAATTAATAAGGAAATGAAACTCTTAACTTATCATGTCCCAATCGTTTGGTTATTTGTGTTTTATGGTCTTTTGGTTTTCTTGTATTGATGGTTGTGTATTAAATTCGGATGTTAAAGATAATGAGTTGAAGTTTTAAGACTCCATAATAATTAAGACATAAAAATTGGAGTCATTAAAACTCCACGATAAATTTAAGGACTCGATCTTTATATGTATAAGATAATCATAAAATAAAGAGCTAATTACAACGTACTCAAATAATAATAATAATAATAATAATAATAATAATAAAATATGAAAAGACAAAAATACCCTTCAAATTAACGATCAACTAACAGAATTATTGGTCAAAGGACTAAACCCGTAACGGATCAAAAACCACAAGGACATGACCCGCTGAAAAAAAAGTATAGGGACTAAACCTGTGAAACCCGACAAATCACAAGGACTAAACCCGTAACGGTCAAAAACCACAAGGACATGACCCGCTGAAAAAAAGTATAGGGACTAAACATGTGAAATCCGACAAACCACAAGGACGATTTATGTAATTAACTCTCTCTCTCTATATATATATATTCGAACTCGGCTCGATTAATATATCAATCTATAATATATGCTCGGATTCGAGTTCGAGCTCGAATTATCGATTATCGAATCGAGCTTTTTTCGAGTCGAGCTCAAGCTGCTCGAGAAAAGCTCGAATCATTTACATTCCTACCAGTAGATCCTATTTCAATGGTAACTTTGATGATGCAATCCACTTGCAAGTCTTTATGGTTGGGCTTGGGGTTGTGGTTTATTCGGCCCTCCGGGAAGGCCCCGCCCTACCTCCTCAAATGACGAGCTGTGGGCCGAGCCCGAGTTGACCGCTTAGTGCTGATTACCTTGAAGGTTTACTAGCTGGATGGTGCTGGTAGTGGGGAAACTAAACCCAACGAGAAAGAGTAATGGCGACGAGTGGTGATCTGAGTCTCACCACTTGTTTCTATATTTCTCTCCATTTTTACCTATCATATTCCTCTAATCGTTCTCTTCACCTACTGACTGGAGTCCACCCTTTAGGTTAATTTTCAGTTCCTCTCTCTCTCACGCGCACACACACACACACACACCAAACAGACTGAAAATTGAATTGCAAACCACGTCTGTGGCAATTGCAGATGAGAAGTACTTTGACGCGGAGCTGATCAAATGCAAAGATGGATCGAAATCCTTCGCCAGGAACCGCCTCAATGACAATTTCTGCGATTGCGCCGACGGCACTGACGAGCCTGGTACCCCCCCCCCCCCCCCAACTCTCCCCGTCATTATTCTCTGTTTTTCTCTATTTGCATTTAATATACTTGATGGAGGAATCTCTTTGTTTGCCGCACCGTGATGTGTTAGTTGAGTGCCAGAGTTAAATATACAAGCTGCGCTTCAGCCTTCAATATACAGTACCTGGATGAGAACTATAGTGGCTAGCAGGAAATGGGAAATAAATTGCTAAATGTGGTGATGTGATACGATTTAGAGTTAGCCAAGAATAGTCTTTCTCTTGATGAATGTGGCTGACCTAGTTGCTTTAATTTCTATGTTTTTTAGTGTATTACATGGGTTCGGTTCATGACTAAAGGATGAAATTTCTTATCTTACTTCGGAGGTCTATTTGCACTGTTGGTGCAAAGCAAAGAGACTGGAGTAAAACAGGAGGAATGTGATGATCGATGCTGTGCGGTCTGACTGCGGACTATGGGCAAGGGGCCTTGACCAGTGAGAGGCGATGTGGATCGCAGTGATTTCGCGGCAGATCGAAGCGGTTTCGATTCGTGATCCCGGGTGACAGTTGAATCGGGTTGGATCTGTGAATTTTCTTAAGAAAAAAACTGCTGCTGTTCGAGCACTGTTTCATCGAGAAATACGATCAGAAACTCTGATCCACCGTTGAATTTGTAGATCTTTTTCTCAGGGTCGTGCTGTTAAAATTTCATGCTGATCCGACGGTTAACGAAGCAGGAAATGCAATTTTTGCTGGCATCGCAGTGCAGAAAATTAACGCTCAATTTTTCTCTCTCTCGAATTTCTGCTCCTTTTCTTATTTTCTAGAGCTTACTTTCTGAAATTATGTTTTAGAAAAAGTAATAAAGAAAGCAATCAAAGATCAAAGGTTGTAGACAATTGTATTATTGATATCGTTGATAGAGGGACCTTTATATAGGCATTGCAATGAGTCATTCAATACATAGGATTCCTTAGAAGGAAAGTAATTAGAGTATCCAACTACCTATAGGAGGATCTAGATTCTAGAATCCCTACCATCTATGATACATAGTCTAATCAATATTAGGTGAGACACCTCACAGGAAGGATAGCATCGTAATGCGCAGAACAAAAATAATAATAATACCAATAGAAGCTAACCATTATAGCCCTCTCTTTGCCACCATATGGAGATGAAGTTCTCCGAGTTTGAGTGTATAGTTGAATGTGACTAGTCATAAGGGAATATGAAATATATGACCAAAATGACTCAAAATACTCTCGGGTGTTTCACTCTCTGAGAATGCATGTGAGTATGTTTCAATATCATTGTGACATTGACACTTTGATGCTATCTGAAACCCCTTTCGTATTACACACGACTCCACTGGAATCCTATCTCGTAATAGCCTCCATAAAAGTGGACATGAAATGAATCAAAATACGGTTCAAACTTTCGATTATTTGAAAACATTAGTTGTTTGACACTTTCTTGTCTCAATATCCCCAAGTTGATTTCAATGTGAATTTGCCAAGTCCAGATAGGCACTATCTTGATTTAACCCCGTTGCAGGAAATATCACAAACTTTATGCACCAAGTCCACAGGTAAACTCTATTTTACTGTTCCAGCCTTCACGTGCTGAGAACAAAATAACCAATTGAAATTTAGTTTATTATTCAGGAAAAACATCACTGGACACTTAGTTACCAAGCCAATATCATTTCCCAAGAAATTATTCCTTTACCAAGACCAATGAAACTCGACTTTTTGCTCGACATGTTAACCTGACACATGTTTTAAAGTATGTAAGTGATGGGCAAGACTGTTGATGGAGTGTGTGCAGGATAGATTGTGTAAATTGTAACAAAATGGCTACGTACTGTAACAGAGATAATTGAAGGAGAAGATGGATAATGATTTTATTAAGGTGATGAAATGTAAAATAGCAATGACACCAGGGAGTCTCCCTCTCTCATGCACAACGGCAATGAGCCAATTATTTGTGAGCACTAACTAACATGCATTCAACGTAGATCTCCCCTCCCTTTTATTCCTCCTCTTTCCTCCAACCGACTTCTAGCTACTTTCCTCCTTTACCCCTCTGGGCCTTCTAGAATATACATACAAGATTCTGGGCTTGGTGACCTTATGGGCTGATATATCCTGATTCTCATCATTACTCCCCCCTTCCAACATAGTCTTGTCCACTGATTCTTGATCGTCTCTACATTTTTCCAAGTTGCTTCCTCTATAGATCCATCCTTCCACTGTACCAACCACTGTTCCACTTCCTTATGCTGCTGTTTGAGTGTTCTAGTATCCAATATAGCCATTGGAATGCAAATATCTTGTTCAGTGATTTCCAGTTCGGGAGGTAGTCCCTGTTCCACTTGTGACTGAACCGCCTTCTTCAATAATGAAACATGAAACACCGGATGGACTTTTGAAGTAGGAGGAAGATCTAATTTATAGGCCACCGGTCCCACCCGTTCCAAAATTTTAAAAGGGCCAAAAAAACGAGCAGATAGTTTTTGATAAATTCGAGTGGTCACCGAGTATGGTTTAAGCTTCACATACACCCACTCTCCCACCTCAAAATTCACATCTAGTCGTTTCTTATCAACCTGAGACTTCATTATGGCTTGAGCCCTTAATAATTGCGTTTTGAGTTGTCGTAAGGCTTCGTCTCTATCAATTAAATCTGCTGCAACTGCCTCCACCTTGACTTCCCCTTGCACAAATTGAACCACAGAAGGTGGTGTGCCACCATACACAATCTCAAAGGGTGTTTTTCCCGTGAAGCTGTGGAAGGTAGAGTTATACCAAAACTCTTCCCACGGTATCCAAGTGGACCACAAATGAGGTTGATCTACTGCGAAACATCTCAAATAAGTCTCTAGACATCTGTTTATTACCTCTGTCTGACCATCCGATTCCGGGTGGTACGCGGAGCTCATGTGCAATTCCGTTCCTTGAGATCGGAAAACTTCTTGCCAAAAACGATTTAAGAATAAGGGGTCACGATCACTTACTATAGATTTTGGTATACCATGGTGTCGAATCACCTCCTTCACGAATGTTTCCGCCACTGACCTTGCCGTATAAGGGTGTTTTAGTAAAATGAAGTGGCCGTACTTAGATAATCCATCAATCACCATTAAGATAGCATCAAACCCTTTTGATTTTGGCAGACCCAAAATAAAATCCATAGGCACATGCTCCCACACGGCATTGGGAATGGTTAGAGGTTGTAGAAGACCTCCTGGAGCAGCAGAACTGGCTTTACATATCTGACAAACGTCACATTCATGCACATATTTTTTGACTCTTTCCATCATGCCCGTCCAATAAAGGTTGACGGCCAATCGTTTATAAGTCCTATAATAACCAGAATGTCCCCCGGAGGCGGAGTGGTGAAATTCCTTCAGCAGTTCAGGAATGAATTTTGAGTTTCGCGAAATCACAAAACGATCTTTATAGTATAACATACCCTGTTTTACCGTATACCCTGCATGTCTAGTGTCACCCGCTTCACATTCACGGATTATTTTGGCAATTTCAACATCATTTTTAGTTTCTTCAATTAATTGTGCGCCTTGCAACCACAAAGGACTTGACACTCCTGTCAGCAAACTCCCATCCTCGGCCCTTCTTGACAACACGTCTGCTGCTCTATTTTCCCGTCCCGGCTTGTAACAAATGTCGAAATTATATCCCAATAATTTCGCGACCCAATTCTGTTGATACGGAGTTGTGATGCGTTGTTGAAGTAAGAACTTCAAACCTTTTTGGGCTGTGTAAACGATATATTGAGTCCCCAGAAGATAAGATCGCCAATGTTGTACGGAGAGGACCAAAGCCATAATCTCTCGCTCGTAAGCAGATTTAGCCAGATTCCTGTCACTCAGGGCTTACTGTAATATACAATTGGGTGCTGGCCTTGCATTAACACCGCTCCAATTCCCCTTCCAGAAGCGTCACACTCCACAGTGAATGGAAGAGTGAAGTCGGGAAGTGCGAGTACAGGAGTAGTCACCATTGCTTCCTTTAATTGCTCAAAAGCTTGTTGGGCCTCCGAAGACCACCCAAAAGCGTCTTTCTTTGTTAAGTCAGTGAGCGGTTTGGCAATACTACCATAATGCTTTATGAATTTCCAGCAGTATCCCGTGAGTCCCAAGAAACCCCGATGGCCTTTGATTTGTTTCGGAACCGGCCAATTTAAGACAGCCTCTATCTTTGTAGGGTCCATAGCAACCCCATCTCCATTGATGATGTGCCCTAAATACTCCACAGAAGTTTGGCCAAAAGAGCACTTCTGTTGGTTAACGACAAACTAGTTGTCGAGTAGAACTTGCAATACTACTCCCAAATCTTCCATATGCTTCTTCCAATCTGAGCTCTAAATCACGATGTGATCAGAAAAAACTACCACCATTTTTCTCAAGAACGTTCTAAAGATGTCATTCATTACAGCTTGGAAGGTAGACGGAGCATTGGTGAGGTCAAAAGGCATGACCACATACTCGAAATTGTAACACCCCCAGTCCGCTCGGGAATATTACAGTGCCGCAGACCCTCTCCATGAATATCTACTAGGCTAGAAAAAACCAAAACAAGACATCGCATTACATTCCGACATGGCTGAATAACGAACCATTAGACCGATTTGTTCTTTCACCACAAACATACAACTTACTTCAAATACATTTCTCTTTCAGAGCTTATACCCACACATGGGTCAGAAACACTCACAAACTCATACAACAGAAAATACGACAGCGGAAAGAACAATACACTGAACTCCAACTAACTGCACCCAGAATTGGCCTTCATGTGATTAGTATCATTCTTCTTCCATCATACTTCGTAACGGTCCTGTGTTTTGCTCCCCAAGAACCTACATGTACCTGTACGCAATACAGACATCCACCCCCGATTACTTGGGGGTTAGCAAAATTCCACTATTTTGCTAGTGCAAGTATAAAGCGCAAATACGAGCCATACACCTCATATTCCAAGGATACTATAATCTTGAATAATCGACGAATCAAACACAGAGAAAAACTTCCCGAAATATTTCTACTTAATAAACAATTTCAATCTCTCGTCATATCATATAATTTTAATGCCATTCTAGTCAAAGTACCTCTGCTAAATATGTATTATAACCCAAACATTATGGAAAGTCAAACCACTGTGATATTCCGGACATATCACCAAGTTACAAAAGTACTCCCGAGTTAACCGTGGACCCGACCATGCGCAGATCCCTCCGAGGCCCCGTCGGACCCTCCGGAGTGGATAACCCCAATGTTCGTGGACCCAACCATGCGTGGATCGCTCCGAGGCCCCGTCGGACTCTTCCGGAGTGAACGTATACACTCTCACTCAAACGATTACGAGACTTCCAATGAAAGGGCCTATAAAACATAAAATCAAAGTACTTGCTAGAATTGCAAGTACTTGCTAAAATCAAAGTAATTGCCTCCACAATGGGACAACAAAATCGAGATTAATAATATAATCCACAAACCATGAAAAGTTTTAATACAACACGTAAACAACTGGTAAAGCGTTTTAAGATCTCAGAGGTTTTAGAGAAAAACATTTAGGATATGATGATCTACTAATCTTAGTCCTTGTAGCAAAAAATGGAACTCAAACCATCCTTGTCAGATGGTCTACTAATCTTAGTCCTTGTTGTCTAGTGGATATGATGATACCCCTCAGTCGTACCCATGAAACACCAAGCATAAAGTAACTAGATAGTTAGGCCTTGTTTATATATATTCTGAACCATTTAAAAGGTTTGAATGCAGATGAGGCTGAAAGTGTGTGTGTGTGGGTGGGGTGGGGTGAGGTGGGGGTCTGTGTGTGTGCGATGGTTGGGGGGGGGGGGGGTGCCACTATCTTATTTGTGCAGAATTCTTTTCAAAAGCTAGGAGACAGATTTTTTTTCATGAAACTCCAGATGATATTCAGATTTCTGATTGAATATGCATTGAAGTTATGCTGTTCAAATTTTGAGAATTTTTATTTTTTTGGTTATGGAAGGAACTTCCGCGTGTCCCGCCAGCAGATTCTACTGCAGAAATATTGGAAGTACACCAAGATACTTGTTTTCCTCTCGCGTAAATGATCGCATTTGTGGTAAGTCTAACTATTTATGACTCAAAATTTTCATTATAGGATTAGAAGTTGTTACGTATTTTCGTGAACGCAAGTGCACGTTGTCGTATTTAAGTAATAAAGTGTGAAAATATCGTTTCCACGAGATTGACGTATTAATTACCAATTTAGTTAGTATTTTTATTTTTATTTGAACGGTCGATTTGAAGTTTGTTTGGAATTTACTAAAGTGATCGAATTAATAAAAGACAGTAAATAAAAAACTGCTAATACATTAAAATAAAAATAGTAGTGATAATAATTAATATAGAGAATGTTCCAGAGTTACGATTTTATCTCGATTAATTCCATCTATTTATAATTCATGTTTTTACCTAATCGGTTGAAAACAAGAATCTCGAATATATTTCTATCTTATCTTCCAACCTCAATAGAAAATACTACTAATTAATCAATTCACTATATTCCTATGCAAATTATCTTAATTTATAGTTGTGAAATTTATAGATTCTTCGTCAGAGTTACACAATTTATAAACGTATATTCCTATCTCAAATATAATTGTGGTTTTATTCATGCAGTTTAGCAGCGAATATCATATTTCAAATCAATAAGATTAGTAATAACAATTCAATTATTGGCCAAATAATTGAAAATATTAAGAATAATGAAGAAAACTCAATCACATAAGGTAAATATTACATAAAACCTAATTAAAATCAGATGTTCATAATCTAGGAATTAATCATAGCCCCAGAGTGATGAAATTAATAGAACCCGGTACTGGTGAAGAAATCATGTTCTGTTGCTTCAACTTCAATCTCTTCCCATGTGTTTGCCTCTTCGGTATTCTTTCTTCAGCCTTCTGTTCCAGGATTGCCGTTCCAAGATGATCTCTGCAGATGATATTTCACTTCCTTTTTTATAGGGAGTTTTCCACGCTACACCTCTCCTTTTTTTCCACAAGTCCTACACGCCGAAAGGTAATTTGCACGCCTCCAGTTTTTCTTTAGTCTTCTGTCAATCTCCTACGAAAAGCAGAAGAAGCTAACAGATTTAGATCGTGTGCCATGGCACCACTTATACCTGAGCCGCGGCACACTGAAGAAGGTTCTATTTTGTTCCGCGCCATACTGGTACTTGAGCCGCGACCTTGGGCCGCTTGAATAGGGTCTGTGCCGCCGCACACCTTGTTCTGTGCTGCGACACACATTATTTTTTTGTGCTTGTGCCGCGGCCCATTATTTTTTCTCCGCCGCGGCACACTTATTCTTCTTCTCCTTGTGCTGCGGCACACATTGGTATACGCCGCGGCACACATTAATGAATGTGTCTCCTGCGTTCTTCTCTCTATGCCGCGCACACTATGCCTTGTGTTGCGACCCATTAAAATTTTGGTCCATTTTCACCCGTTTTTCTCCAGTTCATGTCTGTTTAAATTCCGTCCGTTTAAATTCCTTCAAACCACATAAACTAGCTTAGTTAAGTTCGGAATCGGTGGACTTTGACAATAATTTTGAGGTATTAATAGTAAAAATATATATAACTATGACGCTTAACAGAAGTCCAATACACATTATAAATTTGGAATTTGGTACACTATAAATTTCAAATGTAGTTTGGTGTACACTATGAATGATTACATTTGTTTCGTGCTTTAATCCAATTCTTAATGAGTTCCACTGACTCTTCCAAGCTTTTGATTTTATCCACGAAACCGACCCAATTCCTGAAAATTCCGGATTTCCCATAGTGTACTACACTCCTATTGTCCAGAGTCACCGCCATGAAAATTCCGGATTTCCCATAATTATTAAAATTTACTAGTGCGGGTTGCTGCTAACAGTGTCATAATCCCCAGCCGCTTGAAAATATTTGTCCATAATGCATGAGAGAATATGCATTCAAAAAATAGGTGTACCTTGGTTTCCTCTCGTTCTTCACATAATGAGCAAATAGGTGTACCTCGGTTTCCTTTCGTTCTCCACATTTTCGATCAGGAATCTCATTTTCGACAGTTTCATCATGGGATGTTATTTTCGACCTGTTTCGTCTCGGGACGTCATTTTCGTATTTTTTTCATTCGGGACATTATTTTCGACCGGTTCCGCCCGGAACGTCATTTTCAACCGCTTTGTCGTTATTTTCGATCTGTTTCGCCACAAGACATCATTTTCGACCCGTTTCGTCACGAGGCATTATCTTCGACTTGTTTCCACCGGGACGTTATTTTCAGCCTGTTTGGCCCCAGAACGTCATTTTCGGCTATTTTCGTCCCGAGACGTCATTTTCAACCCGTTTGGACCTGAAACTTCATTTTCGACCCATTTCATCTCGGGACGACATTTTTGACCAGTTTCGTCTTGGGACAATATTTTCGACGAGTTTCGCCCTGGGTATAAACAATCGAAAATGGCGTCCCGGACCGAAAAAATCGAAAATGATATCTCGAGGTAGTGCGGATCGAAAATAACGCTCCTGGGCGAAACAGGTCGAAAATGACGTCTCAGGTAGAAACGGGTCGAAAATGACGTCCCAAGTCGAGATAAGTCGAAAATAACAGTAATGTGGTGTTTTTTGTGAGGTTCAATGATTTATTGAACTATGGGTAACTTGGGTATGAAGATGAATAATATCTAAATGAGAACTTATTTTGGGAATTGAGTAAAAAGTGAAACCTCCCACTTAAATAGGGAATGAGAGTAATATGTCAAGGATAAAACTGAAAAATTAAGTTTTGAAATTGGAAAAATGGAAACATCCCACTCAAAATGTGAAGGATTGACTTTTTTTTTGGTTGCATGTACATATTGCCCTCATTTTTTTTCTTCTCTATGACAAGTTCTCGATTCAAGTAATAATTTCTTTCTTTCTTTTTTTTTTTTTCTTTTTTTTCTTTTTAAGTCTATAAGGTATGGTTTTGAGTTGAGCATGTCAGATTTACTTTTCTACCAAAAATAATAATAATATTCGACATATTTCTTGTAACTTCTATTTTTTAGATTGCTGTGATGGAAGCGATGAATACGATGGAACTGTTGTTTGTCCGAACACTTGTATCATGGGTGGAAATATTGTATATCAGAGGATAAATTATGACTCAGTAGCAAGTACTATGGATGCTCTTAATTCAAAAAAAACTAAACATGGGATTAAGATGGTGGACGCAACACATAAACCTAGCGGTACTTCACTTTTGTAGTATCGCTTTACTTCACAAGAAATAATCTTGTTTTGGATTCCGACCCAAATAAGAATATACTAACTACTTTTAGTTGGTATTCCAGGGTTGAAGGCTTTGGTCTTTGTCCAGATAGCTCTAGTTATTGGTCTCGTCTCTTTCCTGCTATTTCACCGGCGCAAGATGAGAAGAAGAAATTCACGATGAACAAGTTTTTGGTGTGGGTATATATGTTTACATTTACGCCCCTCAGGTCTTGTTCTGTCTTTCTTTTCAGAGAATCGACTTGATGTTGAAGCTTGTGTTTTTTTTTTTTTTTTCATGTTTCAGAAATGGTCTCTTCATTATGAATTATCAGGAGTTTCGATTGGTTCTGTGTAGGTGGAGGCCTGAACCACACTTTCCGTCAAAGTAATTGGAAACGGTCGGCTTTTCAAAAACTGAAGATTTACGTTTGATTTAGCTTACATACAGTTACCGGTTACGGGGAATAGCTGTCTTTTCTCATTGTGTTCTTACAGCAATCCTTGTCTCCAGACTCTAATGGCAGTTTTGATTGTCAGTTGTCACACCACGATTTCATAGAGCTTTATGTTGCAAGATTTTTGAGAAGTTATTCATGTTTCTTGAAATAGTGGAATTATGGGGGAAACTGAATATATTTTGTTTCTTTAATTTAAGGGAGCATTTTACCATTCCTAAAAAAACATCTAAGGAGCCAAGTCGCTCTCATTCTTAAGTTCTGCAAATAGATGATCCATAAAGGTACCATTATTCAAGAGGTCAAACAAGATCTTTTTCGTCATCCATTTCAGAAAACACAGAACTGCCTACAAACATCACCGTCATATCAAATTTGGACGTGTTATTGTCGTATGAAAGATGGAAGCTTGGTCAAATTTGGATCTTTATTGAAAATTTAAAGAAAAAAAATGAAAAAAAATATGATCTTCAAAATAAAAAATATGATAAAAACAAAAATTCCAACCTCAATACGGCAAACCAAAGGATTATTATGTTTTAGATAGAAAAATTAAGATTATTATATTTTTGGTAAAAAAAGAATTTTACTTTATAGTTTTAGGTTATTTATCCATAAATTAATTAATACTTCTAATACAAACCACTGTCACTCCTAAGGTATTTGTTATGTTTTACTTCTAATACTCCCGCCGGTCCAATGGACAGAATTCATTTTTTTTTTATATTCCCGCCGGGTCGGGCCCGGCGGGTCGCCGAGTTGGGAAAGATAAGACCCGGACCCCACCCGTGTAAACCACGGGTCCGGGTCGATGGGTCCGACGGGTTGGCCGGGTCCGGGTCCTACACGGGTCAGCCGGATCCGGGTCGACGAGTCGACCCGCCGGGTTGAGTTTTTTTGGGCACCTCTAGTCACCGACCTACTTTTCAGCGGGCCACCGGTTGCGGCCGGCCATTATTTTTAACAACAGGCCACTGATCTGCTTTCCAACAGCCGATCTTTTTTCCTTTCCAACAGGGTAAATTTTACCGCACGACAATTAGGTCTGCGTTGTTATATGGCACCGAGTGTTGGGCTGTAAAACAGTGTCACGTTCAAAAGATGAATGTGGCAGATATGCGTATGCTACGATGGATGTGTGGTCATACAAAAAAGGATCGGCTCAGAAATGAGGTGATCAGAGAGAAGGTAAGAGTTGCGTCTATAGAAGACAAGATGATGGAGAATCGATTACGATTGTTTGGTCGTGTGAGAAGAAGACCTATTGATGCCCCAGTGAGGAGGCTAGAAAGTTGGGAAACAAGTAATGTTGTGAAAGATAGAGGAAGACCCAAGAAAACTTGGATAAAGATGATTGAAAATGATATGCGATTTCTTGGAATTGGAGAAAGTATGGCGATGGAGAGGCAAATGCGGCGGGAAAGAATACGGATGGTGGATGGAGTCTGATTTTTTTTTTTTAATTCCTATTTTCTTTTATTTCATGTTATCTTTTTTTTCTTTTTTTTTTTACATTCATTCTCTTTTTTTATTTGCTTTTTTCTCTATTTTTCCCTCTTTTTTCCTTTTATGTTATTTATGTAACGATTATTGACGGTTTCAAAGTTTGATTCATGTTAGCCGACCCCAAATCATTTTGGGACTAAGGCTTAGATGTTGTTGTTGTTGTTGTATTGGCTCTGTCAGTATATTTTTTGGCGGGTTGTCATTTTTTTTCCTTTTTATTTTAACGGTAGGTCGTAGGCCGTCGATAGATTTTCGTAAATTAATATATTTTTTCTAACAAGATAATCCGATAATTTGATTATTAAATTCGGTCATTGTACTGCCACCGTGTCATTATGACACGAATTATCTCTAGTAAATAAATAAAAGTTAAGGATAAAAAATACGTGGCCGTATTTTTTCCTTTTATTATATCGCCGACTCTCTGGCCTCTACGCCACAAGATTCGTCCAATTTTTGTTTCCACATATCTTGACCCTTATAATCTGAACTAGTATAACACCTGTGTAATTACACGGGAACACAAAAAAGAACTCTTATGTAAATATATAATATGTAAATCGTTCATTATAAATTTCATAATACTTCTTTATAAACTACACTATTTGTCGGTTTATGATTACACCATTCTCATTGCAAGAAAAGATTTCTAGTCTTTCCTGATCTTCACTCTTGATATGGCTACATAAAGCTAACCATGAGCGAATACGGTCTTGGAAGATACATACCGACATGAGAGAGCGTGTGACCTTAACTCTTAAATATAGTCATGGTAAAGCTCATAATAAGTGGGAATTGGCGTATTTGAAATTTAAATGGTAATCTGCTATCTAACGGGCTTAATATCAATTGTGGAATAAGTACTTTACTCTCAAAATTATTTCCTGAATTTTTTTGTTCAATAATATGGTTACGGATTTGGATAATTATTAATGATGTGATATTTCGTAATCGTGATGATTGATCCATATTGAATTAGCATAATTGAGACTATAACTTACGATTTCAAGATGTGATTTGGAATTCTAGAACATTTGATGCTATTCAAAAAAATTCATTGGATATACTTGATTTTGACTTTTAGAGGTCGCATAAATTTTGCATATACCATCAGAGCTGAGATATATCCGTTTGTCTTTTGAAATTATAGACATTACGTAATCGTTTACTATCTTTACAATGTCGTTTGTTGGCGTCACGGTTGCTCTTTCTTCAGGAAATTACTTTATGGAAAGTTACTTATAAGTGAATGATAGTGCTTTCAGCAATGGCTGCAATATGATCTTCGGCATTTCAGATTAGTAAACATCAAGAATATCAATCAAGATTTCTCTATCGGCTTCTTCACCCAGCTCACCATCTACAATTTTGAGGATTTATTCGGAGAAGTCCTTAATTTCTTATAGATGGTGAGATGACATTGTCTGTCCAATAATTAATCTCATATTCTTGGTCAGTCTTATGAGTTTGCAATGATACCAAAGTGAAGAAGAACTTATACTTGAGTAAACGATATATGCATTGTCCTTTAATACAACTCCATATGTAGAATTATACTAAATAATTGTGGCTAGTTTTAGTAATGTTTGGAATTTAATTTTTTTTTTTTTGAAAATACATAATAGATCTTGACTTATAACTTAAAATAAAGCACTTCTCAAATTGCAATAAAAAAATATATAAGTAGTATATACAATTTAATTACTTGAATGACATATTGTAAATATACCTGTTAATTTAGGAAACTACATCCAAGTTCTAGCCTTAAATTATTAAGAAATTTAACAATTTAGATTGTAATATAAGAATAGCTTGGATAAGTTAAAAAATATACATCAGAATTTTATCCTAATTACAAACGACCTTAAAATTTTAGAAAATTACGAAAGAAAAACTCAGTTGATTTGATTGAAGTGAAACGGTATATTTATGTTTATATGATACTTTTTCAAACATTCAGCTTCATATTTAAGAGTATTAAAGTCTCCACATTTTACGTTAAAAAAATAGAAAAATAGTTGAAGTACTTTTAGTAATTTCTGAAACCAATATTACAAAAAATCTCGAGAACATTTGGTTGAAGTGAAGCTATATGTATATTCATTTTAAAATGGTCATACTTTCTGGAATTCTCTTTATGCAAAGATGAATCTACGTATTAGTATATTATTATTAAATTTAACTTCTTATATATTTAGCAATATCTCTTTGAAAATTCATAAAATCAGTTATAATTTAGTAAGTATGAGTTTTATTCATTTATTTTAGTATTTTTATATTAACCAAATAAGATTTAAAACTAAAATAGACTAATTGATTTATTCCATAGTATTTTGGATTTATTTATAAATAATAATTAAAATCATTGTTTCCATACTTTCAATAAAAAATTTTAATAAGATAATTTTGATTTATTTAATTGATTAAGACTTCGAGTACCTTTTTAATTATATATATATATATATATATATATATTCAACACTTCTTTTGCAATACTCCCAAGCATCTTTCATTTCAGTTGATATTTCTTTTATTGATATACATAATTACAGTGACTAACTAATATAAAATAATTAATTAATAGAAATATATAATATTTTCGCAATATTTTAGGTTTAAATTTTTAATGTATAATGCACACTACTATATTAAATTCTCTTTGTTTAGAATTTATTTTTTAATTAATGAAAACATAAAATATTTCTGTAATATAATCAATTTTTATTTATTCATAATTCATATTCCTTAATTCGTAGAATTTAATAAGGTAGATAGGAGTTATTTGAGGTATAATTATAATGTAATTAATGCAATGATGATTAGGCGAGTAATATGTGTCAGCTGAAGCATGAAAGGGTGACACATAAGCACGAAGACCAATGAAGACATGTGGCGTAGAGCGTGAGAAGCTGTCATTTAGGCTCAACGTATTCTGCATTAGTATATAGGGGAGATTTATAAACTATACCTGTTGAGAAATCTCAAGAAATATGTAAATTTTGTAACATACTGTTATTTTAGCATACTCGGAAATGAAATTAACTTGAAAGGATTAAGTAAAACTTACAAAAGAAAATATTAAGAATTATCTAAAAAGTAAATATTAAGAAATCTGAAGGTGAAAAAGACAAAATCGATTATGTGTTTTCAAAGGAAAAGACTTAACAAAGAACAAAATTTGTCCGAGTATTTTTTTCTCTATTTTTCTTTCTTTTATTTTACTAGAGGAATTGATTATATTTATAGAAATATTTTATATTTCATTAATTAACAACATAAATCCCAATCAAAGACAAATTTAATATATCAGTTTGCAATATATATTAAAAACTTAAACCTAAAATCTCGCGGAAATATTATATATTCCACTAATTAGTTAGTTTATATTAGTTAGTCACTATAATTAGATATATCAATAAAATAAATATCAACTGAAATGAAAGATGCTTGAAAATATTGTAAAAGAAGTATTGAATATATATAACTAAGAAGGTACTTGAAGTCCTAATCAATTAAATAAATAAATATACTCTTATTAAAAATATTACTGAAAGTGTAGAAACAATGGTTTTAATCATTATTTATAAATAAATCAAAGAACTTATGGCATAAATCAATTAGTCTATTTTAGTTTTAATCTTATTTAATTAATAAAAATAACAAAATAAATGAAAAAACTTATATTTACGAAATTAAATAATTACTGATTTTATGAATTTTCAAAGAGATATTTCAAATATATAAGAAATTAAATTGTCCGAATTTTTTTTCCTCTGTTTTTCTTGCTTTTATTTTACATATGTAAAACTAATTGAATATCACTTTTATTGTGTTTTTCTAGCTTTTCAATTTTCAATTTTTATAATTTCATAATTTCTAGCTTTCCTCTGCAGACCTATTTTTTAAGCGGCAGGAAAGGATATTCTTGCTTCTTGTGCAGATTTTTTTTAAGCGGCAGCCAATAATTTAGGTAATATTATTTACTACTTATTAATTGAGGTAATTAATTTAGGTAATTAATAAATAGGTTAGGAAATGATGATGTGTTAACCAAAGCATGAGAATATGACACATGAGCAACCGAAGCATCAGAAGATGACATGTGGCAGCCGAAGCATGGGAAGCTGCCATATAGGCTCAACATATTATGCATTAATATATAGGGGGATAATGAGAGGTTATTCTTGTATTTAATAGGTAAAAATATAATTGTCGATATGGATCAGAACCATAAACTTATTGCGGGCCAAAAATGCAAATCGAATAAAATATATCAATAAAAAATATACGAGAATTTGGACAAACAAGTTAAAATATTTACAAAAAGAAAAATAGAAGGAAATTTTTTTTATGAAAGAGGAGCAAGTGAAAAGAAGTTTATTATCAAAGGAGATCACAAAAAGAATAATAGATTTGCTAGAATAAAAAAATATATTTTGACAAAAACCTTGTCATGACCTTGCACTATATATAAATACAATAGAATGTAATTAGTCGTCCATATGGGCATAGACTGATGGTAAGTTGCAATGTGATTGAGGTGAAAACACTCCGACATCGTGAGTTCGAATCCGTGTGGTGACAATACTTTGCTGAAATATTGCAAGGTTTGTTGCTGGGTTCGTGTCTCGTTGGTCCTCTCCCTTGCAGAGCTGCCATTAGTGCACATCCCTCGATTTAACACCCGCCTGGTCAAGGAACCTTTGATACAGGTGGGGAGAGTTTCTCGTCTCTCCCTCAAAAAAAAAATAGAATGTAATTAGTCAACTTTTTAGAAAGAAAAATATAACTAACTCTACCATTTTCTTATTTGGGTTCCGGGTGAGAGTGGCATATCGATTTAAATCAGTGAGAGTGTGCACTTGGCTTGCAAGCAACTTTCCAGGAGATCACCCACCTTGGAATTGCTCCAGCACCAAGCATGCTTAACTTCGAAGTTATATCCCCGAAGCCAATGAGCTTTATGCACTAAGCATGCTCAACTTCGAAGTTCCTTTTTTCTCGAAGCGTGTGAGCCCCCAAAAGGCTTCATGCTATATGAAGGCGGACATGCGCATATAAGGCACATCGCCCCCTCCATTGGCCGATGTGGGATATTACAATCCACCCCCCGCAAAGGCACCGACGTCCTCGTCGGCACACTCGCACCACACGGCAGAGTGGATCCGATACCAAGCTGTCACATCTCGGGCTCGCTCCACCCCATCATAGTATTATCGCTCTGGGCACTCTCATTTGAGAAGACCTTCACAGATTTGTTTTTCAAAGCACACGAGCAACTTTCCAAGAGGTCACCCATCATGAGCTTGCCCCAGCACCAAGCACGCTTAACTTTGGAGTTCATATCCCTCCTAAGCCAGCGAGCCCTTAAAAAGCCTTAATGCTATATGAAGACGGGCAAACACATATAAAGGACATCGTCCCCTCTCTACTCGCCGATGCGGGATATTACACAAGCAATATCGACTTCAATTATATAGATCAACACAACATTTGAAGATATACATGAGGAACATTGAAAAACTCCGAGAGATACAAAAATACATAAATTTTACTATTTAATACATGTCATGATGATTCCCTTCTTTCCCAATTTGGCATTATCAAAAACTGTGTTAACAGCCTTCTTGCCTTTGCTTTCTTCTATCTCTTCAAGTGGGACCCTTCTTTAGTGTTTCTTAGGCCTGCCAGGCATGGCTTCTCGCAATGGAGGAAGCAATATATGCCGATCATAATAAGGCCATTCTTCAAACCCAGACATAGTCTGCATACAATTGTTGTAAACTCTCAAAAAAGTGTTTGTTTTATAATAACCAGACACGTACTTCACTGGATCAGTCCCAAGGAAGATAATAGCTGCTACAACATGTTCATAAGAGATTCCACTAAGTTGCCACTTTCTGCAAGAGCATGACTGATCTGGCATACTGACCACCATTACCACTAATAGGTAAAACTTCAAATTGGTCAATGCCATTGAAAAGACACTCGAATTCCCCACTTTTCTCATGATTCTGATTCAATATTGTTACTATTTTTGGGCATAAATATTGGTTCCACTTGACCATCTCATCCCTCTTAATCTATATTCTTTTCATTATAACACTCTTATGTCCTCCAACATCTCAATAATCGGCTTGCTTCTAGCTTCAACTAACAACGCATTAAAACTCTCACAGATGTTATTCAAAAGAAGATCACTCTTACAATGAGTTCTAAAAAATGACCTTGACCATCCTGCAGCTGGTTTTTTTGCAAGCCAGTTATATGCCTCTAAATCCTTGCTTCTGAGGGCCTTCATTTCTTGTTCAAAATCATTAGTTCTTGTGCACCTGGCTATTTTCCATAACATGTTCTTTAATCCCAATCCCTTGTGAGAAACCTTGAAGTTGTTGTACAAATGCACAACACAAAACCTGTGTTCGGAGTTGGGCATCAACTTCTCAATTGCATCTATCAAACCTTTCTATTTGTCCGACATAAATGTCAACTTTTCTGTATCTTTAGGTATTTTCATATCAGCCATCAAATGCTCTAAAAACCATGACCATGACTCGGATTTTTCTTTCTCAACGACTGCATATGCTATTGGATAAATACAATTATTAGCATCAAGACCAACTGCAGTTAGAATAATACCTTCACAATCAGTTTTTATGTGGCATCCATCAAGACATATAATTGGTCTAACATCCGGACAACCAACCATTCTTCAAAGCTCCCCAACATGTGTATATCCTCTTGAAGATTGCATCTCCATTGTCATTATAGAATGGTTTAATTTTAACTGTTCTCTCGGGGTCACACTTCATAATCTTTGCAGCATATCTCCACAATAGTGCATATTGTTGAGACTCATCTCCTATAGCTAGTTTTCTGGCTCTACTTTTGGCTCTCATGATCTGGAATCTACTAAAAGTTAGACCGCTATTCTTTTCCAACACATTTTTCAGTTTTTCAATCTTCCAGTTTCGTGGAGCATTCTGTAATAAATCTCCATATGTGTCTGCCAGAAATTTTGAATTAGCTGAGGTGATCTTGCGAGTCCTGATATACCTGTGAACAGGTCTACAAGTCTTGATCTGCAACGTATTTTTCTGCCTTCTATAATGGGAAACAAAGAGTTCAAAAGGACAATTTTCAGCTTTGCATTTAACTTGTAGCTTGTCCTTATCATTTTTCTTGAAAACTATTTGCTTCCCATGTAGCCTAGCATATGCCTTCTCACTGCTTTTCTAAATGTAACAGCACTATCAAAGCACATTCCTTTAAAAAACACAAGTTTATCCATGTCAACTTTAGGATTGAACACTGAATTTCCTTCATACATGAAGTGATTTTTCTCCGATACCATCTCATTATCGAAATCCGTATCATTAGGATTTGGCATAAATATCCCATGTAACCCACCTAATTGCTGACTAGAATTCTCATTATTACTGTTATATATTTTTGGATCCTCAACAACATCCAAATCACCATCAACATACACATCAGAGTATTGAGAATCCTCACCCACGGATTGTTCATCATCAACATGGTACCTATCATTTTCATCTACTATCTCATCACCATGCATTTGATCGGCATCTCGTAGATCATCTTCATCTCTATCACCAATATAATCTGTCATTTCATATATATCATGTAGCTCGTGATCTTGTTGATTGTTTAGTTCATCAAGCTTCTCAAAATCACTCAACTCATCATCACTATTGTTGCCATGGTCGACAAAAAGTGTAACTACAGGATCAGGTCCACAATCCACCCAATGTATGAGGTTCAATGCATCTCTGTCATCTTCCATTAAACACAAATTGCTACAGCTGTCAATTTCAGATTTGGAGAACCATAAAGCTACCATTTTTTCATCAATACCACACAACTTGACCATTTCTTTAATTTCAAGCATGGAGAGTTCATCGGCATTGCAATAATCAAAACTATCTACAGCCCCACCACAATAATATCTACCATTATGCTTGAAAATTCCATGATGGTGCATTCTGATTGTGAAGTGCTCACTTCCTAAGCCTAACAAGTTGAATAAATAAGAAAGTGTCACAAAATGTGCTCCAATCACATGGAAAATAATGTAAAATGCCACTAAAAAAGTTACAGCATAAAAACAGTAAACAATATCATTCAAATAAAAAAATAAACACCTTTCATGTTTGATTGGAAATCATTAATCTTAGACCACTCACCATATAAAGGAGCAACATGGCCAGGAGGGATCTCTGTATTGTCTTCTCTTTTTTTCCAAGACAGCTTTGTGTTTTCTTACTTTCTTTATGCTGAAAATGTATCCTTTTCAGATGGTGATTCTGTGGTTGGGCATGTTATGTGATTATTTTCTGATTAGGGTTCTAGTATTTTTGGAGGGAAGAGTGTATCGCTTTTCTGAAGAAGTACATATTTGGCGCCTACATAATTGGGCTTAACGCGGGTTTCTTCTTTTATTAAAAAAAATGAAAATTGTGATCTTTTGACGGAAAACTGAGGGAGTGTAAGCTGGGGGGGCAAAGTGCACTGTTTTCCAAAAATGGAGTGGGTTAGTACACAGTTTGTAAGGTTGGGTGGCAAAGTGCGATACCACCCAAAGGTTGGGGGGTTTAATGCACTTTTCCCTTAAAAAAAATAGGAAGTTTACCATTAACACTTGTCGAGATGTAGTAATATTATCTTACAAATACATAATAAAACAAATTGTTATATTTGATCCTACCAGTAACCATGTTTCACAATGCTGCAATAAAACATCTTGGGTTCTCGACAGAAGATTATATCAAATCAATTGAAAAGATAACAAAACTATAAAGCATATTAATATTTAAACTTATTATATTTAATCAACTGCATATCGAAAATTCATATGCTATGGGAACATATCTTCAATCTACAAACAACCCCATCTTCCTCACAGTCTATGAACGACGACATGCAAAACGTTAGTAATCTTTCTTCTATCTTTAAGAATTTGAAGGATTTAAGTGGATTTTTAGTTGTGTTTGTAGTAGTAATTTTGGTATATAAATATTAACGCTAAATTTTTGTTTATTTAGACTCGTGTTCGTTAACGTTGGTGTTTATAGTGATTTTGTTGATGTTGCTACGTGATATGTTGATATGGTGTGATTTTTGTAAGGTTGGTGTATAAATTATATTTTTTGTATATTGACGCTACCAATGTTTAGACTTTAATCGACAGCAAAAAATCATCGGCTAAAGTCGATAATTGTCGGCTAAAGTGTTCGGCCGTCTGCTAAAAGGTGGTCGGCCGAGGTGTAGCCAACGACAACGACGGAAGGTCGTCGACTAAAGTCTTAAGGGTTTAGCCGACGACTAACTTCAAATTAAAAAACCACATCAATACAACCTGGACGCCGACCCGAACCTGAACTGCGAAGACCCGAACTCGCCTGCGAGAAATAAATCTCAGTATATACGCATGGTGGGACTCGAACCCTCGACCTTCCCCTCTATGAAATAGTACATTGCCGTTGAGCTAGATGGATTACATGTGTAAAATGTTTCAAATATTTTGTTTGTTATATTGTGCAAAAATAATTTAGTAAAAAAGGAAAGTCAACATTAACACCTTTTTGGAGGACATTTTAGTCTTTTTAAGCAAAATGGTATCAATAACTTACACTCTTATGAATGAGGATATTTTTTTTTTTTTTTAATATAACTTGTTACTTTTATGGTTTGGTATTATAAAAGATAGAACCCATTAGTGAGAATCTTTATGCTAAATGTCTTAAAATATTGTGATTATATTTATTAAAATTATGTATTTTATTTCAAAAAAAATTATTTTACGGTAATAAAAAATTTTAAGAAATAATTTATTGATAAAAAATCACAAATATAAATAAAGAGTCAGAATATTCATACTTTAGCCGGTGGTCGACGGCTGTTCTCCGGTCGGTCATCGGCTAAAGTGCGAATTTTGGTAGTGATGTATGGTGATTACTGTACATTTGGAATATACAAGTTAAGTATGAACAAGTTTGGGGATCTCAATATATATATATATATATATATATATATGTAATGGACTTTAGCCTACGACATTTGCACAACCGTCGGCTAAAATATTTTTTATGCATAAAATGCAATTTAGCCGACAGATTGGCGTCGTCTAAAACTATTAGAGCTTAGCCGACAACATTGATGTCGTCGGCTAAAACAACTGGAGTTTAGACGACAACGTCTTTGCCATCGGCTAAAACAGAAATAGTTTACCCGACAATAGTTTAGTCGTTGACTAAACTCCAAAATATAACCGTCAACCTCCCGTCTTTGCCGTCGGCTAAACTTTAGCCGATGACCCAACTCGGCCGACCAACTTTTAGCCGACGACTTTTTGTTGTCGGCTAAAGTCTAAATATTGGTATGGTTTAAAATGAAATTGTAACTTTATTAAAATGATTAAAATTAAATAATTAACTAAATAGACTGTTTTTATGAGATGGAGAGAAAACTGGCTTTCATAGCTAATGGAATTTACAGAGTATAAGTTGACTTGTTATAAATAAGAGTTATCCCTCCCGTCCATTTGAAGAGAGCAATTTTAGAATATGATTACAATAACAACATCTAAGCCTTATTATTTCCAAAATAATTTGGGGCCGGCTAACATGAATCAAACTTTGAAACCGTCAATGATCGTTACATGAATAACATAAAAGGAGAAAAGAGGGAAAAAGTAGAGAAAAAAGTAGAGAAAAAAGAGAATGAATGTTAAAAAAAAACAGAAAAAAATGAAAATCCTGAAAAATAAATTAAAAGATAACATGAAATAAAAGAAAATTGGAATAAAAATACAGAAAAAAAAGAATCAGATTCCATCCACCATCCGTATTCTTTCCCGCCACATTTGCCTCTCTATCGCCATACTTTCTCCAATTCCAAGAAACCGCATATCATTTTCAATCATCTTTACCCAAGTTTTCTTGGATCTTCCTCTACCTTTCACAACATTACTTGTTCCCCAATTTTCTAGCCTCCTCACTGGGGCATCAACAGGTCTTCTTCTCACATGACAAAACCATCGTAATCGATTCTCCATCATCTTGTCTTCTATAGCCGCAACTCTTACCTTTTCTCTAATCACCTCATTTCTGAGCCGATTCTTTTTTGTATGACCACACATCCATCGTAGCTTACGCATCTCCGCCGCATTCATCTTTTGAACGTGACACTGTTTTACAGCCCAACACTCGGTGCCATATAACAGCGCAGGTAGGGGTGAGAATTTAGGATCGGGAAATCCCGAGTCCCGGTCCCGTCCCGAGTCCCGACAGGTGTAACACCCCGAGATATTTGGAATAATTACAGCGCCGTAAATCCTTTGTATAAGAATTTACAAGGCTAATTTAAAGACTACGGAAATAATATAAACGTATCATTAATAAAAGGAAATTCAAACTCGTTCGACAATTCAAATAAATTCATTATTACAATTGTTCCCAAGACAACAACAACATAATCGTACTCGAGTACTGAAATAACCGGAAAATAAGGCAACATAATCCACATCACTGAGCCACTTCATCGTCATGTCGGTACTGTGGCTGCTTCCCCGTTCCACGACTACCTGAACATCAAAACAAATGTCCACCCCCGAAGGGGTTAGCAAAACAATGCTAGTACAAGTATCGTACTACAATAAATCATCAATGCATCATAAAACATACAAAACGGACTTCCATCATCGGAATCCAACAATGTGAATCCTCACGATTCCATCAACACAATACAGGGTAATCCAATGATCCAGCGCCCTCGGTATAGATCCCCATGATGATCCCGTCGGACCAACGCATAGTGGAAAACCCGTCCAACGATCCAGCGCCCTCAGCATAGATCCCCATGATGATCCCGTCGGACCAACGCATGGTGGACATTCGACCCAGCGCCCTCAGCATAGATCCTCATGATCCCCTTGGATCATTTTCAACACAACCATTATAATTATGCATACACATATGCAAATCAACATGTTCATCAACGTAAATATCATGATAACTCAAAGAATATAGTCACATGTTCAACAACATGAATAAATCGTACACATGATTAATAATGCAATATCAATAAGCTTAAAATACGATACTTGCCTCAAAGATGGCAAGAACAAATCACTCCAACGATCTCAACACACTCGAAGGCCTTCTCCTTCGATCAACGTAGCAAGCTCGAACCCTAACAAAAGAAATAATATAGAATTCATCTTATGTCGTACGAATGTCTAACAGCCCGGTCTACGGCCGAAAGCTCTAAAAATGCAATCTGCCTGAACTACTTAGCGTACGCTACGTACTCTACGTAGCGTGCGCTAAGCCTGCCCATTAGCGTACGTAAACGACGAAGTCTAGCGTACGCTAACTTATGTACCGACAGTCCTCTCTGATCAGCCGACTGGCTCGCCTGATGACATAACGTACGTTACGTACCAAACGTAGCGTACATTACTCATTCCCGATAGCACACGTTAATATACATACCTTAGCGTGCGCTAACCGTGCATGGCAGTTTACTATTGGGCAGAAAACTTGAGCTAAAGGTGATGAAACTCATGAAATCTTCAGTGTTAAAACATGTCATCTCCGTGTATATCATGCTCATACGGTTTGTGAAAGATCTCTACGGATTAAATGACTACGAGATACAAGGATACGTATAATCATCACAACACCATAATTCATCTTTGACCGACAAGAAAATATCCTAAGTTCAATCCATTCCATATTCCAAAACGTATGATTCCTTTATGTAAAGACATAAGAATTTGGTAATCTCCATATACTGGTCATAATCAGTTTTGAAGATACATGAATATGCTTAGGAGTCCATACACTAGAAAGGTTCAATGGATTATACGATGAATAAGTACCGAAACATCGAAAATATCCTTCTAACACATGATGTTCGACTACTTACGAATTTAACTGAATAGATAATCCCAAATCATGATCAAAACGTCCTTCAGAACATTACTTAATATTGGTGAAGAATCACCTACCTCAAAGTAGTGAAGAACAAGGAGGAACTTGAAGAAATCCAACACCGAGAGCTTGAACACCAATCTCCAATGATCTACAGTCTTCAAACTCGAGCTAGGATTATGATATGAGGGTTTAGGATGGAGAGAGTGACTCTCTATGTCTCAGAATTCGGGTTTGGAAAGTGATGAAAGCTGAAAAAATGAAAAAGGGTGCTGTCCTATATATAGAAAATGGTTATTAGCGCGCGCTAGTCCATATTCATAGCGTGCGCTAACGGCTACATGAAACTTACTGACTTCACTGTACTCAGCATTTAGCGTGCGCTATCCTCATATCAGTAGCGTATGTAATATCCAGATTTATTACGGTGTATTTCATCTGTATTCAAACCCTGTATTATTCGGATTTATGGTTTTGATTATTGGAGTATGATATTTCTTGCATTGATATCTATGTACATAAGTATAACAACATGCAAAATTTCTCATGCAAACTCGTGATAGCGCACGCTAAGAATGTAGCTTAACGCGCGCTATCGGGCTACTACTAGCGCACGCTATGGATGTAGGAGTTGCGTGCGCTAAGAACTTAATTATTGAACTGGACGGCTAGCACATGCGCCAGCCGGGACATGGGTCCGGATAAGATTCCCGCGGACGAACCTGGACATATTTGGAGTCAACTCTTATTAGCGCGCGCTAAGGAATGCTTAGTAGCGTGCGCTAATTAGCTAAAGTGCAGAATATTATAAATGAGACAACAACCCGTTTTGGCTTACACTTCATTCGTCCATTCTTCATTCTTGAGAGGCCAGAGAGCTATAATAATCCTTCTACACACTTAGAACACATCTTATTGATCCTTGTATATTGGTTATCACTTGTGAGTGATCATTGAAGTGGAGTAGCACCTTGGAGTGGCATACAACCAACCGGAGTCGGATTCTACCTTACGGTTCAGTGATTTTCGTCATATTAAGGTATGTTCAACCTATCTCCAGACTTAGAGTTGGATTCTAAAGAATTGGATGATCATGTTAACGAGATATTGATTTTCATTAGTGAATTATCCAAAGTACATCCTGTTTGGAATATTGAGATGAATAAGCCTTAAGTACCTTGATTATGAACATCATGATTCGAATCTTATTACATTAAACAAGTAGAGGAAGCTTCTATCATTGGTAATCCGAATCTAGTAGATGACTTCATAACAATCATGGACTTGACTTTAACATCATTATTGTTAGATGAATCTAAGGGATTGATCATGGAAGGATTTATCTAGTATAGATGGAATGTTGAACAACTACAGTATGATAATTTTGATTGATATAAAGATGTTGATATCAACCGTTAAGCCTTTCGAATTGTCGTATGTAGATTTGTAGTCGAAATGGAATATGGTTTTATAATAGTATACATATTATTGAATCTGAAGTTGTAGTTATCCGTAAGATCATTCATAATCGTATGAACATGATATTCATGGAGGTAACATGAATTATCACGGAAGATTTCATTGTTTTGATCATGATGAGAATAGTCTTCTGCCGGTAGTGAACTGCCATGCACAGTTAGCGCACGCTAAGTTATGTAAATTAACGTGCGCTATCGAGCATCGGTTAGCGTACGCTACGTTTGGTACGTAACGTACGCTAGGCCACCAGACGAGTCAGTCAGCTGATCAGTGAAGTATTGACCATGCATAGTTAGCGTACGCTGTGCTTTGTTGTTTGCGTGCGCTATCGAGCAGACTTAACGCACGCTACACAGTGTACTTAGCGTGCGCTAATAAGTTCAGGCAGATTACATATTATGAGCTTTTGGCCGTAAATCGAATTATTAGACATTCGTACGACGTGAGATAAATCCTATATTATTTCTTTTGTTAAGGTTTGAGCTTGTTACGTGATTGATTGAGGGGGAACGACCTTCAAGTGTTCGTTTTCGTGGAAGTATTGTTCTTGTCTTCATCGAGGCAAGTACCTTATTTGTTTTATGTTTTGATGTTATACATATTGTCGTGCATGTATGTCGTTGTTGTATGTCCACCTCGTGTTGGTCCGACGGGATCATCGGGGGATCTATGCTAGCGTGCGCTGGATCATCGGACGGGTTTTTCCACCACAGGTTGGTCTGACGGGATCATCGTGGGTTCTAGGCAGTGAACGCTGGATCGACGGAATTACCATGTGTATATTGTGATATCATGTTGTGATTATCAGTTGTGTATATTATGTATGAGTTTCTCGCAGGAGAAGACTCGTTTGACATTTTATCATTTACGTTATTATTATTCGGCGTGTGACGTTGAATAAAATGTTGTGGTACTTGTACTAGCATCGTTGTGCTAACCCCTTCGGGGGTGAACATTTTGTTTATGTTCAGGATCCAGGAGAGCGGGAAAACAACCACTGGAGTTGCATGACGACGAGGGTGCAGAGTGATGTTTCGGCCGGGTTCATTTATTTGTTGTTTATTAGTTATTTCAATAAGTACTCGAGTACGAAGTCATTTATGAGGAATTTGAATTTGGTGATGTATTATTAAGTTTTTGTTGAACAATTGTATTTTCAGTACTTGGTGAGAACTGTTGTATCTTAATTCCGTTATTTCCATTCGTTAGTACCTTTTAATGTCTGTTCAATTCTTCAGCCTTGTAAATCCTTATGTAAAGGATTTACGGCGCTGTAATATTCATGAATATATCGGGGGTGTTACAGAATATGGTATCGGAGCTAAGATTATGGATATCTTGGCCATTGGGTTAAAATAGGGGTCATTTACGTCTTTTGAAGTAACCGGCCGTGAATGACATCACTGCACTGCCTACGTCTTCATGCAAACGGTGGTTGTAAGTTCTTAAACTCTATCTCGTTCTTTACATGTTGTGTCTCTTTATACTCGAATATTAGAACGATGTTGTTCCCTGTATATTCAGTATTTATGCTTACAGTATGTTGAGAGGCGGGCGTGGACGTGGTCGCGGTCGTGGACGCGGACGAAGAAATGCTGAAAGGGAAGCGTCACCTTCTAATCAGGCCAGTCATAGCTCAGGCGAGCCGCAACAATCTATTAATAACGACCCAGAACCTGCTGTACTAGAGATCCTTCGTCAAGTGGTGAACCAGATGACTCAGTTCGCCCAAGTCGTGGACCGAATGCAAGTGGCGGTGGGACTACAGCAGAGAGAGAGACAACAAGGGATCCCAGACATGGGAAATCGAGGTGACTGGTGGCTGCAAGAGGTGGAGAAGATGCAACCACCCAAATTTGACGGTATTTCTGAGACCCCCACTTGGGACCATTGGTTGAAGGAACTGGAGAAAATCTTTGTCGGAATCAACTGCCCAGACGATCGGAGAGCCTCTATCGCGCAATACTTTCTGATAGGGGAAGCGTCCGAATGGTGGGAAGCCACCCGGCCTGTAGACCATGATGCTGATTGGACAGAGTTTAGATTGATGATGGGAGCTCAGTATTGCCCTCGCCCTGTGAGGGAAGCCAAAGTTCGGGAGTTTTTCTCCGCTCAGCCTTCAGATGTGCCAGTATCCCAAGCAATTAAGACGTTTAACCATCAGCTGGCATTTGTTCGACATCTGGTCAGAACAGATGCAGAAATGATGATCCATTTCGATATGAGGATGAAACCAGAAATCCAGAGGTACATGTCCGGATTTGAATGTACCACACTCCGTCAATACCAGGATAAGGCGTTGGCGTATGAGATTAAGGAAGCAGCTATGGAGAAATTTTCGGAATCCAAGAAATAGAAAGTCTCTGGTACTTTTACAGAGCACAAGAACAGCGGGCCCCGTAAGGCCCAGTCATCCTTTCACTCTTTCAAGAAACCTCCGCACCCAGTTAGGAGCGGAAAGAACTTCGGAGCGACATCAACTATTACTGATGTTACCAGGAAATGCTTTAACTGCGCCCAGACGAGGCACTATCGACGGAATTGCCCCCTACCTGCTGTGACTTGTTTTGATTGTGGTCGAGAGGGACATTGTGCGGTATTCTGTGAAGAGGCTGTAAAGTCTTTTAGAGCCCGTACACCCGGCCCGATCGAGAAGGAAGCCGATATCAGCAGACGCAGCAAAGTATTCAGATGCCTCAGAATTTTGGCCGCGGACGAGGCAGAGGACAATGGGACCGAAAGGGGACATCGAGTGCCGGATCTGTTCCCCCACGTTTGTACGAGATGAGGAGGACAGACGATCAGGATTCTGCTGTCGCATCAGGTACTGTCCAGATCCTTTCCTAGCCAGTTAGCGTTTTATTCGATACAGGAGCTACGCATTCTTTTATATCTTTGTCATGTGTAAATCGTTTGAATATTTCCGGTTTTCATACTTGTGAACCTTATGTTGTTAGGTTACCGAGTGGGGAGAGGATTGTCGGGAACTTAGAAACTAGAAATTTCCCTGTATCATTTGGAGGCAGAGAGTGGCTCTCAAATTTGATTGTAATAGAAATGCAAGGAGACGACCTGATACTCGGAGACGATTGGCTTAATCTATATGGAGCAATTGTAAACTACCGAAGGAGGAATATCTCGCTGATCGCTGACGATGGTTCCGAAATATTGTTCGAGGGGTGGAAACCGGGAAGCTCAGGAAAATTGATCAAGGCGATGAAAGCTGTCAAATTGTTGAAACAGGGATGTATCGGGTACTGGTGCTATGCAATGAATACAGAAGACGAAATTGTGGAACTTTCATCCATTCCTGTTGTGAACGAATTTCCAGATGTATTTCCTGACGAGTTACCTGGACTACCTCCATGAAGGGATGTAGAATTTACCATTGAGCTGGAACCCGGAGCTACACCAATTTCTAAGGCGCCGTATCGTATGGCACCTCTTGAGATGTCTGTTGAAAAAGCAGTGGAGGAGTTCTTGGACAAAGGCTATATTCGACCAGCGTTTCGCCTGGGAGCGCCAGTTCTTTTTGTCCGAAAGAAGGATGGATCGCTTCGACTGTGTATTGACTATCGAGAGCTGAACAAGATGACGATTAAGAACAAGTATCCGTTGCCACGGATTGATGATCTGTTTGACCAGTTGCAAGGGGCAACAGTATTTTCTAAAATTGATCTGAGATCAGGATACCATCAGCTGAGGATTAAGGAATCAGATGTTCCAAAGTCAGCATTCAGAACTCGCTACAGACACTATGAGTTTGTAGTGATGCCGTTTGGTCTCACCAATGCACCTGCTGTAATCATGCAGTTGATGAATCGAGTGTTCATCGAATATTTGGATAAATTTGTGGTCGTGTTCATTGATGACATTCTAGTGTATTCTAAGAGCCCGGAAGAGCATGCTCATCATTTGCGGATTGTATTGGAACTTTTGAGAAGCGAGCAATTGTACGCCAAACTCTCTAAGTGTGGATTTTGGCTGAAGGAAGTAATGTTCCTCGGCCATGTGGTATCAGCTAAAGGAGTCCGAGTAGACCCTCAGAAAATCGAAGCAATTATGGATTGGAAACCTCCAAAGAACGTGAAAGAAGTCCGAAGCTTCTTAGGACTTGCTGGGTATTATCGTCGATTCGTGGAAGGGTTTTCTAAAATTTCCCGCCCACTTACTCGACTCCTGCAGAAAACTCAAGAGTTTGAGTGGAACGAGTCGTGTCAGACTAGTTTTGATGAATTAAAGAAGAGATTGACGACGGCACTGATTCTATCACTTCTACAGGGAACTGGAGGATTTATAGTTTACAGTGATGCTTCGAACCAAGGACTCGGGTGCGTATTGATGAAGAATGATAAGGTGATCGCTTATGCATCGCGACAGCTTAAACCTTATGAAGTGAATTACCCAACACATGATTTGGAGCTAGCAGCAGTAGTTTTTGCTTTGAAGATCTGGAGGCATTATCTGTACGGGACTCACTGTCAGATCTTTACGGATCACAAGAGTCTCAAATACATCTTCAGTCAGAAAGAATTGAACATGCGGCAAAGAAGATGGTTAGAACTGATTAAGGACTATGACTTGGAGATTTTGTATCATCCAGGCAAAGCGAATGTAGTGGCCGATGCACTCAGCCGCAAGCCTGTTTTATTTAGATGCTGGAGACGCTGACTTCCCAACTTAGCCTTCAACGAGAGATGATTCGAGAAGGAATTGAAGTGTGGTTACAAAGAGTCCAAGGACAATTGTGCGTGATGGAGATAACTTCATCATTAACCGAAGAAATCAAATCTAGACAGGCAGATGATCCTCTGATGATTCGGTTACGTGATGAAGTGATCAAAAGAAAGGCCCCCGGATTCATAATTCATGATGATGGAGTTTTGAGATTTCAGAACCGACTTTGCGTTCCCGATGTTGATGTTCTGAAACAGACAATTATGAAGGAAGCTCACAGTTCGCCCTATTCTATCCACCCGGGCACCAGTAAAATGTATAAGGACTTGAAGCAGAATTTCTGGTGGGGCAACATGAAGAAAGATATAGCGGACTATGTTTCGAAATGCTTGACTTGTCAGCAGGTTAAGATCGAGCATCAACGGCCTGCCGGAATGTTGAAGCCGCTCCCAATTCCTGAACGGAAGTGGGAGGACATATCGATGGACTTTATCACTAATATGCCGAGAACCAGGACAGGAATGAACATGATTTGGGTGATAATTGATCGTTTAACCAAATCAGCTCATTTTCTAGGCATTAAGGATACGTGGGGACCAGAGAGGTTGGCACGAGTATTTATTTCGGAGATAGTTCGATTGCATGGTACGCCAAAGACCATTATTTCTGATCGAGATGGCCGTTTTGTGTCTCACTTTTGGAAAGCAGTTCATAAGGCATTGGGGACCGAATTGAACTTCAGCACAGCTTATCACCCGTAGACTGACGGACAATCCGAGAGGACTATTCAAACGGTGGAAGACATGTTAAGGGCCTGTGCCTTAGATTGGTCAAACGATTGGGAAATTCATCTACCGTTGTTTGAATTTACATACAACAATAGTTGGCATGCTTCCATTAAGATGGCACCATTCAAGGCATTATACGGGAGGAGATGCAGATCGCCCCTATGCTAGGACGATTCATCATACTTGATCGGAACAGAACCAGAGTTGATCGTGCAGACTCGAGAGAAGATAGCCCTGATTCATGAAAGGCTGTTGACCGCCCAGAGTCGCCAGAAATCTTACGCAGATGTACGTCATCGCCCATTGGAGTTTAGTACTAGAGACCACGTACTTTTGAAAGTTTCTCCTACTCGAGGAATTTTTCGTTTTGGAAGGAAATGAAAGTTGAGTCCGAGATATATCGGACCATTTGAGATCCTTGAGAGAGTTGGAGAGTTGGCATACAGATTAGCATTGCCGCCGTCATTGTGCCATGTTCATAACGTGTTCCACGTATCCCAATTACGGAGGTATATACCAGATCCCAGTCATATCATTGATTTCGGCGAGATCGAAGTCATGCAGGATGGGACGTTTGAAGAAAGACCGGTCAAGATACTCGAGAGTCGAGTTAAGCAGTTGAGAAACAAGCCAATCGTTTTGGTCAAAGTTCAATGGTCAAGTCACGGAATGGAAGAAGCCACATGGGAAACGGAAGCTAATATGAAGTACAGATATTCCGAGTTATTTTCGTCTTGAGTTTCGGGACGAAACTCCTTTTTAGTAGGAGAGTATGTAATATCTAGATTTATTACGGTGTATTTCATCTGTATTCAAACCCTGTATTATTCGGATTTATGGTTTTGATTATTGGAGTATGATATTTCTTGCATTGATATCTTTGTACATAAGTATAACAACATGCAAAATTTCTCATGCAAACTCGTGATAGCGCACGCTAAGAATGTAGCTTAACGCGCGCTATCGGGCTACTACTAGCGCACGCTATGGATGTAGGAGTTGCGTGCGCTAAGAACTCAATTATTGAACTGGACGGCTAGCACATGCGCCAGCCGGGACATGGGTCCGGATAAGATTCCCGCGGACGAACCTGGACAGATTTGGAGTCAACTCTTATTAGCGCGCGCTAAGGAATGCTTAGTAGCGTGCGCTAATTAGCTAAAGTGCAGAATATTATAAATGAGACAACAACCCGTTTTGGCTTACACTTCATTCGTCCATTCTTCATTCTTGAGAGGCCAGAGAGCTATAATAATCCTTCTACACACTTAGAACACATCTTATTGATCCTTGTGTATTGGTTATCACTTGTGAGTGATCATTGAAGTGGAGTAGCACCTTGGAGTGGCATACAACCAACCGGAGTCGGATTCTACCTTACGGTTCAATGATTTTCGTCATATTAAGGTATGTTCAACCTATCTCCAGACTTAGAGTTGGATTCTAAATAATTGGATGATCATGTTAACGAGATATTGATTTTCATTAGTGAATTATCGAAAGTACATCATGTTTCGAATATTGAGATGAATAAGCCTTAAGTACCTTGATTATGAACATCATGATTCGAATCTTATTACATTAAACAAGTATAGGAAGCTTCTATCATTGGTAATCCGAATCTAGTAGATGACTTCATAACAATCATGGACTTGACTTTAACATCATTATTGTTAGATGAATCTAAGGGATTGATCATGGAAGGATTTATCTAGTATAGATGGAATGTTGAACAACTACAGTATGATAATTTTGATTGATATAAAGATGTTGATATCAACCGTTAAGCCTTTCGAATTGTCGTATGTAGATTTGTAGTCGAAATGGAATATGGTTTTATAATAGTATACATATTATTGAATCTGAAGTTGTAGTTATCCGTAAGATCATTCATAATCGTATGAACATGATATTCATGGAGGTAACATGAATTATCACGGAAGATTTCATTGTTTTGATCATGATGAGAACAGTCTTCTGCCAGTAGTGAACTGCCATGCACAGTTAGCGCACGCTAAGTTATGTAAATTAACGTGCGCTATCGAGCATCGGTTTGCGTACGCTACGTTTGGTACGTAACGTACGCTAGGCCACCAGACGAGTCAGTCAACTGATCAGTGAAGTACTGACCATGCATAGTTAGCGTACGCTGTGCTTTGTTGTTTGCGTGCGCTATCGAGCAGACTTAACGCACGCTACACAGAGTACTTAGCGTGCGCTAAGAAGTTCAGGCAGATTACATATTATGAGCTTTTGGCCGTAAATCGAATTGTTAGACATTCGTACGACGTGAGATAAATCCTATATTATTTCTTTTGTTAAGGTTTGAGCTTGTTACGTGATTGATTGAGGGGGGACGACCTTCAAGTGTTCATTTTCTTGGAAGTATTGTTCTTGTCTTCATCGAGGCAAATACCTTATTTGTTTTATGTATTGATGTTATACATATTGTCGTGCATGTATGTCGTTGTTGTATGTCCACATCGTGTTGGTCCGACGGGATCATCGGGGTATCTATGCTAGCATGCGCTGGATCATCGGACGGGTTTTTCCCCCACGGGTTGGTCTGACGGGATCATCGTGGGTTCTAGGCAGTGAACGCTGGATCGACGGAATTACCATGTGTATGTTGTGATATCATGTTGTGATTATCAATTGGGTATATTATGTATGAGTTTCTCGCAGGAGAAGACTCGTTTGACATTTTATCATTTACGTTATTATTATTCGGCGTGTGACGTTGAATAAAATGTTGTGGTACTTGTACTAGCATCGTTGTGCTAACCCCTTCGGGGGTGAACATTTTGTTTATGTTCAGGATCCAGGAGAGCGGGAAAACAACCACTGGAGTTGCATGACGACGAGGGTGCAGAGTGATGTTTCGGCCGGGTTCATTTATCTGTTGTTTATTAGTTATTTCAATAAGTACTCGAGTACGAAGTCATTTTTGAGGAATTTGAATTTGGTGATGTATTATTAAGTTTTTGTTGAACAATTGTATTTTCAGTACTTGGTCAGAAATGTTGTATCTTAATTCTGTTATTTTCATTCGTTAGTACCTTTTAATGTCTGTTCAATTCTTCAGTCTTGTAAATCCTTATGTAAAGGATTTACGGCGCTGTAATATTCTTGAATATATCGGGGGTGTTACATGCGCTACTGCGTTAACTTGGCTTTTCCCAAAAGCCGTCCATGTTCATCCCGACATAATCCCACCGAAATCCGCGGCCTGATCTCACCTACCAACGTGTCTCAATCATGCTGACTACGTATAGCGCGCGCTAAGGTTCATATATAGCGTGCGCTACTAAACCCAAATTAGCGTACGCTACGCCTAGTCGATAGCGTGCGCTACATGTGAAAAATCACAATATTGAACACAATCATGAAATCATCCGCTCAACAACACCGGATCATGAAATACAGAGAATAATACTCAGATCAAAATACAACAAGTACAATATCACAAGGTTCAATTACACATTAGAAATCTCGGGTATTACATCCTCTCTCCCTAAAAAGAAGTTTCGTCCCGAAACTTAAGATGAAAACAACTCTGGATACCTAGCCTTCATACTGTCCTCCGTTTCCCAAGTGGCCTCTTCAGCTCCATGTCGTGACCATTGTACTTTAACCAAGTGTATTGGTTTATTCCTCAATTGTTTGATCCGACTCTCAAGTATCTTGATTGGTCTCTCTTCGAAGGTGCCGTCATTAGCTATCTCGATCTCGTCGAAATCAATAATATGACTGGGATCTGATACATACTTCCGAAATTGGGATACATGAAACACATTATGAACGTGACTCAGCGATGGCGGTAAGGCCACCCTGTATGCTAAATCCCCAACTCTCTCTAGGATCTCAAATGGTCCGATATATCTCGGACTTAGCTTACCTTTCCTCCCAAAACGGAAAATTCCTCGCGTAAGAGACACCTTCAATAGTACATGGTCCCCAATCTCAAACTCCAGTGGCCGACGGCGCACGTCAGCATAAGACTTATGTCGACTCTGGGCAGTCAACAGTCTCTCCCGAATCAAACTTATCTTCTCCTGAGTCTGAACTATCAATTCCGGCTCCGTCTCGATCAAGTCCGAAGAATCATCCCAGCACAGGGGTGATCGACATCTTCTCCCGTATAAAGATTCAAACGGTGACATCTTAATAGAAGCATGCCAACTATTATTGTAGGTGAATTCAGTCAACGGAAAATGAACTTCCCAATCAGTTGACCAATCCAAGGCACAAGCTCCAAGCATGTCTTCTACTGTTTGTATAGTCCTTTCAGACTGACCGTCCGTTTGAGGATGATAAGCCGTGCTAAATTTCAGCTCGGTCCCCAAAGCCCTGTGAACTGCCTTCCAGAAGTGCGACACGAAGCGACCATCTCGATCTGAAATAATGGTCTTCGGCGTCCCATGTAATCGGACTATCTCTGCAATAAATACTCGTGCCAATTTCTCGGGTCCCCAAGTATCTTTAATTCCTAGGAAGAGAGCCGACTTGGTTAGTCGATCAACTATAACCCAAATCATGTTCATTCCCGTCTTGGTCCTTGGCATATTGGTGATGAAATCCATCGAAATATCTTCCCACTTCCACTCAAGGATCGGAAGCGGATTTAACATTCCGACAGGTCGCTGATGTTCAATCTTAACCTGCTGACAAGTCAAACACTTCGAAACGTACTCTGCTACGTCCTTCTTCATATTTCCCCACCAGAAGTTTTGTTTTATGTCCTTATACATCTTACTACTGCCCGGGTGAATAGAATAAGGCGCGCAGTGAGCTTCCTTCAGAATTGTCCGTCTCAAATCCTCATCATCGGGAATGCAAAGTCGACTCTGAAATCTCAGAACTCCATCATCTTGTATCACAAATCCTGGGGCCTTTCCTTTCTTTACTTCGTCACACAACCGAAGGATCAGAGAATCGTTCAACTGCTTAGATTTGATTTCCTCGACTAGTGACGAAGTGAGTTCCATCACATATATTTGCCCTTGGATTTCTGGTGACCATACTTCAATCCCTTAACGGATCAGTTCTCGTTGAATGCTAGTTTGGGACGTAAGTGCTTCCAACACTCGAAGAGAAATAGGTTTACGGCTCAATGCATCGGCTACTACGTTTGCTTTACCTGGATGATAGAGAATTTCCGAGTCGTAATCCTTGATCAATTCCAGCCACCTTCTCTGCCTCATGTTTAATTCTTTCTGACTGAAAATGTACTTGAGGCTTTTATGATCTGTAAAGATCTGACAATGAGTGCCGTATAAATAATGTCGCCAAATTTTCAAGTCAAAGACCACAACTGCTAACTCCATATCATGAGTCGGGTAATTAACTTCATACGGTTTTAATTGCCGAGAAGCATAGGCAATCACCTTATCCTTTTGCATCAACACACATCCCAGACCCTAATTTGAAGCGTCGCTGTATACCATGAATCCATCAGTTCCATATGGTAATGCTAATATAGGTGCTGTCGTCAGTCTCTTCTTAAGTTCATCAAAACCAGCCTGGCATTTCTCATCCCACGTGAACTTTTGAGTTTTCTGTAACAGCTGAGTGAGCGGATGAGAAATTTTGGAAAATCCCTCTACAAAGCGGCGATAATATCTGGCAAGTCCCAAGAAACTCCGAACTTCTTTCACATTATTAGGATATTCCCATTCCAAAATTGCCTCGACTTTCTTCGGGTCCACCTGAACTCCGTCAGCTGATATTACATGCCCAAGGAAGGTCACTTCCCTAAGCCAGAACTCGCATTTGGAAAACTTCGCATAAAGCTGTTCATTCCTCAAGGTGCTCAAAACCACACGCAAATGCTCGACATGCTCCTCTGTGTCTTTCGAATAGATCAAGATGTCGTCAATGAAAACGACCACAAACTTATCTAGGTATTCTAAGAATACCCTATTCATCAATTGCATAAATACCACAGGAGCATTGGTAAGACCGAATGGCATCACCACGAATTCATAGTGCCCGTACCAGGATCTGAAATCAGATTTCGGTATATCTAATTCCTTAATTCTCAACTGATGATATCCTGATCGCAAGTCAATTTTCGAGAATACTCCTGCCCCTTGCAGTTGATCAAACAAGTCGTCGATCCGAGGTATAGGATACTTGTTCTTGATCGTCACCTTGTTTAGCTCCCTGTAATCAATACATAATCGGAGGGATCCATCTTTCTTCCGGACAAATAGAACGGGCGCTCCCCAAGGAGAAACGCTAGGTTGAATGTAACCCTTCTCTAATAATTCTGAAGCTGTTTCTTTAATTCATACATCTCGGTTGGCGCCAAACGGTATGGTGCCCTAGAAATAGGAGTGGCTCCAGGCTCTAATTCGATAGTGAACTCCACTTCTCTCTGCGGAGGTAACCCAGGTAGTTCGTCAGGGAATACATATGAGAATTCATTCACAACTGGAATAGATGAGAGCTTTATTCCTTCTTCTTTCTTCATGGCATAACACCAAAATCCGTAACAACCCTGCTTTAGCAATCTCGCTGCTTTCATCGCTTTGATCAATTTTCCGGAGCTTCCCGGTCTCCACCCCTTAAATAAATGTTCAGACCCGTCATCGGAAATGATAGAAATGACTCTCTTTCGGTAATTCAGAATAGCTCCATAACGATTGAGCCAATCGTCTCCGAGAATTAAATCGTCACCTTGGATGTCGACTACAATAAGATTTGATAGCCAATCTCTCCCTCCTATAGTCACTGGAAAATGTCTAGTTTCTAGGGTTCCCACAAGTTTCTATCCGCTCGGTAATCCCACAACATAAGGTTCACAATCATACAAGCACGAGATTTTCAAATGATTAACACAGTTCAAAGATATGAAAGAATGCGTAGCTCCTGAATCGAATAAGACACTAACTGGTTGCAAAAGGATCTGAATCGTACCTGATGCAACAGTCGTGTTCTGATCGTCTGACTTCTTCATCTCGTAAATACGCGGAGGGACAGACCCAGCACTAGACGCTTCTCTTTTCCCAACATTCTGCTGCTGGAAACGACTTTGCTGCGTCTGGTTTACACTAGTGTCCTTTGGAACCGGTGCAGGAGTGCGAGTACCAAAAGATCGAGTCGCATTTCCACAAAATGTTGCGCGATGTCCTTCCTATCCACACTCGAAACAGGTCACAAGAAGTGCAAAGCGATACGTCGAACATGCCCCGCTTTGCCACAGTTATAACATTTCTTCCCTGCGTCTGAAACGGTTGGTGCTGCCCGGAACTTCTTTCCACCTCGAGAAGGATGCGGAGGCTTCCTGGATGGATGAAATGAGGACTGGCCCCTGCGAGGCCCACTACTCTTATTCTCCGTGAAGTTGCCAGACACTTTCTGTTTCTTTGCTTCCGTTGACTTTTCTACTGCCGCCTCCTTCATATCATAGGCCAGTGCTTTGTCCTGATACTGTCGCAAGGTGGTACATTTAAATTCGGACATATACTGCTGAATTTTCGGCTTCATCCGCATGTCGAAATGGAAAATCCTCTCTGCCTCGGTTCTGACCAAGTGCGCATATAAGTCAGCTGGTGATTAAAAGTCTTAATCACGTCTGTCACAGATGCCTCTGAATTCTATGGGGAGAAAAACTCCCGGACTCGGGCCTCTCTAACTGGGCGAGGACAATATTGCGCTTCCATCATTAATTTGAACTCCGTCCAGTCAGCATTATGCTCCTCAGGTCGCATGGCCTCCCACCAATAGAAAGCCTCCCCAGTCAGAAGATATTGGGCAATCGGAACCTTTCTGTCGTTGGGACAGTTAATCCCTGCAAAGATCTTCTCTAACTCCTTCAGCCAGTGATCCCAAGAAAGCGTCTCAGCCGAACCATCAAATTTCGGAGGGTGCAATTTGACCACCTCAGTAAGCCATTTGTCCCCCCGATTATCCTCGTTATGCTGCTGTCCCATCGTCGTCTGCATGTGATCAACAACTTGAGCAAACTGGTTTATCTGGGCAACCACCTGTTGAAGCACTCCCAGCACGTTAGGATCCCCATTATTATTAGCTGATCCCTGCTGTCCTCCAGAATGGGAATCGGTTCGACTAGCGGATAATTCTGGGGTAGACGCCGAGTCCTCCTGTCTCGAATTTCCACGTCCGCATCCACGACCACGTCCGCGTCCACGACCTCCTCTCAACATACTGTAAACACAAATACTCAATATCCAGGGCAAACTTTTCTAAAAGAAAGTCCGTCAATATTCACAAAACAGGAATTAAATAAAATGGTAGTATTTGGGATTAGGAGACTTACAACCACGGTCCACACGACGATGCTGGCTCAGCAGTGATGTTACAAACGACCAATAATCAAATAACGTAAACAGACCCAACTAACCCGACTGCCAAGATATCCATAAATCTTAGCTCCGATACCATATTCTGTAACACCCCGAGATATTCGGAATAATTACAGCGCCGTAAATCCTTTGTATAAGAATTTACAAGGCTAATTTAAAGACTACGGAAATAATATAAACGTGTCATTAATAAAAGGAAATTCAAACTCGTTCGACAATTCAAATAAATTCATTATTACAACTGTTCCCAAGACATCAACAACATAATCGTACTCGAGTACTGAAATAATCGGAAAATAAGGCAACATAATCCACATCACTGAGCCACTTCAACGTCATGTCGGTACTGTGGCTGCTTCCCCGTTCCACGACTACCTGAACATCAAAACAAATGTCCACCCCCGAAGGGGTTAGCAAAACAATGCTAGTACAAGTATCGTACTACAATAAATCATCAATGCATCATAAAACATACAAAACGGACTTCCGTCATCGGAATCCAACAATGTGAATCCTCACGATTCCATCAACACAATACAGGGTAATCCAATGATCCAGCGCCCTCGGTATAGATCCCCATGATGATCCCGTCGGACCAACGCATGGTGGACATTCGATCCAGTGCCCTCAGCATAGATCCTCATGATCCCCTTGGATCATTTTCAACACAACCATTATAATTATGCATACACATATGCAAATCAACACGTTCATCAACGTAAATATTACGATAACTCAAATAATATAGTCACATGTTCAACAACATGAATAAATCGTACACATGATCAATAATGCAATATCAATAAGCTTAAAATACGATACTTGCCTCAAAGATGGCAAGAACAAATCACTTCAACGATCTCAACACACTCGAAGGCCTTCTCCTTCGATCAACGTAGCAAGCTCGAACCTTAACAAAAGAAATAATATAGAATTCATCTTATGTCGTACGAATGTCTAACAGCCCGATCTACGGCCGAAAGCTCTAAAAATGCAATCTGCCTGAACTACTTAGCGTACGCTACGTACTCTACGTAACGTGCGCTAAGCCTGCCCATTAGCGTACGAAGTCTAGCATACGCTAACTTATGTACCGACAGTCCTCTGTGATCAGCTGACTGGCTCGCCTGATGACATAACGTATGTTACGCACCAAACGTAGCGTACGTTACTCATTCCCGATAGCGCACGTTAATATACATACCTTAGCGTGCGCTAACCGTGCATGGCAGTTTACTACTGGGCAGAAAACTTGAGCTAAAGGTGATGAAACTCACGAAATCTTCAGTGTTAAAACATGTCATCTCCGTATATATCATGCTCATACGGTTTGTGAAAGATCTTTACGGATTAAACGACTACGAGATACAAGGATACGTATAATCATCACAACACCATAATTCATCTTTGACCTACAAGAAAATATCCTAAGTTCAATCCATTCCATGTCCCAAAACATATGATTCCTTTATGTAAAGACATAAGAACTTGGTAATCTCCATATACTGGTCATAATCGGTTTTGAAGATACATGAATATGCTTAGGAGTCCATACACTAGAAAGGTTCAATGGATTATACGATGAATAAGTACTGAAACATCGAAAATATCCTTCTAACACATGATGTTCGACTACTTACGAATTTAACTGACTAGATAATCCCAAATCATGATCAAAACGTCCTTCAGAACATTACTTAATATTGGTGAAGAATCATCTACCTCAAAGTAGTGAAGAACAAGGAGGAACTTGAAGAAATCCAACACCGAGAGCTTGAACACCAATCTCCAATGATCTACAACCTTCAAACTCGAGCTAGGATTATGATATGAGGGTTTAGGATGGAGAGAGTCACTCTCTATGTCTCAGAATTCGGGTTTGGAAAGTGATGAAAGCTGATAAAATGAAAAAGGGTGGTGTCCTATATATAGAAAATGGTTATTAGCGCGCGCTAGTCCATATTCATAGCGTGCGCTAACGGCTACACGAAACTTATTGACTTCACTGTACTCAGTATTTAGCGTGCGCTATCCTCATATCAGTAGTGTGCGCTACTGCGTTGACTTGGCTTTTCCCAAAAGCCGTCCAGGTTCATCCCGACATAATCCCACCAAAATCCGCGGCCTGATCTCACCTACCAACATGTCTCAATCATGCTGACTACATATAGCGCGCGCTAAGGTTCATATATAGCGTGCGCTACTTAACCCAAATTAGCGTACGCTACGCCTAGTCGATAGCGTGCGCTACATGTGCAAAATCACAATATTGAACACAATCATGAAATCATCCGCTCAACAACACCGGATCATGTAATACAGAGAATAATACTCAGATCAAAATACAACAAGTACAATATCACAAGGTTCAATTACACATCAGAAATCTCGGGTATTACAACAGGAAACGGGACCCCGAGTCCCGAATTTTTTGGGACCGGGACCGGGACCTTAAATTTTGGTAATTTCGGGACTCGGGAGTCCCGAAATCCCGATCGGGACTATCCGAAGTCCCGATTAAAATTTCTAATTTCTATCAATTTTTTTTCCTTTTCTGATTTCGGGACATTCGGGATATTTCGGGACATTTCGGGACATTCGGGACATTTCGAAAAATTATCCTCGGGATCGGGATCGTGACTTAAATTTATCCCATTTCGGGAATCGGGACTCCTGAAGTCCCGATCGGGACCGGGACCACCAAATTGGTGATTTTTGGGACCGAGACATTCGGGACTCGGGACCGGGACCTCGGGATGCCCCGATTCTCAGCCCTAAGCGTAGGCCTAATTGCTGTGCGGTAAAATTTACCCTTTAATCTATGAGGCATGTCAGGATCACATAAAACCCCTGCGGCACTCTTCCACTTCAACCACCCGACCTTTATTCTGTGAGCCACATCGCCATCTAGCTCTCTATCCTTTTGGATAATAGATCCAAGATACCGAAAGAAAGTGGATCCATGAACAACTTTCCCATCAAATGTGATCATTAGAATATGATTATCAAAATAAAATCTTAATGTCTAATTAAGATTTATATATTCTCCTGTGCACGATAATTATATCATACTCCCTCCGTCCACTTTTTAAAGTCCCATTTGATGTTGGGCGCGGAGGTTAAGAAAAAATGATAAAGGTAAAGTGAGTGAAAGAAAAAGGTAGTAGGTGGAAGAAAAAGTTGGTGGTTTGGAAGAAAAAAGTAGTGGTTTAATGAAAAAGGTAGTGGTTTGGAGAAAAAAGTAGTGGATCCATTAGTAAAAATGTAGTAATTAAATAAAGAAAAGAGGGTAATATGGTACAAAAAGTAGAGTGAGACTTTAAATTGTGGACAAATATTTGAGAGCAAATGGGACTTTAAAAACTGGACGGAGGGAGTATTTGATTTTCGCAGCCTCTAAAAGACAACTTTGACCATTAATATTTTTAGTTAATATGAATAAAAATTATAAAAGGTATATTTTGAAAATATACATTAAGAGAAATCTCACAAATACTTACATGGCTATAATATATTTTTATAAATGATTAAATTTATGGTCAAAATTTATTAATTGTAATCATTTATGGTGAACACAGGGTGTAATATTTGACAAAACTAAAGTTTTTTATTATATAAATTACAATATTAATTGATTAAAAAAACTAAAAAAAACGAGTAATAATAGATGATCTAACACAAGTTATACATTGGTTAGAGTAACTTAAATTAAAGAAATTATACCTTAATCAAATTACTCTTCTAATAAAAAATATCATGTACTATTTAAAACAACAAAAGTATTAGATTTTTGTTTAAAATATTACGTTATGAACATTAAAAAGAAGATTGTCAGCATTATGTGAGAGGGTTTCATATGGGACCCTACTAAACAGCGAGAATGGCAAGTTTGGTCCAAAATTATGGTAGGAGTGAGACGTTGAGTCCCGTGTTTGTTCCACGTGTGATTTTTAGTCCACAACTTTCAAAAATTGGCAAAGATGGTCCGAAATTATAATTTTGTGGACTAAATTTGCTTAGCTGGCAAATTTTTGCTTAGTTGGCCAAAATTCAGATTTTGTGAACTTATTTATTTTTATTTAAAAAAATCTGCAAAATTAAATAAAAAATTCTGGACTATATTAATATTAAAAAATATTAAAAATCAGTAATTTTATTTTTAATTCTGGAATATTAATATTGAAAAATAAAAAAAAAGTCATTTTAAATTCGGAGATTAGTAAATCTAAAAATTGAACTATTTAAAAATTCGGAAATTAGTAAATTTATTAAAAAATATTAAAAAATTCCTAATATTAATATCAATATTAATATTAATATTGGAAAATATTAAGAAATTGGTAATTTTATTTTTAATTCAGGAATATTAATTTAAAAAATCAAAAATAATTATTTTAAATTTGAAAATTAGAAAATCTAAAAAATTACGAACGATTTAAAAATTATTAATATTCGGATAGCATGTGACCGTTAAAAATTTCCAAGTTTAAAATAATTTTTTTATTTTTTAATATTAATATTTCAGAATTAAAAATAAAATTACTAATTTTTTAATATTTTTTAATATTAATATTAATATTAATATTCGGAAATTTTTAATATTTTTTAATAAATTTACCAATTTCTGAATTTTTTAAATAGTTCAGAATTTTTTAGATTTTTTAATTTCCGAATTTAAAATAACTTTTTTTTATTTTTCAATATTAATATTCCAGAATTAAAAATAAAATTACCAATTTTAATATTTTTTAATATTAATATACTTCAGAATTTTTTTGTTTTTTTTAATTTTACAGATTTTTTTAAATAAAAATAAATAACTTAACAAAATGTGAATTTTGGCCATTAAGCAAAAATCTGTCAGCTAAGCAGATTTAGTCCACAAAATTACAATTTCGGACCATCTTTGCCAATTTTTGAAAATTGTGGATTAAAAATCACATGTGGAACAAACGCGGGACTCAACGTCTCACTCTTGCCATAATTTTGGACCAAACTTGCCATTCTCCCTACTAAACAATGTAATATTTCAGTAATTAAGTGAAAAATCTCAAGTTTTTCTTAGTATATTTATTAGATATTTATCCTCTAATTTCAATTGGTAGGTAAATATTTTTGTACAACAGGTGAAATACAGTTTTATGCTACATGAAAGAGGGTTAAATATTACACCACCATATAATACTATATATGTATAATTTTCTCGTAAAAACATGAAAATGATGTAGCTTGATAAAAAAAGATTTACATGATGGAGCAGGCATTTGGATTTTCATCATTGAACATGAGGATATATTGTTCTTCAATTGGGTTGAGGGCCACAACCGCCGGATCATCGGTGGCCCGGACGAAATTAGGCGGCGCCTTCTTATCATAAACACCGGCGACATAAGGATGAGCGATGGTGGTGTAGTGAACATATGGCCATACCTCTACTTTCTTACCAGTGGACTTAGCTGCCTCGACCACTTTCTTAGCCTCCACATATCCATACACTGTTGCCTTCTGCTGCTTCAAGTCAACATCCACTGATTTTGCGCCTGTAATATATATAATTGTTGAATATTTTACGAAAAACGCAAAGCATTAATGTATATGTGCTTACAAAGGATAACACTCCGATTACTTACTAAAAATACAATCACAGAGAAATTTTCAGGTGTAATTTTAAACGAACTTATGCGAAAAGCCGAGGTGATATGGCTCTTTTTGCAAGAAGAATATGTCCCATATAATGTTAAGGATCACACGTGTAGTTGCCAAAAGATATAACGGATGACGTCTCTGAAGCTGTAGCACCCGACCTCAAAGCTCCCGCGAACTGGAACGATTTTGAAGACTGGACACAGTACTTATGTAAGATGATATTTGTGTAATGGAACGTAATGCATGTTCTGCTCTATTATCCTTCTTCTAATATGAAGGTTGTTGGGATGTCTTGAACTCCCGGTACGCAGAGTTGTACAGTATACGCCGTTTTGGGCTTCGTTTGCAGTTTTGGGTCGATTTTTGGCCTGTCCGATTAGGGTTAGGATTCTTGCCTATATAATAATGGTTTGTAATTAACCTTGCCGATATATCACAATATCAATCTCTGTGATATCCTATCAGTAATAATAATCGTTACTCTCTTCTTTCTGTGGACGTAGCTAACTCATCGTTAGTGAACCACGTAATTTGTTTGTGTTCTTATCACTTTTCGTATTTTCTTTCTTACAATCGTTATAACAAAGGTAATAGACTATCTATATAGAAACTTCCAACACATGAGGGATCAGCCTTGACAGCAACTGAATTGGCATCATTAGAAATTAGTTGTATCAGCCATATGCTATTAATTGTTTAAGGACAATAACGCAGGAGCATCTATCATCTTGTTTAGACCATTTTGGTAGTGCTCTTGTTATTATTTTAGTCGTGTAACGTTGTGTTGTGCTATTTGGCTCGGTTCTTTGTTTTTATGCTATTTTTGTATTTTGAGTATATTTCATAATATTGAGATTTTTTCGGTATTTTGTGTATTTTTTAGATAATATATGGAACAAATTGCGCGGAGGGGGTCGTGCACCAAAATGGGCCGACTAGGAAGCAAGGATACGAGTGCGGGGTACGGGTACGGGGATACGGGGATTCGACAAATTTTAAAATGTGAGGATACGGGTGCGGGGGATACAACAATATATTAAAAAATTAGAAAAATATATATTATATTATTTATGCAAAATCATGTATTATGTAATAGGGATCAAAATGCATGATTTATGACTAACAAGTAAGGCCTAATGATTAGTCTAATTTGGTAATGAGTAATGACACAAGTTTCTGAATAATAAAAATACAAGTCTTCATTCAAATTTAATCAGAAAAGTCGAAGAAAGAGAGCTGCCACCGCCGTTACTAGTGCTAGGGATTCGGTTAATTATGAAATACAGCTGCTATTTACAACTATTGGCCTTCTGGGAGTTATTGGACTTGGGCTTCTGTTTATTTTTGAGAATTATATATTTCTTTTTTTTTTTATAAAAGTTCAACTTAATTACAAAAACTGCTACCGCCGCAGCCCCATTCCCGCACCCCCTCACTCAGATATGGGAACACGCCACGTGGCGTATCTAGGGGTGTACAAATCAGGTTTTTATTCAAATCGGTTTGGGTTTTAAAATCGAACCGGTTTTTGGTCGTAGTCTGGGAACCGGTTTTTTGACCATATCGGTTCGGGCTGGGTTGGGGACTGTAAAAACTCGACCCTATACTAACCGGTTTGGGTCGGTTTGAGACCGGTTCGGGTAGAAAAAACCGGTTATAACCGGTTTTTTAAAAAAAAAATTAAAAAGTAATATATTCTTATTAAATAAACCCATTATACATTAAATATAAACTTTTATTAAAGAAACTCATTACAACATCAACTTTTATTCAAACATTTAGAATTTAAAACATAAACTTTTATTAAATAAACTCATTACAACATCAACTTTTATTCAAACATTTAGAATTTAAAACATAAACTTTTATTACTTGAAGAGAAACGAGAATTTTGTAATTATTTTAGTACATGAAGAGTATTTGAATATTGTGACTAAACCAAAACTCAAATAGGGTATTTATAGTTGATTAGGGATGGCAAAATGGTAAAAAAATAGGCAAAAACAGCCATATTTTTGAAAAAACAGACACATAACGGTCACCTACAAAAACCGGTTTCAAACCGGTTTTTTCAACCCGGTTTCCGAAACCGGTTCCCCTAAAACCCGATCCGAACTGGTTTCTAACGGGAAAATAGAAAATCGGGTCGAAACCGCCGGTTTTGAGACAATCCGAACCGGTTTTGACCGGTTTCGGTTTCAGTTTTTTTTCCGGTTTCAGTTTCGGTTTCGGTTTCGGTTTTTTTGCCCACCTCTAGGCGTATCCCTTACGCACCCGCGCCCGAACCCCCGCAACCCCGCACCCGCAGATACGCAGTTCTTCACCAGAATGGAGTATCCCTGTAAGCTCCATAAATCACCAGCTGAGCCATTTTCCGACCATGAAAATGGACCGAATATCACTTCAACATGTTTCAGCACAATCGCGAGCAGCATTCGAGCACTTCCTGCAACACTCTATTGACCGAAGGCGCAACTTTCAAGCTACTGTAACTGAAGCCCAGCTCCAATGACCGAAGCCGTGCGCCAGCGCGACCGTGCCCTGACCGAGGGCTGCCCGAGGCCGGCCGATCCATGACCTAGGCCGAACCTACCCATGACCGGGATCTGCCCGTTTACACGATTTTTTGCCAAAATCCGCCCATTTTTATACCCATTCATAAATAGGGACATTTGGCGCCAAAAACATAACTTTCAATATTTTCAAGCTTTCAAGTGATTCCTATCATTAATTGCCCCACCCCCACCCCACCCCACCCCATTTTTTCAGTTAATTGTTCTCTAATTCCTTCCTTTTTAGTATTCAATTTAAGTTCTCATTAGGTATTTAATACAATATTTAGATGAGTTTCTTAAACTAATTTTATAGATTATATTTTCATTATTTAATTCAACATGAACTGAATTTTTAGTCAGCCAAAATGAGTCAACTCGTTTATTACCATTCTCCATAGGATATTATCAATATGCATGCGTGTAGGGCTGAGAATCGGGACATCCCGAGGTCTCGGTCCCGAGTCCCGATTGTCACGGTCTTGAAAATCACCAATTTGGTGGTCCCGGTCCCGTTCGGGATTTCGGGAGTCCCGATTCCCGAAATGGGATAAATGGAAGTCCCGGTCCTGGTCCCGGTCCCGATTCAGAGGATAATTTACCGAAATGTCCCGAATGTCCCGAAATGTCCCGAAATCAGAAAAGGAAAAAAATTGATTGAAATTAGAAATTTCAATCGGGACTTCGGGATAGTCCCGATCGAAACTCGTGACTCCCGAGTCCCGAAATTACCAAAATCTCAAGTCCCGATCCATGTCCCGATCCCGTAAAATTCAGGACTCGGGGTCCTGTTTCCCGTCGGGACTCGAGAGACGGGACCGTAACTTGGGATTTTCCGATCCTAAATTCTCAGCTCTACATGCGTGAAAGTTAGTTAACAGAATATAATTAGTACATATCAATTAATCTCCAAATATATATAGTGATTTTTATTATTTTCCAAATAAAAAGTCAATTAAACACGCGCGCGTAGTCGAGGACCCAGGAATTTATACATGGGTATGGGCTAAAACTTATCAGAAAGTGGGCTTATATTTTTTTTCCCACAAGTTTAAGTTTTCTAAAATTCCCCCCTACGCTGAAGCTCGCTCAATCCCTGGTGGTTCCGCTCCTCAACATAGTATTTGTACCCGGCACTCAAAAGAGCACTTAGTAAGGCATTTACCTTGATCGTACACACACATATAAATGCACACACAAATGTACACTCCTGCTTTGTAGGAGTTGTACCCTGCATAGTAGGAGTTGTACCCTATTTTATAGGTAATAGGGGTACAATACCTACTACGCAGAGTACAACCCCTACAAAGCAGGAATGTACATTTGTGTATGCATTTGTATGTGTGTGTAGCATTATTCTTACCTTGATATACACATACTTTTGCCATATTTATATTACACTCGCCATAGTGATGCAGCAAAACAACATGAAACAACTATATTCTAATAGATCAGCCGTGCTTGGAATACAACCTTTTAAAAATTTAGGTTCAGTCGATCTAAGAATTTGAGGAAAAAAGGGAAAAACTTCAATTCAATAATCACCAAAATAATTGGCTCACAAGTGTGTGTGTGTAGAGAGAGAGAATTATCAAATTGGTCCCCTATGTGGAATCAATTCGCCAAAAAGCCCCATCTAACTCCGGCGGACCAAAAAATCCCACATCTCCCCCCTGTTTTCGCCAGTTTAGTCCTCCATCGCCGACCGGTGTATTTTCCGGCCATCGGAGCTGACATGGACGACACGTGGCTGACATAGTGGGTCCGCCTGAGACAGACGAGGCTTTTTAGCCAATTGGTCCCACATACGGGACCAATTTGATAATTTTATCATTATATATATATATATATATGAAATTATTTTTCAATAAATGTAATAAATATAATAATATTAATGGCACATGATATAAAGAACTATAATTTAATTGAGTTTAAATTATTTGTGGCAAAAGAATTCTATCAAATAAAAAGTTGATGAGCGATAAAATTTTTATTTTCCGAGGGTAAAATTATTTATCAAATAAAGATTGGTTGAAGTTTATTGCTTGCAAAAAAAAAATTATGTAATCAATTTATGTCAGATTTTTAGTTTTCTCATATAATCAATTTGTAAAATATATTTTCTAAATCAATTAAATTTACTTAAAATGTATTCAATTTCTCTCCTAAATTAATTGAATGATACTATTATTTTTATTTTATAAAAAAATCAACTAAGTAAGCTCTTTAGCATAAATGCAAAGTATGTTAAATAAAGAAATCTATTGTTGGATATTAAAATTATTTCTTTTATTGGAAGAATGTATTCTTTTGTTGGATAATAGAAAGAGAATCTATTAAAAATCTGACATAAAAATACAAACAAATCATAAATCTTTTTTTGCAAGCAATAAACTTCTACCAATCTTTATTTAATAAATAATTCTACCCTCGAAAAATAAAAATTTTATTGCTCATCAATTTTCATTTGATAGAATTTTTTTGCCACAAATAATTTAAACTCAATTAAATTATTATTCTTTATACCATGTGCCATTAATATATATTATATTTATTACATTTATTGAAAAATAAATAAATATATATATATATATATATATAATGAGAAAATTATCAAATTGATCCTGTATGTGGGATTAATTGGCCAAAAAGCCCCGTCTATCTCAGGCCGACCCACTATTTTTGCCACGTGTCATCCATGTCAGCTCCGATGTCCGGAAAATACTCCGGCCGGCGACGGAGGGCCAAATTAGCAAAAACAGGGGGAAGATGTGGGTTTTTTTGGTCCGCCGGAGGCAGATGGGGCTTTTTGGCCAATTGGTCCCACATACGGCACCAATTTGATAATTTTCTCTCTCTCTCTCTAACATTTCGGAAATAAATAATATACACACAAACTTTTTAAAATTTGCAATTAGGTCCCTAAAAATAGAATAACGCAAAATTGAGGGATTAAATGCCAAAAAACGAGGGCCACGTCCCAAAAATCGCCAACAAATATTTTCAAAGTTCTTTAAAAATGCTCTTTCTCCAAATATCGAATTGCAATCTCACCCACTACATCGCTTAGATTTAAACCCGACAATTTACCACACGACACGAAAACACGACACGAAAATGACACGAAAATTTAGGGTGCGTTCTGTTTGTATTTCATTTTGTATTTTCATTTTGAAAAATATTTTGTATTTTTCTGTTTTTATTTTTGTTTTTAAAATTGCTGAAAACGCGTTCTGTTAAATTTATTTTGCAAAATATTTTTTTTGTAATATTAATATTAAATTTATAAATCTTTATTTTAGACTTAGTTTCAAATTAGGATAATCCAAAAAAAAAAAAAACTCAAAATGCATTTTGAGCATTTTGAAGATTTTTTGTTGAAATACACACAAAACGCTCAAAATGAGGTTTTGGGCATTTTGCGTTTTGTGTACAAATATTTTTTTTGTTTTCCAAAATGCATTTTCGAAAATGATAAAAAGAACACGTTTTCAGTATTTTCGAAAATAAAAATAGAAAATGACCTCAAAACAGCAAAGAGAACAGGGCCTTAGTGTTTGGGTTTGCATTTTGAGTATTTTACGAAATAAAACTCAATTTGCAAAATACCGAAAGCCGTTTGAAAGAACTCACGCAGCGGATAAAATACGGTACGAAAATACATCAGCAGTGACGACACTCCTCGTATAAACCAAATACGAGAGTCTAATAAACACATATCGTGAAATCAAAATCCACAGAAGGATTCCATCATTTAACGACTAATCATACAAATAACTCGTGTCACACGAGGCACAACACAAGGAATGGAGTTTTACATCCATAGATCGCACGTAAGTGACGACCACCCCTCGATACTAATCACGACCAATGATCTCAAACGACGCGTCGCGATGCGACTAAGTCAGACAAAATCCGACGAGACAAAACTCAACAAACACAACTTGACTCGACAAATTTAGGTTTCCCTTTGCTAATCTGATTTTAAAATCGTATACTTTAGTTATTCGAAAATAAAACCGATAAGTTAAAAATCGTTTTCAAGACCCTTTCAAACACGACAAGGGCTTAACAGCGGTAGCATTTTATAAAATGTCCCAAACACTTTGAAACACGACCTTTAAATACGACGCAAGTTTTTATTTGAAAATACAAGGCTGGCTCGCCCAAATTCATGTCACTTTTCAAATACGAAAATACACGAACACGAAAGTACACGATCGAGATTTAGTGTCGGGTTTGTGTTTACTTTTTGGGTACACGACACGAGGTACACAAAATAAATAAATAAATAAATAAATATAATATTTTATATTTAATTTAATAAAAATATATATTTTATGAATTCTGTTTATACTAAACTTTAAAGTTTGAAAATATAGTGTGAACTTTCATAAATTTTGTATAAACATTCGTGTTTTCATTGCCATTAGATTCATTTCGTCTACTAAAACCTATAAAAAAAAATATAATATTAAAATTACTATTTTTTATAATATTTTAATATTTATTTTATATTATGTGTCTGACACGAAAACACGACACGAAACGACACGAATTTGTGCGGTACACGACACGACATGACACGAATTCATTTAGTGTGTCGTGTATGAGTTTGGACTTTTGGTACACGAAACACGAAAGTACACGATATGAAAATACACGATACGAACGAATTGTCAGGTCTACATAGGTAGATTACATGGGAAGCTTCATATATATATATATATATATATATATATATATTACGTTATTCTAAATATGGCAACCGGGGGTGTGGGGTAATCTTTGCCCCCTGAAGTACGTACCTTTGACACCAGAGAGTGCTTTCTTAACTTTAAGGGCACAGCCTTCACAGTCCATTCTGATCTTGAGAGCCACTGTGTTCAACTGCTTATTGATTTTCTTCTTTTTGATGCAGCAGCTCAGCTTTTCAGACAAATACTCCAATGTCCCTGCAACTCCCATCTTCTTCTTCTTCTTCTTCTTCTTCTTTTTTTTTTTTTTTTGGTCTCTTTTAAATTAAATATTAGATATATAGGCTACAGCGTACCCTACTACTGATCAAAGTAAAACAAGACGAAAACCCTCCATGCAGAAGAATAATGCTAAGATATTACTCTCTTGTCTTGCATGATCATGGGCATCTATAGTATGCTTGGTTGCATACTATGTGCTTGTATATGTACATTTATAGCCAGAATTATTGCATGGGATGGGAGTTATCCATCAACAGATTAGCTACAGTGCAAAAATATTGAATAGTGGAGTGGGGTTCAAGAGTGCTAGAAACTGCGAGAAAATAACTTCCCAAAACCAACTTAAATTATGGGGTCTCTCTCTCTCTCTCTCCCCTCTCTCTCTCTCTCTCTCTCTCCCCTCTCTCTCTCTCTCCACACACTTGGACCACTTGTAAGATAGTTTTTGAAAAAAATGATATTTTTGGCCCGTTTACTATGAAAAGTTACCAAACAGTTTCCGTACTAATTCTGAATTTAACTTTTCTAAATTTTTTTCATTTTTCAGTTTTTTTTATTGAAGATTTTACTTAGCTGCCTCAGCATCATGAGGTAAAAAAAACTAACGTGGAACGGATGTGGAAGTCTGACTAAGCGCGTTTTTTTGACGAAAACTTAACGGAAAATGGAATCGGGGGACTGTTTGATAGACGGTGATAATTAGGGGGCCAAATTCGTGTTAGAATTAGTACTGAGTCCTGTTATAACTTTCTATATAGGCTCCGTCTGGTTCATGGGATTGGATTAGTCTTAGATTCAATATAGGATGGGTTAGATTGAGTCATGATTAGTTTTATACATTTTTAAAAGAAATTTGTTGATTTACAAAAACACCCCCAAATGCCACGTAATCGTCATCCACAAACCCCCACTTCCTCTCCTTACCCAGTAGAACACTCCGATTCATCGGCACTCTAGCATCTCGGCACTACCAAGGCCGTAACAACCGTCGTTCGTAGCCACCGTGCACGTCTGCCACCACTGTCACAACCTCCTCATTTAATTCCTTCAACGCCCTCAAATACATTAACATACAGGAGAAAGATTTTTTTCTTTTTTTTTTCTTTTTTTTTTCGTTCTCTAATTCCTGAATGTTTTAACCCTCGTGATATTTTTTTTTTAATTTGGATGTGTTGCTGTGGATCGGATGAGTGGAAGAAGAAATTGATGTGTTGAAGAAGATAGAATGAAGGAGGACAATAATGGAATCTTGGCAAGATTGATTCAATCGTAGGGGGGAGGCTCCAACTCATAATCACGAGATTAGCATGAACGGTAGCGGACCAAGATTGAAAATGAGATTGAATCTCGGGCTCTAACTTTATGTATCTTATCAACCAAACAAAGGATATGACTTGCAATCATGCTTAATCTGCCCAACCAAACGGGGCCATAGAAGATATCCAAGATAGGGTAAGACCTCAAAAATTTTGGGAAAAAAAAGGGCCTAAAAAAATATCGTTCTTGACCCAGTGGTCATCTAGAAGGCCACCAAATTGGAATTTCAACCATTCACATTCGATTCCAACCACTCACCATTCACACCATTCAACAACCAACACAATTGAATATTTGCAGCCATCTTTGATTGAAACATTAGGTATTCACATTGTGTTTTATATCTATAAATAGGCTAATATCATATGTATTCAATCATCTTGAAGTTAAGGAATAAATTGAGTGTGTTTAGAAAAAGAGTTCTCTCTTGTTTCTATCTCTTGTTTCTATACCATTTGGTACCGGAGCAAGTTTTTAGATCCCGAGGTTAAGTTTGAGTGAAAAAAATCAACGGAAAGTTGAGTGTTTTTGGTGAGAAAGAGAGTCGTCTGCCAAAAACTCCACTTTGCGGCCATCTTTTCACAAAACTAACGCCGCCATCACGTCCGGAACGTCGAAAAACCTTGGGAACCCAAGTTTCGTGTCCAACGCAGTCTCCACCCGCCGCGACGAAGGTCACCGGAAAATTCACGGGAAAATTTCTCGTAGCCAGAAAATCCGCCGGAAAATCCCAGTCGGCCGGAAAGTGCAGAGCTGCCGCCGGACCACTGCCGAAAAAAAAAACTCTCGGAAATTTGAGGTTGAAGACGACGCCACGTCACCGTCCACATCATAGTGCCACGTCACACCATCAACCACTCTCTTCACGCCACGTGTCAAGAGAGCCACCTTAGCGCCACCTCACTGCCACCTCACTGTGACATCATCAGTCAAAATTTGACCAGTCAAAGTTTGACCAGTCATAGTCAGAGTTGACCCGGAAAAAAAAAAAAAACAGATTTATTCATTTGGCAACATGCCTCCGCGAAGACAACCTTTACGAGACATTGAAATGACGGACATGCGGAGACAAATTCAGGAACTCCAAAACGCGTTGCAAGCCCAACAAGTCTTGTTAAACGAACGCCAAACCAAAAATGGAGAATATTCTAGTGATTCCTCAACACCTAGAAATCATCGTCCCCAAAGACCACCAGTCAGACATGATGACATCAAAGTTGACATTCCTGACTTTGAGGGAAGACTTCAACCAGATGATTTCATCGATTGGCTTCAGACAAACGAAAGGGTGTTTGAATACAAAGAGATTCCAGAAGAGAAAAAGGTGAAGATTATTGCTGTAAAATTAAAGAAACATGCTTCCATTTGGTGGGAAAATCTTAAGAAAAGACGAGACCGAGAAGGAAAAAGCAAGATCAAAACATGAGAAAAAATGCGAAATGAATTAACCAGAATGTTCCTTCCTCCTCAATACTACCAAGACAAATTCATCCAACTGCAAAATCTTCGTCAGAAGAATTTATCAGTCGAAGACTACCACTACTACAAAAAGGGGTTTTAACGACGGTTCTGGAAGGGTTTCTACGACGGTTTTGGAACCGTCGTAAAACCCACCGTCGTAGAAAGTGGGCACATTTTACGACGGTTTTAAAACCGTAGTAAAAGTTCACGTTTTACATCGGTTCTTCCAAAACCGTCATAAAAAATATACATTTACATCGGTTCTTCTCAAAACCGATGTAAAATGTCTGATATTTACATCGGTTCTTTTCAAAACCGATGTAAAATGTCTTAAATTTACATCGGTTTTAAAAAGAACCGATGTAAAATGTCTTATGTTTTATGGAAGGTTTGGCACCCCGACCCCAACCCGAATCCTTCAAGGCCCAACCCGAAACCCACTCAGACCCGACCCGACCCGAACCCGCACCTGAAATAACAATATATTGCACTTTGTCACCATAATGATTCGAACCCTCGACCTTGGGGTTGGGGAGTCAAGTCCCAACCACTAGGCTATAGTTATTTGTTTGAACACTTTATATTTATATTATATTTAAATACATTTTGGTATCTACCTTTTAAATAAAAATAAAAAAATTAATTTTATTCTTTTTGTATTATTTTGGAAAAAATGATTTTTTTAGATTGTTTTTTATTTTTCATTTATTTTATATTTTAAAGAATCATCGTAAATAAAAATACATATTTTTAAGAAAAGGATTTTATGACGGTTTTAGAAGAATCGATGTAAAGTTTTTCCCTTTTTATTATTTACATGGGTTATTCTAAAATTCATGAAGAAGTATTAATTTTACATTGTTTTTGGAATAACTAATGTAAATTAACCTAATTTTAATTTTTACATCGCTTATTCAAAATCAATGTAAAATTACTATTTTATACATCGGTTTTGGATTATCAATTTTATTCTTTTTGTATTATTTCAAAAATGATTTTTATTTTTATTTTTATTTTTCTTTTCTTTTATATTTTAAAGAATCATCATAAATAAAAATACATTGTTTTAAAAAAAGAATTTTATGACCGTTTTAGAGAAACCGATGTAAAATTTACCATTTTTATTTTTTATTCCAAAACCGATGTAAAAAGTATTAATTACATCGATTTTGGAATAACTCGTGTAAATTTATCGTATTTTTAATTTTTACATCAGTTATTCTATAACCGATGTAAAATTAATACTTTATTTCATATCGAAATTGGAATAACTTATGTAAATTACAATATTTAAAATTTTACATCGGTTGTTTGTATAACTGATGTAAAAGAATAATAATTTTACATCGGTTATTTGAACAATGATGTAAAAATAGTAATTTTAGTTTTTACATCGGTTGATTTAACAACCGATGTAAATATATAAATTTTACATCGGTTATTTGAACAATCGATGTAAAAATATAATAATTTTACATCGGTTATTATAACAACCGATGTAAAAATAGTAATTTTAATTTTTAGATCGGTTATTTGGACAACCGATGTAAATATATAAATTTTACATCGGTTATTTGAACAATCGATGCAAAAATATAATAATTTTACATCGGTTATTTGTACAACCGATGTAAAAATAGTAATTTTAGTTTTTACATCGGTTATTTGAACAACCGATGTAAAGTATAATAATTTTACATCAGTTATTTGAACAACCGATGTAATAATTTTACATCGGTTATTATAACAACCGATGTAAATATAGTAATTTTAATTTTTACATCGGTTATTTGGACAACCGATGTAAATATATAATTTTTTACATCGGTTATATTAACAACCGATGTAAAATATAGTAATTTTAGTTTTTACATCGGTTATTTGGACAACCGATGTAAATATATAATAATTTTACATCGGTTATTTGAACAACCGATGTAAATTGACCAAAATTTTATTTTTTACATCGGTTTTATTTGATAACCGATGTAAATTGACCGTATTTTTAATTTTTACATCGGTTTTCGTTAAACCGATGTAAATTGAGCGTCGTAAAAAGTATATTTTGTAGCAGTGTACACAAGAGAATTTGAGAAGCTGATGATGCAGTGCGATATATAAGAAAAAGAGGAGCAAACGATTGCCAGATATCTTGGAGGATTAAACAATGATATTGTTGATCGTGTTGAACTTCAACAATATTGGTCGTTAGAGGATGTTATTCGTCTTGCTACATGAGTAGAGAAGCAGTTACCCAAAAGATCGACATATAAAATTTTTTCCCCAGCATATCAACCACCTTACACTCGAAAACCACCTACCAACCAACCAAGTTCTTCCAACCAAACCCCTTCCAAACCCATTTCTACAGAAAACAAAACCAAGGCCATCAAATGCTTTAAATGCCAAGGTTTTGGTCACATTGCTTCCAACTGTCCAAACCGGAGAACTATTACAATTATTAAAGGAGAAGCCTATGAAGTTTTTGAAGAAGATGAGACTCGAGAAGAATCTGAAGGAGAATATAATGCCGATCCAATTTATGATGAAGAAGTTACTGTTGCTGACCACGGTGAATCTTTAGTAATCAGACGAAGCCTACATACAATGACCACAAACGAAGAACCCTGGTTGAGGCGCAATATTTTCCACACCCGTTGCACTTCCGCTAAAAAAATTTGTGATGTCATTATCGACAATGGAAGTTGCGAAAATGTCGTTTCGAGTAACATGGTTGAAAAGTTGGATCTACCAACCCAGATTCATCCACACCCCTACAAGTTGCATTGGCTCAATAAAGGAAGTACAGTAAAAGTTGACAAACGATGCCTTGTGACATTTTCGATTGGTCAGAAGTACCAGGATCAAGTTTGGTGTGATGTTGTACCTATGGATGCCTGTCATCTTCTCCTAGGCAGACCATGGCAGTATGATCGTCGAGTACTTTATGACGGTTATGCAAATACCTACTCTTTTGTCAAAGATGGAGTAAAAATCAAGCTAGCTACTCTGCCGCCGAGTGAGCTTGATAAAAACAAGAATGAAGTCAAACCGTTGGTGTCCCTAGTCACAAAGGAACACTGAAAGAAGCTGTAGAGGAAGTTCAAACCATGAGATTGATTCTATTATTCGAGTCAAACAAGGAGACTACTATTCAAGTAGAAATTAAACAACTACTTGAGGAGTTTCCTGATGTGGTACCAAAAGAAATTCCATCTCGACTGCCACCAATGCGAGACACCCAGCACGCCATTGATTTCATTCCAGGAGCAGTGATTCCAAACAGACCAGCCTACAGAATGAGTCCTCAGGAGCATGCTGAAATTCAAAGTCAAGTGGAAGGACTATTAAAAAAAGGATTAATACATGAAAGTGTTAGTCCGTGTGCGGTTCCTGCCATTCTAGTTCCTAAGAAAGACGGAAGCTGGAGAATGTGTGTTGATAGTCGGGCTGTCAACAAAATTACCATCAAGTATAGATTTCCAATTCCCAGACTTGATGATTTGCTAGATCAGATACATGGTTCCACTATCTTTTCAAAAATTGATCTTCGAAGTGGATACCATCAGATCAGAATTCGACCCGGAGATGAATGGAAGACTGCCTTTAAAACCAGAGATGGTCTTTATGAATGGACTGTTATGACTTTTGGGTTATCCAATGCCCCGAGTACATTCATGCGACTCATGAATCAAGTCCTCCGACCTTTTATTGGTAAATTTGTCATCGTCTATTTTGATGACATTTTGATCTTTAGTAAGGATAAAAACGAACACTTGGAGCACCTTCGACAAGTGCTACAAACTCTTCGTGAACAAAAACTCTATGCCAACTTGAAGAAATGTTCTTTCTTAACCAATGAAGTTAGTTTTCTTGGTTATATCATCACCTCTGAAGGCATACGAGTTGATCTTGAAAAGATAGAAGCAATCAATAGTTGGCCTATACCACAATCAATCCGTGAAGTAAGAAGTTTCCATGGATTATCTTCTTTTTACAGAAGATTCATAAAAAACTTCAGTTCAGTTGCCGCCCCACTTACAGATTGCATAAAAGGGGACAAGTTTCAATGGACCGAAGCCGCGCAAAAAAGTTTTGACAAGCTGAAGAAATATTTGATTGAAGCACCAGTATTAGCTCTTCCCAATTTTGATCAAGTATTTGAAGTTAGCTGTGACGCTTCTAACGCTGGAATTGGTGCTGTTTTAAGTCAAGAAGGTCATCTTATAGCCTTCTTCAGTGAAAAGCTCAACGATGCTAAACTCCGATATTCAACATACGACAAGGAGTTTTATGCAATTATTCGTGCTTTGCACCATTGGAGTCATTACCTGCTGAATAAAGAATTTATTCTTTATTCTGATCATGAAGCTTTAAAACACTTGAACTCTCAACAGAAGATTAGCCGTCGACATGCTGCTTGACTGAGTTTTTACAGTCTTATCCTTTTCTGATCAAGCACAAGGCTGGAGTTCAAAATATTGTTGCAGATGCCCTCAGTAGGCGCCATACTCTGCTTTCTACCCTCCAAACAAAAGTAGTTGGCTTTGAAATGATCAAGGAGTTGTACCCGGATGATCACGACTTTCAGAAAATATGGGATGCTACTGAATTGCAATCCTCCCAAGATTACTACAGGCATGAAGGATTTTTATTCAAAGGGAAAACTTTGTGTATTCCTCAATGTTCACTACGAGAAGCCATTATCTGGGAAGCCCATGATGGAGGATTAGCAGGTCACTTTGGCCGAGATAAAACGGTGGCCCTGGTGAAGGAGAATTTTTATTGTCCAAGACTGGAAAGAGATATCAATCGGCATATACAACGATACAGAATCTGTCATTTGGCTAAATCTAAACGTCAAAATACCGGATTATATATACCACTTCCAGTACCAGAATCACCATGGGATGATGTTAGCATGGATTTCATTCTAGGACTACCACGAAGTCAACGCCAGAAAGATTCAATCATGGTCGTGGTAGACAGATTTTCAAAGATGGCTCATTTCATTCCCTGTCACAAGACTAATGATGTTGTTCAAGTTGCTGATTTATATTTCAAGGAAATAGTTCATCTTCATGGAATTCCAAAAACTATCACTTCTGATCGAGATGTGAAGTTCTTAAGCCACTTTTGGAGAACTTTGTGGAAAAAGATAGGAACTAAACTTCAGTTCAGTAGTGCTAGTCATCCCCAGACTGATGGACAAACCGAAGCTGTCAATCGTCTATTGGGAAATCTACTTCGAAGTTTTGTTGGTAAAAATTTGAAGCAGTGGGATCTTATTCTTCCTCAGATTGAATTTGCTTACAACAATTCAACTAATCAAGCCACTGGAAAATGTCCTTTTGAAGTAGTATATGGCACTCGTCCCCTGAGTCCACTTGATTTGACTCCGTCAACCGACAAACAACAATTCAGCTCCGGCGATAGTCGAGCAAAGGAAATCAAGAAACTACATGAACAAGTTCGAGAGAGGATTCAAAAACAAAATTCGAAATATAAAACTCAGCGTGACAAACATCGGAAGAAACAAATTTTTAAAGTTGGAGATTTGGTCTGGATTCATCTGCGAAAGGAAAGATTTCCAAATCAACCAAATGCCAAGTTGTCACCTAGAGCTGATGGACCGTTCAAAATTGTGCAGAAAATCAATGACAATGCTTACAAAGTAGAACTGCCTGGAACATATGGTGTTTCCGCAACTTTTAACGTTGCTGATCTTTCGCCTTATTTAGATGATGAAGCAGATTAAACTCGAGGGCGAGTTCTTCCCAACCCGGGGAGTATATGACCCAGTGGTCATCTAGAAAGCCACCAAATTGGAATTTCAACCATTCACATTCAATTCCAACCACTCACCATTCACACCATTCAACAACCAACACAATTGAATATTTGCAGCCATCTTTGATTGAAACATTAGGTATTCACATTGTGTTTTATATCTATAAATAGGCTAATATCATATGTATTCAATCATCTTGAAGTTAAGGAATAAATTGAGTGTGTTTAGAAAAAGAGTTCTCTCTTGTTTCTATCTCTTGTTTCTATACCAGTTCTAGTTATAAATATAGTATGACAATATAATCACATGTCTTTTTGTAGCTTAGTTGGTCAATATTAGAAGAGTCCAACAAGTCATTTTTTTCATTGATGATTTCTTTCTTAAGCAGAAAAGAACTGATGGTGCAAATTTCTCCAGTTTCACACATTGACTATGAAATAAAACTTGAATAAATTTTGTGTTTTACTCTTTGAAGTGGTACTCTGTCACTGAACTATCCTGATTCTATGTACAAAATCTTACAAGTTTTTTATTGATTGTATTATGAGGAAATAAATTATTTCTTTATATTAAAAATTTATGTTATATATTGAAGATTATATACTAATATCCATTTTTAGTTAATTGCACACATATCAAATCACGCATCGCTTACATCCAATTATTCACTTAAAATACACTATTTTTTTTAAATGTTGCGATTGGATTGAAATGGAAGGAGTATTTTTTTTATCGTCCGTTAAACTCTTCATTTTGGTAGTGATTGTTATAATTTTTGGCCCAATATATATCTCCACTAAATTGCCCCATACCTTTTATCTAGTCTGGCCCGGCCCAGCCCATGACAGCCCTTCTGTTTGGAGCCGTCCGATTGAGATTAATTATACCTCCTTCATCTGGACCGTCCGTTCCCTCCCTTATAACCCCCTAATCCTACCTCTCACTCACCGCCTCCCTCATTCACTCCCTCACTTCTTCTGGACTCTTCTCCGTCCTCTCTCGGTCAACTTCTCCAACCACCATCCTCCCGTATTCTCTGACTTCTCTAATGAAATCTCGTGACCCTTGTAGTGACAGATTCCATCTCGTCCCTTTGTTACTTTTTGTGTATAAAAGGGTGCGACCCTAGTTGATAAAAAGAACGGGAGAGAAACCTTGAAACCTGAGTGAATCGAGCGAAAAGAAGTCTTCTTATTCTTCTTTGTGTGAGCCGTGAGTAAGAGGTACGGGTTCGTGTGATTCTAGTTTGTTCGAAGGTGCTACCGGGATTTGTGGCCGACCGACGTTGGATCGGAGTACTTTCTTTGTGGAAATGTGTTGCTCGGTGTCAAAATGCAAGGGTTTTCGGAAATCTGAGCCGCCACGACCTTGTTCGAAAGGGGGTTTCTTGATTCTTTTTGTTCTTACATACTATTTGCTATTCTTCGTGAATATTGTGCATCGAATTTGTTTTAAATATATTATATATTATATATTAGTTATATATTAATATAGTATATATATATACGATCTGTATAATATATATATATATATACATATTTATATATATATATAATATATATATACACACACGATATGTATAATAAATATATATACGATCTGTTTCATATAATATATATGTATATAGATATATGTTATGTTATTATATATTATCATTATATAATATATAATCTGGACAGTTTTTCGTCTGAACTGTCTTGCCTTGTTGTATGTCAGATTTGTTCTGGATTTGAGTGGCTTGACATTGGTGTTGATTGGATTACCGATGGGGAAAGATTTGTTTTCTGTCCGGTTAAATCTCCTAGCAATTTTAATTTAATAATTGTTTGTTAAGTTGGCCTGTAATCCTTAAACTCTTATTCATAATATTTAATTATGTAGTAGTTATATTCGTTAATTCGCTTTGTATTATTGATCCTTGTGTACGACTCGACACCTAACAGTGATGGTTCCTAGTTTTTTTTACTAAACTAACTTTCCAAATCTGGGTACTTAACTGAACATATACTATTAGCTTTGTAACTTCTAATGATGTGTGATAGCCGATAGGGGTACGTGTTAACCAGTCTGGTCTTATTAATGATCTTATCTCTAAAACGGAAGAAACGTAAATTAATATCTAGATGTCTGTCACTATCATTCATCAGTGATGACTGAAAATAATCAAAATAATACATAAGTAATCAGTTGTGATCGTAGTAGTGTTTGTCATAAATTCATTCAATATCAAAAACCGTCCAAATTTTATTACTGGCAAAACTCCTAAATTTGATTAAAACACTAATATTGCTTTATTCGCTGTGAGACAACATAAGAAAAAAATTAATATGATTGTTTGTTAGTAACTAAACTAGATGTTTTTATCTTCAAAAAAAAAAAACTAAACTAGATGTTTTACCCGTTCGTTGCACACGAAGTTATGTCCATGCATCAATAAAACAATTATGTTATCTTAGAAAAAGGTACAATACTTGAGAAATTCAACCGAATAATGACATATTATCAATCTTAATACACACTATGGGAGAATGGCAAGTTTGGTCCAAAATTATGGCAGGAGTGAGACGTTGAGTCCCGCGTTTGTTCCACATGTGATTTTTAGTCCACAACTTTCAAAAATTGGCAAAGATGGTCCGAAATTGTAATTTTGTGGACTAAATCGCTAATTGTGATTTTTGCTTAGGTGGCTAAAATTCAGATTTTGTTAAGTTATTTATTTTTATTTAAAAAAATCTGAAAAATTAAAAAAAAAACAAAAAAATTCTGAACTATATTAATATTAAAAAATATTAAAATCGGTAATTTTATTTTTAATTCCGGAATATTAATATTGAAAAATAAAAAAAAAGTTATTTTAAATTTGGAAATTAAAAAATCTAAAAAATTCTGAGCTATTTAAAAAATTCAGAAATTGGTAAATTTATTAAAAAATATTAAAAATTTCCGAATATTAATATTAATATTAATATTAGAAAATATTAAAAAATCGGTAATTTTATTTTTAATTCTGGAATATTAATATTGAAAAATAAAAAAGAAATTATTTTAAATTCGGAAATTAGAAAATCTAAAAAATTCTGAACTATTTAAAAAATTCAGAATTAGTAAATTTATTAAAAAATATTAATATTAATATTAATATTAAAAAATATTAAAAAATCAATAATTTTATTTTTAATTCTGGAATATTAATATCAAAAAATAAAATAAATTATTTTAAACTTGGAAATTTTTTAACGGTCACATGCTATCCGAATATTAATAACTTTTTAAATCGTTCAGAATTTTTTAGATTTTCTAATTTCTAAATTTAAAATATATTTTTTTTTGATTTTTTTAAATAAATATTCCATAATTAAAAATAAAATTACCAATTTCTTAATATTTTCCAATATTAATATTAATATTAATATTAATATTCGGAATTTTTTAATATTTTTTAATAAATTTACTAATTTCCGAATTTTTGAAATAGTTCAGAATTTTTTAGATTTTCCAATTTCCGAATTGAAAATAACTTTTTTTTTATTTTTCAATATTAATATTCCAGGATTAAAAATAAAATTACTGATTTTTAATATTTTTTAATATTAATATAGTCCATAATTTTTTATTTAATTTTGTAGATTTTTTTAAATAAAAATAAATAAGTTCACAAAATCTGAATTTTGGCCACCTAAGCAAAATCACAACAGCATTTAGTCCACAAATTACAATTTCGGACCATCTTTGCCAATTTTTGAAAGTTGTGGACTAAAAATCACACGTGGAATAAACGCGGGACTCAACGTGTCACTCCTACCATAATTTTGGACCAAACTTGCCATTCTCCCTACACACTATATATATAAATATCATAACTCCCAAAAATTCAATACAGCATAAACAATATATTATCGACAACTTTATCAATGACACGAATATTACTAATACAATCATGTGCGACAACTTTATCAATGACAAGAATATTATTAATAAAGGAGTTAATTATATAAATCGTCCTTGTGGTTTGTTGGGTTTCACATGTTTAGTCCCTATACTTTTTTTTTCAGCGGGGCATCTCCTTGTGGTTTTTGATCTGTTACGGGTTTAGTCCTTGTAGTTTGTCGGGTTTCACAGGTTTACTCCCTATACTTTTTTTCAGCGGGTCATGTCCTTGTGGCTTTTGATCCGTTACGGACTTAGTCCTTTGACCAATAATTCTGTTAGTTGATCGTTAATTTGAAGGGTATTTTCGTCTTTTCATATATTATTATTATTATTATTATTATTATTATTATTATAATTTGAGTACGTTGCAAAAATCGTCCCTATGGTTTGATCGAATTGCAGATTTCGTCTTCGTGGTTGAAAATTTCAGATTATTATTATTATTATTATTATTATTATTAAAACATCACTTTATTAGAAATTTATAAGATTTACAAGAAATTAGTCGGAAGTTGAGATATAGCACAGTTAATCCTACTAAAGATATGAGTAGCAGCACGCACCGACCAAGCACAAAATCAACCATACCAGTTTGCGTATTTTGTGTAATATCCGCAATTTTCAATTTTCAATTTTCCGTCCGGAGTCCGTTTTGACGACTCGCTCATGACCGTTTCGTCATTCTGAGAATGATTAATTCTACACTTTTTGACATCCGAGTTCGTTTCGGTGTCGTTTTGTTGAGTTCCGTACTTTTTGGCGACTTTTCCGCACTTGAGTTCGATTCTTGCGAATATCGTCCGAAACTGTTGTTTCGAGTTTCCCGTAAGTCCGTTTGACTTTGTTAGACGTGTTGTGAACTTCAGTTTAGTTATGCGATCACGTATCGTGATTTTCGGACGTTTTGGGCCATTTTCGTAATTTCCCAAAGTTCGGGGTAATTACTTTCCGTTGTCGAATTTCGAGCCTTCGGGTGGTCGGAATCGTGTGTTCTCCTAGTGCTCGAATTCGTCTTTGCGAGTATTTCGTAACCGTATCTTCGATTCATATTCAAGTTCGGGTTTCGGGGTCGTTCGGGCCGTCGGAGTTGGCCCCGGCCGAGTCATGGCCGGCAACTGGGCCTGGGCCGCAGATCGCCGAGTTACGGCCAGTAGTGCTCAGCTTGTACCGTGGGCCGCAGACATGCCGACAGGCTGCGGCACACTGCCGAGTCAAGCCGCGCACACCCGTCCGGCCGCAGACACTCGTGGCATCTTCGCCAAACCCGATCAGACTGCGGTGCCGCGGCACACGCCGGCCGGGCCGCGGCACACTGTGCAGCCTATTTAAGGTCCTGCAGACGGGTTTTTGCCCATTTTTCTCCTTCTTCTCCTTCTCTTCCGTGGCTGAGGGTGTGCTTACCATAGAGCCAAGTTGTTTAACAACAAATCCTTGAAGTTATTGTGGTTATATCTTCAATCAATCATCCGTTATCGTCCTTTGATCCAGCGAATCAAGATAATCTTCCTTAGAACCCCAATTTCGTGAATTTGGGGGTTTTTGCATTTTTGTCCGATTCGTTCCGTGTTGTTGATTAATTCATGATGGGTATGATTAATCTTGGTAGTATTCTTGTGTTTAACATCATTTAATCCATTGTTCTTCGTCGAATCGGAGTATATTTCTTGATTTCCTTCGAATCGACTTTTTGGGGGATTTGTCTCGATCTCGTTTTCCATCCGTTTTTGTTGGATAAATTGTGGTTAAATGATGTTGTTAAACACATTCTATGTATTGTATATCCATATTTCAACTTGGAATTCCGTTTTCATATTTTGTCGGGACGAATCGTGTTCTTGGCCGTTTTGGGGAAAACACTCGAACTTTCGTCATTCGTTCTTTGAATTCAACGGATTTAAGTCGTGCTATGGAATTCATTTTCATTGTTATTGTCCTTCGTAGTTTATTATCGCGAGTTGGCGTTCGGTGGAGTCGGCGGGTTCGTAGTCGGTTCGTGTCAACCTACTTCGATCGATTCTCCGTGTTGTTCTTATTCGAGGCAAGTACCTTGCCCATACTTTTCTTATTTTATGGATATGATGATCGGTGATCGTCTTGGTGTGTTTGTTTGGTTGTTTGAAATGAGGTTTCAAAAGATTTCGGTTTGGCCTCGTTAAAGGCTCTCTTTCAAAACGCGTGTGTGTTTTGTGAACGATGTGTTTTGGGAATTGTTTATGATTTGATTATTTTGAACGTTGAAGGCTTTGATGATATCCCTGCTGTTTAAAGTTATGGAATCGTGTATTCCGTGTTTAATCTTGTTATTGTGTTTTGAAGAGTTTGATAACGGCGTCGAGTAAGTGGCCATCTCTAGTAAGTATTCTTGATGAACTTACATTCTTAGCATATTAGTATTGCATGAGTAACGCGTGTGTGTGTATGCTCACTACGGGTTAGGTCCGACGGGGTCTCGGCAGGGATCCACGAAGCTGTGGGTCCGCGGTTAATTGTGGTTCATTTTGCAAATATGGTTTTATTATTGGCATTTCCGGAAATGAGTGCTTTTGAACGGTTTTCATGATTGCATGCATTGACTAAGTGTGTAAGAGGTAAGTTGTTCGTTTGGCCTACTTTTCTAGGATGGCTCTAGAGTATTTTGTCGTTTATGTTAAATCCTTTATTTGCGGATTTTGATGTTGGGAGACGAACCTTGTGGTCGTTCTTGTGTACTGTGAGTTGATGAGATTTGGGGCTAAAATCCCAATGGTTTTGTAAAGGTCATTTTTCGAAAAGTTAACCTTTGGGGCGGTGACCCCTTTCGTCTTTTGGGTTTTGACAAGCGGGATTTGATAATCCTAAATTGTTTTCTATTAAAACTCTCGATGGCATTCTAAACCGTTTTATAAATTATTTCCATTGATTTGTGATCTTTCGATTTTGAAATGTTTTCTCAAACTCTTGCCTCGGGAAGTATTTTTCGTTTCGTTTGAATCTTTGAGGATTCCTGGTTATTGTTATTCGTGGAATGTGAATTGTATGGATCGTATTTGCACTTTGTTCTTGCACTAGCAAAACAGTGGAGTTTCGCTAACCCCCGAGTATTCGGGAGGTGGATGTCTATTGTTGCATTCAGGTTTTGTAGCATAACACAGGGTCGGCACGAAGGATGATGAAAGATGATCGATACTAATCACATGAGGAACCGTACTTTGTTTATTGGTTCAGTTGTATTTTATTTTCCGCTGCTATATTTTTCCCGTTGTACGGGTGTGGTTGTATTTTGACCCCTGTGTGGGCATGAGTTGTATTTGAGTTGTATGTATTTATTGAAAGACCAAATCGGTCTACTGAGACATTTTAGCCCGAAAGGCATGGTTTGTAATACCCGGTTGTAATTCATTCATTTTCATTCAGTAATTATCAGTCTGTAATTGTCACTCAGTGTATTTTCACTCAATTATAATCATTCATCAATCATGTTCATTCACCGTGTTCACCGTTCGAAAAAACTTCGAGTTGTGTATCGTTATTGTTCATTGTTTCAACTTTCCTCATATGAGTTCGACTTTGTTAGATCACCATTAATTTTTGGTAACTCCAAAAATTCTAAATCTTTGCAATATTATAGAGCATCGAGTTAGCTTTCTAATGGTTCAAACGGTGAGTCAATCGGAGTCCGGACGAGAGAGTTATGGTCGTTTTAGCTCACCCGCTCATTTTTCGCTTTTGGCCGATCATCGCGACCGAACTCGGCCGTGTCGTCCGGCACGGCCCGTGCCGTACTCGTCGGAAATGCCGGTTTCGCCTCAGACCCGACCGTGTCGTCAGCACGGCCGAGTCGAACCCTTCCGGATAGGCGTAACTGTCAGCGGAGGCCCGACCGTGTTCCAGGACACGGTCGAGTCAATGCCGAGCACCGCGGACGGGTCACTATCGGTAGGCCCCTTCGCGCCGCGACCGTGTCAAGCAGGACACGGTCGAGTCCCTGCCGGCCAGCTGCGCGCCGCGACCGTGTCAGGCGGGCACGGTCGAGTCTGTCAGCCGAGTCAACCCCTATAAATTGATTTTTTGAGCATTTCAGCTCATTTTTTCCATCTTTTCCACCTTCTTACGAGAGAGATAAGCTTGAGGGAGAGTTTTCTTCATCAATTATCATTTGAGTGTGTATTTTTCATCACCTTCAATCATTTGGGAAGCTTGGATACTCGATTAAACTCGTGTTCTTCGGATCGAAGTGATTGGATATTCAAGAGGTAATTTCTTCGACACCTTGGACTTCGATTTTGTGTTGAGATATGATGTTTTGGACGTTATAATCATGTTATATGAAGGGATATGTATATGATTATGAGTTTGTATAAGGATTCATTGGATTATTGAGGGATTATTCAAGAACACTTTGTATATCGAGTTGAAATTGGGGGTTTTCGATTAATTGTCGTTATAATCACGTTCTCGGATATTCATTTCGGATTATTGATCACTTGGAAGATGTTTTGTTGGTTTGAAACACTTCTTCGGGGATTTGATATTGGTTTTTGAGGTTTGATTGTAAACAATTGGAGTTTGGACGCAACGTGTTTGATTTAATACCTCAATGAACTTGGTTTATTCGTATCGACGTTTTGAGTTCGTTATATTCGTATTTTGAACGGGTTGTTGAATATTGTATAATTCAAGGTTGTTCGAGCGATCGATATCTCAATTAGGACGTCGTTCGTGGAAGGATTATTGTCACCGGTATTGAGTAAGTTAATTCTTACTCGGTTAAAAGGATATTCATACCTTTTGTTGTTGATCATTCATAATCATAACTCATTCATCATTGTATTAATCATATTAAAACTTGTTATTGTCAATTAATCACTTCAGTCATAAGGAACGACGGTTCCAATCTTTTCGTTGAGCTATCATTCATTTCATTATTACTCTCATCTCGGTGAGTCATTCTTGACTTTGTCAGATTATTATTTATTCATTGATATTCATTACGGTCATTCTCGTTCATATGACCTTCTGGGTTCATATTGCGTGGCCGGGTGTGGCGTGTGGAATTTTTAGTCGGGCACACGATGGTTATGTATTGGGTTCACCGATACATTAGACCGCACACGGGAAAGCGTTACACCGTGAGACTAATTAGGTACACGGACGGGTGTTGTACACTCGCACGTAACATTACGGGCGTACTATGATACTCCTCTTCGGCGTTAATCATAACTAAGAATATTTCATAACTTGATTAATCATGATTGTGTATTTTCAACCCTTGAGGATTGTTGTTCAGATAACCGACCCCGTTTGGGGATTTTGTTTTTCGTGTCTTGGCAAGGCAAAGGCACGGGAGAACACGCCGACGTCGAGAAGTCCCAGTGATACTAGAAGGGGGCCCGATCTGCTCAATCACTTATTCAGTCATTTAAGTTTCTTTTATTTATTCCGCTGCAGACATTCCGTTTGAATACTCGTTTCATTCAGTGTTGTGTATTTTATCGTCACATAAGATACACATGTATTCTATTTTATCCTGGGTGTGTTATATGAAACTCCTAATCGGAGTAATTGATGTTGTAATGTGGTTCGGTACTACATTTACCCTGTGTAATTCATCCTTTTTCATTCGCCTGGTGGGTCCCAGTCGGGGGTCCACGGCACTGTAATATCCGCCTAGTTTGGGGTGTTACAGAGTTGGTATCGGAGCGTGGTTTTGAATACTACCTTCCGAGTCATGTCTCATTTGAAGTCATCTTCATCAGACTAGTATCACTGGACTTTCGTGTCACGTGTGACCTGTGCAAATGCCGAGCCAATCAGACCGAAAGAGCTGTAAGATTTCTAACGCCATGGTATAATTTCTGGCAATAATCATTCATTCATCATTCGTCAATTAACAATCCTCAAACATCATCATTCATTGTGATCAGGACGATCATATTAACTCATTAATCACTTAATTCATTTCATTACTCAGTTGTCGATCTGGATGGTCATATTATCAATCTTATTAAGTTATTCAAGATAATCACTTCAAGAATTTTATCAGATAATCATGTCACTTCAGTACACTAAGTTAGAACATGTATACTCATTTTCATCATCTCATGACATACTCATAACGTGATAATCATGCGGGAAATGTAATCATTATGCGACTTTCCTCCTTCAGTATGGAAAGGGCAAGAAGAGGACGTGGAGGGCGAGGCCGTGGAGCGGGCCGAATCCCGAGAGCTCGTGTGAATACACATGCGAATGCGAGGAATAATGCTAATTCATCTAGTAGCGACGCTGCTACTCATTCACCTGGACGTGATCATTCTCTATCAGGGAGTCGTACTCGGGACACCGCTCAGTCAGAAGGTGTTCGGATCGATCCACTCGCCTTTATGCAGGGCATGATGGCCCAGATGACTCAGATGACACAACTAATAGAGACGATGCAAAATTCAGCTAATCAAAATCAACAGGCTCCTCCGCCGCCGCCTCAGAGGCAAGAGAGGAATGTGAGCAATATCATCGGCGACATCTCTCGCCAGAGGCCACCTACTTTTGAGGGCTCGCCTAAGCCGGCGGATATTATTCATTGGCTCGAGCATTTCGAGAAGTTGTTTGCTATGGTAGAGTGTCCCGAAGGACACAAAGTTTCTGTTGCGGCTTACTACCTGGGTAAGAGCGCACATTCTTGGTGGTTATCGTTGAAGCCCACCGAAGGATCGTGTACTTGGGATCGATTCAAGACTCTCATGATGGAGAGGTATTATCCGGCCCCACTCGGAGAGGCCAAGCCGCCGAGTTACTCACTCCCGACCCCTCCTCAGACGCGGATGTTCTCGCCATTGCCGAGAAATTTCAGGAACTTCTTCCGTTCGCCTCATCCATCATTCATTCCGAGGCGGATAAGATTAAGTATTTCAGCAAGAGGCTGAAACCACGTATGAGATTACAGTTGCTTAATCATAATTGCACCACGTTGGCCGAATTCATCGAGAAAGCTCTCACTTATGAACTTACTGCTAAAGAAATTGCTAAGCAGCAACCTTCGTCTGCTAGCAAGAAATCGAAGAACCGTAATCAGTCTGAAGGCGGTCAGACAACCTTCAAGAAACCCCTTGCGGGATCTGCTTTTTCTGAGCAACCTCCTGTGTCGTCTAAACCCGCGGAATCTCAGTCTCGAGCGGCCAGTTCGGCCATCACCTGTTTTAACTGTGGGGAGCTTGGTCACCTCAGTACCAAGTGTCCTCGACAGACTATCACGTGTCATAATTGTGGGATTGCTGGGCATAAGGCCCGTTTTTGCCGTAGGGACTCCAAACCTACTCCAGCGTCATCTCAGCCCCAAGGCCAAATTGCTCGTAACTGTGCCACTCAATCGGGCTGTTTAAAACGACAGGAGCGACTAAAGGTGGAGCCTATAGTCAGCAGACGGGAGCGTCCGGTGCCGGGACTAGCAAACCCCGGATTTATGAGATGAAGAAGACCGATGATCCCGAGGCCCAAATGATCTCAGGTACACTCGATATTCTATCTCAACCTGTGTGTACCCTTTTTTATACTGGTGCATCGCATTCATTCATTTCCGAATCATGTTTGAGTAGACTACGTCTGGGTAGTGCTACTAGTTGTGAACCTTATGCCATTGGTCTACCTGATGATAGACGAATTATCGGTAATCGGGAGATTCAGGATTGTCCGATTCAGTTTCATGGTCGTGTATGGCCAGCAGACCTTATCGTGGTAGATTTGCCGAGAGACGACGTCATCTTGGGTATTGATTGGATGGATCGTCATGATGCCATCATTAGTGTCCGTAAGCGTATGATTACTATCATTTCAGACGATGGGGTTGAATGTGTGTTTCAGGGAGGTAATCCCGGCTGTTCTGGTAAGGTCATTAATTTGATGAAAGCGGTCGACTACTCGGTCGAGGATGTGTCGGTTATTGGTGCTATATGACCAAAACCGAGGAATCATCAGTAATGTTGTCGGATATTCCGGTAGTAAGGGAATATGCCGATGTATTTCCAGACGAGTTACTTGGTTTGCCTCCACAGAGGGATGTGGAATTCACGATTGAGTTGGAGCCTGGTACGTCCCCGATATCGAAGGCACCGTACCGAATGGCCCCGACCGAAATGCGAGAGTTGAAGAATCAACTTGAAGAATTGTTCGAGAAAGGTTATATCCGACCGAGTGCGTCCCCGTGGGGAGCACCAGTGTTGTTTGTCAAAAAGAAGGATGGTTCTTTTCGCTTGTGTATCGATTATCGGGAGTTGAATAGGGTGACAATCAAGAATAAGTATCCTTTACCCCGTATCGATGACCTTTTGGATCAACTTCAGGGAGCTTCAGTATTTTCCAAGATAGAATTAAGATCTGGATATCATCAGCTGCGGATTCGAGAGTCGGATATCGCGAGGACGGCGTTTCGAACACGCTATGGTCATTATGAATTCGTAGTTATGCCGTTCGGACTAAGTAATGCACCTGCGGTATTCATGGAGCTAATGAATCGGGTCTTCATCGACTTTTTGGATCGGTTTGTGGTTGTCTTCATCGATGACATTTTGATTTATTCTCGTAACCGAGAGGAACACGAGGTTCATCTTCATCAGGTTCTCGACGTGTTGAGACGAGAGCAACTTTATGGAAAGTTTTCCAAATGTGAGTTCTGGATGTCCGAAGTGACGTTTCTCGGACATGTAATTTCATCAGATGGAGTGCGTGTTGATCCTCAGAAGACGGAGGCTATCCAGAATTGGTTACCTCCGAAGAATGTTAAGGAAATCCGAAGCTTTCTCGGATTAGCCGGTTATTATCGGAGGTTTGTGGAAGGATTTTCCAAAATTGCTCAACCATTGACGAACCTTTTGCGGAAGGATAAGAAGTACACGTGGTCCGACGCGTGTCAACGGAGTTTTGAGGAACTCAAGAGCCGGTTAATGTCAGCACCTGTACTTTCCTTGCCGCAGGGGACGGAGGGATTTGTGGTTTATAGTGATGCGTCCGGACAGGGTCTCGGATGTGTACTCATGCAGAATGGGAAGGTTATTGCTTATGCTTCACGGCAATTGAGACCTTACGAGGTTAATTATCCGACTCACGATCCGGAGCTAGCGGTAGTGGTGTTCGCTTTGAAAATTTGGCGTCATTATCTTTATGGCGTTACTCCGCGATATTCACCGATCATAAGAGTTTAAAGTATATATTTACTCGTAAGGAGTTAAATATGCGGACAGGCGGTGGTTAGAACTAATCAAAGATTATGATATCGAGATCCTTTACCACTGTGGGAAGGCGAACGTTGTCGCCGACGCCTTGAGTCGTAAGTCCGTCTGAGAGCAGATGCTTGCTCGTTTAACAATTCGAAGGAACTCCAACAGAATTCCTTAGACCCGAGATCGAGGTCCAGCTTCGCGAGTTCGAGACGACTTTGTATGTTAGAGATTTCGTCATCTCTTGAGAATGCAATCAGGGAGAATCAGGGTTCAGACCCAACATTGTTGCGCATTCGTGAGGATGTGGCTCAGGGGAAAGCCCCTGGATTCGTGGTTCACGAGGATGGACTTTTGAGGTTTAAGAACCGGTTGTGCGTACCGGCGAATGACGAGTTGAAAAACTCGATTTTGAGAGAAGCTCATGCTACCCCTTATTCTGTTCATCCGGGGTCTAGCAAGATGTATAAGGACTTGAGACAAAATTACTGGTGGAGTAATATGAAGCGAGAAGTCGCGGAATTTGTTTCGAGATGCTTAACTTGCCAACAAGTCAAGATTGAACATCAGCGACCGGCAGGTATGTTAAAACCTCTTCCTATTCCAGAGTGGAAGTGGGAAGACATTTCTATGGATTTCATCACGAGTTTGCCGACGAGTCGTCGTGGCATGAATACGATCTGGGTGATTGTGGACCGCTTAACTAAATCAGCTCATTTCCTTGAGATCAAGGATACGTGGGGTCCCGAGAGATCGCCCGATTATTCATCAAGGAGATAGTAAGATCGCACGGTACTCCTAAGAGTATCGTTTCCGATCGTGACGACGATTTGTATCTCATTTTTGGAAATCAGTTCATCGTGCTATGGGAACTCGGCTCAATCTCGCATCGCCTTTCATCCTCAAATCGACGGACAATCGAGAGGACTATACGTACATTAAAGGACATGTTGAGGGCATGCGTCCTCGATTGGAAGGACGATTGGGAAGCCCAACTACCATTGATCGAGTTCACGTATAATAGTTGGCATGCTTCCATTAAGATGGCACCTTACGAGGCCTTGTACGGTCGCCGTTGTCGATCTCCTTTGTGTTGGGATGACTTGTCGAATCAATCGGCACCGAGCCCGATATGCTTATAGCCGCCGGAGAAGATAGCTTTGATCAAGAGTCGTATGTTGTATTTCAGTCGGCAAATCATATGCAGATAATCGTCGTCGACCACTAGAGTTCGAGACGGGTGACCACGTTTTGGTCAAGGTATCCCCGAATCGAGGTATTTTCCGTTTCGGAAAACGGGGGAAGTTGAGTCCGAGATTCATTGGACCGTTTGAAATTTTGGATCGAGTAGGCGAGTTAGCTTATCGATTGGCGTTACCTCCGGCGTTGAGCCGAATTCATAATGTGTTTCATGTCTCTCAGTTGCGGAAGTATGTTGCCGACCCGAGTCACATACTTCAGTTCGACGAAATCGAGATCGCAGATGATCATTCGTACAAGGAGCGCCCTGTACGAGTCTTAGAGCGGCGAATCAAACAGTTGAGAAATAAATCGATTCCTTTGGTCAAGATTCAGTGGTCCAGACACGGAGTCGAAGAGGCTACTTGGGAAACCGAGGATAGTATGCGGGAGAGTTATCCTGAGTTGTTTGACCCTTAGTTTCGGGGACGAAACTCTTTTAAGGGGGGGTGTATGTAATACCCGGTTGTAATTTATTCATTTTCATTCAGTAATTATCAGTCTGTAATTGTCACTCAGTGTATTTTCACTCAATTATAATCATTCATCAATCATGTTCATTCACCGTGTTCACCGTTCGGAAAAACTTCGAGTTGTGTATCGTTATTGTTCATTGTTTCAACTTTCCTCATATGAGTTCGACTTTGTTAGATCACCATTAATTTTTGGTAACTCCAAAAATTCTAAATCTTTGAAATATTATAGAGCATCGAGTTAGCTTTCCAATGGTTCAAACGGTGAGTCAATCGGAGTCCGGACGAGAGAGTTATGGTCGTTTTAGCTCACCCGCTCATTTTCGATTTTGGCGATCCTTTGCCCGAACTCGGCCGTGTCGTCCGGCACGGCCCGTGCCGTACTCGTGCGGAAATGCCGGTTTACGCCTCGGGACGGCCGTGTCGTCGACACGGCGAGTCGAACCCTTCGGATAGGCGTAACTGTCGCCGGAGGCCCGACCGTGTTCCAGGACACGGTCGAGTCAATGCCGAGCACCGCGGACGGGTCACTATCGGTAGGCCCCTTCGCGCCGCGACCGTGTCAAACAGGACACGGTCGAGTCCCTGTCGTCCAGCTGCGCGCCGCGACCGTGTCAGGCGGGCACGGTCGAGTCTGTCAGCCGAGTCAACCCCTATAAATTGATTTTTTGAGCATTTCAGCTCATTTTTTCCATCTTTTCCACCTTCTTACGAGAGAGATAAGCTTGAGGGAGAGTTTTCTTCATCAATTATCATTTGAGTGTGTATTTTTCATCACCTTCAATCATTTGGGAAGCTTGGATACTCGATTAAACTCGTGTTCTTCGGATCGAAGTGATTGGATATTCAAGAGGTAATTTCTTCGACACCTTGGACTTCGATTTTGTGTTGAGATATGATGTTTTGGACGTTATAATCATGTTATATGAAGGGATATGTATATGATTATGAGTTTGTATAAGGATTCATTGGATTATTGAGGGATTATTCAAGAACACTTTGTATATCGAGTTGAAATTGGGGGTTTTCGATTAATTGTCGTTATAATCACGTTCTCGGATATTCATTTCGGATTATTGATCATTTGGAAGATGTTTTGTTGGTTTGAAACACTTCTTCGGGGATTTGATATTGGTTTTTGAGGTTTGATTGTAAACAATTGGAGTTTGGACGCAACGTGTTTGATTTAATACCTCAATGAACTTGGTTTATTCGTATCGACGTTTTGAGTTCGTTATATTCGTATTTTGAACGGGTTGTTGAATATTGTATAATTCAAGGTTGTTCGAGCGATCGATATCTCAATTAGGACGTCGTTCGTGGAAGGATTATTGTCACCGGTATTGAGTAAGTTAATTCTTACTCGGTTAAAAGGATATTCATACCTTTTGTTGTTGATCATTCATAATCATAACTCATTCATCATTGTATTAATCATATTAAAACTTGTTATTGTCAATTAATCACTTCAGTCATAAGGAACGACGGTTCCAATCTTTTCGTTGAGCTATCATTCATTTCATTATTACTCTCATCTCGGTGAGTCATTCTTGACTTTGTCAGATTATTATTTATTCATTGATATTCATTACGGTCATTCTCGTTCATATGACCTTCTGGGTTCATATTGCGTGGCGGGTGTGGTCAGTGGAATTTTTAGTCGGGCACACGATGGTTATGTATTGGGTTCACCGATACATTAGACCGTGCACACGGGAAAGCGTTACACCGTGAGACTAATTAGGTACACGGACGGGTGTTCTACACTCGCACAGAACATTACGGGCGTACTATGATACTCCTATTCAGCGTTAATCATAACTAAGAATATTTCATAACTTCAGTTAATCATGATTGTGTATTTTCAACCCTTGAGGATTGTTGTTCTGTATAACTGACCCCGTTTGGGGATTTTGTTTTTCAGGTCTTGGCAAGGCAAAGGCACGGGGAGAACACGCTGACGTCGAGAAGTCCCAGTGATACTAGAAGGGGGCCCCAGTCTGTTCAGTCATTTATTCAGTCATTTAAGTTTCTTTTATTTATTCCGCTGCAGACATTCCGTTTGAATACTCGTTTCATTCAGTGTTGTGTATTTTATCGTCACATAAGATACACATGTATTCTATTTTACCCTGGGTGTGTTATATGAAACTCCTAATCGGAGTAATTGATGTTGTAATGTGGTTCGGTACTACATTTACCCTGTGTAATTCATCCTTTTTCATTCGCCTGGTGGGTCCCAGTCGGGGGTCCACGGCACTGTAATATCCGCCTAGTTTGGGGTGTTACATGGTTGAGTTGTTATATGTTGTTACCAGCCTGGTAGATCCTTGAGAAAAGGTTCTACGGCATGTAATATCCCTGAGCGGATTGGGGTTGTTACAAAAATGGTATCGGAGCTAAGGTTGAGGAAACCTAGGCTGTTGGGTCAAGTCGTGTCGTTTGAGTCTTGTTTCGTCAGATTTTATCTGACTGAGTCGTGTCGCGACGCGTCGTTTGAGTTTGTTGGTCGTGATTAGTATCGTGGGGCGATCATCATCTTCGTGTGACCTGTGGATGTAAGTCTTTCTTCTTTGTGTTGTGCCTCGAGTGACACGAGCTATTTTTATGATTATTTGTTAAGTGATGGAATCCTTATGTGGATTTTGATTTCACGATATGTATTTAGTCGACCCTCGTATTTGATTTATACGAGGAGTGTCGTCGCTTGTGATGTCTTTTTATTGTTGTTTTTGTCCGTTGCTGATGATTTTCGAATCGCTTTGCACGTTTTACAAGTTCTCTTGTGGAGGTTTTGTGCTTATACGCGTTCGACTTGTTCAGTAGCCAGTGCGGGAGGGTCCTTAGAGGCCTCGAATGGGGTCAGTGGTTTTGTTCTGAATGTGGTATTTTATCGTTTATTTCCGTTTAAAGACATGTATTGTCTTGATTTTAAACGTTTTGATGCGTGTACTAGGAGTTGTTTTAGTGAACGTCGATATGTGTGAGTTTTGGGCATTCTGGCCTATTGAATTTTTGAAAACCTTGAGTATCTTAGAAAAATAAATTTCGATACATACTTTTCAAATGAGTTATTTTCTTGTGGTACATCCAAGGTGCCACAATATATTTCAAAAAAAATTCTACTTCGAGGACCAAAATGCTTTGAGATATTTTCAATGTTTTAGAAACACTTTTATTTAGACCCGAGGGTCGAATATTCTGAAAGTTTTCACTAAGAGAAAGTGTCCTCATTTTTATCAAATGCGAAATGGTTCTCCAAAGTCTCGATAACGATGTTTCACATTTGTACTTTTTGAAAGGTGATACTCAAGATCAACCGGTGTTCTTCTAAACTATTTTCAAAATGAGGTTTTCATTTTTTTAAACCTATCCATTCCCGTTTAAGGGCTGGGTATGTATGTATGATGTTCGCGTTCTCATTATGATGTTTGCTCCCGAGTATGATCGAATTGGCGGTGTGAGCGTTGAGTCGCTTTCCCCACATTTGTCGTGCTAGCCCTCTGTGAGAGGTGGAATGTTGGTATTGAATATTGTCGCCTCGTAGTGATTTCTGCGTTGTCGCGCATGTGCGAGCTGTTAGAGCTTGGTTTGGTATGACCGTGTGCATCGGTGATGGTTCCGTTATGTTTCGGTTGTTTAATGACATGTTACCTTGCTCCCGTTTTATGAATTTCGTGGGCGAGGTCGAAGGTAATACCCGTACTATTTTGAATTCGGTATTTTCTCTTTCTCCAGTCTATCGATTCGCTCATGTTCGTTGATACTTTATGAACTTGTTCTGTATTTTGGTTTCATCGTCCGAACGAACTGTGATCTTGTTGTGGGTTGATCTGGTTACCGCTGTGACTTTTCCGAGTTCGGTTCAATTCTTGTGAACCTTGTTCGGAAGTAACATCTTTTGGTTCTACTAATTCTTTTATTCGAAGTGGATCGGATTTGGAACTCTTGTATTTTCGACTCTGTCGACTCTTTTATGTTCCTTAACATTTTCTGAGCTTTCCATGTCCCTTACTTTTGTTAATCGAACGAGGGTGGTATTGTTTCGGAATTACTCGTTTGTCGTTGTGACTTTTCAATTGCTATTCTCTTTCCTGTGGATCTTATGTGAGTGCGCATCTTATTGTTTTCACCGGATCATGTGTTGTCTCGAGTCGAGATGTGAACCTCGGAGTTGTCGGTTGAACCTTATTGTTCTTCGTGATCCGAACATGATTATTCGATTTTTGTTGTCTCGATCGTTGTGATTCGATTATTGATTGTTCGATTTTTGTTGATCTCATTTCGTGACTGTTGAACGTTCAGACTCCTTCGTAATTCCCTTAAGTTCGGGAAATTAGTCTCGTTTTCGATCTTCCAACCCTTGGGCGGTGGAATTCCGTATTTGTTCAGCGATTGGCTCGCGTTTTGATTGATGTACCGTTGGGTTGGTCAATCGTATTGATTTTCGTTCGTTGTGTTTTGTGATTGTTCGGATAATTTACTTGATTGTATTATCCATTTGATGATGCTTGTCACTTGTTGGTTTTATTATATCCCTAACGGTGACGTTGTGTTGGTCGTCGTGGAGCGTGTTTTCACACCGTATATTCCGTTGCGTTGTTTGTAACGTTTCGCCGTTGGGCGTTAGTTACGCGTTTCTTGCGTATCTCGTTGAGTTTTCCTGGCGGGATATTGCTTCTCCCTACTTATTTTAAGTTTCGGGATGAAACTTCTTTTAAGGAGGGTAGAATGTAATATCCGCAATTTTCAATTTTCGGTAAATTTCTTTTTTCCGTCCGGAGTCCGTTTTGACGACTCTCTCATGACCGTTTCGTCATTATGAGAATGATTAATTCTACACTTTTTGACATCCGAGTTCGTTTCGGTGTCGTTTTGTTGAGTTCCGTGCTTTTTGACGACTTTTCCGCACTTGAGTTCGATTCTTGCGAATATCGTCCGAAACTGCTGTTTCGAGTTTCCCGTAAGTCCGTTTGACTTTGTTAGACGTGTTGTGAACTTCGGTTTAGTTATGCGATCATGTATCGTGATTTTCGGACGTTTTGGGCCATTTTCGTAATTTCCCAAAGTTTGGGGTAATTACTTTCCGTTGTCGAATTTCGAGCCTTCGGGTGGTCGGAATCGTGTGTTCTCCTAGTGCTCGAATTCATCTTTGCGAGTATTTCGTAACCGTATCCTCGATTCGTATTCAGGTTCGGGTTTCGGGGTCGTTAGGGCCGTCGGAGTTGGCCCCAGCCGAGTCATGGCCGGGCAATCTGGGCCCAGGCCGGCACTGGCCGAGTTACGGCCGGTAGTGCTCGGCAGTTGTACCGTGGGCCGCGGCACATGCCGGCAGGGCCGTGGCACACCCGTCCGGGCCGCGGCACACTCGTGTGGCATCTTCGGCCAAACCCGACTGTACCGGGTGCCGCGGCACACGCCGGCCGGGCCGCGGCACACTGCCGATCACTGGGAGCCATTTTTGGGCCTGTGCCGCGGCACACTCCCGCTGGGCCGCGGCACACTGTGCAGCCTATTTAAGGTCCTGCAGATGGGTTTTTGGCTATTTTTCTCCTTCTTCTCCTTCTCTTCCGCGGCTGAGGATGTGCTTACCATAGAGCCAAGTTGTTTAACAACAAATCCTCGAAGTTATTGTGGTTATATCTTCAATCAATCATCCGTTATCATCCTTTGATCCAGCGAATCAAGGTAATCTTCCTTAGAACCCTAATTTCGTGAATTTGGGGGTTTTTGCATTTTTGTCCGATTCGTTCCGTGTTGTTGATTAATTCATGATGGGTATGATTAATCTTGGTAGTATTCTTGTGTTTAACATCATTTAATCCATTGTTCTTCGTCGAATATTTCTTGATTTCCTTCGAATCGACTTTTTGGGGGATTTGTTCTCGATCTCGTTTTCCATCCGTTTTTGTTGGATAAATTGTGGTTAAATGATGTTGTTAAACACATTCTATGGATTGTATATCCATATTTCAACTTGGAATTCCGTTTTCGTATTTTGTCAGGACGAATCGTGTCCTTGGCCGTTTTGGGGAAAACACTCGAACTTTCGTCATTCGTTCTTTGAATTCAACGGCTTTAAGTCGTGCTATGGAATTCATTTTCATTGTTGTTATTGTCCTTCGTAGTTTATTATCGCGAGTTGGCGTTCGGTGGAGTCGGCGGGTTCGTAGTCGGTTCGTGTCAACCTACTTCGATCGATTCTCCGTGTTGTTCTTATTCGAGGCAAGTACCTTGCCCATACTTTTCTTATTTTATGGATATGATGATCGGTGATCGTCTTGGTGTGTTTGTTTGGTTGTTTGAAATGAGGTTTCAAAAGATTTCGGTTTGGCCTCGTTAAAGGCTCTCTTTCAAAACGCGTGTGTGTTTTGTGAACGGTGTGTTTTGGGAATTGTTTATGATTTGATTATTTTGAATGTTGAAGGCTTTGATGATATCCCTGCTATTTAAAGTTATGGAATCGTGTATTCCGTGTTTAATCTTGTTATTGTGTTTTGAAGAGTTTGATAACGGCGTCGAGTAAGTGGCCATCTCTAGTAAGTATTCTTGATGAACTTACATTCTTAGCATATTAGTATTGCATGAGTAACGCGTGTGTGTGTGTATGCTCACTACGAGTTAGATCCGACGGGGTCTCGGTAGGGCTCCACGAAGCTGTGGAACCGCGAGCTTGCTTTTAACCACTGTGGGTTAGATCCGACGGGGTCTCGGCAGGGATCCACGAAGCTGTGGGTCCGCGGTTAATTGTGGTGCATTTTGCAAATGTGGTTTGATTATTGACATTTCCGGAAATGAGTGCTTTTAAATGGTTTTCATGATTGCATGCATTGACTAAGTGTGTAAGAGGTAAGTTGTTCGTTTGGCCTACTTTTCTAGGATGGCTCTAGAGTATTTTGTCGTTTATGTTAAATCCTTTATTTGCGGATTTTGATGTTGGGAGACGAACCTTGTGGTCGTTCTTGTGTACTGTGAGTTGATGAGATTTGGGGCTAAAATCCCAATGGTTTTGTAAAGGTCATTTTTCGGAAAGTTAACCTTTGGGGCGGTGACCCCTTTCGTCTTTTGGGTTTTGACAAGCGGGATTTGATAATCCTAAATTGTTTTCTATTAAAACTCTCGATGGCATTCTAAACCGTTTTATAAATTATTTCCATTGATTTGTGATCTTTCGATTTTGAAATGTTTTCTCAAACTCTTGCCTCGGGAAGTATTTTTCGTTTCGTTTGAATCTTTGAGGATTCCTGGTTATTGTTATTCGTGGAATGTGAATTGTATGGATCGTATTTGCACTTTGTTCTTGCACTAGCAAAACAGTGGAGTTTCGCTAACCCCCGAGTATTCGGGGGTGGATGTCTATTGTTGCATTCAGGTTTTGGAGCATAACACAGGGTCGGCACGAAGGATGATGAAAGACGATCGATACTAATCACATGTGGAACCGTACTTTGTTTATTGGTTCAGTTGTATTTTATGTTCCGCTGATATATTTTTCCCGTTGTACGGGTGTGGTTGTATTTTGACCCCTGCGTGGGCATGAGTTGTATTTGAGTTGTATGTATTTATTGAAAGACCAAATCGGTCTACTGAGACATTTTAGCCCTAAAGGCATGGTTGAGTTGTTATATGTTGTTACCAGCCTGGTAGATTCTTGAGGAAAGGTTCTACGACGTGTAATATCCCTGAGCGAATTGGGGGTATTACATTTTGTAACTCTTTATTTTATTATTATTATTATTATAACTCTCTATTTTATTATTATTAGAGTATTTTTTTAATTAACTCTTTATTTTATTTATTTTTGTTTTTTTTTTGTATTTTTATTACTTTTTTATCATTTTTTTATTATTTTTATCTTTTTTTTTTAAATTTTTGTTTTTTTAGTTTCGGTTCTTTTTCATTAAATTCGTTTGATTTTGAATTCTTTTTTGGTTATTTTGAATTGTTAGATATTATGGTGCTATTAATCGCATTGGAAAAATGTTGTTGGAAAATATAATTTCTATATTTTACTACTTTTTTATATTTATTAAAATCAAAATAACTACGAAATAAGTTAAGAGTTATGATGGTTCATAACTAACTAGTTTATTTATTGGTAAATTAAAATTGAAAAATGCTGAAAAAGAAATATCAAACCAATATAATATAAAAACGGAAATTGAAAAATCGAAACTTAAAAAAAGATAAAGAAGTTGACAAAAATGATAAAGAAAAAGTAATAAAAAACAAAAAGATAAAAAAATAAATAAAATAAAGAGCTAATTTCAATGTACTCAAATAATAATAGAATAAAATTTTATTATTAATAATAATAATAATTATAATCATAAAGAGCTAATTACAACATACTCAAATAATAATAATAATAATAATAATAAAATATAAAAAGACGAAAATACCCTTCAAATTAACGATCAAATAACAGAATTATTGGTCAAATGGCTAAACTCGTAACGGATCAAAAACCACAAGGACATGACCCGCTGAAAAAAAAAGTATACGGATTAAACCTGTGAAACCCGACAAACCACGAGGACTAAACCCGTAACGGATCAAAAACCACAAGGACATGACCCGCTGAAAAGAAAGTATAGGGACTAAACCTGTAAAACTCGAAAAACCAAAGAACAATTTATGTAATTAACCCTTAATAAAATGATGTGCATTGCTCTGTACGATACAAATAACCTATAAAATAACAAATCAAATCTCTTTCGAACGAATGATTAGATAAATAATTAAAAGGTGAAATTCAGTTGATCATATACGTCATATACATATACATCTCGTTCATCACTTGATCCATGGAAAAACTTTTAGTAAGTGTAAATAAATAATATAAAAATAATTAGATTTGAGTTTTTTTTTTCTCCTAAAAGAGAAAATTATCAAATTGGCCCCAGATAATGTGTGGATTAATTAAAAAATCGTCTGCATCTCTGGAGACCAAAAACCACATCTCTCTCCTCGCTTTCTCAATTTTGCCGCCAGTGTAGTTTTCCGTACATCGGAATGACGCGACGATACGCAAAAATAGTGGTTCCATGTCAGACCATGCGGGAAAGATAATACAAACTTGCAATAATAAAAAATAATAATATAATTAATAATAAAAAACCACTGTTCATTTTCACAAAATAATAATAAAAATGATAAAAAAAATATTAAAGCCTACAAAATATAAAAAAAATCTAAAAAAAGTTTAAAAAAAGTTCCGAACTTAATTTTTTTTATTTAAAAAATCTGGAAAATTAAAAAAAAATGGAACTCTAGGTAATTATTTTAAATTGTCATATATTAATATAAAAATATTAGAATTTTTTTATTTAAAAATTCGAAAATAATTATTCCAGAATTCTGAAATTTTTAAATTCAAAAAATTCTAATATTTTTATATTAATATTCCAGAATTAAAAATACTTACCTATTCCAATTTTTTTTTATTTTTCAGATTTTTTAAATATAAAAAATTAAGTTCCTATCTTTTCTTAAACTTCTTTAGATTTTTTTATATTTTTTAGGCTTTTATATTCTTTATTATTTTTATTATTATTTTGTGAAAATGAATAGTAGTTTTTTATTATTAATTATATTATTATTATTTTTTATTATTACAAATTTGTATTATCTTTCCCACATGGACCCACTATTTTTGCCACGTGTCAGCCACGTGTCGTCCACGTTAGCTCCGATGGCCAGAAAATACTCCGGCCAGCGACAGAGGACTAAATTGGCAAAAGCAGGGGGATATGAGGGTTTTTTTAGTCCGTCGAAGACAGACGAGACTTTTTGGCCAATTGATCCTAAATACGGAACCCATTTGATAATTTTCTCCATCCTAAAACAATAACTACGTTTTAAAAAATTCTATATATCTTACATTTTCACATGCACATTGTATGCATAAGAAACGTGTGTGGCATAATTCTTTAATAAAAAAGTACGAAGTTTCCTCGCACAAAATTATCACTTAGGGGCTGTTTGTTTGGCTCTTAATGGTTACATTAAGAGCCTATCTCTGAATTCCTAAGAGGCGAGGACTGTTTGGCAAAAAAAATATGACCTCTTAATGGTTACAATAACCTATTAACCATTAAGCATCCATACACTCTCTCAACCATTAAGAGGCAAACAATTTCCAGATTTACCCCTCCTCTTAAATTAAGAATTATTATTCATAATTATTATTATTATTATTTTTTAAATAAATTTAAATAAAAAATATTAGACATAATTATTATTATAATTTTCTATTGAATTAAATTAAAAAAATATTATACATAATTATTATTATTATTTTAAATGAATTAAATTAAAAATTAAATTAAAACATATTATGCATAATTATTATTATTTCAAATGAATTAAATTTAAAAATATTATACATTATTATTATTATTATTATTATTTTAAATGAATTAAATTTAAAAATATTATACATAATAATTATTATTATTATTATTTTAAATGAATTAAATTTAAAAATATTATACACAATTATTTATAAAAATTAAGGTTTTTATTTATAAAAAGGAGAGGTTTTGGTACGCAGGGGGGGAATGGGATTTTTAATCGCTACTTTTATACAGAAGGGTAAAATGGTAATTTGTTACTATTCAGAGTTACCATTCAGAACAGTTACCAAACAACCAAATTTCATTCTGCACTCAACCATACAGAGCCTCTCAACCATTCTGACCTCTCAATCATTCTGCACTAAATCATTCAGCAACTGCCAAACAACCCGTTAGAGAGTAAGCAGTTAAGAGCATGTTTAGTTACGGAAAAGTATTCCATTATTCTATTCTAAATTTTTCAAGAGTATTCCAAAATATTTCGTTTTCATAAAAATATGGAAAATTGGAGAAAACAAGTTCAGAAACAGTCCAGCTTTCTAATTTGGAATATGCAAATTCCATTATTCCAATTTTTTGGAATACTCCAGTTCAAATTTGGAAAACAATCTGAGATTGTTTTTCAAATTTTGACTTGGTTTTCCAGAAAAATTGAATATTGGAATACCGCCTATTCCAAATTATTCAAACTGAACTGTGTCTGAACATGTTTTCCAAATTCTCTTGTATTCTAGAATATTATTTTGAAAAAGTGGAATACTTTTCCTGAACTAAAGAGGGCTTTAGGAATTCTAGAAACTACTGTGTGACCTTTTCTTCATAATTCCTTGAGAAATTTTTTGTTCGCACTAATAATTTTGGGCCGTTTTTGAATTTACACTAATAACTTTTTTTTCACACTCGACACTCAAAGTTTTGTTAACTTTTCGACGTTACACCAAATTATGGACGACGTCAATTTGTCCGTTAGTTTCCGTTAATAAGGATAAAATTAGGGTTAAAGACACACATAAATCTTTTGCAGGTGTTTCAAATTATACCAAAAAAATTTAAATTTAACTTTTAATATTATTGTATTTAAATCATTAATAAAAAATAAAAAAAGTAAAATAAAAGTAAAAAAAACTTATTCCATGGAAGGAGTTCTGATTCATTCCCGTTGTATTTACATTTCTTTTTCTAAAATTAATGTTAAAAATTATAATAAATTCAAAATAATTATTTAAATTTAACTTTCAATGTTATTGTATTTAAATAATTAATAAAAAATAAAAAATAAAATAAAAATAAAAAAGCCTTCTTCCATGAAATGAGCTTCCATCGCAGGAAGCTCTGATTTGGAGCGTCCTACCGTGAAATCTTTTAATGTGAACAAAAAATTTTAAAAATATTTTAATTTATTTATATATTATTTATAAAATAAATTATAATGTTCTAATTTTATTTAAAAAATTTATTTTTTATAAAATTAAATTTTCTTAATTTTTAGAATAAATATTAGAACATTAGGACATTGTAATGTTATAAAAAGTAAATTTATAAACAAATGGAAAGTTAGAACATTATAATTAATTTTATAAATGAAAAATAAATAAATTAAAACATTTTTTAAATTTGTGTTTTAAATTAAAAGCTTCCAAACGCTCCAAATCAGAGCTTGCTTCCATGGAAGCGGAGCTTTGAAGAAGGCTTCTTTAATTTACTTTTACTGTTTATTTTATTTTTTATTATTTATTTAAATATAATAATATTGAAACTTAAATTTAAATAATTATTTTGGATTTATTATAATCTTTAACATTAATTTTAGAAAAATAAATGTAAGTACAACGGGAATGAATCAGAGCTACTTTCATAGAATAAGTTTTTTTTTACTTTTATTTTACTTTTTTTATTTTTTATTAATTATTTAAATATAATAATATTAAAAGTTAAATTTAAATTTATTTGGGTGTAATTTGAAATGCATGCAAAAGGTTTATGTGTGTCTTTAACCCTAATTTTACTCTTATTACGGAAACTAACGGATAAATTGACGTCATCCATAATTTAGTGTAACATCGAAAAGTTAACAAAGGTTTGAGTATCGAGTGTGAAAAAAAAAGTTATTAGTGTAACTTCAAAAACAGCCAAAAGTTATTAATGTAAAGAAAAATTTACCCTAATTCTTTTGAAGGTAATCTGTGCCGGCTCTACTTTAAGTCTAACAATATCATCGCTTTGGCCCCCGAAAAATGCGTGAATTTGGGGCCCAAAATTTTTAAACCATATGTATTAACTATAGATATATATTTAATTTTTATTTTAAAATAAAAGAACAACGATTCTCCTCTTCGCGACGGCGACACCTCATTCATCGATAAGTTTGTTTTTTCAAGCATCTATATATATATAAAGAATGAGTTTCATGTTTTAATGTGAGCATTAATGACATTAGCTAAGAAACTCTATTATCATGTATGTCAATACATAATAATCATGTGTAAGTTTTTTTATCATGTTCATTTATTAAATAGGCTCATTCAATTACCGTAATGCACAAATTTTCTTATTTATTTGTTTGTTATCTTTGGTAAAGCTGAAAATATAAATACACATTTTAGTATTGGAAAAAATTGTCATTCTAATTCAGCTTAAAAAGGACAATTAAACTAAAATATATTTAAAAATTTGAGCTTATACAGTTTTGAGAACACACATACCACGAATTACATGCACATGACACAAAATAACATTATTTACATAAAAAAAGTACTCTATGAACAACTAAGAGTGCAATTTTTTACATCTAAAAAATATAAACAACTAAGGAGTAAGAGTGAAATATGTAATAAAAAACATAATATTTGCCATAAGGAAAGTATAAAAATGTGTGAGAAAAATTAATTCAAATATGTAGCATCGTAGGCGTAATAAGTGTTTGATTAAATGACAACAAATTATTCATTTTAGATGACCGTACATGTTTGGTAACTTGACTATATAGATATCAATTCGATATCTTAATATGTTATATATGAACCCATTGTTTGAAATCAACCTCATATAGTACCCCACATATTGACGCTAGGATGCACCATCGAATAAGCTATATAGGATAGTTCGATGCTACTAATTAAAAAGAAGTTCGTATTGATTTCTGTAAACACGAACAAATATTTGGCTTCAATGAGATATAATCCATCTTAAGAAATGCACATGTAATTTTTTTCTGGTGTTAGTATCATGGATAAATATGTTGCACATTTTGAGTACAAGTCATTTTAACCTGTCAATAACCCAGCCTAGGCGATACTTGATATTAAATACGTTATATAAAAATACGATGTTTTAACTTAGAATAATTTCACGCGAAAAACAAAAACTGTGAATGCTCAGGCCTTGAAATAATATGTAATATAAATATGATATTCGATATTATCGAAAATAAAGTACCCGTGCTTTAAGGTGAATAAAGCCCGTGCATCGCACGGGCCATGATGTCTCGTTACATTTAGTTTTTAAGTCATCACTAAGCTGTTACTTATTAGAGTTGTAAAATTAGTTATTTGAATTTGAACATTAGGATAATTCATGTCGGATTTGTGAAATTAGTTTGGCAACGATGAATATCTGTTGAAGTATATGCATTTTTCTTTCTCCCGATAGCTTACAGTCAAGGAAAAGAATATAATTGATAAAGTTGATTATTCTACTTTAATTCATGCTTTTACTTCTTAACGTTCTAAAAGACACATGTTTAAATAATATATTGTGTCGTTTTAAATTGGAATGAAATATTCTATTCACTAATTTTGTATTAATTATCAAACTAATTTTTATTTTAAAATTACGAACTTCTAAAATGAAAGCCTCAATCAAAAAGTTGCTTTTGGTCCCCAAATCCCGCAGGGCCGACCTTGCTTCGGACATCAAAATCACATCTCAGACTCCCAATGAAAATTATAGCATTAATAATATTCGCTAAATATTTTACTACTCGCAAATGTACGGAATAGATGTAGAAAATGACGAGCAAAGTCATATTCCAGAGACACTAATTATTTCTATTTTATCAAGTATTAAATCACAATGGTTTCAATTTTATCTTGAGGGTCGATGTTTGAAAGAATTATTAACTAATTAACTAAAAAGAACAAAACAATAATAAACAAGTACTACATTTTTTTAATATCATATGGGATAAGAAAACAATAACTACTCTTCCGAAAGACGTTGTTTACAATTAAATATCGGCGACTTCACGCGACAATGGGAGTGCTGTCTCAAGCGAACCCGCCCAAAGGATTCAACATGAATCATCGGCAGACGATCGAATTCGCGAACTCGTCACGGATAAGTTGGGCCCAATAATTAAGAATCACTTGGCGAACGACTCATTATATGTGGTAGTTGAAGATATTTAATAATCAATCATCTGGATATACATCTCGCAATTTAATTGGTAGAATTATAGGAGACCGTGAATATTGTCCCGATGACTAATCAAATACTATAATCTTGCAACCCCGATAAAAAAAAAGTATTACCTACTACTAACATTACGTAGAGACATACAAAAGAATAATAAATGAAGAAGCTGTGTGTAGGGGTCTTCACTCATATACACTGTACATGTGGCATAAGTTCTCATACAACTGTCCCAGAATTTCCAAAGACTAGGAATCTTCATGGCCCAGAAACAATAAATAAACACTAGAATAACTTAGTGATGAATTTGCCAACCACCTAATTACTCAACTTAGTTCATCAGCATAGGGGATGTTCATCATCAGATGATTCAGATCCTTATGTATTTTGCGTTTCCTATGGAGATCTTTATGTTCAATTTTTTCCTGCCAACATGATAATCAAGAATTATCATAATCTTAAACAATAGTATATGAATGAATGGACTTCCATTAATTTTACTTCTTGTTTTATTTTAATCTTGATGATAAAATTGTACATACTCTTAGGCGATATGATGACCTCTATTTCTAATAAGTGTGTTTCTCACTTTTTCGAAATGAAATTTTACCACAAATAACTTTTTAATTATCATGAAAAATTAATGAAAAATAATATTATTAAAATATTAAAAAAATAATATAATTTTTATATTTATCGGTATTAACTAAATAGAAGAGTTCAATAATAACAAACTCAAACGACACTTAGGCATGAGGGAGTGGTACCCTAATACCCTGAGAGTGCCACATCACCTCTAACCAATAAAAATCTTCCAACTCAAAACTACCCCAATTCTACCCTAACACTACCCTACGTGGAGGGAGTGGTATCCTAATACCCGATTTTTTTTTTCATTAACTGCAAAAATCCAAACCATTATCTTCTTCTTCTTCCTAGCCACCTGCAAGACCTGCAAATTTTTTTTTTTTTTGGGCTAAATTAGCCGTTTCACACGCATCACACGCTCCCCCAACGGATACATTTCTAACGTTAACATGCGGGTTTCGAGTTCGATTTTTCTACTCGATGAAGGTACCCGAGCTAGGCGGGGCGGTGTACCCGCTCGAGCTCAACTACTCGATTGGGTACCCGCTGCCCACTCCGTACTGCCTTATGACTTATGAGGTAACAGTATATATTGTTCATGTTGTATTTTTTATTTTATGTTTAGTTTTGTAGTATATGTCTAAGGGAAATATTAATATATCATATGAAAACTAATTACCTTGTAAAATCTAGAAATTTTTGTAGGTCATTGATATTAGTGATCTAACGATTGTAGATGAGTAGAATTATATGTATTTATGTATTTTTTTATTGCATTATTTGTTGCATATACTAGCGATCAGTTTGATGCAACAAATAATAACAAATATGCAATGGAATTACTTAATAATGTAATTAGTTTCTATATTTCACCATTAAGTGTGTTTCCATCATAGTCAATCCCGTCGTCCAAGTATTATAACCCTATTGTCAAAAAAAGAAAAAAAAATATTATAACCCTAAACCCCTCGTGTATATATACTTGTGAATACATACCTAGCCGCCGCCAAAGCCTAGTTTTAGTTCTTGCCACTTAACCCTATTTCTTCTCCCTCCGTTGCGGGCCATGGTAGGACAACAGGAATGGTAATGGGGCGCAGCGGGTCGGATACTGACCCGACCCATAAGATGAATGGATTAGGGCAAGTCGATCCACTACGGGTCACGGGGCAGTGTGGATGGACCCATGTAGGATAAAATATCACTTTAAAATTAATACAATGAATATTTTTATGAGGTTTTTATATAGTATTTCATTTCTATAATATATGTTATTTATAAAACTTGTTATTATTAACATAAATATATAAGATATAACAATAAATGTATAAAAGAGTATATAAATATATAAAGTATATATAAAAATTGCATATAAAATATATTAAAAAACTAAAAAAATTGCGCGGGGCGGGCGGGACGGTTGCCGACGGGGCAAGAGAGATATCCAGACTCGCCCCGGCCTACTGCGGGTGATGGGTCGGAACGACTAGGGCTGTGAACAAACTTAAAAGTTCGATTCGGTTCGTAGGATTCGGCTCGAAAAAGTTCGGTTCGTGGCTCGATCCGGGACACCAAACATAGAGCCAAACTATATAAAATAGGATTCAGCGAATCGGACCGAACGGTTCGGCTCGATTCGAGGGGCTTTGGCCCAAGACATAAACCCCTCCCATCCCAGGTCGAACCATTCGGCTTCGGCGAATCGGACCGAACTATATTCGAACTATACTGGACTTATGGAGTTATATTAGACTTTAACTCGAGCCGAATCGAACTATATTCGAACGGTTCGAAAATTCGAGCCGAATCGAATCGAACTATAAAAAAAAAATTAGCCTTCGAGCCGAATCGAACCTCAAAATTCTGAGGTTTGAAAGATACGAGCCGAATCGAACCTAAGGTTCGAATAAGTTTGAGTCGAGCCGAACCCTGTGAAGGTTCGGTACAGTTCGACTCGTCTACAGCCCTAGGAGCGACCCATACCTCATGGTCAGGACGGGATAGTGCCGGTCGGGATAAATTGCCATCTTCGTCAATACTCCACTCTTATTCACATGATCAGTAGAGATGTTAAACGGGCTAGCCCTAGCGGGCTTTGGGCTAAACGGTCCGGGCCAAAAAAGTCTGGGTTTACGGGCTAGGAAATATCGGCCTAACCCTAACCCTAACGGGTTTCGGGCTAAACGGGCAAAATACTTAAAAAATCTATTTTTTACCTTTTTATAAGCCATAAACAAAAAAATAGCCATATGGGTGGGTTATGGTGAGAAACTCTTAGTGTAGGAATATAGGAAAACATACGTCCGTCTAGCACATCTTTCATATGTGTGTAGCACAATCAGATTTGTTATGTTGCACAGATTTTTAATATGTGAGTTTAGCACATATTTCATTCTTTCGTAGCACAGATTTTAAATAGGTTAAATCTAGCACATCTTCCATCGCATCATAGCACAAACAGCATCAACACGTAGCACAACCTCACTTAATTTATATATTTCAGTTCACGTAACACCCACAACACAAACACGTAGCACAACTGAGTATAAATCTTAACCATTGATCTAGCTCAATCAAAGACCCAAATTCATTCTTATTTCCTATGAAATTTACCTTTCCTACCTGAACCAATGCATCTATATATATATACATATATATATATATACACACTATATTAACAAATACGGTAACAATAAATATTATATATATAATATTAATATATGTTATATATAGTATTAATATAAGTTAAAATTAGCAATATAATATATATTAATATAATATATATATATATATATATAGGTGTGTGTGTAAAATATAGCAATATGTTGTATAATTTTTTTTTTGCCCGCAGGCTAATCGGTCCGGGCTAAAAAGACCCGAATTTAAACGGGCTGCAAATTAACGACCCCCACCTATTTTTTAGTGGATTAAACGAGCTGGCCCGGCGGGCCCGAGCCCATTTACGTATCAAATTTGTTGGAATCGTTAATCATTTTAATTTTATTTTGTAAAATTAAATATCATAGGATCGATCTACGTTCCGAGTAGATGATCGTGGTATATTCACTTTCTCTAAACCGATTCCTCGTGAGTGAGAAATAGTGAATTAAAGTTTGTCAATTAATTGTGAATTAATAAGGGATGAAATCCCACATTGAATAATGAGCCATCATTATTCTAGTATATAAGGAGTTACCTTTATGCATGTAATAATTAATGGCACATGTGTATGGGCTTAAAGCCCACACGCGCGCACACGCGCGCGCTGCCGCCGCTGCCCGCCCACCCCGGCCTCGGCCGCAGCCGCGTGCCGCGTGCCGTGGACCTTGGACCTTGGACCTTGGACCTTGGACCTTGGCCTTGGCCTTGGCCTTGGACTTGGACTTGGACTTGGACTTGGACTTGGACTTGGATCTTGGATCTTGGCATTTGGGCTGGTCTTTGGGCCTCTTCGTGGGCTTGGCCGTGAGCTAGGCCTTGGGCTAGCTTAAAGAATTTTTTGGACAAGCTCAACAATGTAGTTGGGCTCGTATGTGCACATAAGGATGTCCAGGTACATCCGTCAAATGGTTAAGGAGCTGATTATAGTCCAGGTACATCCGGACTGTTCAAACTCACCCAGCAGGCGATAACCTCCCAGGTGTTATGAGGAGGTGTTAAGGCTGCCTGTTCAAATTCAAAACGGGCAGTAACCACTGCCTTGAATTGTGTAACTCATGTGTTCAATGCAGGCATGAATGCCTGCATTATGACAGCCTTAAGGGCTGTGTTTACACCCCCCTGCAGTGTGAATGGCCTATAAATAGGCATACATTCCTTTGCTTCTGATATACGAAAATTTTGCAATATTCAAGCATACATCATACACTTCGTCTCTGCATTCATATCATAAGTCAGAGCTCTGTCCTAACCTCGTTTCAGTTCGCTGGAGCTCAGAGGTTTGTGGTGCTACTACCTCCGAGACGTAGCCGTTTTATCTTTAGGGACGACACGCCTAAACCGAGAGCACTACCGGGGCATTTCTCGTCTTGCGGAAAGAGGTCTTCCTCGACTCGGCTTTACCCTACGATTTTATTTATTGTTTATTAGTTGTTTTCGTTTATTTTTTGTTTCTTCTTTCGAGTTGTAATTCTGTTCGAGTTTGTAATTTTCATTTCGTTCGAGTTTGTAATTCCTGGTTTTCGAGTTGTAATTTTGTCTTTTCAGTTGTAATTTAATTTTCGCCCAGCAAGTTTGTAACACAGAAATTTCCAACAAGCGCAAGACGAGAAAACTACTTGCTGAATCCTATAACTGGAAATGACGACCGCTGCTTCCACCGACTCCAACACCACCGCTGCTTTTGCCTCCGCGACCGCCACTTCAAACGTGGCAAACACCATTGCCGCAACCATGTCCAACATGATGAGCTCAATTACCTCATCAACAACTCCATGGGTGTTTTCGAATCCCTTTCTGACTACCGGTGGATCCACCTCGAGTGGCACCGTAAGTTCTACTTTTAGTGGTACCGTTGGATCCATGTTAGGATCTAGTGTTGGAGACTACGGGTTCAACACGAGTGGTTTCTTTTTTGGAACGACCTCGGGGCCAAGGATGATGCCTGCCGCCGAGAGGCCACCAAAGTTTGGTGGAGCCGACTTTAAAAGGTGGCAACAGAAGATGTTGTTCTATTTGACAACATTGGGCTTTGCGAACTTCCTTAAGGAAGATGCGCCACCGGCGCCAAGTGCCCAAGAGACTAGTTTCACGGTCCGAGCTGCCTATGACAATTGGCACAATGGAGACTATCTTTGTAAAAACTTTATTCTGAATTCTTTAGAGGATAGTTTGTACAATGTATACTCTGTTGTAAACACATCAAAAGAGATGTGGGAAGCACTTGAAAAGAAGTACCGTATTGATGATGCAGGTACAAAGAAGTTTGTAGTCGCCAAGTATCTGGACTACAAGATGGTTGACTCAAGGCCTGTCATGGAACAAGTACAAGAGTTCCAACTCATCATTCATGATGTCAATGCCGAGGGAATGGTCCTACCGGATGCTTTTACTGTTGCAACTGTGATCGAGAAGTTGCCCCCCAGTTGGAAAGACTTCAAGAGCTACCTTAAGCACAAGCGAAAGGAGATGACTCTTGAAGACTTGATTGTGAAATTGCGCATCGAGTCTGACGTGCGCAAAAATGACCACAAACCAAAAGGCCTGATTGATGCTAAGGCCAATCTGTTGGAGCATGGCGGTCCCTCCAATAAAAGAGCTCGTCCAAGTGTCCAAAACAAGGTCAAAGAGAAGCAACCAGTCAAGAAGTTTGATGGCGATTGCTTCAACTGTGGTAAACATGGGCACACGGCGAAGGACTGCCGGAAGCCGAAAGCCAACAAGAAGAAGAACCACGTTGCCAACATCGTCGAGTCTAACGGCGAATGGAAAGAGGATGACCTTGCTGCTGTGGTCACCGAAGAAGTCAACCAAATTGAGAACCAAGGTGGTTGGTACGTCGACACCGGTGCGACCGCCCACGTTGGTGCCAATAGGAGCCAGTTTAAGAACTATCAATCTGTTGAGGGGAGGAAGCTCAACACGGGGAATCCATCTTCATCTGAAATTATTGGAGTTGGAGAAGTGGACCTCAAACTTACGTCCGGACAGACACTTACCTTGAATAATGTGCTTCATGTTCCGGATATGACGAAGAATTTGATCTCATGCTCTATACTAGTTAAAAAGGGGTTTAAACTAGTGTTTGAGTCAGATAGAATTATCATAAAAAATTTTGATAGGTTTCTTGGTAAGGGTTACCTCACGGAGGGACTCTTTAAACTTAATGCTTTGGCTAAACGCCATGTAACCAAGTCCAGTAATGCTGATGAAAATGCTACTGCTTCCTCTTACTTGACTGAGTGTTCTGATTTATGGCATTGTAGATTAGGTCATGTGAATCTAAATGCTATAAAAAGATTAGTAAACTTAGATTTACTAAAATTAAATGAAGTCAATACTCAAAACAAATGTGAGATTTGTGTTGAAGCAAAAATGACGAAACTTCCGTTTCATTCGGTAAAACGAAACACAAAACCCCTTGAATTAATTCACACAGATGTGTGTGATTTAAAGTTTGTGCAAACTAGAGGTGGCAAGAAGTACTTTATCACTTTTATAGATGACTGCACAAGATATTGTTATCTTTATCTTTTGAGAAGTAAAGATGAGGCTATTGAAGCTTTTAAGAACTTCAAGAATGAAGCCGAGAATCAATTAGGCTGTCGTATTAAGATGGTTCGAAGCGATAGAGGTGGCGAATATGTAGCCCCGTTTGAGGAATTATGCAACGAAAGTGGTATAATTCATCAAACAACAGCTCCATATGCACCACAATCTAATGGCGTTGCTGAACGTAAGAATCAAACCCTTAAAGATATGATGAATGCCTTATTGATTAGTTCAGGTTGCCCCAGAACATGTGGGGGGAAGCTGTCCTGACAGCCAACTACATATTGAACAAGATTCCATGCAAATGTAAGGATATTACCCCTTATGAGTTGTGGAAAGGTAGAAAACCTTCATACAAATATCTCAAAGTGTGGGAGTGTTTGGATAATATTGAGGTACCTCTACCTAAACAAGTTAAAATCGGACCTATGATGGTCGATTGTATCTTTATTGGGTATGCACTGAACAGTAGTGCCTATCGGTTTGTTATCCACAAGTCAGAAGTTCCTGAAATGACTGTGGGAACAACAATTGAATCAAGGAATGCTGTATTCTTTGAAAACATATATCCTTGTAAGGATAATGATAAAGTTGAGAACAATTCTAGCAATAGAGTTGAAGATGAAGGAACAAGTTCAAAACCCGTGGATGTAGATCTAAAGTCACGTAAGCGATCAAGATCTAATCTAGAAGATGTAGAACCGAGATGCGGTAGTAGAGTTTGGACACCAAAGACATTTGGACCTGACTACATAGCATTCATGTTGGATGAAGAACCAACATCGATCAAAGTAGCTTATGCCAGACCAGACGGGTTGCTCTGGAAAGAAGCTGTTCAGAGTGAAATTGACTCAATTTTACAAAACCAAACTTGGGTTTTGGTTGATTTACCTGAAGGTTGTAAGCCCTTAGGATGCAAATGGATCCTTAAAAGAAAGTACAAGGCTGATGGGTCAATTGACAAGTATAAAGCTCGTTTAGTAGTCAAAGGTTTCAAATAGAAGGAAGGGTACGATTTTTTCGATACCTATTCACCTGTAACGATAATTACACCTATTCGAGTGCTTCTCGCGATTGCTACTTTGCGCGATCTTGAGATTCATCAAATGGATGTTAAGACTGCTTTTCTGAACGGTGATCTGGATGAAGAGATCTATATGGAACAACCTGAAGGGTTTGTAGTACCTGGACAAGAGAAAAAGGTATGCAAACTGGTTAAGTCTCTATATGGATTGAAACAAGCTCTACTACAGTGACACTTGAAATTTGATAATGTAATGTTGTCAAATGGTTTTAAAATAAACGAGTGTGATAAATGTGTTTATATTAAGAACACTAATAACGGTTATGTTATTGTGTGTCTTTATATAGATGACATGTTAATCATGGGTAACAATATATAAGTGATTAACGATACTAAGAACATGTTAAAAAGGAATTTTGACATGAAAGACATGGGGCTAGCCGATGTGATTCTTGGAATGAAAATTTTGAGAAAATCAGATGGAATCATCTTGATACAATCTCACTATGCTGAGAAAGTTCTCAATAAGTTTAATGCTTTTGATAGCTTGCCGGCTAAGACCCCAATAGATTTAAATGATCACTTGAGCAAAAATCGAGGGGACCCCGTTGCACAAAAAGAATATGCACGAGTCATTGGGTGTTTAATGTATCTTACAAATTGCACTCGACCCGATTTAGCTTGCGTTGTGAACAAATTGAGTCATTACACGAGCAATCCAAGCAAAGAGCATTGGAAAGCTCTCGTTAGAGTTTTGAGGTACTTAAAGTATACTCAAAACCTTGGGCTACACTATTCGAGATACCCCTCGGTACTTGAAGGGTACTGTGATACGAATTGGATATCCGATACGAAAAGTTCATTTTCTATAAGTAGTTACGTGTTTACCATTGGGGGTGGAACTGTCTCGTGGAAGTCCGCGAAACAAATGTGTATAGCCCGATCCACCATGGAATCGGAATTCATAGCTTTGGACAAAGCTGGTGAAGAAGCCGAATGGCTCAGAAACTTTAGAAGATATTCCATGTTGGTCAAAGCCAGTACCAGCGGTGATGATACACTGCGATAGCCAAGCTGCTATTGGTAGGGCAAGAAGTAACGTGTATAATGGGAAGTCTCGACATATTCGTCGACGTCATAATACCGTGAGACATTTGATCAAAAGTGGGGTTATCTCTATTGACTATGTGAGGTTATTGGATAATCTAGCGGATCCGCTAACCAAAGGGTTAAAACGTGATCAAATGAATAAATTGCTAGAGGGAATGGGTTTAAAATCCACAAATTGAGAATTATCATAGTGGTAACCCAACCAAGATGACTGGAGATCCCAAGAACTTGGTTCAATGGGAGAACTAAGCTATGAGAGTTCGTGTGAAACACTCATATAGTTTATTCCCTTTAGAGCAATTGAGTGTTGAAAGCTTTCCTAGTGGTGAGGTTAAGTCTATGACTTTTAATGATTTCTAATGTAATACCCGTAATTTCGATTTCCGGTAATTTCTTTTTTTTCCGGAGAAAGTCCATTTTGACGACTCGCTCATGACCGTTTCGTCATTCCGAGAATGATTAATTCTTAACTTTTTGTCATCCGAGCTCGTTTCGGTGTCGTTTTGTTGAGTTCCGTGCTTTTTAGCGATTTTTCCGCACTTGAGTTCGATTCTTGCGAATCTCGTCCGAAACTGTTGTTTCGAATTTCTCGTAAGTTCATTTAATGTTATTATTCATTTTTCAAGCTTCGTCTTGGTGTTTCGATCATGTATCATGTATTTCGGACGTTTTGGGCCATTTTCGTAATTTCCCAAAGTTTGGGGTAATTACTTTCCATCGTCGAATTTCGAGCCTTCGGGTGGTCGGAATCGTGTGTTCTCTTAGTGCTCGAGTTCGTCTTTGTGAGTACTTCGTAACCGTATCTTCGATTCGTATTCAGGTTCGGGTTTTGGGGTCGTTCGGGCCGTCGTTCGGGCCCAGGCCGGCGAGTTCTGGCCGGTAGTGATCGGCGATTACGTCGTAAGGCGATTCGTATGTAAGGCCACGGCGATTACGTGCGTAACGGGCGGCGATTTAAGCGATGACTTCGATTCGTCGTAAGCCTTGGCGATTCGTCGTAACCCGGCCGATCGGCTTTATTTAAGGCCAAAGACGTTTTCTTGACCATTTTCACTCGGTTTTCTTCTCTTCATGGTGGGGTGTGTTGATCAAGGAGAGATGTTGTTGGACAATAAATCCATGAAGTCTTGGAGTTCATATCATCAATCATCAATCCTATAACATCCTCCGATCTACCGAATCAGATCAGATTTCCTAGAAATCTAGTTTTGGGGAATTTGGGTATTTTGGTTGTTTTCGTCCGATTAATCCGATTTAACTTAGGATTATGATGGATTGATGAATATTTAGATGTATTATATCATTTCCTTTATTATTCCATGGTTGGATCGCATCGATTCGTTGTTTGGGTCGAGTTCTTGACCGACGCCTTGAAGGTGTCCGGTAAAATGTCTTAGAGGGGTTTTCGGGCGTTCTACGATTATCCTTCCTCGTATGATCGATGATTTATTTATTATATTGTTGCTAGGGTCGAGTTTCTTGTGAAGAAACCGTGTTGAACCCTTCTGTTCGTTGTCGTCTTCCTTTTCGTTAGCATCGGGCGTTCCGAAGCTTCCCGGTTGAGCCGTATCCGTTCGTGGTTCCGTGCTCGTGGTATCGAGGCAAGTACCTTGTCCATACCATTCTTGTTTTGTGGATATGATAATTGGTGATCATCTTGGTGTGTTTGTTTATTTGTTTGAAATGAGTTTTCAAAGGATTCGGCTAGCCTCGTTAAAGGCTCACTTTCAAAACGCGTGTGTTTTGTAAATTGTGTGGGTTGTAAGTGACTACATGAATCCTTTGGATATATTTGGTGTTGATGTTGCGCTTGATAATGTGTGTGTACGTGTATTGCTTATTTCCGTCGCATTATGGTTGACGTGCGTTTTGTTATTTATTCGTGTGGTCGTGGACTGACGGATGAATTATGTGAATTGGTGTATCGATTTGATAATTGTTACAACGATTGACTGTGTGCTTGATGTTTGTGATAATGTGGATACTTGTTGTGAGAAACGTCATATCCGAACCTCGAGGCGGGCGTGCACTCGGCACGGTGTATCTTTGCAATGTGCGGCTCCATATAGGTGGTGAACGCCGTTGTTACCTAATGCGCGCGCAGGCGGCTCTTGCGGGAGTGACGCCGGTGCGGTGACATGTTCAATGAGCAACCAACATGATGGAAGTGAACGCGGTACAGTGCGCAAGGGGCGCTGGCGAGCTTATTGGTTACGGGTATTTGAGTGATAGCTAAGACCCGTTCTGAAACGATGTTCGTATCTCAAATTCTTTCAACTCACTTTTAAATGTTTTTCTTGATATAGACCGCGATTCGTGTTTTTGAAAGATTGTTTCAACTTGTTTTTAAAGCGTTGGTATCAGGGTTAATTAACCAAGGAGGTTTGACGAAATCCCCGAGGGTTAATTAATCGGGGGTCTTGAGCAGGATATGTCGAATGAGAGATTGTACCTTTGATTGTATTGTGGTGCTATTCTGTGTATTGGGTCAAGGACCCTGCGGAATGTTGAGATGATTGATCTCGTGTTGATATTATTTGGATTTGGGTCGAGAACCCCGTGTGATGTTGAGATGTTTGATCTCGTGTCGATATTATTTGGTTTTGGGTCGAGAATCCCGTGGAAATATTTGTGAAGACTCATTTGTGTTGATTGAGTGGCTTTCTTGCAAATTGTTTTCTATTAAAACTCTCGATGGCATCTTTAAAACTATTTTATAAATGGTTTCCCTTTATTTGTGATCTTTCGGTTTTGAGAAATGTTTACCAAACTCATGCCTCAGGAAGTACTTTTCGTTACGTTTGGATTTTTGAGGATTCCTGGTTATTGTTATTCGTGAAATGTGAATTGTATGGCTCGTATTTGCACTTTGTTCTTGCACTAGCAAACGGTGGAGTTTGCTAACCCCAGTATTCGGGGTGGATGTCTATTTTGCATTCGGGTTTTGGAGCATAACACGGGTCGGCACGAAGGATGATGAAAGATGAACGATATTAATCACGAGGATCCGTTGATGTCGTATTGGTCTAGTTGTATTTTCTTTTACTGCTGAGATTTTTTCCCGTTATGCGGGGAGGTCATTGTATTTTGACCCCTGCGTGGGTATGTGTTTGGAATTAAGTTGTATGTTTTTGTTGAAAGACCAAATCGGTCTACTGAGTCATCTTAGCCTTAAAGGCGACGTTTAGATGTTTGATTTTAGTTATCAGCCTGGTAGCTCCTCGAGGAGAGGGTCTACGGCGTGTAATATCCCTGAGTGGATTAGGGGTGTTACATAAATGGTATCAGAGCTTAGGTTGTGGAAACCTAGGCTGTCGGGTCAGTGGTGTCTGTTGAGTTTTTGTCTCGTCGGATTTTGTCTGACTGAGTCGTGTCGCGACGCGTCGTCTGAGTTTATTGGTCGTGATTAGTATCGTGGGGCGATCATCATCTTCGTGCGACCTGTGGATGTAAGTCTCCCTTCTTTGTGTTGTGCCTCGGGTGACACAAGCTATTTTTATGATTATTTGTTAAGTGATGGAATCTTCTTATGGATTTTGATTTCTTGATATGCGGTTATTTGACCCTCATATTTCGTTCCTATGAGGAGTAGTGTTGCTGGATTGTGTATGTTTGACTTTATTTCTTTTATCCGCTGCGTGAGTTCTTTTGTAATGGCTTTCGGTATTTTACCGACTGAGTTTTATTTCGAAAACCGATTTCCTTAACCGAGTTTTTGGCATTATGGCCTTGATCATTTTGGCGAAATTCTTATGACGGTATTTAGTATTTTGTAAATGGCTTTTGTGAGTTTTTGAAATATTACCGTCATCGGCCTTTTTGGCGTTTTTGTAAATGGTTTTATCCTGGTGGGTTCCGGCGCTGGACCCACGGCGCTATAATGTTCCGTGTGATTACCTGAAATTTTTGGGCATTCTAGCCCATTGAATTATCTTTGAAAACCTTGAGTATCTTAGAAAATAAATTTCGAGACATACTTTTAAAATGAATTATTTTCTCGCGGTACTTTCAAGGTGCCTTCTAGTGCCGCAATATGTCTCAAAATTATTCCAATTGAGGACCAAAATAGTTTGAGATATTTTCAATTTTTTTTTTTTGAAATGCAGTTGCTTAGACCCAAGTGTCGAATATTCTGAAAGTTTTTCACTAAGAGAAGGTGTCCACATTTGTGTTCAAACGCAAGATGATTTTCAAAGTCTCGATAACAATGTTTGCACTATTTTTTGTAAAGTGATACTCAAGATCAACTCGTGTTCCAAACTATTTTCAAAAGGTGTTTTTCATTTTTAAAACCTATCATTCCTGTTTGCGGACCGGAAATGCATGTATGGTTTTCGAACTTTCGTTACGGTGTTAACCCCGAATTGTGATTGAATTGGTGGCGTGAGCGTCGAGTCGTTCGTCACGCATATGTTTTGTTAGCCCTTTGTGGGAGGTATGATGACGATCTTTAATGTTATCATTTTATGGTGGCTTGCGTGTTATCGCACCTGTGCGAGCTGTTAGAGCTTGGGTTTATATGATTGTGTACATGTGTGATTATTTCATGATGTTTGTAATTATGTGCTGGTTATTGTTCGGACCGTTGAGGTCTCCGAACTTTACCGTCGTTGCTGTAATGTTTGTGTGTGTGTATTACTTTACGATGGTAATCGTTGTATACGGTATGTGTTATGATTCTTCGTTGTGCTGAGTTGGCATCTCCGCTATGTTGTTTTGCGACGTTATGTTCCATTGTATCTAGTATCTATATTTTCGGTATGCCGAGCCGAGGCATTTCGAACGTATTGTGCCGGGGGCATGTACGTGCAAATTGCCCCTCTCGTTAGTAACACTTTTAAAGTGTGGACCCGAGAGACACAAGATCCTGTTTTGCGAGTTGGGTTCCGAGTCTTTCGGGGCGCGAACTTCGATGCAGATATGAGGATCGGCTCTGAGAGGCCCATGGGAGATGTTTCTGTCGTTTGCTTTTTGTGTTGTCACCTTACTCCCATTGTTGTGGTTTACGGGAATGACATTTCTTTTATAAGAGGTCGAATGTAATGCCCGTATCATTTTTGACTTCCACATTTTTCTCTCTCTGAAGTCTATCGACTCGCTCGTGTTCGTTGATACTTTCTGAACTTGTTCTGTATTTTGGTTTCATCGTTCAAACGAGCTGTGATCTTGTTTTGGGTCGATCTGGTTATCGCTGTAACTTTACCGAGTTCGGTTCGATTCTTGTGAACCTTGTTCGGAAGTAACACCCTTTGGTTCTACTAGTTCTTTTATTCGAAGTGGATCGGATTTTGAACTTCTGTATTTTCGACTCTGTCGACTCGTTTATGTTCGTTAACATTTTCTGAGCTTGCCCTATCCCTTGCTTTTATTGATCGAACGAGTGTGGCATTTCGAAATTACTCGTTTGTCGTTGTGACTTTTCAATTGCTATTCCCTTTCATGTGGATCTTATGTGAATCACATCTTATTGTTTTCACCGGATCAAATATTGTCTCGAGACGAGACGTGAAACTGGGAGTTGTTGTTTGAATTTTATTGTTCTTCGTGATTCGAACATGATTGTTCGATTTTTGTTGTCTCGACCGTTGTGGTTCGATCGTTTGATTGTTCGGTTTTTGTTGATCTCGTTTCGTGATTGTTGAGCATTCAGACTCCTTCCTAATTTCCTTATATTCGGGAAATTTGTCTCATTTTCGATCTTCCAACCCTTGGGCGGTGGAATTCCGTATTTCTTCAGCGATTGGCTCGCGTTTTGATTGATGTACCGTTGGGGTGGTCAATCATATTGATTTTCGTTCGTTGTGTTTTGTGATTGTTCGGATAATCGACTTGGTTGTATTATCTGTTTGATGACGCTTGTCACTTGTTGGTTTTATTATGTCTCTATCGGTGGCGTTGTGTTGGTCGTCGTGGAGCGTGTTTTCACGCCGTATGTTCCTTTGCGTTTCTTGCAGCATTTCGCCATCGGGCTCGAGTTTTCGGTTTTTGGGTATCTCATCGAGTTTTCGTGACAGTGGATACTACTTCTCCCTACTTATTTTAAGTTTCGGGACGAAACTTCTTTTAAGGAGGGTAGAATGTAATACCCGTAATTTCGATTTCCGGTAATTTCTTTTTTTCGGAGAAAGTCCATTTTGACGACTCTCTCATGACCATTTCGTCATTCCGAGAATGATTAATTCTGCACTTTTTGTCATCCGAGCTCGTTTCGGTGTCGTTTTGTTGAGTTCCGTGCTTTTTAGCGTTTTTTCCGCACTTGAGTTCGATTCTTGCGAATCTCGTCCGAAACTGTTGTTTCGAATTTCTCGTAAGTTCATTTAATGTTATTATTCATGTTCCAAGCTTCGGCTTGGTGTTTCGATCATGTATCGTGTATTTCGGACGTTTTGGGCCATTTTCGTAATTTCCCAAAGTTTGGGGTAATTATTTTCCGTTGTCGAATTTTGAGCCTTCGGGTGGTCGGAATCGTGTGTTCTCTTAGTGCTCGAGTTCGACTTTGCGAGTACTTCGTAACCGTATCTTCGATTCGTATTCAGGTTCGGGTTTCGGGGTCGTTCGGCCCCGGTAAAGCCGCCAGTAGTGATCGGCGATTCGTCGTAAGGCGATTCGTCGTAAGGCCACGGCGATTACGTCACGTACGGACGGCGATTTTAGGCGATGACTTCGGTTACGTCGTAAGCATTGGCGATTACGTCACGTAACCCGGCCGTTCGGCTATTTAAGGCAATGACGTTTTCTTCAGCCATTTTCACTCGGTTTTCTTCTCTTCCGCGGCTGGGGGTGTGTTCATCAAGGAGAGATGTTGTTGGACAATAAATCCATGAAGTCTTGGAGTTCATATCATCAATCATCAATCCTATAACATCCTCCGATCTACCGAATCAGGTCAGATTTCCTAGAAATCTAGTTTTGGGGAATTTGGGTATTTTGGTTGTTTTCGTCCGATTAATCCGATTTAACTTAGGATTATGATGGATTGATGAATATTTAGATGTATTATATCATTTCCTTTATTATTCCATGGTTGGATCGTATCGATTCGTTGTTTGGGTCGAGTTCTTGACCGACGCCTTGAAGGTATCCGGTAAAATGTCTTAGAGGGGTTTTCGGGCGTTCTACGATTATCCTTCCTCGTATGATCGATGATTTACTGATTATATTGTTGTTAGGGTCGAGTTTCTTGTGAAGAAACCGTGTTGAACCCTTCCATTCGTTGTCGTCTTCCTTTTCGTTAGCATCGGGCGTTCCGAAGCTTCCTGGTTGAGCCGTATCCGTTCGTGGTTCCGTGCTCGTGGTATCGAGGCAAGTACCTTGTCCATACCATTCTTGTTTCGTGGATATGATAATTGGTAAGCATCTTGGTGTGTTTGTTTATTTGTTTGAAATGAGTTTTCAAAGGATTCTGCTAGCCTCGTTAAAGGCTCACTTTCAAAACGCGTGTGTTTTGTAAATTGTGTGGGTTGTAAGTGACTACATGAATCCTTTGGATATATTTGGTGTTGATGTTGCGCTTGATAATGCGTGTGTACGTGTATTGCTTATTTCCGTTGCGTTATGGTTGACGTGCGTGTTGTTATTTATTCGTGTGGTCGTGGACTGACGGATGAATTATGTGAATTGGTGTGTCAATTTGATAATTGTTACAACGATTGACTGTGTGCTTGATGTTTGTGATAATGTGGATACTTCTTGTGAGAAACATCGTATCCGGGAACCTCTGAGGGTGGGGCGTGCACTCCGGCCTGGTGTATGCTGCAATGTGCGGCTCTATATGGGTGGTGAACGCCGGTGTTACCTAATGCGCGCGCAAGGGGCGGCTCTTGCGGGAGTGACGCCGGTGCGGTGACATGTTCAATGAGCGGCCAACATGATGGAAGTGAACGCCGGTACACATGTGCGCAAGGGAGGCGCCTGGCAGGCTTATTGGTTACGGGTATTTGAGTGATAGCTAAGACCCCGTTACCGAACGATGTTCGTATCTCAAATTCTTTCAACTCACTTTTAAATGTTTGTCTTGATATAGACCGCGATTCGTGTTTTCGAATGCTTGTTTCGACTTGTTTTTAAAGCGTTGGTATCAGGGTTAATTAACCAAGGAGGTTTGACGAAATCCCCGAGGGTTAATTAATCGGGGGCCTTGAGCAGGATATGTCGAATGAGAGATTGTACCTTTGATTGTATTGTGGTGCTATTCTGTGTATTGGGTCAAGGACCTTGCGGAATGTTGAGATGATTGATCTCGTGTTGATATTATTTGGATTTGGGTCGAGAACCCCGTGTGATGTTGAGATGTTTGATCTCGTGTCGATATTATTTGGTTTTGGGTCGAGAATCCCGTGGAAATATTTGTGAAGACTCATTTGTGTTGATTGAGTGGCTTTCTTGCAAATTGTTTTCTATTAAAACTCTCGATGGCATCTTTAAAACTGTTTTATAAATGGTTTCCCTTTATTTGTGATCTTTCGGTTTTGAGAAATGTTTACCAAACTCATGCCTCGGGAAGTACTTTTCGTTACGTTTGGATTTTTGAGGATTCCTGGTTATTGTTATTCGTGAAATGTGAATTGTATGGCTCGTATTTGCACTTTGTTCTTGCACTAGCAAAACAGTGGAGTTTTGCTAACCCCCGAGTATTCGGGGGGTGGATGTCTATTTTTGCATTCAGGTTTTGGAGCATAACACAGGGTCGGCACGAAGGATGATAAAAGATGAACGATACTAATCACACGAGGATCCGTTGATGTCGTATTGGTCTAGTTGTATTTTCTTTTCCGCTGCAGTATTTTTCCCCGTTGTACGGGAGTTTATTGTATTTTGACCCCTGCGTGGGTATGTGTTTGGAATTGAGTTGTATGTGTTAGACGTATTTTTATACGCTTATTTGTCATTATTTTGTATTATTTTGGAGAGTGAATTTGATAAAATGAGCCTTTAATGCCTTAATTTTGTATATTTGTCAGGAAATTGAAGTCCGGAAGCTAAAACGAGGCAAAACGGGCGAAAACGGCAAATCTGGACTATGAGCCGCGGCACAAGGAAGCAGGGCCGCGGCATAGGAAGACCCCCATCCAAAGGCAGAGTAAACTGTACTCTGTGCCGCGGCACAGCCCAGGTGAGCCGCGGCACAGAAGAAATTAAGGACGCCCAGGCATCCAGCTGAAGGCACTTGGCGGTTTTTGGTTGTCCGCGCGGATTAGGGCCGTTTCGAAGCCAGTTTTCGACCTACGGATACGGACGCGATTTGGAGGATATGCTGAGCTATAAATAGGGTTTAAGACACTAATTAATTATTTTTGAATCTTTTATCTTTTGGAGCTTAAGCTTGGAGACGGCAGAAGAAGAAGGAAGCAGAAGACTTCAAAGGCAGAGGGCGGAAGCTGAAGAACGGAGGAATCCGAGCTTCATCTGCGTTTGATTTTTATGCTTTCATTTATCTATTCTGTATTTTCAATTATTAGTATGTCAGGCTAAAGCCCTAATCTAGGGTTTTGATGAAACCTAAGTTTTGATGAATTGCTTGAGATTATCCAATTAATTACCTTTTTGTTGAGTTTTCCTAATTGTGTTTAATGCTTGCAATTATCTGGCCAATAGTTGTATTGATTTAATCATTTAATTCGAATCGGGAGAGGAGAATTGGTGAGGAACTATTGGTGAGGACCGTTTTATTCTGTGAGATAGGAATATACTCATAGGAACTACGTGGCCTTTGGGAGATTTTATGCTTTTCGCCTATTGACAAATTAATTCACCTAGGGATAGAGTGCGTTATTCACCTTTAGATCAATCTATTGACCTCGGGAGAGGCGGTAGAATATATTAGCAATCTCCGCCTTCAATAAATTGGGAAAATTATTTATTACGGATAATCGAGAGTAAATTCGGATAAACCGAGGTGGATTCAGAATCCTAGACTTATTCATCATTTGATTTCTTTTATTCAAGCTATAGTTTTCTACTGTTTAGTCGCTTAGTAATTCTTTTAGTTATTAATTGCAAAAACCCAAATTCGATTGTTCAAATAAATTTGGAATACACAAAAATCGGTAGTTAGAGATTCAGTCCTCGTGGGAACGATACTCTACTTATCACTTTATTACTTGTAAACGATGACGTGCACTTGCGTGTAAGAAATATCGCAACAAGTTTTTGGCGCCGTTGCCGGGGACTGAAATTTTCTAATATCGATTTAAGTATTTCTAGTCTTAATTTGAACGTTTTTATTTTTATTTTTATTTTTGTGTATTTAATTTCGTTTATTTGTTTTTCCTTTCAGGACCTTTCGTGTAGTGCATGAGAAAACTCGGTAACGAAGGCCTACTACCTTTGGATACCGAGCTCGAGCGCACTCTAAGAAGGAACAAGAAGGAGAAAAGAGAGTTGCAGACGACGGTCAACATGGCCGAGAATATCGAAGTCCAAGGAGGAGATAACCATGTGCGGCAAGTTCAACCGGAACTAGCTCTTCGAGATTATGCCATGCCGCAGATCAATGCTAATTTTTCGGGAATTCGGCGTCCCACTATCCAAGCCAATAATTTTGAGATCAAGCCCGCTATTATTCAGATGGTGCGGGCGATTACGTGGGCGCCAAATGACGACCGAATGCCCATATTGCTTCTTTCCTTGAGATATGCGACACGTTCAAGACTAATGGTGTCACCGACGATGCCATCCGATTGAGGCTTTTCCCTTTCTCTTTGAGGGATAAAGCGAAATTTTGGTTAAATTCCTTACCACCGAGGTCGATTACAACATGGGGAGAGTTAGCGCAAGCCTTCCTTGCCAAATTCTTCCCACCTGCTAAGACGGCGAGGTTGAGAAACGAAATAACCACCTTTGGTCAGTACGATATGGAATCGCTCCACGAGGCGTGGGAGCGATATAAAGATTTGTTACGAAGATGCCCTCATCACGGCCTTCCTGATTGGCTTCAGATTCAGACGTTCTATACTGGTTTGAGTGCTTCTACACGCACTCTCGTGGATGCAGCCGCTGGTGGGGCCTTGATGGGAAAGACTATGGCCGAGGCACACTCGCTTTTCGAAGCTATGGCCGCAAATGCATATCAATGGCCATCGGAAAGATTGACACCGAAGAGAGTCATGGAAGTTTCAAGTAATGATCCGATTTCCACCTTGTCAGCTCAAGTCGCCGCTTTGACCCAACAGCTCCAAGCATTTTCGCACGCACCTTCCCCCGTTACCATAGAGACATGCAATTGGTGTAACGGATCACACCCGAGCGCGGAGTGTCAAGTTGGAAACCCGTTCGAGCAACATCAGATGGAGCAAGCTCAATTTGTGGGCAATGGAAATCGACAAAACAATTCTTACCCCAGCACCTATAATCAAGGGTGGCGAAATCAACAAAATTTTCCATGGAGAAATGGGCAAGCTTTGAAACCTCCACAAGCTCACTTCGCGCAGCCCCCACAGCAGCCTCCTCAATCACCAAAGGTATCTTTGGAAGATGCTCTTGCTCAATTGGCGGCTAACACAAGCCAATTCATGACCCGCACCGAGACGACCCTCCAAAATCATTCTACCTCCATCCGAAATCTAGAAACACAAATGGGGCAGATTGCTAATTTATTGTCTTCTCGGTCTCAAGGTGCATCGCCCAGCGCAGCCGAAGTGAAATCCAAGGAAAATGTGCAAGCGATCGAATTACGAAGCGGAAAGGAGTTGAAAGGGCAGCCTATTAATGACAAAGAGCAGCCGACCGAGCAGAACGAGAAGGAAAAGGATGAGGCGCCCAAGCCAAAGGAAGTATCAACTACTCAGCCCACTCCTCAAATTCCATTCCCACAGCGTTTCCAAAACCAAAAACTGGACAAGCAGTTTTCAAAATTCCTCGACGTCTTCAAGAAATTGCACATAAACATTCCATTTGCCGACGTATTGGAACAAATGCCGAGCTATGTGAAATTCATGAAAGAAGTCTTGTCCAACAAAAGAAAGCTCGAGGAATATAAGACGATCGCTTTAATGGAGGAGTGCAACGCTATTTTACAAAAGAAGCTCCCACCTAAATTGAGAGATCCGGGAAGTTTCACCATCCCTTGCATCATCGGAAATTCGTCTTTTGAAAGAGCCCTATGCGATCTCGGGGCCAGTATAAATCTTATGCCCCTTTCTATTTTTAAAAAGCTGGATATTGGGAAGCCAAGCGGCAGCGATCTCTTTACAATTGGCGATAGATCCATCAAATATCAGGGGTGTGATAGAGGGCGTTTTAGTCAAAGTTGATAAGTTCATCTTTCGGCCGATTTCATCGTACTTGACATGGAAGAAGACCAAGATATCCTATTATCTTGGGAAGACCATTTTGCAACCTACGAACTTTGATTGATGTGGAAAAGGGAAGGTGACTTTGCGTGTTCAAGAGGAGCAAGTAACATTCAATATCTTTCGATCCGTAAAATATCCAAGTGACGCTGAAAATTGTTTCCAAGTTAGCGTCATTGACTCGTGCGTGAGTAGAACTTTTCGAGAAAATTATCCACCCGATCCATTGGAATCCGTTTTGATTGGGGTCATTTAGAACTAAATGGAGAGCATGCAGCCTACGTACGACACATGGATGCCTCCCCGCCAATTTTTATTCGTAAACCATTCGAGGAGCTCGGAAGTTCACTAACTCGACCAACCCCATCGATCGAAAAACCTCCAAAGTTGGAACTCAAAAAGCTGCCACCTCATTTGAAATATGCATTCCTGGGGCCCGACAACTCCCTTCCAGTTATTCTTTCGTCCACTTTAGAGGGAGATCAAGAGGTGAAATTATTAAGAGTTTTGAGGGAGTACAAATCTTCTCTTGGGTGGTCTATTGCGGATATTAAGGGGATCAGCTCGTCAATTTGCATGCACAAGATTTTGATGGAGGAAGACTACAAACCATCCGTGGAGCATCAATGCCGGCTGAATCCCAACATGAAGGAGGTGGTAAAAGTCGAGGTTTTAAAACTCCTCGACGCAGGTATGATCTTTCCAATTTCTGATAGCAAGTGGGTAAGTCCGGTCCAAGTTGTGTCGAAAAAGGGTGGGATAACAGTTGTTCAAAACGATAATAATGAATTAATTCCCACTAGGATTGTTACGGGGTGGCGTATGTGCATAGATTATAGGAAATTAAATAAGGCCACTAGAAAAGATCATTTTCCCTTGCCTTTTATTGATCAGATGTTAGATAGATTAGCCGGACATGATTTCTATTGCTTTCTCGATGGTTATTCGGGGTATAATCAGATTTACATAGCCCCCGAAGACCAAGAGAAAACGACGTTTACATGTCCTTACGGCATTTTCGCTTATAGGCGCATGCCTTTTGGATTGTGTAATGCGCCGGCTACTTTTCAACGGTGTATGATGGCTATTTTTTCTGACATGGTAGAACAGTGTATTGAGATTTTTATGGATGATTTCTCTGTTTTTGGAGATTCGTTTGACATTTGTTTGGAAAATTTGCAGAAAGTCTTGAGAAGATGCGAAGAGACAAATTTAGTCTTGAATTGGGAGAAGTGTCATTTTATGGTGCAGGAGGGCATTGTGCTTGGCCATAGAATATCCTCACATGGAATTGAAGTCGACCGAGCGAAAATTGAAACAATTGAGAAGATGCCTCCACCCACTTCGGTCAAGGGGATTAGAAGTTTTTTGGGACATGCCGATTTCTATCGCCGATTTATTAAGGATTTTTCGAAGATCACGAAGCCGCTGTGCAATCTACTCATGAAGGATGTCCCATTTACTTTTGACGAGTCTTGTAAAGAAAGTTTTGAATTGCTGAAGAAAGCTCTAAGCACGGCACCGGTGATAGTCGCTCTGGATTGGGACCTTCCGTTCGAGTTAATGTGTGATGCTAGCGACTTTGCCATTGGGGCTGTTTTGGGGCAAAGACGAGGGAAGGTGTTCCATGTCATATACTATGCGAGCCGAACACTTGATGACGCCCAAAGAAATTATGCCACAACGGAGAAGGAATTGTTGGCGGTGATCTTTGCATTTGATAAATTCCGGGCTTATCTACTGGGAACGAAAGTGATAGTGTGGACCGATCATTCAGCAATAAAATACCTTTTGGAGAAGAAGGATGCCAAACCAAGGTTGATTCGGTGGGTGCTACTCCTTCAAGAATTCAATTTGGAGATTCGAGACAAGAAAGGGACTGAAAATGTTATAGCCGATCACCTTTCACGATTAGAGAGTCCCCTCGAGAAGGAAGAAAGTCAGCCACAAATTATAGAAACCTTCCCCGACGAGCAGCTCTACAAGTTGGATTCAACACACGCGCCTTGGTATGCTGATCTAGTTAACTACTTGGCAAGTAAAACAATTCCGAACGACCTCTCACGCCATCAAAAGAAGAAGCTAATCTCGGATGCTAAGTACTATTTGTGGGACGATCCTTTTCTTTTCAAGCGATGCCCCGATCAATTTATCCGTTGATGCATTCCGGATGAGGAAATCCACAGTGTGCTGAACCATTGCCATGCATCACCCTACGGTGGACATTTTAGTGGAAATAGAACAGCGGCGAAGGTATTACAATCGGGATTTTATTGGCCGTCCTTATTCAAAGATGCTCACTCATTTGTGTCCGCGTGTGATCGGTGTCAACGGACGGGAAACATCTCAAGACGACACGAAATGCCGCTGAACACCATACTTGAAGTTGAATTATTCGATGTATGGGGGATCGACTTCATGGGTCCATTTCCTCCATCAAACAAGAATCTCTATATTTTGGTGGCCGTAGATTATGTCTCAAAATGGGTTGAAGCGGTGGCACTACCTACGAATGGTTCCAATGTCGTAATCAAGTTTATTAAACAACATATCTTCACACGCTTTGGGACTCCACGTGCTATTATCAGTGATGGTGGGTCACACTTCGACAACAAATTTCTTGATGCGGTTTTGAGAAAATACGGAGTCACTCATCGTGTTGCTACAACATACCATCCTCAGACGAGCGGTCAAGTCGAGATATCAAATCGAGAGCTGAAGTGGATTCTAGAAAAGACGGTCAGCTCGTCTCGAAAAGATTGGTTATTTAAACTCGATGATGCACTTTGGGCGTACCGGACTGCGTATAAAACACCTATCGGAATGTCGCCCTACAGATTGGTCTATGGGAAAGGTTGCCATTTACCGGTAGAGATGGAACACCGTGCTTACTGGGCGATAAAGAAACTAAACTTTGATCTGAAATCTGCTGGTGAAAAGCGTTGTTTGCAGCTGAACGAGTTGGAAGAAATTCGCCACGACTCATACGAAAATGCGAAACTTTATAAGGAGCGGACAAAGATTTGGCATGATAAGCACATCACGCAGAGAGAATTTGTCCCGGGACAAGAGGTGTTGCTATTTAACTCTCGCTTAAAGTTATTTCCCGGGAAATTGTGTTCACGATGGTCGGGACCGTTCACCGTAGTTCAAGTGTTTCCACATGGTGCAGCAGAAGTTCAAAAAGATGCCCGAAAATTCAAAGTTAATGGACAACGGTTGAAGGCATACTTAGGAAATCCAATAGACACGCAGAAAATGAGCGTCACCTTATCCACCGCCGGATGAATGCGAGAAAAGTCCGGCTGAAGACTATAAACTTAGCGCTCCTCGGGAGGCAACCCGAGTATTAGTTGTAGATTCTTTATTGTTTTCTTGCATTTTTAGAGTCTTTCTTTGTCGTCATTCTTCTTTGATCCGTCCTTCCCTCTCGTCTTGATGTTTTCGTGTAAAAATTTTGTGCAGGAATCAGCAAAGGGGAGGAATTCAATGATGGGCCGCTGCACAACAAAAGTGAGCCGCGACACACACCAGCTGATGAAAAATGGCCGATCAAACTGTACCCTGTGCCGCGGCACAATCTTACTGAGCCGCGGCACACTAGGTCACTGAGCCGCGGCACACTAATCCTGAGCCGCGGCACATCAAATGGCCAAGAAACGCCCAGGAGACTGTACTTTGTGCCGCGGCACGCGGAAAATGAGCCGCGGCACACTAACACACTGAGCCGCGGCACCAAAGCAGTCGCGGCACCGTGGTATTACAAAGTGTCCCGTGCTCTTGTACTTTGGGCCGCGGCTCACTTATATTGTGCCGCGGCCCCCGCCGCAAAATAAGAGCAACCAGGTAGGGCTCATTCAATCGATCGGCCTGCACAAGGTACCCTCTTCCCTCCCTTCCTTCCTTCCTTCGCACAATGAGGTCAGTTGATACCATTCTATTAGTCTCCTTCTCAAATTCTCCAGGTAATTTTTGATTTCTAAATCATAAGTGATTCTTGATGTGAAAAGAATTGAAGTTATATATTGCTAGTTGTTCTTCACTGTTGTTTCTAAAATGGAGTTGGAATATGGGGAATTTGATATTGTGATGGAATTGATATTTATGAACGAATTGTTGATGATGGTTGTCGTGATTCAGGGTTATTATCTGTGTTATTATTTTTGGGATTTGGAATTAACCATCAAAATTCTTGTTCTTCATTTTAACTTGTGCACACAAGGTGTTTGATAAATTGCAGCAATGGAAAATTGGTAAGCTAGGCATTTTCAAAATTATATGCAATGAATCATGTTATCGAATTACATTATCCCCAACCCTTACATCATGTTAAACTTGAGAGCTCGTACTTAACTTCATTTTTGATGATGCAAGCTCATTTATTCACACTCCGCATGATGTAGTCAAGAAGCGTGCAAGCTCACCGGATGACGCCAGCACCAGCTCCTGAGCGGACTGGAGGGGAGTACTTGACCTTTTACTTTTATTGCATATCATATTTCGTCCATTGAGGTCAATGTACGTCCTAAGTTTGGGGGGGGGGTTTACTTTTCGTCGCTACATTCATTGCTGTACTGATTTTTTTGCACTTTTCATTGCTTTGCGTTATTTTTTTCTTTTCGATAGCCTTGCTTATCTTAATTTTTCTCTATTCGTGAATTTTTCGTGCTTCTATTTGTGTGATACTGATGTTACGATACTGTTTTTCTCTCTGAAGAAACGGAGTTCTAGTCGCGTTGTAGTCAGTAATTTCTGTTCTGCTTAGTATTCATTTAGGTCCGAAATTTTTTCGTGATTGTAGAGGTCTTGGCAGATAAGAGATGATACATACTTGTTTTAAAATCACCGTCGATACGTTTGGTTACATTTTCCGGATAGTGAGTCGTACTGTTTCATTAGTCGTGTTGGCACTTAGATTGAGTTTAGAGTCGGTCAGTTTTTCCCAAAAGTCGAGATAATGTTGTTCTATAAGGGGAAGTCTAGTAACCGGGGGTATTCGCGTGACCCGCTGTTTACTCTCGCGTAAAACGACGACCCTGATTAGACTAGTGATTTAGAGGTTTCACATGTGCCGATGTTAGGGAGCCTATGTAGGGGTATTCGCGTGACCCGCTGTTTACTCTCGCGTAAAACGGCGACCTTGATTCGGACATGCGGAAATTATATATTCGAGTTGTTTCTCCGCTGTAGACGGGAACTTAGTAACTAGAAGCATCCATGTGCCCCATGAGTGTTTTTTACGTCAAACGGTTTCCCAATACATGAGAATGGAAGTTCCACCCTAGGATTATCCCGATGAAACATCCCGAGATCCTAACCTAGTGGTCAACTCGAATCAAATTCTTGAGCATATATATAAGGGAATACTGTCCGAGGTTTATTTGTCATGAAACTCGTGAAAATTGTGCCATTAGACTCTGGAACGGGACGAACTAGCTTGTTTATTTTAGCCTTTCATATTGACGGTCGATTTGACTCACGTTTTGTTAATCTTTGAGCTGGATTTTCTTCATGAACGAGTGATTAGGACTGAACTTGATTACTTTGAGGAATCATTATTCTCAGTGCAGCTCGCTATTATGACACTCGTATTATTTAGAGAGAATTACAGGATAGTATTGATTAGGTTGAACACTATGAGTTGCACGATGATTCACGACATTCTTTTATTGAATTTAATTCTTTTTGCTTGAGGACAAGCAAAGGCTTAAGTTTGGGGGTATTTGTTAGGCGTATTTTTATACGCTTATTTGTCATTATTTTGTATTATTTTGGAGAGTGAATTTGATAAAATGAGCCTTTAATGCCTTAATTTTGTATATTTGTCAGGAAATTGAAGTCCGGAAGCTAAAACGAGGCAAAACGGGCGAAAACGGCAAATCTGGACTATGAGCCGCGGCACAAGGAAGCAGGGCCGCGGCATAGGAAGACACCCATCCAAAGGCAGAGTAAACTGTACTCTGTGCCGCGGCACAGCCCAGGTGAGCCGCGACATAGAAGAAATTAAGGACGCCCAGGCATCCAGCTGAAGGCCCTGTGCCGCGGCACAGGTTTAGTGCGCCGCGGCACACTTGGCGGTTTTTGGTTGTCCGCGCGGATTAGGGCCGTTTGGCTTGATTTTCAACCTACGGATACGGACGCGATTTGGAGGATATCTTTGAGCTATAAATAGGGTTTAAGACCTAATTAATTATTTTGAATCTTTTATCTTTTTGAGCTTAAGCTTGGAGGCAGCGAAGAAGAAGGAAGCGAGAAGATTTCAAAGGCGGAGGCGGAAGGCAAGACGGAGGAATCCGAGCTTCATCTGCGTTTGATTTTTATGCTTTCATTTATCTATTCTGTATTTTCAATTATTAGTATGTCAGGCTAAAGCCCTAATCTAGGGTTTTGATGAAACCTAAGTTTTGATGAATTGCTTGAGATTATCCAATTAATTACCTTTTTGTTGAGTTTTGCTAATTGTGTTTAATGCTTGCAATTATCTGGCCAATAGTTATATTGATTTAATCATTTAATTTGAATCGGGAGAGGAGAATTGGTGAGGAACTATTGGTGAGGACCGTTTTATTCTGTGAGATAGGAATATACTCATAGGAACTACGTGGCCTTTGGGAGATTTTATGCTTTTCGCCTATTGACGAATTAATTCACCTAGGGATAGAGTGCGTTATTCACCTTTAGATAAATCTATTGACCTCGGGAGAGGCAGTAGAATATATTAGCAATCTCCGCCTTCAATAAATTGGGAAAATTATTTATTACGGATAATCGAGAGTAAATTCGGATAAACCGAGGTGGATTCAGAATCCTAGACTTATTCATCATTTGATTTCTTTTATTCAAGCTATCGTTTTCTACTGTTTAGTCGCTTAGTAATTCTTTTAGTTATTAATTGCAAAAATCCAAATTCGATTGTTCAAATAAAATTGGAATACACAAAAATCGGTAGTTAGAGATTCAGTCCTCGTGGGAACGATACTCTACTTATCACTTTATTACTTGTAAACGATGACGTGCACTTGCGTGTAAGAAATATCGCAACAGTATATTTTTGTTGAAAGACCAAATCGGTCTACTGAGTCATCTTAGCCTTAAAGGCGACGTTTAGATGTTTGATTTTAGTTATCAGCCTGGTAGCTCCTCGAGGAGAGGGTCTACAGCGTGTAATATCCCTGAGTGGATTGGGGGTGTTACACCTAAAGATCTCGAGGAGGTTGAGTATGGCAAGATACTTGGTAAAGAATCACCTATATAAGTGAGAAGTAGGGGCCGCTTCATGAAATACACTTATGAATCCAAAGGGGTGTCCAAGGCCCGCAAAGGACACAAAACGTGAGAACGGATGAGGTTGAGGTGTTCAAGTGTTAGCACCATTGTCTCGGTGCATGCCGTGGGGGAATAGTTCAAAGCATCAAGCCACTAATCCGCCTGTGTACTCGATGATGTTAACTATGGAAGGTTCAAAGTCACGAACTACCTATCATTATACTTTAACGCCTCTTGAGGACTGAGCTTGAGTCTGCATATTGCATTTGGGCTATTTTCACTCATGTGGGGGATTGTTGGAATCGTTAATGATTTTAATTTTATTTTGTAAAATTAAATATCATAGGATCGATCTACGTTACGAGTAGATGATCGTGGTATATTCACTTTCTCTAAACCGATTCCCGGTGAGTGAGAAATAGTGAATTAAAGTTTGTCACTTAATTATGAATTAATAAGGGATGGAATCCCACATTGAATAATGAACCATCATTATTCTAGTATATAAGGAGTTACCTTGCATGTAATAATTAATGGCACATGCGTATGGCTTAAAGCCCACACGCGCGCGCCGCCGCCGCCCGCCCGCCCGCCTCGCCGCGGCCGCGAGCCACGAGCCGCGTGCCGTGGACCGTGGACCTTGGACCTTGGACCTTGATCTTGGACTTGGACTTGGACTTGGACTTGGACTTGGATCTTGGATCTTGGCAATTGGTCTTTGGGCTGGTCTTTGGGCCTGTTCGTGAGCTAGGCCTTGGGCTAGCTTAAAGAATTTTTTGGACAAGCTCAACAACGTAGTTGGGCTCGTATGTGCACATAAGGATGTCCAGGTACATCCGTCAAATGGTTAAGGAGCTGATTATAGTCCAGGTACATCCGGACCGTTCAAACTCAGCCAAAAACGGGCAGTAACCTCCCAGGTGTTATGAGGAGGTGTTAAGGCTGCCTGTTCAAATTCAAAACGGGCAGTAACCACTGCCTTAAATTGTGTAACTCCTGTGTTCAATGCAGGCATGAATGCCTGTATTATGACAGCCTTAAGGGCTGTGTTTAAACCCCCTTGCAGTGTGAATGGCCTATAAATAGGCATACATTCCTTTGCTTCTGATATACGAAAATTTTGCAATACTCAAGCATACATCATACACTTCGTCTCTGCATTCATATCATAAGTCAGAGCTCTGTCCTAACCTCGTTTCAGTTCGCCGGAGCTCAGAGGTTTGTGGTGCTACTACCTCCGAGACGTAGCCGTTTTATCTTTGAGGACGATACGCCTAAACCGAGAGCACTACCGGGGCATTTTTCGTCTTGCGGAAAGAGGCCTTCCTCGACTCGGCTTTACCCTACGGTTTTATTTATTGTTTATTAGTTATTTTCGTTTATTTTTTGTTTCTTCTTTCGAGTTGTAATTCTGTTCGAGTTTGTAATTTTTATTTCGTTCGAGTTTGTAATTCCTGGTTTTCGAGTTGTAATTTTGTCTTTTCAGTTGTAATTTAATTTTCGCCTAGCAAGTTTGTAACACAGAAATTTCCAACAAAATTAAACTCCACCAAGTATACTCTATGAAAACGTCAAGTTGAGACTCTTCTTCGCTCTCAAGATCTTTTTTCTCTCGTATCTGCCGCCACTACTTTTTCACCCACTACCACCAATTCCACAGACTCATCGCCTCATGTTTCAGACGCAAACTGCTCTCCGAATAAGCTTTTTTGAAACTGTCGGCTGCAAGTCATCTCGCGCTGTATGGAAAGCGCTCGAGGCAGCCTACTGATAAAACGAATTTTCACATTAACTGGGTTATTTTATTTTATATTTAGAAACAACTTGTGTGTACACTTGACATTATGTATATAAATTTATTATTTTATGGGATGTCACATGTCTTTGTTTACTCATGCTTAAAACACATAAAAAATATATTAAAAGGCAAAATGCATCCGTAGGTCCCTAAACTATTAAGTTTTGTTTAAGCAGGTCCTTGAACTATTTTTCTGTTTTAAGAAGGACCTAAACTATTAAAAAACGAATTCACGTGGTCCCTGGTTGACGGAAGCTGACGGGAATTGCTTGAACGCTGACGTTTTCGTTAATTATTTTACAAGTCAAGAAATTCTTCTTTTTTCTCGTGAGATATTACTGCTACATCTTACTCCAACCCTAAATATCGACGCAGTAACCCAGATTGCAGCTCAATCCCCAACTGCAAAATGCATCGACCGATTTAGGTGCAATCGTCCGATTGGATTGCAAGACGAGGTATGTAAAGATTTCTAATTTTTAATTAGTTTGAATGCTCAGATTTTTAACCCAGATTTGAATGTTTTGTCCCGAGTATGAATGCTACATGTTGGATTTAGGATTGGAAGACGATGTGTAATCGTCTGAGGTGTTTTGCCCTAATTAGCTTCTACTTTGAATGTTTTGCCTTGATTATGCTGGACTTAGGATTGCAAGACGAGGTGTAATCGTCCGGTTGGATTGCATTTCCCTGATTATGTTGGATGTAGGATTACATTTCTTCTTGTTCTATCTTAGATTTGCTTTGTTTATTTTTCTTTACATGTAGCATTTCTCCTTCTTCTACCTTGGCATGAAACTAATTTGGAATCTTTACTATTGCTGTAGGTTGAGGAAATACTAATGGAGATAACTTGGCCTCCCGTGTGTTGGTGCCGTAGGGGAAGAATGGCTATCAAGCAGTAGACCTGGCAAACGGGCGGACTCGGCCCAAACGGGCCGGGCAAAAAACGGGTGGGCCAAATTTGGGCTGGGGCAAAAAGGCCCAGTTTTTTTGGGCCAAAAATATTAGGCCCGTGGCCCGGCCCGCGGGCCTCGACTTTTTTTTTTTGAAATATTATTTTTTAATAAATATAGAAATATTTTTCGATCCTTAATTATTATATTATTCACTATACTATCACAATCAATTAAATAAATATACAATTATTTTTATTTGATAATTATATTATTTACTACACTACCACAATCAAAAGATAAATATATAAATATTTTTATTTGATCATCATATCATATATCACGACTATTTTCTCATAAAAATCATAAGATAATATTATTATTGATATGAGATATTACAAAGTAATCACAAAGTCCCATAAAAAATAAAATTACATTAACTTATAGATGTAATATAATCCAACAAATAAGAATTTTTTTTAAATATTATAATTACATAACATAAATATGAAAAAATCAAGTAGGCGGGCGCCGCTGGTCGGGCCTCAACGGCGGGCCAAACTGCCGGGCCAAAAGGCCCGATTTTTGGGTAAAAATATGAAGCCTGCCTCGCCCAAAACGGCGGGGCTGCCCATGCGGCACAGGCCTATTTTGCCAGGTCTATCAAGCAGGCAGGATTAGGGGTGTAAATGATGCGAGTCGAGCTCGAGTATTGGTATACTCGACTCGAACTTGATAGTCATTTCTCAGGCTCGAACTCGACTCGAAAACTCACGAGTAGTTAAAATCCAAGCTCGACTCGACTCGTTAGTATGTTGAGTCGAGCTCGAGTTCGAGCCGAGCCTACTCGAGTCGAGTGTTGACCGAGTCGATCTCGAGTAGCTCGCGAGTTGACTCGTCTAGTTTACACCCCACATAGTACCCTTGGGTAAGGGCATATAGCCAAATATATTAAAGGAGAGCCTTCCAACCTCCTTTAAAAATCTCATTTGAGTCACAATCATAATTACATGGGCGATGTGGGACAAGAGATTTAACTTAAATTTATTACCCACTTGTGAGCCAAAATAAACAGCACCCAATCGATGTGGGAGAAGCTATTTTGCTTTTAACTTGTGTAAACACTTCAAACACCTTTAATCAATATAGAATAATTTCGATTTTTTATTATCTAGCTAGTAATTTTAATTTTTCACCAATAAATTGTTATTTCTTTGATCTAAAATAGAAATCTAATAAGTATTATTAATTTTTTTATTTTTTGGCCAATTAATATTTTTTTATATTATATTTTACAAAGTATATTATAAAAACTAACTATATATAAAAAAATTTGAGTATCTCACGAGCTTATCGAGTCGAGTATTGGGTAGCTCGACTCGACTCGTTAGTATGTCGAGTCGAGCTCGAGTTCGAGTCGAGCCTACTCAAGTCGAGTGTTGACCGAGTTTTTATAACACCCCCAATCCGCTCAGGGATATTACACGCTGTAGAACCTTTCCTCAAGGATCTACCAGGCTGGTAACAACATAGAACAACTCAACAATGCCTTTAAGGCTAAAATGACTCAGTAGACCGATTTGGTCTTTCAATAAATACATACAACTCAGACTCATTACATGCCCACGCAGGGGTCAAAATACAATAAACTCCCATACAACGGGGAAAAGATACTGCAGCGGAAAAGAAAATACAACTAGACCAATACGACATTAACGGATCCTCGTGTGATTAGTATCGTTCATCTTTCATCATCCTTCGTGCCGAACCTGTGCTATGCTCCAAAACCTGAATGCAAAAATAGACATCCACCCCCCGAATACTCGGGGGTTAGCAAAACTCCACTGTTTTGCTAGTGCAAGAACAAAGTGCAAATACGAGCCATACAATTCACATTCCACGAATAACAATAACCAAGAAATCCTCAAAGATTCAAACGTAATGAAAAGTACTTCCCGAGGCATGAATTTGGGTAAAACACTTCAAAACCGAAAGATCACAAATCAAGGGGAAAACAATTTATAAAACCGTTTAAAGTGCCATCGAGAGTTTTAATAGAAAACAATTTAGGATTATCCAATCCTACTCATTCCAAAATCAACAGGGTCCTCGACCAATAGGCGGAAAGCAATTTGCAAGAAAACCATTCAATCAACACAAGCGAGTCTTCACAAATATTTCCCACGGGGTTCTCGACCCAATCCAAATAATATCAACACGAGATCAAACATCTCAACATCACACGGGGTCCTCGACCCAAACCACAAAATGTCAACACAGTATAATCAAGGACACAGCCTTTCGTTCGCCCAAAAACTGCTCAAGACCCCTAATTAATTAACCCTCGGAGATCTAGTCAAATGTCCTTGGTTAATTAACCCTGATACCAACATTTTAAAACAAGTTGAAACACACTTTCAGAAAACATAAATCACGGTCTATATCGAGACCAGCATTTGAAAAGAGTTGAAAGAATTTTGAAATACGATAATCGTTCGGTAACGGGGTCTTAGCTATCACTCAAATATCCGTTACCAATAAGCCTGCCAGGCGCCTCCCTTGCACACCTGTGCACCGGCGTTCACTCCACTATGTTGGCCGCCCCTTGAACATGTCACCGCGCCGGCGATCACTCCTACAAGAGCCGCCCCTTACACGCGCATTAGGTAACACCGGTGTTCACAAACCATATGGAGCCGCACATTGCAGCGTACACCAGGTCGGAGTACACGCCCCGCCCTCAGAGGCTCCCGGATATGACGTCTCTCGCAACAAGTATTCACATTGTCACAAACATCAAGTACACAGTCATCATCGTAACAATTATCAAATCAATACACCAATTCACATAATTCATCCGTCAGTCCACGACCACACGAATAAATAACAACACGCACGTCAACCATAACGCGATAGAAATAATCACTATACGTACGCACGCATTATCAAGCGCAACATAAACACCAAATATATCCAAAGGATTCACGTAGTCACTTACAACCCAAGCAATTTACAAAACACACACGTTTTGAAAGTGAGCCTTTAACGAGGCTAGCCGAATCTTTTGAAAACTCATTTCAAAAAAATAAACAAACATACCAAGATGATCACCAATTATCATATTCACAAAACAAGAATAGTATGGACAAGGTACTTGCATCGAATAAGAACAACGCGGAGAATCGACCGAACTAGGTTGGCACGAACCGACTATGAACTCGCCGACTCCACCGAAAAACAATCCATAATAATGAACTACGAACGAAGACAATAACAACGATAATGAATTCCAAAGTACGACCCAAAGCCGCTGAATTCAAAGAACGAACGACGAATGTTCAAGCGTTTTCCCCAAAACGGTCAAGAACACGATTCGTCCCGACAAAACACGAAAATGGAATTCCAAGTTGAAATATGGATATACAATCCATAGAATATGTTTAACAACATCATTTAACCATAATCGATCCATCAAAAACGGATGAAAAACGAGATCGAGGACAAATCCCCAAAAAAGTCGATTCGAAGGAAATCAAGTAATATACTTCGATTCGACGAAGAACAATGGATTAAATGATGTTAAACACAATAATACTACCAAGATTAATCATACCCATCATGAATTAATCAACAACACGGAACGAATCGGACAAAAATGCAAAAACCCCCAAATTCACGAAATTAGGGTTCTAAGGAAGATTACCTTGATTTTCTGGATCAAAGGATGATAACGGATGATTGATTGATGTTATGAACTCTAGAACTTCATGGATTTGTTGTTAAACAACATGGCTCCATGGTAAGATCATCCTCAGCCGCGGAAGAGAAGGAGAAGAAGGAGAAAAATGGCCAAAAACCCGTCTGTAGGGCCATAAATAGCCAGTGCCATGCCGCGGCCCATGGAGTGTGCCGCGCACGATCCCAAAAATGGCTCCCGGTGGTCGGCGGTGTCTTTGCCGCGGCAGCGTGCGCGGCACCGTACTTCGGTTTGGGCCGAAAAATGCCACAGTGTGCCGCGGCCTGCGGCATGTGCCGCGGCCCACGCAGTGCGGCTGCTCGGCGAGAATCTGCCCGAGCACTACGGCCGTGACTCGGCCGATCTGGCAGCCCAGATTGCCCGGCCATGACTCGGCCGGGGCCAACTCCGACGGCCCGAACGACCCCGAAACCCGAACCTGAATACGAATCGATGATACAGTTACGACGTACTCGCAAAGACGAATCTAAGAGCTAAGTGAACACACAATTCCGACCACCCGAAGGCTCGGAATTCGACAACGGAAGTAATTACCCAAAACTTTGGGAAATTACGAAAATGGCCCAAAACGTCCGAAAATCACGATACGCAATCGAAACACCAAACCAAAGCTCGCAACATGAATAATAACATTAAATGAACTTACGAGAAACTCGAAACAACAGTTTCGGACAAGATTCGCAAGAATCGAACTCAAGTGCGGAAAAGTCGCTAAAAAGCTCGGAACTCAACAAAACGATACCGAAACGAACTAGGATGACAAAAAGTGCAGAATTAATCATTCTCGAAATGACGAAACGGTCATGATCGAGTCGTCAAAACGAACTTCCGCGGAAAAAAGAAAATTACCGAAATTCGAAATTGCGGATATTACATTCTACCCTCCTTAAAAGAAGTTTCATCCCGAAACTTAAAATAAGTAGGGAGGAGAAATATCCCGTCAGGAAAAACTCAATGAGATACACAAGAAGTGCGTAACTTGCGCCCATCGGCGAAACGATACAAGCAACGCAAAGGAATATACGGCGTGAAAACACGCTCCACGACGACCAACACAACGTCGCCGTTAGAAACACAATAAAACCAACAAGTGACAAACGAGTTATTCCGAAATAATACCACACTCGTTCGATCAACAAAAGCAAGGGATAGGGAAAGTTCAGAAAATGTTAACGAGCATAAACGAGTTGATAGAGTCGAAAACACAGGACTTCTAAATCCGATCCACTTCGAATAAAAGAATTAGTAGAACCAAAAGATGTCACTTCCGAACAAGGTTCACAAGAATCGAACCGAACTCGAAAAAGTCACAGCGATAACTAGATCGACCCACAACAAGATCACAGCTCGTTTGGACGATGAAACCGAAATACAGAACAAGTTCATAAAGTGTCAACGAACATGAGCGAATCGATAGACTGGAGAAAGAGAAAATACAGAAGTCAAAATAGTACGGGCATTACCTCCGACCTCGTCCATGAAATTCACAAAAACGGGAGTGTTGTGCGGCGATTAAAACGCCTCTATAGGCGATCGTCATCACGATCAGAGAAACCAACCATGGAAGACATACTCTGGACAAACTCCTAGAGTTCGGCACAATACGGCGACCGTCTTTTGGTATCCAGCGATCGTCTTCTAATATCTGACGATCGTCTTTAATGAGCGAACCAGAGGCGATCATCTCGTGCCACGTATGGATCGAGCATCCGTCAAAGTCGTCGAAGACCGAATCTTGGACGGTGGCCCACGTGCGGATCTTCAAAGGATACCGACAGATAGGATCTTTGACCACGGTGGCCCACGTGCGGATCTTCAAAGGATACCGACAGACAGGATCTTTGACCCCAGCCTGTCACCTACCACACCTACCGACAAAGCCGCCGAAAGGTACAAAGTGGGTCCTCCCCAGACAGCTGCCCAGGACGCGTGCTGGCCTCCCATTGGCTCGCACAGCTGGCTCCAGCAGCAGCCCCAGACTTTAAGGGAACAGCCCCACGTGACGGGACGGTCGGCCACCTTATTATAATATAAAAAACGGCGGTCGCCCGCGATCGCCTGAGGGGTCCCAACTACCTTGTCCCCTATAAATAGAGAGCTCACTGCAGCAGCAAAGGGGACGCGAATTTACTACGAATTCAGTGCAAAATACACACCAAAGAGAGAATCAAAGGCTCTTTTGGCAACCACTTATACATTCATAGTGATATTCATACATATTCATCATATATCCCAAGCAAGAACTCACAGATTTGTCTATCTGGTTCTTCCGGCAATCTACGCGCTCTAAAGCCTAGATAACTAGAAGTCTTTACACTCCTTGTAATAGATTCTAACATTAATATTTGTACTCGACAGTATATTTATTAATAACATCTCGCGAGAGCATTCAAGCCCGGGATTAACAACCCCGGCAAATCTTGTGTTATCTATTTTCTCACGGAAGTGTTCTCGCATTTGTTTGTTACTCGATCATTCCAGCAATACTATCTCCGGATAATATTTTGGGTAACAACAATTGGTGCTAGAGGGAGGGCGTTCTAAACCTTCATTTTTATTCCTACCTTCTCGAAGAACACTCACTGTTCTCCGGACATATACTTGAAGAAACACTCACTGTTCTTCAATAGAAAAACCTTCAGAAAATGACATCTGCAACAACCTCCAAGAGAGCCACCCTAAGATCTGCCGGGAATCTCATTCCGGCCCGGAACGAATCCCAGCCCACGGCGGAAGGCGACCGTGGCGACGCTAGGCTCTCACTCCCGCCCCCGAGGGACGGTTCTAGCCTCTCACTCGATCAGTTCCAGACCACGGAACAGATTGAGGAGGCTATAGCCATCCTCAGGGAGCGACAGAAGGCCAATGGCTCGCCCACCATCACTCCGTCCACCGTCCGCCGGGCAAACAAACGGAAGCTCAAGGGGATCTATGTTGAGAAATCGACAGAAAGCCCCGAGCCACAAGAGAAGGCTCTCATAAGGAGGGACGATTCCGTCTTCAGCCGCTTGGGGAGCGATCCCTCATGGCGACCCGGGCACTCAGGCCCCAGCCGGGAGACATCGGTATCCGAATCCTTTACCAGGAGTTCGGCGTATCCGACTCCCAGGAGACAGGCCGGTCAGCGAGCCACTGCTCGCCCAAGAAAGGAACCCACTGGAAGGGAGCTCGTCATTCACCACGGGGCTAGGGGATCAGTACACGATCGCCTTGGTTCGCGCTCTGAGAGCCACTCGGCGAGCAGTCAGGCGACGGCGATGGCCGCCATGCAACGTCAGCTCGACGAGATGAAGGCGCTCCTGGAAAATGGGGCAGGTGCCAGGAGATCGATCGTTGGATCAAGCGAACCACTCACGACTCAGATCGAGCTCGCCCCAGTCCAACCAACGATCAATCCCCAACAAACACCTCTATATGAGGGGAGATCGGATCCGGAGACCCACTTGCGCAAATTCCGGATCTACATGACCGGATGCGGAGCATCATAAGTGAAGAAGTGTCGAATGTTCCCGTTAACTCTGGGCGACCTCGCCCACAGATGGTACGTCTCACTACCACCTCGCTCAATCAACTGCTTTGAGAAGCTGGCGAAAGACTTCACAACGTACTTCGCCGCCAAAGTCGCTCGCCCTGATGGCCCCCACCGCATGATGAAAATCAAGTAGGGGAAGGACGAGTCAGACGAAGATTACATCGACCGGGTAGACGAGATAGTCCTCACCGGTGAGCCCATCAGCGACGAGCTTGCTCTCAACTCAGTCATGAGCGGATTCCACGGACGCTCGCCCATGTTCAGGCACCTCACAAAGGACATCCCCCCGACCTACTCGGTCTTCCTGTCCAGGCAGAGGATGCTCTCACTCCGATTAGATGAAGGACCATCCGAAGAAGGAAAGGCACCATCCCATGTCCAGAAGAAGGCGGTCGCCAAGCCCATAAAAGCGGTCGCCAAGCCGCCTGGCGAATTCAAAGCATTCGAAGATGTAGAGGTCCACCTTCTTCACAACCTCAACTTGTCCCCGGCCCACATCTTCAACACAATCAAGGGTCGCGAGTGGCTTTCCAAACCAAATCCGATAAGGGACCACGGTCATCTAGATCGTAGCAAATTCTGTGCCTACCATAAGAGTCCCGGCCATAACACCAGCCAATGCCGCGACCTCCTCAGACAGCTCTGGCGACTGTTTGAGGAGGGCAAACTGGACAACTTGGTCACCAAGCCAGAGCCTAGAACGGAAAGAACCGGAGGGCGCGAGCGCCGACAACGCGAAAGAACTCCCCCCAATCCGGTCGCCAGAATCGAGCACGAGCCGGAGTACTCGGATGAATCGATCCCTCCGATCAACCCTGGCGGTCGGATCAACATGCTCCAAGCGGGAGGTGGAAACCTCGGGGGCCTTTCCCCGGTTTCCACCATGTCAAACAGGAAGCGAAAGGCCGAGCTGCGAACGTTCGCCGGGGTCCATGTCGTGGTACCTCCGGAGCCGACCATCTCTAAAGACGCACTCATCACCTTCTCCAACAAAGACAGGGAGGGAGTGCAATGCCCCAAGGAGGATGCACTGGTGATCTCCGCCTGTATCCTTGGGAAGACGGTCGATCGCATACTGGTCGACAATGGGAGTTTCTGTAACATCATATTCAAATCCGCCCTAGACCAACTCGGCAACTTAATCAAATTCATCAAGCCTTTCGACACCGTGCTCCAAGGGTTTGGCGACAACACAGTCCGAGCCTACGGGAGGATTAAGATCTCCGTCGAGCTAATATGCTTTTATGATCCCAAGGTTAGGATTACTAGGAACCTAAGTTTTGTAATCATAGTTAGGCCCAGCATATATAATGGGTTCCTAGGTCGCCCCTTTTTAGAAACCTTTGAGGCAGTCGCCTCATCTTTCTTTTACTGTATCAAATTCCCCACTGCCGATGGGACGGTCGGTACTGTAAAAGGAGATCAGCTAATGGCAAAAAGATGTTTGAATTACTCCTATGTTGTTACTTCTTCCAATACTTCCCATACTATATGTAACATTGAAGCGATCGACGATCAACACATGGAGATCGACGAGCCGAGCACATCGTACCAACCCGACTCAAGGGACGCCATCGCTCATCAATCGACGGACGACATCGAGCCAAGGACCAGTTTCGAGCCAAGTCTTGACATCGATCCAAGGACAGAGTCCGGAGATCGCACCAAACGAGAGGCGACCGTCCCTGTCGAAGAGTTGGAAAGTATTACGATGGATCCGGTTCATCCAGAACGGGAAGTACAGATCGGCGCAAGCATCGACCACGAATTAAAGGGGGATCTGATCAACTTGACGTAGGAACATCGGAGTCTTTGCCTGGTCGCATCAAGATATGGTTGGCATAAGTCCCGAACATGCTTGCCATTATCTGAAGATCGACCAGGCAATGAAGCCTGTTCACCAAAAGCGTAGGAAGTTCGGTCCCGAGAAGTACGCAGCGCTCGACATAGAAGTCCAGAAGTTACTCAACAACAAATTAATCGGAGTAGCCACAGACGAACCACAATGGGTCGCCAACGCGGTTCTCGTCAAAAAGCCAACTGGCTCCTGGAGGTTATGCATTGACTTCACCGACCTCAACGCGGCATGTCCAAAAGATCACTTTCCGATGCCTCATATTGATCACTTGGTCGATAGTACGACAGGTTGCGAAATGATGTCATTTATGGATGCCTTTGCCGGATATCATCAAATCCCAATGGCGGAGGAATACATAAAACACACATCTTTCCACACGGAAAAAGACATATACTTTTGGGTCCGAATGCCGTTCGGCTTGAAAAACGCAGGGGTAACCTACCAGCGACTAGTCAACAGAATGTTCGTTGATCAGATCAGCAAGACCATGGAGGTCTATATTGACGATATCGTAGTCAAAAGCCTCAAGAAGGAAGATCACCTCAACGATCTCGCCGAGACGTTCGCCATCCTTGAGAAGTTTAACATGAAACTGAATCCCAAGAAATGCAACTTCGGAGTAGGTTCCGGGAAATTCCTGGGGCACATCGTGAGCCAAAGGGGGATCGAGGCGAACCCCACCAAGATACAGGCGATCCTTGACATGCAGGAACCGCGAAACATCAAGCAGGTGCAACGCCTCACAGGTTGTCTAGCCACCCTCAACCGTTTCATATCACGGCTCGGCGATAAAAGCAAGCCTTTCTTCGCGACCATCAAGAACAAGAAGTTCGCATGGACGAAGGAAAGCCAGATAGCATTCGCCAAAATAAAGGAATATCTATCTAACCCCCAGATTATGGCAAAGCCGATCCCCGGTGAAAAACTATTCCTTTACCTGGCAGCCTCGGAGGTCGCACTAAGTGCCGTTCTGGTGCGAGCGGAGGGACAAGCCCACTTGCCCATCTACTATGTTAGTCAGGCGCTCCACGATGCTGAGACACGTTATACACCATTGGAGAAGATCGCCTACGCCCTTGTCATGAGTGTTCGTAAACTGAGAGCTTACTTCTTCGATCACCAAGTGGAAGTCCTAACAACTCTACCTCTAAGACAAGTCTTGCACCGACCGGACACCAACGGGCGACTCCTCAAGTGGTCGCTGGAGATCGCCCAATATGGTATCACTTACGCTCCTCGCATGGCGATCAAGGGCCAAGCTCTAGCGGACTTCGTGGTGGAATTAACGTTCCCTCACAGTCCAACCCAGGTCGGCCGACCTGCCTGGAAGTTATATGTGGATGGCTCAGCGACCAATTCGAGAGCAGGGGCAGGGATTGTCCTCGTCATCCCCGACGGTCAGAGTTTCACAAATGCTGTGCGTTTCGGTTTTCGTGCGACCAACAATGAAGCCGAATACGAAGCTTTGGTAGGCGGGCTCGATCTAGCCCTCGCCCTAGATGTTCGTCGCCTCCATATCTTCATGGACTCCCTTTTGGTCGTGAACCAAGTCAAGGGAGAATATGAGGCGCGCGGCGAACAGATGGTCAAATACCAAGAGCTGATCGCCGAAATGTGCACAAAATTTGAAGAAGTGCTAATCGAACAAGTCCCGAGAGAGCACAACTCCCAGACCGATGCTCTTTCCAAACTAGCATCATCGGAGGGGGCAGCCGACTTCTCCAATATCCAAATCACAAAGTCAGCAAGGCCGGCGATCGACAGAAGTCTAGTCACCACGATTGCCATCGCCGAGGAGAACTGGATGACTCCATTCATCAAATACTTAAAGGACGGAACGGTCCCTGACGATCGTGTTAAAGCTCGCCAACTCCAGCTCCGTGCGACCAGATATACCCTATTGGACGACCAGCTTTACAAGCGAGCCTTCAGCCTTCCCCTCCTCAAGTGTATTACACCGGAGGAAGGTCAGCTCGTTTTAGCCGAGATCCATGACGGAATCTGTGGAAACCATGCGGGCGGGCGAGCTCTCATCCATAAGGCAACCAGGCAAGGTTTCTTCTGGCCATCACTTCAGAAGGATGCGATCGCCTATGCCAGATCATGTCACAGGTGTTAGATAATGGGTCCAAACATCAAACTCTCCCCCGAACAGCTCACCTCCATGTACAGCCCTTGGCCATTCGCGCAATGGGGCATCGACCTTATTGGTCCCCTGCCAGAAGCGGCTCAGTGTAAATTTGCTATCGTAGGGGTGGATTATTTCACCAAGTGGGCAGAGGCCGAGCCACTAAACAAGATCGGCCAGGAACAGGTGATCAAGTTTATCTAGAAAAACATCATATGCCGATTCAGTCTGCCCCAGGCCATCATCTCCGACAATGGAAAATAATTCGCGGCCTAGAAGTCATGCAATTCTGTGAAAAGTGGGGAGTCAAAAGGTTATTCTCAGCGCCATACCACCCTCAGACAAACGGGAAGGTAGAGGCAGTGAATAAGATCCTCAAACACACGATTAAACCACGACTCGAATCCAGGCAAGGACGATGGGCGAACGAGCTCCCAGATGTTTTGTGGTCATACCGAACGACGACCCGTAATTCAACCGGCGAAACCCCATTCGCCCTCGCCTTCGGAACAGAAGCAGTGATTCCTTCGGAGATCGCCGTCCTCAGCCATCGAACCGAACAGGAGATAACGACCGACAATGATGTGGCCCGACGAATCGACCTAGACATGCTCGAAGAACGACAGCTGACCTCAGAAATGAAGAACACAATCCACAAAAGGAGAGCCGAGAAGTTCTTCAATTCAAAGGTCAAAGAAAGAAGGTTTCAAGTGGGCGATCTCGTCCTCAAGAAAATCCAAACCCGCACGGGCGTTTTCGGTCCGAACTGGGAGGGACCTTTCAGAGTATCCAGATGGCTAACCAAAGGAGCCTACGAACTGGAACATCCTGACGGTACTCCGGATCAATACCCCTGGAATGCCGTGCATCTGAAAAAATACTACCAGTGATAATTTTGTATTCAATTTCAATGATGTACAAGGAATATAATGAGATTTTTTCCTATCCCATCTATTCTGGCGATCGCCCCACCAGGCATATCGCATACTGCCGACGATCGCTGATCACGACGATCCTAGGTAAAATTAATGCAGCCATGGTCCTGGAGGTCGATGGAACCGACAACTTCGCCCATGCAAGGTTCCTTTGGGCTGAGATCGCCCGCCCTTCGTTTAAATACGAGGCCGGCATAGACGAAGGACCCTCCAAAATAATCAGTAGGCACGATCGCACATCCTCAAGGTACATCATCTAACATGGTGAACCCGGACAATGCGACGTGCCACTACCCCCGTCTCAACGTACACCGTCGGGGGTCGCCATCTTCATGGCGGGCCGAGGTGGAAGCAGAGCTGACAAGCCGCGGACGTGGTGTCGAATAAGCCGACAACACTCCGCGCAAGGACTCCTCCGGACCAAGATCGCCCGCCTTTCGTTTTAACACAAGGCAGGCGTAGCCTAACGGAGGACCCTCACAAAAAGTGAGCCGCGGGATACACAATATCCCTCGCACACAAAGACACGAATGGGGAGGTCGGTCCATCGAACACCCCAACCGTACATGATTCTTCAGAATCGGCAAAACTGAAGATAGCTCGCCAGACAAACTAGTTTTTGTTTCCTTACTTACAATATGTAAACGAAAACAAGGGGGCAGAGATGGGTCGAGCTAATCCCAAATACGATCGAACAAAAAGGAACCACGCACGATCGGCTTCGCTCAAACACGCGCAGGACGATCGGAGTCCTTCGACGAAAATTACAAGTAAGAATTCCGATTCAAAACATATCAATGCTTTCAACACTCAGACGATCGGTCGGATGAACAAAACGTCGAAAACAATCATACACGTACTTGTAAAAATTGCACGCAAACATTCAAAGGCAATCGCGTGTAAAGAGACAGTATGGAAAGAGGAACATTTTATTCATAACGCAAGTTCCGTACATTACGGGGCCCGAGGGCATTACAAAAGGAAAACAAAAAGTACAGGTTACAGAGGAAAACAAAAATGCCTCTCAAGGCCCCGCCGGCTGGTCATCACCCTCAGGATGCGGATCGGCTTGGGCCCCCCCATCGGCCTCGGGATGAATGAGTTTACCAGAATACCAACTCAAATCGATCCCAAAGTCGACAAAGTCAAGGATCGGCAAGGAGAACTCCGGGTGCAGAGGATGCACGAGGGCATAGGATTTGAATCTCTCCATCAGGGGGCCGATCTCGATCCCTGCCTTTTTAGTGGCTCGAACAGCGTCTGCATAGGCCAAGTAATAAGCGAACTCGCCAACGTGCGCAACGCTGAGGTAGGGATCGACCTCGATCGCCTTTAGCTGCCCCTTCAAATCCACAGCCGTCTTCTCGGCCTCCGCCAGCTCGACCACCTTGGCGGCATTCTCGCCCTTGGCCTTCTCCAGCTCCTTCTTTGCCGCCTCCAGCTCACCGCTGAGCCGATCCACCATCACCTTCAGCCCAGCCTCCTCCTTCTGCGAAGCCGCGAACTTCTGGCGGGTTTCCTTCTCCTTATCACGGGACCGGTCGGCAGCCTCTTTAGAGCGGCTCAGCTCCTGCTTCAATCGGTCCACGTCCTGCTTAGCCCTTTTGGCCGTCTCCTCATACTCCTTCTCCATAGACTGGATCCGGTTGACAAACTCGATATTTTTGTTCCGGGCGGCCTCGAGGTCGCTATGGAGACGAGCAGTGGAGGGACGCCCCTCAAAATCCCTAGCAGCTTGGACGGCCATTGTCGCCGTCTGGAGAGCCAGGGCAACGGTCGCCTGCATGGCGTCTCCAGATCTCCGACGAGCGATCGCATCAAGATCGGTCGTCCAAGCCTTGGGCAGAGAGGTGATAGCCTGGCGAACGTAAGTAGGGACTTCGAGGGACTGTTGCGGAGCCTTACTCGACAAAAAGTCCAGCACCATAGGAGCGACGTACGGATCGGCGAGACGAACCCTGCGGCACAAACCAAGGAAACCAAGGAGTTAGCCTATACCATGCTCAGAATACCTAACTCAGAAAATGTTGGTCCTTTTCTTACCTATTGACCAGCTCGGGATCGCGACCAAAATATGGCTTGCCCCGAGAGGTTTCCACCTCAGCGATCACCACCTTCTTTGTAGGCCCGCCCGATGAACGGGAGCCGGACACCGATGGCCTAGGGCCTGATCGCTCCGTCATCGGGATGGCAGATATAGGAGCCGCAGCAACCGGAGGCTCAAGGATGGACACATCCGCTTCAGCAATCGGTAGGGACTCCTCCGGCCTCCGCCTCTTGCGGCGCTGAAGTTGTTCCTCCTCCCCAACTACCGGTTCGGCCAGGCGCATCGTGAGCCCCTTCGAGGCCGGGCAAGACGTCGTCGCAGGAACGCGACCAGTCTTCTTACCCAAGTTAAGGCGACCAAGAACTCCCGGGTTCGACATGGCTATCTCTGGCGGTGGCTCGGCAAAACGGGGAAAATGAACCTCTGTCACAGAAGAGGTACAAGCAAGTTAGACAAACAACTTAAACAATACGACCTCCTGGAGACGATCGTCAAGCAAGGAAGCACCACTTAAACTCATACCTGGAACTTTCAAATGACGAGGGAAGCAAAACAATCATGCCCCCAACCGATGAGCTTCACTACTAAGCGAGCGAACGTCGATAAAAGAATCCGGCAAGGCACGGATCCGCTCCCAAACGATCAAGAAATCGAAAGGGAGATCACCGATCGCTGGAACGAGAGGTCCTGCAAAAAGAAAACAAAATTAGATCAGTCCAGGACAAGCTCAATCAAGGGGAGAGTTAAAATCCTTACTCGGATTCCTCTCCCGAAAAGTGGTGGGGATCTCCAACTCCTCATTCGGCCTGTCACTCGATGCCGATCGCCACGCTCCGCCGACCCAGCACCATTTAGCCAGGTCGCCCCTAGTCTTGTTCGGCACACCGAGGACCACTCTCCCCCTTCGGCCTTGGATATGGTTACCGCCGATCGACCCCTTCTGCGCGGTCAATTTAAACAGATAATTCATCTCCAGTGCGGTAAGGAGGCGGAACAACCGGTGACCGCCAAACAGTGTCAACGTGCAGATAATCTGTAGCCAAGCGTTCGGCGTCAGCTGAAGAGGCGCCAAATTCCAGGCGATCAACAAGTAGGAGACGACAAATGGAAGAGGAAATCGCAGGCCGGCCTCCATAATCATCCCGTTGACGGCAACCATGTCCTCAGGCGGTTGATCGGCACGTTCATTCTCCGAGGGCACGTGCAAGAAAACGTCAGAGGGGACGTGATATTTGGCCCTCCAGCGGCTCAGATCTTTCTCGGTCGCCGTACTCCGGATCTTTCCGAGAGTCCACGGAGACGGGACGGCGGCCCGAAAAACCGTCCGCTTCACATGTTCGTAAGGGTGAGCGGCGGAGTAAGCTTCGAAATCGAATTCCGGATAGGGCCCGGCGGTCGCCTCCATCATCCGAGCAAAGGCCATGAAGGCAGGGCCGAACCTACTCCCTCGCTCCCAAGTTAGCCGCTCCAATTCGTCCTCATCCGCCGGCGAGCCCCTCTGCTCCGCCGTCGCCGCCGTCTTCGCCACCGCGGCCTCGTTGAAAAGCTCTTCGAGCTCTGCGGGTGCAATTCCCGCACGAATGGCCTCAACGTCCGTTTCCATGTCGACTCCGATGGGAATCTCCTCCCGGTCAGGCGAAACCGCGGCAGCAGAAGAACTTCCGGCCTCGAAGGTCTTGGATCCTCCCGACATATTGTAAAGAGAAGAGGGAGATAGGAGATTGATTTTTTCTTACCTAGAGAAAAGAAGAAAGTCGGCACAAGAAGCTCCAGAGATTTTTGCAGAGTTTCGGCTATGGATGCAAGGTCGTGTAAAGAGTAAAGGAGAAGAAGCCCTGGCCCTTTTATAGATGGAGGCAGGGGTCTAGATGCAAATAGAAGAAATCTCGAGGGCAGGATCGCAACCGTCACGTGGGGACGCATTAAAAAATGCCCTCGGATCCTGCGTACGCGTCTTTTCGAGGGCACGCCAGCCGACAAGTCTGACAAACCGTCGGACTACCCCAACAGCGGCGCGACGCGTGTGCCTGTCACTTTTAAAAAGCCCTCCTTCATTTCCCGCCGCCCCCGGCGCGAAAGGAGATCGTCCGGATTTGAATTCAGATCGGCTGATCGGCTAAACATTGGCGATTGCCAATAGTGCCACCTCACCCCGTGTCTTCAACATCGAGGCGAGCTGGGGGGCAATTGTTGTGCGGCGATTAAAACGCCTCTATAGGCGATCGTCATCACGATCAGAGAAACCAACCATGGAAGACATACTCTGGACAAACTCCTAGAGTTCGGCACAATACGGCGACCGTCTTTTGGTATCCAGCGATCGTCTTCTGATATATGACGATCGTCTTTAATGAGCAAACCAGAGGCGATCATCTCGTGCCACGTATGGATCCAGCATCCGTCAAAGTCGTCGAAGACCGAATCTTGGACGGTGGCCCACGTGTGGATCTTCAAAGGATACCGACAGATAGGATCTTTGACCACGGTGGCCCACGTGCGGATCTTCAAAGGATACCAACAGACAGGATCTTTGACCCCAGCCTGTCACCTACCACACCTACCGACAAAGCCGCCGAAAGGTACAAAGTGGGTCCTCCCAGGCAGTGCCAGACGCGTCTTTGGCCTCCCATTGGCTCGCACAGCTGGCTCCAGCAGCAGCCCCAGACTTTAAGGGAACAGCCCCACGTGACGGGACGGTCGGCCACCTTATTATAATATAAAAAACGGCGGTCGCCCGCGATCGCCTGAGGGGTCCCAACTACCTTGTCCCCTTTAAATAGAGAGCTCACTGCAGCAGCAAAGGGGACGCGAATTTACTACGAATTCAGTGCAAAATACACACCAAAGAGAGAATCAAAGGCTCTTTTGGCAACCACTTATACATTCCTAGTGATTTTCATACATATTCATCATATATCCCAAGCAAGAACTCACAGATTTGTCTATCTGGTTCTTCCGGCAATCTACGCGCTCTAAAGCCTAGATAACTAGAAGTCTTTACACTCCTTGTAATAGATTCTAACATTAATATTTGTACTCGACAGTATATTTATTAATAACATCTCGCGAGAGCATTCAAGCCCGGGATTAACAACCCCGGCAAATCTTGTGTTATCTATTTTCTCACGGAAGTGTTCTCGCATTTGTTTGTTACTCGATCATTCCAGCAATACTATCTCCGGATAATATTTTGGGTAACAACAGGGAGCAAGGTAACAAGACATTAAACAACCGACACATAAGGGAACCATCACCGATGCACACGGTCATACCAAACCAAGCTCTAACAGCTCGCACATACGCGACAACGCAGAAATCACCACGAGGCGACAACATTCAACACCAACATCCCTCCTCTCAGAGGGGGCTAACACAACAATTGTGTGGAAAATGACTCAACGCTCACACCGCCAATTCGATCATACTCGGGAGCAAACATCAAAATGACAACGCGAACATCATACATACATACCCAGCCCTCAAACGGGAATGGATAGGTTTTAAAAACGAAAACCTCATTTTGAAAATAATTTAGAAGAACACCGATTGATCTTGAGTATCACCTTTCAAAAAGTACAAACGTGAAACATCGTTATCGAGACTTTGGAGAACCATTTCACATTTGATAAAAATGAGGACACTTTCTCTTAGTGAAAACTTTCAGAATATTCGACCCTCGGGTCTAAGTATAAGTGTTTCTAAAACATTGAAAATATCTCAAAACATTTTGGTCCTCGAGGTAGAAGAATTTGGAAACATAATGTGGCACCTTGGAAGTACCACGAGAAAACGATTCATTTTAAAAGTACGTCTCGAAATTTATTTTCTAAGATACTCAAGGTTTTCAAAAATAATTCAATGGGCTAGAATGCCCAATAATGCTCATGTAAACAATATTCGTTTAAACATATTATAATATACGCATCAAATCGTACAAAGTCAAGACAATACATGTCTTTTACCGGGAAGACAAACAGTCAATTATCACAGTCAAAAAGACATAAATAACGACAACCCTCCTCATACAAACGAAATAAGAGAATCACACGAACGCATCACGAAACCAAGAATCTACATGAAGGTTCCATCACTTAACACAAAATCAAACAAATAGCTCGTGTCACACGAGGCACAATACAAGGAAGGGAGACTTACATTCACAGGTCGCACGAAGATGATGATCGCCCCACGATACCAATCACGACCAACAAACTCAGACGACGCGTCGCAACACGACTTAGTCAGACAAAATCCGACAAGACAAAACTCAACTGACACCACTGACTCAACAGCCTAGGTTTCCACGACCTAAGCTCCGATACCATTTATGTAACACCCCCAATCCGCTCAGGGATATTACACGCCGTAGAACCTTTCCTCAAGGATCTACCAGGCTGGTAACAACATAGAACAACTCAACAATGCCTTTAAGGCTAAAATGACTCAGTAGACCGATTTAATCTTTCAATAAATACATACAACTCAGACTCATTACATGCCCACGCAGGGGTCAAAATACAATAAACTCCCATACAACGGGGAAAAGATACTGCAGCGGAAAAGAAAATACAACTAGACCAATACGACATTAACGGATCCTCGTGTGATTAGTATCGTTCATCTTTCACCATCATTCATGCCGAACCTGTGCTATGCTCCAAAACCTGAATGCAAAAATAGACATCCACCCCCCGAATACTCGGGGGTTAGCAAAACTCCACTGTTTTGCTAGTGCAAGAACAAACTGCAAATACGAGCCATACAATTCACATTCCACGAATAACAGTAACCAGGAAATCCTCAAAGATTCAAACGTAACGAAAAGTACTTCCCGAGGCATGAATTTGGGTAAAACACTTCAAAACCGAAACATCACAAATCAAGGGGAAAACAATTTATAAAACCGTTTAAAGTGCCATCGAGAGTTTTAATAGAAAACAATTTAGGATTATCAAATCCTACTCATTCCAAAATCAACAAGGTCATCGACCAATAGGCGGAAAGCAATTTGCAAGAAAACCATTCAATCAACACAAGCGAGTCTTCACAAATATTTCCCACGGGGTTCTCGACCCAATCCAAATAATATCAACACGAGATCAAACATCTCAACATCACACGGGGTCCTCGACCCAAAACACAAAATGTCAACATAGTATAATCAAGGACACAGCCTTTCGTTCGCCCAAAAACTGCTCAAGACCCCTGATTAATTAACCCTCGGAGATCTCGTCAAATGTCCTTGGTTAATTAACCCTGATACCAAAATTTTAAAACAAGTTGAAACACACTTTCAGAAAACATAAATCACGGTCTATATCGAGACCAGCATTTGAAAAGAGTTGAAAGAATTTTGAAATACGATAATCGTTCGGTAACGGGGTCTTAGCTATCACTCAAATATCCGTTACCAATAAGCCTGCCAGGCGCCTCCCTTGCACACCTGTGCACCGGCGTTCACTCCACTATGTTGGCCGCCCCTTGAACATGTCACCGCGCCGGCGATGACTCCTACAAGAGCCGCCCCTTGCACGCGCATTAGGTAACACCGGTGTTCACCAACCATATGGAGCCGCACATTGCAGCGTACACCAGGCCGAAGTACACGCCCCGCCCTCAGAGGCTCCCAGATATGATGTCTCTCGCAACAAGTATTCACATTGTCACAAACATCAAGTACACAGTCATCATCGTAACAATTATCAAATCAATACACCAATTCACATAATTCATCCGTCAGTCCACGACCACACAAATAAATAACAACACGCACGTCAACCATAACGCGACGGAAATAAGCACTATACGTACGCACGCATTATCAAGCGCAACATCAACACCAAATATATCCAAAGGATTCACGTAGTCACTTACAACCCACACAATTTACAAAACACACGCGTTTTGAAAGTGAGCCTTTAACGAGGCTAGCCGAATCTTTTGAAAACTCATTTCAAACAAATAAACAAACATACCAAGATGATCACCAATTATCATATTCACAAAACAAGAATAGTATGGACAAGGTACTTGCCTCGAATAAGAACAACGCGGAGAATCGACCGAAGTAGGTTGGCACGAACCGACTACGAACTCGCCGACTCCACCGAACGACAATCCACAATAATGAACTATGAACAAAGACAATAACAACGATAATTAATTCCAAAGTACGACCCAAAGCCGCTGAATTCAAAGAACGAACGACGAATGTTCAAGCGTTTTCCCCAAAACGGTCAAGAACACGATTCGTCCTGACAAAACACGAAAATGGAATTCCAAGTTGAAATATGGATATACAATCCATAGAATATGTTTAACAACATCATTTAACCATAATCGATCCATCAAAAACGGATGAAAAACGAGATCGAGGACAAATCCCCAAAAAAGTCGATTCGAAGGAAATCAAGAAATATACTTCGATTCGACGAAGAACAATGGATTAAATGATGTTAAACACAATAATACTATCAAGATTAATCATACCCATCATGAATTAATCAACAACACGGAACGAATCGGACAAAAATGCAAAAACCCCCAAATTCACGAAATTAGGGTTCTAAGGAAGATTACCTTGATTCGCTGGACAAAGGATGATAACGAATGATTGATTGATGTTATGAACTCAAGAACTTCATGGATTTGTTGTTAAACAACATGGCTCCATGGTAAGATCACCCTTAGCCGCGGAAGAGAAGGAGAAGAAGGAGAAAAATGGCCAAAAACCCGTCTGTAGGGCCATAAATAGGCTGCACAGTGTGCCGCGGCCCAGCGGGAGTGTGCCTTGAGCAGGCCAAAAATGGCTCCCGGTGGTGGCGGTTGCAGCGGCCGGCCCGGCGTGTGCCGCGGCACCGTCTGATCGGTTTGGCCGAAAAATGCCACAGAGTGTGCCGCGGCCTGCCGCATGTGCCGCGGCCGCATGCGGCCTCCTCGGCGAGAAGGCTGCCGAGCACTACGGCCGTGACTCGGCGATCGGCACTGGCCCCAGTGCCGGCATGACTCGGCCGGGGCCAACTCCGACGGCCCGAACGACCGAAACCGAACACGAATACGAATCGATGATACGGTTACGACGTACTCGCAAAGACGAATCTAAGAGCTAAGAGAACACACAATTCCGACCACCCGAAGGCTCGGAATTCGACAATGGAAGTAATTACCCAAAACTTTGGGAAATTACGAAAATAGCCCAAAACGTCCGAAAATCACGATACGTGATCGAAACACCAAACCAAAGCTCGCAACATGAATAATAACATTAAATGAACTTACGAGAAACTCGAAACAACGGTTTCGGACGAGATTCGCAAGAATCAAACTCAAGTGCGGAAAAGTCGCTAAAAAGCTCGGAACTCAACAAAACGATACCGAAACGAACTCGGATGACAAAAAGTGCAGAATTAATCATTCTCGAAATGACGAAACAGTCATGAGCGAGTCGTCAAAACGAACTTCCGCCGAAAAAAGAAAATTACCGAAATTCGAAATTGCGGATATTACAGTTTTGACCGAGTCAATCTCGAGTAGCTCGCGAGTTGTCTCGTCTCATTTACACCCCTAGGTAGGATCACATACTCAAAATCCTAGTCGATACTTCTACGAATGTCCGCTGAACACTAAACATGTCTCACACTTCATATGGTGTGATGTATATCACAAGAACGATCATCCGGATCTTGCTCCGCATTTCCTAAGAACTACACACACCACTGGAAATCCTTATTTGTCAACAAGTTTTACCGCTAGCAATGTCCATTCTGAACCACAACTACGACATCCACTCAGAAGTGAGGTGTATTGTTCAAGCTCTACAGAAAATGTGGGATCCCGGCATAGTGATGCTGAAATCTCAAGGAAAAGGGACGATAATGGGTTTGGTCAATGTAATATCCGCAATTTCGATTTCCGGTAATTTTCTATTTTTTTGGCAGAAGTCCATATTATCGACTCTGTTGTGACCGCTTCGTCATTCCGAGAATAATTAATTCTGCACTTTTTGTCATCCGAGTTCGTTTCGGTATCGTTTTGTTGAGTTTCGTGTTCTTAATCGACTTTTCCGCACTTGAGTTCGATTCTTGCGAATCTCGTCCGAAACTGTTGTTTTGAGTTTCATGTAAGTTCATTTAATGTTATTATTCATGTTGCGAGCTTTGGCTTAATGTACGATCATGTATCATGTATTTCAGACGTTTTGGACCATTTTCGTAATTCCTAAAGTTTGGGGTAATTACTTTCCGTTGTCGAATTTCGAGCCTTCGGGTGGTTGGAATCGTGTGTTCTCTTAGCGTTTGGATTCATCTTTGCGAGTACTTCATAACCATATCTTTGATTCATATTCAGGTTCGGGTTTCGTCGGGCCGTCGAGTTAACGGCCGAGTCATGGCCGCACGTGTTGGGACGTTGGCACACCTGGCCGAGTTACGACCGTAAGGGTCCGGCAGTTATGGCCGTAAGGCCTGTTACATACGTAAGCCCTAACCGGTCACGTACGTAAAGCTGCCGGTAGTTCTGTGCAGTTGGGTCGGGATGACCGGTTACGGCCGTAAGGCCATGGCCGGTTACGGCCGTAAGCGCCCGGCAGGGTCCGGCTATTTAAGGCCTGGACACCGGGTCACTCGGCCATTTCCACCTTTTTCTTCATTTTTTCGCGATCCTTCGACAGAAATTGAGGTTTTGATCGAGAGCATCTTAGAACAACATCTTTTGGAAGGCTTGTGTTGATTATAACAACATCTAATCTTTGTTATTCGTCGGATCGAGGTAATTTCTTGAAATCTCCTAGAATTGACTTTTGAGATTTCCTTTTTGATTTTCGTTGTTCGTCCGATTTTCATGAATCGGTTGGTGTTATTGAACATTATTAATCATGTTCTATGGGTTGTATATCCGTATTTCGAGTTTGTTCAACTCGATTGGTGATTCGAGTGTTCTTGGGAGTTATCGAGCGTTAAGTGTTCGATTAAATGTCCCAATGAGTTTCCTTTCGTTCGTTTGGTGGAATTTCCATTGTTTTTGACCTTGATTCTCATTGTAATCGTATCTTCGTTGTTTTTATTGTTCCTTCCGGAGGATTATAGGTGCTCGAGGATTCCGAGTTGAATCCCGTTTGGTGATTGATAATTCGTGTGGTGTTATTCTCGTAGTACTCGTAGTGCTATCGCGTTCTTGATAGTGTTCGGGGGTTCGGGGCTGTTCGACCGCATGCCATCCGTCGTCTCATTGCGATCGTGGTTTTGAGGCAAGTACCTTGTCCATACATCTCTCGTTTTGTGGATATGATGATCGGTGAACTTCTTGGTATGTTTGTTTGATTGTTTGAGATGAATTTTCAAAAGATTTGGTTTAGCCTCGTTAAAGGCTCACTTTCAAAATGCGTGTATGTTGTGAATGTTGTGTCTCGTGAATGGTTAAATGAACCCAATGAATACGCTTGGTATTGTTGTTTTGCTTTGATAATATATATACATATATTATCTCATTTCGGTACGTTATGATTTGACCATTGTGCGTGCTTTGTGTTTGTTGCCTTTGGGTGAATTGCTTGAATATCCTTGGTGTATATAATTGTGTGAACGCATTTTGCTCACCTCGGGAGGTTCCGACGAGGCCTCGAGGGAATCCAATGGTATACCCCTGGGTTCACGAGTTGATGTGTGTGTGATTTATGAACGCATTGTGCTCACCTCGGGAGGGTCCGGCGAGGCCTCGAGGTAATCCAATGGTATAGCCCTGGGTTCACGAGTTGATGTGTGTGTGATTTGTGTGAACGCATTCTGCTTACCTCGGAAGGGTCTGGCGAGGCCTCGATGGAATCCAATGGTATAGCCCTGGGTTCACGAGTTGGTGTGTATATGATTTGTGAATGTATTTTGCTCACCTTGGGAGGGTCCGGCGAGGCCTCGAGGGAATCCAATGGTATAGCCATGGATTCACGAATTGGTGTTCGTTGACCTAGATTTGCGTATCTTGGGTGATTATGTTGTGTTGATTTTATGTTCGTCGAGGACACGTGACGTGGGTTTTAACCCCGTGAATTGTTGTTGGTTTTATTTGTGAAAACAAAACTTTTGGGTTATGACCCCTGTTGATTTTGAAAAGAGAAGGAATCGATAATCCTAAATTGTTTTCTATTAAAACTCGCGATGGCTTATTAAACCATTTTGTAAATTGTTTCTTTTGAATTGTGAACTTTCGGTTTTGGAATGTTTTACCCAAACTCTTACCTCGGGAAGTACTTGTTGTTACGTTTGAATCTTTGAGGATTCCTGATTATTGTTATTCTTGGAACTTAAATTGTATGGCTCGTATTTGCACTTTGTACTTGCACTAGCAAAATAGTGGAATTTTGCTAACCCCCGAGTAATCGGGGGGTGGATGTCTGTTTTGCATTCAGGTTTTGGGGAGCATATCACAGGGTCGGCATGAAGGGTGATGAAAGATGATCGATACTAATCATATGAGGACCCGTTTATTGTTGTATTGGTTCAGTTGTATGTTATTTCCGCTGCTATATTTTTCCCCGTTGTACGGGAGTATTTTATATTTGACCCCTGCGTGGGCATGTTTTGGGTTTGAGTTGTACGTATTTATTGAAAGACCAAATCGGTATACTGAGTCATTTTAGCCTTAAAGGCATTGTTGAGATGTTCAATGTTGTTACCAGCCTGGTAGATCCTTGAGGAAAGGTTCTACGGCGTGTAATATCCCTGAGCGGATTGGAGGTGTTACAGTCAAAGCGGTGCATGGCTTTGTTGTTGTGGATGCACCATTTTAATGTTGTTGGTGATCATTTTGGTGTTATTTGGTGTGTTATTAGGCAAGGCTTTGTAAAACTATCTCAAGTGCTACTCTTAGACTATGTTCTTAAATTCTGTAGTGGCTTCTTATAATTATGTAAGACTATTACTCTCTTGTAGTATTGATGGAAATACTTAACCATATTAATGTAGTATTGTACCTTTGATTATCCCCAGATTAATGTAGTATTGTACCTTATTAATGTAGTATTGTACCTTTGGTTTGTTTGTTTGTAGTATTGTACCTTCGATAAGTGTAAGTCAATTGAGGCAAGAAAAACAAAAATGTATAATATGACATTTTACAAACTCCATATCAGACTAATTACAAATTGTCACATCACAATACTCCAGACACATCCAAAAGTTCATCATGTCACAAAAAGTTCATTTTGCAGTGGAGTTATTGGCCTCCTTCACCCCCCTTCATTTTCCCTCCTTCCTTTTGCTTGATTTATAATCGTATTGGCCTTGCTCTGAGCCTGAGCTTGAAGTTGTCTGCTAGTCAATGCAGCTTTTCCCTTCCATTTCAGACCTCTTGGTCGTTGTTGCTGAGATGAACTAGCTATTTTCTACTCCTTGCCTTTTGGATAATTGATGCATCTTCTGCAGGTGGATTTGGAGTCTGGTTTCTCTTCTCCTTTTTACTTGATGGCATAAACGTCTTAACTAAATTTGCAGAAGGATTGTTGTCCGTCCATCATTTCCCTCTGATAGTTAAGTCACCTCTATCTCCAAGACACAAGTCATGTCTCAACAAGTTCAGAAACCATCCCTAGCTGTTCTTGTTTTCAACAGCCACTACTGCCCATGCAATTGAGAACATTTGATTGTTCCCATCCCTTCTAATAGCACATAGAAGTTGCCCCTTACACACTCCTTTTAAAAACCAACCATCCAAATCTATGATCTTCTTGCATCCTGCCATCCAACCCTTCTTACATGCATCAAAACACACATAAAATCTTCTGAAGTGATTGATGTCCCCACCCTCATCTCTAGATGCCTTCACCACACACGTTGTACCTGGATTACTAGTTATGATTGCATGATCATAATCATGTAACCTTTTATACTCTTCTGTGTAAGTCCCCAATAGATCTGGAATTACCTTTTTTCTTATACTCTTCTGCTTCGTTTCTTCAAGGGAGCTGTGTGCAGAGTCAACCTCTCTTCTGTTAGAGCAGCGTTCATCAGGAGTGAAGTAGCCAAATTCCGCTTAGGTAAGTCCCATGTGGATTAAGCCATGGGCTCAGGTATGGTATCGAGCTTTTTCGAATCATATGTTTTCCTTTGTATTTATCACGCAATATTCTGTTATGCACTAAGCTGGGGGTCTTCACGGAAACAGCCTCCCTACCGTAATAATTAGGGGCATGGTCTGCATACATCTTACCCTTCCCAGACCCTGCTCTGAGCGGGACATACTGGGTATGTTTGGTTTGGTTTGGTTTTTCTTATATTTCTAGCCTGAGTCATACTAATTCTCAATTTCAGCTCATTCTTGCACAACTCCTTCAAAGCTTGAATCTTAATGTAAGGTGTGGACATTAAGTGCTTGGCTAGATACTTGCCACTGGCCAATGTGATGGTGTTTTTTCTATGAAATTTATGGTTAGGTATGTAAGTCTTCACAATAAAGTTCTCAGTTGAATTGTCCTTGCTTGCGAAAAATGTCCAAGGACATTTCTCTATGCACTTTGCCCTAACCCTTAGCTTATCATTTTTATGATAGTGAACCTGCAAACCCTTACTCACAGCATATTTTAATAAAGCATCTCTACACTCATCCACATTCTGAAAAACCATGCCATAACAAAAAAACAGGTATCACTGCTTTAGCATCAAACCTGATAGTTTTGCTTGGTCTCCTTAATGCATGGTCCCCACACTCCTCATCTGTCTCACTGTAGTAGCTACAGTTGTCACTACTATCATAGTAGAATCTCCCTGTAGAATTGTTGTCACTTTCTGAGCCCCCACCAAAAACCTCATCATTCTCTGCATCACCCAATATTTCATTATCACTTACATCTATCTCATTCGTAGCCTGGATATCATCCTCAGAAACACCAGCATTTTGTTTTCTACCAAATGTATTCTTATGTTTAAAAGCCCTGACTTTCTCCCTAGACTGCTGAAGTTCCTCCTCATCATCATCAGTTAACAAATTCACATTGATATTGAGATTATCAAATGTTTGCTGGGGAGGCAAATCATCAATATCATTATCAGTATCTAAGTCAAATTCATCATCAACAAGATCACCCCCGTTAGTTATAAAGTTATCCCCATACACCACATTCTCCATCCCCTGAATGACCTCAACATTCTATATATTCTCACCACACTGAGCAATTGGTGTAGCCCTGAGATTAGATGATTCATGGTTCTTATGGTCAACATAAAAGTCTAGGACTGCTCTACTGCATAATCTATTGACTATGTCCAACATAGTTTGGTTATCTTTTACCAAGATAAATTGACCTTAATTTATCTTAAAATAATATAATCCAACAATGGAATCCAAGTCATATCCCAAGTCTTCTTTAACATATGATATGATTTCTGGATAAGAAACCCTATCAATATCTAAGTTTTCACACACCATAGAAGCTTTTCCACCAACATAATGAGGTCTCTTACCAGTGTTAAACCTGCCACCATGATGTATCACAATAGAAAATATTGTTTCTAACATTCCGTGATTTTCTGGGAGTCGAAACACTTCTTTCTGGGGAAAACCATCTTCAAAGCAAAAACCCTCTTCACCCGTGATTTTCTGGGAGTTGAAACACTTCTTTCTTCAAAGTGAAAATGCAGCCTGCAATTTCATAGTACCAAGTGATGAATTTGGGAACCCTCGATTTTTTTCTCAGAGCAACTGAAGAATGAGATAATTCCTTTTCAATTTCAGAACGTCTTAACGACGTAGTTTTATTAAAGCAAAAATCTACGAAGTCCTCTAATAAATATCCAATCGCACTCACAAGCGCGTGCAATACTCAAATTAACGTTTCGTCAACCAAGGACCACGTGAATTCGTTTTTTAATAGTTTAGGTCCTTCTTAAAACAGAAATATAGTTCAGGGACCTGCTGAAACAAAAGTTAATAGTTTATGGACCTACGGATGCATTTTGCCTATATTAAAATGGTATGGGACGTGTAATACCCGTACTTTTTGTAAAATTTTTCGTTTTGGTGATCCTGTATTTTAACACTCATTGTAAGTATTTAGTGAGTTGATGTTGATCTTGGAGTTCATATCATTTCGAATTTACTCTTTCTTATTTGGATCGTGCGACTTTGAATCAATTCTCGTAATCACTGCTTGGAACCGTCGTTTTGGGGTTCTTGCAATTCCATTTCGTGTTATTATTCCCAAGTTTGGAGTTCTATTATGTTTATTCTCTTCCTGGGTAATTTTTCATCATTTTTTGGTCCCGAACAGTGTGCGCCGCGGCACGCACCTTGCAGACTCAATATGGTAGCGGCTGTACCGCGCGCCGCGGCCCTCTGCGGGCCGTGCCGCGGCACTAAGCTGGGAGCTGCTCGCGAATTTCAGCCGCGGGCCGCGGCACACTTAGTCCATGCCGCGGCACGCGAGTCAGATCACCCCTTTTTCAGCGGATTTTTTGGGAGAGAAGTTCATTTCATCCTCTTTCTCCTTCCTTTTCTCCGTGGACAACTTCCGGGCGAATTTTTGGGCGATTTGGTATATTCAATCTCATAGATTTCATCCTCCTCGAGTTCTTAGTGTAGATTAACAACATCTACTTGGGATCTTCATCCTAAATCCAAGGTAAACTTCGCATAACCCTAGATTTTCGAGATTTGGGGATTTTTCTTCCGATCTCTTCGATTCAGCTTGTTGTTATGATGGAATATGTCGAGTATGAATTATCTACCTTGGGTACATGTTTTCCTATGGGTTTATTGGTGTATTTCAGGAATTATTGGGTGTTTGGGTTGGTTGACTTGCGATTCACCATTTAAGAGTTTTATTCCCGGAACACATGTATCTTGGGTAGTAATTTCGGGTGGATTCCAACTTATTTTTCTACCAATATATTATTGATGGTTGATCACGAATTTATCTAGGTTCGGAGTTGTCGAATCCTTCAATCTTGGTACTTTGTCGTTCGTACCCTTTTCTCTCATTCCAGACAAGTGATTCTTGTGAAAGTTATATTCTTAAATGTGGCAACAATGCATATGAGTGTGAGAGTTATATTCTTTCACTCCGAGAGGGCCTGACGGGGCCGAGGAGGGTTCCGCTTATGATGGTTCCGTGAACATTTGGGTTAGCCACTCCGAGATGACCCGACAGGGTCGAGGAGGGATTCGCGCATTGTCGAGTCCATGGTTAATCAAGAGATATTGTCATTATTGAGATAAGTTTGGATAATTGTATTTTCCGGAAAATCATTATCATGGTTTTGAATTGGTGCATTTACTTTTATGTGTAACATGTGACGTTTCACTTGTAATACTTACCCTAACCCCTCTCGTGTGGGGAAAACTCCTTTTGTGTTTTTTTTCAGATTCTAAGGATCCTTACGAGCGAGCACCGGGGCGGTACGATGATGATGGCGAGGCGTGATATTGTGGCTAGTCATGTCCCCTTTGTTTTGGGCACTATTCTCTTTGGTCCGTTTCATCCTTGTAATAATAAATGGTACTCGAGTACTTTAGGAAAGTCCTTTTTTCTGGTGGATGTATAACTTTCTTGTAATTCCTCGTGTTCTTGGATGTTATTTATTTGAATCTCCTTGTCTGTATCGGATTCATTATTCCTTAAGTGGATATTGTGAAATGGGATGTGTCAAGTGATAAAGAAAATGTAGCCTAGTGGGTCCCAGACAGGGGTCCACGACGCTGTAATATTACCCGAATATCTCGAGGGTGTTACAAAATTTGGTATCGGAGCTTAGGTTTATGGATACCTAGGCTGTCGGTCTGTTGAGTCTATTTTGTATTGTCCCGAGAGCACAGTATCATTGCGCTGCCGTCATTTCGTACGACCGGTACTCGTAAGTTCCTTATCTCCTTTATTTTCTTTATTTCCTCATTGTAATTCGAGTTCGGGACATGGGAAACCCATATCCATGATGGGAATGTTACGAGTTATACTTATGAGTTTACTTGCCCTTTTTCTCTTTATAATGTCAACTGGTAGAGGACGTGGACGCGGCCGTGGTCGTGGCCGAGGGCGTGGCGCAGCCGGTAGGGCAGCTATATCCCTCAGCTCTGTAGAAGGCTCGGCTATGCCTAACTTGTCGGATTCGGTTCAACCTAGTACCGGTAGCCATCAGGAACCGTCGGCCAGTCTGGGAACATCCGCAGGGAGTCACCCGGATGTGGGCGTTGCCACCATACTGCAATAAGTGGCAAACCAAATGGCTCTTTTGACCCAAGCGGTTCAGCACAACCAACCACCTCCTGCAACCGATACTGGGGCAGAGAAATAGTTACAAGATGTGATCTGTATGCGCCCTCCCCAGTTTATTGGTGCAAATGATCCGATCGGCTGGGAAGATTGGATTAATGAGATGAACAAAGTTTTCATGGCCGTAAATTATCCAGAGGCACGTAAGGTGCCAGTTGCTCAGTACTTTCTAACAAAGGATGCGGCTAGTTGGTGGCAAGTGGTCGCACCTCCGGATCGTGTGGTTTCATGGGACGAGTTTAAGGAATTTATGGAGGCCGAGTTTTGCCCGTGGCCTGTTCAGGAGGCAAGGATTCGAGCCTTTTATGAGGCAAAACCCCAGGATGTCCATGTATCTCAGGCAATCATCGAATACAACCGTCAACTCAACCCCAGGATGAAGCCGAAAGTTCTACACTATATGACGATATTTGCTTGCACCACACTGAAGGAGTATCAAGACAAAACATTAGCCTATGATATGTCTTTCACTACTACCGAAGCGGGAAGTGACAGTAAGAAGTAGAAGACCTCCAGAAAGTTTTCTAGCGGTAGAGGTGGCAATCAACGGGGGTCTCAATTGGCAAATTATCCAGTCAGGGGGTATTCCCGTGCGTCGGGAGGAAACGAAATTTCAGAGCTGGTACTAGTGTGTCCAACCGGGTTGTGACATGTTTTAATTGTGGCCAACAAGGTCATCTTAATCGTGATTGCAGTCTACCTCCTTTGAAGTGTTTTAATTGCGGCCAAGAAGGCCACAGAGCTATATATTGTACGGAAGAGGAAAATACACTTGGGGATCAAGCGTCAGTTCCTGCGCCCGAAGAACCGAGTGTTAATCAGAAATCGTCCGTAGGTCAGCCATCTCAGAGTTACGGTCGGGGAAGAGGCCGGGGCCAGTCCGTTAGAGGGGGAGCCCCCAGTGCTGGTTCGGTGCAACCTCGTGTCTATGAGATGAGGAGAGCTGGAGATCCAGAGGCTACCGTGGCGACAGGTATCGTTTATCTTTTGTCTCATCCAGTTAGAGTTCTTTAGGATTCCAGTGCTTCGCATTCGTTCATCTCTTTGGATTGCGTGCGTCGATTGAATATTGAGTGTTTGTCTCCTTGTGAGTCCTTTGTGGTTAAGCTGCCCAGTGGGGATAGAATCGTGGGGAACAAGGAAGTTAGAGATTGTCCGGTGATAATCGCAGAGAAAGTGTGGCCTTCGAATTTGATCGTCGTGGATATTGTTGATGAAGACTTAATCCTCGGCGACGACTGACTTGATAGACACGGAGTGGTAATGAATTATCGCACGAAGGTCATATCGATGTTGGCCGAAGATGGTACCGAGCATTCTTTTATGGGGTACAAGAGGGGATGTCAGAAATTCATAATTAGTGCCTTGAAGGCATCAAAGCTTATCAAAGAAGGTTGAGTTGGGTATTGGTGTTATGCCGCGAAGGTAGAGGATGGGAAAGTCGAACTTTCCCCGATTCCCATAGTAAGTGAATTCCCGGATGTTTTTCCAGACGATTTACCGGGACTACCACCGGAGCGTGAGGTTTACAATTGATTTAGAATCAAGTGCAACCGCGATTTCTAAGGCACCGTACCGTATGGCAGCTTCAGAAATGCAAGAGTTGAAAAGAGAGTTGGGAGAGTTATTGGATAATGGGTATATTAGACCTAGTGTTTCACCTTGGGGTGCGCCGGTCTTGTTCGTAAGAAACAAAGATGGTTCGCTACGTTTGTGTATCGATTATCGGGAGCTAAACAAAGTGACCATTAAGAATAAATACCCTTTACCACGTATCGATGATTCATTTGATCAATTGCATGGAGCTGCGGTCTTCTCAAAAATCGACTTGAGGTCTGGGTACTATCAACTTCGGATAAAGAAATCCGATATTCCTAAAACCGCTTTCCGTATGATGTACTGGCATTATGAGTTTGTGGTTATGCCTTTTGGATTAACCAACACACCGGCGATATTTATGCAATTTATGAATAAGATATTTATTGAGCATCTTGATAATTGTGTAGTCGTTTTTATCGATGATATTCTGGTCTATTCTCGTGATGATGAGGAACACGCTCGGAATTTGCGATTAGTGTTGGAGATTTTGAGGACTCATCACCTCTTTGCAAATTTTTCTAAGTGTGAATTTTGGTTGAAGGAAGTCATGTTTCTCGGGCATGTGATTTCAGCGGAAGGGGTCCGAGTAGATCCCCAGAAGATTGAGGCAGTGTTAGATTGGGAACCGCCTAGGAACGTGAAGGAAGTTTGTAGCTTTTTGGGTCTGGCTGGGTATTACCGAAGGTTCGTCGAGGGGTTCTCTAAACTTGCTCGACCACTCACTCAATTACTCCAGAAGTCCGAAAAGTTCGAATGGAACGAAGAGAGACCATGGAGTTTCGAAGAGCTAAAAAGGCGTCTGACTACCGCGTTGGTTTTAGCCCTACCCCAGGGAATCGATGGGTATTTGGTTTATTGTGACGCATCAGGACAAGGACTTGGGTGCATATTCTTGCAGCATGATAAGACTATCGCCTATGCTTCACAGCAACTTAAACCGTATGAGTTGAATTATCCTACCCATGATTTGGAGTTAGCTGACGTAGTGTTTGCATTGAAAATATGGCATCACTATTTGTACGGTTCTTCATGTCGAATTTATACCGACCACAAGAGCCTAAAGTACATTTTTAGCCAGAAGGAACTGAATATGAGACAGCATCGTTGGTTGGAGTTGATAAAGGATTACGACGTGGAGATCCTTTACCATCCAGGAAAGGCCAACATTGTAGCTAATGCGTTGAGTTGGAAGTCGATATCTCTTTAGATGCTTGAGGTCCTTACACCTCAAGTGAAGATCAGACGGGAGTTGATTGAGCAAGGAGTTGAAGTATGGATCCAACGGATTCAGGGTCAGATGCGTACTCTTGAGATCATTCCGTCCTTGGTCGATGACATCGGGGAGAAATAGGGCAATGACCCAATGGTTGTCCAACTGAAGGTGGATGTGGAGAAAGGGAAATCCCATGGTTATATGATCCACGAGGATGGCACCTTGCGATTTCAAGGTAGGCTTTGTGTTCCGAATGACTCGGAGATGAGGCAGAGAATACTCCGAGAAGCCCATGCTACACCTCACTCGATCCATCCTGGGGCAAGTAAGATGTACACAGATCTTAAGAGAAATTTTGGTGGAATAACATGAAGAGAGACGTCACCGAGTTTGTATCAAAGTGTTTGACATGCCAAAAAGTCAAAATTGAACATCAACGGCCGGCCGGGCTGTTGAAGCCTCTCCCTATTCCCGAATGTAAGTGGGAAGATATTACCATAGACTTCATCACCGAGATGCCGAGGACTAAGACGGGGATGAATATGATTTGGGTTATTGTTGACCGATTGACTAATTCGGCACATTTTCTTGGCATTAAGGATACGTGGGGACCGGAGCGATTGTCCAGGATTTTTATACCAGAGATCGTGAGATTACACGGTATGCCAAAGTCTATTGTTTCCGATCGAGATGGTCATTTTGTGTTGCATTTTTGGAGGTCGGTCCATCAGGCTTTGGGGATCGAGTTGAGGTTGAGTACTTCTTTCCATACGCATCCTGACGGACAGAACGAGCGGACGATCTAGACATTGGAAGATATGCTGAGGGCATGTGCCCTGGACTGGAGTAGAGATTGGGAAATACACCTGCCATTGATCGAGTTCACTTACAATAACAGTTGGCATGCATCGATCAAAATGGCACCTTTTGAGGCATTGTATGGTAGGCGGTGTAGATCCCCACTTTGTTGGGACGAAGCTTCAGATTTAGTCAGGACGGAGCTCGATATGTTGATGGAAACCGAAGAGAATATCTCTATCATCTGAGATAGATTGTTGACTGCTCAGAGTCGACAAAAATCTCACGCAGACACTTGTCGTCGGCCCTAAGAATTTGATGTGGGAGATCACGTTCTACTCAAGGTATCACCGACGAGAGGAGTCTACAGGTTCGGGAAGAAGGGCAAGCTTAGCCCGAGGTATATTGGACCATTTGAGATTCTCGACAGAGTGGGTGAGTTGGCCGATCGGTTGGCGTTACCTCCAGCCCTTAGCCACGTTCACAATGTATTTCATGTTTCTCAGTTGAGAAAGTATGTCCCAGGCCCAAGCCATATCATTGAATACGGGTATATCGAGGTAGCAGATGACGTCACGTTTGAAGAGAGGCCAGTGAAAGTCCTGGAGCATCGTGTAAAACAACTCCGGCACAAAACTATTCCATGGGTTAAAGTACAGTGGTCGAAGCGCGGAGTTGAGGAAGCAACGTGGGAAACTGAAGAGAGCATGCATGCCCGATATCCAGAGCTATTCATTTATTAAGTTTCAGGACGAAACTTTCTTTTAGATGGGGAGGATATAATACCCATACTTTTTGTAAATTTTTTCGTTTTGGTGCTCCTGTATTTTAACACTCGTTGTAAGTATTTAATAAGTTAATGTTGATCTTGGAGTTCATATCATTTCGAATTTACTCTTTCTTTTTCGGATCGTGCGACTTGGAACCAATTCTCGTAATCACTGCTCGGAACCACCGTTTTGGGGTTCCCGCAATTCCATTTCGTGTTATTATTCCCAAGTTTGGAGTTCTATTATGTTTATTCTCTTCCCGGGTCGTTTTTTGTCACTTTTTGGTCCCGAACAGTGTGCACCACGGCACAAGGGGTTGCGCGCCGCGGCACGCACCTTGCAGACTCAATCTGGCAGCAGTTGTATCGCACGCCGCAGCCCTCTGCTGGCCGTGCCGCGGCACTAAGCTAGGAGCTGCTCGCGAATTTCAGCCGCGGGCCACAACACACTCAGTTCGCGCCGCGGCACGCGAGTCAGATCACCCCTTTTTCAGCGGATTTTTTTGGGAGAGAAGTTCATTTCATCTTCTTTCTCCTTCCTTCTCTCCGTGGGCGACTTCCGGGCAAATTTTTGGGCGATTTGGCATCTTCAATCTCAGAGATTTCATCCTCCTCAAGTTCTTGGTATAGATTAACAACATCTACTTGGGATCTTCATCCTAAATCCAAGGTAAACTTCGCATAACCCTAGATTTTGGAGATTTGGGGTTTTTTCCTTCCGATCTCTTCGATTCAGCTTGTTGTTATGATGGAATATGTCGAGTATGAATTATCTACCTTGGGTACATATTTTCCTATGGGTTTATTGGTGTATTTCCGGAATTATTGGGTGTTTGGGTTGGTTGACTTGCGATTCACCATTTAAGAGTTTTATTCTCGGAACACATGTATCGTGGGTAGTAAATTTGGGTGGATTCCAAATTATTTTCCTACCGATATATTATTGATGGTTGATCACGAATTTTTCTAAGTTCGTAGTTGTCGAATCCTTCAATCTTGGTACTTTGTCGTTCGTACCCTTTTTTCTCATTGCAGACAAGTGATTCTTGTGAAAGTTATATTCTTAAATGTAGAAAGTAATGCATATGAGTGTGAGAGTTATATTCGTTCACTCCGAGAGGGCCTGACGGGGCCGAGGAGGGTTCCGCTTGTAACACCCCGAGATATTCGGAATAATTACAGCGCCGTAAACCCTTTAAATAAGGATTTACAAGGCTAATAAAAAAAGGAAAGTGAAAATAAGACGTCAATACTGCGAAAATTCGAGTTTATGAAAACGTACAACTGGTTCACGGGTAATTAATACAACCATATCGAATTAATATCAAAGGACACACGTACTCGAGTACAGAAACCAAACCAAGACAACAAATCTCCAATAACAATAAACATCACTGAACCCCTTAAATGCGTCACGTCGATCTTGTGGTTGTTTCCCTGCTCCTTAGCTACACGAACATCAAAACAAATGTCCACCCCGAAGAATTAGCAAAACAATGCTAGTACAAGTATCGTATTTAAACAATACGAATATGAATCAACAATACACAAAAAGACATATCACACGGGCTTCCTATACAGCAACCCGACAAAGCGAATATACAAGATTCCATTACACAGAAAGTGTATTCAAAAGATCCAGCGCCCTCAGCATAGATCCCAAGATGATCCCGTCGGACCAACACGAGGTGGAAATAACCCGTCCAATGATCCAGCGCCCTCAGCCTAGATCCCAAGATGATCCCGTCGGACCAACACGAGGTGGACATCCGATCCAGCGCCCTCAGCATAGATCGTACAACGTATACAAATACAACTCATGCATACACATATGCCAAATCATTATGTTCATCAACATGAACATATAAACAATATACAACGAATATCATGACAAATCAACGAAGTAAATATCATGTTCAACAACATGCATAATCATACGTATACTCCAAAAATACCGATATTGACATATCACACGATACTTGCCTCGAAGATGGCAAGAATGATATACTTCAATGCTCTTGACGCACTCGAAGGCCGCCCCCTCCGATCAACGTAACAAGCTCGAACCTTAACAAAAGGAACGATATACAAATCATCTCGAGTCGAACAATGGCCTATCAATTCGACCTACGGCCGAAAAGTTCAAACTAAACAAGCTGCCTGGATTGCTTAGCGCGCTACGTCTATACGTAACGCGGCGCTAAGTCAATATTAGCGACGCTATCGTATAGGACTTAGCGTGCGCTAGCCACAAATGGCGATCGACTCGGCCGCCTCATAACGTCGCTACGTGCGTTACGTGCGAAAACCGAACCTCGATAGCGCACGTTAACTCACGGATGTTAGCGTGCGCTAATCGTGCATGGCGAATACTACGAACCGAAAACTGGGTTGAATGATGAAGAACTCATGAACCCTATGGTGATATTACAAGTTATCCTCGGGCATATCATGCTAATAAGGTTTCTGGAAGATTTATGATTGTGAAACACCAATATACGGATAGTTATCTCGATATCACAATTCCTCTACGATCTTCAAGAAATAATCTAAGTTCCATCGTCTTACGTTCCAAAACACATGATTCCAACGTATACAACGTATCAATCGGGTAAAATCCGATTACTTGATCATAAATCGATTTAAACATGCTTAGGAGTTCTTATAATAAGATGGTTCAAAGGTTCATTCGACATCTAGTACCGACGTCAAAAGTATCCTTCTAACATGTGATGGTCGATAAAAACGAGATACTAGCTATCCAAACATGATTCAAACTTCCTCATGAACATTACTAATCATCGGTGAAGAATCACCTACCTCAAAGTAGTGAAGAACACGGATGAAAATGAAGCAATCCAACACCCAAGGCTTGAACACCAATCTCGATGATATAAGATCTTCAATCTCGAACTAGGAGGTTGATATGGAGTGTTTAAGACGAATGGAGATATGTTAAAAGTGCAAGAGTAAGGGTTATGGGGCAAGAAAGGAATGAATTTACGAAAAGGAATCTCTCCTAAATATAAAAAATGGCTATTAGCGCTCACTATACACTGTCCGTAGCGTGCGCTAACGGCTTACGATCTATCTTGTACTCGGCACTTAGCGTGCGCTACGCATAGACCTCTAGCGTGCGCTAAGGCGTTGACCCGGCTTTTCCCGAAAGCCGTCAGTACATCCGACAGATCGACAGGGTCCCGGCCAGATCTCACCTACCGCACGTCTCAATCGGTCTGACCACGCATAGCGTGCGCTACTTACACTCGGTAGCGTGCGCTATAAAACCATGTTAGCGTACGCTACCCTTAGCCTGTAGCGTGCGCTACATGCACAGAATTTCAACCATATAAATCGCATACACGAAATTATATGCTCGATGGCATCGGATTATGAAATACGGAGAATAATACTCATACAAAAGAACAATCATTACAATATCACAAGTTCCAATTACATAACAGAAATCTCGGGTATTACATCCTTCCTCCCTAAAAAGAAGTTTCGTCCCGAAACTTAGGATGAAAACAACTCCGGATATTTAGCCTTCATACCGTCCTCCGTTTCCCAAGTGGCCTCTTCGACTCCATGTCGTGACCATTGTACTTTAACCAAATGTATTGGTTTATTCCTCAATTGTTTGATCCGGCTCTCAAGTATCTTGATAGGTCTCTCTTGAAGGTGCCATCATTAGCTATCTCGATCTCGTCGAAATCAATGACGTGACTGGGGTCCGGTACATACTTCCGTAGTTGGGATACGTGAAACACATTGTGAACATGACTCAGCGATGGCGGTAAGGCCAGCCTGTACGCTAAATCCCCAACTCTATCTAGGATCTCAAATGGTCCGATATATCTCGGACTAAGCTTGCCTCTTCTCCCGAAACGGAAAATCCCTCGTGTAGGAGACACCTTCAATAGTACGTGGTCCCCAGCGTCGAACTCTAGAGGGCGACGACGTACATCTGCATAAGACTTCTGTCGACTCTGGGCAGTCAACAGTCTCTCTCGAATCAAAGCTATTTTCTCTTGAGTCTGAATAATCAATTCCGGTTCCGTCCCGATCAGATCCGAAGAATCATCCCAACACAGAGGCGATCGGCATCTCCTCCCGTACAAAGCTTCAAATGGTGCCATCTTGATAGAAGCGTGCCAACTGTTATTGTAAGTGAACTTCCCAATCAGTTGACCAATCCAACGCACAAGCTCTAAGCATGTCTTCTACAGTTTGAATAGTCCTTTGACCGACTGGCGTCATTTGGGGATGATAAGTCAGTGCTAAAATTGAGCTCGATCCCAAAGCCTTGTGAATCGCTTTCCAAGTGCGACACGAAACGACCATCTCGATCCGAAACAATGGTCTTTGGCGTCCCATGCAATCGACTACCTCCGCAATAAATACTCGCGCAATCTTCGGTCCCCATGTATCCTTGATTCCTAGGAAATGAGTGACTTGGTTAGTCGATCAACTATAACCCAAATCATCTTCATACCCGATCTAGTCCTAGGCATACGTGAGATGAAATCAAACGAAATGTCCTCCCACTTCCATTCAGGGATCGGAAGCGGCTTTAACATCCCGGCAGGTCGCTGATGTTCAATCTTAACCTGCTGACAAGTCAAACACTTCGAAACGTACTCTGCTACGTCCTTCTTCATATTCCCCCACCAGAAGTTTTGTTTTAGATCCTTATACATCTTACTGCTGCCCGGGTGAATAGAATAGGGCGCGCTATGAGCTTCTTTCAGAATAGTCCGTCTCAAATCATCATCATCGGGAACGCAAAGTCGACTTTGAAATCTCAGAACTCCATCATCCTGTATCACGAATCCTGGGGCTTTTCCTTTCTTTACTTCATCACATAATCGAAGGATCAGGGAATCGTCCAACTGCTTGGACTTGATCTGCTCGACTAGTGATGAAGTCAGTTCCATCACATAAAGTCGCCCTTGGATTCCTGGTGCCCATATCTCAATCCCTTCGCGGATCAGTTCTCGTTGAATGCTGGTCTGGGGCGTAAGAGCTTCCAACACTCGAAGAGAAACAGGTTTACGGCTCAATGCATCGGCTACTACATTTGCTTTCCCCGGATGATAGAGAATCTCTAAGTCGTAATCCTTGATCAATTCCAGCCACCTTCTCTGCCTCATGTTTAATTCCTTCTGACTGAAAATGTATTTGAGGCTCTTATGATCCGTAAAGATCTGACAATTAATGTCGCCAAATTTTCAAAGCAAAAACCACAGCTGCTAGCTCCAGATCATGAGTCGGATAATTAACTTCGTACGGTTTCAACTGCCGAGAAGCATAAGCAATCACTTTATCCTTCTGCATCAACACACAACCCAAACCCTGATTTGAAGCGTCAGATACCATGAATCCATCGCCTTTCCGGCGCTAATATAGGTGCTGTCGTCAGCCTCTTTTTAAGTTCATCAAAACCAGCCTGGCATTTCTCATTCCACGTGAACTTTTGAGTTTTCTGTAACAGCTGAGTGAGCGGACGAGCAATTTTGGAGAATCCCTCTACAAAGCGGCGATAATATCCCGCTAGTCCTAAGAAGCTTCGGACTTCCTTCACGTTCTTAGGAGCTTCCCATTCCAAGATTGCTCCGAATTTCTTCGGGTCCACCTGAACTCCATCGGCGGATATCACATGCCCAAGGAAGGTTACTTCCTTAAGCCAGAACTCGCATTTAGCAAATTTTGCATATAGCTGTTCCTTTCTCAAGATGCTCAAAACCACGCGTAAATGATCAGCATGCTCCTCTGCGCCCCTCGAATATATCAAAATGTCGTCAATGAAAACGACCACAAATTTATCCAAGTATTCCAAGAATATCCGATTCATCAATTGCATGAATACCGCAGGAGCATTGGTAAGTCCGAATGGCATCACCACAAATTCATAATGCCCGTACCGGGATCTGAAAGCAGATTTCGGTATGTCCGATTCCTTAATTCTCAATTGGTGGTATCCTGATCGCAAGTCAATCTTCGAGAATACCCTCGCCCCTTGCAGTTGATCAAACAAGTCGTCGATCCGAGGTATAGGATACTTATTCTTGATCGTCATCTTGTTAAGCTCCCTGTAATCAATACACAGTCGGAGGGATCCGTCTTTCTTCCGGACAAAGAGAACGGGCGCTCCCCAAGGGGAAACGCTCGGTTGAATATAGCCCTTCTGTAACAATTCCTCCAGTTGCTTCTTGAGTTCATACATCTCGGTTGGCGCCATGCGGTATGGTGCCCTGGAAATAGGGGTTGCTCCAGGCTCTAATTCGATGGTGAATTCCACTTCTCTTTGCGGGGGTAACCCGGGTAGCTCGTCAGGAAATACATCTGAGAACTCATTTATAACTGAAATAGACGAGAGCTCTATTCCTTCCTCTTTCCTCATGGCATAGCACCAAAGTCCGTGACATCCCTGCTTCAGTAATTTCACAGCTTTCATTGCCTTGATCAACTTCCCCGAGCATCCCGGTCTCCATCCTCGGAATAAGAGTACAGATCCGTCATCAGCAAAGATGGAAATGACTCTCTCTCGGTAATTCAACACAGCTCCATAACGTTAGAGCCAATCATCTCCGAGAATTAAATCGTCACCGCATATGTCAACTACAATAAGATTCGATGGCCAATCTCTCCCTTCTATAGATACTGGGAAATCCCTAGCTTCTAGTGTTCCCACAATTTTCTCTCCGCTCGGTAACCCCACAACATAAGGTTCACAATTATACAAGCACGAGATGTTCAAACGATTAATACAGTTCAAAGATATAAAAGAATGCGTAGCTCCCGAATCGAACAAGACACTAACTGGTTGCAAAAGGATCTGAATCGTACCTGATGCAACAGCAGTGTTCTGGTCGTCAGATCTCCTCATTTCGTACAGGCGCGGAGGAACGGACCCAGCACTGGATGTCTCCCTCTTCCCAGCGTTCTGCTGCTGAAATCCACTCTGCTGTGTCTGGTTCACACTTATCTCCTTAGGAACCGGTGCTGGAGTGCGGGTGCCAACAGATCTAGTAGCGGCTCCACAGAAAGCCGCACGGTGCCCTTCTTGCCCACAATCGTAACAAGTCACAGAAGATGCGGGGCAATCTCTTCGAATATGCCCTGCTCGACCACAATTGTAGCATTTCCTTGATGCGTCCGAAACTGCTGATGCTGTCCGGAACTTCTTTCCGCCTTTAGAAGGATGTGGAGGTTTCCTAGCCGAATAAAAGGAAGACTGGCCCTTGCGGGCCCCACCACTCTTGTTTTCTGCAAAGCTGCCGGTCACCTTCTGCTTCTTTGCCTCTACTGATTTCTCCACCGCCGCCTCTTTCATGTCGTAGGCCAGCGCTTTGTCTTGGTACTGTCGCAACGTAGTACACTCGAATCCGGACATGTACTGCTGAATCTCCGGCTTCATCCGCATATCAAAATGAAAAATCTTTTCTGCCTCCGTTCTGACCAAGTGTCGCACACAAGTCAGCTGATGATTAAAGGTTTTAATTACATCTGTCACAGATGCCTCCGAACTCTGTGGTGAGAAAAACTCTCGGATCTTCGTCTCTCTAACCGGACGAGGACAACACTGTGCTTCCATCATTTGTTTGAATTCCGTCCAATCCGCATTATGGTTCTCGGGTCGAATAGCCTCCCACCAGTCAAAGGCCTCCCCAGTCAGAAAATACTGGGCAATGGGAACCTTCCGGTCCTCGGGACAGTTAAGACCCGCGAATATCTTTTCCAACTCCTTGAGCCAGTGATCCCAAGTAAGTGCCTCAGCAGATCCGTCAAATTTTGGCGGGTGCAATTTAACCACCTCAGCAAGCCATCTATCTCCCCGGTTATCCTCATGGTGCTGCTGTCCCATCGCTGTCTGCATGCGATCAACGACCTGGGCGAACTGGTTTATCTGCGCCACCACCTGTTGAAGCACTCCCGGCATGTTCGGATTTGCGTCATCATTCGCTGATCCTTGCTGCCCTCCAGAATGGGAATCGGTTCGACTAGCCGATATTTCTGGGGTAGTTGCGGAATCCTCATGTCTCATATTACCACGTCCGCGTCCGCGTCCACGACCTCCTCTCAACATACTGTAAACGAAATTTCTCAATATACAGAACAAAATTTTTGAAATAAAGTCCGTCAATACTCACAAAACAGTAATTAAGTAAAACGGTAGTATAAGAGATTAAGAGACTTACAACCACGGTCCACATGACGACTTGGTGAACGGTGATGTTACAAACGACCCGTAAATCAAATAACGTAAATGACCCAAATAAAACCCATTGCCAAGATATCCATAAATCTTAGCTCCGATACCATATTCGTAACACCCGAGATATTCGAATAATTACTGTGCCGTAAACCCTTTAAATAAGGATTTACAAGGCTAATAAAAAAGGAAAGTGAAAATAAGACGTCAATCTGCGAAAATTCGAGTTTATGAAAACGCATACAAGTGGTTCACGGGTAATTAATACAACCATATCGAATTAATATCAAAGGACACACGTACTCAGTACGAAACCAAACCAAGACAACAAATCTCCAATAACAATAAACATCATGAACCCCTTCGTCGTCACGCTTGCATCGTGGTCGTTTCCCTGCTCCTTGGCTACCCGAACATCAAAACAAATGTCCACCCCCGAAGGGGTTAGCAAAACAATGCTAGTACAAGTATCGTATTTAAACAATTCGAATATGCATCAACAATACACAACAAGACATATCACACGGGCTTCCGCTAGGAACCCGACAATGCGAATCTACAAGATTCCATTACACGAGGGTATTCCAATGATCCAGCGCCTCGGCATAGATCCCAAGATGATCCGTCGGACCAACAGGAGGTGGAAATAACCCGTCCAATGATCCAGCGCCCTCGGCTAGATCCCAAGATGATCCCGTCGGACCAACACGAGGTGGACATCCGATCCAGCGCCCTCAGCATAGATCGTACAACGTATACAAATACAACTCATGCATACACATATGCCAAATCATTATGTTCATCAACATGAACATATAAACAATATACAACGAATATCATGACAAATCAACGAAGTAAATATCATGTTCAACAACATGCATAATCATACGTATACTCCAAAAATACCGATATTGACATATCACACGATACTTGCCTCGAAGATGGCAAGAATGATATACTTCAATGCTCTTGACGCACTCGAAGGCCGCCCCCTCCGATCAACGTAACAAGCTCGAACCTTAACAAAAGGAACGATATACAAATCATCTCGAGTCGAACAATGGCCTATCAATTCGACCTACGGCCGAAAAGTTCAAACTAAACAAGCTGCCTGGATTGCTTAGCGCGCGCTACGTACTATACGTAACGTGCGCTAAGCTGAACTGTTAGCGTACGCTATCGTATAGGACTTAGCGTGCGCTAGCCACAAACTGGCGATCGACTCGGCCGCCTCATAACGTCGCTACGTCGTTCAGTGCGAAAACCGAACCTCGATAGCGCACGTTAACTCACAGATGTTAGCGTGCGCTAATCGTGCATGGCAGAATACTACGAACCGAAAACTGGGTTGAATGATGAAGAACTCATGAACCCTATGGTGATATTACAAGTTATCCTCGGGCATATCATGCTAATAAGGTTTCTGGAAGATTTATGATTGTGAAACACCAATATACGGATAGTTATCTCGATATCACAATTCCTCTACGATCTTCAAGAAATAATCTAAGTTCCATCGTCTTACGTTCCAAAACACATGATTCCAACGTATACAACGTATCAACTGGGTAAAATCCGATTACTTGATCATAAATCGATTTAAACATGCTTAGGAGTTCTTATAATAAGATGGTTCAAAGGTTCATTCGACATCTAGTACCGATACGTCAAAAGTATCCTTCTAACATGTGATGGTCGATAAAAACGAGATACTAGCTATCCAAACATGATTCAAACTTCCTCATGAACATTACTAATCATCGGTGAAGAATCACCTACCTCAAAGTAGTGAAGAACACGGATGAAAATGAAGCAATCCAACACCCAAGGCTTGAACACCAATCTCCAATGATATAAGATCTTCAATCTCGAACTAGGAGGTTGATATGGAGTGTTTAAGACGAATGGAGTTATGTTTCAAGTGCAAGAGTTCGGGTTATGGGGAAGAAAGGATGAATTTACGAATAGGATGTCTTGTCTATATATAATAAATGGCTATTAGCGCGCTATACACTTTCCCGTAGCGTGCGCTAACGGCTTCATCTATATCTTGTACTCGGCACTTAGCGTGCGCTACGCATAGACCTCTAGCGTGCGCTAAGGCGTTGACCCGGCTTTTCCCGAAAGCCGTCCAGTACATCCGACAGATCCGGCAGGTCCCGGCCGATCTCACCTACCGCACGTCTCAATCGGTCGACCACGCATAGCGTGCGCTACTTACACTCGCTAGCGTGCGCTATAAAACCAAGTTAGCGTACGCTACCCTTAGCCTGTAGCGTGCGCTACATGCACAGAATTTCAACCATATAAATCGCATACACGAAATTATATGCTCGATGGCATCGGATTATGAAATACGGAGAATAATACTCATACAAAAGAACAATCATTACAATATCACAAGTTCCAATTACATAACAGAAATCTCGGGTATTACACCGCTTATGATGTTTCCGTGACCATTTGGGTTAGCCACTCCGAGATGACCCGACGGGGTTGAGAAGGGATTCGCGCATTGTCGAGTCCACGGTTAATCAAGAGATATTGTCACTATTGAGATATGTTTGGATAATTATATTTTCCCGAAAATCATTATCATGGTTTTGAATTGGTGCATATGCTTTTATGTGTAACATGTGATGTTTCACTTATAATACTTGCCCCAACCCCTCTCGTGTAGGGAAAACTCATTTTGTGTTTTTTTTTCAGATTCTAAGGATCCTTACGAGTGAGCACCGGGGCGGTACGATGATGATGGCGAGGCGTGATACTGTGGCTAGTCGTGTCCCCTTTGTTTTGGGCATTATTCTCGTTGGTCCGTTTCATCCGTGTAATAATAAATGGTACTCGAGTACTTTAGGAAAGTCCTTTTTTTGGTGGATGTATAACTTTCTAGTAATTCCTCGTGTTCTTGGATGTTATTGGTTTGAATCTCCTTGTCTGTATCGGATTCATTATTCCTTAAGTAGATATTGTGAAATGAGATGTGTCACGTGATAAAAAAATGTAGCCTAGTAGGTCCCAGGCAGGGGTCCACGGCGCTATAATATTACCCGAATATCTCGGGGGTGTTACAGGACGCGTTCGGAGTTCAAGCGTGGTGGAAAGATGAAGAAAGCGGACCACCCGAACCGATATGAGCGACAAGCCCGTCTACCAAGTCGCCTACATGCGACACATTCCGTGTCAAAAGGGGCAAACCGTCTGTTACGAGCGACACGGTCGTGTCTAAGTCAATCTATAAGCAACATGGTTTGTGTTGAACACTACTAAAAATCATCCCTTTTAGCTTCACCATAATAGCTTCATATGTAAATGTGAAGTTAAAGAAAAAAGCTGTCGAATAATTAAACAAAAAGGCGTCACCTAAGTGGAAAGTGTAAAATCTATTGGCTTCACATTTTTGTGAAGCCAATACACACATTTTTTAGTAGTGGAAAGTGCAAAATCTACTTGTTGCAACGACACGGTCCTTGTCGCATGTCACTTACCTGCGACACCGCCGTGTTATGTGTTTAGCTTAAATTTGGAAGTTTCTTTTTATGTATTCTTCAACCATAGTTGGACCAGGACTCCTTAATTTGCCTATACATTGACTTCCTAGCTTGGAAATTAGTCATCTTTTTTGATATTAGGAAACTAAAAAAATCATTAAGAGAAAAGAGAGCAGGGATCAAGCTTCAAGATCCAAAGATCTTAATAAGTTTATTTGGTCAAATTTTCTTCTTTTTTTTTCTTAGTTGAAATTGAAGAATATGTTCCATTCTTCCTGTGTAAATTTCTAGCCAATTGTTTTTACTAAACTCTTTTAAATTCTAAACTTAATTTTTTTTTACTAAACTCTTTTAAATTCTAAATTTTTTCATAGATTTATTATTTTAATCCAAGTATGGATAAAAGACCAATATTTATGCATATTTTTTAATTTACTTGAGATCCAAAAGAAGATCGTTGATCATAGATTAGTGTCATCCAAGAAAAAAAAACGAAACTAGCTTCAAAAGAGCAGAAGAAGTTTGTGAGGAGACATAATTCTAGGTTTTGATTATGAATGATTTTCAATACTTAGATTCAAAAGATTAAGTTTGAAATTAATTCATATTTTTCTTTGTTAAAAAAAAAAAGTATAAATTTTTTTTTCTTGATTTTCTTACAAGTGTTGAGATAATAAGAGTTTAAGTATCTAATTGAAAGCTAGGAACATTAATTGAAGGGCAAGAGCGATATCCAAACTCGCTCCGCCCCACTGCGGTTTAGACTTCTAAGATAATTAATCAAACATCGAAAATGCACAATTTAACAAATAGGGAAAAACTTGGATTTAAAGTCTAGGGAAAAAAAATTCCCGACCAGTTCTTACGGACACGATCGCTGCACACGATGGGAAGCCACCGTGTGCAACGATCGTGTGCAACGGTCGTGCCCAACGACCTTGACATCGTGCGCACAACTAACGTGTTCACGATAGTTTAACACGATCGTCAACAATCGTGTGTAGCGATCGTGTTCATGGCCAGAAACTTGCACACGATCACTGCACACGGTAGTATACGACCGTGTGCATCGGTCGTGTCCAAGGCAGACCATTTTATAATATTGTTCGCTCAGTTTTCTGAATAGTTATTCATCTTTTTGTAATCAGATGTCGTGGCAGCATATTTTGATACATCACGGTGGTCATTGGGAGCGATCGACATATGTAGACGGGGACTCCTTTTTTGTCTATATCGACACGAGCAAAGTTAGTAGTGCAAACCTCATGGGGGTTATCAGAGAGGGTTTGGGTGGTCCAAATGAGTCCGATTACAAATTATGGTACTTGACACACATCGTGTGCATCCATCATATGTAACACATAGCCAAAACATAAGGATTTAACAACACAACAAATTAATATCACCAAAACTGTCTAACGACAACATAAATATTTAACAACACGACACATTAATCTTGCCACAACACAACACACCATAAACCATTTTATATGTCTGAAGACAACATAAATATTTTAGCAGCTAACCATATTGATATTTCTTAATATATTTCTCATTAAGTTCCTTGATTTGGTGGCTTGTGTTGGGAAAGAGTGCCAAAATAAATGACACCGGCACAGCGGAACAGCGGAAGCAAATAATTCTTTTCCCGCTCGCTGAATTAAATAATGGGAACCAAACCGAGAATTCCGAAAATAGTGCGAGAAGACGGAATAAATGGAACACAAGAATTTAACGTGGAAAACCCAAATCGGGAAAAACCACAGCTGGACCGCAGTCCGGAAACCTCCACTATAATTATAGTAGGCTTACAAAATCCTCCCTAAATAAATTAGGGGATACACAATCTCTCAAGAGGATATCTCTCGGAATACAAATATCTCAAGTATTTAACTTGGAAAGACAAAGAAAAATAGGATCACTCTTTTTGAGGGAGATAGAAAAATACTCTCTATTTTTCTCACTTATTCTTCTCTCAAAACACTCTATTTTCTTTTCTCTATTTTTCTTCTTTGGGATGATTTATTCCTTCGAGAATGGCCTTATTTATAGTTGTTGGATAGCCACATGCCGTATGCAATTTAGCCTTCTCTTCCTTATTTTTCTTCATTTTTCCAACTTGGTGGGTAGCAAGCGGGACGATTCAAACTTGGTGGGTTTTCTTTTGTCAAGAAAGGTTGCACCACGTGGTGGACCTAACAATTCTCCCCTCCACCGCATGTGGGTGATTCGACCAAGCTGCTTTGCTCCCGCGCTTCCAACTTATCTCTTGGTAAAGACTTCGTAAGCATATCCGCGCCATTTTCATCAGTGTGAACTTTATCAAGCTGTATCAGTTTTTCATCAAGCACATCTCGAATCCAATGGTATCTCACATCTATGTGTTTGGACCTTGAGTGGAAGGTAGAATTCTTACTCAAGTGGATCGCGCTTTGACTGTCACAGTAGAGCCTGTAGTTATCTTGCTTCAAGTCTAACTCCTCCAGAAACTTCTTCAACCACAGCATCTCCTTGCAACCTTCTGTCACTGCAATGTATTCAGCCTCTGTTGTGGATAATGCCACGCATTTTTGAAGTTTCGACTGCCAAGAGATAGCTCCCCCTGCAAATCTCATCAGGTACCCGAAAGTGGATTTCCTGGAATCGACGTCACCAGACATGTCTGCATATGTGTAGCCATCTAACACTGTTTGATCATCACCAAAACTCAGACAAACTTTCGTAGTACCTCTCAAGTACCGAAATATCCATTTCACTGCCGACCAGTGATCTTTGCCTGGGTTAGATAGAAAACGGCTAACAACACCAACTGCATGCGCAATATCAGGACGAGTACATACCATAGCATACATTAAGCGCCAGCTGAAGCATATGGTACCTTTTGCATCTCCTCCTTTTCTTTCTCACTTGTGGGACAACTGCGTCATTTGAGTTTGAAGTGACACTGCAAGTGGAGTCTTGGTAGCTTTGACTTGCTCATGTTGAATCTCTCAAGAACTTTCTCGATGTACTTTTCTTGAGATAGCCACGACTTCTTGCTTTTCTGTCTCTCGAGATTTTCATCCCAAGGATTTGCTTGGCGGTCCTAAGTCTTTCATCGCAAAGACTTGCTGAGTTCTTTCTTGACTTTTGAATCTCGCCGGCATCATGACCTACAATTAACATGTCATCGACATATAACAATAATATGATGAAATTATTGTCACGAATTTCTTGAAGAACACGCAGTGATCTGAATCAGTTCTTCGGTAGTCATGATCTGACATGAATGAGTCGAACTTCTTGTACCATTGCCTTGGAGCTTGCTTTAGGCCGTACAAGCTCTTCTTCAACCTGCAAACAAGGTTTTCTTTGGCTTTAACCTCGAATCCCTCCGGTTGCTCCATATAGATTTCTTCATTCAGATCTCCATGAAGAAATGCAGTCTTCACATCAAGTTGTTCGATCTCCAGGTCAGTGGCGGCAATTCCGAGAACAACTCTGATTGATGACATCTTCACCACTGGTGAGAAAATCTCGTCAAAATCAACACCCTTTTTCTGACTGAAACCCTTCACAACCAGCCTCGCTTTGTACCTTGGTTGTGAGCTATGTTCTCCAGTCTTCAACTTGTAAACCCATTTGTTTCTCAGTGATCTGTTTCTAACTGGTAACTCAAGTAGGTCGTAGGTGTGATTATCTTCCAAGGATTGCATTTCTTCTTCCATGGCTTCTGACCATTTTTTGTTTTGATCATTTTCCATGGCCTCTCTAAAATTTTGTGGCTCTCCTCCATCAGTGAGCATTACATACTCATGTGGGCTATATCTGGTAGAAGGTTGTCTTTCTCGAGTTGACCTTCTAACTGGAGGGACATCATCTTGAACAGGTGGATTTTGATTGTAACCTGCTTCATTATCAATCGTATCATCATTATCTGGTTGGGTATCTCCCCCGTAATTCTGAACCATCAGTGAAGGAACTGGATCTAAGTTGACAGGAACTTCTGAATTAGATTTAGGTTTTTCTTTGACTTCATCAAGAACTTGATCTTCCAGGAATACAACATCCCTGCTTCTGATAACCTTCCTGTTAACTGGATCCCATAGTCTGTAACCAAACTCTTCATGGCCATATCCTATGAAGATACATGGTTTGGTTTTATCATCAAGCTTGGATCTTTCGTCTTTTGGGATATGTACGAAAGCTCTACAACCAAACACTCTTAAGTGTTTGTAAGAAACGTCTTTCCCTGACCACACTCTATCTGGAACATCACCACCGAGAGGAGTAGATGGAGAAAGGTTGATTAAGTCATTGCCGATCCTCATAGCTTCACCCCAAAATGATTTTGGCAATTTTGAATGGGATAACATATATATAATTCTTTCACAAATTATCCTGTTCATCCTTTCGGCAACGCCATTATGCTGAGGGGTCTTTGGGACGCTTTTCTCAAGCTTGATACCATGGCTCTTACAGTGTTGTTCAAATGGGCCTTGGTATTCACCACCGTTGTTTGCACGAACACATTTTAGTGTCCTTCCCATTTCTCTCTCAACTTCTGTTTGAAAATGCTTAAAGACCTCTAATGTTTGGTCTTTTGTTTTCAAAGCAAAGCACCACACTTTTCTCGAGAAATCATCAATGAAAGTGACGAAGTACAATGCACCACCAAGAGTCCTGTCTTTCATATAGCACAGGTCTGTGTGCACCAAATCAAGAGGCTGAGCTCTTCTTGAGGGAGAGAAGCTCTTGAATGCAACTCTGTGTTGTTTCCCGGCCAAACAATCAACACATGTTTCCAAGTGCACGTCTTTTACTTCAGGGAGGAGGTTCCTTCTTGCCAAAATTTCTAAAACTTTATGGCTCAAATGTCCGAGCCTCTTATGCCATAACTCAATGGAGGAATTTTTGACGGTATTCACCTCTCCATTGGGGATTCGCATGCATTAAGTAGAGAGAATTTTCTTTTCTACCTCTTGCTGTAATAAGGGAGCCTCTGATGAGTTTCCATTTTCCTTCGCCGAAGTGATTGATGTAACCATCATCGTCGAGCTTGCCAACGGAAATAATATTGAGTCTGATATCAGGAACATGCCGTACATCTTTTAAGATCATCTTACATCCAGTATCAGTAAACAGAATAATGTCTCCTCTACCAGCCACTTCAGTCACACCATGATTGGCCATTCTGACTTTGCCAAAGCTTCCACCAGTGTAGGATACAAACATATCCCGATATGGTGTAATGTGATAAGACGCACCCGAATCTACGATCCATTCAGTTTGTTGGCATGACATACTCATAAGAGTATCATCAGAGACCATGATGATATCGCCATCAGCCGCAACTGCTGTCATGTCTTGTTGTGTATTTCCATTATTTCCATGCTTTTGTTCCCTTTTCTTCTTTCTACAGTCTTTCTCATAGTGGTTCAAACCACCACAATAATGGCATTTAAAGTCTCTTCTAGGATTAGACTTCCCCCTGGATTTATCTCTTGTAAATTTAGAGCTTTTATGTTTACTTCTTCCTCGATCAATATTTTCAGCAACCATCGCCTTTGTCTCAAAAGGGCGATCTTGTTCTTTTCTTCTGGATTCTTCATTAAGAAGACAATCTTTGACCATCTGCAAGGTCAGAGCACCGTCTGGAGCCGAGTTGCTAATTGAGACCACAAGAGTGTCCCAACTATCCGGCAACGAACTCAGTAGCAATAAAGCTACAACTTCATCATCAATGGAAATCTTCATATTGATGGATTGATTGATAAGACCCTGATATGCATTTAGGTTCTCCGTCATGTTGGCACCTTCCGCATATCGCAAACGAACAATTCTTCTGATTATTGAAGCTTTGTTTAAGGCATTTTTTCTCTCAAACATAGATTCGATTTTCTTCCAAAGATCATCGGCTTTTTCTTCATTAGAAAAATGATGGAAAATACTGTGTTCAATGAAGCGCCGGATGTAGCCAACAGTTTTTCTGTGCATGATCTTCCATTCAGCATCACTTGTATCTTTTGGTTTGGCATCATCACCATGTAAGGGTAAATAGAGATCCTTACAGTAGAGAAGATCCAACATGTTTGGTTTCCAAATTGAGTAATTTGATCCGTTCAATTTGAACATGCCGCCAAGGGACGACGATTCCTCCATTTTTAATCCGTCTTCTCAACCAAATGGCTTCGATACCACTTGTTGGGAAAGAGTGCCAAAATAAATGACAACGGCCGCAGTAGACAATGGAAGCAAATAATTTTTTTCCCGCTCGCTGAATTAAATAATGGGAACCAAACCGAGAATTCCGAAAATAGTGCGAGAAGACGGAATAAATGGAACACAAGAATTTAACGTGGAGAACCCAAATCGGGAAAAACCACAGCTGGACCGCAGTCCGGAAACCTCCACTATAATTATAGTAGGCTTACAAAATCCTCCCTAAATAAATTAGGGGATACACAATCTCTCAAGAGGATATCTCTCGGAATACAAATATCTCAAGTATTTAACTTGGAAAGCAAAGAAAAATAGGATCACTCTTTTTGAGGGAGATAGAAAAATACTCTCTATTTTTCTCACTTATTCTTCTCTCAAAACACTCTATTTTCTTTTCTCTGTTTTTCTTGCTGGGATGATTTATTCCTTCTGCAGAATGGCCTTATTTATAGTTGTTGGATAGCCACATGCCGTATGCAATTTAGCCTTCTCTTCCTTATTTTTCTTCATTTTTTCCAACTTGGTGGTTAGCAAGCAGGACGATTCAAACTTGGTGGGTTTTCTTTTGTCAAGAAAGGTTGCACCCACGTGGTGGACCTAACACCTTGCTCCTGGGTTTGCAGATACGAGTCAATCCAAGTACATGCACGCGAAGGGGCCACAACTGTGATTGTCATTTTGTATGAACTGTAGCTCTCGTGGCATAATTTTGAAACTCAGCTCTATGTCATACTTCTTCTTTGATTGGTTGTTCAGCCAATACCCGGATTGAGCTAGCACACGAGGCATCAGACGCATAATCGGTCGCAGTTGGTTGAATCGGTATCGACCATCTTCGACACTTTATGTGCCGACTCATATGTAATCAATTTCCCAGCAGCCTTCTTCAACCTATCAATAATTTTCTTTCTCGGGATCGGCGTAGGCTCATCCTCCTTGTTCTTCACAGCTATTCTTATAGGCTTAATGAACTTAACGTCATATGGCGAGCCATTCTCAAAGCTCAGGTAGTAGTACTTAGCCTCATCCTCCTCGAGATGCGGTAAAGATGGAAGTACTCTGTGCTGCAAAATTAGTCATTAAAGCATACCATTAGATGGGCAATCACATAACGTTGAATATATGAAGTCAGAAGAAAATACGTTTACAAATTTATGTACCTTATCGTCGAAGAAATGAGTGAAATCACATAACATCTTCCTCGTAGTCCTATAAATTTGTAAATGTATTTTCTCCTGACTTCATCTCTTCAACATTATGTGATTGCCCATCCAATGGCATGCTTTAATGACTAATTTTGCAGCACGGAGTACTTCCCTCTTTACCGCATCTGGAGGAGGATGAGGTTGAGTACTACTACCTGAGCTTTGAGAATGGCTCGCCATATGACGTTAAGTTCATTAAGCCTATAAGAATAGCTGTGAAGAACAAGGAAGATGAGCCTGTGCCGATCCCGAGAAAGAAAATTATGGATAGGTTGAAGAAGGCTGCTGGGAAATTGATTACATATGAGTCGGCACATAAAGTGTCGAAGATGGTCGATACCGATTCAACCAACTGCGATCGATTATGCGTCTGATGCCTCGTGTGCTAGCTCAATCCGGGTATTGGCTGAACAACCAATCGAAAAAGAAGTATGACACGGAGATGAGTTTTAAAATTATGCCACGAGAGCTATAGTTCATACAAAACGACAATCACAGTTGTGGCCCCTTCGCGTGCATGTACTTGAATTGACTCGTCTCTGCAAACCCAGGAGCAAGGCACCAAATCAAGGAACTTATTGAGAAATATATTAAGAAATATCGATATGGTTTAGCTGCTAAAATATTTATGTTTTCTTTAGACATGTAAAATAGTTTATGGTGTGTTGTGTTGTGGCAAGATTAATGTGTCGTGTTGTCAAATATTTATGTTGTCGTTAGACAGTTTTGGCAATATTAATTTATTGTGTTGTTAAATCTTTATGTTTTGGCTCTGTGTTACACACGATGGATGCACACGATGTGTGTCAAGTACCAAAATTTGTAATCGGACTCATTGTATAACACCCCCAAGACATTCAGGGCATATTACAGCGCCGTGGACCCCACACTGTGGAATCCACCAGGCTAACGTACCAAACAAGACATTCGACAAAGATAAACAACCATCAATAAGACGACAATTCATAATAAGAATACGAACCGAAAGTTAACACCTGACATTAAATCTATTTCCCAAAGCGGGAACACGACATTAACAATTCAAACGGGAAGTACTCGAGTACTTAAACCAATTTTATAATACAAAAATCCCAAAACAATACATCAACCATAATCGACAGAACAAAACACCAAGAATCGACTACTGGACAATATCATGCTTGCCCATCATCCTCATACGGCTCGAGTGCTCGCTTGTCCCCACGATCAATACCGAAATACAAAAGTATTTCCCCATTTAAGGGTTAGCGACAATCGCTAGTGCAAGTACAATCCATTTGAACTACATTCTAATCGGATGAATATATGCGCCAAAATCATTTTAGAAAGCATTTTATATTCGAATATTTACATTGTACAATCGTAAAACACATTATCTCAACAAATCACAATTCAAAGTTAACCGTTGATACGAGACTCACGGCCACCGTACCCATGAGCCCCGTCGGACATCCACAGGTGGCTAACCACAGTTCGCGATACGCACACTCACGGCAATACGTATCCCTAGAGTCCCCGTCGGACCGTCCCTAGGTGAACATACACATAACCATCCACAACAACCACGATACAGCCATAATTCAAATACTAGAACATGTAAACAAATGTAAAGTACTTGCCTTTGAGACATTCTTGAAGAAACGGAAGTGAAACACGACTACGAACGGTCCGGGTGGAAAACGATGGTTCCTAAACGAAGGATCAACACAGTTCAGTCCCAACGGACAACAATACTCTATTGGAATATACCCATAACCCCGATTACATGATACGACAATGAACGATCAATTGATACGGGCGAGGGTTTACGCAAAATCTCCCCGTATTGATAATTCGCGGATTAAAATCAAGGAAATTGGATTTAGAATCACTCAATAATCACAATCGGTAAAGAATATCGTAACATAGTTGAACAATTCGGAACTAAACCCTAGAATCCCGAAAAACCCCCAAATTCGTCAAAGTTAGGGTTCCTGAGGAATTACCTTGAATTCGGCTGATGAAGGGTGATTATGCTGATTATGATGTGATGGCTCGATTCTACCATGATGGAATTTGAAGAGAACTCCGACTAGTACCGGTGGAAATCGCCTCTGAGGTCGCACGTCGAAGAAACGAAGAGAAAAGAATAAAACTGCTGTTTCTGAACTGCCCGCTGACTTATATAAATGTGAAGTTAGCGCACGCTAACTAACATAGATAGCGCGCGCTAACGGGGCTGTAACCGGTCCAGTAGCTACTGCTGCCACTCGCTAGCACACGCTAACAATAACGAGTTAGCGCACGCTAACTGCACATCGGTAGCGCACGCAAGGCAACAGGAGTAGCGTGCGCTACCTACGCAGCAGATTCGATCTTCTTTGCTCACATCAGCAGTACGCTGCTGTCGAAGGTACAATACACGAAACGCACGACGAGGTCAGAATCCAGAAACATGAACACGAAGCATACCAGACGACGTAGCTAAGCGCTAAAAGAAAATATAATTCCGACCACCGTAGGGTCCGTAATGTGACAACGAAAATGAGATTCCCTAAACTATTAGGAAATTATAAAAATGGCCCAAGTGACCGAAAATCACGAAACGACGTCGGATCAACGAACTGAAAGTCTCCACACGACCCACTAAATCATACGAACTTGTACAAACCAAGAAACAACGAAAACGAACGAGTTTTACGAGAATCGAACGTTCATACGGCAAAACATATCATAAAATGAAATCACGTGAAAACATCATCAAAACTCGTCCAAATGGAAAAACTCCAAGAATAAAGTAGATTCATAATGTCGAAACGGTTACAAGCGAGTCGATAAAAATAGACATACACCAAAAATGGAAACTACTAAAAATGGAAAGTTACGGATATTACATTCTCCCCCTCTAAAATAAAGTTTCGTCCCGAAACTTAAGAATCAAAAAGTTCGGGATGCCTCGAACGCATATCCTCCTCTAACTCCCACATTGCTTCTTCCACTCCGTGCCTCGACCATTGCACCTTAACCAAAGGAATGGTTTTGTGCCTTAATTGTTTGTCGCGACGCTCCAAAATTCTGACGGGCCTCTCCTCAAACGTAACATCTTTCTCGATCTCCACATCTCCAAAATCAATAATGTGGGACGGGTCTGGAACATACTTCCTCAACTGGGAAACGTGAAATACGCTATGAACATGACTCAGCGACGGAGGTAGAGTCAAACGGTATGCCAACTCACCTACTCTCTCCAATATCTCGAAAGGCCCAATATACCTCGGGCTGAGCTTCCCTTTTTTCCCAAAACGGAAAACTCCCTTCGTCGGAGACACTCTCAACAGAATATGATCTCCCACCGCAAACTCCAAAGGTCGACGCCTAACATCCGCATAAGACTTTTGTCGACTCTGAGCAACCAACATTCTCTTTCTAATCAATTCAACTTTCTCCCTCGTCTCTAACACAAGGTCTGGCTCGGTGCCAACTAGATCGGACGGATCATCCCAACATATCGGCGATCGGCAACGTCGGCCATAAAGTGCCTCATACGGTGCCATCTTAATCGACGCGTGCCAGCTATTATTATAAGTAAACTCAATTAAGGCCAAATGCTCCTCACAGTCACTACTCCAATCTAACGCGCACGCGCGCAACAAATCCTCGAACATCTGAATGGTACGTTCGGACTGCCCATCGATGCAGGGATGGAGCGAAGTGCTCAAGCGTATCGTGTCCCCAATGCCTTATGTACACTTTGCCAAAATGCGATACAAATCGGCCATCTCTGTCTGAAATAATGGTCCTCGGCATACCATGAAGCCTCACTATCTGTGCGATAAAAATACGAGCCAACTTTTCTGGACCCCAAGTATCCTTGATGCCCAGAAAATGTGCCGACTTAGTCAGTCGGTCCACAATCACCCACACCATATTCATACCAGTCTTCGTCCTCGGCAAACCCGTGACAAAATCCATAGAGATATCCTCCCACTTCCATTCCGGGACGGGAAGTGGTTTCAATAACCCGGTGGCGTGATGCTCAATCTTGACTTGCTGACAAGTCAAACACTTAGCCACAAACTGAACTACCTCCTTCTTCATATCGTTCCACCAGAAATTTTTCCTCAGATCTTTATACATTTTACTCGAGCCCAGATGGACTGAGTAAGGTGACGCATGAGCCTCTCGCATAATACTCTGTCTCAATTCTGAGTTGTTCGGAACACACAACCGACCTCGAAATCTCAACACTCCGTCTTCATGAATAACGAATCCCGGGGCTTTCCCCTTCCCTACACTCTCTCGAAGCTGAATAAACATCGGGTCCTCCAACTGTCCCGATTTAATGTCATCGATCAGAGATGAAGAAATCTCAAGAGTACGCAACTGCCCGGAACTCTCTGGCAGTACAACCTCAATGCTCAACCTCGTAAACTCTCGCTGAAGTCCCGACTGGGCCGTAAGTAGCTCAAGCGCCCGAAGCGATACCGATTTCTGGCTCAAGGCATCTACTACCACATTAGCCTTGCCCGGATGCTAGAGGATCTCGAGATCGTAATCCTTAATCAATTCCAACCACCTCCTCTGTCTCATATTAAGCTCTTTCTGGGTGAAAATGTACTTCAGGCTCTTGTGATCGGTGAAAATCTGACACGACGAGCCATACAAGTAATGACGCCAGATCTTCAACGCAAATACGACTGCGGCCAACTCAAGATCGTGCGTATGGTAATTCAACTCGTACGGTTTCAAATGACGGGATGCATAGGCAATCGTCCTCCCATGCTGCATAAGTACGCATCCGAGCCCTTGGCCTGAAGCATCACTACAAACTGAGAAACCATCATTACCACTCGGTAAAGCCAAAACATGAGCGTTCGTCAACCGCCTCTTCAACTCCTCAAAACTATTCTGCCTCTCATCGATCCACACAAACTTCTCTAACTTCTGTAACAACTGAGTCAGCGGTCGAGCGAGCTTAGAGAACCCCTCGACGAATCTACGGTAATACCCGGCTAATCCCAGAAAACTGCGGACCTCCTTCACGTTCTTAGGTGGCGCCCAATCTAACATTGCCTCTACCTTATGTGGGTCCACACGAACACCCTCGGCCGAGATCACATGACCGAGAAACATAACCTCCCGTAACCAAAACTCGCACTTTGAGAACTTCGCAAAAAGATGCTGAGTTCTCAAAATATCTAATACGATATGCAAATGACGGGCGTGCTCCTCCTCGCTCCTCGAGTAAATCAGGATGTCGTCGATAAAAACGACTACACAGTTATCAAGGTACTCGATAAAGACTTTGTTCATAAGCTGCATGAACACGGCTGGTGCGTTGGTTAGCCCAAAAGGCATAACCACAAACTCGTAGTGTCCGTATCTCGTCCGAAAGGCCGTCTTCGGAATATCGGTATCCTTCACTCGGAGTTGATAATACCCCGATCTCAAATCAATCTTGGCTCACGGTTGCCTTATGGCCCGATCAAACAAGTCATCAATCCTCGGGAGCGAATACTTGTTTTTGATGGTCACTTTGTTCAACTCTCGGTAGTCGATACACAAACGAAGTGACCCGTCCTTCTTCTTCACAAACAGGACCGGTGCGCCCCAAGGCGAAGCGCTCAGTCGAATATATCCCATGTCCAGCAACTCTCCTATCTGTTTCTTCAGCTCCAGCATCTCTTCGGGCGCCATACGGTATGGCGTCTTAGAGATAGGTGCTGCACCCGGCTCTAAATCGACGGTAAACTCAACTTCTCGGTCCGGCGGCAAACCCGGCAACTCGTCTGGAAAAACATCAGGATACTCACACACTACCGGAATAGACGACAGCTCGACTCCCCCTTCTTCCGATCTCAAAGCGTAACACCAGTAGCCCGTGCAACCTCCTCGAAGAAGTCTCACCGCTCTCAAGGCACTGATCAGAAGTCTCTGGCTACTCCGCTTATGCCCCACAAAAGAATGCTCGGTACCGTCAGAGGCTAACATCGAAACAATTCTCGTTCTATAATTCATGATCGCTCCATGACGGTCCAGCCAATCCTCACCAAAAATCAAATCCTCATCTATAATATCTACTGCGATCAGATTAGAAGGCCAAACCCTCCCCGCGATACTCACTGGAAAATCTCTAATCTCACGATCCCCCACGATGCTATCCCCGCTAGGAAGTTTAACAACAAAAGGCTCACAAGCAACAAGGCAATCAACATGCAGACGACGCACACAATCCATAGATATAAAAGAATGCGTATCACCAGAATCGAACAATATGAAAACAGGATGATCAAGGATGTGGACGGTACCTGTAGCCACCGTCGCATCTGGGTCTCCTGCTCGTCTCATCTCATAAACCCGGGGCGGAACAGACCCCGCACTAGAAGCTCCCCGTCTAGAAGGCTGTCCACGTCCTCGACCTCTACCAAAACTCTGATGCGGCTGAGGAACTGTCGGTGCCTAATTAACACTCGGCTCTCCCGCAGCTGGGGCTGATATCTAAGTAACCGGAGCTCGAGCTGCATCCGTACAGAACTTAGCACGATGACCCATCTGACCACAAGCAATACACTGAATCGGAGGCCTATCACACTCACTCATCATGTGGCACGGACGACTACAGTTGAAGCACATAGGACCACGAACGGAACCAGTAGGAGCAGACCTAGAACCGTTTCCTCGCCCAACTGACGGCGACTGACTCCCGAAGACTCGCGAACCAGACTGAGCCTTCGGATACCCTCCAGACTTGCCTCCCGAAAACTGACCGGCGGTCTTCTGCTTATTTCCTTCGGTTGTCGTCTCTGTCGCAGAAAACGACATCTCATAAGCCATCGCTTTATTCTGATATTCTTTCAAAGTCGTGCACCCCAGACCAGACATGTAGTGGCGCACCCTCGGTTTCATCCGCATATCAAAGTGGCGGATCTTGTCAAGCTCATCTCGGACTTGGTTTCTCACGTAATGCAGCTGTTGATTGTAGTCTTTGATAGCTTGAGAAATAGGAACATCCTGGGGCTTAGCCTCAAAGAAGGCTCGGATCCTCCCCTTTTTCACCGGCCATGGACATAATTCATCTTCCATCAGATCCCGAAACTCTGCCCACGTAGCTGCCCGGTCACGCGGTTTCACCACTTGCCACCACGTTGCTGCCTCCTTGGCGAGGAAGTACTGAGCAATGGGTACTTTCCTCTCCTCAGAACAATTAGCAGCCTGAAATACCTTCTCCATCTCGAATAGCCAATTCTCCCAACCGGAAGGGTTGGAAGCACCATCAAACTGTGGAGGACGCATACGAATCACGTCCTGAAGCAACTTATCATTGCCGGATCCAGTAGGCGGAACTGGGTTGGCATTAGCTTGGCCGACTAGAACGGCCTGACTCAGTAGCGTCATCTGGTTCGCTACTTGCTGCAAAATGTTGGCCACTCCAACATTCTCGTGTGCATTACCGGAGCTAGCGGTAGTCCTGTGACCTCCGGAACTAGGGGAACACTGTTCGACAAAGAAGGCATCGCCGAATCAGTTCCCGAGTGATCGGACATGGCCGCCCCACCGGCTGCGCCACGTCCCCTACCGCGTCCGCGACCGCGTCCGCGTCCTCTACCAGCAGGAATTCTGAAGAAGTAATGGGTAAGTACAATTCAAACGCAAAATACAACAAGATACTAAGACAGGAATAGAACAGAACGGTGAAACGAGTCAAGTTAGGAAAAAATTACGAGCACCGGCGTACTGAGATGATGGCATAGCTGTGATACTGTCCCAAAAACGACACTTAACTAGACCCAAATAACCGACAGCCTAGGTATCCATAACCTAAGCTCTGATACTATATTCTGTAACACCCCCAAGACATTCAGGGCATATTACAGCGCCGTGGACCCCACACTGTGGAATCCACCAGGCTAACGTACCAAACAAGACATTCGACAAAGATAAACAACCATCAATAAGACGACAATTCATAATAAGAATACGAACCGAAAGTTAACACCTGACATTAAATCTATTTCCCAAAGCGGGAACACGACATTAACAATTCAAACGGGAAGTACTCGAGTACTTAAACCAATTTTATAATACAAAAATCCCAAAACAATACATCAACCATAATCGACAGAACAAAACACCAAGAATCGACTACTGGACAATATCATGCTTGCCCATCATCCTCATACGGCTCGAGTGCTCGCTTGTCCCCACGATCAATACCTGAAATACAAAAAGTATTTCCCCCATTTAAGGGGTTAGCGACAACTGCTAGTGCAAGTACAATCCATTTGAACTACATTCTAATCAGATGAATATATGCGCCAAAAATCATTTTAGAAAGCATTTTATATTCCAGAATATTTACATTGTACAATCGTAAAACACATTATCTCCAACAAATCACAATTCAAAGTTAACCGTTGGTACGAGACTCACGGCCACCGTACCCCGCAGAGCCCCGTCGGACATCCCTGGGTGGCTAACCACAGTTCGCGATACGCACACTCACGGCAATACGTATCCCTAGAGTCCCCGTCGGACCGTCCCTAGGTGAACATACACATAACCATCCACAACAACCACGATACAGCCATAATTCAAATACTAGAACATGTAAACAAATGTAAAGTACTTGCCTTTGAGACATTCTTGAAGAAACGGAAGTGAAACACGACTACGAACGGTCCGGGTGGAAAAAGACGGTTTCTAAACGAAGGATCAACACAGTTCAGTCCCAACGGACAACAATACTCTATTGGAATACACCCATAACCCCGATTACATGATACGACAATGAACGATCAATTGATACGGGCGACGGTTTACGCAAAATCTCCCCATATTGATAATTCGCGGATTAAAATCAAGGAAATTGGATTTAGAATCACTCAATAATCACAATCGGTAAAGAATATCGTAACATAGTTGAACAATTCGGAACTAAACCCTAGAATCCCGAAAAACCCCCAAATTCGTCAAAGTTAGGGTTCCTGAGGAATTACCTTGAATTCGGCTGATGAAGGGTGATTATGCTGATTATGATGTGATGGCTCGATTCTACCGTGATGGAATTTGAAGAGAAATCTGACTAGTACCGGTGGAAATCGCCTCTGAGGTCGCACGTCGAAGAAACGAAGAGAAAAGAAAAAAATGCTGTTTCTGAACTGCCCGCTGACTTATATAAATGTGAAGTTAGCGCACGCTAACTAACATAGATAGCGCGCGCTAACGGGGCTGTAACCGGTCCAGTAGCTACTGCTGCCACTCGCTAGCGCACGCTAACAATAACGAGTTAGCGCACGCTAACTGCACATCGGTAGCGCACGCAAGGTAACAGGAGTAGCGTGCGCTACCTACGCAGCAGTTCAGTACTGCTGCTCACATCAGTAGTACGCTGCTATCGAAGGTACAATACACGAAACGCACGACGAGGTCAGAATCTAGAAACATAAACACGAAGCATACCAGACGACGGAGCTAAGCGCTAAAAGAAAATATAATTCCGACCACCGGAGGGTCCGTAATGCGACAACGAAAATGAGATTCCCTAAACTATTAGGAAATTACAAAAATGGCCCAAGTGATCGAAAATCACGAAACGACGTCGGATCAACGAACTGAAAGTCTCCACACGACCCACTCAATCATACGAACTTGTACAAACCAAGAAACAACAAAAACGAATGAGTTTTACGAGAATCGAACGTTCATACGGCAAAACATATCATAAAATGAAATCACGTGAAAACATCACCAAAACTCGTCCAAATGGAAAAACTCCAAGAATAAAGTAGATTCACAATGTCGAAATGGTTACAAGCGAGTCGATAAAAATAGACATACACTAAAAATGGACACTACTAAAATGGAAAGTTACGGATATTACACATTTGGACCACCCAAACCCTCTCTTATAACCCCCACGAGGTTTGCACGACTAACTTTTCTCGTGTTGATATAGACAAAAAAGGAGTCTCTGTCTACATATGTCGATTGCTCCCAATGACCACCGTTAGGGGTGTGCATTCGGATCGATCCGATCTGATCCGACCCGAATTCGGATTGATCCGAAATTTCGGATCACTTTTTGTTCAATCCGAAATCCGAACCGATCGTTCGGATCGGATTCGGATCAATCCGAATCCAGATCGGATCGGATCGGATTTAATCCGAAAAATTCGAAAATTTTAAAAACTGATAAAAATAATAAAAATCATAATCCAAAAATAATAAAAATTTCATTTTTTTATATATATATTTCGGATGGATCGGATTAATTCGAAAATCCGCGGTTAATCCGATCGATACGATGTTTTTTGTGGGGTTTTTCCTAAAATTAATAAAAAAATTCTTTTTTTTATATATTTCGGATCAATCGGATTAATCCAAAATCCGCAGATAATCCGATCCGATCCAAATTTTCGGATTCAGAAATTTAATCCAAATCCGATCCGAAGACATTGAATCGGACTGGTTCGGATCAGATTTTCGGATTTTCGGTTCAGTTTTTCGGATTCGGTTTTTCTGCACACCCCTAACCACCGTGATGTATCAAAATACGCTGCCACGACATCTGATTACAAAAAGATGAATAACTATTCAGAAAACTGAGCAAACAATATTATAAAACGGTCTGCCTTGGACACGACCGATGCACACGGTCGTATACTACCGTGTGCAGTGATTGTGTGCAAGTTTCTGGCCATGAACACGATCGCTGCACATGATTGTAGACGATCGTGTTAAACCATCATGAACACGTTAGTTGGGCGCATGATGTCAAGGTCGTTGGACACGACCGTTGCACACGGTGGCTTCCCATCGTGTGCAGCGATCATGTCCGTAAGAACTGGTCGGGAATTTTTTTTCCCAGCGGTCAAATACTGATGCATACCTTCTTTATGAACCCAGAAGCACGACAAATGAAGTCCTATTTAAACGTCAACTTTTCTTTTCGAATAATCTTGTGGTTTTTATAAGATTTTTGAGAGACCCTTTGTCAAAAATTGTTGTGTTGTTTTGATGTATATGTTTGTAGTTAAATTTTGGTTGTTGGACATTAATATCGATCGGAGCAGATGAGGAAAGTAGAAAAGAAAAAAGAGAAGAAAAGTAGTTTAAATTAAATAAAATAAAAAAAAAAGTGAGAAGTCAACATTACAACAAAAGAGAGGACATTTTAGTCTTTTTAATCAAAATGGTACTAAAAACTTATAGTTTTATGAATGTGGATATAAAACTTATCAATTTTATGATTTGGTGTTAAAAAATGGATTCCCACATATATATATATATATATATTGTTACTGTTTTTTTTGTTTGACTTATAAAAAGTAAAAAATAGACTTTTTAAATATTTAGCCTATTTAGCCCGAAGCCCGCTAAGGTTAGGGTTAGGGTTAGGAATCGGGGTTTTTTGGCCCATACCGTTTAGCCCAAAGCCGATTAAGACTAGCCCGAAACCGCTAGGACTAACCCGTTTAATATCTCTAGCTATTGGTGGCTTTACTTGTGTAATCCTATTACAAAGAAAAATGAAGTTCTTGTTATAGCGCGAGCCTTTGCACACATTAAAAAAAAATGTGATTTAAATTTTTACTTGATTTTTAATTTTTAGTGTTTGCAATATTGCCAACTTCTATTCCATCTATTAATCAAAATTCAACAAAAACTAGGGTGAGAAGTGCTCTCAGTTATTACTAATATTATCTTTGTTGAAGGGAAAATAACTTGAGACAGAAAGTAGGGCAAAAGTTGTTATATTATTCCATCAATGAGATCCCTTTAAATAGGGTGAAATACATACAAACAGGCCTTAGCCAAACCCTAACTAGGAAAGCCCATAAACTAACAGACTTAGGCACACAATGAGTATTATTCATTTAACACTCCCCCTTGTGCCTAGTCTACAAGCGCATGTCATGTTGCCTCGTTAAAACCTCGTCAAGCAAAAACCCAGTGGGAAAAATGTCTTGATCGTAGGTAAAAGAGTACAACATCTAGACACATCGAGTTTAGACTTCGTCGTTTGAATCTATCCTCTCATATGATCGTTACATTTGATCATAGCGCTACTAAGGTGACCATTCCATCGATCTCTAAAATCGTACATCTTGTTACCTCGTTAAAAACCTTTCCAAGTGATAAAAACCCTGTGGTAAAAATGATCCTTGGAAGGAAAAGAGTATAACGTACGGTGTGGATGTAAGACTCCCCCTCAAGTCTACATCTCCCCCTAACTTGTACATCAATCAAGAATACTTTGAAAAACTTATGCATGTGTCGTTTGCCTCATTAAAAACTTTGCCAAGTAACAAAACCCAATGGGAGAAAATAAACATTGGTCAAAGAAAAGAGTACAACGTCGGTGAGTAAGTTTCTTTATGACTCACCCTTCTCCCTCTACCTTTACATCGATTTCGGGAGTTCGGAAATTCTCCGCATTCCGATACTTCTCACATGTTTTTCAAACACGGCCTTGGGCAGATATTTGGTGAACAAATCGGCCACATTCTCCTCAGATCTGACTTGCTTTACTTGAATATTGAGGAGAGCCTGTTGATGCTGATTATAGAAGAATTTTGGAGATATGTGTTTTGTGTTATCCCCCTTGATATACCCAAGCTTCATCTGTTCGATGCAAGCTGCATTATCTTCATATATGCATGTGGGTGCTCCAGTGACATTACTTAGTCCACTGTTACCTCGGATATGTGTAATGATAGCTCTTAACCAAATACACTCACATACCGCCTCATGCAAAGCGATAATTTCGGCGTGATTAGATGAGGTAGCTACAAGGGTTTGCTTTGTGGATCTCCAAGATATAGCGGTGTTCCCAATAGCAAATACATAGCCAGTTTGGGAACGACCTTTGTGTGGGTTGGAGAGATACCTGCGTCAGCAAATCCTACTAATACGCTCGTCGGGGTAGGTTCTATGGCATTAGCATTTACAAGCAGCTTCATTTGCCTGCTTGTAGGGAAAGAATAGTCCCAAGTCAATGGTTCCTTTTAGGTATCGGAATATATTCTTGATACCATTCCAATGACGTTGCGTCGGTGCTGAACTAAATCGGGCTAGTAAGTTTACTGAGAAGGCGATGTCCGGTCGCGTACATTGAGCTAAGTAGAATAGAGCGCCTATTGCACTTAAGTAGGGAATTTCAGCACCCAAAAGCTCTTCGTCATCTTCCTTTGTATGAAATGGATCTTTCTTCGCATCCAAGCTATGATCGATCATGGGAGTGCTAACCGGGTGTGCTTTGTCCATGTTAAAGCGTTTAAGCATCTTCTGGACATAAGCAGACTGGTGGATGAGAATTCCACAGACTCTATGTTCTATCTGAATACCAAGACAGAAATGAGTCTTCCCAAGATCTTTCATCTCAAACTCAGTTTTCAAGTATCCGGTGGTTTCTCTTATTTCATCAAGAGTGCCGATTATATTCATATCGTTGACATACACTGCGATGATCGCAAATCTGGAACTTGTTTTCTTTATAAAGACGCAAGGACACAATTCATCGTTCTTGTATCCCTTTCCAATCAAGTATTCACTCAGACGGTTATACCACATCCTTCCAGATTGTTTCAAACCGTAAAGTGAGCGTTTCAAACGAACTGAATACGCACTCCGTGGTCTTGAGTTACTTGATTTGGGCAATGAAATGCCTTCGGTCACTTTCATGTAAATCTCCGTATCTAGATCCCCATAGAGATACGCAGTGACCATGTCCATTAGCTGCATTTCCAGTCCTTCGGAAATAACTAGGCTGATTAGATAGCGGAACGTAATAACGTCCATTACGGGGGAGTACGTTTCCTCGTAATCTATACCAGGGCGTTGTGAGAAACCTTGTGCAACGAGACGAGCCTTGTACCTCAAGACTTCGTGATTCTCATTATGCTTTCTGACAAGAATCCATTTGTGTCCAACAAGCTTTACACTTGGCGGAGTTAGCACTACTGGGCCAAGTACCTTGCGTTTTGTCAGAGAGTCAAGCTCTGCCTGGATAGCTTCTTTCCATTTAGGCCAATCGGCTCTTCGTTGACATTCTTTAACAGAGCGTGGTTCAACATCATCGTGCTCTATGATTTCTTGAGCAACTGTGTATGCAAACACATCATCAATATGAGTGGTCGATCGTTCCATCAAATCAGATGCACTTTCATAGTTGATCGAGATCTCTTTGTTTTCTAATGCTGAATCGATCTCCAGGGCGTCCCCCATTAATGATTCGTGGACATAGCTATAGTCAGAGATGATCTCGTGGGAAGAATTCCCAGTATTGATGATTAATGGGTTGATTTGTTCCTCACCTGCCCTTTTCTTCCTTAGGCGGGTGTCTGTCGAACCGGGTGGCCTCCCCCTTTTACTTTTGGGAGCCACGGCCTCGATTGCGCTTCCACTGGGTGCGATCGCATCACTCGGTACGTTGGTGATGTGCCCCTTATTGGGACTTCTAACCATGCAGGCACATTTACAGCTGGAATGTGTGATCTTGTCATTTTGGCGATATCAGTAAACGCATCAGGCATCGAATTTGCTACGTTCTGAAGATCGAGGATTCGTTGTACTTCACGATCACATAGTGAGGTACGGGGATCATAATGAGACAGACTCGGGACGTACCAGGACAATTCCTGTCGTTCCTTTAGAAATTTCTTTTTCTCCTCTCCCCCTAACGACGGGAATTCTGACTCATTGAAGTGACAATCCGCAAAACGCACGGTAAAGAGATCACCTGTCAAGGGTTCTAAGTAGCGGATAATTGTTGGGGATTCGTATCCAACATAGATACCTAAACGTCTCTGAAGACCCATTTTATTGCGTTGTGGGGGCGCAATCAGCACATATGTTGCACAACCAAATATGCGTAGGTGTGAAATATCCGCTTCATATCCAGTTACCAACTGGTACATAGAAAATGGTTGGCCAACGGTGGGTCTGAAATGAATAAGTACGGCTGCATGTAGGACTGCATATCCCCAAGCAGAAATGGGCAGATTGGTGCGCAAAACCAATGCTCGTGCTACCATTTGGATTCTTTTAATGGTTGCCTCTGCGAGACCATTTTTTGTATGCACATGGGGAACGGGATGCTCTACATCGATTCCGATTGACATGCAGTAGTCATCAAATACTTTAGATGTAAATTCTCCTGCATTATCGAGTCGAATAGACTTGATAGGGTGATCAGGATGGTGAGTCCTTAGACGAATGATCTGAGCTGGGAGTTTTGCAAATGCAGCATTTCGAGTGGAAAGGAGTGCGACATGTGACCAGCGTGTCGAAGCATCCACCAATACCATAAAGTACTTAAATGGTCCGCATTCTGGGTGGATGGGTCCACAAATATCTCCTTGTATACGTTGTAAGAATGGGATGTTCGCTTTAGTATCTTTAGTGTAGGAAGGTCTCGCTCCTACTTTATCTAAAGAGCAGGCTTTGCAGAATGAGCGATGTGCTTTTGACATAGTCAATTGCTTAGAAGGGGCATATGTCTCTATTTCTTTAGATGACATAGCATGATTAACATCAATACTGATCTTCGTGTTGAGTTGTTGCCCTTTTTTCACTCGAAAGGATGTCCGTGCGAGTTCTTTAGGATACGGATCATCATATCTCGACCAGGATGACCTAGTCTATCATGCCAAAGCCTATATGAGTATTTGTCCCAAATTTCATTTATGGTGACAGTATAGGATTCGAATACCCTAATGGTTGTGGTGTACAGTCCACTATTTTGACTCTTAAGGTTTTCTAATATGCGTTTACGTCCACATTCATTAGATGTAATATAAAGAAACTCGATTCCATTCTCACAGTGGGTTTCGACGTGGAAACCATTGCTACGTATATCTTTAAAGCTTAGTAAGGTTCGATGGGATCTAGGTGCGTATAGAGCATCGGTAACTCGGATAAGAGTGCCGTTAGGCAATAAAAATCGGGCATTGCCTCGCCCTTGGATGAGTTGGGAGGACCCAGTCATCGTGGTTACCGAGGATTGACATGCAATTAATTCTGTGAATAGAAGCCTATTCCTAAGAATGGTGTGGGTGGTCCCACTGTCAACCAAACATTCAAGTTCTCCTCGATTCATTCCTACGAAAAAGAGGAAAAAAAGAATTCGAACCATAAACAAGCAAGCAATATTCATTTCTTCGAAATAAAGCTAAGGATATAACGTAAGCAATAATAATATCTTGTTCTAGAAAAACAAAGTTTCATCACACCATTATTGAAAATAAAACATCGATAAAATCGTTCCGAGCTAACAATGCCAAATGTAAACGAGAAAGTAAACATAATGAAAACATTCAGTCATAAAGGGGTGCCTCTAATGACTGTGACACGTATGGCTCATTGCGATTATCGGTGACTGTGAAATTGACGTCGGGGGACTCGTCGAGAGCATCTTCCTCCATATAGTGAGCCTCCCGTTCTTTGGACTCTCTATATTTCTTGTAGTGTGCTGCGACTTGTTTACTTGCATGGCAGTTCTTGTACCAATGTCCAGCATCTCCACATCGATAGCACGGTTCATCGCCAACTCTGACTTTGGGAGCGACATGGGGGGTAGTGCTTTGTTTCCTTGGCCAGAAGAGCCGGGAGCACCAAGTCTTCTCATTACATTGGAAGAACCCCCACTTCCTCGACCACTGTGCCCTCTTCCACGTTGTGGTTTGGGGTTGCCATGACCAGTCCCCTGTGCATTGGGGTTCTTTCCACCTTTTACTTTGCCATAGTTGATCTCGGGAACTTTCTTTGTCCCAGCCGGCCTGGCATTGTTGCTCACTAATACTTCATTGTGCCTCTCAGCCACTTGCAGTAGGTTGATAAGCTTATTGAATGTAGTGATACGTTTATTGTCATACTCCAGCCTATACTGGTTCGTTAGTATAAGGGCAGAAGTAGGTAAAGTGGAAAGAGTTTTCTGAATCATATCATCTTCTGTGAGGTCCTTTCCACAGAAGTTAAGGCGTGCCTTTAGACGGAGCATATCTTTGTTGAAATCGTTGATCCGTTTATAATCAAGCAAGCGGATTTCATTCCACTGCACGGTCAACTCTGGGAGCAAGGTATTGTGGATGTTCCCAAAGCGGACCTTAAGGGCATCCCACAGTTCTTTCGGGGATTTCAACTGCAGATATTCCCACCTTAGGCTCGGATCGATATGTCGCCTAAGGAACATTAATGCACTAGCTTTGGTTTTGTCAGACGGTACTTCGCCTGCTTTTTCAAAGATAGTAGCACTATCGTCCTTAGCGACAAAAGTGGTCTCTACGTCAGAAACCCATCTATGGTACTCAAGTCCTTCTGAGTCCAATATGTCAAATTCAGGATGAGTTGGATCAGCCATCTTGAGACAAGAAAAAGAAGGAAAATGAGTTTTCACAGTATATCATGAGTACTTTCCATGATAAAATTTTCAATAATGTGGAGGGTTATTATTTTTCAGAACCAAGATATGGTCAAAATTACTTTCGATGCTATTGGGGTTACCGATGAAAGTACTTTATCACGGTTCGAGTTGATATGGACAGTAGAAATAAGTCTTCTAGGTTCTACTAATGATGAACCTAATACACATGCATAACTAACGATGCATGCAAAGTATATATACAATTATAGATATAATCACATAGCCCTATGAATATATCTATACACGTATAAATGCAGTCAAATAGGTGTCTTATGTCGCAATAATTATTAATGCAACGTGAATTTATTTTAATTCAAGTTGTTATAAGCAATTTCTTTTAATTTAATTATTAATACATCATGATTTTAATTGATTTAATAGGCATAAATAAATTCGGAGTATAATATGCAATCAATAGTAATTAAAAACTTGTAAGTTCGCACATTGCTGATAGTAGGGTTCATATTTGTGTACTTTATTTCGTATGGATAGGGGCAAAAAAACGGACTGGAGAGATCAAAAACGGGACTGCTGGCGGGTCGCGGCCGGGTCAGCAACCGGGTCGGGCAAACTGGCCAGACGCTGGATGAACGAGTGGGCTGCCGGAGATGGGCGGGCCGAAGGCTGGACGAGCGGGCCGATTTCTGGGCTTGGATTTGGGACGAAACGTCACTGGGGAGACGAACGGAGTGCTTGTCGGAACGGGCAGCGACGGAGGCCGGAGAAGGGTCGGGCTGACTGAGAACGGAACAGGTCGCGGTCGGATCTGTTTGAAAGCCGGCGGATGGAGACGGGACTGGTGCGAGAGACGACGGGTCTGGTACGACGGAAGCAGGTCGCGGGCGATCGACTGGACACGGGCGAGCGACTGAACACGGGCCTAGGCGGTCGACTTTGGAGGTAGGTCGCGGGAGGGCGGTGAACTGGTCTGGTGGGGAAGGTGACCGATCGCGGAAGGGGTAGTCGCGTCGAACGTGAGGGAGGTGATGACCGTTCGTCGGTCGGGGGTGGCGTTCCGGGGGGATGCATGCCGCTAGGGTTCCTGGGGTAGATGGCGGCGTCGGTTGGGGAAGAAGACCGACGGCTAGGGTTTCTGCCGAAAAACGATTTTCGTTTTTTTTTTTTTCGGGATTTTTTCTTCAGAAAATCGGGATTTGCTCAGTTGGGAACTACGTGCTGATAACGTGTTGAAGGGGAAATAACTTGAGACAGAAAGTAGGGCAAAAGTTGTTGTATTATTCCATCAATGAGATCCCTTTAAATAGGGTGAAATACATACAAACAGGCCTTAACCAAACCCTAACTAGGAAAGCCCATAAACTAACAGACTTAGGCACACAATGTGTATTATTCCGTTAATGATCTTTAATTTTTACTTTCTCATAATAATTTAATTAATTTTCGGCTTCTTGGCAAACATCAATTTTCTACTCTCAATTCTTTAAGTGCAAAAGTCTGAAAGCACCTCTTTTCCAATAGTTCTTCAAAAACATTCTTCCACCAAAATACACCCCAGCAGGCCCCCAAGTACTCAATCTGGGCCTCTGTTATATCTAATCCAACAAAAAGCCCACCAAGAAGGGTAGTCCCTCCACAAAAGTCTTCTTTCCAATCTCCCTCGGCCCTACTCTTCCCACTCTGCAATATTACGGCGCCGCCAACACTACTATCACCATGGAAGTTTTATATTCATCTTGTTCGAGAACTATGAATAAACGAGGTGAAATGAAGAAGAGGAGTTATGAGAGACAGCGTAACAATAGGTTGGATCTTGTAATGAATCTACAGTTTAGGGACGATTGTTTTTTATCATCTTTGTAGTGCGTACCCGAAAAAAACTAATGCACTTCTCTATATTTTTTACACTAGATTGAACCGAATAATATTGTAATGAACTGAACTAAAATTATTGAATAATAATAATAATAAGAAGAAGAAGAATAGAAATAATAATTAGTAATATTATATATATATATATATATATATATATATAACAACAATAATAATAGATATTACAACAACAACAATAAATCAAACCAAACCAAACCAAATCAAACATATATCACATATCGGAGCGAGTGCAGGGAGGGTAAGATGTACGCAGACCATGCCCCTACTTTTTACGGTAGGGAGGCTGTTTCCGTGAAGACCCCCAGCTTAGTGCACATCAAAGTATGAGTGATATATACAAAGAAGCATATGATACGAAAAAGCTAAAGACCATACCTGAGTCCATGGCTTAATTCACATGAGACTTACCTACGTGGACTTTGGCACCTGCACTCTCGTTGAACGCTGCTCTAACAGAAAAGAGGTTGACTCTGCGCACAGCTTCCTGTCAAAAATACACCACACGAAAAAGGCAATAGGATAAAATATACAAGAAAAGTAAAAAAAATGCAATGTTCTAGGTCAAAGCTAACCGAGACAACCCAACCCTGACGCTCTCAACTACAGCACCGCTCCCTACAAACGAATCCACAACTCTAATCCGGCGCCTCCAAGAGCACCTATCAACAGTCATGGTCTCGGAAAGATTTAAGGCCTTCAAATCTAATCTCAGCTGCTTCTACCACGTCCTCCTCGGTTTGCCTCTCCTCCTCTCCCCGGCAACCAATAAACTCTCGACCCTCCTCACCAGATCAGAAGCCTGCCTCCTGCGGACGTGGCCAAACCATCCCAATCTCCCTTCCTTGACTTTCGCTGAAATGGGCGTCACTTCTAGTGCGTTCCTGAAAACCCCGTTCGAGATTCTATCCAACATTGTGCGACCACACGACCAACATAACATTCTCATTTCAGCCGCTTCCAACTTGATCTCAAGCGACTTCTTCATCGCCCAACATTCGGAGCCATACAACATTGCAGGTCTGATTGCCGCTCGATAGAATTTACCCTTCAACTTTATAAGGACTTTCTTGTCGCACAGGACCCCTGTCGCTGCTCTCCACCTTAGCCACCCCGCCTTGATACGATGAGTGACATTCTCTTCACACTCACCTTCCTTCTGAATGATCGACCCCAAATATTTGAACTTATTCGTACAAGGTACGACCTGATCCGCGATCATTACCTCTACTTCTTCCTCGTTGGCCTCACCACTAAAAATACACTAGAGATACTCGGTATTAGACCGGATCATACCCAAGCTCTGGGATTCTAACTTAGACCTCCATAGATCCAACTTCGAGTTCACCTCCCTCCTCGACTCCGCCACTAACACAATGTCGTCAGCAAAAAGCATGCACAATGGGACACCATTGTGCATCCCCCGCGAAATGACGTCAAGGATTAGAGCGAAGAGAAGAGGGCTTAGTGCCGACCCCTGGTGTAGCCCTATCTCAACCGGGAAATACTGGGTGTCACCAACTGGGGTCCTAACGCAAGTCCTAGCTTGGGAGTACATATCTTGGATCACCTTAACGAACGGCAACGACACCCTCCTCTCTTCTAGGCTCCTCCAAATTGTTAGGGTTGTATACGTCAAAGCATATTTTATGCTTGTATTACCTAATTTCCCGGTCTTTATCTATGAGAATATTTAATTCATTTATCACATATTTTGCAAATTTATTCACGCTATGGTTGTGCAAATGTAGTCTAAATTACTTTATATTATAGATAATGTGGTGTGTCGTGTCACACAGAAGATCACATTATCAGTTTCTTATATAGTAGTATTTAGTTCACAACCTATATAACATTTGACCGTGATGTGAGAGGTTGTAGTATATGCTTGAGATTGGTTGGTCTTGACCACTAGCATATATTAGCGTATTCGGTATACGTTGAACAGGATCGAGGTGAGGTAGATTCTTCTGTACTGACACTACTACAAAAATAAGCAAAGAGACCCGTCCAAGTAAGCCTAAGAGACCGCCTCTGGACGGGTCTCTATCTCAGCGGTCTCTTTGATAAAGAGACCGCCTCATGGGAGGGGGTCTGTTTTTGAGATATAAGAGACCTGATATCTAAGAAATCAGGTCTGTTATGCAAGTGAGAGGAAACTAATTTAAAAGGGTAAGAGACCTGTTATCTAAGATATGAGGTCTATTTGATTTTTTTAATATTTTTTTTGTCTAGCCTAAGAGAGCCCATTTTACACCTAACGGGTCTCTTTGATTTTTTTAATATTTTTTTTGTCTAACCTAAGAGAGCCCATTTTACACCTAACGGGTCTCTTTGATTTTTTAATATTTTTTTGTCTAACCTAAGAGAGCCCATTTTACACCTAACGGGTCTCTTTGATTTTTTAATATTTTTATTTTAAAACCTCGGAGGCCGGTTTTTATACATAACGGGTCTCTTTGATTGTTTAAATATTTTTTTGTATAACCTAAGAGACCCGATTTCAAGTTTAAGGTCTCTTATCATATTTTAAAAAAACATAATAATCCCGCTCGTACTCCAAAAATATATCAAACACAAAAGTTCAATGAGCAGTTGCTACCATCGAGCGAAAAGCACGCATATCTTGCAACAATGAAGTTCGACAAGTTTACATGACAAGATACCAATAAAGCTAATGCTCAATGAAGAGCTTTACAAATTAAAGACAACGAGACTAGAATAAGAGTACGTAACTAACAATTGGCGAGTCATGATGCACGAGCTTGTGCTTAAGCAAATTACTCAAAAGTTTATAGGTGCCGCCATGCTCGTATACGTCAACACGTAACAAAAGCTTAATCGAATAAGCTATGTGTTAATCATATGTGCGTAAATTTTTTTGAAAAAATCAATAAAAGAAAGCTCACTTGAGACGCAATTTGAGCTATCAACTCCTTTGGTACAATTTCATGCCGACAACATCAATTAAACGGGAAATAACAATTATAACCTAAAGCAAGAGGTAATAAAAATTATTAAACAGAGAAGAAAGGAATTTGTAAGATTGAAGAAAAACAAACATTTCGCATGCCCAATTCGGCAAAGTAAGAACCCTAAACTCCTCTTTGGATAGATCTCTCAGAGCATTCACATCCAACTTCATCTTTTCCTTCCAATTTCACTTCCTCCTGGTTCGCCGATGTCGCTGCTTTCTTATTTGTTATGGCCAGCGCATGGGCTTGGGTTATGGCTTTGTAAGAAGGGTTAAAACCTAAAAATTACTGTATAAAAGAAAGATAAACCTGAAATCTGAAATTTAACCCTAAGAACCGAAGTTAATTATAAATCATAAAAACTAAAGTCATGACTATAAGAAGAACGTACATCTCGGACAATTATTATTTCTTAATTCTAGTGATTAATATTTAATTATATATATTTAATATTTATTGCTTTGATTTATCATGGGTGAGAGCCACAATGATTGAATCAATATGCTCGATATTTTGGGCAATATTATTATTTATATGATAATTAATATCATAGCTAGAAATCGTGTCCCGACCAGTCGGGTTGATCATGTCCCTTGAGGCACTCGAAAGGATTATTCTATAAACCATGCAGGTGGAATTAATTTTCCGATATAATAATAAAGGTCGAGTGGTATACTCATGTATAACACATTAATTAATTAAAAGCTGTCAGTAGCTTAAATTAATTAATGGACATGGAATATCTTAAACACGAGAAATAATTAATTTAAAAAGGAGCCCAATTTCGTAATTTGGGATTTTGGTAGGAAGTGCAATATTAACTTATTAGTGGACTAAGTTGATATTTAATAGAGTCATTATATTAGGAAGAGTTCTAATATAGGAAGATGACATCTATTAAGAGTCCTTACCATATCCTCCTTAAGGTCCCTAGAGTAGCCCAAAATACATATAAATAGGACTACAAGGGAGGCCGATTTTTACACTTCTTCTTGCTCAAAATTTTTGATTTTTGTGTGTGTTTAATTGTGGATCTTGACTTTGTCTTGGATTCCATAATTTAGTTAACACAATATTTTTCTAAAATACCACAAATATTCAAGAAAAATAGAGAGAAAATCGAAAGGAATTTTGGAAGAAAAATTCGGCCGTTTCCCTTTGGTGTCCAAGTTCAGTCCGGTCAATTGTTGCCCACACGACATCCGGACGTAGGCGGGATATACTCTAGAAGATCTTGAAAAAAAGATCGGAGAGGAACACGAAGAGGAGATAAATCGACCAAAAGGGAATTTCTACCACTTCGCGTCAAAGGTATAAATTACCGACACTCATGCGTAAATATGTTTATTTAATTATTTATTAATCTGTTTAGTTAATTAATTGACAAGCCTAAATAGATCTGGTTTGTCCGTGTATGATTTTGGTAGTCGTTATTTCAAGCAACAAGGCCTTAGAGAGACTTATAAGGAGCATATTAGTCCTATCCCACATCCTGATGAGTGGAATGTCCCACCGGATATCTCATCCATCGTTTGCGTACCTCCATAGGGGGTACGACAAGCCGGCCGAACAAGGATGAGTCGCGCACGGTCCGCTGTTGAAAATTTGCCCGCAGGTGGACGGCCTCAGGTTTGCGGTAAATGTAAAGGAACCGGCCACAATAGAAAATCTTGCAAAGCATTCATTCCCATAGGTGGTGTGGATTTGAATATCCCTGAAGAAACTCAAGGAATGGATGAACAAACGAGGCAAAGGCGCCGGCAGAAGAAGAGGTGTAGCATTTGTCGTAATGATGACCATGACATAAGGGGATGTCCATACCATGAAACTTAAATTGCTTATGTATTTTCATATTTTGTGACTTACTAGCAACAATCATGTGCTGATATTTTGATCCTCGATGGACCATGTATTGATTCAGTATTCTGATTATTAGTTGAAATGCATAATTTTGTGTCTATTTTCTTTATCTTTGAATTGAAATTTAAGTGTTCAGTGATGTAAAGCAAATAAAGGTGATTATGGAGGCAAACATTAACCATAACAAAGTAGCTCACTTTAAAGAGCAATAGTTTACAACAAAAACATATCCAAAGCATATAACTTTACAAAACAAAAGTTCATCACCATCACACCAAAATATCTAATAATAACTTAAAAACGACAATCACTTGGATCCCTTTTCCTCCATCTGCTGCTGAATCTTTAATCTTGTATCACCATCTTCATGAACTTCTTCTTCTAAAATAACTTCTTTACTTGTCTTCTCAGAAATCTCTAAATCATCATCATCATCACCATCTAGTATGACTGGAGTGCTCGCAGTGTTTTTAAATAGGCCCTGTTTCATGAAACACATTAATTCGCAGTACACACTACACATAAACTTACTCTAAGCATTGAGTATCTTCCTCTCGGCCTAGTTCTGTATGGTGGGTTGGGAGGAGGTATCCTCCTCCTTCTTTTTGGTGGAGGTGCTTCGATTCCTCCTAAATCGCTTTCTCTTAATCGACCGCTCATTTCGCGTATTTGATTTTAATGTATTTTAACTGATTTTAATTGATTAGGGTTTATAGTGAAAAGGGGGGGACTACGGTTCATGTATTTCACTCTCAGTACAGTCCGATGGGCTTATATTGAAAAAGGCGGGGGTACCCACGATGGGATTTTATAATAAAATAATTTGATGTTGCCCTTTGCAGTACACACGATGGTGCACACGATGGGAACGATCGTGTGCTCCGATCGTGTGACACGTTGGCAAACCAGGTGTCACGGTGTCTATGGTGTCAAATTGGCACTCTATCCACGTGTGCACACGATGGTGCACACGACCGTGGCCACGATGGGACACACGGTCGTGTGCACAAGAACATCAAAAATTTTCACCAAATTCTCAAATTACTCGTCAATTTAGGTGTTGTTACTTATATATTAACAAGTATTTGTTAACGATACACTTATTTAAAAAGTTATTGATTGAATTAACATAATATAATGCATATCATGTGTAGTCTATATGTTCTCAGTGTATTAGTTCGTACGGATTAGTTCATCACCTGGATGAAATATCTCATATACTAATGAATTACAACGAAATGACAAATACGAGTTTGTATAAGAAGCTATATAGTAATTAATGGTTGAACAAGCAATTTTTGAATCACAAAACATCCTTCTAGATAACACAATAAATCAAATTGGCGAAAATACCAAAAGTTTATATGCACACGATGGGACACACGGTCGTGCCCACGATGGGACACACGGTCGTGTGCACAAGAACATCAACAATTTTCACCAAATTCTCAAATTACTCGTCAATTTAGGTGTTGTTACTTATATATTAACAAGTATTTGTTAACGATACACTTATTTAAAAAGTTATTGATTGAATTAACATAATATATTGCATATCATGTGTAGTCTATATGTTCTCAGTGTATTAGTTCGTACGGATAAGTTCATCATCTGGATGAAATATCTCATATACTAATGAATTACAACGAAATGACAAATACGAGTTTGTATAAGAAGCTATATAGTAATTAATGGTTGAACAAGCAATTTTTGAATCACAAAACATCCTTCTAGATAACACAATAAATCAAATTGGCGAAAACACCATATGCACACGATGGGACACACGGTCATGCCCACGATGGGACACACGGTCGTGTGCACAAGAACATCAACAATTTTCACCAAATTCTCAAATTACTCGTCAATTTAGGTGTTGTTACGTATATATTAACAAGTATTTGTTAACGATACACTTATTTAAAAAGTTATTGATTGAATTAACATAATATATTGCATATCATGTGTAGTCTATATGTTCTCAGTGTATTAGTTCGTACGGATAAGTTCATCATCTGGATGAAATATCTCATATACTAATGAATTACAACGAAATGACAAATACGATGGAACACACGGTCGTGTGCACAAGAACATCAACAATTTTCACCAATTTCTCAAATTACTCGTCAATTTAGGTGTTGTTACTTATATATTAACAAGTATTTGTTAACGATACACTTATTTAAAAAGTTATTGATTGAATTAACTTAATATATTGCATATCATGTGTAGTCTATATGTTCTCAGTGTATTAGTTCGTACGGATAAGTTCATCATCTGGATGAAATATCTCATATACTAATGAATTACAACGAAATGACAAATACGAGTTTGTATAAGAAGCTATATAGTAATTATTGGTTGAACAAGCAATTTTTGAATCACAAAACATCCTTCTAGATAACACAATAAATCAAATTGGCAAAAATACCAAACGTTTATATGCACACGATGGGACACACGGTCGTTCCCACGATGGGATACACGGTCGTGCCCACGATGGGACACACGGTCGTGTACATGGTCGTGCCCACAATGGGACACACGGTCATGGGAGCCATCGTGAGCACACGACAGCAGCAACCCATGACCGTGGGCAGGTTGCACACGATCGTGACCCACGATGGCCACGATCGTGTACATCCATCGTGTGTAACACAGAGCCAAAAAATAAAGATTTAACAACACAACATGATTGTGGGAAGGTTGCACACGATCCTGACCCACGATGGCCACGATCGTGTGCATCCATCGTGTGTAACACAGAGCCAAAATATAAAGATTTAACAACACAACATATTAATATTGCCAAAACTGTCTAACGACAACATAAATATTTAACAACAGGACACATTAATCTTGCCACAACACAACACACCATAAACCATTTTACATGTCTAAAGACAACATAAAGATTTTAGCAGCTAAACCATATCGATATTTCTTGATTTGGTGCCTTGCTCCTGGGTTTGCAGAGACGAGTCGATCCAAGTACATGCACGCGAAGGGGCCACAACTGTGACTGTCGTTTTGTATGAACTGTAGCTCTCATGGCATAATTTTGAAACTCATCTCCGTGTCATACTTCTTCTTCGATTGGTTGTTCAGCCAATACCCGGATTGAGCTAGCACACGAGGCATCAGACGCATAATTAGTCGTAGTTGGTTGAATCGGTATCGATCATCTTCTTGGTGGTATGACAAGGAATCGTACAACTCCACGGTCCATGTTATGATGTCAATCTTGATAGTCACCCAGTGGCTCTAGTCGAGGCAACAAATGGCAATGATCTGTTGAAACAAAATATGTAATCATATAAGATCATCACATCAAACATAGCGAATCATTTATCAATATAAATTTCAAACTTACTTCGTTGCAATTTGACCATGGAACCTCATGTGGTGTATCAAGACCTGTCATGTAGTCCTCGATGCATTTAGGAATTTTCCAATCCCTGTAAACTGGCTTCCCTATCACCTTGATACCAAGTGGATCATCCGGATGGAGTCTTGCAAACTTGTTGGCCATAACTAACTACAGAAAGCCAAACAACAAAATAAAAAAAAAAATCCACATCACACCAATGATATACAAGTGAGTAGGTTATAGAACTTACGTAAAATTAGGAGCCGGCAAGTACAGTGCCAACTCTACCGACACCAACACAACGGACTCCCCTCCGAAGCCTCGCTCGAGTTGTAAGCACATAACAATCTATCACCTCGGCATCAAAGTCTTCACAGCTAGGCTCTATCCGGTCAAATAACGCCTGGATGAGAGCATGCCCAGTCTCCAAACACCAGACAATAGCATCACGTGACTACTCCCTCCTAAAGTGTAGGTACAACTTCTTCAGAGCCTCGCTATCTCTTGGAGGCTCCACCACAAAAAGCTCCCGAAGAGCAGCAGATGGTTGACTCACTCGTGGTGGAAGACTACGCTCACCCAAACGCTGCGTTTCGGCACTCTTACCATCTTCATCACCCTCAGCATCCCTCTCACAACTATAACGATCAGAGAGCTGTACATCCGGCTGCTCGATCTCAAAAACTGGCTGCTCGATCTGAAATGGAGGCGGCTGCTGAGGACCACCACCTTCACATTGAAACATCACACTATAATGATACTCGTCCTGAAACCAGTCGAACATCGTCCCATACTGCTGAAACGGCGCCTCAAATGGCTCATACTGATGCTCGTAATCAAGGGGCTGCTGAGTCCGCTCAAAAGAATGATGGATCTCAGAATGGTGACTGTGCTGGATCTCAGAATGGTGACTGTGCTGGACCTCATAATGGTGGGTAGGCGGATGCTGAGAATGGTGACTAGGCTGACGCTGAGAAT